>CM050941.1:20612442-21917442 GCA_027789145.1 Solanum arcanum
GTCATGTATCACGTGAATAGAACTACCGTATATATAATACAGGACGTCACAATGAAACACACATACCGACATTTTTGAAGAATCCAAGAGACATATATAGAGTTAGTCATAGTATTTACTAATCAATTTTTGTTCTTTTGTTCTTTATTATGATAGTAAGTGCATGGAATCTTATATTAAATATATGAATAGTGTTATTATGACCATGGTTAACTAAACTCCATAACTAGGGTTGTGGGAACAGTGGGTGAATAATGAGGTAAAAACTAAATAAAATAGCAATTCTAGAATAGTGTCTTGCATCTATTGATAAATCTTTCATTTTTAAAGGATGGACAACGTTAGAAATCTCCTTAATGCTACTTGCAGGACAAAGTAGGTAGATAATAGAAAAAAAATTATCAACATAGATTTAGTGTATACTATCTAATAGGCTACTGTCAATTGGTACGAGGTAATAACTTAGTCAAATATCAAATACAATGCTTAATATGAGGTAAAGGTTAAGGGTTACTATAGCAACACACGTAGCCGGACCAAGGTGCGGAGTGAAAAATTGTAGATGCCGGAAGCAAGGATTGAGAGATACATAACTTATCACTTTACATGCAATATACTAGGAAAGAATTGTTATAGTTAGAAATATCATGTTAGGAACCTCTTGAAAACACTTAAGCCTAGTTACTTTTATTAATTGATTAAGATCTAAGATTTGAATCTGTTAGTTGTTTACTTAAATCTAGTTAATTACTTTCATTAATTTAGAAATAAAAAACCCCTTTTACTGTCTTTTGTTTTCTTGGAAAATAAGTGATTAAATAATAGTAATAATAGAATTAAGTTAAGTCTGAACTATTTTCCTCCTGGGCACGATCCCAACCTCATTAGTTGGGTTCTTTACTTGATACGACCGCTTTACATCTTATTTAACAAGTAAGTTTGAGCGTATCAATGATTATTTGAAATGATATTATTTTTCAACCTAAATCCACAATTCCCTTGAGCGTATCCATCTTCCCATATTTATTCTCTGAGAGCTAGAATTCATTTTTACACTAGAAACAAGAATGTGATATTTCACTGCACCTTTATGAGGATCTAAGTGATGGGTTCTTCAGCAAAAATAGGAATTGTAAAGGTTGAATCTTGCATTAAAATTGATGGAAATTGAGAATGGCTAATGGGCTTTCTCCGTTTTGGGTTTATATTGGTGCTTTCCTCCCACTAACCACTCTAAATTTCCCTCAATTTTAATGCAAGATTCAACCTTTATAATCCCTAAATTTCCTGAAGAACTCACCACTGAAATCCTAAAAATGGTTCCCCTGTAATCCCTCTTGTGTTCAGGTGTATTTTAATGGCTTGGATCTGTATGTTCTCTAGCTATTACTTTTATCAATACCCATACTTGTTGATTTGCTTATAAAAAACAATATATATATATATATATATATATATATATATATATATATATATATATATATATATATACATATATATCCCATAGAATAAATATGTTGAAAATTGAGAAAAGGATATATAGAACATTTGTGAAGGGGATGTGAAAAGCATTTGTTTAATCATTAATGGTGATAGTGTTCATGGTACGATGGTGTGAAAGAAAAGAAAATTATGTTGGATATTCATAGGTATATAAGGGGAACAAGCCAAGCTCTTTTTCATCCTTTATAGAGGTTGATTTGGGAGAAATACTTTTGAGTTTGAAGGGCGGTATTTGAAGACAAATTTTGCCTTGATTTGGGCATTTGATAAAAATAGATAAGTGTGTTTTCTAGTTTGTAGTGGCACCACATAACATGATTTCAGATTAAATTTTATATATAAAATTGCGCGTTACGATTGTTAATAAATTAATCTTACACCTTAAACTCACAAAAGAATTGCTCAGTGTGATCAGTAACATCTCACATAGAAAACAGAGCGTCCAAGGCTTCCATTCCTCCATGTTATTTAATGAACTATTTCTTCGTGCTCTAAAAGTCCACCCACAATTCAAACACTAAGCTACTAGATAGGGGGAAATGAATTCATGAAGGACAATAACATATATTTACTAAGAAAGAAAAAAAATTAACAAGGTTAAGTTGCATACTTTATCCAAAAAAGGATACAATATAAATACAAGAATTCATAACTCAAAAATCTAAAGAAAGGGAGTAAAATAAGCTAAAATAATTTCCTAAAACTAAACCATAAAATATAGAAACTGACTAATCAGATTCTTCCCAACATTGTTGCCTTATTTATTTTAACCTAATCCTATTTTTAAGTAGTATATTGCTACAATAGAAATTGGAACTTATCTCCAGCTTTCGAGTCACCACTTTCAACACTCCTCCTTGTCTCAAAGTTCGCAACCCTCAGTATTTTTCAGAGACCTCAATCATTCTCAAGGTAGGGCCTTAGTTAAAATATGACCAGTCTAAAATCGGTTTTGCAGTACGCTATGTTTATCTCTCCGTTCTTTTGCACCTCCTCAAAAAATAATGTTTGATCTTGAAATTATTTTTCTTTCTATGTGAAACAAAATTATTTGTCATTGAAATTTTAGCTTGATTATCAACAATGATTTCAGTGCTTTCTTGCCCCATGCCCCATGCACAAATCTGTCACAAGTGTTAGTGTACTCTGCTTCAGCTTCAAATTGTGCCTAAATATCTTGCTTTTTTTAACACTAAGAGAATATTCCGAAATCAAAATCAAAATAGTAACCTAAGGTGCTTCTCATATAATCTGAGCTACCATCCCAATAACTATAAAAAATCCAAGAAACTGAAAGTCCGTTGCTTTTTTTAAAATAATGACAAACTCGTAGTACCTTACAAAAATTTAATCAAACGGTTAACTTCTTGAAAATTAATTTGGCTAGCATAATGCATAATTCATGAAAGAAAACTCACAACATAAAGAATATCTGGTCTCGTTGTAGTCAACTATATTAGGCAACCTACCAAGCTCCTATAATGTCTTCCTCAACCTTTTCTGCTCCCTCTTGTTTTAAAAACATCACCTTTTGATTCATAGGAGTTGTTATAGACTTACATTCTTCCATTTTGATATTTATGAAAATTTCTTTAGCATATTTTTGTGGTCACATGTATATTTATGTTATTTAAATTTCTTCTTTCAAAACTTAACCTTTTGATTCATAGGAGTTGTTATAGACTTTCATTTTTCCATAGTTAACTTTAGGACAATTTAATTAGAATATTTCTTTTGGAATATGAACACTCCATGTCATTTTTGCAAAACATTACCTTTTGATTCATAGGATTTGTTATAGGCTTAGCATAATTCTGTTGGCATATGAAGACTTCATGTCGTTTTTGTAAAATTTCACCTTTTAATTCATAGGAGTTGTTATAGGCTTGCATTCTTTGATTTTTTACATTATAAGAATTTTTTTAGCATTTTTTTTTGGCATACGAAGATCTCATGTCATTTTTGGTAAATTTCTATTTCAAGAAAGTAAAACATTTCACCTATGTTTGGCATCTAAAAAACTTCAATCATATTGATCTTGAACAAATTTATCTAATATAAATTGCTACCTGTAACTAGCAAGTCGTCTACAAACAAAGAAACAATGATTAAATTAGAATTTTCATATCTAATAGAGAGTATAGACTTGCCAAGACCTTTTGAAAATCCTATGCTTAGAAAATGAGCATCTATTGTACTATACCAAGCTCTAGGAGCTTGTTTTAAGCCATACAATTGTTAAGTTATATATTATTAACCATATGGTTAGATAAAATATTTTTAACAGATTAATTGGGAAAAGACATATAGTCCCCCTTAAACTTGTTACGAAAAATCAGTTACACGCTTAGTCTATCATAGCGACCTATTACACACCTATACTAATAAAAACTGAATTTTCTAACCCCCTAAAAGTGATGTGGCACAAAAATAAAACAAAAAATAGACGCGTCAGTTTGGAAAATAATTCAAAAAAATAAAAAGTCATCATCCTCTTTTCTACCCCCACCCCTATAGGTCTTGTTCTTCACACCCCACACTTTGTCTTCTTTTTTTTAATTCTTTATTTTATCACACTTATTTGTTTTTTTAATCACAAACTAAAAGCACAATTTTTTTGTTCGCAATTAGGTTAATTTCCATTGATTTTTGTAGCGAATAATTGTATTTTATCAAGAAAACATTCGATTGATTTTTTCTATTATTTTTATTTTTATGACTTTAAAATAAATTTTAGTTGTTAAATTTTTGGGTTTGGTAGTTATAAAAACATCATGGGTTAGGTTGTGATGGGTGGCGAGTGACCAAAATTAAAATAGGTAATTGAAGGTGGTGAAGAAGCAAAAATCGATATTGATGAAGGTGGTGGTGATATTTGGTGTTGGGTGACAAAGAAGAAGAAGAAAAATTGAAAGTGATAGTGGTGCTGAAGAACATAATCAATAGTGAAGGTGGGTTGAATATATTTTTCCGATAAATAAGAATTGAAAATGGGTGAGATATAGTTATGAAGAAGATATAATTATTAAAGAATCAGAATAATAAATTTGGGATTAATTATAGGAAAATATACGTAATAAAAGAAAAGTTAATGAATAAATAGAATAAAATAAATAAGTCTAATTTATGACATGGTGGTGACGTAGCGTTGATGCGCTAGCGAGTATAATACACCACATAATTTGAGAACGGTGATACAAATTTTAGGCTGGTAACAAAAAACCCACTTTTCCAAAGTATAAGTGTGTAATAGGTCCTATGATATTTTAAGCATGTAATTGAATTTTTGGTACAAGTTCATGGGAGAATTACAACTTTTCCCTAGATTAATTATTTATTCTTTTTAATAGATCAGATGTTCGTTTTTGTTGGAGGTTTACTTATATAGAAGGTGATTAATTGTAAAAAAAATTGCTTATGCACAAAAGATTCAATCATCTATTTTTGTAGGTATAAATTTTTTTGTACAATCTAAAATTAGAATAAGACATGAACGCCATTGGATTTCTATGTTTGTTTCATCCCTTTCTTCATTTCACGGCAGTAAGCTTCTTTAGTTATTTCAAGTAAGATTTTTATTACTTCTTGTTTTTTATGTTGGTAATTCATTATGGTTCAAGTTTTAATTAATGTTGGTGAATGTATATTCACTAATAACAAAGCGAAAGAGAAGCATAAGAGAGACTTGTCCCGCAGAAGAAAAAAAATATTAGTGGAGGATTATCACAAGACTGGGAGTCGGTGGTGATCCGGAAGAAGGCACCAACCGCCGCCGCACGCAAGGATGAGAAAGTTGTGAACGCTGCCCGTCGCTCTGGTGTTGAAATCGAAACCGTCAAAATGTTTGTATTCTACTCGTTGCTTTGATTTTTTTTCATATCAACAACACTTATATATATATATATATATATATATATATATGATGTTCTAATTATAAACCTTAGCTCAATCATTTGTACAATTGCTCATATAATCTTTTGATTTTATTTCGATAGTGATTTTTAGCTCGATTATTGTTACTTTATTTTTCAGATATTTATAAATTATGACTGGTATTTGTGCATTATCTATTATAATGGGTGAAATGAAGAAACAGATGAGATGACCTCTGAAATCCAATAGCGTTCATGAGAGGAGAAATTTGTGCAACATTAAATCGTATAAGAGAGAGGGGATATTGTATAAGAGAAAGAAAGGGGAATCATATTATTTGTTAGTTAAATGAGAATGGGTGACAATTTTATTTATTAGAGAAATGAGGGGAAAATTAGTTATTTAGATTTTATGAGTTTATTTGGAGGGGAGGTTGTTCGGTGGTTATGTGGCGTCCACACGGTGTCCACGTGGCGTTCATGTGGGTGTCCACGTGGCGTTCATGTGGCACTTAGCACACTTATGTTAAAAGTAAGGGTAAAAGTGACCCAATACTTTAACAGAAGGGTATTTTTGAGCCAAAATTTATTATAGGGATAACTATGAGCTATTTCTTATAGTTTAGGGTTATTTTTGAGTCTCTTCCGATAAAGAAATAAAGTATTGGGTATCACCAACTTTAATTGACAAATTGCAAAGTTTCCACTTTACCGCCTAAAATTATAAATGGGTGGAGCTAAAGCAGGGGTAACTCCGGCGAGCAACAGTTCCATTCGATGTGCCATCGATGTCGTCGGCGAGGGATGCCCACGTCGCTAAAAGTGCTGATAGAGATTCAAAACAAGTTCTAATAGGAAAAACTAAAATAAAAATGGGTTAATCATAGAACTGTCTGGTGATTCCGATCTGGACATCCTAATATTATGGTATCTGGACCAAGGAGAAGGAACAAATTAAGGTGAGAGGAAGGAAATCGGCGAGTCATTGAACGTTTGACAAAGACCGAATCACCTCGCCTATTTGTCTTAAATAGTCACACAGCAGACTTGTTGAAACTCATTTTTTCTAGAGAGAGTATTTAGATATTAGAGGAATGAAAGATTGATAGAAAATACTCTACCAGGAGGCATTCAGGTGATTTTTCAACAGAGTTTTGTTAGAAATTTGGAAATAGTGAATATTTTAGTTAAGTTTGATCGTCGAATTTTAGTTCAATAGCATGAAAAACATGATAGATGTAGATTTTGAACTTCTTACTATGATTGGCTAAACCCTCTTCTTATGGTTTTGATTATGTGACTAATTATTCAGTTCTACTAATTGGGTGTTTTTGATTTACAAATAATGGCGTTAATTTGAAGTGGGTTTGAATTGCTACTGCATTTTGAAGTCATCTTGCATGAATAGTTTATCAGGTTCAGTGTTTTGCGCTTTTTTGATAGAGAATTTTGCAGCCAAAGTAGCAAGTTAAGCATCCTTAGTAGTCGCTTACGATGATTTAAAATTGCGAGAGTGAAATCTGGAATAAATCCTTTGTATCTAGCAATAGAGAGTAGATTTGATTAGGGCAAGGGCTAGGCATCTTCCATCTTGTGTTGATGTTTGAGAGAATTTAAAAAATATATGGTAATTGTTCAAAAGAATATTTCATACATATAATCCTACTTACCCACGACAGTTTATCCAATTTTGAGAATCAATGTACATCAATTAATTTATGTTCGGTATTAGTCGGTCAATTCCCCAATGATTACCTTACTATTTGATCATTTTGTGTTAAATGTTTAGTGGATTGATAATTATAACAAGAAATTTGCATTAAAATTAAAAAGGTGCATTAAGTGGTTAGTGGAAAATGTTTTTGTTATTGTTCATTACATTAATTAGAATGAAAACCTTCTCTCTTTGGGATCGACCCCAACTCATTTAGTTGGGTTTTTATAACTAGTAGCAATTGTTGAATGTATTGTGTTTAAAACTACAATAAAAATTGCACCGCTATTAGGGAGTAGTATGAATTAAAATTCTTTGCCTGAAGATTTTATTTGAGAATTTGTAGGATGTTGTTGAATTTTCTTAGGCTGCATTGTATAGTATCGTTTGGGGTACATAACAGTAAGAAAAAATGAGTGAAAAAAGAGGTGAAAGTTAGTCAAACAGGTTCATAGAAACAATATCGATGATATTAATAGTGTTTACAACACATATCATGATAGAAAAATGTGGTCTATTTGCTTACCGCAAGATTGTGGGAATGATACATTTGAAGTCACTGGCACGACTTTTCATCTGCTCCAAATGAGGGGAGTCTATCGGGGGTTAGACAATGAATACCCACATGAGATTTTAAGAAATTTTACAGTGGTATGCGACCCGTTTTCTTTAAAGGATGTGTCTCAAGAGTCTACATGGCTTCGGTAATTTCCATTATCTCTAACGGGGGAGACTAGAAACTGGTTGGCTGAGCTACCGAAATATTCCAACACATCATGAAAGGAGATGATTATATCATTTAAAGAAAGATTCTTTCCCCCTCCGAGGATGAAAAAACATTAAGATGACATTCAAGGATTCAATCGAAGGGAAGGTGAACCCATCCATGAAATGTAGGTCAGGTTATAGAAACTTTAATTCAAGTGCCCAATTCGTGGGCTACCAAAGGAATCACTTCTCCAATATTTTTATCTAGACTTTATTTAATTAATAATGGAGTGGATGATCAATTGGTATGAGGGGAATCATGTTGCAATATTTAGTAGTGTTTTTATTTCTTCTCGATGACATGACGAAAATAAATCAAGCTTGGTACCATGAAGAGGATAAATTGTCTTCGTTTTGTTTGGAATGACACAAGAAGAATTTTATATGGAAAGAGAAAGGGATGCAAACATCAAGAAAATGTTGGCCCAAATGTACTTATTACAAGAACATATGATGGAAAATGCAAGAAAAATCAAGGGGATTAGTGGAGTATTTAGATTTGAGGAGGGTTGTACCTCACGTTATTTCAAAACAGGGAAGAACCATGGTTGGATCTCTAAAAGATAAGAGAAGTGTTTCCACCCACACTATTTACACGAGGTGGAAATCAAGGTTGGTACAATAAAAAGGAGGAAGAGGAACAAAGTTACTATCAATATTGATATGAAAAACGTGGTTATTGGATAAGGGAGGATGACTATAAAGAGGACCACTCTCACTTGAGTAAGATCCCAAAATCGTAAGCGAGTGCAAGTAATCTACGGGTGAATGATTTTTTGTTACGCATCCTTAATAAAGTCGAAGGTTTAGATGATTTGTTGAGGGGGACGAACACTGACTCTTCATCATTGAAAAATAATGTGAACTCTCACGTAGATGCAATCGAGATACTTGAAGGTAAGTTGAGTTTACTTTCAGTACAATTGAAACCAAAAATTACAATAGAAGAGGACTATAAGGGATTGGCGGTGGTTACTCGTAGAGGAAAGGTTGTAATATGTCATGTTGAAGTTAATAAAGAAGGTCAAACAAATGAAGAATAAAATGGCATGGAGTGAGAAAAATCACCTTATTTATCAAAGAATTGCTTAAGAAACACAAAGAAAAATGGAGAAACACAAACCAATACCAAAAGTTATGCAACCTTTACCCAAAATATCTCCCCCATTTCCCCAAAGACTAAAGAAAAAAAATGAAGATGAGAAGTACAAAAAGTTCTTATCGGTAATCAAGATATTATCAACTAATATCCCCCTTGTGTCAGAACAACCTTTATTATCAGTTATTAGTAGCTCCCACAGTTCAGTCATACTTTCTTTCATTGATCATATTTACAGATCAGTTAGTATTATTTGTCAGCATGTTATAAATTTTTTTATTGCATCAAGTTAGCTCAGAATTTAGTATATATCATGTTCCGATCATTATACTCGCATTTGTGCTTGTTCAGTTATGTTTTATTTCATTTTTACTCTATCCTACATGCTCAATATCTTCAACTATTGACACATATGTGCCCTACCTGTTCTCTTGATGTAGGTTTAGGTTCTCAGCATTCAGATCTCGCTTAGATCGATTTCCGATCTCCAGTTCAGAAGATTCAGTGGTGAGTCCTTATTCGGAGAGGACAATAGTCGTGAGTTTCTTTTAACTATTTAATTCTTTAGTTTCAAATTTTGCTAGACTTAGCTGGGGCCTGTCCAAGCATCCAGTCTGTTAGAGGATATTTTCTAATATATTTAGATTCAACTTTGTATTAAGTTAATATATTCTTGTATTAAACTCATCATTGTTTTCATATATCTCAGTTTAAGAATATGGGTATTCCCCATCAGTTCATTTAAAATTATGATTTAGCTTCCGCATCAGTTTATTACATATAGTATGCTCATTATAAATGCAAGCAGGGTTATCTTGGGATTACTTGTGATCCTAGGTCCTGTGTCCACGTCTTAGGGTACCTCGGGGTGCGATAGTGTGCATCAAACTACTAAATTTATCAAAGTGTCTACTATTGTCCATCCCTTTACTAAAATGCGCTGAATTTTTTAAGAAGTGCAATCAATGTCAAAAGCCAGGTGGAGTATCGAAACGACATAAGTTACCCAATACCCTTATTATTGAAGTTGAATTATTTGATGATCAGGGAATCAATTTCTTAGGTGCATTTGTAATTTCATTTTGTAATAAGTATATCTTTGTTGCTGTAGATTATGTTTCTAAATGGGTGGAAGTTATTTCACTTCCGAAGAATGAAGTAAACAATGTGCTTCTATATCATAACTGCTACATCTTTGCTAGATTTGGTACTCCTCAAGATATCTTTAATGATGTTGGATCCCACTTTTTCAATAAGTGGTTCTCACCCTCATTAACTAAGGATGAAGTGAAACACAAAGTAGGTAATCTATACTACCCCCAAACAAAAGGCCAAGTTGAAGTGTCAAACTGACAAAATAAGAGAATCATACCCAAGACAATTAATGCTAATATGTTTGATTTATCTCAAAAGCTTGTTGATGCTCTATGGGTGTATCGTAGAAATACTTACAAGTATATCTTAATATCAACTTTTTTTTTTGTTTTTATACTGACCTATCGAATTATAACACAAAGCGTAGTGGGCATTGAAGTCTCCAAATCTGACCTCGATAGATGTTTAGAAGGAGTGAATAGAGCAGTTTAATGATTTATACAAAATCAGGTTCAAAGCATTCGCAAGCTCATCCCTCTACTAGAAAAAAAAACAAAGAAATGGCATGATGCGAAGATCCTTAGGAGGTAGTTTAGAGTGGGAGATTGGGTTTTGCTATGCAACTCTCTACTTCATCTCTTTCCAACAAAGATCAAGTACAAATGGTTTGGACAATTTAGAGTGACACGAGTATCAGCATATGGTACCATAAAAAGTGAGGGTCAAGAATGACTTTCATATAAGGTGAATCTGCAACATTTGAAGTATTACTTTGGAGAGTGCCAAGCGATCTCTCTAATTGAGATGGTGTACTTGAAATATTTTTGAGAGAATTTCCATGTCGTTCCAGGAAGATAAATAAGGCACTTCTTTGGAGGCAAACCCTGTATTATTATTTTAAACAGTGTTTGATGATTTTGCGTGTGAAGGATACTACATGAGAGGATGACGCTATCAGCGATTCACCGAAGCCATTTGGCGAGTGAGACCTTGCCCGTCTTATGGATAGATTATAAGGGATGATGTTTGGAATACTCAGCGAGAGACCGTATCACTCAAAAAATCGCCGATGTGCTTAGGCGACCTGATTTTTCTAGACCTTTGTACTACAACGAGTAGAGTAACTTAGGGTTTATTCAGTGATGTTCCTAAACAGTATGCAAGTCGTTGATCTGTCGGTGATATTTTGCATCTCCGCCGAATTTTCTGTACTTATGGTGTCACACACTTTAAATAAGGGTTAGATTACACTTCTTCGGTGCATCTCTGAATTATTCCTTCACTGAGTTATTATCTCGTTGACTAGGCACTTAGTGTTCTTTCCTTGTTCCCTCGCTTAGTATGTTACAATACTTGAATATTATGGGGTGGAAAATGTTGAATGCCTTCGGTATGGGGTGGAACTTTGTTAGTTAGTTCCTATGTGTTCTTTTACCCTATTGATTGTATTATATTTTGTGTTTTCTCTTGCAAATTTGAGTGTCCGTTTTGATTAATACCTACGGCATAAATATAGTGCTCATAATTGAATAAAAATGAATGTATGTCTATTATGATGCCAAATGAAGTTTCATAGAAATTATGTGAACTTTTTACATATCGTTTTGACTAGCCAATTATAGAATGAGACTATTGTGATGAGCGTTGCACAGTAGGCAAAAAAGTAGATTTTTTTTGACATTGCTATCAATTCCTTGTGTGAGATGAGCTTACCATGACTTTGAAGGGTGTGAAATAATGTGACTTTTTATCTCTTTTGTGGCCAACCTTGTGAGTGTGTGATCCTTTTTTGAACACCCTTTTTAACCTTAGCCTTTTGTTGGAAGAAATTGATTAAATTGTGACCATTCTTGATCCAATACCCATAATGCTCATAGTTTATTGTTTCATTGAACATCAAACTTAGGCAAAAAGGCTAAGTTGTGGGTGTGGTGAAAAGAAAAGATAAATCAAGAAGTGAAAAGAAAGTCCTCTTTATTCATGGTTTTGAGAAATATGGAACCCCTCCATTTTAAAAAAACAAAAGAAAAGAAAATATGAATGAAAAAGAAAAACTTTGAAATAAAGTTGTGCAAATGGAGAAGAAACTGGTGTATGGTATTCCATGGAAGGTGATTAAGGGGGTGACCTGTTGAGCATGAATAGGCATGATGAAAAAAATGTTGTTCGCACCACATTTAGAGAGGATAGAAGCCTCTGATCCTAAATTATCATACTTTTACATCAAGTCCCATTACAAGCCTTAAAGACTCCTTTTATATCCTGTGGGATCGAAAAAAAGTGTTGATTGGAAAATAAGGGCAGACCAATTGGTGGAGTCATACACGTGTTCAATTTTGTTGGTGTGAGTAGTGATTGTGATTCCATATCTATAAATTCTTGAACCATTGTGTGAATATGGATGTATTCCCTATGTAAGGGCATTTTAGAACCTTTGTAGACCTTGAACATTCATTTGAAGCAAGTTTTGTAAATGTGAGAATCTTTTATAATGGTGAGTCACAACTTGTATCTTTAAGAGAACAATGGATCCTTGCATGAGTAAGTTGTTCTTTAGGAGTTAGAAGGGATGGTTAGTTATTGAAATAACTTATGATAATTGTTCAATAGACCCCCTAAACTAGGCCTTCAATACATTGCCAAACAATCTCAAAAATAGTCCTACAAATAAGCCCCTTGTGACCTACGGATCACCTGTTATGGCTTGTACGTTGAGTGACGCCCCATTGGTCAAGTTCGTGGTTCCATACTTAGTTTTATTAGGAGCCTAAAACAATTAGAATTTCAGACTCACGCCACTGAAGCAAAACACATTCAGTAACTCCACCTTTGGTCCATAGGTGGAGGGGCGTAGATGTTGCCAGGTTTTGTGATTTTAAGTTTTCTTAGGATTCTTAGTTTTAATTATGTATTAAGAGGGGGTTAAGGGAAGTCGGTTACATTGTTATTTAATGGACTATATTAAATTATAGCGCCCTAAAATTACACATTAATTCCGCACAAGTCCAGACCCCAAATAATAACTAACTATTGGTTAGCTATTACTAAGAAGCCCCTTCAACTATGATTTCAAACTTCCCAAAACCCTATGTTTTCCCCCATAGCATGGGTTATCTTCTAAAATGATTCTATTGTTAGATTATGGTTGTTTGTGCTTACATATGATGGTTTATGGGTTAATTCATTGTATATTAATAGTTTTTTTAAGAAGAGTCCCAATGACCCATGTTTTTACCCTCTTTTCTCAATTTGTAACCCTTTTATGGATAGATGTACAGATATAGATTTATAATCTAGAATATCTATATTGATTAGGTAATTTTACTATGAAGTTACTCTAGCTTATTTTTTATTGCTAAGGATTAGGGTTAAGTCTTTATGTATTACCTTAGAAATAGATCACCTAGAATTGTATTTACTATGAGAAAAGATTTATGAAACGAATTTACTTGATTATGATCATATCAGCTATATTGTTGGGTTGTGATGCAATTCAATGTAAACGTGTTGAATTAAGGATTCTAGACACGATCTCGAGTTTTAGCCTTGAACGAAAAATCTTTAAAGGTATTATATATTGAAGTTACATTATATGAATTTTTGATCCACTAATGGAGGAGGTGCTTACTTGATTTATCAATTGTGTTGTTGAGTTATGCTCCCTTTCCCCAAAACCTTAACTATGATCAAATATGCTATGATGCGAATATTTATTTTATGTTATGATGCAAATATGTATGTTATGCTATGATATGAATTTGTATGTAACTCTATATTATGAACATGCATGTTATGTTATGCTATGATGTGAAAATGTATATAATTCTATGATATAATTAAACATGTATGTTATGCAATGATATCAATATGAAATGTTATCATATGAATATGATAGTTTTGGTATGTTTAATAAAATGAAATTCTCCTAAACACTATATGAATATGAGATGAAAGAATATTCTCATTTGTTCTTGGTTTTTGATTGACGGGTTGTTCTCATCTTTGGAACTTTTGAGCTATACAATATATGAGTAGTTGAGTATTAAGATCATTCTTTATGAACTAATGCATAATTAGTGGCTTAGTTATACTTTAAAGACATTTGTGTGTATCACTGATTAGATATTATTATGATATGGGTTCATTCAAGTTAGTAGTTGGGTTCACACTACGGTGTCTCATTAGAGTGAATCCTGCACGATACGAGTATAAGGTTTCTAGAAGCAATTTCCATAACCCATAATTATGTGACCATATTGGTCCTTACCTAGTAGATCAACCTTGATTCTAATAGAAAAATGTTTAAGCTTATGCAAGTGAAACATCTCTTTCCGGTGTGGGAATAGAACACCGGATTCCGTGTAGCTCACATGGTCTGCGTTTCTTATTGCTGATCTCCCTATATTTTAAGAATACGAGCTAAGATATGAATATGACTTAAGATTAAGAATATGAACTTTAATTAAGGCTTCTTTTGGGTTATTACTTAGTATAGGTGAGGGTATGTGACTTTACATATACATTGCACAACTGGGTCCTAAGAGGAGTTCTTTTGTGGGTCTTTTATGTATGATGACTAATGAATGATGTTGAGGTTGAGTCCTATTAATATGATTTTTATTTTTTATGTGATTAGACTTGTGACTTGTTTATGACTTTACATAGTATATATGGTGATATGGGAATTCATATGTACATTGCACAAGTGAACTTGAAAGGGGGTTATCTGTTGTGTCATTATGATATGATGTTAATTGAATTATAGCAAGCTTCCTTTGAGTTTACAGTGATTAACTTCTCTTATAGTTCTAGTAATGTACATGAATATTTTCTTTATTTGTGACTATTGAGTATAATGAGGTCTAAAGATGAAGTGCATGACTAAGGTATTTTCAAAACAGGTGTTTAAAAGGATTGGTACTATCGGATGCCAACCACACATTACAAGCGTTTCTTAGGGGTTACTAAGGTAATAAATTCACTATTAAATCATTACGAATGTAATATTGGCTTATGTTGTGCATTATAAATGCATGATAGTTACCAAATATTAAGCAAATGTCTCTTAAGGGTTATTAATGAAATGTTTATTTAATGATGAGATAATCTTGGTATTTTTCTTGTATTACTTTATGATTGGAGGCTATGTATTATGGAGATTAAGATATGTGTTATCTTGATTTTGGAGACTATGCTTATTATTTTAATAAAATATATGTCAGTTGCCTTATTTGTTGCATTCTTCAATTATATCAAAGGTGATGTTCAAAATAACATTTATCATGATTTCAAATGATATGTCCCTTTCAAAGCATGTTTTAAATGTTTTTATGTATGGCTTCCATACTTAGTACATTTTAATACTAACCCCTTCTTTCTATATATTCTATAAGTGTAGTCTTTGGAGATATTCGATTTCATCCTCATGGCCAGAATCATAGGAGATCAAGAAGAAAATGATTGGTGAGTTCTCACTGTATTCGAGGTCTAAACATTATGTCTTTTATTGTCTTTACTTTTATGGTTTTATACATTGTAAGGGTCGTGTGCCTATGCTTTGTATTCAAGAGGTTTGTTCTAGGTAATGAGATTGTTGAGACATAGTGTCATAGAAACTCTTTCATTTTCATAAGAGACTCTAATTGTAAATAAAAGTTTAAATTTCCCCATTTTTCTATGGCTTATGCAATGATGATTATGCAAAGGTCTTGTATGAGACCCCTTGGGGGTCAAGTACGTCATGTTGCGGCTAGGGGGTGCCCTCCGTTCGTGAAACCAAGTTTCCACTTTACCGCCTAAAGTTAGAGAATGCTGGAGCTAATCTAAAGGTAACTCCAGCGAGCAGGAGTTCAATTCCGTGTGTCGCCCATCGCTTAAGCGAGGGATGACCAGGTCGCCAAATATTTTGATGGATTCAAACAAGTGCATAAGGGAGAAATGAAAGGAAAACAGGTGAATCGTGGAATTTTTCGGTGATTACGAGTTTCATCTCCTAAAATTACTGTATCTAGACTAAGGAGGAGGAAAAAATTACGTCTAGTGGAAGAACAATTGCTGAGTTGCCAAATGTTCGGCGAAGATCGACTTACCTTGCCTATTTGTCTTAAACAGTCCCACACCAGACTTTTTTAAAATGATTTTTGCTAGAGGGATTATTAGAAAGGAGAGAAATGAAAACTAGAGAGAAAATACACTACTAGGAGGCATTTCAAGTGATTTTTCAAAAAATGTTTTGTTAGTGATTTTGAATGACTGAAGGTTTTAGTTAAGTTTGACTGTCGCATTTTGTTTCAATAGCTATGAAAAACATCGTAGATGTAGAATTTCAACTTTTTACTATGATTGGCTAAAACTCTTTTCTTAGGTTTTGACTACGTGACTAATTGTTGAGTTCTACTAATTTGGTGTTATTGATTAGAAAATAATGGTGTTAGTTAGAAGTGGGTCTGATTTGCTACTGCGTCTTGAAGTCATCTTGCATGAATAGTATATCAGTTTAAGTATTTTATGCCTTCTTGAGAGTGAATTTCATAGCCAAAGTAGCATGTTTAGAATTCTTAGTAGTGGGTCATCAGGATTTCAGCTTGTGAGAGTGAAATATGGAATCAATCCTTCGTATCAAGCTCGAGAGAGTCGATTTGATGAGGTCAAGGTCTAGCCATCCTCCATCTTGTGTTGATGTTCCAGAGAATTCAACAAAGACAAGGTAATTGTTCGAGAAAAAAATTCTTTACATATAATCCTACCTACCCACGACAATTTATCCCATTATGAGAACCAATGTTCATCAACTAAGTTGAGTTCAATAATTAAATGGTCAATTCCCCCAATAATTACCTCACTATTTGATCGTTTTGTGTAAAGTGTTGAATTGGATTGTTAATTATAACCTGAAATTTGATGTTAAATGAAAAAGGTGCATTAATTTGTTAGTTGAAGATGTTGTTTTTATTGTTCTATATTTGAATACTAATGAAAAGCTACTCTCCATGGGATCGACCCTAACTCATTTAGTTGGAATATTTTCTTGAACAACGATTGTTTACAATTAGAATTTTATGTAGTGTAAGTGAAACGTTAATCTAAAATGTGCCACTATCGGGAGTAGCATGAATCAAAATTCTTTTATTGAAGATTTGATTTGTTAAATTTTAGGATCAGTTGAATTGGCTAAGGCTGCATTGTGTAGTGTTGAATGGGATACATAAAAGAACAAAAAATATGAGCGAGGAGGTGGTGACTGGTAGTCAAGTAGGTAATCGGGACAATATCGATGATATCAATAGTGTTTACAAGCCATATAATGATGGTTATATGGGTTCTATTTGCTTAGCGCAAGTTAATGGGAATTAACCATTTGATGTCACTAGAACGACTCTTCATCTTCTCTAAATGAGGGGATTCTATCGAGGGCTAGACCATGAATACCCGCATGATCATGTAAGAACTTTTACAGAGATATGCAACCTATTTTCATTCAAGGACATGTCTAAAGAGTCAATCCGACTTTGATTATTTCCATTATCTCTAATGGGGCAGGTTAGAAAGTAATTCGCCACGCTACCAAAAAATTCTAACACATCATGGAAGGAGCTGATTATAGCATTTAATTCGAGATTCTTTTCCCGTCCAAGAATGATAAAACTTAGAGATGAAATTCAAGTATTAAAGAGATGGGAAGGTTAACCCATCCATGAAACAAAGTTGAGGTTAAAGAAAATTTTACTTAAATACTCAACTCACAGTCTACCAAACGAATTGTCGCTCCAATAATTTTATCGGGTCTTAAATCAGTTAACAATGGATTGGTTGATCAATTGGTACGAGGGGGAATCATGGTGCAATCTTTAGAAGTGTCTTCAATTTTTTTTGATGACATGAAAAAAATAAATCAAGCTTGGTACACTAAAGAGGATCAAGTCTCTCCGTTTTGTTTTAGAATGACACAAGAACAACATGACAAAGAAAGAAAAAGGGATGAAAACAACAAGAAAATGTTGATCCAAATGGATCTATTACAGGAAAATAAGATGGAAAATATAGGAAAAATCAATGAGAGTAAGTGAAGAGTTTAGAGTTGAGGAGGGTTCTTCCTTTGGGTTATGCAAAAACAAGGGAGAATAAAGGTTGGAACTCTAAATTAAAAGTGAAGAGTTTCCACCCACGATGTTTACAGAGAGGTTGAAATCATGGTTGGAATTGTCTGAAGGAGGAATAGCAACATTAATTCTTCAAGATTCGGATGAACAAAATGCTTATTAGATAAAGGAGGTTAACCATCAAGAAAACTACTCTCACTTGAGTCAAAGCCCAAAATCGAAAGCGAGTACCAGTAATCCTTGGGTGAAAGATTTTTATTCACGCATACTTGATAAAGTCGAAGGTTCAGATGATCTGTTAAAAAAAAGAATGTTTACATTGAACCATTGAAAAATAAAGTGAACTCTCACGCAGATACAATCATGATACTTGAAGGTCCGTTGAGTTTCCTTTCTGCACAATTGAAACCAAGAATGACAATGGAAAAGGATGATAAGGGGTTGGTAGTGGTTACCTGTACCGGAAATGTAGCAATAGGTGATGTTCAAGATAATGAAGAAGATCACAACCATGAAGAAAAAAAAGCATGGAGGGAGGAAAATCACCCTATCCATTAATGCATTGCTTAAGAATCACAAAGAGAAATGGAGAAACACAATCCAATCCCAAATGTTATTAAACCTTCACATAAAATATCTCCCCCGTTTCCCCAACGACTAAAGAAGAAAAATGAAGTAAAGAAGTTCAAAAAGTTAATATCGATATTCAAGATATTCTCAACAAATATCGCCCTTGTGGAATTTTTTTAAAATTTTGGGTTATGCCAAGTTTATGTGGGGGATAGTCACTAATTAAAGGAGCTTATATTTTGATACAATTAATGTTTCCCATAGTTGTAGTGCAATTACAACTAAGGAGGTAATAAAAAAGAGAGAAGATACAAGAGAGTTTACCATCTCTTGTACTATTGGCATACTACAATTTGCTAAAGCCCAATGCAATTTAGGAGAAATCATCAACTTAATGACATATGCGATCGACAAGAAAACTCAGGTTGGGGGAGCCTAAATCCACAACAATGAGAGTCTTGATGACTTACCGATCAATTAAACAACCTGTGGTGATACTTTATGACATCTTGGTAAAGGTTGACAAATTCATTTTCTGGATTATTTTGTAATTCTCAATTCTGAAATAGATGTTGAGATTCCCATCATTTTGAGAAGACCATTCTTGGCACCAAAAGAGGAGGTTGAAGTTGAGAGTGTAGCATTAATGTTTTGGGTAAATTAAGATGAAATAACCTTTAATATGTGTAAGTCAATGAAAAAACAAGTGATATGCACGTGGTCTCCAAGGTTTATATTTTTGATGAAGTAGTGACTAGTGTGAGCCATTTGATGTGTGAGTGAGCCACTAAAGTCCTGCTTTCTAACTATGATTAGTTTGAAATTCAATGAATAGGTAGTAGTAGACCAATAACGTTTGGAGGGGGTATTCAAAGAATCCATTGAAGTTATACATTCATTTAAAGAATTGAGAAACTCCCCTACAAAAAAATCAAAAGAAGAACCACCAAATCTAGAGTTGAAAATACTTGCAATTCGATATAGTAAATTTTTTTTTGGGGAAAACAACACTTTAGCGATGATCATTACAGCTGATTTTCTTGAACAACAGATAAAATTGCTCCTTCAAGTGCTGAGAAGTAATATCAAAGCTATAGGGTGGATTATCCCTGATATACTAGAAATTCCTCCGGGTATTTGCAATCACAAAATTTGGCTTAATAGTGACTGTAAGCCAAATGTTGCACACCACATGAGATTGAACCCACCAATGAGAGATGTTGTGAAAAAGGAGATGATATATTGGTTGGACAAAGGCATGATCTACACTATTACGAAAAGCAAATGGTTATGTTAGTCGAAATTTATACCAAAAAATGTAGGCATCACGGTAGTCCCAAATGAAAAAAGGGATCTTGTATCTATGAGATTGTTGACCGGGTGGAGACTATGAATGTATTGCCAGAAGCTAAATTTTTGTCCTGAAAAGGATCACTTTCCTATGCCCTTTATAGATCACATTGTTGATCGGATCTCCATGAGAGGTTTGTATTGCTTTTTTATGGATATTTTGGCTATAACAAAATCTGTATTGCTCTGGAACACCAAGAGAAAACATCGCTTATGTACCCATATGGTAATTTTTCCTTCAAATGGATGTCGTTTAGTAGAGGATTCAATAGAAGCATTTATGAATAACTTCTCGGTTGTGGATGACACCTTTGAGGAATGCTTAGAGCACTTGGGAAAAGTTCTCCAAAGATAAGTCGAGGAAAACTTGGTCCTTTGTTCGGAAAAATGTAACTTCATGGTTAAGAAAGGTATAGAACTTTGACAAAAATTGTTGCAAAATGCACTTGAGGTTCATAAGTGAAGATCGGAGTGATTGATAAATTACCACAACCAATTTCAGTGAATGGGGTTCGTACATTCTTGGGACATGTTTGTTCTTACCATAGGTTCATCAAGGACTTCTCAAAGATTGCACAACATCTACTAAAACTCCTAGAGAAAGAGGTAAAATTCCATTTTGATGATGCTTGTGTGGTAGGTTTCAGGTGTCTGAATGAGAAATTAGCATCCACCGTGGTCGTAATTATACCTGCTCGGTCAGATTCTTTCGAAGTGATGTGTGATGCAAGTGGTATGTCATTGGGCGAGGCGCTAGGGAAAAAATGCAACAAACTATTTCACCAAATTCCACATAAGCAAGACTTAAAACGATGCTAAACGTAACTACACTGTTATTGAACAAGAATTTCTTGCGGTAGTCTATGCATTCGAGATGTTCCGTGCAGATTTCCTAGGTACTAATTTTGATTTCACACTAATTATGCTTCACCATGTTTATTAAGCAAAGAAGGATGTCAAGCAACGATTGAAAAGGTTGGTTCTACAATTACAAGAATTCGAATTTCATGTCAAAGATAGAACAGGTTGTGAAAATAAGGCGGCTGACACCATATTAAGATTGGAAGGCAAGGATAATGAAGGCATGCAGAGTGGCATAAATGATTCTTTTTAAGATGAACAAGGGTTCACAGTAACTCCGGAAAAACCACCTTGCTATTGTCACGACCCAAAACCGGGCCGCGACTGGCACCCACATTTACCCTCCTATGTGAGCGAACCAACCAATCTAAACCTTAACATTTCAATGTAATATCATCATAAAGTAATGCGGAAGACTTAAACTCATTAATAAAATCAATAACTATTATTATTCCCAAAATCTGGAAGTCATCATCACAAGAACATCTACTTCAAATTACTAAATCTAGGAGTATTCTAAAAACTAAAAATACATAAAAGCTAGTCCATGCCGGAAGTTCAAGGCATCAAGACTTGAAGAAGAAGATCCAGTCCAAGCTAGACGCATTAGCTCACCCTGATTTTCCGAAGGTAGTGAAGACTGTCTAGTTCTCTTTGTTGAGTTGAAGTTGACGGAACGTTTCTTTGCATTCCACAAATAACAAAGAAGAAAACATAAAAGTAGGGTCAAGACAACCACAAGTACTGAGTAGATATCATCGGCCAACTCAAAATAGAAAACAGTATATATCAGTTAATATCATAAATCAACTATAAACTCAACATGTAACAACAACAAGTACTATAGTCATCAACAAGTACCATTAAGTTCATCCATGAGGGCTCAAGCCTCAAAACCATGCTCATTTGGGAATTAAGTTCATTATGTTGAGTATATTCTCATCTTTCACGATTCATTATCTTTCTTCCTCTTGTGTCGGTACGTGACACTCCGATCCCCTACCACTATGTGTCGGTACGTGACACTCCGATCCCCTATATGTGTCGGAACGTGACACTCCGATCCCCTATATGTGTCGGAACGTGACACTCCGATCCCCTATATGTGTCGGAACGTGACACTTCGATCCACTAATACTATATGTCGGAACGTGACACTCCGATCCACTAATCTCATTCTATCCGTTCATCAAGCCTTCTCTATACCAAGGCATCATCAATCCCATTACCTTGATTCATCAAGCCTTCTTCTATCCCAAGGCATCATCATTAACAAAGTAGATTAGGGTTTCTTTTCAAGATTTGGGATTCAATAGCTTCATCATGCTTATTTATTCATAATTACATAATCACATCATTCATGCAAGCATACAATTAAGCATATAGAAGGGTTTTACAATACTACTAACATATATCATTCGCTATTAAGAGTTTACTAAGAATAGCATGAAAACCATAACCTACCTCCACCGAAGAATTGATCAAACAAGCTAATCCTCAAGCTGCGTTTTCTCCTCCCTCTCGATCGATCCCTCTCTTTCTCTTTGTTATTTCTGTTTGTTTTATTCAAACCCTGTTTCCTTTACCCTAATTATCATATAATTAAGACTAAAAGAGGACAATAGAACCCACTAATTAACTTAAGGTTACCTATTTTAACCCCCAAGTAATTAGATTTATTAATATTAACCCTCAAACTTTATAATTAAGGAAAGAATAGTCCAAAACGTCCCTTAAAACTTAACCAGAAATCCGATTCCCACTGGGATTACGCGACCTGTGACGGGTCGTGTACGCGACGGTCCGTCACGCAGTCGCCGCAGCCATTAATTCTTAAGTGGATCGTGACGGTCCGTCACCCTGTGATGGTCCGTCCCCGCCAATTCGCTACGGAGTTCGCAGAGTCGATTTTCGCATTGCAAATTTCAGAATTCTAAGTGTCATGGAATGAAACATCATGTGACGGACCGTCGTGCCTGTGACGGTCCGTCGTTTCAGCCAGTTTTCCAGAATTAACATCTGCTGCTCCAAACGAATAAACAGGTCGTTACAATAGATACCAATTTACCCTTCGTTCGTCCCCGAACGATCACAAGAAGGAAAACAAGGGAGAAAAGGAGTACCTGAATCTGTAAACAAATGTGGGTATCTTTCTTGCATATCTGCCTCCTTCTCCCAAGTGGCTTCTTCAACCGGTCGATTCTTCCATTGCACCTTGATGTATGCAATCTCTCTTGACCTCAACTTGCGAACTTCTCTATCTAAGATAGCAACAGGATCCTCCTCATAAGACAAGTTTTCATCAAGCAAAACTGAATCCCAACGGATAATGTAATTTCCATCCCCATGATATCTTTTCAACATAGACACATGGAATACCGGATGTACTCCGGACAGCCCTGGAGGCAAGGCTAACTCATAAGCCACCTCCCCTACTCGCTTAAGTATTTCAATATATCATCAATAAATACGATCACGAAAAGGTCCAAATATGGCTTAAAGATCCCGTTCATCAAGCTCATGAACGCAGCAGGGGCATTCATAAGACCAAAAGACATCACCACAAATTCGTAATGCCCATACCTCGTTCGAAAAGCAGTCTTTGGCACATCCATTGCTCGTATTTTCAATTGATGATAACCGGATCTCAAGTCAATCTTAGAGAAGACACAAGCACCTTGTAGTTGATCGAACAAGTCATCAATGCGAGGAAGAGGATACTTGTTCTTTATGGTTACCTTGTTTAGTTGTCTGTAGTCTATACACATTCGAAAACTCCCATCCTTCTTCTTCACAAACAAAACCGGAGCACCCCAAGGAGATGCACTTGGTCTGATGAAGCCTTTGCTCAACAACTCTTGAAGTTGGGCTTTTAACTCTCTTAACTCCGCGGGAGCCATTCTATAAGGGGGTATAGAAATGGGGCGAGTGCCCGGTTCAAGATCAATGCAGAAGTCAATATCCCTATCTGGTGGCATACCAGGAAGATCTGCAGGGAACACATCCAAAAACTCACGGACTACCGAAACCGACTCAATCGAAGGTACTTGAATATTGTCATCCTTAAGATGTGCCAAGAAAGCTAAACACCCTTTACTAACCATTTTCTTAGCACGAAGAAAGGAGATGATACGCACCGGATTAGAAGTGTAGTCACCCTCCCACACTAACGGATCTGTCCCAGGCTTGGCTAACGTCACCGTTTTAGCATTACAATCCAAGATCGCAAAATTCGGAGAAAGCCAAGTCATACCTGCATTACATCAAAATCAACCATTTCTAAGATAACCAAGTCTACATAAGTGTTACTCCCACAAAGTTCACCAAACAAGACCTATATACTTTTTCAACTATCACGCACTACCCACCTGAGTAGAAACACGAATAGGCATGTCAAGTAATTCACAATGTAAATTAAGACCATTAGCAAATGAGGAAGATACATAAGAAAACGTGGATCCAGGATCAAACAATACGAAGCCATGCAATCACAAACCGTAAGATTACCCGTGATGACAAAGATCGGATGCCTCCGCTTGAGACCGCCCAGGAAAGCGTAACAATGGGCCCTATCGTTAAATGCATGGTTGCCCCTACCATGTTGTGATGTAGTGGCTCCAGTTTGCCCATCACCTCGGCCGTTTTGGTGACCACCGTTACCTCGACCACCATGTCCTCCAGAATAACGGCCTCTACCATGACCACCTCTACCTCTAGCTATTGGGGGTTTGTAACTCCGTTTTGGACAATTCCTCCTAATATGTCCAATCTCCCCACATCCATAACACTCTCTGGAGTCAAGCATAGGTCTCTCGGAGAAGTGTTGACCGGTCTGAGGTGGTCCCCAACTACTGAGTAGCGACGATCGAATTGGTCGACCGAGTAACTTCCGAACCCCGCCCTCTAGTGTAAGAACCATTAAACTCACCTCCCTTTCGAAACTTTTTTGATGTCGAAGTTGTGGTGAAGTCGTCTGGCTTCACTCCTTCCACTTCTATCACAAAGTCTACCACCTCTTGGAAGGATTTTGCCGTTGCCGCTACCTGTAAGGCCGAAATCCGCAACTCTGATCTCAACCCCTTCACAAACCGGCGAATCCGCTCTTGTGGACTGAAACAAAGTTGAGTGGCATATCTGGTTAGTGCACGAAACTTAGCCTCATAAGCATTAACCGACATCCTACCTTGCTCTAGGCTCAAGAACTCATCCCGTTTCCTATCCCTCAAAGTCCTTGGGATATATTTCTCCATAAACAGGGTAGAGAAGGATGCCCAAGTCATGGGTGTGGCCTCTGTCGGTTGACACTCGACATGTGATCGCCACCACATTTTGGCGTTCCCTTGAAACTGATAGCTTACGAACTCAACGCCAAACCGTTCTACTATCCCCATCTTGTGTAGTAGCTCATGACAATCAACCAGGAAAATCATAAGCATCTTCAGATTACGCACCCTTGAAGACCGGAGGTTTCAATTTCAAGAACTTCTTGAAATGTTCGTCTTGATCGTTTGTCATTATCGGTCCGATGACCGGCGTGGAAATGTGCCTATCTCCAATGAGGCATCCATGCGAGGAGCCATAGTAGCCGCATGCCGTACCTCTGAACCGGAGGTGTTGGTGCGTAAACCACTGGAGGTGCCTGGCGTGAGCAGATAACCCGCTAAGATAGCGAGAACCCGATTGATCATCTCTGGGGTAGGTTGGGGTGGCAATTCCTCATTCTGCTCTTGTTCATTCTCCCCATCCTCCCCTTCTCTTACCACTTCCTCAGTCGGTGGAGGAGTCACTGCCCTAGCATCAGATGGGCTAGGTGCTCGTCCTCTTCCTCTAGAGGACGTCCTCCCACGACCTCTACCACGGCCTCTTGCCGTTGTTCTCCCTCGAGCCACAGCCCCAGTGGCTGGCTCAGATGTTTCTTGCTGTGCCGTTGTTGCTGCTGGTGCGGTCGTTGCTCTAGTTCTAACCATCTGCGAAATAGAGTGAAGATGCTCAGATACCAATTCGTATCGCCTAGATACCAATTGGACTCAAGTAGTAGCACGAAAGTAAGAATGAAAGAGTGGAATTTTCCTAAAGTCCTATATCCTCTCAAGGAAAAGTAAAGGCGTCCCCCTACCATTCCTTAAGACTCTACTAGACCTGTTCTTGTGTGATGAGACCAACGAACCTAATGCTCTGATACCAAGTTTGTCACGACCCAAAACCGGGCCGCGACTGGCACCCACATTTACCCTCCTATGTGAGCGAACCAACCAATCTAAACCTTAACATTTCAATGTAATATCATCATAAAGTAATGTGGAAGACTTAAACTCATTAATAAAATCAATAACTATTATTATTCCCAAAATCTAGAAGTCATCATCACAAGAACATCTACTTCAAATTACTAAATCTAGGAGTATTCTAAAAACTAAAAATACATAAAAGCTAGTCCATGCCGGAAGTTCAAGGCATCAAGACTTGAAGAAGAAGATCCAGTCCAAGCTAGACGCATTAGCTCACCCTGAATTTCCGATGGTAGTGAAGACTGGCTAGATCTACTGTTGAGTTGAAGTTGATGGATCGCTTGCTGCATTCCACAAATAACAAAGAAGAAAACATAAAAGTAGGGGGTCAGTACAACCACAAGTACTGAGTAGATATCATCGGCCAACTCAAAATAGAAAACAGTATATATCAGTTAATATCATAAATCAACTATAAACTCAACATGTAACAACAACAAGTACTATAGTCATCAACAAGTACAATTAAGTTCATCCATGAGGGCTCAAGCCTCAATACCATGCTCATTTGGGAATTAAGTTCATTATGTTGAGTATATTCTCATCTTTCACGATTCATTATCTTTCTTCCTCTTGTGTCGGTACGTGACACTCCGATCCCCTACCACTATGTGTCGGTATGTGACACTCCTATCCCCTATATGTGTCAGAACGTGACACTCCGATCCCCTATATGTGTCAGAACGTGACACTCCGATCCCCTATATGTGTCGGATCGTGACACTCCGATCCACTAATACTATGTGTTGGAACGTGACACTCCGATCCACTAATCTCATTCTATCCGTTCATCAAGCCTTCTCTATACCAAGGCATCATCAATCCCATTACCTTGATTCATCAAGCCTTCTTCTATCCCAACGCATCATCATTAACAAAGTAGATTAGGGTTTCTTTTCAAGATTTGGGATTCAATAGCTTCATCATGCTTATTTATTCATAATTACATAATCACATCATTCATGCAAGCATACAATTAAGCATATAGAAGGGTTTTACAATACTACTAACATATATCATTCGCTATTAAGAGTTTACTACGAATAGCATGAAAACCATAACCTACCTCCACCGAAGAATTGATCAAACAAGCTAATCCTCAAGCTGCGTTTTCTCCTCCCTCTCGATCGATCCCTCTCTTTCTCTTTGTTCTTTCTGTTTGTTTTATTCAAACCCTGTTTCCTTTACCCTAATTATCATATAATTAAGACTAAAAGAGGACAATAGAACCCACTAATTAACTTAAGGTTACCTATTTTAACCCCCAAGTAATTAGATTTATTAATATTAACCCTCAAACTTTATAATTAAGGAAAGAATAGTCCAAAACGTCCCTTAAAACTTAACCAGAAATCCGATTCCAACTGGGATTATGCGACCTGTGATGGGCCGTCGTGCTTGCGATGGTCCGTCACGCAGGTCGTCGCAGCCATTAATTCTTAAGTGGACTGTGACGGTCCGTCACCCCTGTGACGGTCCGTCCTGCCAGTTCGTTACGGAGTTCAGAGAGTCGATTTTCAGTACCAAATTTCAGAATTCTAAGTGTCATGGAACGAAACATCATGTGACGGACCGTCGTGCCTGTGACGGTCCGTCGTTTCAGCCAGTTTTCCAGAATTAACATCTGCTGCTCCAAACGACTAAACAGGTCGTTACAGCTATGCTGATTTTGCCAATTATATATTGTGTGGATTAATGATGAGGGAACTAAACCTTTACCAAAAAGAGAGGTTAATGTTCTGTGTTAAAAAATACGTTAGGGATAAACCATAATTATTCATAGAGTGTGCATATCATATCATAAGAAGGTGTATTCTGGAAGAAGAAACCATAGAAATTCTTCACGCTTGTCATGCTTCACCGGTTGGTGTCATGATAGTGGTGTGTGTATAACTGCTAAAGTTCTCAAAAGTGTCTATTATTTGTCATCTCTCTACGAAGATGCATATGTATTTGTGAAGAAGTGCACTTTGTGTCAAAATCCAAGTGGAGTATCCAAATGACACAAGCACTACACCATTTTTGGCCTATGGACAAACCACTAAAGTGTAACCTAAACTATGGAAAAGTGTGGCCTTTGATAAAAGACTATTCTTTTGGACACTAAGCAACACTTTTTAGGGGGTGGAATGAAGAAGCGTGACCATTGACATTAGGCAACACTTTTTTAAATGTTGTCATCTTTGCCTACACTTATAAGCGTTGCCTTTTCAGTGTTATTGGTTACACTTAAAAAGTGTTGCCGTTAATATGTCATCTAGAGCAACACTTATAGAGTGTTGCCTTTTATATGTCATCTAGTGTAACTCTTATATAATGTACTTTATATCTCATCTACAGCAACACTTATAAAGTTTTACTTTATATCTCATCTAGAGCAACACTTATAAAGTGTAACTTTATCACTCATCTAGAGCAACACTTATAAAGCATAACTTTATATTTCATCTACAGCAACACTTAAATAACTTAAACATTTGACGTACAACAACAATGATTTTGAATTGCATATATTCAATATATAATCACATAAATACATATACAAATGACCTAACGCACAAAATGAACTAATAGTCAAATCGAAGCTATATATTCCAAATAAACTTCAAGAAACATGTCTTGTGCAATTAAAACATAGAAAGTGATTCCTTAAAGATCTCTTATATCAATAAATTTAAAAAAAAATTCATTCAATCGTATAGGTCAATAGTACGAAAAACTCTTCATCATTCCATAAAATAGATTGAGTTTACTTTTGGACACTTGCATTTTCAATTCAATTACAGTCATTTTTCTTCACATTCAAAATAATATATAAGTTAGTTAAATAAATGTGGAAGTGAATAATTGGAAAGTATTAACAGTAAACCAACCAATCCAAATATATATATATATATATATATATATATATATATATTTGCTTTGGGACTATAAATGAAGTTTAAGTTGTTAAAGCAATAGTAGGTTACACAAGTTGAACACCTCTTCATTTGAAAGCAATTGGTTATTAAAAAGTCAATATAAATATCTCAAGTTGAACACTTCTAATTTGTTATTAAAAATCTAATGAGTTGTTGCCATGCCTTCCCAACTATACAAATATTAGTTCATGATTACAACAATAAGTTTACTCAAGAAATTGAAAATACTTCCTAAATTCAATAGCTCACAAAGAAGATTTAACCTGAAATAAGTAGCCACAACTCGCAAGAATCAAATACAAGTTATTGTATGTCCTCATTTTCTTGTAAGGACATATTCACTTTTCATGATTATGAACCAATAGTAATTAAGGTATGAAAACAGGGGAACCTATGGAATCTAGATTGATTGATTTATATCTGAAGTAGGAAGAATAAGTATAATCAAAGTGGGACAAATTTGGTGCATATCAGAAGAAATCCAAAGTTAAGTATTACCTAATATCAATGGACGAAAGATCACGAAAATTTGAGAATAAACCAGTAGACGAAGGACAGAAATCAAAGAGAAATCACATATTCTCAAGAAAGAAACATAAGAGTATGAACACGCAGCAGAAGATGAAATCGTCTGGACCATACCTAGGTAAGCTGAGATTACAAGTTTTCCCTTATTATTGCTAGGAATTCATGTTGACATCCTGCCTGATTCACCTAGTAAACTCCCTTTTATAGAATAGTAGAATAAAAGTTAACATGTAAAACCATCTAAGCAAATTTCTATTTGTTGGAGAAGAGAACCATCATAGGCCAATGATTAGTTCCATTATACAGTCACTACTAAAAGGTATTGTGATACTCTTACCACTATCATAGGCAAACATATGCGACTCGCGTAGCAGTACCTACAATCAACCCCACAACACGCCAAAAGGTTTTTTCCTGAACAACTTCAACCTTTCCTTCAATATTGCAACTTCTAGGTCCATCAACATTCCAAGTTCAAAGCTGTAAAACAACAGGGGAAAAATTACACAACTACAACCCAAAATCACTAGAGTCCTCCTTCAACACAATAAAACACTAATACAACAAAAACAAAGTATAGACTTAACTTTCAAAGATTCAAGATAATATAATAGGTTCAGAATTTTTACCTAGAACACCGACTAAAGTAGAAGTAACACAATGTGCAAACTATTAACATAGAAAGTGAAAGACAAAATACCTTTTGAAGAATCGAGTCATGAGGTTACCCCGAAGAATATGAAAGACTGGTGCCTTTTACAGCTTGTGCACTACGTGCAATAATAGGTGAGGCAAGGTTAGATCCAACACACCCCAGTATGTCTTAAAAATTGAATCAATGGTTGTTTTAAAGAAATTGAGTGAATAAATTTCTTATTTCTTTCCTCAATTCTTCCTTTAGAGAAGTGATTTCATTGGCATGCTTTTGTTTTAAATTGTTAATTTCCTCATATTTCTTTAATGAATTTTTTGTCACTGATCTACCATAGTACCTAAGTTGACAAGGATACTCCTTTTCAAACACTGCCCTAAATGCATCATCAGCAGTTTCCCCAGAATTTCGGTGATTCTGAAGTTCATCCTGTTGAATAAAATTGGCATCCATAGTCATTTGTAAGTACTATTTCATATTTAGGCCTATGATAGCTATCAAGAACAAAAATGTCTAACAAATTTTCCTAGCAAAAAAATCATCGATATCGACAAAGAATTAATATCTCCTCTCACTTGCACAACAAGAAGAAGACATACATGATTAAATTCAATGGAGTTAAAATCCCTACGATATAAAAATTTTAAGTGTGAATCAAATTCAGTACTAATCCTCTTTAAAAAACTTACAATTGTATCTTGGGTATCAACCTGGATTTCCTTTCTTGTCTTGGTACGAGTTGCAATAAACATTTTCGGCTTTGATGGTTCTTCATTGTTGACTTTGGTAGAACGCTACAAATTATATCAAATTTTTTTTAGGAAAAAAAGCATATCTAAGAATGTACAAAAAATGAAATTCAATTTTTTTGAAGAAATGTCAACTAATTATTATCCAATGTCACACGTACTCTAGCATAATTAATATGTCCCATTCGATGACTCCACTTCTGTTTTCCAGTTTTGAGAATTCATCTTGAATTTGACCTAATATTAAATAAAAGAGATAATCTAATTGGTAAATAAATTTAATTTAATTGACAAATAAAAAAAAGAATAGATATGATGCAAAATATGTCGATGACTAGAAATGTACTATTTTAGCCTTACTTGAGCAATTGGGTGTTTCTAACACTCGATCAACTGGTGGAATTGATTCTCTGGAATGCCATCAGGATGTTTTGCTAGAATATCCTCAAGGGTGCTGTTTTTATCAAAAAAATTATTTTTAACTTTATGTTTGTCTCGCCTCTATGCATTACGAAGACCATTCATCACCCACTTCTTTCCTTCTACTGGAATTAGAAATTTGGATTATGCAAAATAAAATATATTTATATTCACTAAGTAAAAACAAATAGTAAACTATATAATCTCAAGAGTGATTGTTCTTACAATGATATATTCCGACATGCGCTTTTTAGAATCCTTTGGCACCAAATGCCAACTAGTGTACATCAAAACTGATGAATCTACGCTTCCCTGTAATTGATCCAATACAGTTGCTTAATTGTGATACTATCTTATTAGTTTGTCTCACTGCTTGTCCTTTATCAAATGTCACCTCCTTTCTTTCTTTCAAATATCCTTGAATGTTTTTTTTCCTTGAAATTTTTTTGGTTTTGATATTTCTAGATTGATCTAACAGACAGGAAACAAGATATTTCTTTTATTACAAGTACTAGATCTTAGAAGGTTTAACACATACCTTTTGTAATACAATCAATGTCAATTTCCTCTTCGACATCACATTCATCTCCATTGAGTTCTTCTTGATCCACAAGATCGTCGATCCTTTGTTCTGTTTATTAATAATAGGAGTATGCATTAATTTTACATTAGTTGTTGTGTGGTTTTCAAATTTTGTCTCATTATCTAAGCTTATCCCTTGATTTTTTAGAAACTGATCAAGAGTACTAGCTGGTATGACCGGATTCCTCTTTAATTGTTTGTAATTTGGTAGATCAAGAATATCATGTTCATTGTGTATCTGTTGCTTATCAAGAAACTGACAAATCTTTGTGTCTGGTCGAACCAACTTCCTCTTCACCTGTTTGAACTTTAGTAGATCCTGAAAATTATATTGTACTTCTCCATTACATAGTGTTGTTCCAGTCATATGTACTCAAGAAGTATCACCTTCATTAAATGACGTTTAGAACTTAGCGTTATTCTTAGAAAGTTTAATTCCTTTATCTTGAATGGACTCTTCAGATTGATATAACCTCTGTTTAGTTTGTCCTTTCCCTGCAATCATAATTGAGGTTCTAAGATCTTCCCTTGAAGACGACTGAATTACTGATTTATGCCCAAGCAATTTTCTGTTTCCTTGTAGTGGAATGAAATGCTCAGAATTCTTACTTTTATCTTGTATTGGTGCCTTCTCTTTCTTAGCTCTATCATTGCGTTCGTTTGCAAATTGTTCTCTCTTAATCTTGATATTGTTGTCCGGTTCGGCACTTGATCGGTATTGCATATCAACATCCAAATTCTTCGATGAACTTGAAGCTATGTTTGTATTCAAACCCTTTTTCTTTAGTATTGTTAATTTATTCATTCTTCTCGCTTTGTTTTAATCTCTTTGATTTCTTTTCCTTTAGTGAGTAAACCTAAAAAATAATAATGTTCTTTAAGTGAAAGAAGAAGCAACAATATAATTTTGATATAAGGTTTATAGATTGATATCCTATTATAGCAGATTGCAACAGCTGAGCTTCCAGAATTTTCAGTGTAATATTGCAGAAATTGAGTTTCCAGAACTGCCAGTACTATAGACCGAGTCTATAACCTGTACAAACACAATATCCTTTGAGCAACAAGTAAACATATCCTATAACATGTATAACTATTCAGAATACTTTACCTAGAGCCATAATTTTATATATGAATACATTACCTTTTAACCATCTATACCAAACATGACATTACTCATACAAAATAGTAATCTCTATCACTTAAAACCCGTGTCAGATTCCCTACGAAGGACCAGGTCGTGGTGACGAGCAACTTCCTTGGGGAGTCTATAAGGTCGCAACTAGCATACTTTAATCAGTGTATTTGGAAATATTGGCAGAGTTAGTCTACTTTCTTGAGAATCTTACAATTATGAACTTGTAAAAGGATTAGTTCGATGTTACTAGGCAAGTTATCTGGGATCTAAAGTTAAGTAGCATTGAAATAGGCTGGCTTGAAAACGGTTTACTGCATATGAATGAAGTATTTATCATGGAAAGTTTACTGCAACAGCGACAAGTACTCACACGTAGAATGGAGGAGACGTTTAAGCAGTTGGATGGGGAACGTTGATATAAAAGCAAGGAGCTTCATGAACTATCTCTAAAGGTTGGCTCAAATTCCCCTATAAGATTGCACTCTTTCTTTTATGAATTAGATATAACAGAAAAACACATGGCAAATCATGGAATGTTCAGCTATTGAAAGTAGTTTGCCAGCTTACCAGAGTGATTTGTCGTTTCGACTAGTAGAAGAGGAGCAAGGTATTTGAGGAAGTTGATTATACCTTTATGATCTATTTGTAGTGGGTCCAATAAGCTGATTGTGAACATTAATGTGATGATGTTTTCTTTGAAATCATACTGTTATTAGCTTTTCAAAATTGTGTTGGAAGTACAAAGTTAGTCGATAAATTCTTATATTAAACTACATTACTGTATTTATTTTAGTAAATGTCCTATCTATTTGCAAGATAGATCTTACTCAAGAGGCCCAGTTGATATCCGAGCTGATAAATCTTATGAGTCGAAATATTACCTCTCACCAACTTTTATGTTTGAGCGAGTAAGTTTCACATGTCTTCTTGGTAAATTATTTAGTTTATGCTTTTTCTTTTTGCTGTGCTAAATGGTAGTAAAAGAAATGGAATTGGACTAGTTCTGCTAACAAGATTCGCTTGATCGATACATGTACATAAACCTAGCGATTAAGCATGAAATTTGAGATATTACTCTTTTTCATCTCTCAAATAGGAAACCTTTTAGGCAGAACTGGTGGGAACAGAAAAGAAATCAGAATACTTTTTACCTAAGTTGCACGCACTCTTCCAATTAAATAACACACCTATGTTTGATTCTCCAAAAATACACTACTTTTAAAGAATCATCTGACATGTACCCGTTGACATTTTTTAAGAGTCTGATCAACATAACTTTTTACTATTTGTTTTTTTGCTGTTTTCGGGACTTTTTTTTAACTATATAAAAATTTCAGCAATTATGGTTGAAAATAGATCTTCACTTTTGTCTCTTTCAATATGTTTCTTCATATATAAACAAAGAAAATTGATTTCAACTGATGGAATTCATTACAATTTGGTTCTTCAGTAAATAAAACTTTTATTTTTGCGACTATTATTTGTATGGTTTTTCTCCAGAGGAGTCGAATCAAAATATATTAATTATGTTTCATGTGAAGTGTCTTTCATTTCTCAAATTTTTCTTACACCTATTTAATGAAGCTTAATGTTTTACTATAAGTCAGAGTGATTCATGTATCCATTGCAATTTCTTTTTGCATGTTTTGTGACATTTTTTAAAAATGTGTTGAAAATTCCAGTGAGGATGTTCGAAAATTTATATTCAATTTTTTTTTTCTACAGATTTTTTAATATAGTTTTTCGAGAAATTGCTTGTGGATTGTGCTATATTTTATAGAACACAACAATAAACATGTAATAACTAATACACAACAAATGATGAAGTTTGTTAAATAACAAAAAGAATTTCTCTCTTGCTTGTCACAATTAGAATACTATTTTGATTATTTTTTCATATGTACACACATTTTGTATGTCTTTGAACTCTTCATAGAATATAAGTATAGGGATAATTAGTCCACTTCTTTTATTGCAACTTAATTAATTTGTCATATTTCGTTTCTTCTTTTTGGGCACAATACTACATCAAATATTTTTGAATCCAACAAATGTCCAAAATACACTATAACAAAAATACCTTTTGTCAGCAATAAATATGCATATTAATAAATAGTATTAGAGCCTTTACCATTTTGGAGGAATGTATTGACTTTAGATAAAATGTTCTTGACAATAGTGTATGTGTCAAAAATATAAATATTAGTGAAGGATAATATATAAGCTTAATAAAATAGTTAAAACTCGTGCAAAGCACAAATAATTTACCTATTATATATATATATATATATATATATATATATAAAGCTATATCTCCCATAGAATAAATATGGAGACAATGGAGAAAAAAATATATGGAACATTTGTCAAAGGGATCAGGGAAAAATGAGGGTTAAAAAATTAATTTAATTTCAAATTATCATCATCAATTTTTAAATTTCAGAAGTAACTTTACATCAATTTTTTTTATTTTATATATATATATATATATATATATATATATATATATATATATATATATATATATATATATATATATAGGTAATATTGGTGTTTTTAGTGAGTACACTAAATTGTCAAAAATATATTATTCCATTTTCTCTATTATATTTTCTAAAGTGCTAAAAAAATGATTCATCTATTTCAAGTATTTTTGTATTATTCAAGGTCTCTATATACCCAATAGAAGTTTTATACATCTTATTGAATTTCTCGCGTAGTTGATAAATCAATTGAACCAAAAAAACACATTTTCTGGAATTTTTTCAAAAATCATATGTACATTTGGATTATATTATGTCTCAACAAATCATCTTATTTAAATAAATCCATTAATGATAGTAATATCTTCCTAGCCAAAAGATGTCGTGATTTTTCTAGGGTAAAACGGATACTTACCTTGCCCCTACCTTAAAAGGTTGTTCACATAAGACCTTGCACTCAGGTAACACAAAACAAAATAGTAGATAACTCAATTGCAAAAATAACTAGTATATAGAAAAAAATTACAATTTTGATTGTGAATAACACGTTACATGTAAAGCAATACTAGTGGGTCCTTCTAAAAGTGTGACAATTTATGAAAACCTTCCACATAAGAACCCATTTCAGTAGCTTATACATAGGCATTACGATGTGCACAATTCCACGGTCCGGCAAAACATAATGACAAAATAAATACATTTACTCTATGTAAGTAGAAGAAAATAAAATAAACATAGTGTTTTCTTAAAACACGACTACAGATAATGAAACTTAATATGTTGTAGGAGTTTGCTTCCACCAGTTAGAATTAGTGAAACAAAGACATTAAAGTACATTTTTTAGAACAACCAATAAAAAGTTTTATTTAGAGATACCATGTTGACAATCATAAGACAAAGATCTCTTTGAAATTGTGTATAATTCGGTAGAAGAGTTGAGTACTTTCGTCCATTAGATAACTTAGCATTATCCTCCTACAAAGCGATGGACAAACTTTCCCACGAGCAACCTTTCAATATCAATCCACAATAGTCTTCAGTAGTTTGTGACAAATAATTGCTTAATATTTAATGGTGATAGTGTTCAAAGTACGATGGTGTGAAAGAAAATCAAAATTTGGAAGGAGATTTATAGGTATATAAGGGGAATGGGCCAACTTCTTTTTGATCCATTATATAGGCTGATTTGGGGAAAAAAACCTTTTGAATTTGAAGGGTGGTATTGGAAGATTAGATTTTGCCCTAATTTTGTCATTTGATAAAAAAAGATAACTGAGTTTCTTGGTTTATAGCGATATCACATACCATGATTTTAGATAAAATTTTATGTATAAACATCCACATGATCATGTCTGAAATATTGTAATCCATATGCCTGTGTTTATCTAAGACTTTGATTCATGGCTTCGCGTTACGATTGTCAATCAATCACTCTTACACCTGAAACACACAAAAGAAAAGCTCTAAGTGATCGCTAACATTTCATATAGAATATAAAGTGTCCAAGACTTTACGTCCTCCATGATTTTATTTAATGAATTATTTTCTTGTGCTCTAAAAGGCCACCCAACGTTCAAACATCCAGCTCCTAGAAAGCAGTGTGAATTTTGATCTGGAAGAAAATAGAGTGGGAGAGATGAATTGACTAAGAAATAATTTTTTTTAACAAGGTTAAGTTGCATAATTTATTGAAATGTCTATAATATAAATACATGAATTAAAAACATAAAGGATAAAATAAGTTAACATTGTTTCCTATGAATAAAGCTTAAAATATAGAAATTTACTAATCAGATTCTGCCCAACACTGTTGCCATATTTATCTCACCCTAATCCTAATTTAAAGTTGTATATAGATACAATAGAAAGTGGAACTAAACTCCATCTTTCAACACTCCTCCCTGACTTAAAGGTTATCCCTCAGTCTTTTTTTGAGAACTTAATCTTGCTCAAGGTAGGGCCTTATTTAAAATATGAGCAGTCTGAAAAACAGTTCTGCAGTGCTCTAAGTCTATGTCTCTATTATTTTCCACCTCCTCAAAAGTAAAGCTTCGTCTTGTGTTTATTTTTTTTTTCAATGTGAAAAAAAAATTCTCATTGAAATTGCAGCTTGATTAAAAACAATGATTTCAGTGCTTTTCTTTTGCTCCATGCACAAATTTTTCAGCACCTTCTAAATTTAAAGGGATCGATGCACAAATAATGCAACTATAGTGTACTTTGCTTCAACTACAAATTGTTATGTTTTTCTTACTTGAACACTAACAGAATATTCGATAATAAAAACTAAAATAGTAACTTGAGGTGCTTCTCATATAATCTTAGCTACCATCCGAATCACTATAAAAAAAACCAAGAAACTGAAAGTCCGTTGCTTTTTTTAACTTAGTGCCAAATTTACAATACCTTTAACATATCTAAAAACATGGTTAGATGCGTCTGGATCGGCGTTCTTCACTTAATATTTGCAATCCATTCAATTTAAGCCTTTATAAAGTATTTAAACACTTCATAATGATTCTTACTACTCTAAATGACTTCTAAAAATATAGATATCATCTAGACACATGAATTTCAACCTTGAAAACATGTCTTCCAATTCAAGGATAGTTAAGATAAAAGTCTAGAATGTACTTTTAGTCTTTTCAAAAAGTATTTTGCAAATGCTTTTAAGGAGAAGAAGTTCATTTAAAATTTCTTAAATTTTAAAGAAATGTTTTAACTTGTTTAAAGATTTAGGATTGAGTTTAATTTAGAGTAAAGTGAAGCGTTTTATCATAAAAACTATATGGGGACTAAGAATTCCCAATGAGGTTTAAATTGTTTCCACATTTAAACAAGAAAGGAAACTGAGATTTTCTAAAGAGCTATTGTCACATTTAGGAATACCCCCTAGATGTAAACAGCGTCGTTGTCTTATTTCAGGACTAACACTAGCTTGTTTGCTTCCATTATTACATTCATAGGTCAAATTTTGCAGAAACTTAAAGCTTTTCATTACTTCTACTCGGAGGTTTACATAGACCTCTTCATACCCATATCAGATATATATATTGAGTATACATAGACCCTTTCTGTCGAAAGATTATTTAGTCTTCTACTTTTTTTGCACATAAATATATAGAACATTAAATACTCATAATAATCGTCTCATCTCATAACCATGTAATAAGAGTATAGTAAATTGGGTCTAGGTCATACATCAATGAAACAAGACCGCATATAGGTCATACAAATGTTTAGTATAAGAATGAAAGGAAAGGAACATAAGAGTCTTACTGCTAAAAACAACATCATGGATTGATAGTGGCATCACCCTCAGAATGTTAGGACCTACCATACTCTGAAAATTAAGAAATTCAAGACTATTTCAACATTGTCTCTAAAAGCCCTTCAACGACTGGAAACTAAAATGTTTGGTAAAAGGAATAAATGGGGTAATTGCACCTCTTTTACTCTGTATGAGACCATATGCACATTTATTTTTAAATAAATCTAAGAAAAAGGACATTTCAATAAGTATGAATTACATTGAAAACCTATTTGACTTCATGAGATGAGTTGATGAACACACTTTACTATGTTCAAAGAGTAATAGCATGTTGACTCCATGATTGTGTGTTGAGCATGATTTTATTAGAGAATGTATTTCCTCCTATGAAGATGAAAAATGTTGAGTTTCATGAATAATGGGCTGTTAGATGTAGTTTCAGTATCTTATGATGCATTGATTAAGTTTTCTTGCAGTTGATGTTTCCTCCTTTGAATTGTGTATTATTTTGATGTTTCATTCATGTTGGGCTGCTAATTTGGAGTCTTTAATTCCATAAAGTGTCTATATAATTATTCGAAGATAAAAGTTTCCAAGGGGTATATTTTGTAATACTCTAGAAACTAGTAGGATAAGTTAGAGCTTAAACATGAGGATTAATGTCGCAAACGTACCACCCGGTACCTTAATATATTGGGTTTTGTCTTAGAATGTCAAGGTAGAACTCCCAAAGAACAAACCACGGGTCCTTGAGGAGTACCCTAACAAATTGTCTTGGAAGTTACCCACAGATGGCACCCATCCCTCGTGGATTTGGCCATGCCTCGAGGGTAAGGAGTCTAGGCGAGGCGCTGAGAACCAAGAATCAAAACCCTGATGACATTTCACCAGAACGGGTCTTGGTACTAACAAGACTCCGTCAATTAGTGGCACGGTTCACCAGCATGCGACGTGGGTCTATCCAAAGATCATGGTTGTGTGGTCGTGGGTGAGTCCTCAAACTCCCTTTTGCCGGTTATATTTTGGGGCATTAAGGGGTTTTTTGGTTTAAATTAATATTTAGTTACACAATTTTATACTAAATTAGACAAAATGTATAAGGGTTTTAACTTACTAAATCAATTCTATTCCTCATAATTCCAAATCCCCAAAGAAAGACCTAAACCCTCTCAAAAATATTCTCTCTCTAAAACTCCAAGGAGGAAGAAGAATGAAGGTGAATCTAGAGCATGGTTTTTTCTCAATTTTATTGGAATTCATTCATAAGGTATGAAAGTCCATCATCAATGTATAATATGATCCATGGCGTCCCTTTTAAACAATAATTTCAAAGAGTAAAATTCCCCAATAGCTAGGGTATTACTCCAAGTAAGATTCATTTCAAAACAATTCTATTGATTTAGTTACTTTATATTTTGACTGAATTGAATGTTTATTATAGTTTTATGATGATGTCCCCCAAATATATATGAAATCCCCATATACCAAATTTATGACCCTATGATGTGAGTGAATTGGATATTAGGAGATTATGCATATAGTAATTGAATTATTTGAATCATGTTATGAGAATGGTGCATAAATATGAGGTTAATGTATATGCTTTAATAACACTTCGAGTGTAAAGTGAATATGCATATGATCTATTTGTTGTATAGTTTGATGATTGTCCCCATGTACACACTTTTGTATGAATATGTTATAATATGGAAGGTTTTCTCAAAATATGATGACTTTATGGTTGAAAATTTAATTTAACTTACTTAATGTAGGAGCTATAGTAGGAGGTATGCTTGATTGAGTGTCAAGACATTCCTCCATGAGTATGAACTTATGTCAAGGATTAATGTGTAACAACTCAAAATGAACGACAATGTTGTACGGAAGTTAGCCTTTGTATGTGCTAGTTTGTTCTAGATTACCTTTGCATATTCATGTGTTCTTTGGTGTCTAAATTAATAGGAGAGGGATCTAAGATCTAGATTACATGTGTAGGTTTGAAATTTCCAGGTAGGGCTCCTCAAGGACCAACCTAAGTGTCCTTGAGGAGGACCCAGACCTTGACAAGAAAGCTGCCAAAACAGTCCCAAACAACGCTCCCTATTGACGCTTCTTTGATCAAACGACGCCCCATTGTTTGGGGGCATAGCTCTACACATAGTGGTAGGATCTTATCCCCCATTTGTTGAGAATTTTACAAACACATCGGACCATTTGGATGGTCCATTGGTTGATCGACAACCCTTTAATTGTATCCATCGATTGACACCTGCAACTTTCTACTGGTGTCTTAGCCAAGGCAAGGAAAAGTTTGAAAATTTTCCAAGCGTCCTTATTATGTCATGGGCGGTTATTATAGGTTTTTTTATATAGCTAATTTATGTTATTTTATAATCCTAAAACCTAATTTGGAATTCACTTTCCAAATCAAAACCAATGATCAAAATAGAATTCTCTCTAGACTCTATTGATGCTTGAAGCAAGGTTCAAGCTAGGATTAAATATCTTCATTGATTCGTCAATCATTTTCGTGGATTTAGTTAAATGAAGGTGTGGTCATTCATCCATGATTCTTCTTCCATTCAAGGAGCACATTATAAAGGCTTTTCAAAGATCACCCAAAACTATGAAATCCTATTTTTAATAAGGTTGAATTGATCATGGCTTAATTATATTGAATTCATGTGTAGATTCTATTGGGGTATTTAATTATGTATTGATTAATGTTAGAATTGTTCATGACTTCATGATACTATTGATATCTATATTGAGTATTGATTTATCGTTTATTTGTTTGAATTATTTGCTCGGTCTTATGTATTTTGTTATGTGTTATATCTCTATTATGTGAATTTTTATTGGAAAGGCTAAAGGAAGATGATTATGGGTATGGGAAGGTGGTTAGTTGACTTAATTCCTTTTATTAGAATTTAATTAATATTGAAATATTCTTGTTTGGTATGTTGCACTTATGATGGCGGTTTTACTGGATATAATTATTATGAATATGGCCTTATCGGCATTGTATTGTGAAAAATAGTATAATCATGATAATGTATATGAAAAGATATAAAGTGAAGTTTTTATGTGATGTCTATATGATCATTTATTAGCATATTATACTATGATTTGATATGTTGCCTCTCTAATTGATGATACATGATGTGAAGGACTAGGTAGAGCCTTTAGAGAATATTGTGGTATTTTATGTGGTAGAATACTTGTCCCTACATGGTACTTGAAAAGTTATTGAATAAATGAAACAACGAAAGTATCGGATCGGTAAATCTAATTTGGTGCCCTTCCTTGAACGATTAAATGAGGTATTCTAGATCATGTCTTAAATCGGTAGACCTAAGCATGGTGCCCCTTCTTGATAAGTCTAGAATCCTTAGTGAAGGTAAAGCCTTCAATAAGTAATGAAGGTAAAAGAATGAAAAACCATGAATATTAAAAAGTAGGTCAACAACGCGAAACATTGAATATGATAAGAAGGTTAATAAGAATCCTTGAAGTGAAAGACCATAATTGTGTCCTTCTTGTGTGGAATGAGGGACCTAGGGGTAGGTTGGATGGAACAACGTGAAACCATCTCTATGGGAGTCATAAGAGCTATCCAAATAGTTTTTGGTTGGCATGCTTAGTGAACCCATCCTTGGAATAAACATTTATTGTGGGTTGGTAGGGCGTAGTGATAGTAACTTCTCTAATACACCTAGGGAATGATTTACTCTATCAGCACAAAGGAAAGCACCGAGTGAATATTCTTTTGGTAGTATTTGTACTTTCGATGAGACTAGAGTACAAAGAATCCTTTGATATTCCTTAACCATATGCCAACATGGGATGACTACTAGTTCTACATTTGGCAAGTGGAACACCTTCCATGATGTAGGGTCTCATGACACCGGATTCCATACCTAGCTAGTTTTTGTATGTCGGTAGTGACTATTCTAATCATATGGGATGTGCATTCTAGTATTGAGAAATTTCTACAATGTGTAGGTAGTAGAAAGGGACAATATTTACACATGGTCACGAGTAGGCTTCGAAGGTCCTCAGATGAGTTTCTTTGGTCCTCCAAGACCATTATGAAGTCCTCTAAATGTTACTTGTCTGTTAAATGTCTTAATGAATAATGTTGACTTTAGTTAATACATGTTGAATAGAAAGGTTCTTATCTAGGGTGCTTTGAGGATTTCTTAGGTACGCTTAAAGAGGGTGTATGGACGGTATCTTCATGAAGTACTTAGGCGACTCTCAAAGTAACTTTAGGTAGAGAGTATAAATGACGGAAATGGAATAATTTTTTTTGGGAAGTATTGAAGATCACTTAGGTGTGTGTGAAGGGGTTCTATGGGCGGCCACTTCTATCTTACTTAGGTGTGTCTTAGAATGAGTTTGGTAGGAGGTCTATAAGTTTATATGTTTTCTAAGAGATGATACTTTTATATAGTGGATTACTTGAATATGTGATATATGTGAAGATTGATTTGAATATGGTTCTTATACTTGTTTTATGAGGTTTTATCAAAAGAGCATGAAAAGCATACTTTAAAGTAAATGTCTATTTTTTCATGTTTTTATTGCATGTTCAACATACTTAGTGCTTCAATGTTATAGTTCCATATGTTGTTCTATTTCTACAAGATTAGGTGGCAAGTAAGGATTCCCTTAGAAGTTGAAGCTTGGGATATAACATTCTCTCAAGATTGGTATGTCCTCATATGTTTTAAAACATGACTCATGTTTTAGTTTCCTTTTCTAAAAGATATTTTAATAGACTATAGTTTATTTTCAAATCGATTTAAGGGTTGTGAACCTACAATATTATATGAGTCTATGATTGTTATAACGAGACTTAGTTCTTCCTTATGATTTTATAAAATAGTGTGACTATTATGATGAAAAGTTATAATTGCAAACTACTTTTTAAATATATATGTGATTAATGATGTCCAAGGCCTTTTACAAGATGTCTAAGAGGTCAAGTACGCCGTGTAAGTTCTAGGGTTCACCCCGGGTCATCAAAAACTCCATGGGTATTAATTCCTAACACTAAGTTGATAGTAAAATAATATGGATGCCCTCACCTTAATAGAGCCTGTGTTTCTAGGAGCAATCTCTTTGAATGGAAGCCCTCACGATAATAGAGGTTAGGTTTTATAGTAGCAATCACCTTACTTCGTAAACTATGTACCCTCATAGGTATTTATCTAGTGGACTCACCTAAGCTAAGATTACGGTTTTACCCTACGAAAGTAGGACAACCCTTTTTTTTTTGTGGGGCAGACACCAAATTCCATGTTTAGCTCACATGGACTATGTCGGTTAAGTCTTATCCCACTATGATGGTATAAAAAATAATATGAGTTATGAACTAAAGTTACTCAAGAAACTTTTCTTATTATGGATGTGATTATGGCATCTTATTGATAAATTGCACAACTATGCTTTGAGGGTATTTATGTTGTGGTCCTCTAATTGTATGATGATTCATGAGTTTATTATGCTTATGACTTATGATTTTCCATTCTATTCAAAATGATGCTTTACACTAGTAAATGGCATCAATTCAATTAAAATATCCTTTTTTCATTTATCATGAGTTTATCTGTGGTTGTCATACTTAGTGTATTTTTTTGTACTAACCCATATTTTCGTACATTTTCCCAAGTGTAAGATCTTGTTCTCAAGGTTTTTCCCATTCCTTAAAACAATGAGAAACACTTGAAAATTTTTCCAGCAAAGTTGCAAAAAGGTCAGATGAAGAAAGACTCATCAAAATCGTTTGGCGAGTCAGTGGGTTCTTTGTCGAGCAAAAAGTACTAGCACAATCTTAAAAAACACAAAACAAGTCGGTGATATTCAAGGCCATTTGGCGAATCACTGACACCAATTCTAGCTCAATTGAAGTTACAATATATTTTTTGGGTTAAGGGGCACAATAAGTCATATCAATAAGGTTTTAGGTGAGTCGCCGAGTTAACTCAGTGCGATTAGGCACTTCTTCAAAAGTCACATAACATAAATGAAGAATTAAAGGAAATTAAAGGCGATCTATGCCGGACTTGGTAGACCGCTGAACTATTCGGCGAGCCCGACTTAGCTCGCCTAATGGTATTTCGTGCCAAATTTAAAATCCCATTTTTCAAAATCAAATTGTAACCCTCGAAAATAAAATAAAACAAATACATTGTCATATTCAACCAAGACGCATACTACCCATTCCCTCTGGGTACTCAGACTTCACCAAAATTGGTAAAAATTGGCAATTTGACATCTTGTGCCCTTACAAAAATGACGTCAACTCTACCATCATTGGGAAAACCACATCACTTAGAACAATTTGGAGTTACATAGAATTCACTCCTATAGACCCAATTTATTTTCAGTGCAACCCTACAATTGATACTCTATTTTAAACAAGCAGAATACGAGAATCGATCAAATATTCACAATCAGGAACAAATTTAACTCATTATGGGTAGTCCAATAATTAAACACAATCAAATCATTATACACTAAAAAAATCAACATCAAATTACTGAATCATTCTATTTAAACAACATTGATAACGAACTTCAGTAAACTAACATTAATACATAATTTTTATTTGTAGAGCTAGGCAAAAAAAAGTCACAATTCTGAGCATCGATTTCACACGATATGGCAATTAAACATGAAAATAAGAAATATTTACTACATGGTAAGAGAGTACAAGGATTAAAATTGGAGAAGATGAAGTATTTTGAAATTTTAAGTCGTTTGACCTATAAAACCTTTTACTTCCCGCTACCTTAGGCGGAGTAAGTCATGCCCACCGAACCACTCCATGATGTGTCAAGTATTCATATAGCTCGTTGAGTTTTATTGAATTTCCAACAAATTTGGGGTTAAAAGGGCGGACAATGTCAGGGCTCTACGGCCTTTTTGGAGAATCGATGATTGAGAATATAACCATCATAGCATCAGAGAGTTACCCTTCAAATATGATGGTTCGAAGGACGGTCAATGTTGGGGCTCGGCGACCTGCTCGGCATGATGCCGATTAGACATTGTCTTACCAAACTACCCATTTTCCAACACTTTTATCTTTTCAACCTCCACAATCAACACTAGTTATTCAAAATAAAAAATAAAGCATAAAAAACATGAGCTATCTCAATAGAAGCGCCTTAGTTAATGTTGTGGAACAACAAAAATACTAATTCAAGGATCATTCATTCGGTTTTCCAAAGTATTACTTTGTAGCCCCCTTTTGGGCATGGGTTTCAAATAAGAATAAATTTTACCCATTTTGGTTTCCAATTTTTAACTGTCAATGAATGTGATGTGACCTTTGATTAAGTGTAGAAATATCCACCTTCATCTCCTTCAACACCTTATCCGACCCTTAAACTTTGTTGCGCATGTCTTTCGTACATATATTTTCAAGTACCTTTGACTTTTGATGCTCATGGGGTGGTATAAGCCTTCCTTGTAACCCTCTATTTCTTTAAAAGTAACGTTACAATCACGCCAATCTCTTTCATGATCTCTCAAGACATCATCTCTATTCCAATCTGGAATTCATCCCAACCTTAGATATTTTCCGCGATATCGTCCTCTTTGATTAGAGAGGAAGTTCTCTTCTTCATAACACATTGCTTAAATCTAAGCTTCTTCGGGGTTTTCTCCACCAAAACCCAGAAAACTTACACTCTTTGATCTACCCGTCACAGTTTTGACAAAGATATCAAGCTATGTCATTGTTTTGCCATGTTTTGGTGTGTATCTTGATCCTTTTTGGTCTTCTCTTTTTTCATCCTATATGTTGGAAGAGACACTTGGTGTTCATGAGTGTACCATTCCCTATTGATCTTGGTTATGAAATCAAGGATTTTCGATGCTACTTCATAGGGTTTTTACATAATATCATTGGGAACTAGTTGAACATCAACTCATTTGTTCATCGAGTCAAGGCTCCTATAGAAGTATTATAGCAGAACATTTTTCGGAAGGCCATTAGTCGGTTATTGAAGTACAAACTTCTTAAATCTCGCCAACACTCATGAATTTTCTCACCCTCCAAGCATTTGAAACATTGGAAGTTATCTTGAAGCTTCATTATCTTTGATGGGGGAAAGAATCTCATACAGAATGTTGTGGTGAGTTCATCCCAAGAGGTGATGGAATCCCTTCGTAACTCAGCCAACCATTTTCTAGCTTCACCAATTAAAGAAAATGGGAACAACTTTAGACAACCTGATTTTTCTGATATGTTCTTGAATGAGAACTGACCACAAACGTCAACAACGTTCCTAATATGCTCATGAGGGTGTAACGATTAGGAAATTTATTATATGAAACTACAACCTAATCATGAGGGTTAACATTAAGGTATATATTTGACCCCTTGTTTATGAAACCATCAAAGGCAAGTGCCAAAGTAAAGGGAGCAAAGCCTAAGCAAAAGGCCACAGTTTCCCTAACTTTTTTAAGGTTATACCTCATGGCGAAGACCAATTTCACGGCCAGTTTTGTTGAGAGTAGTTCGTGAAGGGTCTCTTGTAGACCCCTTAGGCTTGTTGAAGGGATATCCTTGAGTCCAAGATACTACCTAAGGACCAAGAGACACTTCATGACCATTCGTATTTACTATGCCTTGTAGGAAGGCTAGTGGTCTTGCCTTTTAAATTATGGAGGACATGAATCAATAGCATAGCCATTTCCCAAGGACAAAGGGCAGGATCATAGGTTGTGGTCCTGACCACGGCTAGTGAACCCTGTTATGGTGCGTGGAAGTGGGTTTCCTAGGAAAGGTCATTTTGGTAAATTCCTAATTAGTTAGTTAATTAATGGGGTCAATTTATGTTGTTTTATTTCACATATATAAATAATTTAAATTCACAAATAACCCATTAATTCATTATTACCAAAACCCCAAAATAGTTCATTTTATGAAAAATATCTCTGTAGAAGTTCCAAAAGAAGAAGAAGAAGAAGTGGAGTCTAGGGCTTGATTAAACAATGTATTTATTTTAAAATTAATTGGAAAACTCCATAAGATATGGTTGCTTTTCATCTATGGGTATATTACCCATAGAGCCCCTTCAGTATTTTATTTCAAAGCATACAAATTTCCCAAAAAGTTAGGGTTTCAATCTATGTCATGGGTTGTCTTTCGGAAACATTCTGATGGTTGATTTATAATTGATTATGATTGATTTAATGATTTAATTTTTATTAATGAAAAATTCCCCCAAGAACCCATGAATCCCTATATCGCTAAATTGTGAATTTTTGATTTGGGTTGATTGAGCAGAGAAGCAGGTCAAGTGATTTGTGTTTATTTATTGAGTTTTTCAGTCAAGATATAAAACATATCTAATGTAGTAATTATAGATGTTTGTTTTTGGATTGATTCGAAGCCATTGGAGGTAAAATCATCAAGGTTGTTATATATTATGATGCTTATGTATGTACTTTATGATTCCCATGAAAGTAATGTTATAATAACTACAATGAACATTTTGATATTATTTATAGTTTATTATCAAGTATAAATTTTGAGTGATGATGAAATATTTCTTCAATGAATGTTATAACTTCAATTGGTAGGCTTAGAATATCCTTTCTTAAGTAATCAAAAGTGATCTTGAAATCTATACCTTGAATGAGTAGGCTTAGGGCATCTCACTTTTGTGCAACTAAAGTTGTCACGACCCAAAACCGGGCCGCGACTGGCACCCACATTTACCCTCCTATGTGAGCGAACCAACCAATTTAACCCTTATCATTTCAATATATATAACAACAGAAAGTAATGCGGAAGACTTAAACTCATTAATAAAACAATTCAAAACTATTATTATTATCCCCAAAATCTGGAAGTCATCATCACAAGAACATCTATCTCAAATTTGCTAAACTAAAACTGTCTAAGAAGCTAAAACTAATACTAGCTAGTCCATGCCGGAAGTTCAAGGCATCAAGACTTGAAGAAGAAGACCCAGTCTAAGCTAGGCGCATTAGCTCACCCTGAATTTCCGAAGGTAGTGAAGACTGGCTAGATCCACTGTTGAGTTGAAGTTGACGAAACGTTTGCTGCATTCCACAATAACAAAGAAGAAAACATAAAAGTAGGGGTCAGTACAAACCACGGGTACTGAGTAGATATCATCGGCCAACTCAAAATAGGGAACAGTATATATCAATAATATCATAAACTCAACTAAAATACTCAACATGTAGCAATAACAACATGAATTCATCAATAACTACAACCGAGTTCACACATGAGGACTCAAGCCTCAATACCATACTCATTTGGGAATTAAGTTCATTAGATTGAGTATATTCATTATCTTTCAAGATTCATTATCTTTCTTCCTCTTGTGTCGATGCGTGACACTCCGCTCCTCTATTTCTATCCTAGTACCTAACGTGGCACCCGATCCTCATATACTATCCTGATGCGGAGCGTGGCACCCGATCCTCATATTCATTCTATCCTGGTACCGGAACGTGGCACCCGATCCTCATATTCTATCCTGGTGTCGGAACGTGACACTCCGATCCTCATATTCATTCTATCCTGGTACCGGAACGTGGCACCCGATCCTCATATTCTATCCTGGTGTCGGAACGTGACACTCCAATCCTCATATTCATTCTATCCTGGTACCAGAACGTGGCACCCGATCCCCTAATTCATCAAGCCTTCTTTCATACTAAGGCATCATCATTAACAAGTGAATTAGGGTTTTTATCAAGATTTGGGATTCAATAGCTTCATCATGCTTATTTATTCACAATTTCATAATCATATTCATACAAGCATACAATTTAAGCACATAGAGGGGTTTACAATACTATCAACACATATCATTCACTATTAAGAGTTTACTACGAATATCGTAAAAGAAACCATAACCTACCTCCACCGAAGAACGGAATCAACAAGCTATCTTCTCAAAATCCTTGCTATCCTCTTCGTTTCTGTTCTTTTTCTTTTTCTTATTCAAACCCTCTTTCTTTTACCCTAATTCATATATAATTAAGAATGAAAGATGGTAATAATGACCCACTAATTAACTTAAGGTTACCTATTTTAACCCCCAAGTAATTAGATTTATTAATAATAACCCTCAAACTTTATAATTAAGGAAAGAATAGTCCAAAACGTCCCTTAAAACGTGGAAAGAAATCCGATTTTGATCGGGATCAAGGCGACTGTGACGGGCCGTCGTGAGTGCGACGGTCCGTCACACAGTCGCCGTGGACGGTCGCGGATCAATTTCATCACGGAACGCGTGACGGTCCGTCACACCTGCGGACGGTCCGCCCCGCCACTCCGCTACGATGTTCAGAGAGTCGATTTTCAGTACCCAATTTCAGAAATTCTAAGTGTTTTGAAACGAAACCTCTGTGACGGACCGTCGTGCCTATGACGGTCCGTCGGGGTGTCCGAAATCTTAGCCAGTTTTTCCAGAAATAAAATCTGCTGCTCAAAACGACTAAACAGGTCGTTACAATAGATACCAATTTACCCATCGTTCGTCCCTGAACGATCAAAAGAAGAAGAACAAGGGCGGAAGGAAGTACCTAAATCTGTAAACAGATGTGGGTATTTTTCTTGCATATCTGCCTCCTTCTCCCAAGTGGCTTCTTCAACCGGTCGATTCTTCCATTGCACCTTGATGGACGCAATCTCTCTTGACCTCAACTTGCGAACCTCTCTATCTAAGATAGCAACAGGCTCCTCCTCATAAGACAAGTTTTCATAAAGCAAAACTGAATCCCAACGGATAATGTAATTTCCATCCCCATGATATCTTTTCAACATAGACACATGGAATACCGGATGTACTCCGGACAGCCCTGGAGGCAAGGCTAACTCATAAGCCACCTCCCCTACTCGCTTAAGTATTTCAAATGGTCCAATGTACCTTGGACTTAGCTTACCCCTTTTTCCAAACCGCATCACCCCTTTCATTGGTGAAACTTTCAACAAGACTTGTTCACCCTCCATGAACTCTAAGTCTCTAACCTTTCGATCTGCATATTCTTTTTGTCTACTTTGCGCCGCTAGAAGCTTTTCTTGAATAGACTTCACTTTCTCTATCGAATCCCTCAAAAGATCGGTACCCCAAGGTCTAACCTCAACTGCATCAAACCAACCAATGGGAGACCTACATCTCCTCCCATACAATGCTTCAAATGGGGCCATATCAATGCTTGAGTGATAGCTATTATTGTACGAAAACTCCGCTAAGGGTAGGAAGCTATCCCAATGGCCACCAAACTCTATCACACATGCGCGAAGCATATCCTCCAACACTTGAATCGTCCTCTCAGACTGACCATCGGTCTGAGGATGGAACGCAGTACTAAGGTCCAACCTAGTACCCAATTCTGCATGCAATGTTTTCCAAAACTTAGAAGTAAACTGCGTACCTCTATCTGATATGATGGATAGTGGAACCCCATGCAACCGAACAATTTCTGAGACATAGATTTTGGCTAACTTATCTGCATTGTAAGTCACCTTTACCGGAATGAAATGAGCAGATTTAGTTAACCTATCAACAATCACCCCAATGGAGTCATACTTACCCATTGTCTTTGGAAGACCTACCACAAAGTCCATTGCGATTCTTTCCCACTTCCATTCCGGAATGGGCATTCTCTGAAGTGTTCCTCCGGGCCTTTGGTGTTCATACTTTACTTGTTGACAGTTTGGACACTTGGCAATAAAGTCAATAATATCACGCTTCATTCTACTCCACCAAAAGTGTTGCTTTAGGTCACGATACATCTTGGTAGCACCCGGATGTATAGAATACCTTGAACTATGAGCCTCTGTCAGAATAGTGTTGATCAAATCATCGACGCGGGGTACACATACCCTTCCTTTTATTCTCAAAACACCTTCCTCATCGATTTGTGCTTCCTTAGCCTCTCCTCGCAATACTTTATCTTGAATTCGCCTTAGTTTCTCATCATCAAACTGTTTTCCCTTAATCTTGTCAAGAAAAGAAGATTTTGACTCCACACTAGCCAACAATCCTCCCTTCTCATTTACTTCTAACCTCATCAAGTCGTTAGCCAGAGTCTGAACCTCTCTAGCCAATGGGCGTCTAGAAGCTTGCAAGTGAGCTAGACTTCCCATGCTTCCCGCCTTTCTACTTAACGCATCCGCTACAACATTCGCCTTCCCTGGATGATACAAAATGGTGATGTCGTAGTCCTTCAGTAGTTCCATCCATCTCCTCTGTCTCAAGTTCAAATCTTTCTGAGTAAAGACATACTGAAGGCTACGATGATCCGTGTAGACCTCACACTTAACCCCATATAAATAGTGTCTCCATTGCTTTAATGCGAACACTACCGCCCCTAATACCAAATCGTGGGTCGGATAGTTACGTTCATGCACCTTTAATTGCCTTGAAGCATAAGCAATCACACTCTTCTCTTGCATTAGTACCGCACTCCAACCCGAATAGGATGCATCACAATAAACAATGAAGTTTTACCCTCTACTGGCAAAGTAAGAATTGGTGCGGTAGTCAACAAAGTCTTAAGCTTCTGAAAGCTTTCCTCACATTCATCTGACCATACAAAGGGAACATTCTGCTTAGTCAAGTTCGTCAATTGAGAAGCAATAGAAGAGAATCCCTTGACGAATCGGCGGTAGTAACTAGCTAACCCCACGAAACTTCTTATTTCTGACACATTAGTGGGTCTCACCCAATTCTTCACTGTCTCAATCTTAGAAGGATCTACCATCACTCCATCCTTAGAAACTACGTGCCCCAAGAAGGACACCGCATCTAGCCAAAACTCACACTTAGAGAACCTGGCGTAAAGCTTTTTCTCCCTCAACATTTCCAATACCATTCTCAAATGCTCTTCATGTTCCTTCTTGCTCTTCGAGTATACCAATATATCATCAATAAATACGATCACGAAAAGGTCTAAATATGGCTTAAAGATCCCGTTCATCAAGCTCATGAACGCAGCAGGGGCATTCGTAAGACCAAAAGACATCACTACAAATTCGTAATGCCCATACCTCGTTTGAAAAGCAGTCTTTGGCACATCTATCGCTCGTATTTTCAATTGATGATAACCGGATCTCAAGTCGATCTTAGAGAAGACACAAGCACCTTGTAACTGATCAAACAAGTCATCAATGCGAGGAAGAGGATACTTGTTCTTTATGGTTACTTTGTTTAGTTGTCTGTAGTCTATACACATTCGAAAACTCCCATCCTTCTTATTTACAAACAAAACCGGAGCACCCCAAGGAGATGCACTTGGTCTAATGAAGCCCTTGCTCAACAACTCTTGAAGTTGAGCCTTTAACTCTCTTAATTCGGCGGGAGCCATCCTATACGGGGGTATAGAAATGGGGCGTGTGCCCGGTTCAAGATCGATACAGAAGTCAATATCCCTATCTGGTAGCATACCGGGAAGATCTGCAGGGAACACATCCAAAAACTCACGGACTACCGAAACCGACTCCATTGAGGGTACTTGAGTAGTGTCATCCTTAAGATGTGCCAAGAAAGCTAAACACCCTTTACTAACCATTTTCTTAGCACGAAGAAAGGAGATGATACGCACCGGATTAGAAGTGTAGTCACCCTCCCACACTAACAGATCTGTCCCAGGCTTGGCTAACGTCACAGTTTTAGCATTACAATCCAAGATCGCAAAATTCGAAGAAAGCCAAGTCATACCCAGAATTACATCAAAGTCAACCATTTCTAGAATAACCAAATCTACATAAGTGTTGCTCCCACAAAGTCACCAAACAAGACCTATACACTTTTTCAACTATCACGGACTCACCCACGGAGTAGAAACACGAATAGGCATGTCAAGTAATTCACACGGTAAATTTAGACCATTAGCAAATGAAGAAGATACATAAGAAAACGTGGATCCAGGATCAAACAATACATAGGCCATGCAATCACAAACCAAAAGATTACCTGTGATGACAGCATCAGATGCCTCCGCTTCAGACCGCCCAGGGAAAGCGTAACAATGGGCCCTATCGTTAAATGCATCCGTTGCCCTACCATGTTGTGATGTAGTGGCTCCGGTTTGCCCATCACCTCTGCCGCTTTGGTGACCACCATTACCTCGACCACCACGCCCTCCGTAAAAGCGGCCTCTACCATGACCACCTCTACCTCTAGCTATTGGGGTTCTCAGAACTCTGGTTTGGACAATACCTCTTAATGTGTCCAACCTCCCCACATCCATAACACTCTCGGGGTTCATGCATAAGTCTCTCGGAGTAGTGTTGACCGATTACGAGGTGGTCCCCAACTCTGATGCAGTAGTGAAGACCGAATTGGTCGACTTGCGTAACCTCCGGAGCTCGTCCTCTGGGTGAGAACCATTAAACTCACCTCCCCTTCGAAACCTTTTTGATGTCGATGTAGTGGTGAAGTCATCTGGCTTCACTCCTTCCACCTCTATCACAAAGTCTACCACCTCTTGGAAGGATGTTGCTGTAGCCGCTACCTGTAAGGCTGAAATCCGTAATTCTTACCTCAACCCCATTACAAAACGGCGGATCCGTTCTTGTGGACTGAAATAGAGTTGAGTGGCATACCTTGATAAAGCACGAAACTTAGCCTCATATGCGTTAACCGTCATCCTACCTTGCTCGAGACTCAAGAACTCATCCCTTTTTCTATCTCTCAAAGTCCTTGGGATATACTTCTCCATAAACAGAGTAGAGAAGGATGCCCAAGTCATGGGTGTGGCCTCTGTCGGTTGACACTCGACATGTGATCGCCACCACATTTTGGCATTCCCTTGAAACTGATAGCTTACGAACTCAACGCCAAACCGTTCTACTATCCCCATCTTGTGTAGTAGCTCATGACAATCAACCAGGAAATCATAAGCATCTTCAGATTCTGCACCCTTGAAGACTGGAGGTTTCAATTTCAAGAACTTACTGAAAAGTTTGTGCTGATCGTTTGTCATTATCGGTCCAGTAGTCAGACGTGGAAATGTGCCTATATCCAATGAGGCATCCATGCGGGGAGCCATAGTAGCCGCATGTCGTATCTCTGAAACCGGAGGTGTTGGTGCAGAAACCATTGGAGGTGCCTGACCGTGATCAGATAACCCGCTAAGATAAGCGAGAACCTGATTGATCATCTTTGGGGTAGGTTGGGGTGGCAATTCCTCATGTTGCGCTTGTTCATTCTACCCTTCCTCACCCTCTCTTATCACCTCTTCAGTCGGTGGAGGAGTAACCGCCCTAGTATCAGATGGGCTAGGTGCTCGTCCTCTTCCTCTAGAGGACGTCCTCCCACGACCTCTCCCACGGCCTCTTGCCATTGTTCTTCCTCGAGCTACAGCCCCAGTGGCTGGCTCAGACGCACCCTGTCCTGCCGGTGCTGGTGTTGGTGTTGGTGTTGGCATAGTCGTTGCTCTAGTTCTAACCATCTGCGAAAGAGAGTGAAGATGGTCAGATACCAATTCGTATCGCCTAGATACCAATTGGACTCAAGTAGTAGCACGAAAGAAAGAATGAAAGAGTGAAATTTTCCTAAAGTCTTATAGCCTCTCAAGGAAAAGTAAAGGCGTCCCCTTACCGTTCCTTAAGACTCTACTAGACCTGTTCTTGTGTGATGACACCAACGAACCTATTGCTCTGATACCAAGTTTGTCACGACCCAAAACCGGGCCGCGACTTGCACCCACATTTACCCTCCTATGTGAGCGAACCAACCAATTTAACCCTTATCATTTCAATATATATAACAACAGAAAGTAATGCGGAAGACTTAAACTCATTAATAAAACAATTCAAAACTATTATTATTATCCCCAAAATCTGGAAGTCATCATCACAAGAACATCTATCTCAAATTTGCTAAACTAAAACTGTCTAAGAAGCTAAAACTAATACTAGCTAGTCCATGCCGGAAGTTCAAGGCATCAAGACTTGAAGAAGAAGACCCAGTCTAAGCTAGGCGCATTAGCTCACCCTGAATTTCCGAAGGTAGTGAAGACTGGCTAGATCCACTGTTGAGTTGAAGTTGACGAAACGTTTGCTGCATTCCACAATAACAAAGAAGAAAACATAAAAGTAGGGGTCAGTACAAACCACGGGTACTGAGTAGATATCATCGGCAACCTCAAAATAGGGAACAGTATAAATCAATAATATCATAAACTCAACTAAAATACTCAACATGTAGCAATAACAACATGAATTCATCAATAACTACAACCGAGTTCACACATGAGGACTCAAGCCTCAATACCATACTCATTTGGGAATTAAGTTCATTAGATTGAGTATATTCATTATCTTTCAAGATTCATTATCTTTCTTCCTCTTGTGTCGGTACGTGACACTCCGCTCCTCTATTTCTATCCTGCTACCGCAACGCGGCACCCGCTCCTCATATACTATCCTGGTACCGAACGTGGCACCCGATCCTCATATTCATTCTATCCTGGTACCGGAACGTGGCACCCGATCCTCATATTCTATCCTGGTGTCGGGACGTGACACTCCGATCCTCATATTCATTCTATCCTGGTACCGGAACGTGGCACCCGATCCTCATATTCTATCCTGGTGTCGGAACGTGACACTCCGATCCTCATATTCATTCTATCCTGGTACCGGAACGTGGCACCCGATCCCCTAATTCATCAAGCCTTCTTTCATACTAAGGCATCATCATTAACAAGTGAATTAGGGTTTTTATCAAGATTTGGGATTCAATAGCTTCATCATGCTTATTTATTCACAATTTCATAATCATATTCATACAAGCATACAATTTAAGCACATTAGAGGGGTTTACAATACTATCAACACATATCATTCACTATTAAGAGTTTACTATGAATATCGTAAAAGAAACCATAACCTACCTCCACCGAAGAACGGAATCAACAAGCTATCTTCTCAAAATCCTTGCTATCCTCTTCGTTTCTGTTCTTTTTCTTTTTCTTATTCAAACCCTCTTTCTTTTACCCTAATTCATATATAATTAAGAATGAAAGATGGTAATAATGACCCACTAATTAACTTAAGGTTACCTATTTTAACCCCCAAGTAATTAGATTTATTAATAATAACCCTCAAACTTTATAATTAAGGAAAGAATAGTCCAAAACGTCCCTTAAAACATGGAAAGAAATCCGATTTTGACTGGGACTGCGCGACCTGTGACGGGCCGTCGTGAGTGCGACGGTCCGTCACACAGGTCGTCGTGACGGTCGAGGATCAATTTCATCACGGGCACTGTGACGGTCCGTCACACCTGTGACGGTCCGTCCTGCCACTACGTTACGATGTTCAGAGAGTCGATTTTCGCACTCCAATTTCGTAAATTCTAAGTGTTTTGAAACGAAACCTCTGTGACGGACCGTCGTGCCTATGACGGTCCGTCGGGGTGTCCGAAATCTTAGCCAGTTTTTCCAGAAATAAAATCTGCTGCTCAAAACGACTAAACAGGTCGTTACAAAAGTATCTTGAATTAATTATTTTTTAATCTGTATACCTAATTATGGTAGCCCTTTCATGATGAGTCTATGAACTAATGTAATGATGAACATTTGATTTGTAGACCTAATGGTGGTGGCTCTTTATTGAGGATTCAATAAGATGTCCTAATAATGTACTTTGCATCAAAAGATATAATAATGGTGGCCCATTCACGTCTGTGTAGTAAGGTACTTTGGGTTGGTAGGTTTAATGGTTATAGACCTCTAAGTATAAGAATGTTAATGAGAATGAACTACTCTACTGGAATTTAAATCTTATAAGAGAGTGGATATTTTAAGGTTGAAGTTTTACCCATGTAAGGTTGGGTTTTTATGAACACCTTCCTTATCCTATAACTAAGTTCCCTCATAGGTCTAATATAGTTTATCCACCTAAGCTAAAGTTTTATCGGTTATACATTAGGCAAGTAGAATAACTTGTTTCGTTGTGCGACACGACACTATCTTTCATGAACTGCTGACCTAGTCTTTGACAATTAATGCTTATTCTCATAATGTAAGTTACGTTTTGTGTTTACACAAGAAGTTCTATTAAGTGTGGATGGTAGTATGAATGTAATTCATGCATTGCACGAGTAGGCTTTGAGAGGGCTATGATGTGTTTCTCTAGTGTCATAATGTCTAATGAAATGAATGTGCTCATAATTATTGTAATGAGGATGCTGACTTAAACTCTTAATGAAATGATGAATGCTTTACTTGGACTGTTAATATGAGTTGTTTTCCTTGTCATGACCTATTGAATATGAATGTTCGTTTTCGATGGTTTCCTTGAAGGTTTTATTAGTGTGCGTGGTATTATGCAATGTTGTCCATACATTTCACAAGTATAACTTAGTTTTATCTTAGATGATTGTTCTAATATGTTATAGTGAGTACATGGTGAATATTCTTGTAGCTTATGAGCTTATATTGAAAGATGCATGATGATTCTCCAAATTTTTAAATGCTTGGTTTTCAACAAGAATATCATTTTTAGCATGTTTGTTTCATGGCTAGCATACTTAGTACATATTTGTGCTAACCCATATTTTTTTCTACATTCTTAAAAAGTGTAGGTACCGGATCTTAAGGTGACTGCTAGTGTTTAAATCTTGGGTTGATTTTCTCCAAAGCTAGTGGTGAGTCCTCATGGTTCGAGGAAAAGAGTTGTTAATTTCTAGTTTCGTGATATCATTTTACTTTTTGGACTATGATTAAGGGCTCTTACCCTAATTTTCATTCTACTATTGTATTATATAGTCATGTGACTCAAATTTAGACTTCTGATGTTTTTAAATAAAGACTTCGATTGTATCGATTAAAAGTTTTGAATTTTTCTACAATGTTCTTATGTCTTATGTTATGAGACTTGTATTTGGATTTTCAGAGTCCTGTACGCCGTGTTACGTCGGATTATAGGGTCTAGTCATGATAAACATGGTATCAGAGCACAAGTTGTTGGGATGATTTTTAGCATTCATGTCTCATAATACACATCTAGTGGTCTTGTTCATAGTATGAAGTGCTTTACATTTATAAATGAGAGGCCAAAACATATTGGGTAGCTATATTTTTTCATTACTTTAGGTCGCTCCATAGAGTTTAACTCTATTAGATATCTCTCATTTCCCCTATATGAGGGTCATCAAGATGCATTACTTAAAGGTTTAATGTAGAAAGGGTTGAGGTAGAAAAGGATAGTAATGATGTCAATTGCTTTGATGTGACTAGATAGGACTTTGTATGATAGCTTTAGATGATATCCTTTAGTATAAATAGGTTGCATTATTGTAATGTGTGTTTTTAAATGATTCAATAAATGTGTTGCTTTAGAATAACGTATATCTGTTGAGAGAGTAGACTCTTCTAAGAAGGGTAGGAGTGTAATTAACCTTTGTTTAGAATAATCTTTTGTGATGGATGCTGATGAATCCATCACTTTGACTCATTTAGGGATTTATATTGAGAGACTTCGTGTCCACAAATACTTATTTTATGCTAATATATGATGTAAAATCTTTGATTTTCAGATATTCTTATTTAGGAATAAAGCATGGACACTAATGTGCAAAAAGGACCAAAGCAAGATAAAGGAATAAAGAAATGAAGGTTTGGGGATCACCCATGTTACTTGGAGAATTTCCAAGTTGCCACTTTACCGCCTAAAGTTAAAGATAGATGGAGCTAAATTAGGGGTGACTTCGACGAACAACATTTCCATTTGGCGTGTCGTCGATCGCTTCAGCAAGAGATGACCAGGTCGTTGAAAGTGCTGATGGAGATTCAAAAAACTTATTATATGCAAAATAAAAGGAATATGGGTTAATCGCATAATCGTTCAACAATCCCAATTTGTATCTCCTAAAATTAGATTAGCTGGACGTTAAAAGAGGGAAAAATTAAGGTAATAGGAAGGACATTCGGCTAGTCACCGAAGGTTCAGCGAAGATCGACTTACCTCACCTATTTGTCTTAAACAGTCACATACAAGACTTGTTTAAATTGGTTTTTTTCTAGAGAGAGTATTCACAGAGAAGAGGAATAAAAGATTAAGAGAAAATACACCACGTGTAATGACACTTCTTGTCATTTTTAGTGTTTTATCTTCTGTACATTGTTTAGAGAGTTCCTATAGAGATTCCAAGTCATTTATGACTTGCTGGGACTGTCAGATCGGTCACCTGGTCATTCATTTGGTTATTGCGTGAGCTTTAGTATTTTGGAGCTTATGAACCTTGAACGATCATTTTTGATGAAAAGTTCAAGAAGATGAAATCAGAATCCAATTCTGACGATACCATAAGTTCTGGAAGGGTAATTTTAGTCTAGTAGCATTGTCGACATGACTCCCAAAGTTTTCAGTGTTAGTTGGTGTGATTAGGCGTTTTAACTTTAAGTTTAAAGGATAAGTTTGACTTTAGTAAACATTCTTAGTAAACGCGCTGGGATGAGAATTCCGTCAGCGTGGTTAGCTTCGGAATGTGGAGTTTGGTCTAGTTTTATCCTTCTTTCGGGTTTTAAGGTATTTTTTATTTTTTTGAGCCCTTTTGTGGTTTTTGACTTAAAATGTCCAATGGAAGTGGGACTCACAATTAATCGAGATGACCTCTGATAAAAATTTCGACTGCGCCTTTGAGTCCGGAATGTCGACTTTGGTAGGGTAGCATATCTGTTTTATTTTTATCAGGTTCCGAACGGATTCCGAGCACCCGTTGGAGACTTTAAAGAAAGTAGGCAAAGCTGAAATCTGGTGCAGCCTTTTAAAAAACCATATTTTTGGGTTTATTAGCGACCAACTTCGCCGTTATAAAAACCCAATTTTCAGCCTTTGTGTCTTACTTTGTAATTTCAATGTTTTGAGCTATACAACTCCAAATTGGGCAATTCAAAGGCTAAGTTGTGAGATTTTTCGAGGGAAACGCATTGGTGAGCTTCGAATATGATTTTGGGACCCGATTTGAGGTAAATTTTGTGTTTTAACTGCTGCCAAAGCTCATTTTCGAGCTCAACTTTTGGGAATTTTTAGAAGGTGATTTGTTGGCCATTTTAGGTCCGAATCTAGTGATTCAAGAGCCTATATTGTGGGTTTTTTCGTGAGGATCGTCGTGGTGTGATTGGTTTTTGCTGTTGGACCTTCATTTTTGGTAAAATCTTGTAAGCAGCTGCTGCCATTGTTGCTGATTTTTAGCTTAGATTTTGGGTCTTTTTGTTGCATGTTCATGTTTAGACTGTCTTGAGTCCTGAATTTTGTTTCATTATGGTACACAAGTTCCGAGAGTTATATAGGACTTATATTTGGGGTTAATTCTGGATTTCTCAATGCGGATCCCACTTTTTAAATTTTTACCGCAAAATTGACCCATCTCCGTTTCTTCTGATTTTTGTGTATAAATGACCGTAATAATGTCGTGACTCTATTTATTATAGTGTATCAACGTTTTGAGGCCTTTTAGAATGTAAAAGATCCGAGGAAATGAATTTTGGAGCGCGTGTGATCTGCGTTCAGGTAGGCTACGGTTTCTCTTATTAGATTGAACTCAAACATGTGAATGCATGTTCATTAGTTGGGATTTGGGTTGGGTAGTTATTGGATCATGCATAGGTGTTAAAAATCATATTTTTGGCCTTTTTCTGAGAATTATCGGGTAATTGTGAGCATGGTTATTGTTATTAATTGACCTTCTTTGCTATATGGATTACTTGTATGTTTGAATACTTGGCATCAGAAGTATGTTGGGCCTTAGTTTAGGTTTGACTAGGGTTTTCCTTAGAAATGCATGATTCAAAGTCAGTAGGACTTAGTTTAGCCCCGACATTGCTCGGCCGACTTAAATCCTTGTAGACTGATGTAGCAAACTTGAGTCTGATATTTTAGTATTTAGCTAGACGATGAGCTCGCTCTAGCGATAGTTACTCTTATTTCTTTGATGTTACATCTTTTCGAGTTACATTAGTGACAATAAATTCTGCTCCGTGATTCAAAGTTGAGTTTCAATTCGACTTAAAGAACTTACATTGATTAGCTAAGTCTGAATGGTGTTCCACAGGTATATATGATTATGGGTCGATAAAGACTCTTTCAGCAGCTATATCGACATCTTTGTCGGGTATCCAGATTTAAGGTCCGGCCTCGACCATCCACATACTTATGTAGAGCATCCGATTAGAGGTCCGGTCTCAAGTATGTAGAGCATCTAGTTAGAGGTCCGGCCTCAGTTACTTATATTTTGCAATTGGCTACTTGTGTAATTCTGGTGAGCATCCGGTTCAAGGACCGACCTTTGTACCGTCAGATTCTACTTTTTGGTTCAGTGTTCTTTGGCCTCGAGTTCTATTCTCCATTAGTTATAGTTATTTTGTGTACTCGTCGGGCTTATGGGGTCTGTTCGGGTTTTTATTTAAACTTGCGCACGAGTGTACCTTCTGGGCTTATGGTGGGTCCAGTAAGGTGTAGTTAGTTTATTTATATTGATTTAGTTAGATCTTTATACACTTGTGTGCATTATTGTGTTACTTAGCCGTCCATTCTTAACCTCTAGTTTTGTGATTCCGTCTTTTCGAAGTGCTTTACTTTTCTAGTTCAGTCGGCCTATGATGTCTACTAGGTACCTGTTATTTGGTACTCATGCTACGCTCTACATCTATTTTCGTTATGCAGATCCGAGCACCAGTAGTCAGCGTTGATCGAGTTTGGAGCATTTCTAGTCTTGAGACAGTGGTGAGAACACAGCGTTTTGTACTATTTCAATCTCCATCTGTTTATATAAAGACTTGTCTTTTACTTTTTGAGAGAGTCTAGTTTCGGTGGTCCACTGTTGGGACTTGTACTCGTTTTTTTGGTATCTCTGTATTAGTGACTTCCAGGCTCTGGGAGGTATCCTTTATTGTATTTATGTTTTGGTTTGCTTATGTTGTTATAGTAATTTTGCTTAGTCTTGTTTAGTTTCTACCCTCACACCCATTACGTGTTGTTTTGGGTTGTGGTTTGGCTTACTTACTTGTGGGTTATAGTAGGTTCCTTACTGGCTCGAGAAATTGGGTCCTGACAAGTTTGTATCAGAGCCCTAGGTTCAACGGTATCACTTTTACAGAGCTAGTCTAGCAGAGTCCTGCGGATCGGTGCAGAGACGTCTGTAACTTATCTTCAGGAGGCTACATGATGTATTTAGGAAAATATCCATTTTTTTTCAAATTCGTGCCGCGTGTGTCTTGTTTGTTTCTTAAAATCTCAGTTGTTTCACTCTATTACAGGATGGCTCGCACGCGAGGCGGTGCGTTTGGGGGAGATGCACCCAGAGCCTCAGCTTGGGGTAGACGTCGACCCCGAGGTTGAGGTAGGGCCGCAGCACTGGCCCGGGATAGGGAGGAGGAGACTCATGCAACGCATGTACCGCCACAGCAAGTGGGGCAGGGGCCAGCCCAGCCACCACCCGCACCAGTTGCAGCACCTGATCTTCATTCCCTCTTGACTAAGATATTAGCAGCTATTGGGCATATGCGATGTGCACCAAAGACCAAAGAAGATTAGCACCTGCTGGCCGCAAGATCGGGCCGCCACTAGTTCATGTGGCCTCCCCACCAGACATAGAGGTTAGAGAGATTCCACTGCGGGACCAGAAGATGCTTGGGGTATTTCAGAGGTTGGCACCGCCTATATTCTCAAGGGCGATTGGAGAGGACGTTCACGAGTTCCAGCTCACTTGCCAATAGCAGTTACATTCAGTAGGCCTTTTAGAGTCGGAAGGAGCAAAATTTACCGCTCATCAGTTTAATGGGCCAGCCAGGCACTGGTGGCGCACGTATCGAGAGTCTAGGCCAGTTGGATCTCCTCATATATCTCGGAGTGAGTTCTCAGAGGCTTTATTGGATAGGTTCATGCGACAGAGCGTCAGAGATAGGCTTCGTGATCAGTTCTCTAGATTGGAGAAGGGATCTATGACCGTTTCAGAGTACGTGGCGAGGTTCCAGGAGTTGTCTCGCCACGCTACTATCATCCTGCCCACAGAGGCAGAGAGAGTTTATTGTTTTGTACGTGGGTTGCGATACCGTATGAGGGTTGAAACAGAGCATATGATTTCAGCTGGCCGTTCTTTTCTTGATGTGGTCGATCATGCCCGATCCATGAAGCATATTCATTGTGAGGCCCAAGGGGGAAGCGATAAGAGGGCACTCTACCAGGGCAGCTATAGCGAGTCGCAGACTAGGGGGAGGGACTCATATGATAGGTCATGTCAAAGATTCTAGCAGGGTCAGACCAGTCGTCCTGTTCAGGCGGCATTACCTGTTTCAGGGGGAGGCCAATATCAGCAGAGTGGTCCTAGTACAGGCCAGAATTTGAGGGGGTCAGATTCCTTTCATTCATGCAGCGGTCGGGTTACTACAGGGAGTTCAACTTAGGGGTGTTATGATTGTGGTGGTCTTGACCATTGGTCTAGAGAATGCCCCCGGCGAGGTCGGGGGGCGATTGTACCACCTCCACCTACTTCTAAACCAGTTTCAGCCGTGGCTTTTTCGGCTAAAGGAGGTGGTCAGATTCAGGACCGTCGAGAGAGTTGACAGGGTACCAGGGGTGGAGCTCAGGGAGGCAGGTCAAGTGGTAGACCGGGTGCACCAGGTAGAGGCGCTCAGGTCCATTTCTACGCAACCCCGACAAGGGCGGCGGTTGAGGCATCTTACGATGTCATCTCACGTACGCTCTTCTTATGCCATCAGCCTGCTACATTATTATTTGATCCAGGGTCCACATTCTCGTATGTATCTATTTATTTTTCTCCCCGATTGGGTATGAGGTCCGAGTCTTTGGCAGAGCCGGTTCATGTTTCGACCCCGGTAGGTGATTTCTTAGTTGTGGATAAAGTATTGCGATCTTGCTTAGTGACTATCAAGGGTTATGATACTAGAGCTAATCTTATTATGCTAGATATGATTGATTTTGATGTGATTTTTGACATGGACTGGTTATCCCCATATCATGTGGTCTTGGATTGCTATGCCAAGACAGTTACCTTATCCATGCCTGGTGTTCCCCCGGTATTGTGGTAGGCTGCTTATAGTAACACACCGACGGGGATAATCTCTTTTATTCGAGCTAGGCGGTTGGTTGCTTCTGGGTGTTTAGCGTATTTGGCCCACATCAGATTTGTTAGTAGGGAGGGCCCTTCAGTTGACTTAGTTCCTGTGGTTAGAGAGTATGTAGATGTGTTCCCTACAGATCTATTTGGTCTACCCCCATAGCTTGATATTTATTTTGCTTTAGATTTGGAGCCTGGCACCCAACCTATTTCTATTCCGCCTTATCGGATGGCTCCTGCAGAGCATAGAGAGCTCCGTTTTCAGTTAAAGGACCTCTTACAAAAGGGGTTCCTTCGTCCGAGTGTGTCGCCTTGGGGTGCACCTGTTCTGTTTGTGAAAAAGAAGGATGGGACTTTGAGGATGTCCATTGACTAAAGGCAGCTGAACAAGGTGAAAGTGAAGAACTGTTAACCTATCCCTCGTATATATGATTTGTTTGATCAACTTCAGGGTGCCGCCGTATTTTCTAAGATTGATTTGAGGTCCGGGTGCCATCAGCTGAGGATTAGAGCAACAAACATCTCTAAGACTACATTTAGGACTCGTTATGGCCATTATGAGTTCCTTATGATGTCTTTTGGGTTGACTAATGCCCTAGCCACCTTTATGGACTTTAAGACACATGTGTTCAGGCCATACATTGATTCACTTGTTATCATCTTCATTGATGACATATTGGTATACTCACGGAGCCGGCGTGAGCATGAGCAGCATTTGAGGATAGTGCTCCAGACTTTGAGAGATCAGCAGCTTTATGCCAAGTTCTCAAAGTGTGAGTTTTTGCTTGCATCTGTAGCATTCTTGGGGAACGTGGTTTCCAAGGAGGGTATTAGGGCAGATCCGATGAAGATTGAAGCTATTCGTTATTGGGACAGACCCACTTCTATTACTGAGTTTCGTAGCTTTGTTGGGTTAGCGAGTTACTTTAGGCATTTTGTTGAGGGCTTTTCTTCTAATGCAGCTCATTTGACTCGGTTGACTCGCCAGTATATTCCCTTTGTGTTGTCGGAGGAGTGTGAGATGATCTTTCTAAAGCTCAAGGACTTGCTTACTAGCGCTCCTATATCGACTCTTCCGATTGAGAGCGAGGGTTTCACGATTTATTGTAATGCGTCTGGTACTGGTGTGGGTTGTGTATTGATGCAGCAGGGCCGGGTTATTGCGTATGCGTCAAGGTAGCTTAAGGTCCATGAGCGCAACTACCCCGCCCATGACTTGGAGTTGGCAGCGGTAGTTTTCGCGCTTAAGATTTGGAGGCACTACATGTATGGAGTTCGATGAGAGATCTATACTGACCACAAGAGTCTTCAGTACATCATGAGCCAAATGGACCTTAATTCGAGGCAGCGTCATTGGATTGAGATCCTGAAGGATTATGATCTCTCCATTCACTATCATTGAGGCAAGGAGAACGTCATAGCAGACGCCTTGAGCCGAAAGGCGGTGATATGGGTAGTCTAGCCTTCTTATCTGCAGGTGAAAGACCCTTGGCTTTGGACATGAAATTTTTAGCCAATCGCATGGTTCAATTAGATATGTTAGATTCTAGACGCGTCTTGGCTTATATGGGAGTTCAGTCTTCTTTGTATGATTGGATCCGTGGTTGTCAGTTTGAGGTTAAGGCCCTGGGGTCCCTTAGAGACCGAGTGTTAGCGTGTAATGGTGATCATGCTACCTTAGATCCTTATTGAGTGTTGAGATTCGCTGGTCGCATCTGTGTCCCGAGAGTTGGAGATTTGATACAGTTGATACTTTCTGAGGCTCATGAGTCTAGATATTCTATCCATCCAGGTACAGCAAAGATGTATCGTAATTTGAGACAACATTACTGGTGGAGTGGCATGAGACAAGATATTGCTGACTTTGTTTCTCGTTGCTTGTGCTGCCAGCAAGTAAAGGCTGAGCATTTGAGGCCTGGTGGTGAATTTCATGGATTACCCATTCCGGAGTGGAAGTGGGACCACATTACTATGGATTTTTTGGCTGGTCTACCGAGGACTTCTAGAGGAGTTCATAGTATTTGGGTCATCGTTGATCGATTGACCAAGTCATCACAATCCTTTCCTTTCAATCTTCATTTAGTGCCGATAGGTTGGCTCGTATCTATATTCCGGAGGTAGTTCGACTTCATGGGGTGCCAGTATCTATTATATGAGATCGGGGTTCTCAGTTCACGTCTACCTTTTAGAGGACCTTTCAGGATTAGTTGGGCACCCGGGTTGACCTGATCACAACTTTCCACCCGCATGCTGATGGCCAGTCAAAGCGTACTATTCAGTTCCTTGAGGACATGCTACGGGCTTGTGCTTCAGAGTTTGGTGGTTAATGGGACAAGTTCTTTCCTTTGGTGGAATTTTCATATCACAATAGCTACCATTCTATCATTCATATGGCCCCGTTTGAGGCCTTGTATGGTAGGCATTGTCGCTCTCTAGTGGGATGGTTCGAGTCTACAGAGCCTAGGCCACGAGGTACAGATTTGATTCTTGAGGCTTAGGAGCAGGTGAGAGTGATTCAGGATAGACTCAGGACAACTCAGAGTAGGCACCAGAGTTATGCGAATCGAAGGCGTCGACCTTTGAGATTCTCTTTTGGTGATCGGGCATTTCTCTGTGTGTCTCCCATGAAGGGTGTGATGAGAATTGGGTGGCGGGGTAAGCTTAGCCCCAGGTACATTGGGCCTTTTTAGATACTTCGGACAGTTGGGGAGGTTGCTTCTGAGTTGGCCCTACCTCCAGCATTTTCAGCCATCCATCAAGTTTTCCATGTCTCGACGCTACACCGATATATTCCTGATGAGTCCCATGTGCTCCAGTATGATGCAATTGAGTATGATGATTATTTGACATATGTAGAAGAACCAGTATCCAACCTAGCCAAAGATGTGAGGAAATTGCGCTCGAGAGTCATTCCTATTGTTAAGGTCCGTTGGAGGCTTCATTCAGTCAAGGAGGCTACCTGGGAGACCGAGCAGGAGATGCGAGAGCAGTTTCCCGGCTTGTTTGAGCCTTCAGGTACTTCATGACCCTTACTTTCACGGACGAAAGTTCTTTTTAGTATTGGATATTGTAATGACCCTTCTTGTCATTTTTAGTGTTTTTTTTTACATCGTTTAGAGCATTCCTATAGGGATTACAAGTCATTTATGACTTGCTGGGACTGTCAGATCGGTCACCTAGTCATTCATTTGGTTATTATGTGAGCTTTTGTATTTTGGAGCTTATGAAACTTGAACGATCATTTTCGATGAAAAGTTCAAGAAGAGGACATCAAAATCTAGTTCTGATGATTCCATCAGTTTCGGAAGGGTCATTTTAGTCTAGTAGCATTGGCGACATGACTCTTAAAGTTTTCAGTGTGAGTTGGTGTGATTAGGCGTTTTAACGTTAAGTTTAAAGGCTAGGTATGACTTTAATCAACATTCTGAGTAAACGCGCTCGGATGAGAATTCCGTCAGCGCGGTTAGCTCCGGAATGTTGAGTTTGGTCTAGTTTGATCGTACTTTCGGGTTTTGAGGTTTTTTATATTTTTTCGAGCCCTTTTGTGGTTTTTGACTTAAAATGGCCAATGGAAGTGGGACCCACATTTTATCGAGATGACCTCTGATGAAAATTTCGACTGCACCTTTGAGTCCGGAATGTCGACTTTGGTAGGGTAGCATATCTGTCTTATTTTTATCAGGTTCCGAACGGATTCCGAGCACCCGTCGGAGACTTTAAACAAAGTAGGAAAAGCTGAAATCTGGTGCAGCCCTTTAACGACCAGATTTTTGGGTTTATTAGCGACCAGCTTCGTCCTTATAAAAACCCAATTTTCAGCCTTTGTGTCTTACTTTGAAATTTTGATATTTTGAGCTATACAACTCCAACTTGGGCGATTCAAAAGTCTAAGTTGTGAGATTTTTTGATGGCAACGCATTGGTGAGCTTTGAATCTGATTTGGGGACCTGATTTGAGGTAAATTTTGTGTTTTAACTGCTGCCATAGCTCATTTTCGAGCTCAACTTTTGGGAAATTTTAGAAGGTGATTTCTTGGCCACTTTAGGTCCGAATCAAGTGATTCAAGAGCCTATATTGTGGGTTTTTTCGTGAGGATCGTCGTGGTGTGATTGGTTTATCTGTTGGACCTTCATTTTTTGTAAAATCTTGTAAGTAGCTGCTGCCATTGTTGCTGATTTTTAGCATAGATTTTCGTTTTTTTGTTGCATGTTCATGTTGGGACTGTCTTGAGTCCTTAATAGTGTTCCATTATGGTACACAAGTTCCGAGAGTTATTTAGGACTTTTATTTGGGGTTAATTCTTGATTTCTCAACGCGGATCCCACTTTTTCCATTTTGACCGCAAAATTGACCCGTCTCCATTTCTTGCGATTTTAGTTTTTAAATGACTGTAATAACATCGTGACTCGATTTCTGATAATGTGTCAACTTTTCAAGGCCTTTTAGAAATTAAAAGATCTGGGGAAGTGAATTTCAGAGAGCGCGTGATCTGCGTTCAAGTAGGCTACGGTTTCTCTTCTTTGATTGAACTCGAACATGTGAATGCATGTTTATTAGTTGGGATTTGGGTTGGGTAGTTATTGGATCATGCATAGGTGTTAAAAATCATATTTTCGGCCTTTTTCTGAGAATTATCGGGTAATTGTGAGCATGTTTATTGTTATTAATTGACCTTCTTTGCTATATGGATTACTTGTTTGTTTGAATACTGGTTATCAGAAGTATGTTGGGCCTTAGTTTAGGTTTGACTAGGGTTTTCATTAGAAATGCATGATTCAAAGTCGGTAGGACTTAGTTTAGCCCCGACATTGCTCGGCCGGCTTAAATCCTTGTAAAATGATGTAGCAGACTTGAGTCTGATAGTTTAGTATTTAGCTAGACGATGAGCTCTCTCCAGCGATAGTTACTCTTTTTTCTTTGATGTTACGGCTTCTCGAGTAACATCAGTGACAATAAATTCTGCTCCCTGATTCAAAGTTGAGTTTCGATTCGGCTTTAAGAACTTACATTGATTAGCTAAGTCTGGATGGTGTTCCACGTGTATATATGATTATGGGTAGATAAAGATTCATTCAGCAGCTATATCGACATCTTTGTCGGGTATCCGAAATTAAGGTCCGGCCTCGACCATCCACGTACTTATGTAGAGCATCCGGTTAGAGGTCCGGTCTCAAGTATGTAGAGTATCCGATTAGAGGTCCGGCCTCAGTTACTTTTATTTTGCAATTGGCTACTTGTGTAATTCTTGTGAGCGTCCGGTTCAAGGCCCGACCTATGTACCGTCAGATTCTACTTTTTGGTTCGGTGTTCTTTGACCTCGAGTTCTATTCTCCTTAAGTTATAGTTATTTTGTGTACTCGTCGGGCTTATGGGGGTCCGTACGGGTTTTTATTTAAACTTGCGCACGAGTGTACCTTCTGGGCTTATGGTGGGTCCATTTAGGTGTAGTTAGCTTATTTATACTAATTTAGTTAGATCTTTATACACTTGTGTGCATTATTGTGTTACTTAGACTTCCGTTCTTGACCTCTAGTTTTGTGATTCCGTATTTTCGAAGTGTTTTACTTTTCTAATTTAGTCGGCGTATGATTCCTACTGGGTACCTATTATTTTGTACTCATGCTACGCTATGCATCTATTTTCATGATGCAGGTCCGAGCACCAGTAGTAATCGTTGATCGAGTTTGGAGCATTTCTTGTATGGAGACAGGGGTGAGCACACAACGTTTTGCAATATTTCATTATCCATCTATTTATATAAAGACTTGTCTTTAACTTTTCGAGACAATCTAGTTTCGGTGGTCCACTGTTGGGACTTGTACTCATTTTGTTGGTAGCTCTGTATTAGTGACTTCCAGGCTCTGGGAGGGATCCTTTATTGTATTTATGTTTTTGTTTGCTTATTTTGTTATAGTAATTTTGCTTAGTCTTGTTTAGTTTCTACCCTCACACCCATTACGTGTTGTTTTCAGTTGTGGTTTGGCTTACCTACTTGTGGGTTATAGTAGGTGCCTTCATGTCTCGAGAAATTGGGTCGTGACACTACGAGAAGGCATTTCAAGTGATTTTTAAGAGAGTTTTGTTAGATATTTTTGAAGAAAGAAGATTTTTTTCAGTTTGACTTTCTAATTTTATTCAATAGCTATGAAAAACATGATATATGTAGATTTTCAACGTTTTACTAGGATTGGCTAAAACCCTCTTCTTAGGGTTTTGACTATGTGACTAATTGTTGAGTTCTACTAATTGGTTGTTATTGATTTATAAAAAATGGTGTTCATTTGAAGTGGATCTGAATTGCTGTTATGTTTTGAAGTCATCGCATGAATAGTGCATGAAGTTTAGTGTTTTGTGCTTTCTAGAGAGAGAACTTTAGGTCCAAAGTAGCAAGTTTAGCATTCTTAGTGGTGGGTAACCATGATTTCATCTTGTGAGAGTTAAATATGAAATCTATCCTTTGTATCTTGCTTGAGAGAGTAGATGATGAGTGCAAGAGTTGGGCATCTTCCATCTTGTGTTGAAGTTTAAGAGAATTTAATAAACAAGAGGTAATTGTTTGAGGGAAAATTTCGTTACATATAATCCTACTTACCCACGATAATTTATCCCATTGTGAGAGACAATGTTCATCAAGTCAGTTGAGTTCAATAATTACTTAGTCAATTCCCCAATCATTACCTCACTATTTTATCGTTTTGTAAGATTTGTTGAACTAGAATGACAATTATAACAAAAAATTTGAAGTAAATAAAAAATATGTATTAAGTGGTTGGTTGTCAAGATTGTTTTTATTGTTCTATAGTTGAATTAGAAGGAAAATGTACTCTCTATAAAACCGACCCCAACTCATTTGTTGGGTATAATACTGAATAGAGATTGTTGAAACTTAGAATTTGATGAATTGTCATTGAAACATTTATCCAAATGGCGCCGCTATCAGGGAGTAGCATGACTTAAAATTCTTTGGTTGAAGATTTAATTTACGATTTTGTAAGAGGTAGTTGAATTGGCTAAGGTTGCATTGTGTAGTGTCGGTTGGGCTACATATAAGTAAAAGAAATATGATTGGAGAAGAGGTGACTGATAGTCAACCAGGTCATCAGGACAATATCGATGATAACAATAATGCTTATAACTCATATCATGCAGGAAAAATGGGTGCTATTTTCTTACAAAAAGATCATGGCAATGTGACATTTGAAGTCACTAGCACGAGTCTTTATCTCCTTTAAATGAAGGAACATTATCGAGGGCTAGACCATGAATACCCGCATCAGCAGGTAAGAAATTTTATAGAGATATGTAGCCCGTTTTAATTCAAGGAGTCAACCCGACTTTGGTTATTTCAATTATCTCTAATGGGGGATGCTAGAAATTGGTTGAGCTACTGAACAATTCCAACACATCATGGAAGAAGCTGATTATAGCATTTAATGCTAGATTCGTTCCACCTCCAAGGATGATAAAACTTATAGATGACATTAGAGGATTCAATTGATGGGAAGGTGAACCCATCCATTATATAGGGGTGAGGTTAAAGAAACTCTTCATTAAATTCCCAACTCACGGGCTACCAAACGAATTGTTATTCCAATATATTTACCATAGTCTTAATTTGGTTAGAAAATGAGTCTTTGATCAATTGGTGTGAGGGTGAATCATGTTGCAATATTAATAAGTATCTTCATTTCTTCTCGATGGGATGATGAAAATAAATAAAGCATGGTACACTCAAGAGGATCAAAAACTCTTTGTTTTTTTAGAATGACACAAGAATAACTGGTAAAAGAGAGAGAAATGGATGAAAACGTTAAGAAAATATTTACACAAATGGATCCACTACAAGAACATATGATTGAAAATGTTGGAAAAAACAATGGTATAAGTAGAATATTTAGAGTTGAGGAGGTTTTTTCCTCGGGTTATTCAAAAACAGGAGAGAATCACGGTTGGAACTTTAAAACATCAGATAAGGGTTTCCACCAACGCTAATTATAACGAGGTGGAAATCAAGGTTGGATCTATCAAAAGGAGAGAGAGCAATAGAGATACAATCAATATTTGGCTGAAAAGAGTGGTTATTGTAGAAGGGAGGATGACCATTAAGAGGACCACTCTCACATGAGTAATAGCCCAAAATCCAAAGCGAGTGCAAGTAATCCCTGGGTGAAAGATTTATCGTCCCACATCCTTTATATATTCAAAGGTTTATATGATTTGTTGAAGGGGATGAACGTTGACTTTTCATCACTGAAAAATAAAGTGAACTCTCACGCACATGCAATCAAGATACTTGATGGTCAATTGAGTTTACTTTAAGCAAAATTGAAGAACAAAAATTCATGGAGGGAGAAGAATCACATTATTCCCATAAAGAAGTAGTTAAGAACCACAAAGAGAATGGAGAAACACAATCCAATCCCAAAAGATAAGCAACCTTTATCCAAAACATCTCCCTCCTTTCTCGATGACTAAAGAAAAAAATAAAGATGACAAGTTAAAAATTTCTTATCGGTATTCAAGATATAATCAATTAATTTCCCCCTTGTGGAAGAATTGTTGGAAATGTAGGGTTATGTCATATTTATGAAAAAGTTAGTCACAATGTAAATGCGCTTTGATTTTGAGACAATTAATGTTTCCCATAGTTGAACTGAAATTATGACTAAGGAGCTAATTAAAAAAAGAAGATACATGAGCGTTTACCATCCCCTTTTACTGTTGGAATACTTCAATTTGGTAAAGCCCAATGGAATTCAGGAGAAAGAATAAAACTAATGCCATATGCGATCTACAAAAAACATAGGTTAGGAGAGCCTAAAGCTACAACAATGAGACTCTTGATGACTAACTGATCAATTAAAAATCCCGTAGGCATACTGTAACACCCCGTATTCAAAACGAATGAAAAATAACCTTCTCAAAAAATTTGCAAGTGCAGAAGATGGTTTCCTTCGACGGACAATAGCATGACCCACGACCCATCCTGCACACCCGTCAATTGAGCCAGAAACCCCCAAATCTCAGCCTTGAAAAATTTTACTCTGTATTGAACGACGGATGGACCTACAGCTCATAGGTCAGAATACGGTTCGTAGACTGTGTCCGTCCATCAACCCTCCGTTCACCCACAGTTACATAATTGAATTAACTTTCCATAGATACCAAGTTTGCTAAAATCAAACCTTCGAGGAAAAAGTTAAGCCCTATTTTGGTAAAGGCCTATCGAAGAGGCCCAACCTACAGACCCAAATGACGGACCGTCGATTAAACGATGGACCATTCGTCCAGGTCATCATTTTGTCCGACAACAATTAACTCCGAGGTCTTTTGGTGTTTTCTTACTTCGTTTAAAACCTAAGATACGTCATTTTGATCTTAAATTATCATATTTTAGTTAGTTTAAGCCTAGAAACATAACTAAAACTTACCTATGTCAAATCATTAATAAAAAATTTATAAAATGAGAAAAGACAAAGGATAAAAAGGTCAAGAACCCTGTTTCAAGAACGCAACAAGATTTCAGCAATTTCAGTCCCGAAGTTTATCTATTTCACTGTAGATTTCATCACAGATATGTGGGATTTTACTAGTAGGTTCATTTCACCTATTAGGTCCCTAGTTTTCAGTCAGATTCTTGATTCCATATCATTCTTAGACCTAGATATTCTAGAACTTCAACAGAATTTCATTAATTAATTATTATATGTTCTAATTTAGATTTCCATGTCATAACATAGACTATTGCATGAATTTCAAAACCCTAAACATTTATTTCTTTAGTTCTTAAATTAAACATTCTAGGTCAGATATATAAGTTTTCGTATGTATACATTCCCAAGCTCTAAATGCATAATTACCATAATAATTGTTGCGTTCTTTGTTTACATGTTAAGTTTTGAGCTATCTAGTATTGAAAGAAACTCAGTATTAATCATTTAATTACATAATTCATTGGGAGTAGCATTAATGCAATGTTGGACTAGGGTTCACTGTACCTGATTAGTTCTAGAACTACTAGCCAAATAGGTTGTAAGTCCCCTCTGTAAGCATCAGTTTAGTGATCACGCCATCATGTCTTTATACCTTTGGCAGTGTATATTGTGTCCTATCGATGGGGTGTATACATCAGACTACACATTTTTCTCATGTGGTTTTATTATCGTTTATTAGTAGCTCCCACAATTTAGTCACACTCTATTGCAACGATCATTTATCAGTATATTCAGTATTAAGTTTTAGCATGTTATAAATTGGTCATTGCGTCCAATTAGAATTGAATTTAGTATATCATATTCATATTTTGTGCTTGTTCAGTTATGTTTCATTGCATCTTTACTCTATCCACCATGCTTAATACATTCTAGTACTGACGCATATATGCGCTACATCTTCTCGTGATGTAGCCTTCTTCGAGGACAATAGTCATGAGTTTCTTTTTAGATTATATTATAATTTAGCTTCCGTATTCACTTTATTATCTATAGTATGCTCATGATTATTCCAGCAGGGTTATCTTGGGGTCACTTGTGGTCCTAGGTTCTTTGTCCGCATCACAGGGTAGCTCGGGGCATGAAAAAGCACGGTATCTGAGCACTAGGTTCAAGAGTCCTAGGATGTGTGAAAAGACACACTAACTAGAATCTTTTTCATTGGAGTTAAGTGCACCATATCTAATGAGAGGGAGGTTATGAAATGTTTTATGAAAACTTCACTTTCTTATTACTCTTACCGTGCGTAAGGTATGATGTTATTCCACTCTAACTTGACGTTCTATGTTTCAGATTATGCCTCCTCATAGAGCTAACACTAGGAATGAAAACGCAGCTCCTCCAGTCCAAAATCAGGTAGTCTCCAATGATGAGTTCAGAAATGCTATAGAGATGTTGGCTCAAAGTATTACTAGCCAAAACAATTGGGTTCATGCTCATGTGAATGAAAATTGTTGATAAGTAGCAGCAAGGGTCCGTGACTTTTTTAGGATGAATCTGCCTAAGTTGTTAGGATCACAAACTCATGAGGATCCTCGAAATTTCTTGGATAAGATCAAGAAGATCTTTGATGAAATGCAAGTCACTGGGAATTATAGGGTTGATTTGGCATCAGACAAGTTGAACGATGTTTCTAATATCAGGTATACTCAGTGGAAGTAAAATAGGGGTACATATGCATCTCTTATTACTTGGGATTGCTTTAGTGAGACCTTTCTGGACAGATATTTTCCAATAGAGCTGACAAAAGCAAAGGCGCATGAATACATGAAATTAAGGCAAAGGCTCTGGAATTCATGAACTTAAGGTAGGGAAACATGAAGGTCCAAGAGTATGGGCTCAAGTTTAACGCACTCTCCAGATATTGTAATGATCCTTTTGATAGTTTTGAGTACTACAACTTTTTATTTTCATAAAATAATTTGCGATAGATTTTAAATAGATATTTTGAATCATTTTGAGTACTAGAATGTTTTATTTCATAAAATACTTTGTGACAGATTTTAAATAGTTATTTTCGATTATCCGTAATTATACATATGAAATTATTGGGGTAGTTTTACTAATTTATTTAGTTGGTGATTAAAGAAAATAACAATATAATTAATAGTGGGTCCCTTTTATAATTGATCAACATAATTAGGTTAATAAATAATCTCTACAAGGAAAGAAAAAGGGGGAAGATGAGAGCAACGACGTGGATGAATGAAGTAAACGAGTACACTAAGGTAATTTCCTGAACTTATGATCAATTTGGAACGTATTGTTGCTGCCATGTATTAGTTAAATATTATTTTGGATAAGGAAATTTAGGCTCTAATGAATGTTTGAAAGTACTATCCGTTTACTGGACTTGAGGTTGGTGGAGACAAAATTTAAGATTAAAGAATTATGTAAAGATCATAAAATAATAAGGTGCATAAATTTATAGTAATATATGTTGATTTTGAGAAAAATATAGTCAAACAGATTGCACAATTCATGAGCGAATAAAATTTTTGTTCTCTTTAGTTATTGTGGATTTATTTTAAAAAGTTTGTTAAAACATTATTGGTCATTAACATGAGTTGTTTTGCATTATTGTATAACTTCTTAATGACCAACTATTAGTAATATTTGTAGTTAAAATAGGTATTATAATTATATATATTGTCTAATAAATTGTATAGGGTTAGCCAAAAAGTTAATGTCATGGAGAGTGTATGTAATTTTAGTATCATGTTAGCATTTAGGTTAAGTATATTGAGATAGGTAATTAAATATTAGGTGTATGAAATTATTTGAATTACATTAATATTTTGTTAAATAGAGGAATAAGATTTATCCCTGGGTTTAAGATGGACATATAGTAGCATGAGTGTTTATAGACTCTTTAATTTACAATTATGCATATGTATTTGATAGATTAAAAATGTTTGGAGGCATTGAGGAAATGAAAAGTATTGGAGAAATTGCTTTCTTGATTTCGATTCATCGGTGGAGGTAGGTTATGATTTATGCTATTTCATAATAAACTCTTAATAGTGATTGATATGCATTGAATGATATTGTGAAGTTTTTATGTACTTGATTGTATAACTGTGTCGCTTGGTTGTGTGTTTTGTGATTGGTCTGAAATCCTGAGACCATGGAATTTATATTCTTGAACCTCCTATTAAAATGATGCCTTGATTAAAGAGGTTTGATGAATTAACAGTGAATTGAAAGTGCTGATAATAAATAATAAATTGATGGTATAATTGGATCGGAGTGTCAAGTTCCAACACAATATAATTAGATCGAAGTGTAATTTTCCGACAAGATATTCTTGGTTTCGAGTGTCACGTTCTGACACGTTATAATTTGATCAAAGTGTCACGTTCCGACACAGTAACATTAAAGGAAAAAGATATGACATTAACGGAATGTACTCAATCTCAAAGAATTCAATTCCCCTAATGGTTTAGTTGGAGGCATTAGTTCTCATGGATGATCTTGATATTGTTGAACCAATACATACTTAATTTAGTGTTGTTGACAGTTGTTCATGTTGTTTTTTTCTTATCACATGTTAAGTGCTATTGTTGAGTTTATAATATTCTTCATTATATATTAGTTTTTATTTTTAGTTGGCTGATGATACCTACTCAGTATATGTTGCCCTGTACTGAGCCCTACTTATGTTTTACTTTGTTTTCCTTTTTTGAAGTGCAACTAATATACATGGGACTTTGACGTGTCTTCAGCTTTAGTCAACCTCTAGCATATCATGTATCTGGGTGAGCTATTGATTCAAGCGCTTCTTGGACTCTCTTTGTCATGGAATGATGTCCTTAGTTTCAGACATGAACTATTTTATTCATTTACTTTGGATCTTTTATACTCTTAAACTTAATAGTTGGAGATTAGATGTCCTTGTTGTTATGACTTTCAGGTTTTGGAAAATAATACTTTAATAAGTTTTGGATCTTCTGCATTATATTTGTTATTCGTAGTGGAATAATTGGTATATGTTGGGATTTGGATTCCTTGGTTCGCCCACCTAGGAGGTTAAGTGTTGGTGTCACTCATGACTCAAATTGGGTCGTGACAGGTATGCTCCTCACATAGTTGCTAACTCCAGGCTCAGGTGAATAAGTTATTGTATGGAGTGTCGAATCTAGTAAAAGCTGAGTGTAGCAGTGCTATGTTGCTTGGAGATATGAACATCTCTCAGCTCATGACTCATGCTAAGCAGGTTGAGGGTGATAATCATTGGGAACGGGCAAAGGAGAATAAGAAGGCTAGGACTGGGAACTATGAAAATTTTTTCGTAGAAATCAGGTGGTGGAAATCGCTCGCAGAGTCAACAAAATCTTTCAGCTCCGGCCCATTCGTCAAATAGTGTTCTATCCTCCAAGAAGAGGTATGACTAGAAGGGTAGAGCTCAAGGCTCTAAGTCTCGGGGAAGTGCTTCACACACCAATACTTACTCCACTTGCCCTAAGTGTTGTAAGAACCATTCGGTCGAGTGTCTCACAGGAAAAGAAGGATGTTTTTGGTGCGGTCTTTCTGGTCACATGGTGAGGGATTGTCCTTCTAGACAGGGTCAAGGAGGTTTAAATGTTAGATCTCACTCTACAACTTCAGCAACACAAGCAACTTGCCTAACTCAGCATGGTAACTAATCTGGTACATATGGCGGTCAGCGCCACAACAGGTTGTATGCTCTTCAGGCTCGCCAAGATTAAGAAAGTTCTGCTAATGTAGTAACTGGTACATTACGAGTTATTGACTCTGAGGTTTATGCATTGATAAATCTAGGGATACTTTTTTTGTAACTTCTTACATAAAGTCCAATTCAGTGTTAGTCCAGAAACTCTCTCAAAAACTTTATCAGTCTCTACTAAATTTTGTGAGCATTTTAGCTAAAAAGGTATACAGAAATTGCCCTGTCAGTTTCTCAGAAAGTCAGCTCAGCAGATCCTGTAGAGATTGAAATGGTTGTCTTTGATGTCATTCTAGGCATTGATTTGTTATAAAATGTTATGCCTCAGTCGAATGCATAACTAGGATTATTTGTTTTAAGTTTTCTAATTATCCAGTCATTGAATGGAAGGGTAGTAGCGCCTATGGGTCGATTCTTTTCTTACCTTAAGTCCAAAAATATGATCTCAAAGGGTTATCTCTATTATCTTATTCGAGTTAAGGAATCTAGCTGTGTAACCCCAACTCTTGAGATAGTTCCAGCAGTCAGTGAGTTTCCAAAAGTGTTTCCAGAAGCTCTTGCCGAAGTCCCTCCCAAAAGGGAAATCAACTTTGGAATTGATCTCCTATTAGACACCCAACCTATTTTATTCCTCCTTACACAATGTCTGCAGCAAAGCTTAAGGAATTGAAAGTGTACTTGAAATACCTTCAAGATAAAGGCTTCGTTAGACCAAGTATTTCACCATGGGGTGTATAAGTGTTGTTCGTAAAGAAGAAATAAAGTTCTCTCGGAATGTGCATTTAATATAGACAATTGAACAAGGTCACAATCAAGCATAAGTCTCCCTTACCAAGGATTGATGACTTGTTTGACCATCTTCAAGGTGATAGACATTTCTCATATATAGACCTTAGATCGGGTTGTCATCAGCTTAGAGTTAGAGATAGTGACATTCCGAAAACAACCTTCAGAAATCGGTATGGTCATTATGAATTTGTAGTTATGTGTGTTGGACTAGCCAATTCTCCTGCAGCTTTCATGGATTTAATGAAAAGAGTGTTCAAACAATACTTGAACTTGTTCATTATCGTCTTTGTTGATGATATCCTCATTTACACTAGGAATGAGGAAGAACATGTGAGTCATTTGAGAATTTTTCTACAAACTCTCAAGAATCGCCAGTTCTTCGCTATGTTTAGAAAATATGAGTTCTGGTTGCAATCCGTTGCTTTCCTTGGTTACATTGTATCTTGCGAACAGATCTAAATGGATTCACAAAAGATTGAAGCAGTTAAACAATGGCCAATACCTACCTCTGCTACAGATATTAAAATTTTCTTAAGTGTAGCGGGGTATTATAGAAGGTTCATGGAAGTATTCTCATCCATAGACTCTCAATTGACTTTGTTAACTCAGAAGATGGTCATGTTTCAATGGTCAAATTATTGTGAGAAAAGCTTCGCAGAATTGAAAACAAGATTGACTACAACTTTTTTCTTTAGTATATTAGAGGGTTTAGATGTTTATGTGATCTATTGTGATGCATCAAGATTTGGCCTAGGTACTGTTTTGATGCAGCGACATAAGGTTATAGCATATACGTCTAGACAACTTAGGTCCATGAGAAGAACTATCCAACCCATGACCTCGAGCTTGAAGCAGTGGTGTTTGTACTCATGATATAGAGACACTACTTATATGGTGTTCATGTAGGTGTGTTCACTGATCATAAGAGCATTCAGTATGTGTTCACCTCGAAAGAGTTAAATCTTCGCCAGAAGAGTTAACTTTAGTTCCTTAAGGATTATGATAAGAGTGTGCATTATCATCCTAGTAAGGTGAATGTAGTTGAAGATGCTCTTAGTGGATTATCTATGTCTAGTGTAGCCCATGTTGAGCAAAGGATCTAGTGACGGATGGTCACTGGATTGCTCGCTTAGGAGTTTTTCTTATGAGCATATCAGACAGTGGTGAAAATGTTCAGAATGGGGTAGAATCTTCTTTTGTAGTGGAGCTTAAGAAAAAACAAGACAGTGATCCAATCTTGCTTGATTATGGGTGCAGTCCACAATAAGATAGTGGATGTTTTTTCCCAAGGGGGAGATGGTGTACTTCGCTACTAGGGTAGATTGTGTTTCTGATGTAGATCTTTTGTTTGAGAATTTACAGGATATGTGGAGGGTGTGTGTGATCGATTTCTCGGGTAATTGGGATAATCACTTACGTCTCATTGAGTTTTCTTACTCTAGCATCAGTTTGGATCCTAATGAGGCTCCATATTGGAGAAAATCTAGTTCTCATAGTATATGGTTTGATGTTTGTGAGTCTTAATTGATTGGACAAAAGTTTGTTTATCAAATCACTAATAAAGTGAAGATCATTCAAGAAAGGTTGAAGAAATCATATACCAATGTTAGGAGAAGAGACCTAGAGTTTGGGGTGGATTATTGGGGTTACTTGAAGTTATAACGCATGAAGGGTGTTATAAGATTTGGTAAAAAAGGGAAACTTAGTCCCCGGTATGTTGGTCCTTACAGGATATCCAAGAGAATTAACAATGTAGCATATGAGTTGGAGCTACCGTCATAGTTAGCACGAAACCATCCAGTATCCGGCATTTCAATGTTAAAGATGTTAACTAAGTTTATTTGGTGATCCATCACTTATTATACCTACTAAAAATATTGGTATTAAGGACAACCTATATTATGAAGACGTATCCGTTGAAAAACTTGATAAACAGGTTCCCAAATTTAGAACGAATGAGGTAGCATCAGTGAAGGTTTTATCGAGAAATCAGTTTGTTGAGGAAGAAACTTTGGAGGCATAGGGGGATATGAAGAAGATATACCCACATATCTTTACTTCTGTAAAAGTTCCAGTCCTAGGTAATGACTCTTTTAGAATACTCTTCGATTTGATATGCTATATTGTGTTAAATTGCATATTGGCTGTTGGATGTTTCCACCCTTTTTTTTTCTTAGAGTGACATAATTCAAGTAAGAATTTTACCAAAAGGAATATATATGGCAACACCTTGGTCTTAGAAAGTTAATTTTAGAAAGAACTAAATTGAAAGAGATAAGTTAAAAATTTTGTAAGTTAGATAAATTGTGAACTTTAAGTCAACTTAAATTGAGTTTAAATTACTAAACATGATTGATTAGGTGTATCATAATATATAAAATGCAAGATCTTCGAGTCCTCTTTAAAATGCCACAAAATTTGCTGAATTACAAGTTCGGATTAAGGAGATATGTCTGTTTAAGCATTGTCTGTCCACTTAAGGAAATCCATCTGAATAAATGACTGGTATTTTGGCCTTTTCCTTACTCCAATAGTGTAACTCATTATTATTAATATTTTATGGTTCTAAATTGACATTGATCAGTTTTCACAATTTCTAAACACACTTGGGGATTTAGATAGAAGTTCAAGAAGAGAAAATGGAGAAGCTCAAGCGTTTGTTTCAAGATTCTTGTTATCGTTTGGTAGTTTTGCCTAGGATTCAATCCTTTTGACGTATGTAAGCATTTATAGTGATGGTTTTATCCAAATTCATGCAAATCATGAGTTTCTTGAGTTGATTTCGTCCATTAAAATCCATGTACTAAGGTTCTTGATGAGCTTTTTAAAGTTTCATTCTTAAATCTTCAATATTAGATTTGATGGTCTCATGAGATGATTTTAATGATTATGAGGTTTGTTTATTTGTATATTTTCTTTTACTACTATTGGGTATACAAATCTAAGAGATTCAGGAAGAAAAAAATCGAGTCTACGTGAAATTAAAGACAAATATTGAACGGGATATTTTGTCAGGTTTTCTTGGCGGGGCCTATGGCAATGCACCAGCGATGTTGTAGGGGATCTTGCACATCGCGCTAGTAGTGTTCCAGAAATGGTGCTCTGAAGTTTAGGGGTTGTAACCTAGCTCCACTCAATGCACACTCTTTTTTCCTTATTATACCTATCAAAACTACATCTAATATATGAGAAATATTGTATATCCAAATCATAACTCTTAAATTTATAATTCTAATATAATGTTCAAGGGATTTCATTCGAGTTATTTAAGAAGTATTTTGCAAACTTTTACAGTTTGTTTTAAGACTTGAGTGTTTTATACATTTTAGAAAATAATATTTTTATAAGTTTTTTTTTTGACTTTTTAGAGTCACCACTTAATTTTTGAGAAAATCAAGAAAACTATTCTTTCAATTTGACTATAATAGGAAATCAATTTAAAAGATTTTTTAAAGCGTTCAAGGATACTTATTAACGTCTTAGGAATGTTTGAAAGCACCTAAGACGTCCGCTTACTTGCAGCTATCCAACAACTAATTTTCTTGGGTAAAACTCATCTTTATTTGGAATAAAATTTGTCTAGAGTTTGTTTGAATGTGAATGATTATTTCTCTACCTAAAAGAATTGCTAAAATTTATTTTAGTTTATTTCTTTGCAAAATTTAACTAGGCGATTAAAACGATACAATGTCTCGAGGGGGTTTGGGTTCTTTAACACTAAGACTAGCGACAATTATATAACAAGTAATTAAGAAAATAGACAGAAAGACAGACAAAGAGAGAGGGAGAGAGAGAGAGAGATTGGGCCCAAGCCCGGGTTCTGTCCGCCTAGATCAGTATTTGGACCTATTTTCTTGTGGGCCTTAGGCCCACTTGACTTGTGCCTGTCAGAAACTAAACATAAAAATAATAATATAACTTACATAAATCCCATATATTAATATCTAAATTACATCTTATCCCAACTTTTTTCTATTTTACAAAAATCCACAAAATTAGAAGTCATTAGGACACATAAGTTTCATGCAAATACACTAGATGTGATACATTGTAACAACTGACACTTGCCCCTTTCAAGTAAAACAGTTGGCTGTTGCACTTTATTAGGAAAATTAATCTAAAATTAATCCAATATTCCATGATTCAAGCATAAGTCATTATTATCAATCCATCACAATCCGTAACAGATTCATGTTTTTCAAAAATAAATTTTTCATCAGCTCTATCAAACCGTCAATGCAGTCAAATTCATTAAAAATTTGAATTACTCGACAATATTGGCTGATGCAATATGAGTCTATATCTATTTTTTTGAGAGAACCAAAAAAATTTTGTAAGCAAGATGATTTATGAAGGTTATAAAATTGATGATATTTTCAATCTTTAAGTCGTTATTTTCATCAACTTGGAGATCAATGAGCCTAGGTGAATGTTACAAATTAGATACAAGTAATAACTCATCACCATGGAAAACTAAAAACAATTAAAGGTGTAAAACATTATTTGATGATGAAATAGACGACTTGATTTGCAATGTATCCTTTATGTATTAATACAACAAAGAATATTGGTGGAGAGACACCTAACTTATATAAAGCAATCTAATAGAAAAAGATACGTGACTTTTTTTAGTCTCTATACCTAATCTAGTATGATACATTACTATTATTATTATTATTATTATCAAATGTATTATGTTGATAGGTGTTTTTTGCTTTTGATGATTATATGATATGTATAAGATATTCATGGTATCTTAGTTGTAAATTTTCAATAGTGTAAAATTAATTTTGTATCTAGTATTTGTACAGATTTTTTGGTGGTACAGTATAAGAAATTTTGATAGAATGTGTATATTTAAGCATTAAATAACACTTTAATATAAACATAATGAATTGTACGCGATACATACTTCAAAAGAGAAAGAATTACCATGTATTAGATAAATTTTTTTATCTCTATGTGAGAGTAACACTAATTTTAATAACGTGTATCAAGCTAGTGATCTGAATATGATACATACAACCGATGTAATAAATTAGATGTATCAAGTAGTTGTAGTAATCATTTTAACGAATGATACATTAATGTATATCATTCTTTGAGAAATTGTGAATCATTGTACTGCTATGTATTTCAAATGTATGGTAGATGCATTAATATGATAAAAAAATGTATAACTATGTGTTAATGTTCTTTATGATTGATAGTGGATGAAGCATGAAGGCTTTTGAATGTTTGCTGATTTTCTTTTTCGAATATTTTCAGGTTGTTCCATTATCCGAGTTTATTAGTGCATGATCGATAATAACTTTCATTTTTCTCTTCGCGTCACTGATTCCTTTATGACCCTTTTGTCCTCTATCAACATTGACTATACACATGAACTAAATTTCAAATACAAAATCTCTCTTCTTCTGCAAAATAGAAGAACACAACATTTATATAGTAACTAGATAGATTTAAATGTATCAATTTTTATGTAGTTATGTATCATGTCTATAAAATTGTTCATGATACATCACTATTTGTAACATTAGCTTTAAGGTAGAAATATCTGAAAACAAAATTTATGAAATTGCATGTATTGTGTTCTATAGACAGATTTTTTAATTTGTGATCTCATGATGGACACATTATTTATGATATATAGTATTTTTAAAATAAGTATTGTAATCCCACATGATACACTAAAGTCGTAAAGATTGGTCATAATGTGTTCGGTTTAAGATCGATAGATACATCTATTTAAAAATTGTAACATACTAATATTATTCAAGTTTAAAATTCTTTTCTCATTCTTTCCAAAAACTTTCATTTTTTCAATTAAATTTGTCGACAAATTGTACTAATAAAACATGAACTCGTTGATCTTTTCAAGACGTTTAAAAATATGAAAAAGTTTGGTAAGGTATGAACAATAGAAAAGTGATAAAAGTGTTGTTGGTTAAGATATTAATACATTACTATTTGATTTTAGATAGATACATGATTGTTTGGTTTTTAAAGAATACATTAATTGATAAATTATAACACGGTAGCATTATTCAATCAGTCCATTGCTGCTGAATTATAAATTGATGAATTGGGAAAAAAATTGTAAGTCAAATACATTGTTGAGGTGAAGAAACACGAGTATGGATTATTAATGTATCCACTAAACATTGATACAACATACAAAAAATTTGAAAAAATACATAAGTTTGATGGATTAATGTTTCATGTGGTAATTGTTATGTATCATAAACGTTTAGTATAAATTTGAATTTGTTTCTGTTTAACAAATTATTCCATGATATATAACTATTTATGAAAAAACAAAAATGAAAAACAACAAAAGTAAAAGATGATGAATTACAATATTGAAAATATTTGAAATTGATTAACTAGAGAGAGAATCCTTTAAAATTCAAATTAGAATGAAAAAGATAATTGATCAGATTATGGGAGAGAAAATAGGAGAGACTGAAGGAGTGAATATAGGAGCAGATATGTGATTGCAGTGGAGAGATAATATATCTGCACATTTGGATTTAGGATGAAAAATAGGGAGTTTTGAAATATTTTTAAGTAGTAGGAAAAATAGAAAATATGCTAAATGATGTTGGGAATATAAGTAATTTTTCCAAAATAATAATACAAGAAAAGGCTTTAGTCCAAAATAACAAAATATAAATAAAATAATAATAACAAAAAAAATCTTCCAACATCTCCGATCTTGTACGAATTCTTTCAACTTTGGATCTTTACACCTTTTCCGGTTGTGTTACTTGATGAAGTGACTTGAGTTTTAATGGCTCTCTAAAAATGCAAAGGTGAGGATTAGAGTTCATAGAGAACTCACATAGATTTCACATGCAAAACAAGAAAAAATAAGAAATTAGATTACTGTACAATAATTAAATTTAACTCAAATAAACAATAAATTAATCCAAAAATGTTTATTTATAATGTAAAATGACATAAGTGAATAAAGTAATACAGATTGTTTCATAGAATGTGTAGACAAATTCGATAACTTCTTTAAGATAGTGTAAGCTTTTATGATTGAATTTCAAACATTTTTATTCAACCTTAATAATTTTATCTAGAATGGAGACGATACAACCTTGAATAAGTAGAAACAACACTAAACACATAAAAAATTTATGAAGGGATAAACCATAACGTTATTATTTCCGTTATCACAAACCAACCACAGAAACTACCACTAAAACTCAGAAGCTCAAAGGATCAGACATCATTGAGAAAGTAGTAGGAGGGAGTAACTAATGACAAAAGTTATAAGATATGTTAGATAACCTTTGGTTCAGGAAGAGTGACAAATTATGTCGAGTATGAAAAAGTGGCTTGTAACCTCTTATCCATGAATGTGGTGCACTTCACACCCATAATTTAGAACTTACACAGACATAATTTCCAAAACTCTTGGTGCATCGTCATTTAGATTGGAAACATGCTTCCGGTAAAGACTAATATATTCTAATACCAAACTCGAAACTAAAAAAACCAAAGAAAAACCCACATTCCTTTCATAGAGGTGTGATTTGATTGTGGTGGAAGTCGCTCCTCTGCTCACATCCTAAGAGTTTGACACTCCTCATTGGACTATGTCCCAGTTCGCTGCTAAGAAAAGTTCCACGTTGTGATGCATCCTTTTGATATCGTCCGCACCTGTGGTTTTATTGGAGAATTCATCCTTTCAGATTCTCTCAACAAAGACTAAGATAAACTCATTAGCATAAAAATTCAATCAAGTGGGAGATAGTGTCTTTTACCGTGTCAACATATAATTGCGCTCCTCGACATTTGACGTCAACTCGATTTGGTTTGAAGTAAAGCAAATAAAGCTTATGTCTTATGTTTACAATGTAATCTTCAATTTATTCTTCATTTGATGTCAAAATGAATAAAATTTTATGCTGTGTCGATATTTCTCTTTGCCGTTTTTGATGATTCTCTTGACATTCACCCTTGCCAAATAAATATGTAGTTGATTTTGAAGGGTAAATATTCCTCTCGAGATGCACGATTTCCTCCTCTAGCAGTGCATGATTTCTCTTTTGCAATGCATGACTTTTCCGTGATGCATGAATTTTCTATTGCCATGTATGACTTCTTCTCCGCAATGTATGATTTGTTTTCCGCAATGCATGAATTTTCCGTGATGCTTGAATTTCTTCTAGTGATGTATGAATATTTTCATCCGATGCATGAATATTTTCTCGCAATGAATGAGTTTGGTCTTGCAATACGGGGCTCCTTCCCCACAATGCATGATTGGTTATTCTTAATACGTGAATTTTCCGCGAGGCATGAATACCTTCTCACGATGCATGATTTTCAGTGATGCATGAATATCTTCACGCGATGCCTGAATATTAACTTGCGATGCTTGAATATTGACTCACGGTTGATGATCTTCTGCGATGAATGAATAATAACTCGCGATGCATGACTTTCACGATGCATGAATATTAACTCGCGATGCATGATATTAACTTGCGATGCATGAATATTAACTCATGATGCATGATCTTCCGCAATGCATGAATATTAACTCTCGATGCATGATATTTTGCGATGCATGGTTATTAACTCGCGATTCATGGTTTTTCGCGATGCATGATCTTTTCAGAGGCATAACATGGGGCATGAATATCCCCCCTCGATGAAAAATAAAGATAGTGCTTCAATCGAGCCACATAATGATCTTCTGGGTACCCCTGGATGGTGATATTATCTTTATTAACTATACGAATTAAATAACCCTCTCGTAGTGTATCATCTCAATGGACGATACAAATATAATGACCCTCCGGACAATAATACCATCATGTCAAATAATATGGTGCAGATGACGTCCTTGGCAAAAAAATGTAAAAAATCTTTCTAGAGATTTTCATTTGATTCATATTTGGAAACAATTATATATTCATCATAAATATCACATAGTTGGGAATTGGATGAAACAATGTTATTCACGTTCGTAAGTCTTCGGTACAATCTATATAGAATAATTCTTGCATCCACAGAAAAACTATTAATTTTGGAGATCTCTTCGCCTCCTTGACTTCTCCATATTCATCGATCGGAGGAATTGGATGACTTTTAGAGAAAACCTATAAACCTTCATTAAAAAAAATAGTAAGTTTCAAAACAGAATGATTTGTGTCGATTTCTTCAATTGTCTGCTTCTTTTCCTGCTATCTCCGGTTTATTTTTTGATTCTCCGACTCTCGATAGATAAGATAAAATATTTTGTGCATAAACAAATGAAACATAAAGGGAAATTTTAAGACAAAATAAACTTTCGAAGAGTAGCATTTTGAAAGAGTTCTGCCAAGTATCATGTCACGTCAGGCTTAGCGAACTTCTTTTAGTCTTATGCTTGGAGATCCATTTGATTACTCATTGGGGAGTATTCAAAGTCATTCTGGATTGTCAATAAACCCATGTTGAAATTTTGAGGCCATCCTTAAAATTTCATTCCCTGTTACAAGTCTCGACTTATCTTTGACAGCCAGTGAGTAAATCACGGAATTTTTGAGATCCTCTTGAAAATTCTGTCAAGGTTGCAAACTTTAAAGTAACTGCACTCTCGAATTATTGAGGAAAATCTTCTTCTCAAGAATTTTTTAGTCCCTCTCGAAAACACTGTCCCAATTTCTGTTGTAAAGAGAAATAGAAATGTTACATGAAATATGATTGAACCCTTGTGGCGCCTACGTATCCGGTTTAGGTAGGAATCATGTCAAATGTAGTTCTCCTCAATGCTTTAATGAAATCCAACCGAGGCCAACATAGGCTGCCTACGTATCTCATTCTTGAGAATTCAGGTCGAACATAGTTCAAATACAAAGAAACATTAAAAGAAATAAATGGGGTGACCGAGGCCGACATAGGCCGCCTACGTATCTAATTCTTGAGAATTCAGGTCAGACGTAGTTCATAACAATAGGGATAAAATTTTAAATACAAAAAATATAAGCAAATAAGACGATTACAAGGAAATAACAGAAACACAAACTGAATCTTCACACGTAATATCTCTTGACGGAATCTGAGTTGATCAGTTTCGACCATGAAGTATAATCCATCTCCGACAAGACCAAAGCACCTTAAAATAATACCTTCCAAACCATGTAATGCCCTTGGCGATTCCGTACGAATTTCCCTTTGTACTCATCCTAATGAGGAAAAATGTGTTTAAGGACCAATTGACCAATTTAAAAAATTCAGGTTCTTACTCTTTTGTGGAAAGCATGAATAATTTTTTGTCGGTATAGTTTGCCATGAAAAACGAAAATCATTTCTTCTCATCAATCAAAGTTACCTGGTCAATTCGCTTGCTGACCCATTCAGCTTTACTCAACTCAGCTTCTTGTATGATTCTCAAGGATGGTATCCCAACTTCAGCAGGTATGATTGCTTCTGTTCCCTATACTAGCAAGTACGGAGTAGCTTCAATCGATGTTCTGATGTTCGTTTGATAACTCAATAAAGTATATGACAACATTTCATGCCAACCTCGGTTATTGTCGATCATTTTAATCAAAATCATCTTGATATTCTTATAGGTGGCCTCTACAACTTCGTTTATTTGAGGACGACAAGCGGTTGAGTCACAATGAGTAATCTTAAATTGCTCACATATATCTCTCAACAAGTGACTATTGAGATTTGCAACATTATCAGTAAAGATGGAATATAGTACACCAAACCTGCATTTCATATTGTTGTGAACAAAATCAGCTACAACTTTCTTGGTCACCGACTTGTAAGAAGCTGCTTCCACCCATTGATGAAATAATCAATGGCAACCAAAATAAATAAATGCCCATTTAAAGTGGTTGGCTCTATCAGACTGATGGCATCCATGACCCAAGCTACTAACGGCCAAGGTGAACTCATAGGATTGAGTTTGTGAGGCGGTACTCAGATTATATCACCATGCACATGACATTTATGACAATTCTGCAAAAACATTCAACAATCATGCTCCATAGTCATCTAGAAATAACTTGTTTGAAGCATCGTCTTTGCCAAAGTGAGTCCATTCATGTGCGTGCCAAAAACTCCAACATGTATCTGTTCGATAATCTTCACAACTTCTGCAACATCGACACATCTGAGAAGAACTAAATCTTGAGTCCTCCAATAAAGAACTTCTCAACTTAGAAAGAAGTTGAGGGCCATGCAACTTATCTACTTTTTCTTGTTGGATGTGGCATCTTCAGGATAACCCATGGACTCTAAGTAATTCATTATATGAAAATACCATGGCAAAACATCTAGTTCTGCTTCGACATGTGAACAATGGACTGGATGTTCTTTCAGTTCTATATCCAGAGGATCAATATAATCAGTACCTGGATTCTTAATCATTCAAGAGATGGTGGAAAGAGCATTAACTAACTCATTCTTTGTTATAGGAGTTTGTCCGAAATCAATCTTTCAGAGTCTCTTGCACAACCTCTGTATAAATTGCACATACGACGTGGTCTTCGGGATCTTCATGGACCATTCTCCTTGAAGCTGATAAATTTAAAAATTTGAATCTCCTGTAACCAAAAGTTCATGGAAAATCATGTCAATGGAAATCTTCAAACCGAGGATACAATCTACATATTAAGCTTTGTTGTTAATGCAATTAAATCGGAACTTAGCTGCCACGGGATAGTTCTGACCGGATTCTGACACTAAGACCACTCCGATACCTTTTCCTTGGTGATTTTCCGCTCCATCAAAGAATAATATTCAGCCTGTATATACTTCAGAAATATCTTCACCCACAGATGATACTTCTTCATCATGAAAATAAGTCTTAAGCGGTTAATACTGTTCATCGATATGATTTTTTTGGAGAGGATCAGCCAAGGCCTGTGCTTTTATTGCCTTTTGAGTCACATACACGATATCAAATTTACTCAAAAGCATCTACCAGTCGACATAACTTTCGAGAAAATGAACTTCAATGGGTCCATCCAGGAAATGAGACATGTAGTATAAGAAGACAAGTAATGTCTCAAGTTCATGGCGATCCAAGTCAAAGCACAAAAAGTTCACTCCAAAAGAGTATAACGAGACTCATATGGAGTGCACTTATTGCTTATATAATAAATCGCTCACGACTTCTTCCCTATTTTGTTATGCTTCCCAAGCACGCATCCAAATGCATTATTTGAGACAAATAAATACAGCAACAATGGACTCCCTTTTTTGCTGAGGAATCAGTAATGGTGGATTGAACAAATAGTTCTTGATTGTATCAAAAGTAGTCTGACACTCTTCAGTCCACTTTGGCAAAGCGTCTTTCTTTAATAGCTCGAAGCTAGTCTCACACACCACAATTGATTGGGCTATGAATCGACTAATGTAGTTCAACATCCCTAATAAAAGCATCACCTCTTCTTAATTTTCGGTGGAAGTAACTCTTGAATTGCCTTAATCTTAGAAGGTTTAAGTTCAATACCTTTTCTGCTGACTAAAATTCCCAACAACTTACTGGACAGAACCCTAAAATCACATTTAAAAGGATTTAATTTAAAATTATAATGGTGCAGACAATCAAAGAACTTCTTTAAATGTGTTAAGTGGTCCAAACTCTCGCGGGATTTGATTATGATGTCATCCACGTACTCCTCAATCTCCTAATGAATCATGTCTTGTAATATTGTCATCATAGCCCTCATATAAGTAGCATTAGAATTTTGAACCGAATAGGTTTACCCTGTAGTGCATAATAAAAGCTGACTTTTTGGCATCTTCGTCGTCCAATAGCATCTGACTATAATCTCCGTTACAATCTACAAATGACTGCATTTTATGTCTAGCACAATTATCAATCAGAATGTGGATATTCGCCAAAAAAAATTTATCCTTTGGGATGGATTTGTTGTGATCTCTATAATCGACACAAATTCTGATCTTCCTATCTTTTTGGGTGACTGGAACAACATTGGCCAACCAAGTCGGATATTGTGTAACTTCCACAAATCGAGATTCGATCTGCTTGTTGATCACTTCATTGACCTTTATACTCAACTCATGCTTGAATTTCCGAGCCTTCTATTTCACTGGCCTGAACCGCAGATTGATAGGCAACTTGTGGGATACCACATTGGTACTCAGCCCTAGCATGTCGCTGACCTCCCAAACTAACACATCAATGTATTAAGTAAGCAAATGAATCTTATCCTTTCTTTGAGTTTTATTCATGTGGACATTGATTTTAACCTCTTTTGCAATCTCTTGGTCTCCCAAAATCACGATTTAAGTTTCTTCCAAATTTGATTTATGCTGATTTTGAAACTGTAGAAATTTTTCAGCAACATTTTAGGTATTTCATTTTCCTCTTCTTATTCTTTACCTTCGTCTTCACCTGCCTCATTTTGTTCATTCAGTTCGTGACATGACATGAGATTGGCAGGTTTAAAATTAATATTACTTAAACCATAAACAGACAAAGTTAGGAAAATAAATTAAAGCAAATATTTCAATAGGTAAGTTTACAATAAAAGAGGGTTCATTAAAAATGTAAAACAATGAAAACTTTAGCCATAGAAAAGTGTCATGTTGCCTTTTTAAACATCACAATGAAATTATGAAATTTCAAACAATTTAAAGAAAGCAAAATGGTGGGTCTCAGGCCTCTTTAGGACCACCACCAATTTCAAAATATGCATAAAGAATGTCCATCTACCAATATGATCAGAGAATCAAGATTGGCGTGGTAGTCCAATTTTTCAGCTATTCCCCAATCTCAGCATCAAGGATACCAGCTAGCTCAACCTCTTCTTTTATGACAACATCGATCACTTCAAAAGGGTCGCAGATTCCTTCCCCGAGGTCATCACTATCTGCGTACTCACAGACTAGAAATGATTGATACAGATGTGGGATCAACTTAGCAATGCTTGGTCACTGCTGTTCTTCATCTTTATGTCATCATCTATGGGGTTGTTTCCCAAAGAATATCTCACTCATTTGACGGGACTGGAATAGTGTGAATAATCCCTTGGGAATTCGTTCCCAATCTGAAACCTTGTTCAAACCCATTCTGTTGCATCACAGTGGCAATTATCTTGTACACTACATGCATAGGTTGTGGGGAAAAATCATCAAAAGTGGCATTTACCAGCTCCACCATAGAGAAATTGGTAAGTCGCGGGACTTCATCAATAATGGACGTCTTCCTACAAGAGTGACTCCCTTCGCTGTGGATAACAAATTCTTCGTCCTTCCAAATGATCTTCATCATCTTGTGAAGAGTAGAAGACACAACTCCATCCATATTGATGAAAGGACTTCCCAACAGAATGTTATAGCTAGTGTCAATGTCCAAAACTTGTGCACTGAATTCTTGTGGGCCCATTTAGATGGCTAGATTTACCACTCCCAACATATCTCTTTGTACTCTGTCGAAGGTTCTTACATTGACTTGTTTTTGTTCCAGCTTACCCAAGTCAAACCTTAACTTCCTCTAAGCTGACAGCGGGCAAATTTTGAGACCGAGTCCATCATCCACAAGGATATTATTTATGAACCTCTCGCGGCATATTACAATGATATGCAATGCCTTGTTATGCGACCTCCCTTCAAAGGGCAACTCCTTATCACAAAATCTAATCCGATGCCCTTGGATAACTTGATTGATCAAACCCTATACATTATCGATGCTTGTGCCCACGAGCACATATGTATCATACAAAGACTTCATCAAGGCATGCCTATTCAATGGAGAGCTCATCAGCAACGCCTACACAAAAATTAGGGCTGGGGTTTTTTCTTGATGCTCGATGATCGAATAGTCATTTGGCTGTATCTTTCTCTAGAATTCCTCTTCTTTTCCTTAACTTATCGGCCTTCACCTTTGATCCTTCTTTAGTCCTCTTGAACCCAAATCTTACAAAGTATAACACCTCCCGGAGTAGGTCATACCAATAGCCGCAATTATTTCAATCACGAACTTCGGCCTAGAAGGAGCTTTGAATGGCACCAAGGAAACAATCTTTGCGATTGTCAGTATCAAAAACTCCTTTTTCTCTTTAACGTTCAGCGAGGCCACAACCCTTTCTAACTCATCATGGACAATCGTAGTTATCACTTTTGTCATGCGGCAGTCATCATCCATATTTATCAGATTAACGCCTCCATGGTTCGTGAAAGGATTGGTGTTGATATTGGGCATGAAAACATAAAGAGAAACCACCACTTGATCGATCAGACCTTGAATCTTGTTCTTAAGGTTTATGCAATCCTCGATATTATGTCCAACGCTATTGGAGTGATATGCACACCTCTGATTGGGTCTGTAGAATTTGTAACTAGTATCCACCGGGTTAGGTTCCTCCAGGGTGAATATATCCAGCCGCAACCTATCACTCATACAAATTTTTTTGGCTTTAAGCAAAGGCGATAAAGTTTATTGGGGCTTCTTATCCAATCTGGATCGAGGGGGATTATAGCTATCTTGTTGGAGAGGAGGCATCTGTTGATAATTTTTGGCATTTTGACAGGTAGTTTGGCTTGTTGGATAAGGATTTGTTTGGTTATTTGGTGCTGGAGATTTGTTATTCATGGGGGCATTTTGGTATACTAGAGCTTGGACTTGATATACTGGTGGGGATGCTTCGTAGTTTGAGTGCACATCGGCACAGATAGGAGCAACATTTTTGTAGATAGGGGATGGGATTTGGAAAGGTGGAAGAGAATTTTCGTAAACGAGAGATGAATTTTGGTAATTTGGAGGAGGGGTATTTTGTATGAGGAGGTAGCATTTAGATAACCAGCTAGTGTGCAACAAGCCTTGTAGGAGTTCTACGTAGATCGAGGATGACCTAGATAGATTGACGATCTTTTGTGGGTCTTCCTCCCCTCAGAAGAGATAGCTAAAACATCTTCTCTCTTCTTTTTCAACGAACACGATGATCTAGGCGATGTAGCAACATGGGCTATGTTCCCTGTTTTCAAAACCGTCTTTGATAGTCTCCAACGAGCAACATGATTCTATGTATTCGGGCTCTTGCACCGGCACAAACACTTCGACTATTTATTTTTCGGACATCGAAGGCCCAACTCTATACTTTTTTTCTCCACCTGTATGCAAACTCTTTGTAGCTTTAAGTGGATTTCTTCTTCATTCTTTCAAAGTAATAGAGACCGGGAACGATATCCATGTTATAAGAAAATTGATGGATAAACTCCTTGGTCCGGGCATTCCAACTAGGCCATTGTATAGTTTCATGGGAAATGAACCATTCTAGAGCCTCCCCATATATATTGTGGCTAAAGAACCGCATCAGTAAAGCTTCATCTTTACCAACCCCGACAAGTTGGTCACAGTAGGCTCTTATATAGGCCATAGGATTTCCTACTCTTTTTAAAGTATCATATTTTTGTATCTTGAACCCTTCTATGATGTCTAGATTTATATGAATACAGAAATCCTCATAGTTCAAACCAGCGAAGTTGGGGATGCATTGGAACTCCTTCACTGCTTTCCTGATCTCATCCTTTATATCCACCTTTGCCTCTTCCCTTTCCCTCCATTCTCTTTCCTGCTCCTAGTAATAGTGTAAATTAGAACCGTGCACATCATGCTCAATTAGGATGGGGATCTGGAAAGTTGTTCATTTAGGTAGGGGTAGAGTTACGGAAGGAATTTGTACATTTTGGGTAGTTTCGTAGTTCTGCGGATAGGTTTGGGGATTAGTGTTTTTTTTTGGTAGTGTTGAGGAGTTTGGGGGTTGAAAGCGTTTTGGTTTTAGCTTTGACTCTGTTTTTGTAGTGGCGGAGTGGTTTGATAGTGGGTATTTTTGGGATGAGGTGATATTTGGTAATGGTTTTTTTGAGGAGGTGATGGAGTTTGGTAGGATGCGGAGACATTTTAAGGATTTTTGGATGTTAAATGGATGACAGAGGGATTTTGAGCAGGAGGATATGGCGGATTTTGAGATGGATCAATATTGTAAGAGGGGAAGTAGAGAGGAGATCTCCCATCAGCAATGCTACCAGCAAAACCAAGTAGAGGCAGATCTCGTCTCCTTTGCACTTCCACTCTCATTTCCGCAATTTGTTGCATTAATTGCATAATCAGTTCATTCTGATCCTCTATGGTGGGTTGAGGCACCACAACGTTAGTAAAATTGATCTCTTTGTTGTTGTCTCCCTTTATCGCTTTTCCCTTTTCTAAATTTTGGTCGGAGAAGTAATCTGCAGGACCTTTGGATCTAGTGAAGTATGGATGATTTGCCAGTTTGAATCGACAAACAAGAGGTTCAAAGTACCCGAGGAGGAAAACAACTAACATGTAGATTATTAGTTTATGTTCTGAATACAAAATGCAGGATATCACATAGAGAGCAGATAAACACATTAATTTGCTTTGTTTGATGACATCTTAACCCACGAGTAAAGGGAAACTATCTTTTGAACAAGTAGGATTTTACTTGTTTTAGTTTGTCACTATCTCACAAAAGGTTAGATCACGTTGAGCTAAGATCTTCATGCATCTAGTCTTTGGCGTTCATTGATCTGGTATCGTATACTCTTTTAACATGAAGGGGGAGAATGAAAATTTTGAAAGATAGGGGTTTGACCTTGGAAGACTCCCTATCTAATTTACAAGGAGAAGTCAGGCCCTACGTAGTTTGGACCCAAACGAAATACTTGTTTTTTATTCATTTTTTTATTATGAGTACAAGTAAGTTGAAAAATAACAATAAAGCTTCTCAAAAGATAAATGACGCATCATCTTGACCATTTTCTTCTTATTGTAGAATTACCACGGGGAAAAAACTCGACTCGGATCTTCCCCGAATTGACAAGGGTTTCTAAATTGTAGAGAAAACTGGGGCACTATGAGAGGCTATGATCTGTAGCATTAAAGTAAGCAGAAGTTTCAAGATTTCTATCCCAATGGGATCGATACCTCTATCATCCTCGTGGAAAGAGACTAAGACTCCATTTTCAACAAAATCAATGTAGATTTGCAGCAATGATTTTTTGAACATTGTGAAATAATGAAAAATAAACCGGGTATGCTGAATTGTCTCGGACTGGTCATATGTGAGAACGGTATGATCACTCCATATGTGCAGAATGTTCCTAATGTAGATCTGGCTTCAGATTCTGACCTTAAGCTGCACACATTCTTCTATAGTGTTCCCTCACTGGTTCGGGTGAACGACACAGACATTTGAAGAGTTTTCATACCCAAAGACTGAAGTTACTCTCTCATGAGTTTTCCACTTAAGATGTTCGTATAAAAAAAGGACACGACATAACTTTCGCTCTTATGCTATGTGTCGACTCGTAAGCCGGAAGGGTGACCTATTTGTCTTCTCCTCTTAGACGGTCCAGAAATGGAGGATTGTAGACGATTTGCTCATCAATGTCTTCCGCAATTGCTCTAGGATGAGTGTCATTGAGACCACCACTAACTTCTTGCTCATGGATAGTGTATTTCCCACACATCTTATGAAGTTTTGCAATTATGTCATGGTGGAGCGCTTTGTTCTTCTTCCTCATCTTAATAATTCTTTCACTCGTGGTAGTGAATTCTTCCATCTCCACGTCAATTCTTCATTAAGTGCCACATTTCTGGCCAACATATTTGTGACTTCTGATATTATCTCACCTTACCTTGCTTCGCTTTCCTGAATCCTTATCCGTAACGTTTCCAACTTCTTCATTAAGTCCTCTCTCCACCTCAATGTATTTCTTCTTCTTCATTTTTGACATCAAATCCTCATCCAGTGCAACAGTCGTGACTTTGTAGACCGATGCAGCAATTTCGACTTTGAGTCCTTTTTGTCTGACTTCTTGAATTTCCTGTGTGATTTGTCCTATATTTCCTCAAGTAAGTTCCCTCTTGATACTCTTAACCTTTCCCATATTTGTGATTCTACCTTTCCTGAGACGACAGAATATTATTTTGGGATTTGGGGTATGAAATGTGTTTTTGGAGTAAAAAACTTAGGACTCGAAAAATTTTGCTTGGACGTTTTGTAATAGTGACTTGTGTATATTTTTAGAAATTTCTGAAAAGAGTGTCTTAACAATGCCCTCATTCAAAACAATATATCACATAAACTGTTAAAAACACATGCATCACGTCCTAATCATGCATATGGCCCTTTTGAGCCAAGAGCCTAACGATATGACGGTTGTATTGCATTATTTAAAACTGATTTTTGCATCCCTAAAATAAGCTTCACAAATTATCATAGCATTCTTTATACTGTTTTAATCAAAACAGGGTACATTTAACGGGAAGGGGAATATGTAAAAAATAGAAATAGAAAACAATCCACACATGGAAATTAGAAGGTAGACGGTCCGGCTCCAACTCTTGCTTTTTCTACCTCCTCATGGATGATGTACTTGCTTGTTACTACGTACGACTTGACAAACACAACTTGGAAGATGGTTACACTGTCCGGAGAGTGTTTATCTTCTCATCCACGGTTGTATCTAGACGCATCTAACATGCCCTCTCATCGGCTAATTCTTGTGACATAATAGCTAAGGCCCTTTGACTTTCAAATTAACTAGATTTGTACTCTTGCTCTCTTCATTGAAATTTGTGTTCCCTTTGGACCCTTTCCTACTGAAAAAGATATGCGTGGATCTGGATCCTCATCTGTACTTCTTTGATTTGTCAACCCACTTGTGGTGTCGTGTTCACTACACTTCGCAAATCATCCTGCAACCATGTTTTGTATTCATCAACGTACCCATATTTGTATTTGTTTTCATCCATATTTCCTTTCATATTGACGTGTCCGGCCCATTCTTGGAGGATGATTTTGGCGAAAGGTATTTTAATACACGCATTGTAAATAATAATGAAGATACTAATATCCCCTTTGCCAGTGGTGGTTTGTCTTTTACCGAATTGTTGCATCACTCTAGCTGGGTTGTAGGGTCGCATTCATCTTATGCTAGGAAGGACGAGAAAAGGATATTTAGCCCCTCACGCCTCTATCATCTGTAACATAAAGTTCTGAAGCAACCATTGTATGTCTCCTTCTCTTACGTCATAAAATACTCTTGCCCATGCACCGCTTGTTGTCTTTATTCGGAACCTGCGAATGCTTAAATAAAACTCGTAATTGTCAAGGAGACTCGTCTGGCTTGGTTTTGACAAATCTTGTGGCTGAGTGCAATTTTTTTACACAGATGTTCAGTCATCTACCACTGAAGTAAAATGTTGCAACCTTGGAAAAATTGGAACCCATTCATACATAAGCTCAGAGATTGATAGATATCGGCCAAAATGATTGGCGCCAAACTGTAGTGCTTCTTTTCTTGTTGTCCATCACCAATCATTCTGAAGATGGCATCTTCTACCATCACAACCAGGGTATCGATCTCTCTTCCTTCATTCAGAGGGAATACAATTATTCCTAAAAGGCATGCGGAGAACGCAATAGTCTGAGTTTGTCTCCGAGTATTGTTGTTATGAAACTCTTTTTGAAATAATCTGAAATGGTTTTCGTGCCCCCATCTTTCAAAAAATCTCATTCATGGTATGTTTTAAGAATACAACCAGTCCGCATTCACTATCAGTAACATGTCTTTCAATTTCTTCTTAGTCGGCCTATCCGGCAGGAGGATGTGATGATCTGGATATTTATTCCTCTTGCAACATGTTCCGATAGAGTCCAAACAATATTTTATAACCTACACAGTTGGGGTTATTTTGACGTCTCCAAATCGGATAACCATCTTTCTGTTATCCCAGAACCGAGTAATTAGCTCGATTAACATGGGCCAAACCTTGAAGTCCATTATTGAAGGTTGGGGGCCCAAGTGAATCAAGATTTCTCTCTTTTGACAATCTTTGAGATTGTTCCACCATACACAAAGAATGTCTTGTATCTCGGTGACCATCTTGAAACTGAGAAATTGACATGACATCCAAAAAAACATACAACTAGTTAGTTGTCACACCACATCCCCCCAAGATACAACAGTCCGTTAAACACGCAAAAATCGTTCAAATACAACATAAATATGATCATCCTATCAAGCCATGGTCTCTTTGGACTCAGGGCGCTTTTTCTAATGGACCTAACTCTCCTTGGGTTATGGGTCGTTTTAATCTAATGCGCTACTTAAGGATTTGGTTTCGCTCTATCGTACTTTGACTAGGAGTGTATTTTATTTATAGTTGAAAGGGTGACCCAAGCGGACTACTTGGGTTGGGACAGTTAACGACCGTTGACTATCAAGTAGCCTACTACATTCGTTAGGGTGTCCCAAGAAAGATTTGGTTAACGAACGACTGTGAGCCCGCATAATCGTCTTTTAAGTGATAAATAGACCATTGTCATTTGACGGAGTAATGTTATGCCATGAAATGCAACAATTTAATAAATGCGAAAATGAAACAAATATACAGTTACATCACATAGTCAAACAAGTTTGTTTTAGGGTCAAAATCCTCAAATTTCCCAGCAGAGTTTCCATATTTGTTTTATACAATTTCAGAAAATAATATTTTTTAGAAGTTTTTTTCAACTTTATAAAGTCGCCACTAAAATTTTGAGAAAAATCAAGAAAATTATTGTTTAAATTTGACTAAAACAGAAAATAAAATATCAAAGAATTTTTAAAGGGTTCGGGGATTCTTATTAATGTCAATGGAAGGTTTGAAAGCACCTAAGATGTATGCTTACTTGCGGTTATCTGACAACTAATTTGACTTTTAAAACTCAACTTTGTTTTGAAAAAAAATCTATTTAGATTTTGTATAATAGTGAATGATTATCACCCTATCTAAAAGATTTTCTAAAATTTATTTTTAGTTTATTTCTTAGCTCGATTAACTAGGAGATTTAAATGATACGACGTCTTGTGGGGGTTCAGATTGTTTATCCCTAAGACTAGCAAAAATTAAATAACAAGTAAATAAGAAAATAATAATAGAGAGAGATAGATAGATAGATAGATAGAGAGAGAGAGAGAGAGAGAGAGAGAGAGAGAAAGATTGGGCCCAAACCCGGGTTCTGTCCGCCTGGACTAATTTTGGACAATTTTGTGAGTGGGCCTTAGGACTACATGACTTCTACCTGTCCTAAACTAAACAAAAAAATAATAGAATAAAAAAAGGCTTAAGACAAAAATAACAAAATACAATTAAAATAAAAAATGAAAAAAAAACAACTTCTCCGATCTTGTACGAATTCATTCAACTACGGATCCGTACGCCTTTTCCAGTTGGCTTACTCGATGAAGTTAATTGAGCCTTAACAGAATTCTCGAAATGCAAAGGTGAGACGAAGAGTTCATAGCGAACTCACTCAGATTTAACATGAGAAACAAGAAAAATATAAGAAATTATATTACGATACAATAATTAAATGAAACACCAATAAACAGTAGATTGATCCAAAAGTTATTTTATAATGGAAAATGGAATCAGTAAATGAAGGAATACAAATTGTTTCACAGAAGGTGTAGACAAATTCAATAACTTCTTTAAGATGGTGTAAGCTTTTATGATTAAATTTAAAAAAAAAAATTATTCAACCTTAATAAATTTATCAACAAGCCAAGATTATAAAAAGGGATAAACCATAACGTGGTTACTTCCGATATCGCAAACCAACCACACAAACTACCACTAAAACTCAAAATCTCAAAGAATCAGACATCATCAAGAATATAATAGGAGGGAGTAACTAACAAAAAAAGTTATAAGAGATGAAATAACAAACATGTGGAAAATACATTGCTAATTCAAGAAAAATGAGATCTATATGCATGATATTATGAAGTGTAACAGGTCGTGGAGAAATAGTATGTCAAATGTCTTACTTAAAAGTACAGTGATTCATTATAGTCTAATACCTACAATAAATTTAGCACGTAATCCAAAAGACTACGGAAATGCTTTGGCTACCCTTACAAAAAGTTATTCTTTCCATTCTTGTAAAATTGGGCATGAAATCTTTATAAGTCAATCTTTATTGGCTAGGCCACTTATTTGATCATTTCCATTTTTTGAAGATTAAGGGGCATTAATTCTCCATTATGTTTTACTCCCCTTTATTGAAATAATATAAGAAGTCATTATAAGCCAATTTTTATTTTGCTATGCCCATTATTTGATTATTTGTATAATGTGAAGATATTGGAGCATATATCTTGATTTGGCACAAGCCAATAACTTGTTATAACTCATTCTTATAAATGACAAGTGATTTGACATACTTAAGCTCTTGCTTCCTTAGCTCTCTTTGAACATACATTTCTTCTTCTTTCTTTCTTACATTCTTAAAGAAATCTTTTGCATTAAGATCATCAGAGCCAATATGAAATACAGTGTCTACCCCACACCAAAAAGGGTTCATTCACCGATCAAAGTTAACCTAGATCATGCGAGATAAATATGAAATACCATGTACGCCCCATACAGAAAAGGGGGTTTTCACCAGCTAATGTGAAACCAAGTCCATTGTCTTCCCTACACCGACAAGAGGTGGTTCACAGCTAAAGTAAATCAAATAGCTTCTTTGAGCAATAACCGACATAGATCATGTGAGCTAAACATGAAATGCAATGTCTACCCCACACCGAAAAGGGGTGGTTTCACTGGCCAAAGTGAAACCACATCATAATTTGCTCTCTTAGGTAGAATCCGCTGACTCGTTCCTATGTTTGCAACATAGTTCAAAGACTAGGAGATTCTAGGACACTCTTATCCACTTTGGTGGATCCTCATATCATGAGGCTTAGATGTGATGGAACAAGCTCATTTCTAGTCTAGCGATGCTTTGCTCAACTTCTTTTTTTTTATAACTTTTAGAGTTGACTCAAACATTATAGAAGCTTGCTTCTAGTTATGAGATTTAGTTAAATCTTTGGATAAACGGTCAACCCTTTCTTTACTTGATGAAATGTGAATTTAACCTAACATTATTATCTCGGTGTGAATGAGAATTTTCTCAGCATTATTAATACCCTCTTATGTGAGTATCTTTAACATAATTGTCTAGGTGGTGAATGAGACTTGTCTCACTTCTTTTAACACCTCATTCTGGTCACTTTCATACTTCTTAAACTTTTTATTATTTCATTACTTACCTTATCTTGTTCATCGACATTTGGTAGCTTTATACCACTCTTTGTGAACGTTATAAACTTTTTTCATTGTACTTATTTATATTCATAGTTCATTTGGAAAGGGTATGTTGGAACTTGTCCCAATGATTGGTATACCGTTTGTTATGAATTCAAAGTTACATTGGTCATGCTTAATTTGGTTTAATTTTGTCATTAGCCAATTCCATATCACATTTTAGAAATAACATAGTAAGCCAATTCTATTTATCTTTTTGGACAATATATTGCTAGCCAATTTATCGGCGTAAATCAAACTATGATACTATCACTAGCTAAGTTACTTCATGAATATACTTTAGTGATTTCATCATTCTGAGCAAGTCGACATTTAACAATGAACTAAACTTCATCAAAAATACATAACTTCATCTTCTCGAACACAATTAGGCATTACAACATTCTTTAACTCATGTACCTAATACCCTAATCATTCTAATCAAATATATTGTCCTCATAAGACATCAATAGATCAAGCACCCTACATTTAATTATAAATTAGCACCACATACCAACAACATGTTCGAGATTACATCTACATACTATTAGGATTAAAAACATATATAACTAGAGAGGTGGACGTTCGACAATGTCATTAGGAACAACCCTAGTTTCAATATTCTTGATTTCTTGAGATGCTTGAAAAGACTCTTGGAGAAATGAATCCAAGAGAGAACACCAATACCTTATGATTAATTGAATCTACGAAGATCACCTTGCACGAAAACCTTGAAGAATACCTTGGAATCGCCTAAGAGAATTTTTGTCTTCCTATGTTTTGCTTACATCTTTTCTCACGTTTGTCTTTAGGATTAGTCTTGAGTTTCTAGGTCTTCGGAACTAATATTAACTAATTACAGGTAGGCTAATTAACTTAATCAAATAAATCAATTAGCTAATTAACAAAACACCCCTTCTAAATTGACTAGAATTAAAAAAACACTACACTTAACTAACGAATTACATAAATTACTTAAGTTGATAATTAATATATTGGTTAACTAGTGTAATTACTAAAGTACCCCTAAGTTTTTAGGACCATAACCAAACCTTTAGACCATTCTAGGTTAGGTACTAGGATGTTTCTTTGTTACTTTTCTAGTGTAAGAATTTCGGTTTGACTATTTAAATTAATTTATAAAGTTTCTAATTTAGTTAATTTAACTAATTTAGTGATCTAGGGTGGTTAATAAAGTACCCTTAAGTCGTTAGGACCATAACTAACCCTTTAGACCATCCTAGGTTAGGTACAAGGTTGTTTCACTCAATTAGGTCTTAGGTTGTCGGGTCCCTCAATTAGTTATTTTTGGTTTGTCCTGGGTAATTTAGTTAGGTAGGTCAATTATTTAGAGCCTAGGACCGGTTAGGTAGTTTGGCCCAACGTGGGCTGACCAGAATGTGCGCCTTTTCCCCAACCACCCTAACCGAATTGGTTAGCATGTCCCTTAGCCGATTGCATATGTGTTTGCACATGTGTTGTGTATACTTTCCTAACTTACTATTATGGAAGGTTCATTTGGAATTTGTTCTTATTGTACAAAGGATTCCCACTATGTCCTTGGGTACTGCTTAATCTACATGATCATTTTAAGTGATCATGTGCTATGGTACTAGGCTTGACATTTAGATGCCTAGTACAGATTATATGAAGGTTGTCATATTAATTTTAGCTTAGGGTCTTCATTGCAGGTATATTTCTCAAACAACCTCGGATTATATTTTAAATACCTAGTATACGTAGAGATTGAATAACACCCTTAAACCAATATTTTCTAATATGCCTAATATTACTCAATATTGGGCATTGGGATGCCTATGTACCCGAATGCCTATTCTTCAAACTTAATACTCTTCACTAGTTGTGTGCATTTTTCCGAAATGTTACATTATCTCCCCGCCTTAGGAACATTCATCCCCGAATGACAGTACACACCATTTTAATCAAAGAGGGTATTTTCGAAAAGCACATCAACATACTAGAAACTTTATCTTTGTTAATATTTGATTCACAACTTACTGTTAATGATTTACATCACTCAAAGCTTACTTGAAGCTTCATATCTGAGATTGAGGAACTTCACTCTCAATACTATATTAACTTAATCCACATCACACTCATGCAACACATAAAATCACGCAAACGCTATACAAAAACAGCAACAAGAATGTAAGCATGAACTCATATTAACTCATATAGTGCAAGTATAAAACACCCAGTTATGGACTAAAACACCAAAACCGTCTAATGCACTAAAATTAGAGGTTCATAAACAAAATAACGCTTAGGAAAGGCATATCTAACCTCAAAACTGAAAAAGTGAGGTTAACGGGATCTCCTATCGGCCTCGGCCTCCCATATTTAACCCTCAACAAGATGATTCCTCCATAACACCTTTACGGTGGGAAACTCCGTGTTCCTCAACCGTTTCACTTGGCAATCAAAAATTGAAACGGGGAACCTCTTCATAAGAAAGACTCGCATCAACTCCTAACCCCTTAGATAATCTCTTGTTGTCTTTAATATGGGAACTATTTGGCTTTGTCGGATTTAAACTACGCCCTTCCCATTGAAGCTCTAACTCATTAGGAAAGTGAAACCTTACTACCTTGTTTCAACAGTCTATGGTAGAATAACACTTACATAGCCAATCTATACCAAAAATTTATATCAAAGTCAAACACATTTAATTCTATTAGGTCAGCATAACTGACTCTATCAAGAATAGTTATTAGGCAATCACTATATACCCTTTCAGCTCTTATGTTGTGTCCTAAGGTTGTACATAGTAGAAAAGGTCCAAGAATGATATCAGGAAGAAATTCAAATTTACTAGATACTAAAGGAGTAACCAAAGACAATGTGGATCCTGGATCTAACAATGCAATATACAAGAAAAAAAGACAAGCAAGTTACCAGTGGCAACATCGGCTGACTTCTCCTGCTCCTCTCTACCTTTAATAGTGTAGAACCTATTCCTCTTGGAAGGATCGGCTACAACAGTAGGATTAGGTTGAGGCTGAGTATCTTCCTTGTCCTGATTCTTCACATGTGGGCAGTTGATTATTATATGTACGCATCAGTAACTACCAAGCACTCACCTCAATGCAAACGGCCACACTTACCACATAGCTGTCTTTTACACTGGACATTTATATCATTGCCCTTCTTGAACTTGGGCCTATCCTGGACTCCAGAATAATTCCTACAAGTGTTACAACCATCCTGATCCGAAGGCCAATGCTTCTTTCTTTCTCGGTCTCTCCTCCTATGACAACTCTCCTCCACCTGCTGTGCATGTACCATCAACCTTCCAAGGTCCATGTTATAATGCAACATGGCTACCTGACATTCCTCCTCCAGATCCTCCGATACTCTAGTCACAAACCTGCTCATCTCATCCCTGCGACTATGCACCAGAGAAGAAACATATTTCGAGAGCTTAACAAATTTCAAGGAACAGTCCTCGAATAAAATACCTCCCTGTCATAGGTTGATGAACTTTTCAACCATAGACTCCTTCTGTTTTTTTTGGGAAAGTACCTCTCCAGGAATGCACTCTTGAGAATGTCCCAAGTGATGGGAACTTCTCCAGGTGCTCGTCCATATGCCCACATTTTGTATCACAGTTGTTCCACATTTTTTAGTTGATATGCAGCTAACTCAGCCTTCACCTTTTAAGTCACCCCCATGGCACAGAGAATCTTGTAAACTTCATCAACAAACTCTTGGGGATCCCAATTAGTCTTGGACCCGTATTAAAGTGTATGGACGGTTTTTAGGTGTATTTTTGTATTTTAAGAGTATTAATGATATAAAAACCCCACTACCCTAAAACCTAAATCAAAACAATTTCTCTCCGAGGTTCTCTACAAAAACCTGCCATGGAATCTCAAGATCAAGATGGAGCTAGGATGGTAGATTTCTATGGATTTATTCTTAAATTATCTTTGGAATTCCTATATTAATTTATGTGAGTTTTTTTTTATCTATATATTTATATCACATTAGACCCAATTTGAAAGTGATTTTCAAATATCTAAAAGATTAGGAAAAAGTACAATCTTCATTCTAAGTCATGGATTCTTGCATGAGACAGTTTCAAATTATCAGACATAATAGTATTGATGTTAAATAAATGTTTTCTAATGAAAATATCCACAGACCCTTGATCTTATCATATACTTAAATATTTTTTATGAATGGGTCAATTGCTTATGAACAAATGATGATAAAATTGAGTTTAGGTTATGTTGTAGTGTTGATTTCTATTGTCAGTTATGCTATTATAATATGATTTGATGAAGATGTTAAGGAATGGTGATCTTTTCTATTGTATGACTATAAGTTGACCTAATTCCCTTAGTTAACGTAGAAGTGATATAGAATTGCTATTGATTGGTATGGTCGACTTATGGTGTCGGTCCTTATGTGTTATACGTGATTATTATCATGGCCTTGTCGTCATTATTATGTGAATTTCAGTAGTATCATGTTAGGGTTTATATGAAGGGTATAATTTTTAATTGGTCATATGAAGTAATATGATTATACGCACATTATTATGGCTTAGATGAATGTATAATGTGCAGAACGATGTGATGTCTATGTGATCATGTATTGGTTCTATAATGTTATGATTCTTATCTAATTTACATTATATGATAATGAAGGGCTAAGAAGTGTCCTTATAGGATGATGTTGTATCTTCTGTTGGAAGACTTAGTTGGCCCTATTTGGCACTTGAATGGCATTGAATATACAATATGATGAATGTTTTATTTTGATTGGTAGACATAGGTCCCTCTTCTTGATACATGAAGGTTATGTTAATGTGTGATCTATTGACTTGTTAAGCTTAGCCACCCTTATCATGTATGTTTATGAATGAATAAAATTCTATGATCGGTAAACATAAGGTGGTGCCCTTCTATGAAATTCTTATATGGAACCTAGAATATAAAAAGAAGGCTAAGAATGAGTTATCCTAATAGACCTTGGTTGGAAGCCTTAGTGGACCCATCCTTGGAAGAAAAAGTATTATGAGTTGGTAGGACTTAGTAATGGTGCCTTCTATAATACACCAAGGGAATGATTTACTCTATGAGGACAAACGCAAAGAACCAAGTTGATATACTTGTGGACTATCTCTACATAAGTATGACAGTAGAGTACAAAGATGACCTTGATAAACCTTAATCATGTGCCAACATGGGATAAGTCCTAGTTCAACCTTTGGCAAGTGGAACACCTCCCACATTGTGGTGACTTATAAACACCATATTTCATACCTATCTAGTGTGGTCTATGTCGGTTAATTCCTATTCTCATCATATGGGAGGTACACTCCAGTTATTGGATAGGCTCTACAATTTGATTGTAGTTGAATGAGATTCTATATATGAAACACTCCTTAAATATCATGACTCAGACTAGAACTTAATATATTGAACAATGTTTAAAATGACAAAGAAAGACCTTGATTTCCGGTACCTAGCTAAATTGAACTAATTGACGTTGCTCTATTTTGTGAAGGTTTTGAAGTGTCAAATGAATTCTAAAACTAATAAAAATATTTTTGATAGACATTATGTAGTACAAAGGGTCAAAATTTCCGGTAACGACACCCCAAGCAACACTCGAAGAGTCCTTGGGGAGGACCCCAACATGGGTAGGAAGGCTTCAAAAGCAGCCTGCGCAAGCAAGAACCAATGGGCTACTGCGTGACGCACAGCCCACACATTGTTCACTTCCCCAAAGATTTGGGAAGCAGCCTCACGACACGAGTCTGTCACGAGGTACACTTCCTCGACCCAAAATTTAGAGAAAAAAAAGTAGAATGTCCCCATGACGCGCATCCACATCCCAAATTTGTTAAAGTCTTATTTTTGATGATTTAATATCACCAAAAAGTCCCATTTAAGTGAACGGTCTTTTGGGTATTTTATAGAACGACTATATATTGATTATTTGTCGGTTTTAGACCATTTTTAATACACTTAGACCTTATCAAACGAGTTTCTCTTATCTCTCTCAAGGACGCTCTGATTTCAGAACTCTATTGAAGAACAAGAAGAGCTTAAGGAAGAGGACAAAGACTTCAAGATTTTCTTCCAAAAATCATGAATTGTTCGTCAATAATGTATGGGTTCTTCATTCTTGAGATTTCTTTCCCCAAGAGGTCGTTTCAAAAATAGTTTTCAATAAATTGAAATCCTAGGATTTTTACTCTGCAAAATGGTATTCTTCCTAACTCTAAATTTATGACTTTCGATGAAAACAATACGGTTTTATATGGTTAATTTAGTATATATTGTTGAATGTTTGACTTGCAATGCTTGAATTTCGTGTGAAGCATCTCCCCTATCAAATTGATGATTTCGAATGGGGTTTATCTATAACATGATAACATGTAATTTTTGGGATTGGGACTATGACTTGAATGAACTCCTAAATTACCCTTTCCCTTATTATTCTTTACGAATTAGAAATTTTTATTAGTTGAATAGTTAGCATTGATTATTTTATTGACTATTTCACGTGTTGTTGGATGGTTTTTGTATATGAATATAAGTTGTTGAATAAGGATCTTTTGGAAAATTAAACCTCACCACTTATGTTGTACAATAAATGGAGGCAAAACATGCATGCAACCAATCCATACCACAATATAATATCAAAGTCAAACATATCAAGTTCTATTAGGTCAACATAGGAAACTCTATTGGGCAACACTATAGGACAGTTTTTGTACACTCTTATTGCAACAACCAACTCACCCACCAGAGAAGACACTATAAAAGGTACATGCAAAATGTCGGGGAAAATTTTAAACTTTTTATCTACAAGAGCTGTAACAAATTATAAAGTAGCACCACGATCAATTAAGAGATAAGCGTCAATATAGAAAACTTTCAACATACTGGTCATCACATCGAGAGAAGTCTCTTGTTCACCCCTAGAGCGGAGAGCATAGAACCGGTTCTTTTTTGCAGCATCACTAGATCCACTTGCTTGAGCTTCACCACTACCCTTGTTTTGTCCCCTCACATTAGGGAAATCTCGAACATTGTGCCCGCTTTTGCCACAACCAAAGAAATTGTCCGTCCCTTTGCGGCATTCACGATATTGCTTCTAATGACACTTTCAATGAGTTGGCTTCTCAATCGGTGAATTAGTACATCTTCCCTTCTTTAACATAGGGTTAGAGACCTTTTCACTAGTAGCCTTTGGAAACTTTGAAGGAACTTGACATGAAACCCTCTTCATTAACCTAGGCTTGTCTTGTATCTCAAGCCTATTCTTTGAAGAGCTTCCATCAAAAGATCTTTCCCTCTTAGCATCTTTACATTTCCTCCTATACCTTGCCTCTTCCACATTTTTGGGATGCACCATAAGACGAGATTAGTTCATATTGTCATGGAACATATAAGAATGAAACTCCTCTTGCAAATCATTTGACACTCCCATCACAAAATGACTCATTTAATCTCTAGGACAGGATACCAAAGAATGACTAGTGAATGGAAAAGTGTACTCATGGACAGTCTTAACTCTTTGGCGAAGGTTGATGAACACCACTTTTGCCTCCCTCATATCCCTAGGACCGAACTGATCAATAAAATCCTTCTTGAAGATCTTCCAAGTAAAATGACCACCTCTCAAGGGACTATTATCCCTTTATTGAACAAAGTTATCTTAAGCCACGTCCTTGAGCGGATAAGTGGCTAAATCGGCCTTCTCACTCGTAGACAACCCCATATCCACATGTATATTAAAGACTTCATTGATGAATTCTTGGGGGTCTTCCTCACCCCTAGACCCGTAGAAGGTAGGAGTGTTCATTCAAGTGAAGTCCCTTAGATGGGAAGCCATAGTATTGACCTGTTGATGACGACGAGACACGACTTCCGGTTTGCTTGGGCCATTATAGATTGGGCTTTAGTCATGTCCGCTTGTTCTTGTGTAGTGATAGCTTGGGAGATTTGTAAAGGAGCGGTCCTTATAGTCTCATTAGTTAAGAGAGGAGGATTGACTGTGGCATGCTCCGTGTTAGCATCTTCTTCAAGTGGAGGAACTTAATCACCATGGGAAGGAGCTCCCGCATTGGCAACTTCCTTTTCAAGTCTTCGCGCAACGAAATTCTTGTGTTCATTATTCCTGTAAGTAAAACAATAGGATTAGATGCAAAAGAACACCATAAGTATACTCTAGTGGCATGATATAAGATTTCCAAGAAAGAGAGTGATTCCTAGGCATCACATAGATTCCTATTCTTATGTGTGGCGCACTTCACAATAATGAATCCAAACCTACATAGATCTTGTAGAGAGAGATAATAACCAAGAATATTCAACGTCATGCTCTGATACAAATTTTGTCACTTCCAGGTTTACCCCTATATTTATCCGGCATCGTCGTCCTCTTTAAAGACTAAGACTAGACTCTTAGTCTCAAGTCATTACGTTTATACGTTAAATGAGTGGAAACATTTCAAACTTTTCAATAGATCTACTTGGATTTTTGAATAGATATAATATAGTCGAATAGAGTATACATAGACTCTTCATATTGGATGTTTACATAGCCTTTTACTTTTATCGCACATACATACATACATACATATAAAAAAATGCATACTTATATATACATATATATATATATATATATATATAAAATATATATAAGATAGTCTCAAGGAGTGTCTCATCTCATACCATCTAAATGGTCATAACAATTTTGGCAGAGCCCTACATCAAATGAAATGAAGCAACATATAGGCTTATACAAGTCGTACACAAATAAAAGTGGAATGAACATAAGTGTCTTAGAAAACAAAGAAACTTTCTAGGCAAGATATTGGCATCACCCTCGGAAAGTGAGGACGTAACAACTTGGATTATAGAGAATAACCAAGCCATCTTCAAGTTGTCTGAAATGAGCCTTCAACGACTAAAACCTAAAATATTTGGGGAAAAGGAAGAAAATGGGGTTAGTACTCCTCATGTACTATGCATGAGACCTTTTGCACATATAGGAGCAAACATTGTAAAAAGGGACATTTAGTCAAAACAGGTCATTTTACCCTTTCAAAAGTCTAAGCATAATCAAGCAAGTCATACCAATCCACCAAACATGCTTACTAACTCAACAAGTAATATGTATACCAACATACTTGAATCCTTATCAAGTCAACAAGTACAATGACCAACCAATGCCCCATAGGCTTAATCAAGTAGACACAACAAGAAAACATAACAAATGTCTAACTCCGCATAGTATAATATTTAGATATGCAGTTCATCTTATTTTAACAATATAAGCCAACATACACATAAATGAACTATTCAACATTTAGTATCACCAATATAAAATTTGATTATGTACATATCATATATCTTCATAACTTATAATATATATGAACATCCTCCTAAGACTCCCCTCAAGGATAACTAGTTCAATGCTTAGGTAGAGTCCCATACGCCTACCTAGACTAAGCTAGACCACTTAGGTTATCCTAGTTAGAGTTCAAATCCTTTAATTCATTTTAATTTTTGGGAACATCTTTCTTTCACCGACATAGACAACATGAGCTAGTGTGGAATCCTGTTTCATGAAACCCAACACCGAAAGATGGTGGACTACTTGCCAAAGTAGTACCCAAAAATAAAACATAGCAACTGTATGGATTCACTAACTAGTATTCCAATGGGGCCAACATAGTTAAAGAACTAGGAGATATAGTTGGAATTCTTTTTACGCACCATCCATTATAGTCTCCAAATGAAGAGTAATCTAGTGCTCCTACCTTCACTATGTGGGATGGGACACTACTCAATCTAATTCTTTCGGTGCTAAGCTAGAGTCACTTTTTTGAAATATCTTTAAGCCCTTAATTATCAATCATAGCTTAGTTTAGGTAATATGGTCTACCCCTTGTATAATCATCATCATCAACAGCTCAATAAAAATTGTATGAATATAATTCATTTTATCAAAACTCAAGTGAGGTTAACATATTACATATCATTTCATAATAAGGCACATTGATATACATCACAACCCTTATAACCTTTACATATTAACAACCTCATAACCATAATCAAGTCATTTCAATTCAATATCATACAACCAAATCAATCCTAAATAAGGCATTCTCCAACACACAACATCATGACTTAATCATTATTAACCTCAAGTTATAGTAGGGAATAGGAATTACAAGAATTACTAAGTCTCCTTCAAAGTTCATCAGAACGGTATTACCATCAATCCATAATTCAACCAAATTTAGATGTGCAACATCATAACTCAATATTCAAAATGATAACAATAATAGAATAAACATTATAGCAAAATTCAATACTCGATCATAGATTAAAAATAAGATGCCTAGGTCAATTCACCTTCAAACCTAGATTATCATCACAAGACTAGTATGACAGAATAAAATTAACCCTAATTTTTTAATAATTATTTTAAGGACATCATCTAATAGTTATTTAACTAATAGGCAAGACAATTAAATCAACCACAACCCAATTTACATAATGATCAAACCTAGGGTTAAGGGTTAAAGATCGTGCTCTTTAATTCTGCTCAAACCATCACAAATTACCATAATGAAGTTGAAATAAATGTTAATATATACATTATACCCTAAATAAAACATAAATAACTCTGTTCAAAACATCAAATTCTTAAATGAGAGAAACCCACATGAAAATCCAACTTTTGAAATCCATTCTGCAGGAACCCTTTGAGGAAAGAGTCGCAAAGGTGAATTAGATCCCATACCTTAACATTTAAAGAAGATTTGATGGAGATTTTGTCCCGTTACATCCCCCAAACTCCTTTCCTTGATAGTCTTTAATGGTTATTTTAAGTAGACAGAGAAAGAACAGGGAAGGAAGAGAGTTTGTTTTGATATTTTTAATTAGAATAATTGGGGTTGGGGACATTATATTGTACTTAAATTAATTAATTATTCTTCCCTTAATACCTAAATAATCACAAAACCACTTAATTTATTATATGATTTATTATTAAAAACTTGCAGGAAATTTAACCCTCACAGACGAAACCCAGTGGACGGGCCATTTGTGAGTAAACGATTGGTGCTTGCCTCCGTCCACAACAATCGTTGTCTTGGTCAGACACTGGTGCAGGCAAGTGATTCCTCCATTTTTCTAAGTGTTGTTCTACGGTTTGCAATGACACCCCATTGATCCATACACAAATTGTTGTCTGTATCTCGTCGATGCATATTTCCTAGGATGTGATGACATCAACTTGCTACGGTCCTCCCCAAGGGCCCTTAATTGGTCATTGTGGAGTCATATCCGGACGTTTTTACCATGAATCACCTTTAAAAAATGTTATAAACCCTTCCACCTATTTTCATTGATTTCCAAATCATAAAAGCTAGTCAAATAGACTAAGGCACACTAGTACCCCTTATAAATAATTTTAAAACATCATGGACTTTCTTGGATGAATTGGTTCATAAACATCCTAAATGACCTATATTCATTAAAATATGACTTCAAACAGTGTTTAGACCCCATGTCACCTATGTTAGGCTTTAAGACTCGTCTTGAATTTTCTTAGTGTTACAATTTTTACACTATATACTATACTCTACCTATTCAAAGTAATTTTACATTTTTTGGACTTCATATACCCCTTCTAAGTTTTCACTGACAATAGGGATGTCAACTAGTTAAATTTCACTAGTTTTCGAATCTTAAGGCATTTTTTAAATACTATGGCCCCAATACTTCTAGAACAAATTATTTATACTTATTTAGGGCTAAAATAATTATTAATCAACATATAAGTCTATAATATGAGTCATAGAATTTCCTGGGTTTGTCAATACTCCCCCTCTTAGGAAATATTGTCCTCGAATGACACTCTAGACCTTTATAAGGGAAAAAGAGACTCAAGACTAGAAGGACAACGAACAAAAATGTAATAAAATGAGACACATATATTAAGTGTTACTATATATCTCATCTAGTGAAACACTCATAAAGTGAAATTTTATATCTCATCAAGAGCAACAATTACAAAGTCTAACTTTATATATCATCTAGAGCAACACTTATAAAGTATAATTTTATATCTAATCTAGAGCAACACTTATAAAGTTCAACTTTACATCTCATCTAAAGCAACACATATAAAATGTTACTTTACATCTCATCTAGAGCAACACTTACAAAGTGTAACTTTATATCCCATCTATAGCAACAATGTTGAATTGAATATATTCTATATATGATCACAGAATTAAATCGATGTTATGTATCCCAAATAAACTTTAAGAAACATGTCCAAAAACTCCTAAACTTAGAAAGTAATTTCTTAAAGATCTCTAACATCAACAAATTCCAAAATACCAAATGCATACAAACGTATATGACGATAGAACAATAACTCTTCATCGTGCACTAAAATAGATCGAGTTTACTTCTGCCACATTTCTAATTCAATTACTGGCATTTTCCTGCACAATTAAAATAAAATTATAGGTTAAAAAATAAATGTAAAAGTGCATAATTAGAGAATATTCATTGTAAGCCAACCAATCAAAATTAATATACATACGCAAATCATATATAACATTTATAATCACGTTAATTGCGGGTTAGTTCATGTCTTGTAAACACAAAGAGATTGATATACACACATTATCCCAAATTCCATTTAGACTATCTGTAAAATATCCCTTTCTCTTCCTACAATGTCACCAAAAGATGAGAAAAAGCCTGCTGACATAAGGCCAGCACCTGAAAAAACTAATATAGCCGAGAAATCTCATGAAGAACAGAATGCACAGGATGAAAAGAAGCTAACAAAGAACAACACTGTAGTTGTCGGAGACATAAAGAAGAAGAGATTGAAGGAGTTCAAACAGTTGTTTGTCTTGTTATTCCTGTTGAATTAGCTAAGCATGCACATAAAAAAATCTGCATGTTCAATGAAATATTCTTTTTTTAACCTAAGAACAATACCCCAAGAATCTAGCTCTCCTAGTTACTACTGTATTGGGTAGGAACTGGGAACTAACATTCACAATTTGATATTTAACAAAGAGATGGAGGCTGATAGGAAGAACAAAAACAAAGGGGAACAAGTCAAACATGATATTAGAAACCTGCAAATGCAGTACACAAACAAGTTTACGCACACACCAAAAAGCCATTACATGTTTACAAGTTTAACAAGTTAGGCATTTTAAACAAGACTTTCAGAAACCTGCAAATGCAATACAAATTCTTTATGAGTTGAACAAGTTAGACATTTTCCCAACAATTGAATTGTTAGACATGAAAACTTAATAAGTTTTGCAAGATTAGCAAATTCACTAAAATCAACATTACTGACTCAATCAAAGTTGTAAAGAACAACTCCTGCAACATTACCACACTCAAGTTCATCACACACCAAAAAGCCTAGGAGAAAACATGTGTGTTAATTCAAAGCAACTAAAAGTGCATAAGTACCACATCTATACTACAACCAACAATAGAGTGCGTTTTGGAGTTATTTCATGATATTATTATTATAATTGGAAGTAAAGTGCTAATAGACCTATAATACTACAAAAAGTAATTCTTTTTTTCAACGATTCAAAGTTGACAGAATGTAACTATTTTTTCTAATAAAGGTTACAATAGGAGTGCATCAACAGATGAGAATTACAGCATGTTTTATGTCATTACCCTATATGAAAAACCTACATTTAAAATATTGTTAGACAAAATCACTAAAAGCTTTAGTAGTAAATTAGCTTGAAAGTTCACAAAACCTAACTTAGACCATCAAGAATCAGAAGAAATGCCCCGTGAAGTAACACAAAATTGGTTGGAGAATTCTCTCTGTGACGTTAATAAAGGATAACCAGGATGGATATCTATCAAGGTAAGTATCCTTCCTATATTTAAATTGACCACTGAAATTTAAGCAAAAGAATGTCAAACATAATACAATTTAGATTTATAGGTGTTACAAAAGAATAACGGGGACATAAGAATATGTCTCTAGATTTCCTCTACGAGTAGAGTAAGCGAGTATCACCCATGATTGAAATAAATCTAACTAAATCCAGAGACATATAATCATCGAAGCTACAATAACAACAATCAACGTACAGAGCTAGATATATCACATGCTATAAGCACGACTGGTGCTTAGATAAAAGTGGAACTGTTGTGCAAGCATGCAAGCATTTACGAAAAACTAAGGTTATATAACATAAGCAAACTACATACATCCCAAAAACATCATAATAAGAACTTCCATAACACTAAGCTTGCATTTGAAATGCTGCAAAACAAAGTTTATCGATCAAACAAGACCATATATGACCCGAGCTTATAGGACAGTTCAACATAGCATGGACATACCAAAACTCCTAATTCTTAGCTTACATTATTTTTATTCATTTACAACTTCTCAGACGCCTTCCAACAATAAATCAAAAGGTAGTCAAGCAAAAAATAGAGAGAAACAATTTTAAAGAAGACAACAAAAACCAACAACAACAAGAATAAGCATCAACAAGATGAAAGTCAATACACAGGACAGTGACAACAAACTCACTCACGACAAAACGAGAAAACTATCTCAAAAATAAAACCATATCTCACAACATCCATTATTGTTCAAAGAAGTAAATAATAGTGGAAAAAGTACACAACTACAATCAAAAATTAGTTATAGAATCTAAAAGGACACATTAAGTGACAAAAACAATGTATATACTGAACTTTCAAAGATTCAATATAGTAAAATAACTTCACACTATTAACAAAGAATGTGAAATACAAAATACCTTTTGAAGAACCAAATCATGACTTTATCTAGAAGAATGTGGAAGATTTTTGCCTCTTACAGCTTGTGCACTACTTGCATATATAGGTGAAGCAAGGTTAGATCCAATAAACCCAAGTATGTCTGGAAAATTCAATCCAGGGTTATTTTTCAAATATTTAGTGAATAAATGTTGCATTTCTCTCAATGCTTCCCTTAGAGAAGTTAATTTATTGGCATGTTTTTGTTTTAGATTTTTAATTTTCTCTTATTTATACAAAGAACATGTTGTCACTTATCTACCGTAGCACCTAAGTCCACAAGGATGCTCCTTTCCAAACACTTTTTTAAATGCATCATCAGTTTTTTCCCCTGAATTTTGGCGATTCTGAAGTTCAGCCTGTTGAATAAAATTATCATCCATAGTGAATTATGAGTACTATTTCATTTGAAGCCTATGATAGAGACATCGACTAAGAATTTATACCTCCTCGCACTTGAACAGGACAAAGAAAAAGAGAAAGAAGAAGAAGACAAACATGATAAAATTCAATTGAATCAAAATCCCCCACAATATATAAAATTTAAGCCTAAATCAAATTCAGTATTAATTATCTTTAAAAAACTTATTATTGCAACTTGGATTTCCTTTCCCGTCTTGGTACAAGTTTCTTAAACATTTCAGTCTTTGATGGTTCTTCGTTGTTATCTTTGGCTGCACGCAACAAATTATTTCAAAAGAATTTTTTAAAAAAAATCAATATGTTCTAAAGAAGTACAAAAAAATGAAATTCAGATTTTTGAAGAAATATTATCTAAGTATTACCAGTGCCATTCATACTCTTGCAGAATTAATAGGTCCCATTCAATACCTCCACTTTTATTTTTTTTTTATTTTGAGAATTCATCTCGCATATCGCCTATTTAAAAAAAAGAGATAATTTAATTGATAAAAATAAATGTTTTGAGAATTCATCTATTATATAAAAAGTGATAATTTAATTGAATAAAAAAATATATGATGCAAAATATGTCGATGAGCAGAATTCTTAATTTTAGCGAAACATGAACAGTTGGGTCTAACCAATACTCGATCAGCTGGCGGAATTGATTTTCATGAATGCCATCAGGACGCTTTTCTAGCATATACTCAAGGCTATTGTTTGTGTCGACTCCAAGCATCATGAAGACCAGTCATCACCGACTTCTTTCTTTCTACTAGAATTAGAAATTTGGACTATGCAAAATAAAATATATTTAACTTCAAAAAGTAAAAAAAATAAAAATATACAATATCAAGAGTGATTGTTCTTACATTGATATATTCCCACATGAGCTTTTTAGTATCCTTTGGCACCATATGCCAACTAGTTTACATCAAGCTGATAATCTAGGATTCCTTGCAATTGATCCTATAAAGTTTCATAATTGTGACACTATCTTATTAAGTTGTCCCACTGTTGGTCCTTTATAAAATATCACATCCTTTGTATCTTCCAAATTTCTTGTGTTAATATCCTTAAATTTTTTTGTCCTTGAACTTTTTTTAGCTTTGATTTTTCTAGATTGATGTAATAGACAGGAAATAAGATATTTCTTTTATAACAAGTACTAAATCTTACAAAGTTTGATAAATACATTTTGTAATACAATCAATACTAATTTCCCCTTGGACATCACATTCATCTTCACCAAGTTCTTTCTGATCCACAATATCATCAAATACTTTCTTGTGTTCATTATTAATAGGAGTATGAACATTAGTTGTTGTATTTTTATAACATTTTGTTTCATCATCTATGTGTTTCCCTTGATCTTTTACAAAATGATCAAGAGTACTTAATGGTATTATCGGCTTCATATTTACCTGCTTGCAATTTGGTAGATGAAGAATATCATGTTCATTGTGTATTTGTTGCTTATCAAGTAACTGACCAATACTGGTGACTGGTCGAACCAACTTCCCCTTCACTTGTTTGAAGTTTAGTAGATCCTCAATATTATTTTGTGCCGCACCATTATCTAGTGTTGTTCCATTCAAATGTACTGAAGCAGCAACCCCTTTCTTGAATGATGTTTTGAACCTAGAGTCACTCATAGGAAGTTTAATTCCTTTAGCTTCAATGGAATCTTCAAACTGAAATATCCTCTGTTAAGTTTGCCCTTTCCCTGCAGTCATATGTGAGGTTCTAACCTCGTCAAAATTCTTTATTTAATGTGGTATTGGTGTTCTCTATTTCTTAGCTATATCATTGCTTTCATTTGAAAGTTGTTGTCTCTTAATCTTGAATTTGTAGATAATTGAACACTTGATCGATATTGCATATCAATATCTAGATTCTTCAATGGACTTTGATCATTGTTTTGGTTAGAACCCTTTACCTTTTGTATTATTGATTGCTTCTTTGTTCTATCACATTATTTTTACCTACAAAGTAACTATTCATCAGATAATAAGAAATATGTTTCCTTTGATTAAGAAGGTTGCTTATAAGCGGAAAGGAAATATGGCCATACTACAGTCATATATTCCTACTCTTAGATGTAGTGAACATGAAATTACCTCAAAATTGGTAGGATTAAGTGTGATATTAATGGAGCGAGCTAAGGAAATTCACACCAATGTTGTTATTGTTTTTCTATCAGAAACCACAACGGCCATCTACTTTATGCAAAAGCGCAAAGTATATTAGTGACTTCCAACAAATTAGCATCTCACTATTTCAGTTACAAAAATGCAGAATGCAAAGAAATGACATGGGAAATTAAAAGTAAGTTTTTGCTTCTTACTTCTCCAAGTTGAATTTTAAAAAAGAGACTCAAATATTAATCAAACATTAAATAGTGTCTGCCTGATTCATAGAATAGGGGTAAGCTTTGATAGTGTCTGGTTGGAGGTCTTAAACGTTGCAAAATAAAGAATAATAGACGGCTACTATCAAGCCACGCCCCAAAAAAGGATGAAAGCACTTCAAATATTAAATTTTGGTTAATTTGCAATAACATTAAACTTCCAATAGTAACATCTTAAAAGTTCAAATCATACAAGAAAATAAATTTTAAATAACGAAATAAGAATTTAGCTCAGCATGAGAATATTGAGCTAAAATTACTAATTTATACTTGAAAATGCACTAGAGAAACAACGAGATAACTTCTTGGCACATCAAGATATATAGTCAAAAACAAGAATATTGTTCAAGCAAACACATGCAAGACACAACCATTGTGCTTAACAAATGAACAAACCATGAACCAGCTATTTTGGGAGCAATGCGTGAACAAGATAATCTAAGTTATACGGATGAACAAAAAGGTATACAAGCACCAACAAAACATAAGACCAAAGAAAACGGATTCGCAGTATTAACGAGTGTCAAATTAAGAGACCATGTGAATCAAATGCGGAAGCAGCTCACGTCCTTTTCAACTTAAAATAAGGAAAACCATGGAAATAGAAATAAAACACCACCAAAAAGTTAGAAGAGAGAAGAATACTCACACAGATCATCAAAGTTGGAGTACGATGTTCTTTATCTTCCTAAGCTCACACATCAAAATTGGTAGTACCCTTCAAATAAAATGGAAACTTCAATTGGGAATTGAATGATACGAAGGAACAGAGAAGAGTGGTACAAACTTTTAGAGACGACTAACTTCAAAAAGTGTACCAATAATACTGGAGAGTTTTCTATGCTGCATATAATCTCTAAAACCTGAAAAATAAGTATTATATAAGTATTTATATAACAATCACAATTCATGTATACAAATCATAATGTATTTCGATAATTTTACCAAGAACACTTCAGAGATTAAAAACCTTTAATCATATATGGTTGTGTCAATAAACATTCGAATAAACAATAGTAGGCTAGAATTACAGGTTGTTCAACAATATGACGCATGAAAAGAGCCAAAAGAATACTTTACCATTGTAGTGATGTGATCTTCAATTTCACATTCAAATATCTTAATATATTTCTATAAAAAAAAGTAATTAAACAACAAAAATAGAAAGTTATCACTCGATGGTCATTACAAAAATAAGGAAACTGATGATACATCATCTTCAAACTCTTCTTCCGACTCATCTCAAAGATCATGTTTAGACTCATCTTCACTCTCATTTTCATAGTCATTTTCAGACTCATCTTAAAACTTAACAACAAATTCATCTTCAAACTCTTCTTCCTCGACTTCAAGTTGTTGAGTAGTGATTTTCTCCAAAGGAACATCAATAATTGTTTCTGGTACATCACTTCTTGTTAAGAGAATCTTACCATTATCTTATATATGGTCCCATTAAATGTTAAGATGGCTTGTTTCCGTAACATTGTGGGAGACTAGATTCAACTTGATCACCCATGTTAAACAAGTCTCTCGGAACAGTCTTCATAAGATGATGTCTATCCTGATCATATGGATCTTGCACATAGAAGCATTGGTGTACTTGAGATCCAAGCACAAATGGCTCTTCTTGACACCATCTCTTGTTAAAATTGACATAGGTCGGATCTGCATCAATCGAATTTTTATCCTTTGAGCTTGCAAAGCTTCTAGTTGAGGAAACTAGTGTAACACCATTATTTTGTGTTTTACGCCTTCCATTACGCTGCCTAACATGGAATCTATATCCATTAATGAGATACGACGAATATATTTTTGCAATAGATTTTTGTCCTCTACACAATTGTTTTATCAAATCAAGAACATCCTCTTGCAAAGCACGAGTTTCAAACCATTAAGAGAAGTTTTGACAATGATTCTTAGTCTTACTCCATTTAGATCATCGTGGTTGATTATTTACCTCTACCTCATTCTCTCTGTACAACACACTTTTTTTGTTAAAATAATATCTAAAATAAGTTAAAAATTAGTTATACAAAAATAATTCTATATTCAAATAAATGTACCTAATATATTCTTGAATCTCGTCACAATTTTTCAATTAGTATGCATGTGCATGACTTAATGTCTTGTAATCTAAGATGAATGGATCATTTTTCTTTGTTCATAAAGGAACTCCTCTGTTAGGAAACAAACCCATGATTTTTGCATCAGTTTGTTCACGTTCATCATTATTTTCGGCTCTTCTCTTAAATCTGGTGCATACACCCCCATCCATATATTTGGAGAACAAGTTCATAACAATATATTTCCACCTATTTATCTACTATGCAACCTTCTGGATAATGTCTATTGCAGATGTATGATTTGAATGTACCCATTTTTCTCTCAGTGGAATACGTCCATCGATTTGGAACAGGACCCCTAACCTCACTTCATTCGCCAAATTAATAGGCAAATGGATCATTATATGAAAAACTTATGGAGGAAAAATTTGCTCCAACTGATTTATTGTTTCTATGATCTCAACTTCTAGGCAATCTAGTTCCTCGAATGTGATTTATTTTTTACACAAATGATGAAAGAGGAATTAAGATGAATCAAAGGAATAGCCACATGATATGGAAGAATGCTTTTAATTTGTATTGGAAGCAAGTAATGTAACATGAAATGAGCATCATGGGTTTTATAATTGTACACTTTTCTCTCATCCATATGAACACACCTAGATATATTGGAGGCACTACCATAAGGAAGCTTTACTGTCTTTAAATCCCACAAAAAATTGATTTCTCTCCATTTGTCATTGAGAAGCATGCTATTGAAAACATTTTTCCTTTACTGTCATTTGTATCTTTTGGATAAAGATTCTTCCTTATTCCCATGTCTTTCAAACCATACAAGGCATTTGAATGATCCTTTGTTTTGCCAGATATATCCAAAAGAGTTCCATGTATGCTATCAACTATGTTCTTCTCTATGTGCATTACATCAAGGTTGTGGCTTAAAAAGTTATGCTACCAATAAGGTAATTCAAAAAAGATTGACCTTTTTCTCCATGGGCCATCTTTTGATCTTTTTCTCTTCTTTCCAAACAAATTTTCAAAATTTTGCAAGCGATTAAGAACATCTGTTCCCTTTAAGAATGGTGGAGGAGGCCTAAATTCAGTTTTTCATTAAAAGAACTTTTGTTAGATCTCTATGGATTATCCATCGATAGAAAAACACGATGATCGTATAACACATTTTTCGACTATGTTTAAGATATTGAAAATTAGTGCGATAGCTACAAAAATGGCAGGAAAACTTTCCCTTTGTACTGAAACAAGATAACATAGCATATGCAGGGAAGTCATTGATTGTCCACATAAGAGCTGCACGTATTGGAAAAGTTTGATTTCTTGAAGAATCAAATGTTTCAACCCCAGAATACCACAATAATTTTAACACATCTATCAAAGGTTGTAAGTAAATGTCAATGTCATTTCAAGGTGATCGTGGCCCAGGCATAAGTAAAGAAAATATAGAATATTATGATTTCATACAAATCCAAGGGGGCAGATTATACACCATTAACATAACTGGCAATGTGCTATGTTCTATACTCATGGTTCGAAATGGATTGAACCCATCACTTGAATAAACAAGCTTCACATTGTGACAATCTAGTGCGAAATATCGATGCAACCTATAAATATCTTTCCATGCAAGTCCATCAGCAGGATCCTTAACTTTCCATATTTAGTACGCTTCTCGTCATGCCACCCCAAAAAATCTGCCGTCTTTGAGCACATAAATAACATTTTAAGTCTAGGAATTTAAAAAAGTTTCTCAATGTCTTTGATGAAACTCAAAGTTTTATTTTGAAGTGTCAAGATCTCTATCAACCTCATGATATTTGACATATCGTGAAGCTCAACAAGTATGAAAAAATTCATCATCCTTATGATCATTCCTGAACAACACGTAATCATTGGGACATGCATCAATTTTCTCATAATCAAGACCGATATTCTTAACCATAGACTTTGTTTTATTATAAGACGGAGGAATTTTCAACTCAGCCATCGCCTCTTTTAATAACTCTAAAAGAGAAGTGAATGATTCATTGCTCCATCCACAAAATACTTTAACAACCAGGATATAATTCTTGGTTTGCCTCTTAAACAAAGATATAGAATTTCTTGGAAAATTTATTTGGACCATCATACACTCCTTCACCCTGTGCAACATCTCTAAATAGATCAATTAACAACCCATCAATATCATCATGCGAGTAATTCATATCATCGTCAGCATTCAATTTGATATACCATTTCCCATGATTTATCCATGTAGTATACGCTTTAACGAATCTATGGCATATAAGATGATCATACACTATATTCCTTCGATTCCAACGAATATTACAACATTTTATTCATGGACACTAAATTTCCACTCCTTGAAGATCTCCATAAGACTAAAAAACCTCTAGAAATTATTCAACGCCATCGATATACTCTTTGCTAAACCTTGGTGAATTCATCTAATCGTTGGATGGGATATGTGAATTCCTAGAAGAAGATATGCATATTTCATCTCTGAGTAACAATCATTCAATACATTACAAATCATATGTTATAAAAGTATTAAATTAGTTAATTTAAATTTCAAATTGTATCATTTTAATAAAAATGTAGATGACTTGCATTTCGTTAAATTAATTCTTAACTAAAATATAGATGATTTGACACCAAATGTGCAGTCCCTTTTTATTTATTTTTGTTGATCATGAAATATAATTTGTAAAATTAATATTGTTGATTTAAACATTTTCTATTAGATTGCAAAATTTTAAATTATATAACAATAGTAATAAATAAACGTGCAATGCACGTTGTCAGAAACTAGTAAGCTTTAAAATTCAAGAGTAAGTTATAAGAGTCATGTGTTATAAGATGATAAAAGTTTTTTACCTAGTCATGAAACTTTTGCTATGAAAAATAAATCCTTGAATCCTCCACAAAAGTTTTTTAATGGTGATGATACTTCTAAGAAAAACATTAGAAAAATTAATAGGATAGACACAATTCAGAAAGAAAGTAAATAAATAAAATTCAAAGAAAACATACATGGTAAACTTACTGAAAATCAGTAGTACCAAGACAAAAAAGAATCAGAATACCCGTTGGAATCACAGATGCTCTTAATTACTAACAAATTAAATGTCGAAGGCGTGTTAATCACCGAGATGTCAAATCATCAAACAATCTTCACAATGATTGTTTCGAACCGCATATGTTCTTTTGAATCTAACAGATAAATTTGTGATTATCTTATGATTAATATGATTATATTCATATATTTTATCTTATTAGTAGGTAATTAGTACATCACAAGTATCCTTTAATGAATTTTATGAGAAACAGGGAACCCAGTAAGTTTTGAAAAGATATTTTTCTATGAAATACTCCTTTAATGAATATTTTCTCAAACATTTTCCATATTAAATTTTACCAAGACTCGACCATGTTGAAGTACAGGGAAGAAAATATATGGCAACTGATCTTAAAAAGAGAAATTAATGATTGGCAGTTCAAAGACATTTTTAGCCTTATGTATAACATTCAGACTAGTGCAATCAACAATCGATGCAGGGTCAAACTTATCTGGAGACATAGCAGGAACAGATTCTACTCAGATAAAGCATGCTACCTTCAACAAAGCTCTAAGAACAGAGCAATGTCCATGGAAATTAATCTGGAGATCTAATTTGGAACCTAAATTTATTTTTTAGTTGTATTATTATAAAATACTCTTGCTTGAAACACAAAAATTTGTTTAAGTTTGATTACCATTAAAGTAGGATGTTTGATCACTCTTTTTTGTTTGGTTAATCTCTCTCATGTTCTTAGTGTCGATTCTTACCTATAATTTATCAACACTTTTAATAACTTTTTGCTTGACATAGAAAAGTCGTTCTATTGTAATCTGTGTATCTGCTTCATGCTTTGTTAATGACATCCTTCATACTTGACAAAAAAATATGTCTATGCATATGTGTTGTCTTATGAGCATATATGTCATATAAAGTTGAAAGAAACACAAACTCTTATGGGCATATCTGGCATGTATAGTGGGGAAGAAACACATAATAGAACAATCCACACAATAATTCTTAAAATTATAGACACCAACAAAATGGTCTAAAACTATTCTAATCTGCTCTAAGATGACTAGTTAATCAATCAAAAAGTTTAAGTTTTTTATCAAAAGTAAAATCAAGTCTTCAAACCACAAAGCGCACCGATAACCTAACTAATGTTATTTAAATAATCATATTATAGTATAACAAACTAGACAATAAGTGCAAATAATCATATAACATAAGCATATATAATATAACACAATAATATGACCATGACACCAATAGAAACCAAAATTATATGGTCATCGCTTCGTACACATATAATCACTCCATACTTAAAGTATTCATCTTTTGAAAAACAGAGAATTTGGTCAAAATCTCAAGATCCAATAATTTCAAACAAAATCAAACTTTGATACTTAAACATCCTATAAATAAAAGAAGAAAAATCAAAGCATCTCGACTTGGCAGTAACAACTATAAACTTGTAATAAACTTTATTAGCGGAAGACCCCATAATGACACTACAAAGTGAAGCAAGCCTCACTTGCACAAATATCTAAAACTCAACAGGTTGTCCATACTACAAAAACAAATCTTCTACTTATATTCTGTTATTTCTAGTAACAGTTTGCAGAAAAGACTCTCACAAGTTACTGCTCCCTCTCCACCCCTTCTAGACTTGAAAAATATATCCTATATCTTCTATCTCTAAGGCATATGATCTGTTTTCTATATAGTTCTACTCAAACTACAAAGAAACTTTAACAAAATCATACTACAAGGTGATCCAATAAAAACTAAGCAATATTGTACTTACATTTCTGATCTATACTAAAAATATCCATTAGACGAACAACAAAATGACTTCTAGACACTTCCAGACGTGTAGTCGATAAAATAAAAATTTTACCAGCAAATATCAACAAGAAAGAATCAATGTTATTAACAAAGGAACAAACCAAGCTTAAGACAACCATGAACTCAAGAAAACCAAAAAAGACTAACAAACAGTGAGATTAAAACATACATTAAAACCTTTTGAAATTCATGTAGAGTAGATACTTACACTTGACGAAATATATTTTTGGGACAAAATATCATAGGTATCGCCAGCTTCAACACTTTTTTTCTTTGAAGAAAGACGACTTAGCTACAGCCTTGTTCTTCAGATACTTTTGACTTAGCTTCATATTCTACATTAAACATTCAAGAGAAATAATTAGTCTATCAAAGATAATCTACCCATTTATACGTAATTCAACTTCAAATTAAACTCCCTTAATAAAAAAAAAAGTCGTATCAACAACAGAAGTCATAAAAACCCTAACTTTAATTATTGACCTACAAACAAGAATATCAAAATCTTTGAGCTATAATTTAGACTTTTGAAGATAAAATCTTTTACCTCAGAAACTCTATTCCATCAACCATAAAGCTTTAAGACATGAAAAAAAGTTTATTTGTGAAGCATTTTCTTTCGATTTTCAAAAGGAAATTTGATGGAACAACAGTTCTCCCAAGAATCTTTGAGGAAAATCGTCTTCTTCAGCTCTCCATTCTTGAACAACGAAGCTCTAAGAGGAAAATTGTCTTCTTCAGTATTCTTCAGAGAAATCGCACTACTCTTCGATTCTTCATTTGAAAATGGTGTTCTTCATCAGAAGTTTGACAGAAATGTGACGAAAATCAATTTATTCTGTTCTACTATCATCTTCTCTTGTTCTTGCAAATGGTTCACTAGTTTTGGACGAAAAGGTGTTCTTCCGCTCACGTTTTTTGAATGGTGCATTTTTTTTATGTTTTAGTCTTTTTAATATTCGCATGGCCTTAAGCAATCTACACATGAATTCATTACTATTTATTCATTATCTATTTACCCATTCTAAAGCCAATTATAAATGTTTTAGAAGGTCAAGGGTTGTTGGAGAATTTCATTGAAAACGTGAATTATACATCAATAACATCATATCTTAAGGCTTTAAAACGTTTCATGCAAGAAACCAAGACTTAGAGAAGAAATTGGACTTTTTAATCTTTTTGAAATCTTTTAAGTCATCTTTGAAATTAACACTAAGGTGATATAAATCCTTAGATGAAGATCTTCCATGCGTTATTAGAATAATCCAAAGAGAAACGAGCAGAAAATCCATTGAATATCCATCATCAAGCTCCATCTTCATCATGAGCTCTCATGGAGTAATGGAGAAATTTGGTGAGGGAAAGGGTTTTTGTCTAAGTGTTAGTGTCTAAAAGAGAATTTAATGATTTAAGTACTATGAAAATAACCATACACATCTAATATAACCGTCCTTCTATTTTATAAGGCATGGGGTGGATTCTGCAAATTACCCCAAGTTCACCAGTGCAGAAGGCTACGGGGACTCTATCTTTCACCACTAACTGTGGATCGATGCCCCCCATCTACGAGGCATCACAAAGCCTACGGGGAGTCGATGCCAACAATAGGTAGACACTAGCTTAGGCAGTTTTTAGTACAAGTTAGGTCCGCCTCTAGGACTCCTTGTGGGTCCTAGGTTTGGTCGTACCCGGATGTTAGACCCATAAAGATTTACGTCTAGGTCATAGGAACACCTCCAATCGAATTCAAAACAAACAAACACGTAATACATGCTAAAACACACCCAAACTCACAAGGACGTCCAAAAGCTATCTTTCAAACATCTTGGATGTTCTTGGAAGTTTGACCTCCAAACCTTACAAAACTGAACATGCCGCCTTCAAATATTATTAACCATATAAGTACCTCATAAATTTAATGACACACATACAAGTATACAGAATCACATAAGCGACCAGTCGTCGAACGTCTTGGTCGACCCTTGACGTTATACTTCACACTTAACTAAATTGACTTCAAAACTAACATACACACTTATTACGCTAGGGATATGCCTTTAAAACAGTAGTGAAGGTCTTGATAAGACTAGTTCATTTTAAGGTAGTTACGTTCTCCCCCAGTTAAGAACATTCATTCTTGAATGACACTTGAACACTTAAATACATAACAACTAAAGGTAACAGGCTACTCTCAAAAAGACAAGATCATATACCAAACATAAAGGAAAGAGGAACATCACTTTACCAAAAGGATATCAATTCACTTCATGCAATTCTACTTATTAGAACTACGTATATCAACTTCTTATGCTTCATTCTTTACTAATTCTCATGATTGCCCAATTTAATAAATTTTTCAATTTTTCTTACAGTGAACATGCTTCACAATTTAAAAGATGCAACACATAAGAAATTTTTTTTATAAATTCTCAACAAACTAATCTCATATAAAAATTTAGACATGCTCATTATTCAATTTCTTTAAACAATTACCACCCTACCCTAGATGCACATGAAACTTGAGGAAGATAACGTGCATGAAAAGTCATTCACTAATTTAACAATAGTTTGCCCAAAACATGCATATAATAAAAACATGTTTGGAAACTCATTTGCCACAGAAGACTCCAACAAAAACAAAGTTAGTTGGAACTCTTTGTTTTAGGTTTGAATTAGCATACAAGGAATATATAAGGATATATCACCCCCAACACACATTGTCTTTCCTCTACTCCCCCATATAGGAGAAACCCAATCTAAGGTCAACATAAATATACTACAATGAACTCCCTCAAGGAACCTTAAACCTTACTAACACTTTCGCACCAACTCTCCAATATACTATCAATCTTGAAACAACAATATATAGTCCATGAAAAACCCAAACACTCTCAAAGGTATAACAAACTAGCCACAACACCCCCCTTACAAGCATAACTTATTTTTATTCTTTCTATCCTCACCTCCTTCCTTTCTATGTTCGGATCTAAAAAATATCAGGCGTCCAAATTCCCAATATTGAGTAATATTGGTCATATTAGAGAATATTGGCTTATGGGTGTTAGCCAAAGTCTATGTATTATGATATACCTTGGTGTTCAAATACTCAATTCAAAATTGTTTATGAATTGTACCGGCAATGAAGACCCTAAACTAAAACACATAATTCCTTAACTCACGCATTCGGTACGAGGCATCCATTAGGTACCACAACACAGGATCATTTAATATGATCACGTAGAGTAAGAAGTGCCCATGGAGATAGTGATGATCCTTGGAACAAAAAATAATGAGAAGCAACACATGTGCAAGCACATGCGCAACAGATGTGCAAGCACATTTGCTAACCGGCCAAGGGACAAGCCCAACCTAATTCGGTTAGGGCGGTTTGGTCGCACGAACGCGCACGGCTCAAGCAATGTGGGTCCTAGCTTTCTAACTAACACTAGTCTCGAAATTACTTACCTAATTAGCTAACTAACCAAAGACGAATTAAAACTAAACAAACTAGTGCACTCGACAACCTAAGACCTAACCGGGTTACACTAGACTAGTAACTAAATCAAGAAACAGCCTAGTGCCTAACCTATGATGGTCAAATGGGTTGGTTATGGTCCTAGTAAATTAGGGGTATATTAGTAATTACACTAGGTCAGTTAATAAATTAAACTATCAACTTAATTAGTTAACTTAAATTCAAAATCAAGGCCGAATCCTTAGCTAATTTTCAAATTTGCCTAAGTCAAATGCTTTTCTATTTTTAGTCAATTTAGGAGGGGCAATTTAGTAATTAGGTAATTGACTTATTTAATTAACTTAATTATCCTAAGTTGAATTAGGCAATATTGGTTCCTAAGATTTGGACTGTAACGAACAGTTTAGTCGTTTCGAGCAGCAGATTTAATTCTGGAAAAACTGGCCAAGACCACGAGCACTGCGACGGACCGTCACAGGCACGACGGCCCGTCGAGGGTGCATCGTTTCAGCATACTTAGAATTCTTAAATTGGGTACTGAAAATCGACTCTCTAAACTTCAGGACGGAGGTGCAGGACGGACCGTCACTTGTGTGACGGGCGTCACGATTCACCTGGAATCGGGAGGCTGCGGCGACCTGAGTAATGGACCGTCGCGATCATGACGGCCCGTCCACAGGTCGCGTAGTCCCAGTCAGAATCGGATTTCTTTCCACGTTTTAAGGGACGTTTTGGACTATTCTTTCCTTAATTATAAAGTTTGAGGGTTAATATTAAAAATTCAAATTACTTGGGGGTTAAAATAGGTAACCTTAAGTTAATTAGTGGGTCATTATTACCATCTTTCATTCTTAATTATATATGAATTAGGGTAAAAGAAAGAGGGTTTGAATAAGAAAAAGAAAAGAACAGAAAGAGATGGAGAAACGAACGAATAGAGAGAGAGAGAAACGAAGAGGATAGCAAGAATTTTGAGAAGATAGCTTGTTGATTCAATTCTTCGGTGGAGGTAGGTTATGGTTATTTCATGCTACTTGTAGTAAACTCTTAATAGTGAATGATATGTGTTGATAGTATTGTAAACCCTACTATGTGCTTAATTGTATGATTGTATGAATATGATATATATATATATATATATGCAATTGTATGAGCATGATGAAGTTTTGAATTCCAAATCTTGAAAGACCCTAATTCACTTGTTAATGATGATGCCTTAGTATGAAAGAAGGCTTGATGAATTAGGGGATCGGGTGCCACGTTCCGGTACCAGGATAGAATGAATATGAGGATCGGAGTGTCACGTTCCGACACCAGGATAGAATATGGATCGGGTGCCACGTTCCGGTACCAGGATAGTAAGATGAATGAATATGAGGATCGGGTGCCACGTTCCGGTACCAGGATAGAATGAATGTGAGGATCGGAGTGTCACGTTCCGACACCAGGATAGAATATGGATCGGGTGCCACGTTCCGGTACCAGGATAGAATGAATATGAGGATCGGAGTGTCACGTTCCGACACCAGGATAGAATATGGATCGGGTGCCACGTTCCGGTACCAGGATAGAATGAATATGAGGATCGGAGTGTCACGTACCGACACAAGAGGAAGAAAGATAATGAATCTTGAAAGATAATGAATATACTCAATCTAATGAACTTAATTCCCAAATGAGTATGGTATTGAGGCTTGAGTCCTCATGTGTGAACTCGGTTGTAGTTATTGATGAATTCATGTATTATTGCTACATGTTGAGTATTGTAGTTGATTTATATTATTATTGATATATACTGTTCCCTATTTTGAGTTGGCCGATGATATCTACTTAGTACTTGTGGTTGTACTGACCCCCTACTTTCATGTTTTCTTCCTTGTTATTTGTGTAATGCAGCAAACGTTCCGTCAACTTCAACTCAACAGTAGATCTAGCCAGTCTTCACTACCTTCGGAAATTCAGGGTGAGTTAATGCGTCTAGCTTGGACTGGGTCTTCTTCTTCAAGTCTCGATTCCTTGAACTTCCGGCATGGACTAGCTAGTATTAGTTTTAGCTTCCTAGACAGTTTTAGTTTAGCAATTTGAGATAGATGTTCTTGTGATGATGACTTCAAGATTTTGGGGATAATAATAATAGTTTTGAATTGTTTTATTAATGAGTTAAGTCTTCCGCATTATTTTCTGTTGTTATGTATTAAAATGTTAAGGTTTAGATTGGTTGGTTCGCTCACATAGGAGGGTGAATGTGGGTGCCAGTCGCGGCTCGGTTTTGGGTCGTGACAAACTTGGTATCAGAGCATTAGGTTCGTTGGTCTCATCACACAAGAACAGGTCTAGTAGAGTCTTAAGGAACGGTAGGGGGACGCCTTTACTTTTCCTTGAGAGGCTATAAGACTTTAGGAAAATTCCACTCTTTCATTCTTTCTTTCGTGCTACTACTTGAGTCCAATTGGTATCTAGGCGATACGAATTGGTATCTGACCATCTTCACTCTATTTCGCAGATGGTTAGAACTAGAGAAACGACCGCACCAGTAGCAACAACGGCACAGCAAGAAACATCTGAGCCAGCCACCGGGTCTGTAGCTCGAGGAAGAGTAACGGCAAGAGGCCGTGGAAGAGGTCGTGGGAGGACGTCCTCTAGAGGAAGAGGACGAGCACCTAGCCCATCTGATACTAGGGCGGTGACTCCTCCACCGACTGAGGGAGTGGTAAGAGAAGGGGAGGATGGGGAGAATGAACAAGGGCAGAATGAGGAATTGCCACCCCAACCTACCCCAGAGATGATCAATCAGGTTCTCGCTTATCTTAGCGGGTTATCTGATCACGGTCAAGCACCTCCAGTGGTTTCTGCACCAACCCCTCCGGTTTCAGAGGTACGACATGCGGCTACTATGGCTCCCCGCATGGATGCCTCATTGGAGATAGGCACATTTCCACGTCTGACTACTGGACCGATAATGACAAGCGATCGGCCACGAACTTTTGATAAGTTCTTGAAATTGAAACCTCCAGTCTTCAAAGTGCGAGAATCAAGATGCTTATGATTTCCTGGTTGATTGTCATGAGCTACTACACAAGATGGGGATAGTAGAACGGTTTGGCGTTGAGTTCGTAAGCTATCAGTTTCAAAGGAACGCCAAAAAGTGGTGGCGATCACATGTCGAGTGTCAACCGACAGAGGCCACACCCATGACTTGGGCATCCTTCTCTACTCTGTTTATGGAGAAGTATATCCCAAGGACTTTGAGAGATAGAAAAAGGGATGAGTTCTTGAGTCTCGAGCAAGGTAGGATGACGGTTAACGCATATGAGGCTAAGTTTCGTGCTTTATCAAGGTATGCCACTCAACTCGCTTTCATCCACAAGAACGGATCCGCCATTTTGTAAAGGGGTTGAGGTCGAGTGCGGGTTTTGACCTTACAGTGGCGGCTACGGCAACATCCTTCCAAGAGGTGGTAGACTTTGTGATAGAGGTGGAAGGAGTGAAGTCGGATGACTTCACCACTACATCGACATCAAAAGGTTTCGAAGGGAGGTGAGTTTAATGGTTCTCACTCCAGAGGGACAGAGCTCGGAGGTTACTCAAGTCGACCAATTCGGTCTTCACTACAGAGTGTAGTTGGGGACCACCTCGAAGCAGTCAACACTACTCAGAGAGACCTATGCATGAACCCCGAGAGTGTTATGGATGTGGGGAGGTTGGACACATTAAGAGGTATTGTCCAAACCAGAGTTACGTAACCCCAATAGCTAGAGGTAGAGGTGGTCATGGTAGAGGCCGTTTTAGGAGGACGTGGTGGTCGAGGTAATGGTGGTCACCAAAATGGCCGAGGAGATGGGCAAACCGAGCCACTACTACGCAACATGGTAGGGCAATGGACAGATGGGTGATAGGGCCCATTGTTACGCTTTCCTGGGAGATCCGAAGCGGGCGTCGATCTTTGTCATCACAGGTAACCTTTTGATTTGTGATTGCATGGCTTACGTATTGTTTGATCCTGGATCCACGTTTTCTTATGTATCTTCCTCATTTGCTAATGGTCTAAATCTACATTGTGAATTACTTGATATGCCTATTCGTGTTTCTACTCCGGTAGGTGAGTCTGTGGTAGTTGAAAGGGTATATAGGTCTTGTTTGGTGAATTTTGTGGGGAGCAACACTTATGTAGATTTGGTTATCTTAGAAATGGGTGACTTTGATGTAATTCTGGGTATGACTTGGCTTTCTCCGAATTTTGCGATCTTGGATTGTAATGCTAAAACGGTGACGTTAGCCAAGCCTGGGACAGATCCGTTAGTGTGGGAGGGTTACTACACTTCCAATCCGGTGCGTATCATATCCTTTCTTCGTGCTAAGAAAATGGTTAGTAAAGGGTGTTTAGCTTTCTTAGCACATCTTAGGGATGACACTACTCAAGTACCCTCAATTGAATCGGTTTTGGTAGCTCGAGAATTTTTGGATGTGTTCCCTGCAGATCTTCCTTGTATGCCACCAGATAGGGATATTGACTTCTGTATCGATCTTGAACCGGGCACATGCCCCATTTCTATACCCCCGTATAGAATGGCTCCCGCTGAATTAAGAGAGTTAAAGGCTCAACTTCAAGAGTTGTTGAGCAAGGGCTTCATTAGACCAAGTGCATCTCCTTGGGGTGCTCCGGTTTTGTTTGTAAAGAAGAAGGATGGGAGTTTTCGAATGTGTATAGACTACAGACAACTAAACAAGGTAACCATAAAGAACAAGTATCCTCTTCCTCGCATTGATGACTTGTTCGATCAGTTACAAGGTGCTTGTGTCTTCTCTAAGATCGACTTGAGATCCGATTATCATCAATTGAAAATACGAGCGATAGATGTGCCAAAGACTGCTTTTCGAACGAGGTATGGGCATTACGAATTTGTAGTGATGTCTTTTGGTCTTACGAATGCCCCTGCTGCGTTCATGAGCTTGATGAACGGGATATTTAAGCCATATTTGGACCTTTTCGTGATCGTATTTATTGATGATATATTGGTATACTCAAAGAGCAAGAAGGAACATGAAGAGCATTTGAGAATGGTATTGGAAACTTCGAGGGAGAAAAAGCTTTATGCCAAGTTCTCTAAGTGTGAGTTTTGGCTAGATGCAGTGTCCTTCTTGGGGCATGTGGTTTCGAAGGATGGGGTAATGGTAGATCCTTCTAAGATTGAGACAGTGAAGAATTGGGTAAGACCCACTAATGTGTCAGAAATAAGAAGCTTTGTTGGGTTAGCTAGCTACTACCGCCGCTTTGTCAAGGGATTCTCTTCTATTGCTTCCCAATTAACGAACTTGACCAAGCAGAATGTTCCATTTGTATGGTCAGATGAATGTGAGGAAAGCTTTCAGAAGCTTAAGACTTTGTTGACTACCGCACCAATTCTTACCTTGCCAGTAGAGGGTAAAAACTTCATTGTTTATTGTGATGCATCCTATTCTGGGTTGGGTGCAGTGCTAATGCAAGAGAAGAACGTGATTGCTTATGCTTCAAGACAATTAAAAGTGCATGAACGTAACTATCCAACTCATGACTTAGAATTGGCCGCGGTAGTGTTTGCATTAAAGCAATGGAGGCACTATTTATATGGGGTTAAGTGTGAGGTCTACACGGAACATCGTAGCCTTCAGTATGTCTTTACTCAGAAAGATTTGAACTTGAGACAGAGGAGATGGATGGAACTACTGAAGGACTACGATATCACTATCTTGTACCATCCGGGGAAGGCGAATGTCGTGGCAGATGCGTTAAGTAGAAAGGCGGGAAGCATGGGAAGTCTAGCTCATTTGCAAGCTTCTAGACGCCCATTGGCTAGAGAGGTTCAGACTCTGGCTAACGACTTGATGAGGTTAGAAATAAATGAGAAGGGAGGATTGTTGGCTAGTGTGGAGTCGAGATCTTCTTTTCTCGACAAGATTAAGGGAAAGCAGTTTGATGATCAGAAACTAAGACGAATTCAAGATAAAGTATTGCGAGGAGAGGCTAAGGAAGCACAAATCGATGAGGAAGGTGTTTTGAGAATCAAAGGAAGGGTATGTGTACCCCGCGTCGATGATTTGATCAACACTATTCTGACAGAGGCTCATAGTTCACGGTATTCTATACATCCGGGTGCGACCAAGATGTACCGTGACCTAAAGCAACACTTTTGGTGGAGTAGAATGAAGCGTGATATTGTTGACTTTATTGCCAAGTGTCCAAACTGTCAACAAGTAAAGTATGAACACCAAAGGCCCGGAGGAACACTTCAGAGAATGCCCATTCCAAAATGGAAGTGGGAAAGAATTGCTATGGACTTTGTGGTTGGTCTTCCAAAGACAATGGGTAAGTATGACTCCATTTGGGTAATTGTTGATAGGTTAACTAAGTCTGCTCATTTTATCCCGGTCAAGGTGACTTACAATGCAAGAAGTTAGCCAAGATCTATATCTCAGAAATCGTTCGATTGCATGGGGTTCCACTATCCATCATATCAGATAGAGGTACGCAGTTTACTTCTAAGTTTTGGAAAACATTGCATGCGGAATTGGGTACTAGGTTGGACCTTAGTACTGCGTTCCGTCCTCAGACCGATGGTCAGTCTGAACGAACGATTCAAGTGTTGGAGGATATGCTTCGCGCGTGCGTGATAGAGTTTGGTGGCCATTGGGATAGCTTCTTACCTTTGGCAGAGTTTTCATACAACAATAGCTATCACTCAAGCATTGATATGGCCCCATTTGAAGCATTGTATGGGAGGAGGTGTAGATCTCCCATTGGGTGGTTTGATGCATTCGAGGTTAGACCTTGGGGTACTGATCTCTTGAGGGATTCGTTAGATAAAGTGAAGGGCATTCAAGAAAAGCTTCTAGCGGCGTAAAGTAGACAAAAAGAATATGCAGATCGAAAGGTTAGAGACTTAGAGTTCATGGAGGGTGAACAAGTCTTGTTGAAAGTTTCGCCAATGAAAGGGGTGATGCGGTTTGGTAAAAGGGGTAAGCTAAGTCCAAGGTACATTGGGCCATTTGAGGTACTAAAGCGAATAGGAGAGGTGGCTTATGAATTAGCCTTGCCTCCAGGGCTGTCCGGAGTACATCCGGTATTTCATGTATCCATGATGAAGAGATACCATGGAGATGGAAACTATATCATCCGTTGGGATTCAGTTTTGCTTGGTGAGAATTTGACTTATGAGGAGGAACCAGTTGCTATTTTAGATAGAGAGGTTCGCAAGTTGAGGTCGAGAGAAATTGCATCCATAAAAGTTCAATGGAAGAATCGACCGGTTGAAGAAGCTACTTGGGAGAAGGAGGCAGATATGCAAGAAAGATACCCACATCTGTTTACAGATTCAGGTACTCCTTTTCGCCATTGTTTTTCTTCTTTTGATCGTTCGGGGAAGAACGATGGGTAAATTGGTATCTATTGTAACGACCCGTTTAGTCGTTTCGAGCAGCAGATTTAATTCTGGAAAAACTGGCCAAGACCACGAGCACTGCGATGGACCGTCACAGGCACGACGGCTCGTCGAGGGTGCATCGTTTCAGCTTACTTAGAATTCTTATATTGGGTACTGAAAATCGACTCTCTAAACTTCAGGACAGAGGTGCAGGACGGACCGTCACTTGTGTGACGGGCCGTCACAGTTCGCCTGGAATCTGGGAGGCTGCGGCGACTGAGTGTGACGTCGCGATCGCAGTCATGACGGCCCGTCACAGGTCGCGTAGTCCCAGTCAGAATCGGATTTCTTTCCACGTTTTAAGGGACGTTTTGGACTATTCTTTCCTTAATTATAAAGTTTGAGGGTTAATATTAATAATTCTAATTACTTGGGGGTTAAAATAGGTAACCTTAAGTTAATTAGTGGGTCATTATTACCATCTTTCATTCTTAATTATATATGAATTAGGGTAAAAGAAAGAGGGTTTGAATAAGAAAAAGAAAAGAACAGAAAGAGAGGGAGAAACGAACGAATAGAGAGAGAGAGAAACGAAGAGGATAGCAAGAATTTTGAGAAGATAGCTTGTTGATTCAATTCTTCGGTGGAGGTAGGTTATGGTTATTTCATGCTACTTGTAGTAAACTCTTAATAGTGAATGATATGTGTTGATAGTATTGTAAACCCTACTATGTGCTTAATTGTATGATTGTATGAATATGATATATATATATATATATGCAATTGTATGAGCATGATGAAGTTTTGAATTCCAAATCTTGAAAGAACCCTAATTCACTTGTTAATGATGATGCCTTAGTATGAAAGAAGGCTTGATGAATTAGGGGATCGGGTGCCACGTTCCGGTACCAGGATAGAATGAATATGAGGATCGGAGTGTCACGTTCTGACACCAGGATAGAATATGGATCGGGTGCCACGTTCCAGTACCAGGATAGTAAGATGAATGAATATGAGGATCGGGTGCCACGTTCCGGTACCAGGATAGAATGAATGTGAGGATCGGAGTGTCACGTTCCGACACCAGGATAGAATATGGATCGGGTGCCACGTTCCGGTACCAGGATAGAATGAATATGAGGATCGGAGTGTCACGTTCCGACACCAGGATAGAATATGGATCGGGTGCCACGTTCCGGTACCAGGATAGAATGAATATGAGGATCGGAGTGTCACGTACCGACACAAGAGAAAGAAAGATAATGAATCTTTAAAGATAATGAATATACTCAATCTAATGAAGTTAATTCCCAAATGAGTATGGTATTGAGGCTTGAGTCCTCATGTGTGAACTCGGTTGTAGTTATTGATGAATTCATGTATTATTGCTACATGTTGAGTATTGTAGTTGATTTATATTATTATTGATATATACTGTTCCCTATTTTGAGTTGGCCGATGATATCTACTCAGTACTTGTGGTTGTACTGACCCCCTACTTTCATGTTTTCTTCCTTGTTATTTGTGTAATGCAGCAAACGTTCCGTCAACTTCAACTCAACAGTAGATCTAGCCAGTCTTCACTACCTTCGGAAATTCAGGGTGAGCTAATGCGTCTAGCTTGGACTGGGTCTTCTTCTTCAAGTCTCGATGCCTTGAACTTCCGGCATGGACTAGCTAGTATTAGTTTTAGCTTCCTAGACAGTTTTAGTTTAGCAATTTGAGATAGATGTTCTTGTGATGATGACTTCCAGATTTTGGGGATAATAATAATAGTTTTGAATTGTTTTATTAATGAGTTAAGTCTTCCGCATTATTTTCTGTTGTTATGTATTAAAATGTTAAGGTTTAGATTGGTTGGTTCGCTCACATAGGAGGGTGAATGTGGGTGCCAGTCGCGGCTCGGTTTTGGGTCGTGACATGGACTAACATTCAACCACTAGAATCTCATGACAAAAAAGAGCTAACAAAATGCATGAAAAATAGAAAATACTCTGGAGTTCTCTTAAGGCGATTTCAAGGATATTCTTCAAGATTTTTCTTGCGAACTTCAAGGTAATCTTCGTACATTCAATTCTACAGTAAGGTATAGGTTTTATCTCTTGCGTTCCTTTTGCCAAGAAGCTTTAAAAACGTTTTGAATTCAAGAAAACAAAACTAGTTATGTCCCGTATTAAAAGAATGTTTATCTCCCTAGTTCTCCCTATATTCGATTTAAATAGTATGCAGAATGTAAATCTCGAGAATCTTGTTGATATATGGTACTAACTGATTATTATGTGTAGGTTTCTTGGTTTGATAATATCGAATGAGACCTATAGGCTAGATCAGTATGATTAGAGTATTATTTACACGAGATTAGGAGTGTTGTAATGTGTAATTGTGCTCGAGAAGATTAAAATTGTTATGAGTCATCTATGAAGTTTAGTTTATTGTTAAAAAAATGTGCTTGCTTAAAGTGATGAGACTTCTATAGTATAAACATGAAATTAATATAATTGGCTAATGATATTCTCTTGACCAATGATTAGTGAAAGTTTTGTTTATGTCAATAAATTGGCTTACAAATTAAGCATGACCAATGTAACTCAATGAAACTCCTAACCAAGGCTATGCTAATGATTGAGATAAACCCCAACATACCCTATTTTAATTAACTTGTGAACAAAGTACCACAATAAAGAGTCTCCCTAATATATATAAAGAATGGTACAAGACTACAAAAGAACATTGAACAAGATAAGGTGAGTAACAAAATAACTATAAACTTATAAGTTATGAAATTTACCAGAATGGGGTGTTGAAGGAAGTGAGACAAGTCTCACTTGCACCTAAACAATTATGCTAAAGATACTCACATAAGAGGGTGTTAGAATTCAAGAGACAAGTTTCAATCACACAATGATGCTAATGTAAGACTTAATTTTATATTCATCAATTACAGAAAGGGGTGACAACTCATCCACTGATCTATGTTAAAGATACACACATAAGAGGGTGTTAGAAATTGTGGGACAAGTCTCATTAACACCATGATGATAATGTAAGGTTTATGTTCACATTCATCAAGTAAAGAAAGGGATGACAAGACATCCATTGAGTTAATCATACCTAATATTAGAAGCAAGCTTCCATAATGTATGAGTCAAGTCTAAAAGTTATAAAGTATAAGAAATTAAGCAAAGAAACAATCGACTAGAAATGAGATTGTGCAAGCATATGTAAGACTCATGAGATGAAGCTACCACCAAGGCGGATGAAGCTAGACTTGGTTTCACTTTAGCCGGTGAAGAACCCCTTTTCAGTGTGGGGAAAACACTGGATTTCATGTTAACTCACATGATCTAGGTTCACTTTAACCAGGGAACCACCTCTTTTCGATGTGGGGAAGACAATGGATTTCATGTTAGCTAACATTATATTAATTCTAAAGATTTCATTAAGAAATAAAGAAAGAAAGAAGAAGAGATCTACGTTCAAAGTGAACTAAGTAAGCAAAAGCATAAGTATATCAGTTCATCAATGTTTGATAAGAAAAATGTTCTAAAAGTTATTGGCTTATGACAAAAAAGATAAAGATATGATTATAATGACTTGTTATATTATGTAAATGAATGAGTAATAAGCATAGCCAGTAAAGATTGCCTTTTAGAGAATTCATTCGTATTTGTAGTTAAATTATTTCCTAAGTCTCTTGGATTTCTTACTTGATTCATTGTAGGCAAGTGACTATAATGAATCATATCACTTGTAAGTAAAACATAGGATTAAAGAAGATCATTCAATTACAAAATAAAAATAAGAAACGACTGGAAAAATAATCTTAGTCTTGTAAGAGAGCTCTCGGCCTAAGAGTGAGCAAAATTATAAATTTTTTTTCGAGTTATTTTAAAATTATGTTCCTTTTTTAAAGGTCTCATGTTCAATTATAAAATGAGTTTGTGATTTAAACGCATGATAACATGTTATATTCACATCATAAATCACAATTAAAAAATAAGGAAAGTATAGTGACTTCACTTTTAAAGAATGACATATTGCTATAGGAATAGTTTTCCTTTATCATGCATAGTGCCTATGTGGTATGTGGATACACCCATACTTATTATAAGTGTGTATTAACCCATATACTAAAAATATTTTTATAGGATCAGGTCCTTGGAGAAGATTAAAGATTCCTTGGAAGTTATTTGGACTAGTACCTCCAGACTTTTGTAGGTCCTCCTAAGATTGAGGATGCCTACACTTTATTTCTAGGTTTATTACATTAGACATAGCTAGTGGATGTTGTCCCTAGCATTTAATTTCAAACATTTGTTCAAATCTTTTATATTAAGGCCGGTTTGGCAACAATTACTGATATTATGAATTTTTCATTTCAATTGTTCAATCTTTCCATAGATAGTTGTTTAGTTTGAGCTTATTAGTATATCGCGCTTATGCAGTAATTATATGAAGTCTAAATACACATCAATAAGTATTAAAAAATTTAAATTTTCTACAAATTTAATTGTATGATTGAGATGAAATCTAGGAATAGGCTTCTCTGCGACCTTTGAGAGGTTTACGAAACCAGTTTCACCAGGGGTCTAGGATCCGGGTGTGTCAATCACCTAAATCATACTACCCAATTGTGGATCTATACCTCTTCCCATAGAGTTCCTTGATTTGTGCAATAGATATAGTCGAATGGTAGCTATTTTTGTAGGTGAACTCTATTAATGGTAGGTAGAGATCCCAATTAGCTTTGAAGGTTATAACGCATGCCTTCAACATATGTTCAAAGGTTTGAATATTGTGTTACGCTTGCCACTCCGTCATGGGATGAAAAGGGGTACTAAGTTTCACCTTTGTACCAATAACACTTTGGGATGCTTTTAAAAAATGGGAGGTAAATTGTGTACCTTTATCAGGAATGATGGACAAAGTGTCGCCATGTAACTTTAATATCTCTTTGATGCAAAATTTGTCTTAATCTTCCGCCGAATATGTTAGTTTGACGGATATAAAATCTGTGGACTTGATTATCCTATCCACGATAACCCATATCGAGTCATGTTGTTTTCTAGTACGAGGCCACCCTACAACGAATTCCATGTTAATATCCTTCCACTTCTTTGTAGGAATATCTATATTATGAGTCAATCCACCTGGACTTTGATACTCCGCTCTGACTTGTTGGCAGTTTGGACATTTGGCAACAAAATCCACTATGTCTTATTCATACCATTCAACCAATAAGTTTCCCGTAAGTGGCGGTACATCTTTGTGGCTCCAGGATGAATGGAATATCGGGAGACATGAGCATCATCCATGATTAACTCCCTGAGACTATCCACATCACGTACACACAATCTTCTTTGATGTCTAAAAGAACCCCATCTTCTCCTCGAGAGAAATACACGTTATGTATACGATGGACCATTTTCTTAAACTCCATCAATAGAGGATCAAGGTGTCACTTTCATTTCACCCCAACAACTAATGATGACTCAAAATTGTAGTGAAACGCGAAACCACCCTTTGGAGAGTGTTATAGTAGAACACCCAATTGAGACAACATATGAGACTCTTTTACCATCCCTTTTTATCATCCACAACATGAGTCACACTACCCATGAATACTCGACTTAAGGCATCCAACACCACATATGATTTCCCGGATGGTAAAGGACACTCATGCCATAGTCCATTAAAAGATCTAACCATCTTCTTTAACCTAGGTTCTAATCCTCTTAAGTAAATACATTTTGTAAACTCTTCTGATCGGTGATTACATAAGTATGCACCCCATAGTGATAATTTATCCAAATTCTAAATGCAAATGCCACGGATGCAAGCTCAAGGCCATGAGTTTGGTAATTCTTCTCAAGAGCCTTGGGTTGCCTAGATGTATACCCTATGACTTTTGTATGTTTCCTAAGCACACATCCTCGACCTACTTGGGAGGCACCACAATAATCCACAAACCATTTGGTTCCCTTCAGTTAGGTCAATAACCGAGCCGAGGTGAGTCTATCTTTCATTAAATGGTAGATCTTTTCACATGATTCCAACCAAATGAATTTGGACTTCTTTTGTATTAAGGAATTCAATAGAGAAACAATAGACGAGAATCCCTCAACAAACCTCCTATAATAACCGGCAAACCATAGAATTCTTCGGATTTAAGTAGGACTCAAAGGTCTAGATATACTTTTGACCATTTTCTTCTTCCTCGCATCATCCTCTACCCCTTGTTAGAGACAATGTTGCAACGAAACGCAACCTATCTCAACCAAAATGCACATTTATTGAACTTGGCAAAAATTTTCTTATCCTTGAGAATTTTCAAAAGTCTCCTGAAGTGTGTCATTTGATCATTCTCACTACTGGAGTATATGAAAATGTTATCAATTAAGACAATCACAAAAAAAATATTTTCTTAAAACTCAATTCATAAGGTCCAAGAATGTCGTTGGGGAATTAGTTAAGACAAATGTCATCACTAGGAATTCAAAGTGACCATATCTTGTTCAAAATTTTGTTTTCGGTTATCAAGCTTTGTTACTGTAACTTGATGATAACTCGATCTCAAGTTAATATTCAAATAGTAACTTGCCCCTTTGAGTTTATCAAACAAGTCATCAATCCTAGTAAGCGGGTGACTGTTCTTTATTCTGACTTTCTTCAATTGACGATAATCGATACACATTCTCAAAGATCATCTTTTTTCTTCACAAGAGATACTAGGCACCCCATGATGATATTCTTTGTTGTATAAAACCCTCATATAGCAAATTATTGAGTTGAGGCTTTAGTTCATTGAACTTCGATCGGCCCATCCAATAAGGAAGGATTGAAATAGGTTGTGTATCTGACAATAATTATATGCCGAATTCAACTTACCATCGGTAGAAATTCCGGGTAGGTCATCAGGAAAAACCTCCAGAAATTAGTTCACTACGGGTACCGACTCTAATGAAGGGACCTCGGTGTCAAGGTTCCTAACTATTACTATGTGGTAGAGACAACCCTTTACAATTAATTTGCAAGCTTTAAGACATGAAATTATCTTTCCCCTAGCTATTGAGTTTCCTCTGTTCCACTAAAAAATTGGTTCATTTGTAAATTGAAATTTGAGTACACTTGTCGTACAATTAATAGAGTCAAAACAAGCATGCAACCAATCCATTCCTAATATGACATCAAAATCTTACATATAAAGTTCTATCAAGTTAGCTAATGTACCTCTATTGGGTAAGGAGATTGGACAACCTTTATAAACTCTATTAACCACCACGGAATCACTCGATGGGGTAGAAACAGAAAAAGGTTCGTCTAATATGTCGGTTAGTATTTCAAATTTCATGGCTACAAGAGGGGTCGCAAATGAAAATGTAGATCCGTAATCCATAAAGTATATACCTCGAAGGAATTAATTTTAACATATCGGTGACCGCGACCGTGGAGCTCTTTTGATCACTTCAAGATTTGAGAGAATAACAGTGATTCTTCTTAGTAGCATCCACATTGGGGCACTTGCTTAACCCTTAGCATTTTCCCATCCTTGAGACTTTAATATAGGGAAATTTTTATTCATGTGACCTCTCTTGACACAAACTTAGAAATTACATGTGCCAACTAAGAACTTACAATCATGTCTATTATCACATTTTAAAGAAAGAGGCTTCTCAACATAAGATCTTCCACCCTTCCCCTCTTGGGGCTTGGGAGTAGATACCTTACTCTTGTTGACCCTTAAACCAATAAAAGAGACTTGATTGGAAAACCTCTTCTTTAGCATTGTCTTATGTGAACCTCAATTCTAGTCTTAGAAAAATTCCCATCTTTGGTTCTTACCTTCTACAACTCCCTATTAACGTGATTAAGCTTTAGCTCCTCAATTTATTTCGCGTGAACCGTAAGATGAGAGATGTCCATGCTTGGAATCCATATACCCGACCTACACTCATTAACCAAAAGATCAGATATCCCCATGAAAAATTTGTTTGTCTTAGCCTAAGAATCCACAACCATAATAGGAGCATGTTTTAATAGTTTAGTAAAGTTGAGGCTATACTCTTTCATACTCATACTCCCTTAAAAAAAGGTTGAAGAATTCTTGCATTTTTATCTCCCTTAAGTCAATGATAAATAACCTATCAAGGAAATCCGTCTTGAAAGCCTCCCAAGTAATCTGGTCTTCTCATACCAGCCTCTTTCATTCTCATACCACACTTGAGCCACATCTTTGAGTTGATAGGCGGCAAGTTCTGCCTTTTCTTCATAAGACACCCTCATAGCATCTAGAACTTTAAACATTTCATCAACGAACCCTTGTCGGTCCTCCTCCACCTTAGAACCAAAGAAAGTAGGAGGATTCATCCTTGTGAAATCGTTAATCCTTGAAGGGATTATGCTGGCATTGGGATTCACTTTTACCCTAGCATCCCTAACAACTTGGGTAGCCAACACTTGAATCAAGCTACAAATAGCTGACCTAATTTTAACATTTGACATAGACCCTTCTTCAATAGGAACTTGAGGGTTTTGATGATCTTTAGGGGTAACCGCCTCATTCAAATTCTACTCTCCACCGTTCAAGCACTGTTCCTCCTATATTCATTGCCTTTACGCACAGGAAAGAGATTAGAAGAAAAGGACTAAATAGTGTTAACACTCTTAGGTACGACTAATAAATCAAAATAGAGAGAAAGTTCCTAAGCTTTACATAGACTCTCAATTATAAGTGAGGAATGCTTTTCAATTATGAATAAGATACTACATAGACTTGGTTTAGTGAGACATCATCCCTATGATTACTCAATTTCATGTTCTGATACCCATTTTGTTACAACCCAAAGTATCCCCTAGCCGTAACCAAAGTCGTCGTCCTTTAAAAGGACTAAGACAAGCCTCTTCACATTCGTTATCACATATCATAGGTAAAAATATTGATAAATTTAAAATTTTGCATATATGCGTAATGAAGTTTACATAGACCTCTCAGATAATAGGCTTACTTAGATTTCTCGATTGAACAACCTAATAATACATAAGAATTTAGTCAAAATCTTTGTCTCACATTAAACCATCTAAAGAATGAACCACAATTCTTTGGGCATAGCCCTTAGTCTATTACAATATGCCCATATAGGTTACAATGAAGTCTTAACATGAGAATAGAATAATTGTCTAAAAAGATAGACAAAACTTTTGAGGCTTAATAAGTCATTTTATCCTTAGATCTCATGAGGATTGACCAATTGACGTAGGTAAGAGCCATGTTCTCTCCTTCAATGACCATGAATCTCCTCAATTGCCCAAACCCAATATGTTAAGGGAAAAACGGATTAATATGGGTAAGTACTAAACACATTTATTATGTATGGATTCTATGCACAAAAATCTTTAATGCGTGAGAAAAGAAAATACAGTCAAAACCATGCTTTCTATCAATTTAACTCAACTTGCATATGTAACAAGCATAATAAGTCAATTCAACATAATAGCAACCCAACATCTTGATCACCCAAGTAATATTGGTGCAATACAAAACATAGAACCCCAAAATCTCATCAAAGGCTAAGTATCACATTAAGCAATCCACCTCATACTCACAACATATTTTCATAACATGCTTATACATAAACACATACTCATAGATTATTAACATAAACATAATCATAATCGTAAAACAACACTACTAAAACCATCCCTTAGGATCCCACATATGCCAAGTGTAAAAGATGTCTCAGACCCTCCCCCACACTATGTAGTAGCCTTTAATACTACCCTATTAGTAGTTTCACATGAATACTTGTTCATTACTTTTAAATTAGGGAAAATTGAAATAACCTACATGACACCATGAATCTGATGTTCTACTCCAACACCAAAAAAAGAAGGTTAACACTTGCCTAATGTGTAACCATTCGTACATTGTTATGTAGGTGAATCCGCTAAGCTACAATACTATGAGGGCACATAGTTAAGGGTCGAAGAGATTGTCACTAGAAAGCTTTACCCACTAACGTGGAGGTTTCAATCTCATGATACAACACATAATTTGGGAAATCATACTTACTAACATGAGGAAACCCATGCGGGAAGCTAGACTAACTAATGTGGGACCTTCATCTCTTTACATGCCCTTTCGGTGCTAAACAATTATTCCCTTTAGTAATAATCGTACTCATTATGATAGATCACATTAGTCTCCTCTAGACCCCTATTTGAACATCTTATCATAATATCTCATAGGTATTCATATGTCATAACTACCCTTTTTCTTTAGAAACCACATACAAGTAAGTAAACCTTTGCCTTAACACTTTATTATAATCATGAGAAACTACTTTCAATCATATAATATTCGTATCATATAATAAATACATAATTCATTTTGAATTCAACGTCTTCGTGTAAATGATGAGCAATTTTGAGCATCAACATCACAACCACACATTAGATATAGATGCATTACTATCTACGAAACTTATAATTCACAATTGAATCAAAGAAAGATCAATAAACATACCACTTTTTTGCTTCAAAGAACCTTCATACTTCTATTAAAAATAATACATAACCAATTACATAAACAAAGTAAATTAAAGAAGATATTACATAATTAATGACAATGTAGTCAATCGACATGTTAATAATTTTTACAATTCACCATATCAATTAAAGGTTTTCATGAAAATTGGGGGAAAGCCATGGATGTATGGAAATCTCATAGGAAATCACAAATTGACCATATATATATACATAAAAAAGAATTAATTCATCATAATTTATCAGAACCGATTCATAATTTCATTTTTCAAAGAAGACCCATGTGTAGAAGAAAAACAAAGATTTGTGGGTTTTAGAAATCGTCTTTTGGAGGGACCTCTTGGGAAAAGTATCCCAAGATTGAAAGAAAGCATACCTTAGATATTATAAATTCATGAAATTGGGTTGGAAATCTAAAGGCTTGATCTTCTTGTTGGAGCTCTACTGGTCTTCAATAGAGGTTTGGCAGAAGAGAGAATTTTGAGAGATAGAAAGAGTGAGTTTTTTTATTTAAACTATTAGGAATTGATTTGAGAGTTAATATTGTCCTATGACATACCCTAAGGCCTTATAATTTCACCCATTAAATTATCCAAAAGACCCCATACTTAAATGGGTCTTTTTGTGAAGTCAAGACACCAAAAAAATGACTTTTACGAATATGGGAAGTGGTTGCGGGTCCCGGGGTTGATTTCACGATTTAATTTTGAAATACCTGTTGATGAAGAAAGCTTTGTGTATTCCCCGTGTTATTATTACAACTCCAAATACTTGTGTGATGTATGTGCATCACAGGCGCCACCCAGTTCTAGCTGCACGAAGGCTGCTTTGGCAGCCTGCTTGCCTAAGTTCGGGTCTTCCCCAATGACCCTTCCAGTGATCCTTGGGGTGTCTTTACTGTACGTTCTGACCCTCCATACTAAAATCAACCTATTCAAAGTCGTTTTACAAGGTTTTTACTTCATATAAACCTCCAAAAATATACCGAATGTAGGGATGTCAACTAGTTAAATTTTGTTAGTTTCCGGACGTTAAGGACTTTCTTGAATGCTATGGCCCCAATGATTCTAAAACCAATTATTTATACTTATTTAGGTCTAAAATAATTATAATTAAACATATAATTCTCTATTATGGATCATATATTTTCTGAGGTGTGTCAATACTCCTCCACCCCCCTAGGAATATTAGTCCCTGAATGACACTCAAAGACCTTTTTAATGGAAAAATAGACTAAGACTAATATAATAAAATGAGTAACAGATCATTCACTCCTTTAAACATATAAATATAGCAACAACAATAGGAACTTAACTCATCACATACCATATACTAAGGATCAACTACTTCATGTCATATAAGGAGGAACTACATTCTCCATTTCAATATGAGATCTTTTTTAACATCAAGAGTTTTACATGATGATTTCTTATCAGAACAAAATCAAGAATGTTGAATATAATTTTCATAATTACATATAGCACAACACATATTTATGTGAAAGCTTACAATAACAAAAATGTTTCATGAAAACACAATTCAAACATGAATTTCTTCTACATTATGAACATATTAGAAAAAACAAGATGATAATTTAAACATTATTCACAATAATTATATAAGGAATCACTTATTCTAACAATGAGTAGGAGTTATAGGGAAAAAGATTAGGATAGAAAGACTTCATGTCGGACCGAGCCTCCCATCTTGCTCCCTTAACAAGGTGGTTCCTCCATAGAACTTTTTAGGTATCAACCTACTTATTCCTCAATTTCTTACCTTGGTGATCCAAAATATCATCCGGGACCTCTTAATAGGAAACATCCTCTTTTACCCCTAAACCTTGTACAGGAAGAATGGAAACCAGATCACTTTTACACTTTTTTACGACAGAAACATTGAATATCGGATGAATCATGGAAAACTCATTTTGCAATGTTAATTCATAAGCAACACTGCCAACTCGCTTCAAAATTTTATGCTATCCCACATAATGAGCACTAAGCTTCCCTTCTTTCCAAGCTTCATCACCCTTTCATGGGTGAAATTTTCAAGTATACCCTATTTCTTACTTCATATTCAAGGTCCATTTTCCTATTGTCCGCATAGGATTTTTGCTATCTTTGATCTATTTTTAGTTTATCTCTTATAACATGACCCTTCATGATGGCTTAACAAACAATAATGGTACCAATTAGATCATACTCACATAATTCTTACAACCTAAGCTGGGATCTACACCTCCTCTCGTAGAGTGCCTCGAAGGGAGCCACAGAGATAGTCAAATGGTAGTTGTTGTTGTTGGAGAATTCTATCAATGGTAGGTTTTCATCCCAATTACCTTTCAAGTCTATAATGCATGCCCTTAATATATCTTCGAACGCTTGAATAGGGCGTTCCTCTTCACCATCCGTCTTGGGGTGAAAAGCGGTACTAAGTTTCACCTTTGTACCAATACCACTTTTGAAACCTTTCCAAAAATGGGAGGTAAATTGAGTACCTTTAGAAGAAATGATGGACAAACTGTCTCCATGTAACTTCAGTATCTCTTTGATGTATAATTTGCTATAATCTTCCGCCGAATATGTGATTTTGATTGGAATAAAATGTGCGGACTTGGTTATCCTATCCATGATGACGCATATCGAGTCATGTTATCTTGTAGTACGAAGCATCCCTACTAAGAATTCAAAGTTAATATCCTCTATATTATGAGTCAATCCACCAGGCATTTGATAATCCTCTTTGAATTGTTGGCTATTTGGACATTTGGCAACAAAATCTGCTATATCCCTTTTCATACCATTCCTTTAGTAAGTTTGCCGTAGGTCGCGGTACATCATTGAGTTCTCGGGTAAATAGAATATAAGGAGCCATGAGCCTCTTCCATGATTAACTCCTTCACACTATTCACCTATGATACGTACAATGTTTCTTGATGCCTAAGCACCTCATCTTCCCCTTGGGAGAAAGACTAATTAGATTTAGTAAGGACCATTTTCTTCATCTCTTTATATAGAGGGTAAAAGCATTTTTTGGATTACACCCCAACCACTAAAGACGACTCGGAGTTGTGCCAAACCACAAAACCACCCTTTTGAGAGTGTTCTACTTGAAAATCGAGCAACCTATGAATGTATTTTACTATCTCTTTCTTATTATCCACAACATGAGTCACACTACACATGGATACTAGACTTAAGGCATCCGACACCACATTAGCTTTTTCAGGATCGTAAAGGTCACTCATGTCATATTAATATAAATGTTCGAACCATCTTACTTGACGTAGGGATAAAATCTTTTTGGGAAACAGATATTTAAACTCTTGTGATCGACGAATAAATCAACGTGAAGATCATAGAGATAATGTCTCCAAATTTTTAATGCAAATACCACAGACGCAAGCTAAAGGTCATGAGTTTGATAATTCTTTCCATGAGGCTTTAGTTGCCTAGAGTCATACGATATGACTTTCAAGTGTTGCCTAAGCTTACATCCTATACTGACTAGGGAGGCATCACAATAAACCAAAAAACCTTCGATACCCTCTGGTAACGCCAATATCATAGCGGAGGTAAGTCTATCATTCAATAATTGGAAGTACTTTTCACATGATTCTGCCATTCGAGTTTGGACTTCTTTTGGGTTAAGGGTGTTTATGGAGATGCAATAGACGAGAATCATCAGATGTCGGTAAGACTCAAATGTTTAGGCCAACTTTGGACCACTTCCATCTCCCTTGTATCAACATCTCTCCCTTCACTAGAGACAATGTGGGCAAGAAACACAATCGATCTCAACAAAAATTCACATTTATATAACTTAGCAAACAGTTGGTTATCCTTGAGAATTTTCAAAACTAACCTCAACTGTCCTAGATTATATCAAAGTGTCATCAATGAAGATAATCAAAAACAAATGAAGATATTATCTAAAAACTCGATTAATAATGTCCATGAATGACGCCAGGGCATTAGTTCGACCAAATGACATCACTAGGAATACAAAATGACCATACTTTTTAGGAATGCCGTTTTCTAAATATCCACCTCCCATACTATATGTTGGTGATAACCCAATTTCATTTCAATCCTTTAAAAGTAACTTGTGGTTTGGAGTTGATAATCAAGTCCACAATCATATGGAGCGGGTAATTGTTCTTTATGGTGTTCGTTCACTTGACCATAGTCAATAAACATTCTCAAAGACCCATCCTTCTTTTTCACAAACAATACCGGGGCACCCCATGAAGATACTCTTGGTTGTATAAAAACCATATACATTAAATTCTTGAGTTGAGTCTTTAGTTCTTTCAACTTAGTCGGGGCCATACAATAAGGAGGGATCGTGATAAGTTGTGTATCTGGAAATAAATCTATGCCGAAGTCAATTTCCTGTTGGGGAGAAATTATGGGTATGTGATCGGGAAAGACCTCCGATATTTCCATCACAACGGGTACCCACTCTAAAAGAGGGACCTCGGATTCAAGATCCCTAACTCTTACTATGTGGTAAGGAGAAACCTTTACAATCAAAGCAAGCTTAAAGACATGAAATGATCTTTCCTCTGCAATTTGAGTTTACTCTCTTCCACTCAAAAATTGATTAATTTTGAAATAGAAATTTGACTACCCTTGTCCTACAATTGATAGAGGAAAAAAAGCATGCAAACATTCCATTCCCATTAAGACATCAAAATCTAGCATATCAAGTTATACGAAGTCCACTAATGTAACTCTATTGGGCAGGAAATACGGCAACCTTTATAGACTATATTAACCACCATGAAATCACCCATCAGGATAAAAACGAATAAGGTTCTCAAAGATATCTAGTATTATATCATACATTATGGATACTAGAGGGGTCAGAAATGACAATGTAGCTCTCAGATCCAACAAAGCATACACATCGAAGGAAAATAATTTTAACATAGAAAGGAAAATAATCTTAACATACCGATGACATCGTTCGGTGAAATCCCTTGAAAACTTCGGGATTGGAGAGCGTAAAAGGGATTCTTGTTAGTAGCATCCGGATTTAGGGAACTTGCTTGATCTTAAACATTTTTCATTCCTTGAGACTTCATCATACTGAAATATCTCTTCGTGTGACCACACTTTCCATAACAATAGAAAATACTCGTGCCAACTATGCACTTACCATCATATATGTTATCACATTTTTTAAAAAAAAGACTTCTCTACGTAAGATCTTCCACATTTCCTCTCTTGGGTATTAGGAGTAGACAACTTACTCTTGTTGACCCTTGTAGAATTATAAGATCTAGTATTTAAAAACCACTTCTTGATCTTTGGCTTGTCCTTAACCTCATATCTAGTCGTAGAAGAATTCCCATCTTTGGTTCTTACATTCTTCAACTCCCTAAAAACTTCCTTATGATTTTTCTCCTCAATTTTTTTGGAATGAACTTAAAGATAAGGGATGTCCATTCTTGGAATCAACATAGCAGAACTACACTAATTAACCACAAGATAGGATATCCCCATAACAAATTTGTTCGTCATAGCCATAGAATCTGCAACCATTGTACAAGCATGCTTTGATAGTAGTGAACTTGAGTCTATGCTCTTTTACTCTCATACTCCTTTGATGAAGTTTGATGAATTCTAACATTTAAAGCTCCCTGACTTCCAAGGAAAAGAAGTGGAGTCCATTGTATAGACTTTGTCTAGGTGTGATGATTGTATGCTTACCTTGGTAAAGTTGTGAATCTCATATTGTCATGCTTTTTGCATCAAATGCTTAAAATTTGCATTTTTGGAATATTGAAGGATGTTCATTGTAGTAAAAGACAGTTTACGGTAAGAGTTTTTACAAATCAACTAAATTGTTGTTTGATTAGATCTTGTCAAAATTTGTGTAGAATTAATGCATATGAACATGATAATGCATGTAAAAAATATAATTGCTATTTGGAATGGAGAATTAGAGTCTTTTGGCATGATGAGTTGTACAATTGTTTCTAACTTCTTATTGTGTTGTGAGTTCCTTGATGATTGTGGAATTGATTTTTCCCTAGAATTGAGGTTAGTATTCTTGTTTTGGTAGGGTTATAGTGTGGGTTCTATTGACCTAGAATTTATCTTACATTAATGTTGAAAGGAAAGAAAGAGTCCTTAAAACTAAGTCTCCTATATTGTTCCCCCTAAGGATGTATGACCTTGGTGTCTATTGTATTGTCTAAAAACCTTATATGGTTGAATGAGATTGACCTAAATTTACAATTTGAGGATAAATTGCTTAGGAGATCAAGTGTATAATGCCTTGGTGATCCTATGCTGACTTACTGTAAATCCTTCAAAAGTTGTAATAATTATTAAGTGATGAAAACGAAGGTTGTTTAGTTAAGATCCTGTTGAAGTTGGGTTAAGTTGCGCATAATTGGTTTCACCCTAAGTGGGGTATGGTGATTGAGTAGTAAGGTTGTAGAATTTGTCTAGCTTGACCTTCCTATTCTTACTTGAACATGAATCTAATGAAGTGTTTATGAACTTGTTCATAAATAAGATTTTTGCATTAAGTATGAATTGCATGACTTTATATGTTTAGTATGTAATGATTGAAATTACCTTGAATACATTCTAAATATTCCAAAGTGCATGCAAAGAATTTGATAAAAATCCACGTTTTCTCATGTTAAATTGCATCTTGATATGCTAGTTGTGCATTTGACTTCATCAAGTAAGATAAGAAACATGGTAGAAATCACTTGTGAGGTGTAATATTTATCCTTATAATGGAAAGTTGATTCTCTTTCAAATGAAAGGTATTGGTTCACTTAAAAACTATGTGACTTTTATGATTTGGAATGCATATTTGTAGGATCATTCTTGAAAATTAAAAGCTTTTCTAGCTAATTGCTCATGTGTGTGACTATGATTTGTGTGAGTCTTCTCAAAATATGCTTACTGTGAAGGTGAGTACTATGTTAGAAAATGTTATTTTGTTAAATTATTTCCTAATTGGGGTGATGTGAGTGGTTTGACATAGGATTTAGACTTCACTAGAAAGGAATCATGAGCATGACTTGGTTAAAAGTTGAGAATTTCTCATTTTAAAAGGAATTGACCTTGTACCTTGCTAAGGTGTGAACTCATGATACATGTAAGTGTGTTGAGGAAAAGGACATTCATCCATGGACACCACTAAGCATGGAATGATTGAGTATAACGTTCATTACATTAGGTCTAACTAATGAAGATCTTCGTTGATTATATTAACTCAAGTCTTTGTTCATTGAAGTGTGAGTGCATACTTGTTTTGAGTATTGTTGAAATATGCCTATATGTGGCCTTTCTAGATGATGTCTTAATAAATTGAGGTGAAATTACCATGTTATGATTAGGAGAAGGATGTTCCTTCTATGAACATGATAAGAGCCTCTGTGTTTGACACATTAAAGTGCGAGTGAATAATGAATGTTTTGCTTTCTTATATACATTGATTTATAAAATGATTTAATTTTTTAAAAAATATTATGAACTAATCTATGATGCTTTGAAGTTCTTGTTATTAAAGCGTCCTAAGTGTCATTCGAGGATGGCTGTTCCCAAGTAGGGGATATTGTAAGACCCAAAAATTATATAGGGTGTCCAGATCCTAACATGTTCATCTTAAGGTTCTAAGGTCCTAAATGACTTCTAATATTGCTTAGAGGTAGTGTGTAAATTTTGAGGTGATTTGGAAGTCGAATGTCAAGGGATGACCAAAACGTTTAACGACAAGTCGCCTATGTACCTCATGTGTCTATGCATGATTATATTTGTGTGTAATGAGATTTTAAAGACTATAAATGAGTTATAATTATTTTTAATGATGTTATCTTTATTTTTGAGAAGTTTGTAGGTCAAACGACCAAGAACGTCGAAGGCGTTCGAAAGATAGCCCTAAGACGCTCAACGGGTGTCTTGATGGGGCCTAGCATGTCCGGAAAAATTGCAGGTCATTGTTTTGCGTGGAACTTATGTGGAAGGTCTATAAATTTTTAAGGGTTGTATTTACTTTGATAACGTCTGGGTAGGGACCTCTAAAGGGCCCCGCTAAAGGCCCTATAAGAAGGCCCCAAGGCTGGTCTAGACACTGCCTAGGGAGTATCAATCGACGAACTAAACAACTTCTCGTTGGTCCACAAACAGCCTGTTGGTTACGTCTCGTCGACTTGTACTTGTTTTGCGCAGGTCTCAAGCTAAGAGTTGGTTAAGGAACAACCGATGAAGGCCAATCCACGGCCCGTCGAATGACCAACGTCCAGTAAATGCCTCCGTCGATGGTGGCCTGCAGTTTACTACTTACTTGTGTTTTAACTAAGGGGTGAATGAGAAATTCAACCCACTTCCTGTCCTGTCTATAATAGGTTTATTTATCTACTATTAGCTGTATATAAGTCATCAAAAACGTCATCACCCTATTCTAAAGTTAACTCTCATGATTGAAGCATTTTCCTTCAAAAAACTTTCCCATCTAACCACCATTGTTGGTGAAACTCAAGAACTGGTTGGAGATGGTTTTTCCATGGATGAATCATCAAGTTTTATAGTTTCTGAACTATAAAAAGGTATGATGATCCTTCATATCTATTTATCCTTTCATCTAGAGATTAATCTTTCATCTAGAGATTAATCTCAAAGGTTTCAAAGACAAAAATATGATCAACTGCTTCTTTTTCATTCTTGCCATGGGCTGTGTATTAAATTAATTTCTAAAGTAGGTGCTAGGTATCTATGTGTCAATCCTAGGAACAAAAGACATAACCACTTAAAATGGGAATGTAGATTATGCAGTTCTCAAGGATATAATGAGGATCCTTGGGACAATTAAATATGAGCAGCAACTCATGTGCAAGAACTCGGTTAGGGTGGTTAGGGCGGTTAGGAAAAAGAGCACATGTATGGGTCAATCCATGTTGGTCTGAGCTTCCTAAAAAACTCTAGGTTCTAACTAACTTACCTAACTATCTAACTAAGTAATGACTGACCGAAATAAATCAATTGGTGTACCAAACAACCTAAGACTTAACTAGGTGACACTAGCCTAGTAACTAGTTTAAGAGACAACATAGTACCTAACCTAGGATGGTCCAAGGGGTTAGCTATAGTCCTAATAACATAAGGGTACTTTAGTAATTACCATAGGTCATGTAATTAATTAAATCACAAATTTAATTAATTAATTCAAGTGGTCAAAACGAAATCCTTATACTAACCTAGTCACTACTTAAAGAAACATCCTAGTACCTAATCTAGGGTTGTCCAAAGGTTGGTTATGAACCGATTGAATTGAGGGTACTTAACTAATTACCCTAGGTCAACTAATTAATTAAATTAGAAATTTAATTAACTTTGAATGGTTAAAATGAAATTCTTAGGAAAAATTCAGATTTGACTAAATGTTATGTTTTCCTATTTCTAGTCAATCTAGGAGGGGCTTTTTAGTAATTTATTGATATATTTAGTCAATAAAAATATTAAAACTAATTTGAGTGAGTCAAAAAATGTTCCTAAGACGTAAAAACTCACTACCATTAATTTAGAAACACGATGCTAAAACAGTAAGCAAAAGATAGAAAGTTTCATCAATTCTCTTAGGCGAATTCAAGGTGTTGTTCAAGGGTTCGTGCAAGGTGGTCTTTGTAGATTTATTTTTACATAATGTATGGGTTTCTCTCTTGGAATTCTTTCTTAAAGTATTTTCCATCGTCTTGAATCTATGAAATCTCAAAACTAGGGTTGTTTCCCAATGTTCTAATTGAACGCCCTTCCTCCCTACTAGTATTTGTTTCAGATTCCAATGAGTATATAAATGTAGTGTTTATCATGTTATTTGTATATGGTGCAGGCTTATCATAATGTGAAGGGTTATGGATTTCTAAATTTTGAATGAACCGATAAGTTATACTCATACAATTTTTAATGTTCCTTACGTGAAATATAGAATGGTGCTACATTAACTTGTGTCGGAAAGTGCTAGTCTTGATGTGTTACGGTCATTATGTGTATATATACTGTTAAACGTGACTTGATGAAGATGCTCTGTTAATTAATGTATTCATATGAGGCTATCCGAAATGGATAATAATATTATGCCTAAGCTATGATATAAGATTGACTAATAATGATTTCATCAAATTATACCTCAATGAACGTTTGGATTATGCCAGTAAAATGGCTAACAACACATTCTCCAATAAGTTGAATGGAATTGTCTTATAATGTTATCTTTAAATAATTTAAAGGTTGTCTAATGGCTAACGTATAACAAATTAAACATGAATGAATGTAACTTTGGCTTTTGCCGATAAATTAGCGATGAAGTAAATTTTAAATTTTTTAGGACAATACTAATTACATGGCAATCACATATCACCAAAATATTTGATTGAAAACTTAAGCACATCAAAGATAAATCAGTTAATCCATATTCAAGGGTATGTCAATCATTGGGACAAGTCCCAACATGCCGTATCCGAATGAACTATGAAGTTACCAAATGAACGTAAGCAGGTAAAGTGAATATTAACATAATTTAAAGTTTAGGTTAAGAAAGTGACTAGAATGAGATTTTAAAGGTAGTGAGACAAGTCCTACGTACAACTAAGATTGAATGTTACGATACTCACTAAAAGGGTGTTAGAACGTGTTAGACAAGTCTCATTAACACCAAGGATGTTATGTAAGGATAAATTCAAATTTTACCAATCTAAAGAAAGGTATGACAAGTAATTATTATATAGTAAGTAAACCTCAATCTAGAAGCAAGCTTCCATAATGTTTAAGTCAACTCTAAAAGATATGAAGATAAAAGAAAGTGAGCAAAGCACCGATATCTAGATATGAGCTTGTACTTGTACATGTAAGTCTCATGAGATGAGTCTCTACCACGGTGGATAAGAAAATAAGAATATCTCCTAGTTTTCAAACTATGTCTAGCAAACATGGGAACTAGCCTCTGGATTAAACCTAAGAGAACTAGGTATGTTTCGGTCTCACCTTGGCCAGTGATATAACCTCTTTTTTGTGTGGGGAAGATACCACATTTAATATTTCTCTTACAAGATCTATGTCGATTAATTCTCAAAAGAAAGTTCATGGTTCACTTTAGTCGTGAGACACACCATTTTCAGTGTGGAGTAAACAATTGAGATGGTTTCATTTTAGCCGGTGAGTCACTCCTTTTTGGTGTGGGGCAGACACAAGATTTCATTTTAACTCGCATGATGTATGATTTACTTTGATTGGTGAATCACCTCTTTTAGCTATGGGGAAGACACTGGATTTCGTGTAGCTTCACATGATCTTAATGCTACCGACATCTTTATCTAAATTACAAGGAAAAACATATGTAATTTCATGGCGAACTAAGAAAGTAAGAGTTGTGAATGCTAATGTTGACAAGAATGAAGTTTCCAATAAGTAAAGGGCATAGCTAAAAATGAATACTAATATTATGAAAATGATCAATCCAATTAATATTGGCTTATAATGACTTTATATAATTGGTAAAAGATCATAATCAAATAAGATTGGCTTATTGTCACGACCCGTATTCTTGAATATGAATTGCAACCGGCATCGTTGACCTCTCAGAGGTCGCATAAAAGCATTATGTTAAATTCATCACATTCATAAGGTTAATTTTATTGAAAAATTTTATACTTTTAACGAATGAAATATACATAGACCTCATATAGTGATTTCATGAATTCATCATATACTAAGTTCAACATAAATGTAACAACCATATATCATAAGAATCAATTAGAAGGAGAATAAGAATATATTATAAATATGTTTGCCAAACACGACCTTATTACAAAACCTTAGAAATGAAAATACGAATGAAATGCTAAGGACAACATCCACTAGCTTTGTCTAAAACAAAGGCTTGACTAAAATTGTTGCATCCTCAAAATCAAGAGGACCTAACAAATTTTTTGGAGAAACGCTAAGGTCCAAACTGTTGCAAGAGTCGTCAATCTGTTCCGTAACCTGCATATATAAAATAGTAAATAGTAGGGGTTAGTACACCATGTGTACTTGTTATGGGTGTATGCACACATACACATTAGGCTATGCATGATCAAAGAACGATCTTCCTAAACAACATGCTATTTCGGGAAAGCTTAGTCACTAGACTTTCTTAAATAGTTAGTTGTGATTTGTGCTATGAATATGATGTGTTTTAATGCATTCAAAGCACACAAGTCATTTTCTATATGATTACAAAAAAGTAGTATCAGTAACATAATTGAAGAAAAACTCGAGCAAATATTTGAGATTTTTTATTATCTTAGGCCGAGGGAAACTATTAAAGTGCCCCTAAATCGTCGGAACAAAAATTAACCCTTTTGGACCATCCTAGGTTAAGTACTAGGATGTTTCTTGAGTAATACTAGGTTAGTGTATGAATTTCAATTTGACCCCTTTATTTTAATTAATTAAATGTCTAATTTAACTAATTAAGTGACCTAGGGTAATTTTTAATGTACACTTAAGTTGTTATAGCCATAACTAATCCTTTGAACTATCCTAGGTGAGGTACTAGGTTGTTATTTTCTTGTTTTAACCGAAGTCTTGATATTGCTTTGTGATTTCGGTTTTGCCCCTTTAAATTAGTTAATGAAGTTGATAAATTAATTAATTATGTAGCCTAGGGTAATTACCAAATTACCCTTAAGTCGTTAGGATCCTAACTAACTCTTTGGACCATCCTATGTTTGGCACTAGGTTGTCCCTTTCTTGTCATAACTGAAATCTTAATTTTTTTCCGGTTTTAGCCCTTTGAAATTAATTATTTAAATTTGACTAAATTATTTAATTACGTTATGTATGGAAATTACTACAGTAACCATAATTTTTAGGACCATAACTAACCCTTTGGACAGTCCTAGGTTAGGTACTAGGTTGTGTATTTAACTAGTACTAGATTAGTGTCAACCCGATTTTGGTCCTAGGTTGTCGGGTGCACTAATGGGTCCTATTCGGTTAGTGCTAGGTTATTTAGTTATTTAGGGTAGTAGGTTTGTGTCTATAATTTTTAGGGAGGTTAGTACCCACATGGAGTGGTCCCTTGTTCACGTTTTTCCCTTAACAAATCAGTTAGGGTGGTCCCCTCCTTTGGAAGCTTCGTCACATATTTTACATATGTGCTTGAACATGGGTTTGTTGCACTTTCCTAACTAACTGCTATTTATGGTTCATTTTGGAATGTTTACTTATTGTTCCAAGACACACTATGTCCTTGGCCACTGCTTAATCTACATGATCCTTTTAAATAGTCATGTGTTATGGTACTAGGCTTTACACTTGGATGACTAGTAGTTCATGTGATTTGTATAGATGACTTTATAATTATTTTAGGGTCTTAATTTAAGGTAAATTCATTACACAAACTCATAGATACTTGAAAATTTGGCTAAGACTCTCAAAACCACCATATTCTACTATACCCATATTTTTCTAATATGCCCAATATTTCTAAATATTAGGCATTGGGATGCCTATTTACCCGTGATATACATTCTTAAGAACGTATTTCGCTTTTTATTAATCCTATGATTTTCCGGAATGTTACATTATCCCCCCCACCCTTAGGAACATTTATCCCCGAATGACACTTATACATCATTTAAACGAAGAGGTGACTTTTTATAGTTACCTTGTCATACTTAAACGTTTCTCTTTTGTGAATATTTCATTCACACTTATTTGGATGATGCATATATTTCAAGCTTGTCTGAAGCTTCATATTTGAGATTGAGGAATTTCCTTATCAATCCCACGTAACTCAATGCACATCACAAGTCATGCAACACAGAATAACATGCCTATGCTACACAAAGACCCCAACATAAAATGCAACATAAATTCATTATTACTCACATAGTGCTATTATAAGATATACGATTAGTGACTTACAACATCCAATCCACTAAGGCACTTAAACAACGAGTTTCTTAACGTAAACCATACTTAGGAAGAGTATATCTAACCTCTTAGATAACATATTATTGTACTTAAGATTTGAACCTATTTACGCCCAACTTAATTTCAAATAGTCTTGCCACTATGCCATCTACTTCTCTATATACCCCTTCAGTTTTACCACTGTCTCCTATGGGAGTAATAACTTGAAGCGGTTCATGTAGGATCTCAAGAAGTAAAACAAATTGATCAGACACAAAAGGAGTTACCATAGACAAGGTAGATCCTAGATCTAATAATTAATAAACAGGAAAGCAGAAGACAACTAACTTACCATTATGCACATCCGCGGATTTCTCTTGTTTCTCTCTTCCTTTCAATGCATAGAACGGGTATCCCTTGGGGGGTTTGGCTATCACATAAGGATTTGGTAGAGGTTGAGTATCCGCCTTGCCCTGTTGGATTCGAACCACTCCCTTCTAATTTTAACCCAAGTTATTTTGTAACTGAAATCTTACTACCCTGTTTCTATAGTCTATTATAGCATAAAACTTATGAAGCAAATCCATGCCTAAGCCATATTCTTGAGTTTGTATGCAGCCAACTTAGCTTCCTATTCCAAATCAATACTCATAGCATTCTTTTAGACATTACCATGCTTTCAAATCCATGTGTACTACCACTCTCACCATATATCTTTCATCCAAGTTGGTATTTACATTTTGGACCCTTCCTAGGAAGGCCAGATCATGTGTCTGGCATCTTAGTCGACTTGGCCATCCTAATTCTTGTGTTTATTCTTCTACGCCATTACACAAGAAGGAAGTGAGATACTTATAATGAAAGAAAGTGTCAGTGCTCCTGATAGCACGATAAAAAGTAGAAGAGAGGAGAATTTTCTATTATCGCATAGTCTTTAAGTCATGTTTGTGGCTCACTTCACAGCCATAAGTTAGGAACTACGTAATGTGGTTGTGTTGAGGTTTAGATCCTATGTAATTTACCTGCATGCTCTGATACCAAGTTTTTCATGACTTAGATTCTTGAATCCAAAGTGCAACCGGCATTGTTGACCTCTCAGTTATCACTGACAAGCCTCATCTTGCATTCATGATATTCATATGTTTAATTTTAGCGGAAAATTTAAAACTTATAAACGTATGAAGTATTCAAAGACTTCATATAGTTATTTCATGAATTCATCATATAATAAGCTCAACATAAATGTAAAAACCATATAGCATAAGAATCAAATCGAAAAAGAATAAGAATATATCATACATTCGTTTGCCAAACACGACCATATTACAAAGGCTTCAAAATGAACGTACGAAAGAAACTCTAGGGACAAAATACACTAGCTTGGTCTAAAACTATGGATAGACTAAAACTGTAGGATCCTCGAAATCAAGAGGACCTAACAAATGGTCTGGAGAAACATTGAAGTCCAAACCGTTGCAAGAGTTACCAATCTATCCCTTAACCTGCATATATAAAATAGTAAATACTAGGGGTTAGTACAACAATTGTACTAAGTATGGGTGTATTCACATATACACCTAAGGCTTTGCATGATCAAAAAAAATCTTCCTAAAAAACATGGTATTTCTACAAAGCCTAGTCACTAGACTTTCCTATATCATTAGTTGTGAATTGTGGTATGAACATGACGCATTTTAATTAGTTCAAAGAACACAAGTAATTTTTTATATGATTAGATTACATTAGCATAATGAACATAATTTTAAAATAAATCGAGCAAAGATTTGACATTTTTTATCCTCTTATTCCCATACCCACAATGAATGGATGTTAGTTATCCCAGGACTAAGCAATGATTTCCCTACCTAATAGTGAGTCATTCTTTACACTAGTTATGCATTACCTTTCATATGAAAATATCTGTTGATCATGCCATTTATTTCAATACTTTCATGTTTTATATATTATACATTTCATATACACAAGACTTTTGAATCATTGATGTAGAATTAAGACATCTCAATTAAGGGCCCAACATATGGGACCTCAACCTAAGAGCCTTCTAGCAATGACAGAGTCTTAATCATTCGTTCATTCATACTTGATATTATTAATTTCATTCAATCGTAGGCTGATATAAACACCAACTATACCTCGGATGAAGTTTAAGACTCTTATTGAGATCATGAAGTGTAATGACTATGAATGACGTAATGTCATTACTTGAATCTTATTTCAGATCGTGGTTGTCTTGCACAAACACCATCAGTATTGTTCATTTCATTATTTTTCATACTTAAGGGCTAGCCTAATTTTTTCTTTGGGAACTTTAACCTTAACATACATAAATCATGTGAGCATCATGAAATCCAGTGTCTGTCCTACAACGAAAAAAAGGGGGAAACACCGGCCAAAGTTACCCGAACATGCTAACGTATATAGGGAGTCAAAACCAGCTAGAACTCTATATTGGCAGTATAGGTTAAAGACTAGGAGATATAATCAGACCCATACCCGGCATGCTGGACAGTCTCATCTCTTGAGAGTCACGTGAACCTCCGTCCTTCCCGAAGGAAGGCATCAACACTAATAGTGAGCCTATCAAGGCTTAGTATAAAGTTCAAATACATCAAACTCATACATCATGGAAGATGTGTTCTAGCATGAGGGCATCATTGCTCATTAGATTATTTCTCATCTCATCATTAGTATTAAGTGTGAATTGATGTTACACTTACATATAGAGTATGATTGAGACTGGTTTCTTGATATTCAACACTCTCTTAGATGAGTACTTTTAATGACCTTTGCTTAGGCTTGGTTGAGAGTTTTCTCACAGTTATCTTAGCCTCTTATAATTTTGTCACCATTTTATTTATAATCATGGATTAACATAATTACTCTTCTCATTACGCAAATGTTCATTTCTTCTTTATCATTTAGTGTTGACTCAAGCATTATGGAGGCTTGCTTTTACATTGAGATTTACTTACTCTATTGATTACTGGTCATCCTTACTTTACATTGATCAAATGTGAATTTTCCTTCCTTATCATCCTTTGGTGTTAATGAGACTAGCTTACACATTCTAACATCTTAATACGTTTGTATTCTTTTAACATAGTAGCTTATGTGTAAGTGAGACATGTCTCACTTTCTTTAAAACCCAATCCTGGTCACATACTTATTTTAGACGCCTTTAATTCTTTTATAACTGACATTACATAATTATATTTGTGTAGTTGATTCATTTCATCATTTATGGACGATAAGAACTTCATTCAATGAGTTTCATGAGTTCTTATGTCATTCTTTTAGAGCATGTTGGGAGTTGTCCCAATGAGTGGATATTTCTTCGTTATGGATTCATTGAATTACTTTAGAAGTGCTTATAATATATTTGATACTCTTACTATACAAGATTGACATATGATTAGTATTGGCATAAACATTTGGGTATAGATTACATTACCATCTTTGTTGGCATAGGCCAATTTTACATTCTTTCATGCTTGGTTGGATATGTATATTATTCCTTATACAATCTTTTAATTATATAAAAAATAATATATCCATTTGCATGCATCCCTTTTGGAAAATATATTGTTAGCCATTTTATTGGCATAAGCCAAACAGTCATTCAAATTCTAATTTCATGGAGATCTTTTTAACAAACCATATAACATAACATTAGGCATAACATTTTTAAACATCTTCAATAGCATAATATGATCATGTAACGAACACAACATCATCAACTATTAATATTTACATAAGGTATACACAATAAACCGTAATCATTTAAATACATAATAATTTAGGACACATCTTAACATAGTATCATTCTCTTATGAAATGTTGGTCCATGACTTTAGGGTAACATTTTTCATACATATTGGAAAACGTCATATTAATGTTTATGAATTTAACACCTTCATAACGTAACAATAACAACAATGAAACATTCAGACAAACACATTATCACTTAAAACAATTATGGGTGTAAATAACACATTTTCAATTCATGATTCACGTTTTAAGCACTTAACTTTATACGATCACAACTTCATAGGTTATTCAACAATCAAAATTCAAGAACATTTCATATAAGATAATACAACCACATACCAACAACATGATATCTAACTTATTCAACATTGAATTGAAAAGGATACTAGGGACAAATGAGTTCAACGAGAATATGGGAACAACCCTAGTTTTCATGATCTGTGAATCGTTGGAAAGATTGTTTTCTTGGAGAAAGAGTCTACTATAGAAACCCATACCTTATGTAGAACTTAATCTACAAAGACCACCTTGAACGAACCCTTGAAATCGCCCTAGAGAAATAGATAAATTTAATTACTTTTTCTTGTGTTCATTGCTTATTGGTTTTGTGTCCTTTTTATCTGAATCTGAAGGTGATTTTTATGATTAAGAACTGATATTGACACATTCAACTTAGGGTTAATAAGTTAATCATAAATTAATTAACTAATTACTAAAAAGCCCCTCCTAGATTGACTAGCACTAGGAAAACATAATACTTGGTCAAATCTGAACATTTTCATAATAATTTCGTTTTTACCATTTAAATTAATTAATTAAATGGATAATTTAATTTATTAATTTCCCTTGGTAACCATAAAAGTGCCCCTAAATCATTGGAACAAATATTAACCCTTTTGGACCATCATAGGTTAAGTACTTGGATGTTTCTTGAGTTGTACTAGGTTAGTGTAAGAATTTCCGTTTAATCCATTTAATTTAATTTATTAAATGGATACTTTCAATATTTAATTAACCTATAAAAATTACTAAAGTACCCTTTACTCGTTATAACCATAACTAATCCGTTGAACCATTCTATCTTAGGCAATAGGTTGTTTTTTCTTGTTTTAACAGAAATCTTGATATTTCATTGTGATTTCTATTTTCCCCCTTTAAATAAATAATTAAGTCTATAAATTAATTAATTAATTATATGAGGTTAATTGCTAATGTTTCCTCAAGTCTTTAGGATATAAACAAACTCTTTGGACCATCCTAGGTTAGGTACTAGGTTGTCCTTTTCTTATCTTCACTGAAATGTTAAATTTCTTTTTTTTTAGTTTGAGTGATTTTAAATTAATTAATTAATTTTTTAAATTAATTAAGTAGGTAATATAGGGGAATTACTAAAGTACCCATAAGTTATTAGGACCATAACTAACCTTTTGGACCATCCTAATTTAGGTACTACGTTGTCTCTTTAACTAGTACTAGGTTAGTCTCTACCTAGTTTTGGTCCTAGGTTGTCGGGTGCACTAATGGTTCCTATTCGGTTATTCCTAGGTTATTATGTTATTTAGGTCATTAGGTTAGTGTCTAGATTTTATAGGGAGGTTAGGTCCCACATGGAGTGGTCCCTTGTGCACGTTTTCCCCCTAACTATCTTAACCGAGTTCGGTTAGGGTGGTCCCCTCCTTTTGCAGCTTCTTCACATGTCTTGGACATGTGCTTCGACATGGGTTAGTCGCACTTTCTTAAAAACTATTATTTATGGTTCATTTGTGAATGTTTACTTATTGTGCCAAGGATCCTCACTATATCCTTGAGCACTATTTAATCTACATTATCCTTTTAATAATCATGGACATTATGTAAAGTTATAAATAGTATGTCATCCATATAAAAAAAAGGCACATTACAAATTTTGTATATATAGGGGACTTCCTCTCATCAATAAAGATAGGGACTTCACCGCATCCTCTCTTCACTCTCTTTCAATTCCACACACTCCCCCTATTTGTTACAAAGCTAAGTAAGGAAGAAAGAAACTAAGTACAAAATTCTCAGCCATGGAGAATCTACAAACAGAGGTATACATTTTTATGTATATGAGCAGCTAAATCAGTTTTATTCCTTATAATCTCTTGCTAATTATAATTGTTCATCATGCTACAGTAATGTTAAGATAATCATCTCTAGGAATGTAACGACCTGTTTAGTCGTTTTAGAGCAGCAGAACAAATTCTGGAAAAACTGGCCAAAACCACGGACACTGCGACGGACCGTCACAGGCACGACGGCCCGTCGAGGAGGTTCCGTTCCACGACACTTAGAATTCTGAAATTGGGTACTGAAAATCGACTCTCAACTTCAGAATTTAAATGGCGAACGGACCGTCACATCCACGACGAACCGTCGTGAGTACCCGCTGCAAAACACTTCAACTTTTGAGAATTTGGTACAAGAAAGCGAGTCTCGACCGTCAGACGGAGGCGTGACGGACCGTCACAGGGTGACGGGCCGTCACAACCCACTGAAACACAGGGAGCGCGACGACCGGCGTGACGGACCGTCGCACTCACGACGGCCCGTCACGGGTTGCGCAGTCCCAGGCGGTTTAGGATTTCGTCCCACGTTTTAAGGGTCATTTTGGACTATTCTTTCCTTAATTATAAAGTTTGAGGGTTATTATTAATAAATCTAATTACTTGGGGGTTAAATTAGGTAACCTTAAGTTAATTAGTGGGTCATTATTACCATCTTTTATTCTTAATTATATATGAATTAGGGTAAAAGAAAGAGGGTTTGAATAAAGAAAATAAGAAAGAACAAAGAGAGACAGAAAGAGAAAGAGAACGAGTAGAGAGAGGGAAACGAAGGGGATAGCAAGGATTTTGAGGAGATAGCTTGTTGATCCAATTCTTCGGTGGAGGTAGGTTATGGTTTTCATGCTATTCGTAGTAAACTCTTAATAGCGAATGATATATGTTAGTAGTATTGTAAAACCCTTCTATATGCTTAATTGTATGCTTGCATGAATGATGTTATTATGTAATTATGAATAAATAAGCATGACGAAGCTATTGAATCCCAAATCTTGAAAGAAACTTTAATCTACTTGTTAATGATAAGGCATTTGGTATAAAAGAAGGCTTGATGAATTAAAGTAATGGGATTGATGATGCCTTGGTATAGAGAAGGCTTGATGAACGGATATAATGAGAATTAGTGGATCGGAGTGTCACGTTCCGACACATAGTATTAGTGGGGACGGGTGTCACGAACCGACACGTAGAATTAGGGGATCGAGTGTCACGTGCCGACACATATAGATCGGGTGTCACGAACCGACACGTAGATTTAGGGATCGGGTGTCACGAACCGACACGTAGATTTAGGGGATCGGGTGTCACGAACCGACACGTAGATTTAGGGGATCGGGTGTCACGAACCGACACGTAGATGTAGGGGATCGGGTGTCACGAACCGACACGTAGATTTAGGGGATCGGAGTGTCACGTACTGACACAAGAGGAATATGAATAATGAATCGTGAAAGATGAGAATATACTCAACATAATGAACTTAATTCCCAAATGAGCATGGTATTGAGGCTTGAGCCCTCATGGATGAACTTAATGGTACTTATTGATGATTATAGTACTTGTTGTTGCTACATGTTGAGTTTTATAGTTGATTTATGATATTAATCGATATATTCGCTTTCTATTTTGAGTTGGCCGATGATATCTACTCGGTACTTGTGGTTGTACGACCCCTACTTTTATGTTTTCTTCTTTGCTAATTGTGGAATACAATAACGTTCCGTCATCTTCAACTCAAGATGATTCAAGCCAGTCTTACTACACCGGAAATTCAGGGTGAGCTAATACGTCTAGCTTGGACTGGATCTTCTTCTTCAAGTCTTGATGCCTTGAATTCCGGCATGGACTAGCTTTTATGTATTTTTAGTTCTTGGACATTCTTAGTTTAGTAATTTGAAATAGATGTTCTTGTGATGATGACTTCCAGATTTTGGGGATATTAATAATAGTTTTGAATTGTTTTATTAATGAGTTAAGTCTTCCGCATTATTTTCTGTTGTTATATATTGAAATGTTAAGGGTTAAATTGGTTGGTTCGCTCACATAGGAGGGTAGATGTGGGTGCCAGTCGCGGTCCGGATTTGGGTCGTGACAAACTTGGTATCAGAGCATTAGGTTCGTTGGTCTCATCACACAAGAACAGGTCTAGTAGAGTCTTAAGGAACGGTAGGGGGACGCCTTTACTTTTCCTTGAGAGGCTACAAGACTTTAGGAAAATTTCACTCTTTCATTCTTTCTTTCGTGCTACTACTTGAGTCCAATTGGTATCTGACCATCTTCACTCTATTTCGCAGATGGTTAGAACTAGAGCCACGACCGCGCCAACAACAACACCGGCAAGACAAGAAACGTCTGAGCCAGCCACTGGGGCTGTGGCTCGAGGGAGAACAACGGCAAGAGGCCGTGGAAGAGGTCGTGGGAGGACGTCCTCTAGAGGAAGAGGACGAGCACCTAGCCCATCTGATACTAGGGCGGTGACTCCTCCACCGACTGAAGAGGTGATAAGAGAAGGGGAGGATGGGGTGAATGAGCAAGTACAGAATGAGGAAATGCCACCTCAACCTACCCCAGAGATGATCAATCAGGTTCTCGCTTATCTTAGCGGGTTATCTGATCACGGTCGAGCACCTCCTGGGTTTCGCACCAACACCTCCGGTTTGAGGTACGACATGCGGCTACTATGGCTCCCCGCATGGATGCACCATTGGGAATGGGCACATTTCCACGTCTGACTACTGGGCCTATTATGACAAACGATCAACATGAACTTTTCAGTAAGTTCTTGAAATTGAAACCTCCAGTCTTTAAGGGTGCAGAATCAGAGGATGCCTACGATTTTCTGGTTGATTGTCATGAGCTACTACACAAGATGGGTATAGTAGAGAGGTTTGGTGTCGAGTTCGTGAGCTATCAGTTTCAAGGGAACGCCAAAATGTGGTGGCGTTCACATGTTGAGTGTCAACCAACAGAGGCACCACCTATGACTTGGGAATCATTCTCGAGTTTGTTCATGGAAAAGTATATCCCCCGGACCTTGAGGGATAGGAAGAGGGATGAGTTCTTGAGTCAGGAGCAAGGTAGAATGACGGTTAATGCATACGAGGCTAAATTTGGCGCACTATCCAGATCGCCACCCAACTCTGTTTGATCCACAAGAACGGATCCGCCGTTTTGTGAAGGGATTGAGGGCGAGTTGCGGATTTCGCCTTACAGTAGCGGCAAATGGCAAAATCCTTCCAAGAGGTGGTAGACTTTGTGATAGAAGTGGAAGGAGTGAAGCCACACGACTTCACCACAACTTCGACATCAAAAAGGTTTCGAAAGGGAGGTGAGTTTAATAGTTCGTATACTAGAGGACAGAGCTCCGGAGGTTACTCAAGTCGACCAATCCAGTCTTCACTACAGACTGTAGTTGGGGGACCACCTCAGACCGGTCAACACTTCTCTGAGAGACCTATGCTTGACTCTAGAGAGTGTTATGGATGTGGGGAGACTGGACATATTAGGAGGAATTGTCCCAAACAAAGTTATAGACCCCCAATAGCTAGAGGTAGAGGTGGTCATGGTAGAGGCCGTTATTCTGGAGGACGTGGTAGTCGAGGTAATGGTGGTCACCAAAACGACAGAGGTGATGGGCAAACTGGAGCCACTACTACGCAACATGGTAGGGGCAACGGACAAACTAGTAATGGGGCCCATTGTTACGCTTTCCCTGGGAGATCTGAAGCGGAGGCGTCTGATGCTGTCATCACAGGTAACCTTTCGATTTGTGATTGCATGGCTTCCGTATTGTTTGATCCTGGATCCACATTTTCTTATGTATCTTCCTCATTTGCTAACGGTCTAAATTTACATTGTGAATTACTTGACACGCCTATTCGTGTTTCTACTCAGGTGGGTGAGTCTGTGATAGTTAAAAAGGTGTATAGGTCTTGTTTGGTGAATTTTGTGGGAGCAACACTTACGTAGATTTGGTTATCTTAGAAATGGGTGATTTTGATGTAATTACGGGTATGACTTGGCTCTCTCCGAATTTTGCAATTTTGGATTGTAATGCTAAAGCGGTGGCGTTAGCCAAGCCTGGCGAGATCCGTTAGTGTGGGAGGGTGACTACACTTCCAATCCGGTCCGCATCGTCTCCTTTCTTCGAGCTAAGAAAATGGTTAGTAAAGGGTGTTTAGCTTTCTTGGCACATCTTAAGGATGACACTATTCAAGTACCTTCGATTGAGTCGGTTTCGTTAGTCCGTGAGTTTTTGGATGTGTTCCCTGCAGATCTTCCTGGTATGCCACCAGATAGGGATATTGACTGCATTGATCTTGAACCGGTACTCGCCCATTTCTATACCCCCTTATAGAATGGCTGCGGCCGAATTAAGAGAGTTAAAGGCACAACTTCAAGAGTTATTGAACAAAGGCTTCATTAGACCAAGTGCATCCCCTTGGGGTGCTCCGGTTTTGTTTGTGAAGAAGAAGGATGGGAGTTTTCGGATGTGCATAGACTACGCATAACCGAATAAGGTAACTATCAAGAACAAGTATCCTCTTCCTCGCATTGATGACTCGTTCAATCAACTACAAGGTGCTTGTGTCTTCTCTAAGATTGTCTTGAGATCCGGTTATCATCAATTGAAAATACGGGCAACGGATGTACCAAAGACTGCTTTTCGAACTAGATATGGACATTACGAATTTGTGGTGATGTCTTTTGGTCTTACGAATGCCCCTGCTGCGTTCATGAGCTTGATGAACGGGATCTTTAAGCCATATTTGGACCTTTTCGTGATCGTATTTATTGATGATATATTGGTATACTCGAAGAGCAAGAAGGAACATGAAGAGCATTTGAGAATGGTATTGGAAATGTTGAGGGAGAAAAAGCTTTACGCCAAATTCTCTAAGTGTGAGTTTTGGCTAGATGCGGTGTCCTTCTTGGGGCACGTGGTTTCTAAGGAAGGAGTGATGGTAGATCCATCTAAGATTGAGACAGTGAAGAATTGGGTAAGACCCACTAATGTATCAGAAATAAGGAGCTTTGTTGGGTTAGCTAGCTACTACCGCAGATTTGTCAAGGGATTCTCTTCTATTGCTTCCCAATTGACGAACTTGACTAAGCAAAATGTTCCATTTGTATGGTCGGATGAGTGTGAGGAAAGCTTTCAAAAGCTCAAGACTTTATTGACTACCGCACCCATTCTCACCTTGCCAGTGGAAGGTAAGGACTTCATTGTGTATTGTGATGCATCCTATTCTGGGTTGGGTGCAGTGTTAATGCAAGAGAAAAATGTGATTGCTTATGCTTCGAGGCAATTAAAGGAGCATGAACGTAACTATCCGACCCATGATTTGGAGTTGGCCGCGGTAGTATTTGCACTAAAACAATGGAGACACTATTTGTATGGGGTTAAGTGTGAAGTCTACACGGATCATCGTAGCCTTCAGTACGTCTTTACTCAGAAAGATTTGAACTTGAGACAAAGGAGATGGATGGAACTACTAAAGGACTACGATATCACTATCTTGTATCATCCGGGGAAGGCGAATGTTGTAGCGGATGCTTTGAGTAGAAAGGCGGGAAGCATGGGAAGTCTAGCTCATTTGCAAGCTTCTAGGCGCCCATTGGCGTGAGAAGTGCAGATTTTGGCTAACGATTTGATGAGGTTAGAAGTAAATGAGAAGGGAGGATTGTTAGCTAGTGTGGAGTCGAGATCTTCTTTTCTTGACAAGATTAAGGGAAAACAGTTTGATGATGAGAAACTAAGGCGAATCCGAGACAAAGTGTTGCAAGGAGAGGCTAAGGAAGCACAAATCGATGAGGAAGGTGTTTTGAGAATCAAGGGAAGGGTATGTGTACCCCGAGTTGATGATTTGATCAACACTATTCTGACGGAAGCTCATAGTTCAAAGTATTCTATACATCCGGGTGCGACCAAGATGTACCGTGACCTAAAGCAACACTTTTGGTGGAGTAGAATGAAGCGTGATATTGTTGACTTCATTGCCAAGTGTCCAAACTGTCAACAAGTGAAGTATGAACACCAAAGGCCGGAGGAACACTTCAGAGAATGCCTATTCCTGAATGGAAATGGGAGAGAATTGCAATGGACTTTGTGGTTGGTCTTCCAAAGACATTGGGTAAGTATGACTCCATTTGGGTAGTTGTCGATAGGTTAACTAAGTCTGCTCATTTTATTCCGGTCAAGGTAACTTACAACGCAGAGAAGTTAGCCAAGATCTACATCTCAGAAATCGTTCGATTGCATGGGGTTCCACTCTCCATTATATCAGATAGAGGTACGCAGTTTACTTCTAAGTTTTGGAAAACATTGCATGCGGAATTGGGTACTAGGTTGGACCTTAGTACTGCGTTCAATCCTCAGACCGATGGTCAGTCTGAACGAACGATTCAAGTGTTGGAGGATATGCTTCGCGCATGCGTGATAGAGTTTGGTGGCCATTGGGATAGCTTCTTACCCTTAGCGGAGTTTTCATACAATAATAGCTATCACTCAAGCATTGACATGGCTCCATTTGAAGCATTGTATGGTAGGAGATGTAGGTCTCCCATTGGTTGGTTTGATGCATTCGAGGTTAGACCTTGGGGTACCGATCTTTTGAGGGATTCTATGGAGAAGGTGAAAGCTATTCAAGAAAAGCTTCTAGCGGCGCAAAGTAGACAAAAGGAGTATGCAGACCGAAAGGTTAGAGACTTGGAGTTCATGGAGGGTGAACAAGTCTTGCTGAAGGTTTCACCTATGAAAGGGGTGATGCGGTTTGGCAAAAGAGGTAAGCTAAGTCCAAGGTATATTGGACCATTTGAGGTACTAAAGCGAGTAGGGGAGGTGGCTTATGAATTAGCCTTGCCCCCAGGGCTGTCCGGAGTACATCCGGTATTCCATGTGTCCATGTTGAAAAGATACCATGGAGATGGAAACTACATCATCCGTTGGGATTCAGTTTTGTTGGATGAGAACTTGACTTATGAAGAGGAACCGGTTGCTATATTAGATAGAGAGGTTCGCAAGTTGAGGTCGAGAGAAATTGCATCCATCAAAGTTCAATGGAAGAATCGACCGGTTGAAGAGGCTACTTGGGAGAAGGAGGCGGATATGCAAGAGAAATACCCACATCTGTTTACAGATTCAGGTACTCCTCTTCGCCACGGTTTTTCTTCTTTTGATCGTTCGGGGACGAACGATGGGTAAATTGGTATCTATTGTAACGACCTGTTTAGTCGTTTTAGAGCAGCAGAACAAATTCTGGAAAAACTGGCCAAAACCACGGACACTGCGACGGACCGTCACAGGCACGACGGCCCGTCGAGGAGGTTCCGTTCCACGACACTTAGAATTCTGAAATTGGGTACTGAAAATCGACTCTCTGAACTTCGTAACGAAATGGCAGAACGGACCGTCACATCCACGACGAACCGTCGTGAGTACCCGTTGCAAAACACTTCAACTTTTGAGAATTTGGTACAAGAAACGAGTCTCTGACCGTCAGGACGGAGGGCAGGACGGACCGTCACAGGGGTGACGGGCCGTCACAGCCCACCTGAAACCTGGGGAGGCGCGACGACCGGCGTGACGGACCGTCGCACTCACGACGGCCCGTCACGGGTTGCGCAGTCCCAGGCGGTTTAGGATTTCGTCCCACGTTTTAAGGGTCGTTTTGGACTATTCTTTCCTTAATTATAAAGTTTGAGGGTTATTATTAATAAATCTAATTACTTGGGGGTTAAATTAGGTAACCTTAAGTTAATTAGTGGGTCATTATTACCATCTTTTATTCTTAATTATATATGAATTAGGGTAAAAGAAAGAGGGTTTGAATAAAGAAAATAAGAAAGAACAAAGAGAGACAGAAAGAGAAAGAGAACGAGTAGAGAGAGAGGGAAACGAAGGGGATAGCAAGGATTTTGAGGAGATAGCTTGTTGATCCAATTCTTCGGTGGAGGTAGGTTATGGTTTTCATGCTATTCGTAGTAAACTCTTAATAGCGAATGATATATGTTAGTAGTATTGTAAAACCCTTCTATATGCTTAATTGTATGCTTGCATGAATGATGTTATTATGTAATTATGAATAAATAAGCATGACGAAGCTATTGAATCCCAAATCTTGAAAGAAACTTTAATCTACTTGTTAATGATAAGGCCTTGGTATAAAAGAAGGCTTGATGAATTAAAGTAATGGGATTGATGATGCCTTGGTATAGAGAAGGCTTGATGAACGGATATAATGAGAATTAGTGGATCGGAGTGTCACGTTCCGACACATAGTATTAGTGGGACGGGTGTCACGAACCGACACGTAGAATTAGGGGATCGGAGTGTCACGTACCGACACATATAGGGGATCGGGTGTCACGAACCGACACGTAGATTTAGGGGATCGGGTGTCACGAACCGACACGTAGATTTAGGGAATCGGGTGTCACGAACCGACACGTAGATTTAGGGGATCGGGTGTCACGAACCGACACGTAGATTTAGGGGATCGGGTGTCACGAACCGACACGTAGATTTAGGGGATCGGAGTGTCACGTACCGACACAAGAGGAATATGAATAATGAATCGTGAAAGATGAGAATATACTCAACATAATGAACTTAATTCCCAAATGAGCATGGTATTGAGGCTTGAGCCCTCATGGATGAACTTAATGGTACTTATTGATGATTATAGTACTTGTTGTTGCTACATGTTGAGTTTTATAGTTGATTTATGATATTAACTGATATATACTGTTTTCTATTTTGAGTTGGCCGATGATATCTACTCAGTACTTGTGGTTGTACTGACCCCTACTTTTATGTTTTCTTCTTTGCTAATTGTGGAATACAGCGAACGTTCCGTCATCTTCAACTCAGCAGTGATTCAAGCCAGTCTTACTACACCGGAAATTCAGGGTGAGCTAATACGTCTAGCTTGGACTGGATCTTCTTCTTCAAGTCTTGATGTCTTGAATCCCGGCATGGACTAGCTTTTATGTATTTTTAGTTCTTGGACATTCTTAGTTTAGTAATTTGAAATAGATGTTCTTGTGATGATGACTTCCAGATTTTGGGGATATTAATAATAGTTTTGAATTGTTTTATTAATGAGTTAAGTCTTCCGCATTATTTTCTGTTGTTATATATTGAAATGTTAAGGGTTAAATTGGTTGGTTCGCTCACATAGGAGGGTAGATGTGGGTGCCAGTCGCGGTCCGGATTTGGGTCGTGACAAGGAAGTTTGCTATGGAAATATTCTGAGAATAGGTATACGCAGACTATGCCATCCTAATGTTGAAACCAGTAGGCAAGAAGGCCGTTAAGGGGAGTAAACAAAGTTAAGGCGCTGTTAGGGTAACTTATTGAAGAAGAAAGCCATAGTAGTGACCAAAAAAGATGATAATTAAATTATTAATATTTCATGATAAATAAGTATAATCGGCTAAGAGGTTAGGGGAATAGAAATTTTTAAGCACATCATGTGACAACATGAATACCTACTTGCTAGCTGATGATGATAACTACAAAGTATTGATGTTATATATACTAAAAAATATAAACAAAGATGTAAAAAGGATAATCTATGAGAAATTATTAATGTTTGAAATAATAGAAGTTACAACCCAAGGTTGGACATAATTAATCATATAAGATAATTTTGAAATTGACCTATATCATGACTTAGAAATATATTCTTACTAATGATAAACTACGACTATTTGGATTATTGTATAGAAACAACAGAAAACCTAATACTACTAGTACATCTGATAAGCAAAAATAGAATGGAATATCAAAGAACCCAAGATATGCAGTATGAAAAATATATACTAGAGAACATAAAGGAAATAACTAGGCTAAATAAACAACTAAGAGAAATTTATGAATATGTTAAAAGACAATTCACCACTAAATAAAGCAACTGACATAACAAGGAGAAAAATACGAAAAAATACCTAAAAAATTAAAAACATTATACAAAAACTATTAAATTCTACAGATTACTAAGACAAATGAAAGTAATATGGCCCACTTAATCGATATAATTTCTAAAACGGAATATAAATATATTTGCTATTTGTTAAAACAATATGAACAAAGAAGAACAATATGAACAAAGAAGAACATACATAACAACTGACAGAGAAAATAATTAAAAAACGGCATAGTTAAGACATCAAAAAGACACACTTGAAAGAAATATATTAGCAGGAATATGCAAAAAATCAATACTGGCACAAAGAAAAGTTATACGTACTTTAGAAATACAAATATGTCACCTTGAATACAAATTACAACATAACCTACCATGAATAAAGAAAAAATTGCAGCAGATGAAAAGACATATGAAAACCAAAATGGATTAAAAATAAAAATAATATTTTCAAACTTAGGAAGGAAATATAAAAACACTTGAAATATTTTATACCTAATTCTAGAAAAAGAAACGGCAAAACTAGAAGATAGCCTAACAGCTATGATACGTATAACAAACGAAAATGAAGAAATAGTAAAGCTAAAAGAAATTGAAATAATAAAATCACAAGCAAAACAAGGAGTACAATTTATAGAAGAAATAAAAAATATAAAAATCAACGAATTAGAAAAAGAATTAAATAACCTAAAATTATTATATGAAAATAAAAAAAAAAGAAAAAAAGCAAAGAAATTGAATTAACTAACGAAATAAATTAAACTAAACATAAGTTACAAGAAAACCTTGAAATAGACGAGGTAGGTGAGTTACATACAATAGATCATGACCAAAAATAAGAAATAAGTGATATGAGTGAAACATATACAGAACTATTAGAACAAATAAATAAACCAAATGAATAAGAAATAAATACAGTAGATGTTAAAATTGATGACAAACCTAGTACATCAGTAGTAAAAAATCCAACAAGTAGTCCAAGAAGAACAACCCCACTTATTACACTTACGAACAATCGGATAGATTAGATACGCTATGGAACACTAGACTACATAAAAAATGGACACCTAAACCAATAACAAAACAATATAATTTCTTTAATTTAGAGTTCATTACAAATACTAATAAAACAATCCAAATATGGATAGGATACATATAAAAACAACTAATTGACAATAAAATTGAAATCAACGAAACAACAGGCTATATAAAAAGAACACTAATAGTAGCAACAAAATTATGGCTTGGAAATCTATCTAAGGAAAGTTTAGAAACGCTCAGCAGTAATAAACAATTGGATGGAACTATAGCAACAACAAATATGGATGTACTAGCTAAATATGAAATTGCTAGAAGAAACGAATTCTGTAGTATGACTACAGAAATAGAAGAACAAAATAAAGAAATTAACCAATAGACTCCTTATGACAAAATTAGCTATATGCAATATGTGTTATCGTGATGAATATACATGTGCATTTAACTAATATTATTGCAAAGGAAAGTACGATATAAATGAAAGTAAGGAGATACGAAAACTATATTTCTCAAAACTACCAGAACCTTTTGGTTCAAAAATAATTTAAGATTGGAATAATGGAGGAGTAACAGATACCCTAGGAGAAAGAATAAAATTCTTACAACATTGGTTTATACAACTATGTGAAAAACACCAAACCAAAATAAAAATGGAAAAAGTATTACTCAAAATCCTAAAATGCTTCAAATAAAAAACAGCCCCACAATTTGAATGTCACGAAAATATAATAAAAGCTACGACCTAGACGATATATAAATATGGAACTAAATATAAATACAGGAAACCACGCCAAAGATATTATCTAAAGAATTATAAAACAACAGGACCAAATAAGCCAAAAAATAAACCATCAGAATGTACTAGTTATAACTGTGGAAAGCTAAGAGACATTGCTAATGATTGTAGAATACGAAAAAATCCAAAGAAAAAAAATAGTAGAAATATTAATAGACAATAAAGAATACATGCAATTACATTACTTAGACTATGAATTAATTTAAAATGACAGCATATATGAACTATTAGACAACGACCTAAGCTCAGAAATAGATGAAGAAATAACCAAAGAAGAAATATAATCTCTGAAGAAGATATAAAAATAATATCAAAAGAAAATTATCAAAAAGAAGAATCATCGGAACAAAAAATCATATTTGATAGTACAATATTTGAACAAATAAAAGGAAAGGAGCTAAACTTAAGTGTCAAAGAAGTACATGAGATACCTACCATAAGAAATTGGTTCAGAAAGCAAAAAGATGAATACTGTATAGTTAGTCATAAGGAACACATCATATATTGTAAATATACATAAGGAAAGGCAAAAATATCAATAATAAATAAAAGAATAATAAACAAGGAAATACAAGATATCAAAACCAAGACACCAATAAGATATGTACATTTAGGAGGAACATAAATACTAATAAAAGCATGTTTTAGAGAAGGAATAGATACTCCCATTGAAATATACCTAGCAGACGATATAGATATACTACTATAGAAAAAAGCATAATCAGTGCAATAAAAGGAAACTTAATAAACCAAAAATTTAAATTCATAATAAGTGCTAACTATTCTGTTGCATTAACAGACCGAAATATAGATAAATCATTAGTTCTATACTGGAAAATGTCCAGCATAGAATTTGCACCAGGAAGTATGATATTCCCAGCAAGATGTAAAAATTTATATGTATTGACAACAAAACATAAAATAACAGCAAAAAATAAGATTAATAAAATAAAAATAGAAAATCCATTTGAAAGGATAGTGACTATAATAGATAATAACGATTACAGTAATTAAAAAATCGACATAGAAGAAGACCTAGAAATAGTAATAGAAAGATTAAGTACTTCAAGCGTACCAAATATACTAACAAGCGCTACATCATCAAGAATGAGTACATATAAAAGAAACTATATACTCCCACAAAACTTACTACTAAACACAGACGAAATAACGCCATAAAATTACTACATAACCGGAATAATGGACCAAAAAATATCAAATCTTAATAAATACAGGATAAGAAGAAAATTATATAAGAAGAAAATTAATACCAGAAACAGAAATCATAAAAAAGGACTATTATTCCCTGAACTACCTAGAGAAATAAGAACAAATGAGGAAATGACAGAAAAGGAATCAATTATGGAGGAATACCCTTAATATTTCAATATAAAATTACCAACGAAATAAAAATATTACCTTAGGGTTAAAATGGCTAGAGAAATTTAAACTGTATAATATAGAAAATGAACAATTAACTATAACTTATCAAAATAAGAAGATAATTATCAAAAGAACAAACAAACTGAATAATCAAAATTTATATACTTGCAAAGATTATTGTAGTAGGATATTACCACAGATATTATACACCAATGATAGATACAGGAGTTGAAGGAAATATATGTAAGTATAATTGTTTAGCAGAAGATAAATGGGAAAAATTAAAAACACCTATGGTGGTAAAAGGATTTAATAACGAAGGATGTATGATTACGTATAAAGAGAAAAAATGTAAAAATACAAATATGGGATAAAATACTAACAATAGGAGAAATCTATAATTTTTTAGTTCACAACAAAATATATGTTATTAGGAATGTCATTCTTAGATAAAGTATACCCACATATAATAACAAGAACATACCGGTGGTTTACCACACCATGCAAACATAAAGTAGGAGCAAAAAGAGTAAATAACAAATGATGTAAATCAACAGAATGGATCGAAGAAAGTGAAAAAAATACGCAAAAATTGGAAAATATAAGCAAAAACCAAACAACACAGTTGCAAATTATTATCTTTGCCATAGATAAAGTTAAAACATTACAAGACAAGCTAGAATTACTATACAATGAAAACCCACTAGAAGGATTGGAAAAACATAAAACATAAATTAAAATTGAGTTAATTGATGAAGCTAGCATAATAACATAAAAATCCTTAGAATGCAATGCTAATGATTTAACAGAATTTAAGATGCATATAAATGAACTACTAAATAATAACTACATACAAGAAAGCAATAGTAAACACACGAGCCTAGCATTTTTTCTAAACAAACATAATGAAAAAAACGAGGTAAAAGTAGGATGGTCATATATTATCGTAATCTTAATGCAAAAACCAAAACATATAACTACCCGATACCTAACAAAATATTTAAATTTAGACAAATCCAAGGATATAATTACTTCGGTAAATTTGACTGCGAATCAGGATTTTATCATGTAACACTAGAAGAAGAATCTAAAGAATTAACAGCATTTACTATACCACAAGGATTTTATGAATGGAATGTTCTACCATTTGGATATAAAAATGCACGACGTAGATACCAATATTTTATGGACAATTACTTTAATCAATAAGAAAATTGCATTGTCTATATAGATTATATTGTTATATTCAAAAACACAAGATGAACATGTCAGATTATTAGAAAAATTGATACACATAATTGAACATTCTGGCACAAGCCTAAGTAAAAAGAAAGTAGAAATTATGAAACATCAGATAGAATTTCTAGGAATACAAATAAATAAAAATGGGATAAAAATGCAAACCCACATAGTACAGAAAATAATCACCCTTGATGAAAATATAGATAAAAAAAAGAAATTACAATCCTTTCTAGGATTAGTAAAGATAACATTTAAAACCATTACAAACTAAACATAAGAAAGATGTCGAATTTCATTTTGACAATAGAGATAATAACATATAAGTGTAACGACCTGTTTAGTCGTTTGAGCAGCAAATTGAATTACGGGGAAAAACTGGCTGAGACGACGTGGGTCCCGACGGACCGTCGTGGTCACGACGGCCCGTCAAGGGGGTGTCGTCCCATGGCACTTAGAAATTTGAAATTGGGTACCGAAAATCGACTCTCTGTAAATTGTGACGGACCAGCAGGACGTGCCGTCACATCCACGACGAACCGTCGTGAGTCCCGTTGCAAAACACTTCAACTTTTGAGAAATTGGTGCAAGAAAACGAGTTTCTGACCCTCATGACGGAGGCCAGACGGACCGTCACAGGGTGACGGGCCGTCGCAGCACCACCAAAATCGGGAGGAGGCGACGGCCATCGTGACGGACCGTCGCAGTACACGACGGCCCGTCACAGCTGCACAATCCCGGCGCTTAGGATTTCTCCCCACGTTTTAAGGGTCGTTTTTGACTATTCTTTCCTTAATTATATAGATTGAGGGTTTATATTAATAAGTCTAATTACTTAGGGGTTAAAAGAGGTAACCTTAAGTTAATTAGGGGGTTTTATTGTCCTCTTTTATTCTTAATTATACAATAATTAGGGTAAAGGAAAGAGGGTTTGAATAAAACAAAGAGAAAGAACAAGAGAGAAAAGGGAGAAACGAATTGAGAGAGCAGTCGATCAAAGGGAAAAAGGGTGTCAACGCTTGGAATTCTTGCTTGTTGATTTCAATTCTTCGGTGGAGGTAGGTTATGGTTTTTCATGCTATTCATAGTAAACTCTTAATAGCGAATGATATATGTTAGTAGTATTGTAAAACCCTTCTATATGCTTAATTGTATGCTTGCATGAATGATGTTATTATGTAACTATGAATAAATAAGCATGACGAAGCTATTGAATCCCAAATCTTGAAAGAAACTTTAATCTACTTGTTAATGATAAGGCCTTGGTATAAAAGAAGGCTTGATGAATTAAAGTAATGGGATTGATGATGCCTTGGTATAGAGAAGGCTTGATGAACGGATATAATGAGAATTAGTGGATCGGAGTGTCACGTTCCGACACATAGTATTAGTGGGACGGGTGTCACGAACCGACACGTAGAATTAGGGGATCGGAGTGTCACGTACCGACACATATAGGGGATCGGGTGTCACGAACCGACACGTAGATTTAGGGGATCGGGTTTCACGAACCGACACGTAGATTTAGGGGATCGGGTGTCACGAACCGACACGTAGATTTAGGGGATCGGGTGTCACGAACCGACACGTAGATGTAGGGGATCGGGTGTCACGAACCGACACGTAGATTTAAGGGAGCGGAGTGTCACGTACCGACACAAGAGGAATATGAATAATGAATCGTGAAAGATGAGAATATACTCAACATAATGAACTTAATTCCCAAATGAGCATGGTATTGAGGCTTGAGCCCTCATGGATGAACTTAATGGTACTTTTTGATGATTATAGTACTTGTTGTTGCTACATGTTGAGTTTTATAGTTGATTTATGATATTAAGCGATATATACTGCTTTCTATTTTGAGTTGGCCGATGATATCTACTCAAGACTTGTGGTTGTACCGACCCCCTACTTTTATGTTTTCTTCTTTGCTAATTGTGGAATACAAATAACGTTCCGTCATCTTCAACTCAAGAATGGTTCAAGCCAGTCTTACTACACCGAAATTCAGGGTGAGCTAATACGTCTAGCTTGGACGGATCTTCTTCTTCAAGTCTTGATGCCTTGAACTCCGGCATGGACTAGCTTTTATGTATTTTTAGTTCTTAGACATTCTTAGTTTAGTCATTTGATTGTAGATGTTCTTGTGATGATGACTTCAGATTTTGGGGATAATAATAATAGTTTTGAATTGTTTTATTAATGAGTTTAAGTCTTCCGCATTACTTTACTGTTGTTATATATTGAAATGATAAGGGTTAAATTGGTTGGTTCGCTCACATAGGAGGGTAAATGTGGGTGCCATGTCGCGGCGGATTTGGGTCGTGACAAACTTGGTATCGTGTAGCATTAGGTTCGTTGGTCTCATCACACAAGAACAGGTCTAGTAGAGTCTTAAGGAACGGTAGGGGGACGCCTTTACTTTTCCTTGAGAGGCTATAAGACTTTAGGAAAATTCCACTCTTTCATTCTTTCTTTCGTGCTACTACTTGAGTCCAATTGGTATCTAGGCGATACGAATTGGTATCTGACCATCTTCACTCTATTTCGCAGATGGTTAGAACTAGAGCAACAACCGCACCAGCAGCAACAACGGCACAGCAAGAAATTTCTGAGCCAGCCACTGGGGCTGTGGCTCGAGGGAGAACAACGGCAAAAGGCCGTGGGAGAGGTCGTGAGAGGACGTCCTCTAGAGGAAGAGGACGAGCACCTAGCCCATCTGATGCTAGGGCAGTGACTCCTCCACCGACTGAAGAGGTGATAAGAGAAGGGGAGGATGGGGTGAATGAGCAAGTACAGAATGAGGAAATGCCACCTCAACCTACCCCAGAGATGATCAATCAGGTTCTCGCTTATCTTAGCGGGTTATCTGATCACGGTCGAGCACCTCCAGGGTTTCTGCACCAACACCTCCGGTTTGAGGTACGACATGCGGCTACTATGGCTCTCGCATGGATGCACCATTGGGAATGGGCACATTTCCACGCCTGACCATCGGGCCTATTATGACAAACGATCAACATGAACTTTTCAAGAAGTTCTTGAAATTGAAACCTCCAGTCTTTAAAGTGCGAGAATCAGAGGATGCCTACGATTTTCTGGTTGATTGTCATGAGCTACTACACAAGATGGGTATAGTAGAGAGGTTTGGTGTCGAGTTCGTGAGCTATCGCTTCAAGGAACGCCAAAATGTGGTGGCGTTCACATGTTGAGTGTCAACCAACAGAGGCACCACCTATGACTTGGGAATCATTCTCGAGTTTGTTCATGGAAAAGTATATCCCCCGGACCTTGAGGGATAGGAAAAGGGACGAGTTCTTAAGTCTCGAGAAAGGTAGAATGACGGTTAACGCATATGAGGCTAAGTTTCGTGCTTTATCAAGATATGCCACTCAACTCTGTTTCAGTCCACAAGAACGGATCCGCCGTTTTGTGAAGGGGTTGAGATCAGAGTTGCGGATTTCAGCCTTATAGGTAGCGGCTGCGGCAAAATCCTTCCAAGAGGTGGTAGACTTTGTGATAGAGGTGGAAGGAGTGAAGCCAGATGACTTCACCACAACTTCGACATCAAAAAGGTTTCGAAAGGGAGGTGAGTTTAATAGTTCGTATACTAGAGGACAGACTTCTGGAGGCTACTCAGTTCGACCAATTCAGTCTTCACTACAGACTGTAGTTGGGGGACCACCTCAGACCGGTCAACACTTCTCTGAGAGACCTATGCTTGACTCTAGAGAGTGTTATGGATGTGGGGAGACTGGACATATTAGGAGGAATTGTCCCAAACAAAGTTATAGACCCCCAATAGCTAGAGGTAGAGGTGGTCATGGTAGAGGCCGTTATTCTGGAGGACGTGGTAGTCGAGGTAATGGTGGTCACCAAAACGGCAGAGGTGATGGGCAAACTGGAGCCACTACATCACAACATGGTAGGGGCAACGGACAGACGAGTAATGGGGCCCATTGTTACGCTTTCCCTGGGAGATCTGAAGCGGAGGCATCTGATGCTGTCATCACAGGTAATCTTTTGGTTTGTGATTGCATGGCTTCTGTATTGTTTGATCCTGGATCCACATTTTCCTATGTATCTTCCTCATTTGCTAATGGTCTAAATTTACATTGTGAATTACTTGATATGCCTATTCGTGTTTCTACTCCGGTGGGTGAGTCTGTGGTAGTTGAAAAAGTGTATAGGTCTTGTTTGGTGAATTTTGTGGGGAGCAACACTTACGTAGATTTGGTTATCTTAGAAATGGGTGATTTTGATGTAATTCTGGGTATGACTTGGCTCTCTCCGAATTTTGCAATTTTGGATTGTAATGCTAAAACGGTGGCGTTAGCCAAGCCTGGGGCAGATCCGTTAGTGTGGGAGGGCGACTACACTTCCAATCCGGTGCGTATTATCTCCTTTCTTGGTGCTCAGAAGATGGTTAGTAAGGGTTGTTTAGCTTTCTTAGCACATCTTAGGGATGACACCATCCAAGTACCCTCAATCGAATCAGTTTCGGTAGTTCGAGAATTTTTGGATGTGTTCCCTGCAGATCTTCCTGGTATGCCACCAGATAGGGATATTGACTTCTGCATTGATCTTGAACCGGGTACTCGCCCCATTTCTATACCCCCTTATAGAATGGCTCCCGCGGAGTTAAGAGAGTTAAAGGCACAACTTCAAGAGTTATTGAACAAAGGCTTCATTAGACCAAGTGCATCCCCTGGGGTGCTCGGTTTTGTTTGTGAAGAAGAAGGATGGGAGTTTTCGGATGTGCATAGACTACGCACAACTAAACAAGGTAACCATAAAGAACAAGTATCCTCTTCCTCGCATTGATGACTTGTTCGATCGATTACAAGGTGCTTGTGTCTTCTAAGATTGACTTGAGATCCGGTTATCATCAATTGAAAATACGAGCAATAGATGTGCCAAAGACTGCTTTTCGAACAAGGTATGGGCATTACGAATTTGTGGTGATGTCTTTTGGTCTTACGAATGCCCCTGCTGCGTTCATGAGCTTGATGAACGGGATTTTTAAGCCATATTTGGACCTCTTCGTAATCGTATTTATTGATGATATATTGGTATACTCGAAGAGCAAGAAGGAACATGAGGAACATTTGAGAATAGTATTGGAAATGTTGAGGGAGAAAAAGCTTTATGCCAAGTTCTCTAAGTGTGAATTTTGGCTAGATGCAGTGTCCTTCTTGGGGCACGTGGTTTCTAAGGAAGGAGTGATGGTAGATCCATCTAAGATTGAGACAGTGAAGAATTGGGTAAGACCCACTAATGTATCAGAAATAAGGAGCTTTGTTGGGTTAGCTAGCTACTACCGCAGATTTGTCAAGGGATTCTCTTCTATTGCTTCCCAATTGACGAACTTGACTAAGCAGAATGTTCCATTTGTATGGTCAGATGAATGTGAGGAAAGCTTTCAGAAGCTTAAGACTTTGTTGACTACCGCACCAATTCTTACCTTGCCAATAGAGGGTAAAGACTTCATTGTGTATTGTGATGCATCCTATTCGGGTTGGGTGCGGTGTTAATGCAAGAGAAAAATGTGATTGCTTATGCTACGAGGCAATTAAAGGTCCGTGAACGTAACTATCCGACCCATGATTTGGAGTTGGCCGCGTAGTATTTGCACTAAAACAATGGAGACACTATTTGTATGGGGTTAAGTGTGAAGTCTACACGGATCATCGTAGCCTTCAGTACGTCTTTACTCAGAAAGATTTGAACTTGAGACAAAGGAGATGGATGGAACTACTAAAGGACTACGATATCACTATCTTGTATCATCCGGGGAAGGCGAATGTTGTAGCGGATGCTTTGAGTAGAAAGGCGGGAAGCATGGGAAGTCTAGCTCATTTGCAAGCTTCTAGGCGCCCATTGGCTAGAGAAGTGCAGATTTTGGCTAACGATTTGATGAGGTTAGAAGTAAATGAGAAGGGAGGATTGTTAGCTAGTGTGGAGTCGAGATCTTCTTTTCTTGACAAGATTAAGGGAAAACAGTTTGATGATGAGAAACTAAGGCGAATCCGAGACAAAGTGTTGCAAGGAGAGGCTAAAGAAGCAACAATTGATGAGGAAGGTGTTTTGAGGATTAAGGGAAGGGTATGTGTACCCCGAGTTGATGATTTGATCAACACTATTCTGGCAGAAGCTCATAGTTCAAAGTATTCTATACATCCGGGTGCGACCAAGATGTACCGAGACCTAAAGCAACACTTTTGGTGGAGTAGAATGAAGCGTGATATTGTTGACTTTATTGCCAAGTGTCCAAACTGTCAACAAGTAAAGTATGAACACCAAAGGCCCGGAGGAACACTTCAGAGAATGCCCATTCCTGAATGGAAGTGGGAGAGAATTGCAATGGACTTTGTGGTTGGTCTTCCAAAGACATTGGGTAAGTATGACTCCATTTGGGTGGTTGTCGATAGGTTAACTAAGTCTGCTCATTTCATTCCGGTAAAGGTGACTTACAATGCAGAGAAGTTAGCCAAGATCTATATCTTAGAAATCGTTCAATTGCATGGGGTTCCACTATCCATCATATCAGATAGAGGTACGCAGTTTATTTCTAAGTTTTGGAAAACATTGCATGCGGAATTGGGTACTAGGTTGGACCTTAGTACTGCGTTCCATCCTCAGACCGATGGTCAGTCTGAGAGAACGATACAAGTGTTGGAGGATATGCTTCGCGCATGCGTGATAGAGTTTGGTGGTCATTGGGATAGCTTCCTACCCTTAGCGGAGTTTTCGTACAATAATAGCTATCACTCAAGCATTGATATGGCCCCATTTGAAGCATTGTATGGGAGGAGATGTAGGTCTCCCATTGGTTGGTTTGATGCCTTTGAGGTTAGACCTTGGGGTACCGATCTTTTGAGGGATTCATTAGAGAAAGTGAAGTCTATTCAAGAAAAGCTTCTAGCGGCGCAAAGTAGACAAAAAGAATATGCAGATCGAAAGGTTAGAGACTTGGAGTTCATGGAGGGTGAACAAGTCTTGTTGAAGGTTTCACCTATGAAAGGGGTGATGCGGTTCGGTAAAAGAGGTAAGCTAAGTCCAAGGTATATTGGACCATTTGAAATACTTAAGCGAGTAGGGGAGGTGGCTTATGAATTAGCCTTGCCTCCAGGGCTGTCCGGAGTACATCCGGTATTTCATGTGTCCATGTTGAAAAGATACCATGGAGATGGAAACTACATCATCCGTTGGGATTCAGTTTTACTTGATGAGAACTTGTCTTATGAGGAGGAGCCTGTTGCTATCTTAGATAGAGAAGTTCGCAAGTTGAGGTCAAGAGAGATTGCATCCATCAAGGTGCAATGGAAGAATCGACCGGTTGAAGAAGCAACTTGGGAGAAGGAGGTCGATATGCAAGAAAAATACCCACATCTGTTTACAGATTCAGGTACTCCTCTTCGCCACTGTTTTCCTTCTTTTGATCGTTCGGGGACGAACGATGGGTAAATTGGTATCTATTGTAACGACCTGTTTAGTCGTTTGAGCAGCAAATTGAATTACGGGGAAAAACTGGCTGAGACGACGTGGGTCCCGACGGACCGTCGTGGTCACGACGGCCCGTCAAGGGGGTGTCGTCCCATGGCACTTAGAAATTTGAAATTGGGTACCGAAAATCGACTCTCTGTAAATTGTGACGGACCTGCAGGACGTGCCGTCACATCCACGACGAACCGTCGTGAGTCCCATTGCAAAACACTTCAACTTTTGAGAAATTGGTGCAAGAAAATGAGTTTCTGACCGTCATGACGGAGGGGCCAGGACGGACCGTCCACAGGGTGACGGCCGTCGCACCACCAAAATCCAGGAGGCGGCGGCCATCGTGACGGACCGTCGCAGTACCGACGACCCGCCACAGGCTGCACAATGCCGGGCAGTTTAGGATTTCTCCCCACGTTTTAAGGGTCGTTTTTGACTATTCTTTCCTTAATTATAAAGATTGAGGGTTTATATTAATAAGTCTAATTACTTAGGGGTTAAAAGAGGTAACCTTAAGTTAATTAGGGGGTTTTATTGTCCTCTTTTATTCTTAATTATCCAATAATTAGGGTAAAGGAAAGAGGGTTTGAATAAAACAAAGAGAAAGAACAAGAGAGAAAAGGAGAAACGAATTGAGAGAGCAATCGATCAAAGGGAAAAGTGGTGTCAATGCTTGGAATTCTTGCTTGTTGATTTCAATTCTTCCGTGGAGGTAGGTTATGGTTTTTCATGCTATTCATAGTAAACTCTTAATAGCGAATGATATATGTTAGTAGTATTGTAAAACCCTTCTATATGCTTAATTGTATGCTTGCATGAATGATGTTATTATGTAATTATGAATAAATAAGCATGACGAAGCTATTGAATCCCAAATCTTGAAAGAAACTTTAATCTACTTGTTAATGATAAGGCCTTGGTATAAAAGAAGGCTTGATGAATTAAAGTAATGGGATTGATGATGCCTTGGTATAGAGAAGGCTTGATGAACGGATATAATGAGAATTAGTGGATCGGAGTGTCACGTTCTGACACATATTATTAGTGGGACGGGTGTCACGACTCGACACGTAGAATTAGGGGATCGGAGTGTCACGTACCGACACATATAGGGGATCGGGTGTCACGAACCGACACGTAGATTTAGGGGATCGGGTGTCACGAACCGACACGTAGATTTAGGGGATCGGGTGTCACGAACCGACACGTAGATTTAGGGGATCGGGTGTCACGAACCGACACGTTGATGTAGGGGATCGGGTGTCACGAACCGACACGTAGATTTAAGGGAGCGGAGTGTCACGTACCGACACAAGAGGAATATGAATAATGAATCGTGAAAGATGAGAATATACTCAACATAATGAACTTAATTCCCAAATGAGCATGGTATTGAGGCTTGAGCCCTCATGGATGAACTTAATGGTACTTTTTGATGATTATAGTACTTGTTGTTGCTACATGTTGAGTTTTATAGTTGATTTATGATATTAACTGATATATACTGTTTTCTATTTTGAGTTGGCCGATGATATCTACTCAGTACTTGTGGTTGTACTGACCCCCTACTTTTATGTTTTCTTCTTTGCTAATTGTGGAATACAGCGAACGTTCCGTCATCTTCAACTCAGCAGTGATTCAAGCCAGTCTTACTACACCGGAAATTCAGGGTGAGCTAATACGTCTAGCTTGGACTGGATCTTCTTCTTCAAGTCTTGATGCCTTGAACTCCGGCATGGACTAGCTTTTATGTATTTTTAGTTCTTAGACATTCTTAGTTTAGTCATTTGATTGTAGATGTTCTTGTGATGATGACTTCCAGATTTTGGGGATAATAATAATAGTTTTGAATTGTTTTATTAATGAGTTTAAGTCTTCCGCATTACTTTCTGTTGTTATATATTGAAATGATAAGGGTTAAATTGGTTGGTTCGCTCACATAGGAGGGTAAATGTGGGTGCCAGTCGCGGCCCGGATTTGGGTCGTGACAATAAGAAATATCAAAAACTTATGCAAAAAACTACCGAAACTATATTTTCCAGATGAAAATAAATTATTTACTGATATTGTTGAAACGAATTCGAGCAATCACAGTTATGGTGGAGTCCTAAAATATAAATATGACAAAGAAAAAATAGAACACCATTGTAGATATTACTCAGGATCCTATACAGAAGTACAATTAAAATGGGAAATAAGTAAAAAACAATTATTTGCATTATATAAATGTTTATTAGCATTTGAACCATATAATTTTTACAATAACTTTATTGTGAGAACAGACAATACACAGGTAAAATGGTGGATAACAAAAAAGGTACAAGATTCAGTTACAATAAAAAAAATAAGGAGATTAGTATTGAATATATTAAATTTCACATTAACAATTGAAGTGATCAAGACTGACAAAAATCTCATTGCTGATTATCTCTCCAAGGAAAAATAATGTAGATACATTGGAAAAAATACTAGCTACCATGACAACACTTTGCCAGAAAATGGAGAAAAAAGAAAGCGAAGTACAGATGCTAAAAAAGACAGCTAATAGTCATGATGCTGACTATTAGTCGCCAGTGTTGCCTGTAGGTCGCCGGTGTTTCCTATAGGTCGTGATGTTCCTTGAGATGGCCGTCTCCTGTCCCCCTTCCAGTGGGGAACCCGCTCCCCGGTCGTCGCTCTGCTGCGTCTGGCCCGTCCTCTAGGTACCTTTGGAAGGCAGGGAGTGTGACAACGTACACGCTTCCCTTTACTCCATAGGGCCTTCTCATCGATTCAAGGGTTTGGTGGCCCGAAATTGACTTTGCTTTGCCAAAAAGCCTCATCTCTAAAAGCCCGGCTCGCGAGGCGTCCCTCTCGCAGTAGGGTTCCAACCCTCGCCTCGCTCTTGTGACATGCTATGTTTCCCCTCTCTATTCCCAAGTAAAGGGTGAGTCCCATGCGTCAGTTTGTGGATCGCGGTCTCACACACTTATCCCTACAGGCGCCCGTAGTAGTCCGGCCGCCCTACCTAAACCAATCATCATATCGGTGCCTAGGCCCAATTGCTGGAAAGGCTCGTCTTCAAAACCGTACGTGGAGCTTCCGCCTCATACGGCTCCTCTAGGGATGGAGGTAGGCCCAGCCCAGGCTTGTGCGGTTAAGGTTGTTGTACACGACCTCATAAGAAAAGACTGAAAAAATGATGTTTCCCTTCCTTACAGTCAAGGGAAATATTATCCCGAGCCCCAAAACCTAATAGTCTCTTCGACTATCATCAACCAGAAGCCACTCTCTGGGGAACCTACTTCGGACTCCTTATTCCATTTTCGGACCAATTTTGGCTAAGATCAAGCTCATCTATCTCATTTTAAAGGATGAGATAGATGCTGTCTTTTTGATCTTGGGGCGAGCCCGGCAACCCCATGCCGAAGAAAGTAGCCCTTTCCAATTTTCGGCTAGGACATTTCTTTCCTCAGCGATTAGGTTGAGTTGCTTTTCCGTAATACGTAAAAGCTTCTCGTCTGTGGTGCCAGTCCAACAATCTGGTGGTCCAGCAGCCTCGGCTCGCCTTGCGCTACTTTCAGAAAAAAAAATCAATAGAAAGTAATAGAAAGTAGAATTCACGAGCCTGGCGTAAAGTAATTCATTGTTTTACGTGAGCAAGTCTTCAAAAGTCAAAGAAAATTTGTCCAATTGATGATTCGGGAGCTCAAAAAAGGAATTTTTTCGCTTTTAAACCTTTTGCATAGGCTCGTGCACCGATTTACATTCAATAATCCCAGGGCTTCATCTAAGTAGAGTGAAAGATGGTCCCGCCCTCTATTTGATTCAGCAATGTCTGAAAGTGCTCACTGGGCTTCAGAGCCCATATGCTTAACACAGGAATTCGCAGCAAAGAGAGCGAGTGAGGGAGTAGGTAGGGGAGACCCTAACCGAGAGGATCCACGGCATTACAGAAACCAGAGCAGTAGCTTGGGAGTTTCACCTTCACCTGGAATCAAGCTTTGACGGAGCGGCGCACGCAACCTCGGTCATCTCGTCATTGGTAGATAGTTGTTTCCACCATCGGTAGCTCTCCCGTGTCCACGAGAGACAGAAGGACAATAAGCAGGCGCATCACTTATGATAATACTCAGGCTAGGGGCACACCCTAAGCAACAAAATCTTGACAGAAGAAGGAACTCTTTCACATGAAAGAATCTTTCTTCGTCTTTCTCTACGCAACGGGAATACCTAACATCTCATCAAGCCTAGAATCCAATCTCACTCACTTATTCACTTATGATGATATTTTGAGTTTGAAAGACAGAGCAGAGCTCGGAAGTAATGCTTTCTTCTCCTATGATATTTCTAGGTACCATTCCAATTTCGACCCCGATCTGTCTACGCATTGAATGAATTCCATTAATTCGGGTATAAGGCCCCACCAACCCTAACCTTGGAAAGCACTCGGAGTTCGAGACCGTGAAGAAGATTTTGATCCCGGGGTGGGGAACGAGCACGCCACGACTTACTTACTCACGAAGTTCAAAATGAAAGGGGTCGACCCCCCTTACAGCATCAAGAAAAGGAATGATGCGACCTCTTAATAACAGTTCGGAATCTGAATAAGGAATCAAGCCGTCCAGGTGAAATATTACTAAAGAGAAGCACAGGGGAGACACCCTAGTAACACAGGCACCTCCAGAGCCCACATTCAAAGTCTCCTTCGAGAAATCGACGACCCAAGACACAAATCACTAAACACACATATGAATATGAGGAAGAGATCTTCCGTTTTCGATATACAAACTTCAACGGCTGCAAGAGAACGCTTTCTATTAGACAAATAACCTTGGTCGACATAGAGACGTGAAAGAACTATCTCTTTACCCCTCTTCTCATTAAGGAATAACGACTTGGATGCGAACATTTCACAGTGAGACTATCTAAGCTCTTTATGTTTAGGTGGGAATAGTTCGGTCAAAATCAGACCGATTTCACTAAAAAGAGCTTGTCAGAAAGGCTATCCCGTGAAATACCTCCGATTCCAAATCTTATTTTTGCTTTGAGTTGGGACAACCAGCTTAAGTAGTTCTGATGATAGGGGGTAAAAGGGGCAGAGACCCACGTTATAGCTCTCGTAACTCGGTCATGGATTTCTTTTTAGTTACCCCGATCGGAAGTTCAAATGAGTTAGTAACCTTTACTTGAAGCTTTACTTTTCCCCCTTTCTCTTTATTGTCTAGCGCAGAAAAAAAAGATGGTTTCGCTGATGGCGCAATCAGACCACAAGTTACTTAGGTCAGCTGTTCCCCCTCAAGGTCTCTCTTCAGAGCAGGAAAAAACTACCTTATTTACCCAGCAGGATAGAATCAAATTCAAAATCCAGGCTTCAAGCTGGTCTTGTAAAAAATGACTTAGAATAAAGCAAAGCTACTGGAACATCCAGAGACTGTTCCTCAAGCGGGAAGTGAAAGGCCGGAAAGCAGGAAGGCATTGGATAGATGTCCGGACAATGAGAAAGATATGAGGCTAGCTAACACATGCAAATCTCTCTCAACGGCCCCTCCGAAAGTAACTCAGTGAGAAGTAGCTCAGCGACTACTTTCTACGCCTATCAAAGAAAAAGGATAGACCAATGTGGGTTCCAAACCTCACCTTGACTTCGATTCGAGCGACTCTTGCCTAGAAAAAGCCGATGAAATGGGACCGCGAAGACAGCCCACCACTGAAACTTGCTTTGCTCTCGCTCGACTCGCTCCCACCTGTCTTCTTCCCACTATAGTGAAAGATCTTTCACTTCACCATAGCAGGAACCTCACTAGCCTTCTTGGCTAGTTAGTCTAACCACAGGGATCCCTTCCTGCTTATCCACCCACCGTAAACGATTACTAACGAACTTGGAATACGAATGAGATCAAAAAGGCCATCATTGGGGCAAACGATGCAATAGCTTTGGTTAGAGCAAAGCCCAAAATGGCATAACCAAATAATTGTTTTGCCAATGATGGATTTTGCGCCACGGAATGAATCAAGGGTTCGGAAGAGAATTGGCCATTCAATGTTGTGAACTAATCGAGACCGAAATTGGAAAAAGAGATACGAATGGAGAGGAATAACCAATCGATGAAAGAACATGAAACCATTCTGTTTCAATAGAGGTACGAGAAACGGTTGGGGGCAATAAAGTAGGTGAAGTGGTTGGATTTTGCGAGCTGTTCCAACCACTGCTGGATGTGATTCCAAGAGCCGAACTAGAATGAATACCACACAGAAGAGTCAAGACCAGGCTACCTAATGGAATGTTTAACCGATCCATTCCGGATCGACCGAATTGGTACGGAAGTTGTAACATGGGAAAACCACGAAAAACACGACTTATTTGAATAACCCGGTGACCTATCAATTGTAGAAGTAGGATTTTTGGCAAGCAATAAGCACTTAAATAATACAATTCAAGTGTACCATCTTCTTTCTCATTTCGAGGAAAAGGTGCGGAAGGAAAAGGAAACAACGGAGGGATCCGAATCGGACCTAAATGGGAATGACATGAAAAGTCTTTTTCAAAACCTAGCATTAAGGGCGTTACGACGATATACGAGAGGAATAGAGAAAAACTCGTGATTGGTGTGGAGGGGAAGATCTGTTTATGATATAGTTCAAGAAAGAGTCGTCTCATTTCCTTACTTCTTTATAATTCATTCACTTCAAGACTGGTTCAACGCCAAGCGTAAGATCATCTTCAACCAACCTCCACCGTACTTTCGGTGCGACCACTAAAGAATTGCTTATACACTAAAGAGCTGCTTATATACGTTTACTAAAAGACTGACTTTCATTCATTATCATTAGTCCAAATGTGAAACTAAGAAAGAGAGATGTGCCTAAGGCGGCATGTAAGCAAAGCGTGCACGCTAAGAGAAGAGGAGAGATGTTCGCAATTACTACCACAAGAAATCCGCCTATCTTCTAAAGGGGCCCGTCTCGCACCTTCTTGGCTTAGGCTTCCAATCGAACAACATGGCCTTGCCGCCCGCCACTAGTAGAAGCTAAGCGCTTGAAAAGAGCGCTAAGAAAGGTTGCTTCGCCGCCTCTTTCAGGCAAATCCACCAAGAGCGGAAGAGAGGGTTACCGTACATACAAGAGTCTTCAAGTTTTTACGAGCTCTTTCTTACCGTCAATCGGTAGTACAAGAACTGTATCTTATCTTATAGCCCGACGGGCGGTCGCTTTAAATTAATTAAGTAGATAGAAGAAAGTATTAAATAGATAAGGAGTAGATGAGTGAGTGAGTCCTTCGACTGAGCGATTTCGATCACCTAGCGTGCCTTTTATTTGGTAGGTAACATCGCCAAAGCGTATCATCGATTTGACTACGAAGGAAGGAACTCGAGTTAAAGGGCACCGTCTTGTGCAAGGCAACGATAGGTGCCCCTCTATCATCTTCTATCTGGTAGACTTGGTAAAAGGGCCCTGACTTATTTCCAGAATTTGAGTTCGACCGCGGCTTCCCCCTTTTTTAGGGGATCAAGTTCCTTGCCAACTGCCACCTATCGACCCCGATCTCTTTTCATTTGTTTTGGATATTATCAAACCTAGCCTAGCCTTCGTAAATCACACTAATGCGGACACCCAACTATGGAAAAGACTCCTTAAGGGTGGGTTAGGTTAGTCAATCCGGCCCGAGACACGTTCGTTGACAAAACCGCCGTAGGAATTCCTACTTTTCAATAGAGCGGAGGCGAACTGATCAACGAGAAAGAGGCCCTACTCACAACAAACGAATACACCACAAGATTGAACTGCACTCATGCCTCTCCCGCATAAAGTTGACCGCCGCCCCTACGTAGTGATTCTATCAATCATGTACGTAGGTAGGACCCTCCATTCTGATTGGTATATCATGAAAAAAGAAAGCCATTTGCACCAGGCGCACTGCGTTTTCCCTTGCCCAGATGTTCGCCTTTCTAAGTCAAGTAATGGTGACCCACCGAAGACTGGAGCTTCGTAACATGTTGATGAAGGCCCCGGCGAGGGTTCGGTCGAGAAGGGACGACTTTGTCTTCCTGGAAGAAGAATAGCCGCGCTCTCTAGCCGATCGATCCCGCTGACCCTATAATCGGGAGGGAACGTGTCACATTAGATGTGAACGATCGAGGTGTCCTCTAATCACCACGACGAGGCGGGTCCCTCTTTTAGTAGACTCGGCTATGAATATTCATTCGTAAATGAATGCCGGGCTCTTTCTTTCACCGCTAACCCCATTTTCAACATCTTTGAAACTTTCTGTTTCGTCGAGCCCGAAGCTTCTGGTCCTCCTTTGAGTGTGGGTTCAATTGAATGAATCTGTCAAGTCAAGGAAACCGTGACGTAGCAGCAAGGATGGTGCATCGCCTATTTATTGTTCTCGCCGGGAGCCAAAACGAACACGCCGCTACCTCATCAGATCGACCTTCGACCAGGCATTCTACCTTTGTCTAATCGGAACCAACACCACTGCATTGCGCTCGAACAATTGAGAGGCCACCAGTTAGCAACTTCCGTGCACAGATATAGATTCATTCCTCGTACCTGGTCCAGCCTCACAACCCTTCGCGGGTTGGTAAGAAGTCAGTCTTGTTTGGTAAGACGGAATTGGACAAAGAAAAGTGAGTGCTCGGCCGGAACAACGGCCAACAAAGACCGTAATTATATAGATAACTGCTCCTCCCCCTCTCCTTAAGGCTTTAAGGCGAACCGTATGGCGGCTGGAAAGAAAGACGCCCTCACCTTCTCTAGTGTCAGTGAGAGCAATTTGAGTATCCCCCGTTGACCTTCTTTTGTAGATAGAATCTTCAATGAGTGGAAACAAGCAACCTTACTAAGAAAGGTGCTTGTTGAGTAAGGCCGGCTTTCGAGCCCAAGCCCCTTGTATAGGTTGGGCGCTTGAGCGCATCTTTCTCATATCGATCAAGGCTTTCCTTGAGTTAGAAATAAGGGGCAAGAAGCAAGGCGTAGCAATCGCTGAAGCCGCTGCGCCTTAGCGCATCCCTTTTCTTGCAGGAGTTCTAACGCCGCGACCTTACGTTTTCTTCCGCTTGCTCTGCGATCCGAGCCTCATACAGAGCCGCGCTCCTTTAATATGATGAGAAGAAGGGGGGCCGGCCTCTTTTCCGTACCAATCCTTATTTACTACTACATCTTTTTTTGGGTGTATAGCTCAGTTGGTAGAGCATTGGGCTTTTAACCTAATGGTCGCAGGTTCAAGTCCTGCTATACCCAAACCTACCTTACACTCTACCATGAATAAAGATGCATAGTATCCTTCAAAGATGACTCTTTGGCCTTTCGACTCACTTCGGCGACTTCGCCCTTTAAGTGACAAGGGGGTGAGCCGCTCCAAGCGGAAAGCGATAGTGAATCCCGAACTTGCCCACACCCATCCAAACCGGCCTCAAAAAGCGATCGGAAAGCGAAGCCCTTCCTTCCAATCCAAGCAGACAAAGCCGCCCCTATATCTAACCACCGCTCACCCCGATCACATATTGGCACGTTCATGATGCATCATAATCAAAAGGCCGTAAAGTAAGGAAGACCTATGCATCAGTGCACTGTCATGATCACTAGCTCGATTTTATTGACGGCTTGAAGGCGAAGCCGCCTATTTCTTAGGGCAAAGGGCGCTCCATCCTCCGAACTCCTTCCACTTCTCCCAGGGACAGGAACTACGGCTTGACCTTCGGGGAAGAAGTCCGTGGGACCGCTCCTTCGAGGGCGCCTAGATAGTGAAAGGTTATCCCTTTGCAAGGCTGGAAGCTAAGCAAAGTCACGAAGCTGGCTGACTACGCCGAGCGAGCCCGGACCGGAGGTGGTGGTGAACTCGCCGCCGCAGAGTTGAGCGGAAAGCCACTTGACTGTAAGGAAAGGAGCGAGCAAGACTATCTTGGTGAATGCAATAAAAACCGGCTGCTCGCCGCAGCAGAGTGCTTTGCCCATGCTGCTATCCGTCGCCGAAGCGCTCAAGGGATTCGTGCTTGAATGTCGAGATCAGGGGACTCCATCCAATCCATGCGGCAAATCTGTTTGTGGTGGAAAAAAGTCAACAATAAAGAAAAAAGAAATAAATAGAATATAGAAAATCATTGAATTTGTTTGCTCCGATACAAGAGATCGGCCCCGAAGCAAGATATGGTGGGTGCCAGCAACTTTCACTTGTTAGGAGTAGGGGCAGAAAAGAGCTCTTTGTATAGGTTGGGTTTTTTGGGCTTTGATGCTTACCTTCTTATTATTAAAAGGGGAGGGTTTAATAAAGGAGCTGAAAGCCACTTGACTGTAAGGAGAGGAGGTCAATAAAAAAAAGAGATATTAATTAATCAAAGGTCCAACTGATCACCACGCCTGTATTATAAATATGCAGTTAGGAATAATCCAGCCAAAGTAATAGGAATTAGGCCTAACACAATTCCAAATAGAAAAACTTCAACCATTTTTCTTTGTTTGAAAGGTGAGAAAAAAAGAGGTAATATCTATACCTAAATATTAATCCGAATTGACATGAATCTCAATGACAATGACCAAGAATTGACAATTAGTAACGTAAGTAAATATAGAATACACGTAATCCCACAGAAAGATTTCTTTTTTTGAATTTTTCATTTTGAATATTAAGTTTAAATAAGTCGTATCTTGCTCACCAATAAATAGAGCTGAGGTTATAGTTAAAGCCGCTAATAGAAAACTGAAAGAACTAGTTATAGTAAGCATGAAAGGGCTAAATTAAATGAAATATGTTCTTTTTATACATATGTTTAGAAAGCACTTACCTAAGTTTCCATTTTTGCAAAATAGGAGGATAGGCAAAAATCTCAATTTCAATTGAAAGAAGAAGTTGAATGAAATTTGATTCATCTTTCATTATAGGCAGACAGCACTAACAAATATAAAGTGACAGACATATAAAAGAAATTGATTCATAATCTTTAACATCTATCCATCCCGCAATTCCAATCAACCGATTCATTGAGTAACTCTTGGGTAAACTATTAAACTAATAAGAGTTGTATCGTCTAACTTCATTCAAAAATGAAACAGGAATTTTTAGAGAATCAAATTCGAAAATCATTTCTATTTTGATCATTTCTTAGATTCTGTTGAATTGTATCGAATCCATTTTCTATTTTAAAGCGAACACTTATAAAACTAGAAAACTTTTTCTTTTTACTTTAATTTAAGTTTAACTCATTAGATTCAGTAATATATTAATTCACATAATATCTTGAATGATTGAGAAGAAGAAAAAGTTATCACACAATCGCTTGAAAAAATCTTTTTTGGGATCAATATCGAGCTCATCCAACGATAAACAACACCCGAATTATAGAGCTACGACACAATCAAACCCGAACGAACAAAATGTTGAATTTCATCGTACCAGTCTCTACTGGGGGTTATTACTCATTTTTGTACTTGCTTTTTGATTTTCCAATTATTTCTTCAATTAACAAAACGAAAGAGAATAAATAAGATTCTCTTAGCTCGTTCGGAAGGATTTCATAATTCAATTATCCAGGGCTGTTTATGTCTCTAGCATGACCACTTGATGAAATCTGGAGGGAAGTTGGGTAAATGGCCGATACTACTGGAAGGATTCCTCTTTGGATAATAGGTACTGTAACTGGTATTCTTGTAATCGGTTTAATAGGTATTTTCTTTTATGGCTCATATTCCGAAAAAGTCATGATGCTGACTATTAGTTGTTTTTTTAAGCATCTATACTTCGCTTTCTATTTTCTCCATTTTCTGGCAAAGTGTTGTCATGGTAGCTAGTCTTTTTTCTAATTTATCTACATTATTTTATCTTTGGAGAGATAATCTGCAATGAGATTTTTGTCAGTCTTGATCACATCAATTGTAAATGTGAAATTTAATATATTCAATACTAATATTCTTATTTCTTTTGTTGTAACAGAATCTTGTACCTTTTTGGTTATCCACAATTTTACGTGTGTATTGTGTGTTCTCACAATAAATTTATTGTAAACAATACATGGTTCAAATAATAATAAACATTTATAAGTGCAAATAATTCTTTTCTATTTATTTCCCATTTTAATTGTGCTTCAGTATAGAATCTTGAGTCATATCTACAATGGTGTTCTATTTTTTTGTCATATTTATATTTTAAGACTCCTCCATAACTGTGATTGCTCGAATCCGTTTCAAAAATATAATTAAATAATTTATTTTCATCTATAAAATATAGTTTCGGTAGCTTTTGCATAAATTTTGATGTGTCTTATATGTTCTTTATCTCTATTGTCAAAATGATATTCGACATCTTTCTTAAGTTTCTTTTGTAATAGTTTTAAATGTTCTGCTAATTTTGGTATGTATTCCCTCATTTGGTTTACTAATCCTAGAAAGGATTGTAATTTCTTTTTTTATTGATATTTTCATCAAGGGTGATTTTTTTTGTACTATGTTGGTTTGCATGTTTATCTATTTGTATTCGTAGAAATTCTATTTGGAGTTTCATAATTTCTGCTTTCTTTTTACTTAGGCTTATGCTATACATCATTTATATCGACAATGCAATTTTATAATTGATTAAAGTATCAACCTGGTGCATTTTTATATCCAAATGGTAGAACATTTCATTCATAAGACCCTTGTGGTATAGTAAATATCGTTAGTTCTTTAGATTCTTGTTCTAGTTTTGGATGGTAAAATCCTGATTTGCAATCAAATTTACTGATGTAATTATATCCGTGGATTTGTCTAATATTTAATATTTGGTTAAGTATCAGGTAGTATATGTTTTTGTTTATGCATTTAGATTATGTTAATTTATGCCCGTCCTACTTCTACCTCGTTTTTGTTCACTATGTTTGTTTACAATAAATGCTGGGCTCGTGTGTTTACTATTGCTTTCTTGTATGTAGTTATTATTTAGTAGTTCATTTACATGCATCTTAAATTCTGTTAAATCATTAGCATTGTATTTTAAGGATTTTTGTGTTATTATGCTAGCTTCATCAATTAACTCAATTTTTATTTTAATTTTATGTTTTTCCCATCTTTGTAGTGGGTTTTCATTGTCCATTAATTCTAGCTTGTCTTGTATTGATTTAACTTTATCTATTGCAAAGATAATAATTTCTAACTGTGTTGTTTGGTTTTTTATTATATTTTCCAATTTTTGCGTTATTTTTTTCACTTCCTTTGATCCATTCTGTGGATTTAAGTCATTTGTTATTTACTCTTTTTTCTCCTACTTTATATTTACATGGTGTGGTAAACCACCAGTGTGTTCTTGTTATTATATGTGGGTATATTTTATAAAAGAATGACATTCCTAATAACATATCTTTTATTGTGAACTCAAAATTATAGATTTCTCCTACTGTTAGTATTTTATCCCATATTTGTATTTTTACATTTTTTGCCTTATACGGAATCATACTTCATTCGGTATTAAATCCTCTTACCACCATAGGTGTTTTTAATTTTTTCCATTTATCTTCTGGTAAAAAATTATACTTACATATATTTGCTTCTGCTCCTTTATCTATCATTGATGTATAATATCTGTTGTATTATCCTTTTACATTAATCTTTGCAAGTATATATATTTTCATTATTCATTTTGTTCTTTTGATAATTATCTTTTTATTTTGATAAGTTATAGCTAATTGTTCATTTTTTATATTATATGGTTTAAATTTCTCTAGCCATTTTATCCCTAAGGTAATGTTTTGATTTCCTTGGTAAATTTTAATTGAATTATTTAGGGTACTCCTCCTATATTTATTTCCTTTTCTGTCATTTCCTCATTTGTTCTTATTTCTCTAGGTAGTTCAGGGCATAATTGTCCTATTTTTATGATTTTTGTTTCTGGTATAATTCTCTTGTTATATAATTTTCTTCTTGTCCTTTATTTATTAAGATTTGGTATTTTCTTGGGTCCATTATTCCGGTTATGTAGTAATTGTATGGCGTTATTTTGTCTGTGTTTAGTTGTAAGTTTTGTGGGCGTATATAGTTTCTTTTAAATGTACTCATTTTTGATGATGTAGCTCTTGTTAGTATATTCGGTACGCTTGGAGTACTTAATCTTTCTTTTACTATTTGTATGTCTTCTTCTATGTCAATTTTTTTTATAACTATAGTCGTTAGTATCTATTACAATGACATCCTTTAAAATGGATATTCTATTTTTATTTTATTAATCTTATTTTTTGCCGTTATTTTATTTTTTGTTGTCAATGCATATAAATTTTTACATCTTGCTCTGAATATCTTACTTCCTGGTGCTAATTCTATGGCTAACATTTTCCAGTTTAGAACTAATGATTTATCTATTTCGGTCTTTAAATGCTACTGAATAGTTAGCACTTATTATGAAATTTAATTTTTTGTATATTAAGTTTCCTTTTACTGCACTGATTATTCTTGTTTCTATAGGTTATATAATTATATCATTTTGTAGGTATATTTCAATAGGAGTATCTATTCCTTCTCTAAATCATGCTTTTATTAGTATTTCTGTTCCTCCTAAATGTACATATTTTATTTGTGTCTTGGTTTATATATCTTGTATTTCCCTGATTAATATACTTTTATTTATTATTGGTATTTGTGCCTTTCCTTTTGTATATTTACAATCTATGATGGGTTCCTTTTGACTAACTATATAGTATTCATCTTTTTGCTTTCTGAACCAATTTCTTATGGTTGGTATCTCAAGTTCTTTTTCGACATTTAAGTCTAGTTCTTTTACTTTTAGTTGTCAAATATTGTACTATCAAGTATGATTTTTTGTTCCGATGATTCTTCTTTTGGATAATTTTCTTTTGATATTATTTTTATATCTTCTTCAAACATTACATTTCTTCTTCGGTTATTTCTTCATTTATTTCTAAGCTTAGGTAATTCTCTGATAGTTCATATATCCTATCATTTTCACTTAATTCATAGTCTATGTAATCTAATTGCATGTATTCTACAATGTCTATTAATATTTCTGCTATTTGTTTTTTCTGTGGATTTTTTGTTAGTCTCCAATCTTTAGCAATGTGTCCTAGCTTTCCACAGTTGCAACAAGTACATTCTGATGGTTTCTTTTTTCTCTTATATGGTCCTTTTGTTATATAATTCTTTACATATTATCTTTGTCATGGTTTCCTTTATTTATATTTAGTTCCATATTTTTTATATCGTCTATAACGTCATTTTTTATAATATTTTTTTGTATATCCAAATTGTGGGGCTGTTTTATTTTTGCAGCATTTTATGTTTTTGAGTAATACTTTTTTCCATTTTTATTTCAGTTTTGTGTTTTTCACATAGTTGTATAAACTAATGTTGTAAGAATTTTATTCTTGCTCCTAGGGTATCTGTTACTCATTCATTATTCCAATCTTTAATTATTTTGGAACCAAAATGTTCTGGTAGTTTTGAGATATATAGTTTTCGTATCTCCTTACTTTCGTTTATATCATATTTTTGATTGTAATAATATCTTGTAACGACCTGTTTAGTCGGTTCGAGCAGTAGAACTATTTTTGATAAAACTGACTGGGTTGACGGATCACGCGACGGACCGTCATGGTCACGACGGACCGTGATAGACACCGTCGTCCCATACTAGTGTAAATTCTTCTGTTGCTCTCCTCGTTACCCTTGACGGCAGGTAGGACTCCGTCAAGGGCCTTCGTTCCAAAACACTTTAACTCTGAAAATCTGGGTACAGGGATCAACTCTCTGAACTTTGTGACGGACTCGCAGGACGGACTGTCGTAGGCACGACGGACCGTCACAATCGGCGTAACCCCGACTGGGTCGGATTTATGCTAAAAGTTTAAAAGAGGTGTTTTGGTCTATTCATGATTTTATTTATGGAATTAGTGGGGTAAGTTTAATAATTTATTTACTTGGGGGTTAAAGAAGATAATAAGGGAATAAATAGTGGGTTACTTTTATCATCTTATATAATTGATTATATGATAATTAGGGTAAAAGAAAAATAAAAAGAACACGAAGAGAGGGAGAACGAGCGAGAAAGAGAGAGAACGAAGAGGAAAGTAAAGGGAAGATAGCTTGATTAATCACTATTCTTCGGTGGAGGTAGGTTATGGTTTATTTCTATGTGATAGATAAACTCTAAATAGCGATCGATATGTATTGGGTGGTATTGCAAAGTCTTCTATATGCTTGATTGTGTGTTTGTAAGTTGTGATTGTGTAATTGTGGTGGTCAGAATGATGAGACTGTTGAATCTTCAATCTTAAATCCTCTCTATTAAGATAACACCTTGACATGAATAAGGCTTGATGAACTAAAATAATGAGATAAATGGATCGGGTGTCACGTTCCGACACAGTAGTATAAGGGGATCGGGTGTCACGTTCCGACACGGTAGTATTAGGGGATCAAAGTGTCACGTTCCGACACGGTGATAATGGATCGGAGTGTCACGTTCAGACATGATAATGATAAAGAGAATGAATCTTGAATTATGTTAATGTACTCAAATTCAAAGAACTTATTTCCCAAATGAGTATTGTGTAGAGGCTTGAGTTCTCATAGGTGTGCTTGGTGTTGTTGTCAATGGTTCTTATACTTGTTGCTTGTCACCTGTTAAGTATTATGGTGGATTTTATATTATTATTCAGTATATATTGTTTTCTATTTTGAGTTGGCCGATGATACATACTCAGTACGTGTGCCTTGTACTGACCCCTACTTGTAATTTTCTTCTTTGTTATTTGTGGAGTGCAGCAAGCGTGCCATCGACTTCGACTCGTCCTCAGATCTAGCCAGTCTTCAGCATATCAAAATTCAGGGTGAGATATTATTCCTAGCTCGTGTTGGATTCTCTCCTTCACATCTTGATGTCTTAAAGTTCAGACATGGACCATCTTTTTACTATTTTTAGCTTCTTAAATACTCTTAGATTTAGAAATTTGAGGATAGATGTTCTTGATGTGATGACTTCTAGATTTTGGGAACAATAAGTATTTAACTTTAGAAGTTGATTTAATTGATTTCGTTAATGAGTTTTGGATCTTCCGCGTTATTTTTACTATCTATAAATGTTTTACTGGTAAATGTTGGGGTTTAGATTTGTTGGTTTGCTCACCTAGGAGAGTAAGTGTGGGTGCCACTCGCGGCTCATTTTGGGTCGTGACAAACTTGGTATCAGAGCGTTAGGTTCGTTGGTCTCATCAGACAAGAATGAGTCTAGTAGAGTCTTGAGGAACGGTAGGGGGACGCCCTTACTTTTCTTCGAGAGGCAATAGGACTTTAGAAAAACTCCATTCTTTCTTTCTTTCGTGCTATTACTTGGATTTAATTGGTATCTAGGTGATACAAATTGGTATCTGACATCCTCACTCTATTTTGCAGATAGTTAGAACTAGAACAACAACTGTGCCAACACCAACACCGGCAAGACAAAGTACGTCTGAGCCAAACATTAGGGCTGTAGCTCGAGGAGGAGCAGTGGCAAGAGGCCGTGGTAGAGGTCGCAGGAGGACGTCCTCTAGGGGTAGAGGACAAACACCTGGTCCAGCTAGTAATAGGGCGGTGACTCCTCCACCGACTGATGAGGTAGTAAGAGAAGGTGAGGAAGGGGAAAATGAACAGGTGCAAGATGAGGATTTACCACCCCAACCTACCACAGAGATGATCAACAAGGTTCTTACTTTTCTTAGCGGGTTATCTGATCAGGGTCAGACACCTCCAGTGTTTCCTGTACCAGCATCTCAGGTTCCGGGAGTACAACATGCAGCTGCTGTGGCTCCCCGCATGGATGCCTTATTGAAAGTAGACACATTTCCTTGATTGACTACAGGGTCTATAATGACGAGTGATCAGCATGAACTTTTAACTAAATTCTTAAAGTTGAAACCTCCACTCTTCAAGGGTGCTGAAAATAAGGATGCCTATGATTTTCTTGTTGATTGTCATGAGCTGCTACATAAAATGGACATAGTAGAACAATTCGGTGTTGAGTTTGTGACCTATCAGTTTCAGGGGAATGCCAAAATGTGGTGGCGATCCTACGTTAAGTGTCAACCAGCACAGGCACCACCTATGACCTTGGCATCATACTCTTGTTTATTTATGGAGAAGTATATACCCCGGACTTTGAGGGACAAGAGGAGGAGATGAATTCCTGAGACTAGAGCAAGGAAGGATGTATGTTGCCGCTTAGGAGGCCCAATTTCATGCGCTATCCCGGTATGCCACTCTGCTTTGCTTCATACCACAAGAGAGAATTCGCCGCTTTGTGAAAGGATTGAGGTCAGATTTGCAGATCCTAGCCTTACAGGTAGCTGCTGCAGCAAAATCCTTTCATGAAGTGGTTGACTTTGTGATAGAGGTGAAGGGGTTGAAGCTAGACAACTTCACCATGGCGTCGACATCTAAGAAGTTCCATATGAAAGGTGAGTTTAGTTGTTCTTACTCCAGATGGCATAGTTCAGGAGGTTACCCAGCCCGACCTATTCAGTCTTAACTACAGGCTGTAGCTGGGGGTCCATCGCAGACCAGTCAACATTTCTCTGAGTTTGGAGGTTATCCCCAGACTTTGCCATACTCACAGAGACCTATGCTTTACTATAGAGATTGTTATGGATGTGGAGATACTGGACACATTAGGAGGCATTGTCCAAAACAGAGTTACAAACCCCCAATAATTAGAGGTAGAGGTGGTCATGGGAGAGGCCGCCATTCTGGAGGACGTGGTGTTCAAGGTAATTGTGGTCACCAAATCAGCTGGGGTGGAGGGCAAGTTAGAACAACTGCAGCACAACATGGTAGGGGGAACGGGCAGACAGGTGATAGGGCCCATTGTTATGCTTTCCTCCAGAGGTCTGAAGCAGAGACATATGATGCTGTGATCAAAGGTAATCTTTTGTTTTGTGATTGCATGGCTGCTGTATTATTTGATCATGGATCCACATTTTCATATGTATCTTCCTCATTTGCTACTGGTCTCGATTTATATTGTGATTTGCTTGACATGCCTATTCGTGTCTCTACTCTTGTGGGTGAGTCTGTGATAGTTCATAAGGTGTATAGGTCTTGTTTCTTGTGGCTTTTATGGGGAGTAATACTCATGTAGATTTGATTATTCTAGATATGGTTGATTTCGATGTAATTCTGGGTATGACTTGGCTTTCTCCAAATTTTTCAATCTTAGATTGTAATGCAAAAACTGTGACATTGGCCAAGCCTGGGACAGATCCGCTAGTGTGGGAGGGTGACTATATTTCCACCCCAGTTCGTACTATCTCTTTTCTTCGTGCTAAGAGGATGGTTAGTAAGGGTTGTTTAGCTTTCTTGGCCCATCTCAGGGATGATACTTCCAAAGTATCTTCGATTGAGTCTGTTTCAATAGTCCGTGAGTTTCTGGATATGTTTCCTGCAGACCTTCCTGGTATGCCACCAGATAGGGATATTGATTTTTGTATTGATCTGGAGCCGGGTACTCGCCCCATTTCCATACCTCCTTATAGAATGGCCCTAGCCGAGTAAGGGGAGTTAAAGGCCCAACTTCAGGAGTTGTTAAGTAAAGGCTTTATTAGACCAAGTGCATCCCCTTGGGGTGCTCCTGTTTTATTTGTGAAGAAGAAGGATGGAAGTTTTCGGATGTGCATAGACTACAGGTAACTTAATAAGGTAACTATTAAGAACAATTATCCTCTTCCTCGCATTGATGATTTGTTCGATCAGTTATAAGGTGCTTGTACCTTTTCAAAAATCGATTTGAGATCTGGTTATCATCAATTGAAAATATGGGCAGCAGATGAGCCAAAGACTGCTTTTCGATCCAGGTATGGGCATTATGAATTCTTAGTAATGTCTTTTGGGCTTAGGAATGCCCCTGCTGCGTTCATGTGCCTGATGAACGGGATTTTTAAGCCACATCTGGATCTCTTTGTCATTGTATTTATTGATGATGTACTGATATACTTAAAGAGCAGGAAAGAACATGAGGAGCATCTAAAAATTGTATTGGAATTGTTGAGAGAGAAAAGGCTTTATGCCAAATTCTCCAAGTGTGAGTTTTTGCTACATTCAGTGTCATTTTAGGGGCACGTGGTTTCCAAGGATGGAGTGATGGTGGATCCATCTAAGATTGAAGTAGTGAAGAATTGGGTAAGACCTACTAATGTTACAGAGGTAAGGAGCGTTGTTGGTTTAGCTAGCTAATACTGTCGATTTGTCAAGGGATTTTCTTCTATCGCTTCCCAATTGACAAATTTGACTAAGCCAGAATGTTCCATTTGTATGGTCGGACGAATGTGAAGAAAGCTTCCAGAGCCTCAAGACCATGTTGACTACTGCACAAATCATTACGTTGCCAGTGGAAGGTAAGGATTTCAATATTTACTGCGATGCATCTTATTCTTGTTTGGGTGCACTGCTAATGCAAGAGAGGAATGTAATTGCTTATGCTTCAAGGTAATTAAAAGTGCTTGAACGCAACTATTCAACCCACGATTTGGAGTTAGCTGCAGTCGTGTTTTCATTAAAGCAATGGAGACATTACCTATATGGGGTCAAGTGTGAAGTCTATACAGATCATTGTAGTTTACAGTATGTCTTTACTCAGAAGGATTTGAATTTGAGGCAGAGGAGGTGGATGGAACTAGTGAAGGACTACGATATTACTATTTTGTATCACCCAGGAAAAGCTATTGTTGTGGCAGATGCTTTAAGTAGAAAGGCAGGGAGCATCGGAAGTCTAGCCCACTTACAGGTTTCTAGACGCCCATTGGCTAGAGAGGTGCAGACTCTGGCTTATGACTTTATGAGGCTGGAAGTACTAGAGAAGGGAGGATTTTTGTCCTTTGTTGAGGCAAGATCTTCTTTTCTTGACAAGATTAAGGGAAAACAGTTTAGTGACGAGAAGCTGAGCCGAATTTGAGATATGGTTTTACGAGGAGAGGATAAAGAGGCAATAATTGATGAGGAAGGCATTTTGAGAATTAAGGGAAGGGTATGTGTACCCCATTTTGATAATTTGATTCACACTATTCTTATAGAGGCTCATAGTTCAAGGTATTCTATACATCCCTGTGCGAACAAGATGTATCGTGACCTAAAGCAACATTTTTGGTGGAGTAGAATGAAGCGTGACTTTGTTGAGTTTGTTGCCCATTGCCCGAATTGTCAACAGGTAAAGTATGAACACCAGAGGCCCGGAGGAACACTTCAGAAAATGCCCATTCCTGAGTGGAAATCGGAAATAATTGCAATGGATTTTGTGGTTGGTCTTCCCAAGACATTGGGTAAGTTCGATTCTATTTGGGTAATTGTTGACAGATTAACTAAGTCTGCTCACTTCATTCCGGTCAAGGTGACTTACAATGCAGAGAAGTAGCCAAACTCTATATCTCGGAAATTGTTTGATTGCATGGAGTTCCACTTTCAATCATATCAGATAGGGGTATGCAATTTACTTCTATGTTTTAGAGAACATTGCATACTAAATTGGGTACTAGGTTTGATCTTAGTACTGTGTTTCACCCTCAGACCGATGGTCAGTCTGAGCGAACGATTCAGGTGTTGGAGAATATGCTTCGTGCATGTGTGATAGAATTTGGCGGTCATGGGGATAACTTCTTACCCTTAGCAGGGTTTTCATACAATAGAAGCTATCACTCAAGTATTGATATGGCCCCATTTGAGGCACTTTATGGGAGGAGATGTTGGTCTCCCATTGGTTGGTTTGATGCATTTGAGGTGAGACCATGGGGTACTGATCATCTGAGGGAATTATTAGATAAAGTAAAATTCATCTAGGAGAAGCTTCTAGCAGCTCAGAACATGCAGAAAGAATATGCAGATCGAAAGGTTAGGGACGTGGATTTTATTGAGGGTGAGCAAGTCTTGCTGAAGGTTTCACCCATGAGAGGTGATGCGGTTTGGTAAGCGAGGTAAGCTTAGTCGGAGGTATATTTGTCCATTTGAAGTTCAGAAGCACGTGGGGGAGGTTGCTTATGAATTAACATTGCCTCCAGGACTCTCAGGAGTGCACCCGGTATTTCATGTGTCTATGCTGAAAAAATACCATGGGGATGGAAACTACATTATTCATTCAGATTCAGTTCTTCTTGATGAGAATTTGTCTTATGAGGAGGAGCCGGTTTCCATTTTAGATAGAGAAGTCCGCAAGTTGAGATCAAAGGAGATTGTATCTATCAAGGTTCAGTGGAAGAATCAGCCAGTTGAAGAGTCCACTTGGGAGAATGAGGCTGATATGCAAGAAAGATATCCACATCTTTTTACAAGTTCAGGTACTCTTTCTCGCCCTTGGTTTTCTTCTTGTGATCATTCGGGGACGAACGATGTGTAAATTGGTATCTATTGTAACGACCTGTTTAGTCAGTTCGAGCAGTAGAACTATTTTTGATAAAACTGAATGGGTCGACGGATCACGCGACGGACCGTAATGGACTCCGCCGTCCCATACTTGTGTAAATTCTTCTACTGCTCTCCTCGTTACCCTTGACGGCAGGTAGGACGAACCGTCACAGGCACGACGGTCAACCAAGGGCCTTCGTTCCAAAACACTTCAACTCTGAAAATCTGGGTACTACTAGATCGACTCTCTGAACTTTTTGATGGACCCGCAAGACGGACAATCGTAGGCACGACAGACCGTCACAATCGGCGTAACCCCGACTGGGTCGGATTTCTGCTAAAAGTTTAAAGGTTTGTTTTGGACTATTCATGATTTTAATTATAGAATTAGTGGGGTAAGTGTAATAATTTATTTACTTGGGGGTTAAAGAAGATAATAAGGGAATAAATAGTGGGTTACTTTTATTATCTTTTATAATTGATTATATGATAATTAGGGTAAAAGAAAAATAAAAAGAACAGGAAGAGAGTGAGAACGAGCGAGAAAGAGAGAGAATGAAGAGGAATGTAAAGGCATTGGGAAGATAGCTTGATTGATCACGATTCTTCGGTGGAGGTAGGTTATGATTTATTTCTATGTGATAGATAAACTCTAAATAGCGATCGATATGTATTGGGTGGTATTGTAAAGTCTTCTATATGCTTGATTGTGTGTTTCTATGTTGTGATTGTGCAATTGTGGTGGTCAGAATAATGAGACTGTTGAATCTTCAATCTTAAATCCTCTCTATTAAGATGACGCCTTGACACGAATAAATCTTGATGAACTAAAATAATGAGATGAATGGATCAGGTGTCACGTTCCGTCTTGGTAGTATTTGGGGATCGGGTGTCACGTTCCGACACAGTAGTATTAGGGGATCGGGTGTCACGTTCCGACACGGTAGTATTAGGGGATCGGGTGTCATGTTCCAACACGGTAGTATTAGGGGATCGGAGTGTCACGTTCCGACACGGTGATAATAGATCGGAGTGTCACGTTCGACACGATAATGATAAAGTGAATGTATCTTGAATTATGTTAATGTACTCAAATTCAAAGAACCTATTTCCCAAATAAGTATGGTGTAGAGGCTTGAGTCCTCATAGGTGTGCTTGGTGTTGTTGTCAATGGTTCTTATACTTGTGGCTTGTCACCTGTTAAGTGTTATGGTGGATTTTATATTATTATTCAGTATATATTGTTTTCTATTTTGAGTTGGCCGATGATACCTACTCTGTACGTGTGCCTTGTACTGACCCCTACTTGTAATTTTCTTCTTTGTTATTTGTGGAGTGCAGCAAGCGTGCTATCGACTTCGACTCGTCCTAAGATCTAGCCAGTCTTCAGTATATCAGAATTCAGGGTGAGCTATTATTCCTAGCTCGTGCTGGATTCTCTCCTTCACGTCTTGATGTCTTTAAGTTCTGACATGGACCATCTTTTTACTATTTTTTGCTTCTTAAATACTCTTAGATTTAGAAATTTGAGGATAGATGTTCTTGATGTGATGAATTCTAGATTTTTGGAACAATAAGTATTTAACTTTAGAAGTTGATTTAATTGATTTCGTTAATGAGTTTTGGATCTTCCGCGTTATTTTTACTATCTATAAATGTTTTACTGGTAAATGTTGGGGTTTAGATTTGTTGGTTTGCTTACCTAGGAGAGTAAGTGTGGGTGCCACTCGCGGCTCGTTTTGGGTTGTGACAATTCCTTTAATGCACATGTATATTCATCCAGATAACACATATTGCATATAGCTAAGTTTGTCAAAAGGAGTCTATTGGTTAATTTTTCTTTATTTTCTTCATCTATTTCTGTAGTCATACTATTTAATTCGTTTCATATAGCCATTTCATATTTAGCTAGTAATCCATATTTGTTGATGCTATAGTTCCATCCAATTGTTTATTACTTCTGAGCGTTTCTAATCTTTCCTTAGATAGATTTCCGAGCCATAATTTTGTTGCACCTATTAGTGTTCTTTCTATATGCTTGGTGTTTCGTTGATTGCTATTTTACTGTCAATTAGTTGTTTTGATATTGTAACGACCTGTTTAGTCGTTTTAGAGTTGCAGAACAAATTCGGGAAAAACTGGCTGAAACCACGGAGCCAACGACGGACCGTCGCAGGCTCGACGGACCGTCGTGGGTGTTCCGTCCCATGAAACTTAGAATTCTTAATTTGGGTACTGAAAATCGACTCTCTGAACTTCGTAATGAAATGACAGAATGGACCGTCACATCCACGACGGACGGTCGTGAGTTTCCGTTGCAAAACACTTCAACTTTTGAGAAATTGGGACGAGAAACGAGTTCCTGACCGCCAGGACGGAGGCGTGACGGACCGTCACCAGGGTGACGGGCCGTCCACGGCCACCTGGAACGTGGGATGTTGCGACGGCCACTGTGACGGACCGTCGCAGTCACGACGACCGCCACAGGTCACGCAGTCCCAGGCAAAATAGGATTTCTCCACACGTTTTAAGGGTCGTTTTTGACTATTCTTTCCTTAATTATAAAGATTGAGGGTTTGTATTAATAAGTCTAATTACTTAGGGGTTAAAAGAGGTAACCTTAAGTTAATTAGGGGGTTTTATTGTCCTCTTTTATTCTTAATTATACAATAATTAGGGTAAAGGAAAGAGGGTTTGAATAAAACAAAGAGAAAGAACAAGAGAGAAAAGGGAGAAAGCAATTGAGAGAGTATTGATCGATCGAAGAGGGAAGAGGAATAACAAAGCGTGGGAGATTTCTTGTTGATTCCAATTCTTCGGTGGAGGTAGGTTATGGTTTTCATGCTATTCATAGTAAACTCTTAATAGCGAATGATATATGTTAGTAGTATTGTAAAACCCTTCTATATGCTTAATTGTATGCTTGCATGAATGATGTTATTATGTAATTATGAATAAATAAGCATGACGAAGCTATCGAATCCCAAATCTTGAAAGAAACTTTAATCTACTTGTTAATGATAAGGCCTTGGTATAAAAGAAGGCTTGATGAATTAAAGTAATGGGATTGATGATGCCTTGGTATAGAGAAGGCTTGATGAACGGATATAATGAGAATTAGTGGATCGGAGTGTCACGTTCCGACACATAGTATTAGTGGGACGGGTGTCACGAACCGACACGTAGAATTAGGGATCGGAGTGTCACGCATCGACACATATAGGGGATCGGGTGTCACGAACCGACACGTAGATTTAGGGATCGGGTGTCACGAACCGACACGTAGATATAGGGATCGGGTGTCACGAACCGACCACGTAGATTTAGGGGATCGGGTGTCACGAACCGACACGTAGATGTAGGGATCGGGTGTCACGAACCGACACGTAGATTTAGGGGATCGGAGTGTCACGTGCCGACACAAGAGGATTAATGAATATGAGGGAGCGGAGTGTCACGTGCACGACACAAGAGGAATATGAATAATGAATCGTGAAAGATGAGAATATACTCAACATAATGAACTTAATTCCCAAATGAGCATGGTATTGAGGCTTGAGCCCTCATGGATGAACTTAATGGTACTTATTGATGATTATAGTACTTGTTGTTGCTACATGTTGAGTTTTATAGTTGATTTATGATATTAAGCGATATATATATCTTTGTTTTCTATTTTGAGTTGGCCGATGATATCTACTCAAGACTTGTGGTTGTCTTGACCCTACTTTTATGCTTTCTTCTTTGCTAATTGTGGAATACAGCCCACCTTCCGTCATCTTCAACTCAGCAGTGATTCAAGCCACTCTTACTACACCGGAAATTCAGGGTGAGCTAATACGTCTAGCTTGGGCTGGATCTTCTTCTTCAAGTCTTGATGCCTTGAACTCCGGCATGGACTAGCTTTTATGTATTTTTAGTTCTTAGACATTCTTAGTTTAGTCATTTGATTGTAGATGTTCTTGTGATGATGACTTCCAGATTTTGGGGATAATAATAGTTATTGATTTTATTAATGAGTTTAAGTCTTCCGCATTACTTTCTGTTGTTATATATTGAAATGTTAAGGTTTAGATTGGTTGGTTCGCTCACATAGGAGGGTAAATGTGGGTGCAGTCAGCGGCCCGATTTGGGTCGTGACAAACTTGGTATCGTGCAGCATTAGGTTCGTTGGTCTCATCACACAAGAACAGGTCTAGTAGAGTCTTAAGGAACGGTAGGGGACGCCTTTACTTTTCCTTGAGAGGCTATAAGACTTTAGGAAAATTCCACTCTTTCATTCTTTCTTTCGTGCTACTACTTGAGTCCAATTGGTATCTAGGCGATCTGGTGGTATCGACCATCGTCACTCTATTTCGCGGATGGTTAGAACTAGAGCAACGATTGCGCCAACACCAACATCGGTAAGACAAGAAGCGTCTGAGCCAGCCACCGGGCCAGAGCTCGAGGAAGAGTAGCGGCAAGAAGCGTGGTAGAGGTCGTGGGAGGGACGTCCTCTAGAGGAAGAGGACGAGCACCTAGCCCATCCGATACTAGGCGGTGACTCCTCCACCGGCAAGAGGTGATAAGAGAAGGGGAGGATGGGGTGAATGAGCAAGTACAGAATGAGGAAATGCCACCTCAACCTACCCAGAGATGATCAATCGTGTTCTCGCTTATCTTAGCGGGTTATCCGATCACGGTCGAGCACCTCCAGGGGTTTACGCACCAACACCTCCGGTTTGAGGTGCGACATGCGGCTACTATGGCTCCCCGCATGGATGCACCATTGGGAATGGGCACATTTCCACGTCTGACTACTGGGCCTATAATGACAAACGATCAACATGAACTTTTCAGTAAGTTCTTGAAATTGAAACCTCCAGTCCTTAAAGTGCGTAATCGAGAGGATGCCTACGATTTTACGGTTGATTGTCATGAGCTACTACACAAGATGGGTATAGTAGAGGGGTTTGGTGTCGAGTTCGTGAGCTATCGGTTTCAAGGAGCACGCCAAAATGTGGTGGCGTTCACATGTTGAGTGTCAACCAACAGAGGCACCACCTATGACTTGGGAATCATTCTCGAGTTTGTTCATGGAAAAGTATATCCCGGACCTTGAGGGATAGGAAGAGGGATGAGTTCTTGAGTCCGTGGTAGTTGAAAAAGTGTATAGGTCTTGTTTGGTGAATTTTGTGGGGAGCAACACTTACGTAGATTTGGTTATCTTAGAAATGGGTGATTTTGATGTAATTACAGGTATGACTTGGCTCTCTCCGAATTTTGCGATCTTGGATTGTAATGCTAAAGCGGTGGCGTTAGCCAAGCCTGGGACAGATCCGTTAGTGTGGGAGGCGACTACACTTCTAATCCGGTGCGTATCATATCCTTTCTTCGTGCTAAGAAAATGGTTAGTAAAGGGTGTTTAGCTTTCTTGGCACATCTTAAGGATGACACTATCCAAGTACCCTCAATTGAGTCGGTTTCGTAGTCCGTGAGTTTTGGATGTGTTCCTGAGATCTTCCTGGTATGCCACCGGATAGGGATATTGACTCTGCATTGATCTTGAACCGGCCACACGCCCCAATTCTATACCCCCTTATAGAAAGGCTCCCTCCGAATTAAGAGAGTTAAAGGCACAACTTCAAGAGTTATTGAACAAAGGCTTCATTAGACCAAGTGCATCCCCTTGGGGTGCTCCGGTTTTGTTTGTGAAGAAGAAGGATGGGAGTTTTCGGATGTGCATAGACTACAGACAACTAAACAAGGTAACCATAAAGAACAAGTATCCTCTTCCTCGCATTGATGACTTGTTCGATCAACTACAAGGTGCATGTGTCTTCTCTAAGATTGACTTGAGATCCGGTTATCATCAATTGAAAATACGATCAACGGATGTGCCAAAGACCGCTTTTCGAACGAGGTATGGGCATTACGAATTTGTAGTGATGTCTTTTGGTCTTACGAATGCCCCTGCTGCGTTCATGAGCTTGATGAACGGGATCTTTAAGCCATATTTGGACCTTTTCGTGATCGTATTTATTGATGATATATTGGTATACTCGAAGAGCAAGAAGGAACATGAAGAGCATTTGAGAATGGTATTGGAAATGTTGAGGGAGAAAAAGCTTTATGCCAAGTTCTCTAAGTGTGAGTTTTGGCTAGATGCGGTGTCCTTCTTGGGGCACGTAGTTTCTAAGGATGGAGTGATGGTAGATCCATCTAAGATTGAGACAGTGAAGAATTGGGTGAGACCCACTAATGTGTCAGAAATAAGAAGTTTTGTTGGGTTAGCTAGCTACTACCGCAGATTTGTCAAGGGATTCTCTTCTATTGCTTCCCAATTGTCGAACTTAACTAACCAGTATGTTCCATTTGTGTGGTCAGATGAATGTGAGGAAAGCTTTCAGAAGCTTAAGACTTTGTTGACTACCGCACCAATTCTTGCCTTGCCAATAGAGGGTAAAGACTTCATTGTGTATTGTGATGCATCCTATTCTGGGTTGGGTGCAGTGCTAATGCAAGAGAAGAGTGTAATTGCTTATGCTTCGAGGCAATTAAAGGTGCATGAACGTAACTATCCGACCCATGATTTGGAGTTGGCCGCGGTAGTATTTGCACTAAAACAATGGAGACACTATTTGTATGGGGTTAAGTGTGAAGTCTACACGGATCATCGTAGCCTTCAGTACGTCTTTACTCAGAAAGATCTGAACTTGAGACAAAGGAGATGGATGGAACTACTAAAGGACTACGATATCACTATCTTGTATCATCCGGGGAAGGCGAATGTTGTAGCGGATGCTTTGAGTAGAAAGGCGGGAAGCATGGGAAGCCTAGCTCATTTGCAAGCTTCTAGGCGCCCATTGGCTAGAGAAGTGCAGATTTTGGCTAACGATTTGATGAGGTTAGAAGTAAATGAGGAGGGAGGATTGTTAGCTAGTGTGGAGTCGAGATCTTCTTTTCTTGACAAGATTAAGGGAAAACAGTTTGATGATGAGAAACTAAGACGAATTCAAGATAAAGTATTGCGAGGAGAGGCTAAGGAAGCACAAATCGATAAGGAAGGTGTTTTGAGAATCAAAGGAAGAGTATGTGTGCCCCGCATTGATGATTTGATCAACACTATTCTGACAGAGGCTCATAGTTCACGGTATTCTATACATCCGGGTGCGACCAAGATGTACCGTGACCTAAAGCAACACTTTTGGTGGAGTAGAATGAAGCGTGATATTGTTGACTTTATTGCTAAATGTCCAAACTGTCAACAAGTAAAGTATGAACACCAAAGGCCCGGAGGAACACTTCAGAGAATGCCCATTCCTGAATGGAAGTGGGAGAGAATCGCAATGGACTTTGTGGTTGGTCTTCCCAAGACATTGGGAAAGTTTGATTCTATTTGGGTAATCGTTGATAGGTTAACTAAGTCTGCTCATTTCATTCCGGTAAAGGTGACTTACAATGCAGAGAAGTTAGCCAAGATCTATATCTCGTAAATCGTTCGATTGCATGGAGTTCCACTCTCCATCATATCGGATAGAGGTGCAGCTTACTTCTAAGTTTTGGAGGACATTACATGCTGAATTGGGTACTAGGTTGGACCTTAGTCTTTGCATTTCACCCTCGGACCGATGGTCGGTCTGACGAGCGATTCAAGTCTTGGAGGATATGCTTCGCGCATGTGTGATAGAGTTTGGTGGCCATTGGGATAGTTTCTTACCTTTGGCAGAGTTTTCATACAATAATAGCTATCACTCTAGTATTGATATGGCCCCATTTGAAGTATTGTATGGGAGGAGATGTAGGTCTCCCATTGGTTGGTTTGATGACTTTGAAGTTAGACCTTGGGGAACTGATCTGTTGAGAGATTCTATGGAGAAGGTGAAAGCTATTCAAGAAAAGCTTCTAGCGGCGCAAAGTAGACAAAAGGAGTATGCAGACCGAAAGGTTAGAGACTTGGAGTTCATGGAAGGTGAACAAGTCTTGTTGAAGGTTTCACCCATGAAAGGGGTGATGCGGTTTGGCAAAAGAGGTAAGCTAAGTCCAAGGTATATTGGACCATTTGAGGTACTAAAGCGAGTAGGGGAGGTGGCTTATGAATTAGCCTTGCCCCCAGGGCTGTCCGGAGTACATCCGGTATTTCATGTGTCCATGTTGAAAAGAATGAGGAGGAGCCTGTTGCTATATTAGATAGAGAGGTTCGCAAGTTGAGGTCGAGAGAAATTGCATCCATCAAAGTTCAATGGAAGAATCGACCCGTTGAAGAGGCTACTTGGGAGAAGGAGGCAGATATGCAAGAAAAGTACCCACATCTGCTTCTGATTCAGGTACTCCTTTTCGCCATTGTTTTTCTTACATTGATCGCTCGGGACGAACGATGGGTAAATTGGTATCTATTGTAACGACCGGTTTAGTCGTTTTAGAGGAGCAGAATAAATTCGGGAAAAACTGGCTGAAACCGCGGAGCCAACGACGGAGCGTCGCAGGCGCGACGGACCGTGGTGGGTGGGCGGTCCGATGAGACTTAGAATTCTTAATTTGGGTACTGAAAATCGACTCTGCGAACTTCGTGAACGAAATGACAGAGCGGACCGTCACATCCACGACGGACGGTCGTGAGTTTCCGTTGCAAAACACTTCAACTTTTGAGAAATTGGGACGAAACGAAGTTCTCGACCGCCAGGCGGAGGCGGGGACGGACCGTCACGCAGGGTGACGGGCCGTCACAGCCCTGGAACACAGGATGTTGCGGCGGCCACCTTTGTGACGGACCGTCGCGATCCACGGCGACCGTCCGCAGTCACGCGATCCCAGGCAAAATAGGATTTCTCCACACGTTTTAAGGGTCGTTTGGACTATTCTTTCCTTAATTATAAAGATTGAGGGTTTGTATTAATAAGTCTAATTACTTAGGGGTTAAAAGAGGTAACCTTAAGTTAATTAGGGGGTTTTATTGTCCTCTTTTATTCTTAATTATACAATAATTAGGGTAAAGGAAAGAGGGTTTGAATAAAACAAAGAGAAAGAACAAGAGAGAAAAGGGAGAAACGAATTGAGAGAGAGTATTGATCGATCGAAGAGGGAAGAGGAATAACAAAGCGTGGGAGATTTCTTGTTGATTCCAATTCTTGGGTGGAGGTAGGTTATGGTTTTCATGCTATTCATAGTAAACTCTTAATAGCGAATGATATATGTTAGTAGTATTGTAAAACCCTTCTATATGCTTAATTGTATGCTTGCATGAATGATGTTATTATGTAATTATGAATAAATAAGCATGACGAAGCTATCGAATCCCAAATCTTGAAAGAAACTTTAATCTACTTGTTAATGATAAGGCCTTGGTATAAAAGAAGGCTTGATGAATTAAAGTAATGGGATTGATGATGCCTTGGTATAGAGAAGGCTTGATGAGCGGATATAATGAGAATTAGTGGATCGGAGTGTCACGTTCCGACACATAGTATTAGTGGGACGGGTGTCACGAACCGACACGTAGAATTAGGGGATCGGAGTGTCACGTACCGACACATATAGGGGATCGGGTGTCACGAACCGACACGTAGATTTAGGGGATCGGGTGTCACGAACCGACACGTAGATATAGGGGATCGGGTGTCACGAACCGACACGTAGATTTAGGGGATCGGGTGTCACGAACCGACACGTAGATGTAGGGGATCGGGTGTCACGAACCGACACGTAGATTTAGGGGATCGGAGTGTCACGTACCGACACAAGAGGATTAATGAATATGAGGGAGCGGAGTGTCACGTACCGACACAAGAGGAATATGAATAATGAATCGTGAAAGATGAGAATATACTCAACATAATGAACTTAATTCCCAAATGAGCATGGTATTGAGGCTTGAGCCCTCATGGATGAACTTAATGGTACTTATTGATGATTATAGTACTTGTTGTTGCTACATGTTGAGTTTTATAGTTGATTTATGATATTAAGCGATATATATATATCGCTTTCTATTTTGAGTTGGCCGATGATATCTACTCAAGACTTGTGGTTGTAATTTGACCCCCTACTTTTATGTTTTCTTCTTTGCTAATTGTGGAATACAAATAACGTTCCGTCATCTTCAACTCAAGATGATTCAAGCCAGTCTTACTACACCGGAAATTCAGGGTGAGCTAATACGTCTAGCTTGGACTGGATCTTCTTCTTCAAGTCTTGATGCCTTGAACTCCGGCATGGACTAGCTTTTATGTATTTTTAGTTCTTAGACATTCTTAGTTTAGTCATTTGATTGTAGATGTTCTTGTGATGATGACTTCCAGATTTTGGGGATAATAATAGTTATTGATTTTATGTAACGACCTGTTTAGTCGTTTTAGAGCAGCAGAACAAATTCTGGAAAAACTGGCTGAAACCACGGACCCAACGACGGACCGTCGCAGGCTCGACGGACCGTCGTGGGTGTTCCGTCCCATGACACTTAGAATTTTTAATTTAGGTACTGAAAATCGACTCTCTGAACTTCGTAACGAAATGGCAGAACGGACCGTCACATCCACGACGAACCGTCGTGAGTACCCGTTGCAAAACACTTCAACTTTTGAGAATTTGGTACAAAAAACGAGTCTCTGACCGTCATGACGGAGGGCGGGACGGACCGTCACAGGTGACGGGCCGTCACACCACCGTAAAACCTGGGAGGACACGACGGCTGTGTGACGGACCGTCGCACCCACGACCCGTCACAGCTGCACAATCCCAGGCGGTTTAGGATTTCTCCCCACGTTTTAAGGGTCGTTTTGGACTATTCTTTCCTTAATTATAAAGTTTGAGGGTTATTATTATTAAATCTAATTACTTGGGGTTAATTTAGGTATCCTTAAGTTAATTAGTGGGTCATTATTACCATCTTTCATTCCTAATTATATAGAATTAGGGTAAAAGAAAGAGGGTTTGAATAAGAAAAAGAAAAGAAACGAGAAGAGAGACAGATTGAATCGATTGGGGAGAGAGAGAGTCGAGCGAGGAAGAAGAATATCAAAGCTTGGGAAATTGCTTGTTGATTCCAATTCTTCGGTGGAGGTAGGTTATGGTTTATGTTACGATATTCGTAGTGAACTCTTAATAGTGAATGTTATGTGTTGATATTATTGTAAACCCTACTATGTGCTTAAGTTGTATGCTTGCATGAATATGAGTGTGAAATTGTGATGAATTAACAAAGCATGATGAAGCTATTGAATCCCAAATCTTGAAAGAACCCTAATTCACTTGTTAATGATGATGCCTTAGTATAAAAGAAGGCTTGATATATTATATAATGAGATTGATGATGCCTTAGTATAAAAGAAGGCTTGATATATTATATAATGAGATTAATGATGCCTTAGTATGAAAGAAGGCTTGATGAATTAGGGGATCGGGTGCCACGTTCGGGTACCAGGATAGAATGAATATGAGGATCGGGTGCCACGTTCCGGTACCAGGATAGAATGAATATGAGGATCGGGTGCCACGTTCCGGTACCAGGATAGAATGAATATGAGGATCGGAGTGTCACGTTCCGACACCAGGATAGAATATGGATCGGGTGCCACGTTACGGTACCAGGATAGTATATGAGGATCGGAGTGCCACGTTCCGGCACCAGGATAGAAATAGAGGAGCGGAGTGTCACGCATCGACACAAGAGGAAGAAAGATAATGAATCTTGAAAGATAATGAATATACTCAATCTAATGAACTTAATTCCCAAATGAGTATGGTATTGAGGCTTGAGTCCTCATGTGTGAACTCGGTTGTAATCATTGATGAACTCATGTTGTTATTGCTACATGTTGAGTATTGTAGTTGATTTGCATTATTATTGATATATACTGCTCCCTATTTTGAGTTAGCCGATGATATCTACTCAAAGACGTGTGGTTGTCTTGACCCCTACTTTTATGTTTTTCTTCTTTGTTATTTGTGTAATGCGACAAGCGTTCCGTCAACTTCAACTCAACAAGAGATCTAGCCGTCTTCACTTCATCGGAAATTCGGGGTGAGCTAATGCGTCTAGCTTGTACTTGGGTCTTCTTCTTCAAGTCTTGATGCCTTGAACTTCCGGCATGGACTAGCTAGTATTTGTTTTAGCTTCTTAGACATTCCTAGTTTAGTAATTTGAGATAGATGTTCTTGTGATGATGACTTCCAGATTTTGGGGATATTAATAATAGTTTTGAATTGTTTTATTAATGAGTTAAGTCTTCCGCATTATTTTCTGTTGTTATATATTGAAATGTTAAGGGTTAAATTGGTTGGTTCGCTCACATAGGAGGGTAAATGTGGGTGCCAGTCGCGGCCCCGATTTGGGTCGTGACAAACTTGGTATCAGAGCATTAGGTTCGTTGGTCTCATCACACAAGAACAGGTCTAGTAGAGTCTTAAGGAACGGTAGGGGGACGCCTTTACTTTTCCTTGAGAGGCTACAAGACTTTAGGAAAATTTCACTCTTTCATTCTTTCTTTCGTGCTACTACTTGAGTCCAATTGGTATCTAGGCGATCTGATTGGTATCTGACCATCTTCACTCTATTTCGCAGATGGTTAGAACTAGAGCAACAACTACGCCAACACCAACACCAGCACCGGCAGGACAGGGTGCGTCTGAGCCAGCCACCGGGGCTGTAGCTCGAGGGAGAACAACGGCAAGAGGCCGTGGTAGAGGTCGTGGGAGGACGTCCTCTAGAAGAAGAGGACGAGCACCTAGCCCATCTGATACTAGGGCGGTGACTCCTTCACCGACTGAAGAGGTGATAAGAGAAGGGGAGGATGGGGTGAATGAGCAAGTACAGAATGAGGAAATGCCACCTCAACCTACCCCAGATATGATCAATCAGGTTCTCGCTTATCTTAGCGGGTTATCTGATCACGCGGTCGAGCACCTCCAGGGTTTACGCACCAACACCTCCGGTTTCAGAGTGCGACATGCGGCTACTATGGCTCGCATGGATGCACCATTGGGAATGGGCACATTTCCACGCCTCGACTCATCGGGCCTATTATGACAAACGATCAACATGAACTTTTCAAGAAGTTCTTGAAATTGAAACCTCCAGTCTTTAAAGTGCGAGAATCGAGAGGATGCCTACGATTTTCTGGTTGATTGTCATGAGCTACTACACAAGATGGGTATAGTAGAGAGGTTTGGTGTCGAGTTCGTGAGCTATCGGTTTCAAGGAACGCCAAAATGTGGTGGCGTTCACATGTTGAGTGTCAACCAACAGAGGCACCACCTATGACTTGGGAATCATTCTCGAGTTTGTTCATGGAAAAGTATATCCCCGGACCTTGAGGGATAGGAAGAGGGATGAGTTCTTGAGTCCTGGAGCAAGGTAGAATGACGGTTAATGCATACGAGGCTAAATTTCGCGCACTATCCAGATCGCCACCCAACTCTGTTTGATCCACAAGAACGGATCCGCCGTTTTGTGAAGGGATTGAGGGCGAGTGCAGTTCAGCCTTGCGGATAAGCGGCAACAGCAACATCCTTCCAAGAGGTGGTAGACTTTGTGATAGAGGTGGAAGGAGTGAAACCGGATGACTTCACCACCACGTCTACATTGAAGAGGTTTCAAGGGAGGTGAGTTTAATGGTTCTTATTCTAGAGGATGAACTCAGGAGGTCACTCCAATCGACCAATCTGATCTTCACTACAGATCGTAGTTGGGGTCCACCTCGAGCAGTCAACACTTCTCCGAGAGGCCGATCGTGAACCCGCAGAATGTTATGGGTGTGGAGAGATTGGACACATTAAGAGGTATTGTCCAAACCAGAGTTCTGAGAACCCCACCGCTAGAGGTAGGGGTGGTAATGGTAGAGGTCGTTATTCCGAGGGCGTGGTGGCGAGGTAATGGTGGTCACCAAAGCGGCAGAGGTGAAGGGCAAAACGGAGCCACTACTACGCAACATGGTAGGGGCAATGGACAGACAAACGATAGGGCCCATTGTTGCGCTTTCCCTGGGAGATCTGAAGCGGAGGCGTCGATCTTTGTTATCACGGGTAATCTTTTGGTTTGTGATTGCATGGCATCTATATTATTTGACCACAGCTCCACGTTTTCATACGTATCTTCATCATTTGCTAATGGTCTAAATCTACATTGTGAATTACTTGATATGCCTATTCGTGTTTCTACTCCGGTGGGTGAGTCTGTGGTAGTTGAAAAAGTGTATAGGTCTTGTTTGGTGAATTTTGTGGGGAGCAACACTTACGTAGATTTGGTTATCTTAGAAATGGGTGATTTTGATGTAATTCTGGGTATGACTTGGCTTTCTCCGAATTTTGCAATTTTGGATTGTAATGCTAAAACGGTGACGTTAGCCAAGCCTGGGGCAGATCCGTTAGTGTGGGAGGGCGACTACACTTCTAATCCGGTGCGTATCATATCCTTTCTTCGTGCTAAGAAAATGGTTAGTAAAGGGTGTTTAGCTTTCTTGGCACATCTTAAGGATGACACTATCCAAGTACCCTCAATTGAGTCGGTTTGGTAGTCCGTGAGTTTTTGGATGTGTTCCCATGAGATCTTCCTGGTATGCCACCGGATAGGGATATTGACTCTGCATTGATCTTGAACCGGTACTCGCCCCATTTCTATACCCCCTTATAGAATGGCTCCCATGAGTTAAGAGAGTTAAAGGCACAACTTCAAGAGTTATTGAACAAAGGCTTCATTAGACCAAGTCGTCCCCTTGGGGTGCTCCGGTTTTGTTTGTGAAGAAGAAGGATGGGAGTTTTCGGATGTGCATAGACTACAGACAACTAAACAAGGTAACCATAAAGAACAAGTATCCTCTTCCTCGCATTGATGACTTGTTCGATCGATTACAAGGTGCTTGTGTCTTCTCTAAGATTGACTTGAGATCCGGTTATCATCAATTGAAAATACGAGCAATAGATGTGCCAAAGACCGCTTTTGAGCGAGGTATGGGCATTACGAATTTGTGGTGATGTCTTTTGGTCTTACGAATGCCCTGCTGCGTTCATGAGCTTGATGAACGGGATTTTTAAGCCATATTTGGACCTCTTCGTGTCGTATTTATTGATGATATATTGGTATACTCGAAGAGCAAGAGGGAACATGAGGAACATTTGAGAATAGTATTGGAAATGTTGAGGGAGAAAAGCTTTATGCCAAGTTCTCTAAGTGTGAATTTTGGCTAGATGCAGTGTCCTTCTTGGGGCACGTGGTTTCTAAGGAAGGAGTGATGGTAGATCCATCTAAGATTGAGACAGTGAAGAATTGGGTAAGACCCACTAATGTATCGTAAATAAGGAGCTTTGTTGGGTTAGCTAGCTACTACCGCAGATTTGTCAAGGATTCTCTTCTATTGCTTCCCAATTGTGAACTTGACTAAGCAAACTGTCCCATTTGTATGGTCGCATGAGTGTGAGGAAAGCTTTCAAAAGCTCAGGACTTTATTGACTACCGCACCCATTCTCACCTTGCCAGTGGAAGGTAAGGGCTTCATTGTGTATTGTGATGCATCCTATTCTGGGTTGGGTGCGGTGCTAATGCAAGAGAAGAGTGTAATTGCTTATGCTTGAGGCAATTAAAGGTGCATGAACGTAACTATCCGACCCATGATTTGGAATTGGCCGGTAGTGTTCGCACTAAAACAATGGAGACACTATTTGTATGGGGTTAAGTGTGAAGTCTACACGGATCATCGTAGCCTTCAAAGACGCCTTTACTCGTAAAGATTTGAACTTGAGACAAAGGAGATGGATGGAACTACTAAAGGACTACGATATCACTATCTTGTATCATCAGGGAAGGCGAATGTGGTGGCGGATGCTTTGAGTAGAAAGGCGGGAAGCATGGGAAGTTTAGCCCATTTGCAAGCTTCTAGACGCCCATTGGCTAGAGAGGTTCGGACTGCTAACGACTTGATGAGGTTAGAAATAAATGAGAAGGGAGGATTGTTGGCTAGTGTGGAGTCGAGATCTTCTTTTCTCGACAAGATTAAGGAAAACAGTTTGATGATGAGAAACTAAGGCGAATCCAAGATAAAGTATTATGCGAGAGGCTAAGGAAGCACAAATCGATGAGGAAGGTGTTTTGAGAATCAAAGGAAGGGTGTGTGTACCCAGCGTCGATGATTTGATCAACACTATTCTATGAGGCTCATAGTTCACGGTATTCTATACATCCGGCGCGACCAAGATGTACGTGACCTAAAGCAACACTTTTGGTGGAGTAGAATGAAGCGTGATATTGTTGACTTTATTGCCAAGTGTCCAAAGCTGTCAACAAGTAAAGTATGAACACCAAAGGCAGGAGGAACACTTCAGAGAATGCCCATTCCTGAATGGAAGTGGGAGAGAATTGCAATGGACTTTGTGGTTGGTCTTCCAAAGACATTGGGTAAGTATGACTCCATTTGGGTGGTTGTCGATAGGTTAACTAAGTCTGCTCATTTTATTCCGGTCAAGGTAACTTACAACGCAGAGAAGTTAGCCAAGATCTATATCTCAGAGATTGTTCGATTGCATGGAGTTCCACTCTCCATCATATCGGATAGAGTCTGTGATTTACTTCTAAGTTTTGGAGGACATTACATGCTGAATTGGGTACTAGGTTGGACCTTAGTACTGCATTTCACCCTCAGACCGATGGTCAGTCTGAGCGAACGATTCAAGTCTTGGAGGATATGCTTCGTGCATGTGTGATAGAGTTTGGTGGCCATTGGGATAGCTTCTTACCCTTAGCGGAGTTTTCATACAATAATAGCTATCACTCAAGCATTGACATGGCTCCATTTGAAGCATTGTATGGTAGGAGATGTAGGTCTCCCATTGGTTGGTTTGATGCATTCGAGGTTAGACCTTGGGTCTTGATCTCTTGAGGGAGTCAATAGAAAGTGAAGTCTATTCAAGAAAAGCTTCTAGCGGCGCAAAGTAGACAAAAAGAATATGCAGATCGAAAGGTTAGAGACTTAGAGTTCATGGAGGGTGAACAAGTCTTGTTGAAAGTTTCACCAATGAAAGGGGTGATGCGGTTTGGAAAAAGAGGTAAGCTAAGCCCAAGGTATATTGGACCATTTGAAGTGCTTAAGCGAATAGGGGAGGTGGCTTATGAGTTAGCCTTGCCCCCGGGGCTGTCCGGAGTACATCCGATATTCCATGTGTCCATGTTGAAAAGATACCATGGAGATGGAAACTACATCATCCGTTGGGATTCAGTTTTGTTGGATGAGAACTTGACTTATGAAGAGGAACCGGTTGCTATATTAGATAGAGAGGTTCGCAAGTTGAGGTCGAGAGAAATTGCATCCATCAAAGTTCAATGGAAGAATCGACCGGTTGAAGAGGCTACTTGGGAGAAGGAGGCGGATATGCAAGAGAAATACCCACATCTGTTTACAGATTCAGGTACTCCTTTTCGCCACTGTCCTTCTTCTCTTGATCGTTCGGGGACGAACGATGGGTAAATTGGTATCTATTGTAACGACCTGTTTAGTCGTTTTAGAGCAGCAGAACAAATTCTGGAAAAACTGGCTGAAACCACGGACCCAACGACGGACCGTCGCAGGCTCGACGGACCGTCGTGGGTGTTCCGTCCCATGACACTTAGAATTTTTAATTTAGGTACTGAAAATCGACTCTCTGAACTTCGTAACGAAATGGCAGAACGGACCGTCACATCCACGACGAACCGTCGTGAGTACCCGTTGCAAAACACTTCAACTTTTGAGAATTTGGTACAAGAAACGAGTCTCTGACCGTCATGACGGAGGGGCCAGGACGGACCGTCACAGGGGTGACGGGCCGTCACAGCCACCAGAAACCTGGGGAGGACACGACGGCCTGTGTGACGGACCGTCGCACCCACGACGGCCCGTCACAGGCTGCACAATCCCAGGCAGTTTAGGATTTCTTCCCACGTTTTAAGGGTCGTTTTGGACTATTCTTTCCTTAATTATAAAGTTTGAGGGTTATTATTATTAAATCTAATTACTTGGGGGTTAAATTAGGTAACCTTAAGTTAATTAGTGGGTCATTATTACCATCTTTCATTCCTAATTATATAGAATTAGGGTAAAAGAAAGAGGGTTTGAATAAGAAAAAGAAAAGAACAGAAAGAGAGACAGATTGAATCGATTGGGAGAGAGAGAGAGTCGAACGAGGAAGAAGAATATCAAAGCTTGGGAAATTGCTTGTTGATTCCAATTCTTCGGTGGAGGTAGGTTATGGTTTATGTTACGATATTCGTAGTGAACTCTTAATAGTGAATGTTATGTGTTGATATTATTGTAAACCCTACTATGTGCTTAAGTTGTATGCTTGCATGAATATGAGTGTGAAATTGTGATGAATTAACAAAGCATGATGAAGCTATTGAATCCCAAATCTTGAAAGAACCCTAATTCACTTGTTAATGATGATGCCTTAGTATAAAAGAAGGCTTGATATATTATATAATGAGATTGATGATGCCTTAGTATAAAAGAAGGCTTGATATATTATATAATGAGATTAATGATGCCTTAGTATGAAAGAAGGCTTGATGAATTAGGGGATCGGGTGCCACGTTCCGGTACCAGGATAGAATGAATATGAGGATCGGGTGCCACGTTCCGGTACCAGGATAGAATGAATATGAGGATCGGGTGCCACGTTCCGGTACCAGGATAGAATGAATATGAGGATCGGAGTGTCACGTTCCGACACCAGGATAGAATATGGATCGGGTGCCACGTTCCGGTACCAGGATAGTATATGAGGACCGGAGTGCCACGTTCCGGCACCAGGATAGAAATAGAGGAGCGGAGTGTCACGTACCGACACAAGAGGAAGAAAGATAATGAATCTTGAAAGATAATGAATATACTCAATCTAATGAACTTAATTCCCAAATGAGTATGGTATTGAGGCTTGAGTCCTCATGTGTGAACTCGGTTGTAATCATTGATGAACTCATGTTGTTATTGCTACATGTTGAGTATTGTAGTTGATTTGCATTATTATTGATATATCTTTGTTCCCTATTTTGAGTTAGCCGATGATATCTACTCGATGCGTGTGGTTGTAATCGACCCTACTTTTATGTTTTTCTTCTTTGTTATTTGTGTAATGCGACAAGCGTTCCGTCAACTTCAACTCAACAGTAGATCTAGCCAGTCTTCACTTCATCGGAAATTCAGGGTGAGCTAATGCGTCTAGCTTGGACTGGGTCTTCTTCTTCAAGTCTTGATGCCTTGAACTTCCGGCATGGACTAGCTAGTATTTGTTTTAGCTTCTTAGACATTCCTAGTTTAGTAATTTGAGATAGATGTTCTTGTGATGATGACTTCCAGATTTTGGGGATATTAATAATAGTTTTGAATTGTTTTATTAATGAGTTAAGTCTTCCGCATTATTTTCTGTTGTTATATATTGAAATGTTAAGGGTTAAATTGGTTGGTTCGCTCACATAGGAGGGTAAATGTGGGTGCCAGTCGCGGCCCCGATTTGGGTCGTGACATTTTATTAATGAGTTTAAGTCTTCCGCATTACTTTCTGTTGTTATATATTGAAATGTTAAGGTTTAGATTGGTTGGTTCGCTCACATAGGAGGGTAAATGTGGGTGCCAGTCGCGGCCCCGATTTGGGTCGTGACAGATATGTATCCTATCTATAATTGGATTGGTTTATTAGTATGTGTAACACAGTCTATATTTAAGAAATTATGTTGTTCTATTATTGATTTAGGAGTCCTTTTTTGATTTAGTCCATTTTTTATTTAGTCTACTATTTCATAGGGTATCTGATCTATCCGATTTTTCGTAAGTGTAATAAGTGGGGGTTGTTTTTGTTGGACTACTTCTTGGGCTTTTTACTCCTGATGTATTGGGTTTGTCATCCATTTTAACATGTCCTGTATTTATTTCTAATTCATTTCGTTTATTTATTTGTTCTAAAAGTTTTGTATATGTTTCACCCATATCACTTATTTCTGGTTTTTTGTCATGATCTAATGTATCTAATTCACCTACCTCATCTATTTAAAGGTTTTCTTGTAACTTATGTTTAATTTTATTTATTTCGTTAGTTAATTCAATTTCTTTGCTTTTTTCTTTTTGTTTATTTTCATATAATAATTTTAGTTCATTTTATTCTTTTTCTAATTCGTTGATTTTTATATTTTTTATTTCTTCTATGTAATGTGCTTCTTGTTTTACTTGTGATTTTAATATTTCAATTTCTTTAAGCTTATCTATCTCTTTATTTTCTTTTGTTATACGTATCATAGCGCTTAGTCTATCTTCTAGTTTTGCCATTTCTTTTTCTAGCATTAGTTATAAAACATTTCCTATCTTTTTATATCTCCTTCCTAAGTTTGAAAATATTATTTTTATTTTTAATCCATCTTCGTTTTCATATGTCTTTTCCTCTACTGCAAATTCTTTTTTATTCATGGTAGGTTATGTTGTAATTTGTATTCAAGGTGACATATTTGTATTTCTAAGGTAAATATAACTTTTCTTTGGGCTAATATTGATTTTTGGCATATTCCTTCTAATATATTTCTTTCAAATCTGTCTTTTTGATGCCTTAACTCTTGTCGTATTTCAACTATTTTCTCTATCAGCTTTTTGTTTATGTTCTTGTTTGTTCATATTGTTTTCTCAAATAAGCAAATATATTTATTTTCCATTTTAGAAATTATATCTATTAAGGGGTCCATATTACTTTAATTTGTCTCAGTAATCTGTAGTATTTTATAGTTTTTGTATAAAGTTTTTAACTTTTTACGTATTTTTCATATTTTTCTTTTTTATCTTAGTTATTGTTATGTCAGTTTTTTTGTTTTATGGTGAATAGTCTTTAAACATTGTCATAAATCTCTCTTTGTTGTTTGGTTAGCCTAATTTTTTCCTTTATGTTCTCTAGTATATATTCTTCATACTGCATATCTTGAGTTCTTTGATATTCTATTATATTTTTGCTTATAAGATGTCCTAGTAGTATTCTGTTTTCTGTTATTTCTATCCAATAATGATATAGGTTAATTTAAAAATTATCTGCTATGATTAATTATGTCAAACCTCGGGCTGTAACTTCTATTATTTCAAACATTAATAATTTCTCATAGATTATCCTTTTTACATCTGGGTTTATATTTTTTAGTAAATATAATATCAATACATTGTGGTTATCATAATCGTCTAGTTAGTAGGTATTCATATTATTACATGTCGTGCTTAAAATTTTTTATTCCCCCTAACCTCTTAGCTGATTATACTTATTCATCATGAAACATTAATAATTTAAAAATCATCTTTTCTGATCACTACTATCGCTTTCTTCTTCAATCAGTTACCCTAATAGCGCCAAAGATATTATGTACAAAATTATAAAACAAAAGGACCAAATAAGCCAAAAAAGAAACCGTCAGAATGTAGTTGTTATAACAATGGAAAGCTAAGACACATTGCTAAAGATTGCAGTCTACTAAAAATCCAAAGAAAACACAAATAGTAGAAATATTAATAGACAATGAAGAATAAATTCAATTAGATTACTTAGATTATGAATTAAGTGAAAATTACACCATATACGAACTATAAGAGAACGAGATTAGAAATAGATGAAGAAATAACCGAAGAAGAAATCTAATGTCTGAAGAAGAAATATAAATAATATCAAAAGAAAATTATCAAAATGAAAAATCATCGGAATAAAAAATGATATTTGATAGTACAATATTTGAACAAAAAAAAGGAAAAGAACTAGACTTTAGTGTCGAAAAAGTGCTTGAGATACCAACCAATAGAAATTGGTTCAGAAAGCAAAAAGATGAATATTATATACTTAGTCAAAAGGAACACATCATAGATTGTAAATATACAGAAGGAAAGTCACAAATACCAATAATAAATAAAAGAATAATAAACAAGAAAATACAAGATATAATAACCAAGACACCAATACAATATGTACATTTAGGAAGAACAGAAATACTAATAAATGCATGTTTTAGAGAAGGAATAGATACTCCTATTGAAATATACCTAGCAAACGATAGAATTATACAACCTATAGAAAAAAGCATAATCAGTGCAATAAAAGGAAACTTTTTATACCAAAAATTTAAATTCATAATAAGTGATAACTACTTTGTAGCATTAACAGACCAAAATATAGATAAATCATTAGTTCAATACTTGAAAATGTCCGGTATAGAATTAGCACAAGGAGGTAAGATATTCACGGCAAGATATAATTTTTTTTATGTATTGATAACAAAACATAAAATAACGGCAAAAAATAAGATTAATAAAATAAAATAGATAATCCATTTGAAAGGATAGTCACTGTAATAGATAATAAAAACTACAATTATTTAAAAATCGACATAGAAGAAGACCTAGAAATAGTAAAAGAAAGATTAAGTACTTCAAGCGTACGGAATATACTAACAAGAGCTATATCATCAAAAATGAGTACATCTAAAAGAAACTATATACTCCCACAAAACTTACTACTAAACATAGACAAAATAACGCCATACCATTACTACATAACCGGAATAATGGACCAAAGAAAGTACCAAATCTTTATAAATATAGGACAAGAAGAAAATTATATAACAAGACAATTAATACCAGAAAAAGAAATCATAAAAACAAGACAATTACACCCTGAACTACCTAGAGAAATAAGAACAAATGAGGAAATGAAAGAAAAGTAAATAATTATAGGAGGAATACCCGTAATAATTCAATTTAAAATTTACCAAGGAAATCAAACATTACCTAAGGAATAAAATGTCTAGAGAAATTTAAACCATATAATATAGAAAATGAACAATTAACTATAACTTATCAAAATAAGAAGATAATTACGAAAATAACAAAATAAACAATGAAAATCTTTATACTTGCAAAGATTATTGTAGAAGGAAATTACAACAGATATTATACACCAATGATAGATACAGGAGCAGAAGCAAATATATGTAATTATAATTGTTTTCAAGAAGATAAATGAGAAAATTAAAAACACCTATGGTGGAAAAAGGATTTAATAACGAAGCAAGTATGATTACATATAAAGAAAAAAATGTAAAAATATAAATATTCGATAAAATACTAACAATAGGAGAAATCTATAATTTTGAGTTCACAACAAAAGATATTAGGAATGCCATTCTTAGATAAATTATACCCACATATAATAACAAGAACATATTGATGGTTTACCACACCATGCAAACATAAAGTAGGAGCAAAAAGAGTAAATAACAAACGACGTAAATCCACCGAATGGATCAAAGGAAGTGAAAAAATTACGCAATAATTGAAAAATATAAGCAAAAACCAAAAAGCAATGTTAGAAATTATTATCTTTGCAATACATAAAGTTAAAGAAGTACAAGACAAGCTAGAATTATTGTACAATGAAAACCCACTACAAGGATAGGAAAAAAAAACAAAATAAAAATTTAGTTAATTGATGAAGCTAGAATAATAACACAAAAATCCATAAAATACAATGTTAATGATTTAACATAATTTAAGGTGCAGATAAATGAACTACTAAATAATAACTACTTACAAGAAAGCAATAGTAAACACATGAGCCCAGCATTTATTGTAGACAAACATAGTGAACAAAAACGATGAAAAAGTAGGATGGTCATAGATTATGGTAATCTAAATGCAAAAACAAAACCATATAACTACCTGATACCTAACAAAATATTAAAAATTAGACAAATCAAAGGATATAATTACTTCAGAAAATTTGACTGCAAAACAGGATTTTACCATCTAAAACTAGAAGAAGAATCTAAAGAATTAACGGCATTTAATGTACCACAAGGATTTTATTAATGGAATGTTCTACCATTTGGATATAAACATGCACCAGGTAGATACCAACATTTTATGGACAATTACTTTAATCAATTAGAAAGTTGCATTGTCTATATAGATGAAACCTCAGATAGAATTTCTAGGAATTCAAATAGATAAAAATGGGATAAAAATGCAAACCCACAAAATATAGAAAATAATCACCCTTGATGAAAATATAGATACAAAAAAGAAATTACAATCCTTTCTAGGATTAGTAATCCAAGTGAGGGTTTACATACCAAAATTAGCAGAACATTTAAAATCATTACAAAGAAAATTAAGAAAGATGTTTAATATCATTTTGACAATAGAGATAAAGAACATATAAGACATATCAAAAACTTATGCAAAAAAATACCGAAACTATATTTTTGCAGATGAAAATATATTATTTACTTATATTGTTGAAACGGATTCTAGCAATCACAGTTATGGAGGAGTCCTAAAATATAAATATGACAAAGAAAAAATAGAAGACCATTGTGGGTATTACTTAGGATCCTATACAGAAGCATAATTAAAATGGAAAGTAAATAGAAAAAAAATTATTTGCATTATATAAATGTTTATTAACATTTGAACAATATATTGTTTACAATAAATTCTTTGTAAGAAAAGACAATACAAAAGTAAAATGGTGGATAACCAAAAAGTACAAGATTCAGTTACAACAAAAGAAATAAGGAGATTAGTATTGAATATATTAAATTTCACATTTACAATTGAAGTGATCAAGACTGAAAAAAATCTCATTGCAGATTATCTCTACAGACAAAAATAATGTAGATACATTGGAAAAAATACTAGCTACCATGACAACACTTTGTCAGAAAATGGAGAAAATAGAAAGCGAAGTACAGATGCTAAAAAAAAACAGCTAATAGTCAGCAGCATGACTCTAAACATGCGGAGCTAATCAGCAGCATGACTCTAACCATGCGAAGATAGAAGGTGACGTTGGGAAACACCTTAAAACCCATAACAAAATGTTAAATACAACTGCAGGTAGCACTTCAACAGGAGGATCAACTACAAAAAAAGAATATGGTAAGACAAAATATACAAATGTCAATATGAATAAACTATTCTCCAGACTATACCTTCCATAATATACCCAAAAAGATGTATTCGTTCCCCCACAAGTAAATACTTACAAAATCAGTTTGTATTCACACAAACAAATATATAACAATATTACCAGGACGTATATAGAAACTATAAACAAAATCCAAACCTTTTTGAATCTAAACCCTAGAGCTAAAAATATCAAAAATCCAAATGAAGATTATATAAGCCAATACTTACAGGGATATAATAAACTCATAGCACAACCATGTACCAATTCAAATCTAGTAGCAATTTGCTACAATTAGGGACTTTACCGAAGCCTAGTAATTCATGTGATTTGTATAAACGACTTTTTAATTAGATTAGGATCTTCATTTAAGGCACATGCAATACAAAAACTCATACATACTTGAAAATTTGGCTAACACTCTCAAAGCCAACATTTTCTACTATGGCCATAATTTTCTAATATGTCGAATATTTCTAAATAAGGCATTGGGGTGCTTATTTAATCGTGATACGCATTCTAAAGAACCTATTGGGCTTTTAATTAAATATATGATTTTCCAAAATTTTACCCTTATAATGACTTTTTATATTAGGCCATTAATACAATAATAGGAATGGTCAATGAAGATTGGTTTATGAAGATTCCATGCACCAAATTGTAGTTAAATCATTTCCTTAATCTCTTGAATTACTTACTATATTCATTATGTGTAATGGACTATTATGAATTATTGCACTTGTAAGTTAAACATAGGACTAAAGGTGATTTTTGAAATAGACAACAATAAGTAGAAAAAGACTAAAAAAACTAAGTATGGGGAAAGGGGCTCTCGAGTTTGGCATGATCATATTCCAAAAATTTTGCTCGAGTTGTTCTAAAATTATGTTGATGATTCTAAGGTCTTGTATACACATAGAAAATGATTTTTGTGCTTTGAATGCATAAAAATACGTCATATAATACAACAATTCACAAATAACGATAATGGAAAGTCTAGTGATGTTACTTTCAAGAAATGACATGTTGTTTAGGACGAGCTTTCCTTGATCATGCCTAACCTTATGTGTATGTGTGCATACACCCATACATAGTCCAAGTGAGTACTAACCCTATACAATTATTATCTTTTTAGGTGTAGTTTAGAGAGAAGGTTGAAGACGCGGTGAAGCTGAAAGATTGACGATCTCTAGACTTTGGTTGGTCCTCTACAGGTTCGAGGATGCTACCCTTATCTATCTAGACTAGTTCTTTAGAAATAACTATTGGATGTTGTCCCTATCTTTCTTTTAGATATTCATTTTGATGTTTTGTATTAAGGCAATTTTGGGCAAACTATTATGCTATATTAATATTTTATTTTAATTTATTCCTCAATGGTAGATGGTTGTCTTTAATTTGAGCTTAGTATAATAGTAACTTATATAAAAAGTATATGTAGTCTATGTACACTTCAATATGTTTAAAGGATTTAAATTTTCTGCAAATTTAACTATCTTAATGTGATGAAACATAAGAAGAGGCTTATGTGCAACCTCTGAGAGGTTAACAACGCCGGTTGCATTTAGATTCCAGAATTCAGGTGTGACAAACTTGGTATCAGAGCATGATGTTAAATTACCTAGGAACTAAATCTCAAAACAACCACGTTACGCTGTTTCTAACTTATGGTTGTGAAGCGCGCCATAGTCATGACTTAGAGACTACGTGACGAGAAGAAACTTCCCTTCTTCTACATTTTATTGTGTTGTCTAGATCTTTGTCATTTTGTGTCATTCTAGAATCTAACTTCTTTCTTCTGTGTGCATGAACACAAGAAGAAACAAAGGCAGGAGGTGTGACAACTTGAGTCTAGACCGCAAACGAGATCGGCATTTTTGACCTCCCAGAGGTTGCAGACAAGCCTAGTTACGTCATTGTTACTTCATCTAGGTTAATTTAAGTGGAAAATTTAAAACTTTTTGTTATCTAACATTCTTATTACAGATTCAATAACACATATAATTTTTCACCATCAACCATCTAGCATTAAGATCATCAAATGAAAGAAGCAGTTTATTATAACGATAAATATGTACTTGCCAAACAGGCACCAATACAATGTATGTACCAAAACGGGAAAGAAACGGCAATGGAATATACTCCACTAGCTCAATCCTAAAACTAATCTAGAATGTCAACAGGCAAGCATCCTCGAAATCATGAGGGTCTACTAAGTCCGGATGAATGCTCGACGTCCGGATAACTGCATTGTTGATCATGTAGATCAAGCGTCTACTTGTGCCTGCACCTAAAAGTTTAGAGTTGTATAGGATAGTGTACACTTTTACTAAGTATGGGTATATGAAAGAACACACCTAGGACATTCATGAGTAAGAATATATCATTCGTAGAAACATGATTATATAGGTCAAGTAAGTGGACTTTCCAAGTTGAGATTAGGAAGTAAGTGAACTTTCAAAATTTTTATTAGGAAAGTTTATGAGCTTTCGAAATTTAGATTAGGAAAGTTATTCCATGACAGTAACATGCTTCATAAAAATTGATATGTTGCAAACAGCACAAAAAAAACGTACACACAACACATATCATAATTCATATAGCACATAACATTTTTCATATCATTCATTCGTATGCCATGAGGCATTGGAATAATGGACTTGACATTAAGACTTCCCGAAAATGAGGTCTCAAAATATGGGACCTCAAGTAGGGAGTCTGATTTAGCAAAGACAGAGTCTACTCCATTCATTAATAGGCACTTCATTTCATTTCATTCAAGGGCTAGTGAAAACACCTACTATACCTAGGATGTATTTTAAGACTTTCATCGGGTTTGTTGTGCAATGACAATTAATGACCTAATGTTATTATTTGACTCTAACCCACCTCTTGATTATCCTCTCCTAACACCTTTGGTATGATTTGTTTCATTATGTGCATCATTTGAGGCTGACCTCAGTCATTCATTGAGAACTTTAACTTTAACCAACATAGATCATGTGAGAATCATGAAATCCAATGTAATGAAACCCCACACCGAAATGAGGTGGAATTACCGACAAAAGTGACCCAAAACATGCCAGCGTACATGGGAATTGAACCCCGCCAGATCCCTATATTGGCTGTATAGGTTCGAAGACAAGGAGATCTAAGGAGACCCAAATCCGGCTTGCCGGGTAGTCTCATCTCATGAGAGTTATGTGAACCTCTACCCTTCCCTAAAGAAGGCATCAACGCTCATAGCTAGTCTATCGTTGCTCAGTATAAAGTTCCATTACATTCAACTCATACGTAATGGAAGTTGGCTTCTAGTATGTGGAATTTATAGCTTAATAGATGATTTCTCACCTCATCATTTGTATTAACTTTGTTAATCTCAATACTTTTATTAGAGAGTGTTCATAGAGACTGATCTCTTCATTAAATTTACACTTTCATAGGTCAGTACGTTTTGGTAACCTTTACTTAGGCTCATTTGAGATTGATCTCATCTTTTATATTAGCCTCATATTATGTTGCCACCACATCATTAACAATAGCACATTATCTCTTCATAATTACTCACCCCATTTTACGTGAATGTTCATTTCATCATATCACAATGCACTTGGCCATTTAGTGTGTTTCACACTCTTACTTAACCTTTCTAGGGTTTCATCATTTCATTGTTCATTTCATCATTTCCTTGTTCAGTTCATCATTTTATTTATATCATCATATGCTTGGCAATTTAGTGTGTTTCACACTCTTAGTTAACCCTTATAGGGTTTTATCATTTCTTTGTTTATTTCATTATTTCTTTGTTCATTTCTTCATTTCATTGCGTACATCTTAGGTTCACTTTTTTAGACGTATGCTATAATTATGGGTCTATACGTACAAGCCATGAGGCTTCATTCATAGCTCGTTTAAGTGATTCATATCTACCTAAGATTTTATGGTACAAGACTTACGCTTCTTGTATATATGCCAAGATCTCGATTTCAATCTAAATAGGCAGCATTATTCTTGAATATTTAGTTCACATATAACGTATGTATCAATACAAAATTTTGTCAAGGGAACCCAGTTTCATATCCCTTGGAGAACACTTACATTTTTTTTCCATTTATTTTATTTTATCCACACGGCTTGGGAACCCATGTTCGAGCCCCAAAGACTTAGTTTTATTTTCCCCTAAATTTCTCTCTTCATTTTTCGCTTAGAACTAAGAGGATGTGTGATTGACCCCCAACAACCTCATTTACTCTTTTTTTTTTATTACTTTTAGTTTCTCTCCTTATGTCGAGGGGTTGTGGGTTCGAACCCCCATAACCCCTCTTTAATATCTTTTAATTTTCTCCTTGAATCTGCCTTAGAGGTCGTAGGTTCGATTTGCACGCCTCACATCTCTTTTCTTTCATTTCCTTTGACTGTCCTTCACTACATAGAGGTCGTGGGTTCGATTCTCACGCCTCACATTTTTTTTCTTTTACTCTTCCTTAAATCTAATTGAGAGGTGGTGGTTTCGAATCCCACTCCTCTAATTTCTTATTATTTTTCTTTTAAGTTACATTTTCCAGCCAATACCATGGTTCGAATTCCCTTCAACACATTTCTTTTTACTTATTTATTTTCATGTTTTTTTACATGGATAGGTCATGGGTTCAATTCCTTATGACCTCACAGGTCTTAATTCTTTTTTTTTTCAACATTTTGAACCCTCTTTGCTAACCAACATTCATCAATAGAATCTGCAAATTTTCTTTAATTTTTTCAGCATCCTTTCATAGAGTTACACTGTAGTTCTTAGGTGAATTGCGTAGTGCATTTAGAATTTTTTACCGTCTTCATGAATTCGTTTAGCCTAGAGATTATCCCTTAAATCAGCCACATTTAAACTCATATGAACATAACATTTACATCAACATGATTACATGAAATATAAAAAAATATCATGTCATTTCAAGTCCTAACCCATGAAGAATAGCTACGGTAACACACACGTAAACACGTAGTTACATTTTCGAAAACATCAACGTAAGCCACATAATTCCAAACATACATATAAACACATAATCATCACGAAAACATGTTTCATCCTTAGTTTTAAACAAGCAAACATAACAAACCTATGATTCAACGGGAGCTAGTGAAAGGGATATGAAACGGGGAACAATTCTTGTTTTCTAAATGAATATTCTGAACCTTAAGGGGTATCATGGGAAATGGACAAAGAGAGAAGAGAACCCATACATTTTTGACGTTAAAATCTTGACTTTCTGCCAAAAAACTTCACCCCAAAACACGTCTAAGCCTCCTCAATATCAACTCCACTTGAATGGCAACCTCACTTAGCCTAGTGTAGAAATAACGTTTTATTTTCTTTTGATTTCATTTGAGTTCTTCAAGGGTGAAGAAATTGGTTTATTTTTACGCTTTTGTATCTTATCATGCCAGAGAAAAAACGTGAGAAAGACTAATAGAGATTGAGCATGAGAGTGTAGAGATAAACGCGAGAGAGGGGGAGTTGTAGGAGGCTTATGATTCCTGTTTTAGGACTTAGTCAATAAGGTTTTGATTATTTAATAAAAATGTGAATTTTATTTTATTCTAATCATATAACAAATAATAATTATCAATTAGTTACATTAATTCAATAGCTTAATTAAAAAATCAATCTAATTCATTGCTTCAACCTAGGTTCGAACTCGTGTTGAGCAAGACATCACTTCAAGAGCCCAATTTCGGAGCTCTCTCCCCAAAATAACCCTCCACCTTATTAATTAAATAAATAATTTTATATTTAGGGTAATTAGGATACTACCCTTACCCTGGAAAAAGACCATTTTACCCTTAGACCCTCCAATCCTAAGATATCCTCCTTTTAAGTTTGGAATAGACTCCTTCGAGTAAATCTCTGTATTCAAGAGCCTTACGTGTTTGGACCCAGCCATTCCTATCTCAACTAAATCCCAAGTTAGTTGGCTTAGATGTAGCAAGGGTTCTGATTTCTGGTTCTACGCACTTCAATCCGTGTGAATCCGGTCTAATCAATCGCGTTCTAGGCACATTAAGCATTATTGAGAATTACCATTTTTAGTCTTGTTACACTATCCCACCCATTAGTAACATTCGTCCCCGAATGACATTACTCTTTCCTAACAATAAGTAAGTCATCTATAGAATGTATGCATACATAGGTAATTAAATACTCCCCATTGGTGTATATCAGATTTACATATTAACATGATGGTGCACATCCTTGAAACCTATCAGTAGCTCAACATTAATAGACTAAGGAACTCTCTCCTAAACTAATATCATCGAAGCATAAAACATAAATAAACATGTAATTCATCAAATCAGCAACCAACATGATGACTCAAACATATTAACTTCATACTAGTGCATAAACACAATACACAGTCAAATACATGAAAGACTAATTAAGGATACACACCCGTGACTTGACCAAAGGTGTCTTCCCCTGCACCCCTAGACTTGAGTGCGAAGAATCGTTGCCTCCTTGGAATCTCTTAACTTGGACCATTATGGTGTACTCTCTCCTTCCTTGTTCTTGACTTCTCCTATTCGTACAATCTTTCACTATGTGACCAGATTTGCTACAAATATAACAAGCATTAGAGCCTCTCACACACTCTTCTCCATGAAGTTTGACACACTTCCTACTCTTAACTCAGGGCTTGAAATCCCAATAATTGTGATCCTTGGACGAACTTGACTCCCCTTTGTGGGAGAGTCCCTACATAAAGGCTTATCCCTGGTTTCAGTCCTACTCTTCCTTGAAAAATTCTTCTCAGCTTTTCTTGACCTGTTCCCTACCCTAGTATGCTTCCTATTCCTTTTTTTCTTTACTCTTTGGACATGGACCGTAAGCCCGGAAAGGCCCATGCTGGCATGCAAAATAGCTTCCCTACATTCCTCCTCTAGATTCTCAACAATCTTATATCAAGTGGAAACAAGAGGATTCATCCTTGAAGTCCCCTAACCTTCTAGCCATGGTACTGGCAAGTGGGTTCTCTTTGGGAACACATTGTTGCTCTGCCTTAGTTTATCCTTATATTCATCTTTCTAAATCTCAAAAGTTGATGTTAGATACTCTCTTAACACCAAGAAATTTACATTAGAGAAGGCACGATAAGATTAGAAGAAGGGAAATTTTCCTATGCACCATGCAGTCTCTAATTTAGGATTGTGGTGCACTTCACTACCATGACTTAGAAACTACTCTATTTGGTTGTTAGAACTTGTTATCCTCAGAATTTAACCAAACGCTATGATACAAATTTTGTCCCGACTAGAATCTAGACCCCAGATGAGACCAACATCGTTGACCTCTCAGAGGGTGCAGACATTAAGCGGAAAATTTGAAACTTTTTGTTTCATAATATGCTTTTTAAAGATTCTATTACATATATAATTGTTCGCCATCAACTATCTAAAATTAAGATCATCAAATTAAAGAAGAAGTTTATTATAACGATAAAGATGTTCTTGCAAAAATTGCACCAATACAATGTCTAAACAAAAACGGGAAAGAAACGGTTGTGGAACATAGTCTATTAGCTAAATCATAGAACTAAGCTAGAATGTAAACGGGCTAGAATACTCAAAAGCATGAGAGTCTTTTAATATCGGATGCATGCTCATTGTCCGGATAACTGCAGCTTTGATCCTGTAGCTTTAGCCTCCACCTATGCCTACACCTAAATGTTTAGAGTTGTATAGGGTTAGTACACACTTGTACTTAGTATATGTATATTAAATCACACACCAAGGACATGCATGAGTAAGAATAGATCTTTCCTAGCAATATGATTATAGAAGGTCAAGCCAGTGGACTTCCAAATTAAGATTAGGAAAGTGAGTGAACTTTCAAAATTTGGATAAGAAAGTTTTGAGCCTTCTAAATTTGTATTAGGAAAGTTATTCAATATGAGTAACATACATCATACAACTAAATATTTTGCACACAGCATAGAACAACGTACACATAGCACATATCTTAGTTCATATAACACATAACGTTGTTCATATTATTCATTTGTATGCCATGAGACCTTGGAATCATGGACTTGACATTAATACTTCCCGAAAATGAGGTTTCGACATATGGGACCTTAACTAGGGAGTATGATTTTAAAACACAGAGTCTACTCCATTCATTCATATATACTTCATTTCATTTCATTCTAGGGCCAGTGAAAACACCAGCTATACCTAGGATGTACTTTAAGACTTTCATCGGGTTTGTTGTTCAATGACCAAGAATGACCTAATGTCATTGCTTGAATCTAACACACGTCTTGATTATCACATCCTAATACCTTTGGTATCATTTGTTACATTATGTGCATCATTTGAGGCTGTCCTTATTCATTCATTGGGAACTTTAACTTTAACAAACATAGATCATGTGAGCATCATTAAATCCAGCGTCATGAAACCCACACCTAAAAGAGGTGAAATCACCGGCCAAAGTGACCCAAAACATGCTAGCGTACAGGGGAATTGAACCCGCCAGATCCCTATGTTGGAAGTATAGGTTCGAAGACTAAGAGATATAAGGAGACCCATACCCTACATGCCAGACAGTCTAATCTGATTAGAATTAAGTGAACATGCGACTCCCGAAAGAAGGCATGACCTCTCATATTTAGTTCCATTACATTCAACTCTCATACATCATGAAAGATGGCTTATAGTATGAGGACATAATATCTAAATAGATGATTTCTCATCTCATCATTAGTATTAAGTGTGTTAATCTCAATACTATCATTAATGTGTTCATAGAGACTAATCTCTTCATTAACTTTACACTCTCATATTTGAGTACGTTTTTGTAACATTATTTAGGCCCAATTGAGATTGCTCTCATATTTTAATTAACCTCATATATTGTTGTCACCACATTCCTTAACATTAGCACATGTGCTATTCATAATTACTCACCCCATTTTACGTGAAAGTTCATTTCATCATATGCCAATGCACTTGGACATTTAGTGTGTTTAACACTCTTATTTAAACCTTCTAGGGTTTCATCATTTTATTGTTCATTTAATTATTTCCTTGTTCATATCATCATTTCATTATTCATTTATCATATGCGAATGCACTTGGCCATTTACTGTGTTTTACACTCTTACTTAACCCTTCTAGGATTTCATAATTTCATTGTTCATTTTATTATTTCTTTGTTCATTTAATCACTTCATTGCGTACATCATAGGTTAAATTATTTTTAGACGTATGCTAGACTTATGGGTCTATACATACAAGCCATTAGGCTTCGTTCGTAGTTCGTTTAAGTGGTTCATATCTTCCTAAGATGATGTGGTACAAGACTTATGCATCTTGTATGTATGCCAAGATCTTTATTTCGATCTAAATACGAAGTATTATTCTTGAATATTTAAATCACGTATGACTTATGTATCAATACGTAATTTGGTAAAGGGAACCCAGTTTCGAATCCCTTGGACAACACTTACATTTTTTTGCATTCATTTTATTTGATCCATACGTCTTGGGGACCGATGTTCGAGCCCCAAAGCCTTCATTTTATTTTTTCATTAATTTCTCTCTTCATTTTGCGCTTAATAGAACTAACAGAATGTGGGATTAAACCCTCACAACCTCATTTACTTTTTATTTTCAATACTGTTAATTTATCTCCTTTGACCGAGGGGTTGTGGGTTCGAACCCCCACATACCCTCTTTAATTTCTTGTAGTTTTCTCCTTGAATCCACCTTGGAGGTCGTGGGTTCAATTCCCACACCTCACATCTCTTTTATTTCATTTCCTTTAACTCTCCTTCACTACCTAGAGGTCAATGGTTCGATTCCCACGCCTCATATTTTTTTCATTAAATCTTCCTTAAATCTTATTTAGAGGTGGTTTGTTCGAATCCCATTCCTCTATTTTCTTGTTTTTTTCTTTAAAGTTAACTTTTTCCAGCCAATACCACGGTTCGAATTCCCTTCACCACATTTCTTTTTACTTCTTTATTTTCCTGGTTTTTAACATGGTGAAGTCACGGGTTCAATCCTCAATGACCTCACTTTTTAATCCATTTTTTCAACATTTTGAACCCTCTTTGCTGACTAAAATTCATCAATAGAAGCTGGAATTTTTTTTAAATTTTATAGAATCCTTTCATTAAGTTACATCGTAGTTCTTAGGGGAATTTCGTACTGCATTTCAAATGTTTTAGGTGCGCCTTCATGGATTTGTTTAGCCAAGAGATTATCCCTCAATTCATACACATTCAACTCATAATAATCACATTTCAATAAACATGTGTACATGAAGTAAAAAGAACTATCATGCCATCTAAAGTTCGAAACCATGAACAATAGCCACGCTAACACAAACATACACACAATTACATTTTCGAAAACATCAACATAGGCCAGATAGTTCAAAACATACATATAAACACATATTCATCACGAAAACATGTTTCATCCCTAGTTTTGTACCATCTAACATAACAAACCTATGATTCAACTGGAGTTAGTGAAAGGGATATACAACAGGGAGCAATCCTAGTTTTCGTAATGCATATTCTGAACCTTAAGGGGTCTCATGGAAAATTTTCCAAGAGAGAAGAGAACCCATACCTTTTTATGTTAAAATCATGACTTTCTGAAAAACACTTCACTAAATAACAAGTCTAAGCCTCCTCAACATAAACTCCACTCGAATGACAACATCACTTAGCCTAGTGTACGATTAACGTTTGTTTTCTTGTGATTTCGTCTGTGTTATTCAATGGTGAAGAAATTGGTCTTTTTTTATGATTTTGTATCTTATTTTTGCAGAGAAAAAATGTGAGAAAGAATAATAGAGATTGAGCATGAGAGTGGGGAGATAAACGTGAGATAGTGGGAGTTGTAGGAAGGCTTAGAAGTCTAGTTTTAGGACGTAGTCAATAAGGTTTTGTTTATTTAATAAAAATCTTATTTTTATTTTATTTTAAACCAGATAATGAATAATAATTATTTATTAATTACATTATTTCAATAGCTGAAATAAAAAATCACTTTAATTCATTGCTTCCACCTAGGTGCGAACCCGTGTGGAGCAAGACTTCACTTCAAGAGCCCAATTTTGTCCCTCTCTCCCCAAAATACCCCTCCACCTTATTAATTAAATAATTAATCATATATTTAGGGTAATGATGATACAATCCTTAGCCTAGAAAAAGTCCATTTTACCCCTAGACCCTCCAAACCTAAGATTTCCTCTTTTTAAGTCCGGTAAGGACTCCTTAGAGAAAATCTTCGTATTCGAGAGCCCTACATGGTTGGACCCAACCTTTCCTAGCTCAACTAACTCCCCAAATTAGTTGACTTGGATGTATCAAGGCATTCGAGGTCTGTTTGTAATTGCATTAATCCGCGTGAACCCTGTCTAATCATTGGCATTTTAGGCACATTAATTATTACGTAGCATACCATTTTTAGATATTTTACAGGACAGTTGGAGAAGATGTTGTTGGGGGAAACTAATCTCCTTCTCAAGCCCCAACCATTGGAGTGTGCGGTAAGTCTTGACATTTACATGGAGGTGAGTGCATGGTAGGTTCTAATGCCTTCTACGGATGTTAATGAAGAGGAGAAGGTTAAGTTTGCTTTATACTAGCTCAAGGATGAAGCTCAGCTATGGTAAAAGATATAGGTCAAGATTTCAAGTGGTCTAAGAAGCAATACAAAAGTTCTGGTCATTGGAACAAGAGATAACATTAGAGCTGAAAGAGTATATATAGATTACCCAATAACTACTCTTGTTAGAGTCACCTATGATGACCTAATAGAATTAACCATGCTTGACTTTGATATAATTTTTGGTATAGATTGGCTCCATATGTGTTATGCTACCATAGACTATCAAAATAGGGTAGTTTCAGTTACCAAATAAGGTAAAGTTTAAATAGGAAAGGGGTGGTTCAAACCCAACAAGCCAAATAGTTTCCAATCATAAAGCCAACAATATGGTATCTAATGGGTTAGGAGTTGATGAGAACCTTTCTTACAAAGAGAGTTCCATTGAAATTTTAGATCGCCAAGTAAAACGGTTGAGGAACAACGAGTTTGACAGCGTTAAGGTGTTATGGAGGAACCACTTTGTTCATGGTTAAGTTGTTATGGAGGAACCAATTTGTTGAGGGAGAAACATGGTTGACCAAGGCAGATATGAGATCTTGTTACCCACATTTATTTAGTTCTTGCGGGTAGATATACTCTTCCTATGTTTGGTTGTTGTTTGAGAAACTCTAAGTTATTAGTGGATTAGCCTATTTGATATTTTAAGTCCATAATTGTGTGTTTTATGCTTGCACTATATGAATTAAAATGATTTATTTCTTGCATTCATATTGTTATTTTTGTACAGCATAGACATGGTTTTTTGTTGCATGAGTTTTTGTGTATAATAAGTTAGGTGTGATTGAGAAGGAATTTCCTCAATCTGAAATATGAAGATTTAGATAAGGTTGAGTAATATGCATCATCCATAGTAAGTGTGAAACAAAAATTCACAAAGAGTAAAGTTCCGAGCATGTTAAAGTGTTTTCGAAAATCACCCTTTTTATTTTTAAAATGATGTGTAGATTTAGGAAAATTATATGTTCAGTCAAGTTCCAAATAAGTTTTTAATAATGTGTATTGGAGATACATAGGCCTTTCAATGCCCAATATTGAGAATATTGGGCATAGTATAGAAAATTGGTAAGGGGCATTAGCCAATTTCTATGAAATGCCCAAATAAGCAAAATATTGGGCATATTAAAAATATTCTTTTAAAAGGTGTTAGATAATTTTTCTAAGTATTAATGAGCTTGTTTAAGATATGTACTTGCAATGAAGACCCCATGCAAAAATTCAATAATTTTATCATATACACAATAGGTGCTAGGCATTCATGTGTCAAGACTAGGTACAATACCACATGACCACTTAAAATGGATGTGTAGATTAAGCAAAGCCAAGGATATAATAAGGATACTTTGGACAATAAAAAATGAGTAGAAACACATGTCCAAGCACATGTGCAAGAATTAGGTTAGGGTCGTTAGAATGGTTAGAGGCAGGCACAAATGTGACGGTCAAGCAATGTGGGCCTGAGCATCCTAACAAACTCTAGGATCCAAAGAACTTACATAACAGGGTAAATAGCCTATGACTAACCTAAATAAACTAATTAGTGCAACCAACAACATAAGACTTAACCGGGGGACATTAACGTAGTAACTACTTAAATAGATAACCTAGTATCTAACATAGGATAGTCCAAAGGGTTAGTTATGGTCATAACGACTTAAGGGTACTTTAGTAATTACCCTAGGTCACCTAATTAATTAATGTAGAAATTTAATTAATTAAATTAAATGGTCAAACCGAAATCCTTCCACTTACATAGTAACTAGTTAAAGAGACAACCTAGTACGTAACCTAGGATGGTTCAAGGGTAGAAACTTAATTAATTAATTTAAATGGTCAATATGAAATCCTTACACTAACCTAGCATCTAGTTTAAGAAATACCCTAGTGCTTAACCTAGGATGGGTCAAAAGGTTGGTTATGGTCCTAACGACTTGAGGGTACTCTAGTAATTACCCTAATTAGTTAATTTAAATGGTCAAAATGAAATCCTTAGAAAAAATTTCAGATTTGTCTAAGTGTTAGGTTTTCTTATTCTAGTCAATCTACCAGGGCCCTTTTTAATAATTAATGAACTTATTTATTTAATTAATTTAATAAACATAAGATGAATGAGTCAAGATCAGTTCATAAGACCCAAAAACTCACGATCATAAATTTAGAAACATGACACTTACACAGTAAGCAAAAGACATAAAGTTTTATCGACTCTCTTATGCGAATTCAAGGTGTTCTTCAAGGTTCCATGCAAGGTGGTCTTTGTAGTTTATGTTCTACATAAGGTATGGGTTTCTGTACTGGAGTCTTTCTCTAATAGTATTTTCCATCTTCTTTGAATATATAAAATCTCAAAAGTGGGGTTGTTTCCCAATGTTCTTCTTGCACATCCATCCTCCATAGTATCCTTGTTTCGATTCCAATGAGTATATAGATGTAGTATTGACCATGTTTTTGTTATGTGGTGCTGGCCGATCTTAATGTGTAGGGATATTAATTTTTATATGTCGAATGAACCGATAAGTTATACTTGTATGATTTTAACTGTTCCTTACGTAAAATAAAGATTGATGCTACATTAACTTGTGTCCAAAAGTGATAGTCTTGATGTGTTACAGTCATGGTGAATATATCTACTGTTAAACCTTACTTGATGAGGATGATATGTGCATTAAAATATTCATATGAGGCTATCCGGAATGGCTAATATTGTTATGCCTAAGCTATGATATAAGATTGACTAATAATTATTTAATGAAATTATACTTGAATGAATGTTTAACAATAACTTATCCAGTAAGTTGAAGGGAATTGGCTTATAATTTTATATTTAAATAATTAAAAGATTGGCTAATGTCTAATGTATACCAAATTAAACATGAATGAATGTAACTTTGGCTTGTGCCAATAAATTAGCTATGACAACATTTTCAAAGTTTCTAGGCCAATACACATTTATGCCAATCACATATAAATAAAAAAATATTGGAATGACAACTTAAGCACATCTATGATAATTCGATGAATCCCTATTCAAGGGTATGCTAATCATGGGAAAAGTCCCAACATTCCCTATCCGAATGAACTATGACTATAAGTATGTCATTGAATGATGTTCTCATCGTCCATAAACGGTAATATGTAGTTACCAAATCAACATAAGCAGGTAAAGTGAGTATTAACATAATTAAAAGTGTTGGTTAAGAAACTAACTCGAATGAGGTGTTAAAGGAAGTTAGACAAGTCTGACTTACACCTAAGATACTATGTCAAGATACTCACGAAAAAGGGTGTTATAATGTGTGAGACAAGTCTCATTAACACAAAGGATGTTACGTAAGGATAAATTCACATTTCATCAATGTAAATAAAGGGATGACAATTCATCATTAGAGTAAGTAAAACTCAATCAAAAAGCAAGCTTCAATAATGTTTGAGTCATCTCTAAAAGATATGAAAATACACGAAAGTGAGCAAAGCACTGATAGACTAGCTTTGAGATTATACTTTTACATGTAAGTCTCATTATATGAGGCTCCACCAAGGTGGATAAGAGTCTTCAAATATCTCCGAGTCTTCGAACTATGTCTAGCCAACATGTGCACTAGCCTGTGGATTCCACCTTAGATAGGTAGGTATGTTTCGGTCTAACCTTAGGATGTGAGATCACCTCTTTTTAGTGTGGGGAAGACACCGGATTTAATATTTACCTCACATGATCTATGTCGGTTAATGCTCAAAAGAATGTTCTTGGTTAATTTTATCTGTGAGCCACCCCTTTTTAGTGTGGGGTAAATAGAAGACATGGATTCACTTTAGCCGGTGAATCATCCATTTTCGGTGTAGGGTGGAAACTGGATTTCATTTTAACTCTCATGATATAGGATTTACTTTGATCTCTGAATCACCTCTCTCGGTATGGGAAAGAAACTGGATTTCGTGTAGCTTCACATGATCTTAATGCTATAGACTTCTTTAAGAAAATAACAAGAAAGAAGAGATGTAAGTTCAAGGCGAACAAAGAAGTAAGAGTTATGAATGCCAATGTTGACAAGAATGAAGTTTCCAATAAGTAAGGTGCATAGCTAATAATGAATCCTCATGCTATGAAAAAGATCATTCCAAAGAATATTGTATTATAATGACTTTACATAATTAGCAAAAGATCATAGTAAAATAAGATTGTCTTATAATGACTTCTTATACTAGACCAATAATACAATAATAGGAATAGTCACTGAAGATTGGTTGATGAAGATTCCATGCCCCAGATTGTATTTAAATCAATTCCTTGATCTCTTGAATTTATTACTTGATTCATTATAGGTATGGTACTATAATGAATCATTTCACTTGTAAGTAAAACATTGGAATAAAGGAGATTTTTTAACTAGACAACAATAAGAAGAAAAAGAATGAAAAAACTAAATATGGGGAAGTGGCTCTCCGATTTGTCATGATAAAAAAAAAATTCTCTCGAGTTGTCTAAAATTATGTTGATGATTCTATGGTCTTGTATTCATATAGAAAATGATTTGTCTACGTTTAATGCGTTAAAATATGTCATATTCATACCACAATTCACAACTAACTATTTAGGAAAGTAAAATGATGTCACTTTCTAGAACTGACATGTTGTTTAGGACGAGCTTTCTTTTATCATGCATAGACTTGTGTGTATGTGTGCATACACCCATAGTTAGTGTAAGTGTGTACTAACCCTATGAAATTATTATATTTTGAAGTGCAGGTCAGAGAGAAGGTTAAGGACTCGTTGAAGCTATTTGGATTGATGATCTCCAGACATTGGTAGGTCCTCTACATGTGTGAGGATGATACCACTATAAATATAGCCTACTTCTTTAGACATAGCTAGTGGATGTTGTCCCTAGCATTTGTTTTAGATGTTCATTTTGAAACATTTTATTAAGTCCATTTTTAACAAACTATTATGCTATTTTGATATTTGATTTAAATTTATTCCTCAATGATAGATGGTTATCTTTAATTTGATCTCTTAGTATAATATTAACTTATGGAAAAAGTATATGAAGTCTATATACACTTTAATATTTTTAAAAGTTTTAAATTTTCCGCAAATTGTACAATATGTATGTGATAAAATCTAAGAACAGGCTTGTCTGCGACCTCTGAGAGGTTAACAATGCCTGTTGCATTCGGACTCCATAATTTGGGTTTGACACGTCCTCGACGTTCTTGGAAGTTTGACGTCAAAACTTTGACAACCTCTAGACAATGACTCTTTATATCATTTTAAATCATTTTATAACTTCCAAAGATCAAAACAATATTGTCGCCTAACTCATTTTAGAGGTGTTACATTTATGGTCTAGGTTATGTTTATAATGTTATAAGCATGTAAATGACTATGATAGGGTTGCTTTAGTTGTTGTTTTTGATGATGTAATAGTTGTTAATGACCCTTACCTATGTACTCCTATATCGATATGTGTTCTTAGTCAAGGTTAAGAGTCTTATACGCAATGTAAAGTTATCTTGTCTCCTATGCTAAATCCTTGTTTTTAGGCTATGTTTTGAATGTGAAATATGGTCTAAAAAGGGTGTCTTCCTAAATGTGATGCTAATATACATTATGTGATCATGTATACAAATGTACACACACTCAAACTTCATGCACGCTTTCAAGTAGTATAGGTACGTGGTGTCTAATAAATGGATATTCTTATATGCACTTCTGTCTACTACTAAACATGTAAAATATATGTCCGTGAAGTATGATATGAACATCATTACTCGGATGACTTGATATGTGTACTAGTTTTTACAAGGGTATGAGACCTTTTCTATGCATTGCACATGTGTTCCTTGATAGGATAGCTCCTAGGATTGTTCTATATGTACATGGACATGAATGCATGATTAAGATATGAACATGTCTTATGCATGAACGTAATGAAGTATGAAAATGTGTGGTCTAATGGTGTATATCGGGAAAGTTTGCTAAAATATATGTATATTCACAAACATAAAACATGTCCATTATGTATGTACGATAATATTGTCAATAGAGGGGCTCTTGAAAGGTGTTATAAAAGGTATCCTAAACTAGATGGTGAGTGAATATGTTATGTTCCTATTAATGGTCTTCTGACATGATTTAGGTTGATGAACTCTTATCAATGACATCTGAGCTAAGCATATGGGAGTCAATCTCCTAAAGCCTATTTTAATAAATAATAAATAATAATGGATTTTCAATAAAGGGAACTTAGTTTATGACCAACTGAACTTGAAGATGAGGGGTGTCCATTCCCAATGTAGGAAGGTAGGTTCACGATAGTCCTCACGAGGTGGATAGTGTCATATCCTGAAGACAATAGAGTGATATTTCCTTGTATGCCTCTAAGTTCCATAAACTATGATTTCCCATAGTATCTAACAAGTGATATCACCTAAGATGCTAGCATGATGTTAATGTTCTACTTTGGCAAGGAAGAGAAACTTTCCTTTGTATAAGGTTCTACAAAACCAAATTCCATGTTTAGCAACCATGCTCTTATTCTAGGTTAAGCCAACAGTTTCCCTAAAGTAAAATGGACAATGGATGTAAATTATGGACCTATCTAGGTTAATCAAAGGGAATTTTCTTATTGCAGATGAGGGTATAGGACTTTACCTATGAATTGCACAAGTAACTATTGAAGGGAGTTCTAGGAAGGGGTTCTAATATATATGTTTATGTTTATTTTTCTTATGCATGAGATTTTAGTATACTCTACTTGCTGTGATGAAATGCATGGTATGAGTCCTAATGAGTCTATATGGTATGCTCTTACCTTATATGCATAAAATGGGTCTTATTGACTATAAAGTGAAGGTCTTGCTTGGCATGTATGAATTTGTCTACACTTATCTTGTTGATTTATGAAATATATGTTAAGGCTTGTAGTATATTTTTAGGTTTAATTAGTATGTGTGAAGTTATGAAACATCACATGTACATAGAACTAGTAGGATTAGGATGGGATTATGAGTAGAGTTCTATGATGTTATATGAGATGAAGTTTAATTATGTGTTATTGACTATTTCCTAGATTGCTGGTATTGATAATGTTGACTTACATGTAGTCTTTTGTGAAGTTTTATATGAGTTTTGTACATTATGTTGAGTCGTATGTGAAGGTTGTACTTTCATGATATGGTATGCCTCTATGTATTATATGTTTGATGATTAATGAAAACTGCATGCATGGTTTCCTTGTGGACTTAATGAAATGGTTGAGTGTGGAAATAGCATAATGGGACATTATCTATACATTTCACCAAGCATCACTAGGCTTTAACTTGGGGAAGTAAGGGAGTTAATGTAAAAGGAGTTCTCAACAAAGAGAAAAAAAGTTACCATAAAGGAAGACGAGTTATTGTAATGTGATTGAATGTGTGTTTTAAATGTAATGTGTGATTTTATGGAATGTTTTGGCTAATGTATATGCCTAAATGAGGTATTGAATCTTATGATGCGTATATTAACTAATTTTATGATGTTTTTACAAAAAGGAATGATTTGTGGTCTCAAAAGAAAATGTCCCCTTATAGATGCATGTTTTTCCATAGTTGCCATACTTAGAGCATTTTTTATTTAAAACCTTCTTATTTACCTTTTTACAGAGAGTGTAGGTTATAGATGCTTAAAGGATGTTTGTAAGCTGAAGATCTTGATACGTGATCCCGTGGATCAAAGAAACGGATCGCTAAGCTCAAGGATTTCTAATGTCATTATTTTAAGGATATTAGTTATGATTTATGTTGAAAGGGCCATGTCCCTATTCAAACCTAATTATGTTCAGTCTATGACGGAAATGAGACTTAGAGTCTTTAACTATGTATTATCATATTTTAAAGATATATTGGAAGTGATGTTCTAGAATATGATGTGCTATGAATGTTTTGAATTTTACAAACTTACTTATGAAACTGCTCTGAATGATAAGTATGTGCTTGTATAAGACCTTTGGGAGGTCAAGTATACCATGTTACTTATAGGGGGTGCTTCCCGGTCATTACAGTACTCCTTTGGTAGCTAAAAAGTTTGATATTTTTCCAAATATCTTGAATGAAACTTTTATGAAGACTACCACGGTATGTGATTCGATTGTCAGAAAAAAGGTATCTAGAAATTGTTCTTTAATGTTTCCGAATATAGTTACCCATGTTTAATTAGTAGAAATTCACATGGTGGACTCATATGTCATTTTGAGAATGTACTAGTTGCATGCTTATTTTTCATTCATTGATTGTAGGACAAGACTGTTTAATTTTAATTTTCCAAATGAACTCGTTTAAGAGTGAAAAGGGGGATTTTTATTCCTAGAGGTCCTATAGTTTGTTGTCTAAAGAATTGTAAAATGATATCTTAAGGGTGTTTATACAATATTGTGAAAGTCAAATATTTAGACTCCGGAACTCCTCCCATTGAGTTAGTCCCCATACTGGGGGAATTTCCATTGATTTTTCCTAATGATCTTCTCTAAATCCCTAAAGAACCGGAAACAAATTTTTGTATTGACTTGTTACGGTATAAAAATCCCATTTAAATTTCTCATTATTGGATGGCTCCAGCCGAACTGAAAGAGTTGAAGGCTGCACTTAAGGATTTACTAGACATAGGCTTCGTCAAACTTAGTATTTCGCCATGGGGTTCTTCAGTTATATTTGTGAAGAAGAAGGATGGGTCTCTTAGGATGTGTATTGATTACCAGCAACTCAATAAGGTGACCATTAAGAGTAAATATCCTCTCCCTCGAATTGACAACTTGTATGATCCACTCCAGGGCACAAACTACTATTTCAAAATTTACTTGAGGTTGGGGTATCATCAACTTAGATTGATTGATGAAGATATTCCCAAATCTTCCTTTAGAACAAGATATGGTCACTATGAGTTTAGAGTAATGTCTTTCGGATTGACTAATGCCCTTGCGGAATTTATGGACATAATGAATAGGGTGTTCCGAAACTACGTAGATGCCTTTGTTATTGTCTTCATAGATGGCATCTTGGTATATTCGATGAATTAGGTGATCATGTGGACCATTTGAGAGTGGCGTTAAAAGACTTAAAGGAATACCAACCATTTTCAAAGTATAGGGAGTGTGAGTTTTGGTTAAGATCGGTGGCGTTTCTTATTAATTTCATTTCTAGTGACTGTGTAGAGGTTGATCAAAAGGAAATTGTGGTTCTATGATATTGGCCTAGACCTTTGTATCCAACTGATATAAGAAGTTTCTTTGGTCTAGCCGTGTACTATTGGAGGTTTGTACATTTTTTTATGTCCAATGAATCTCCCTTGACTACCTTGACCCAAAAGTATGTGAAATTTGAGTCATCGATGGAAGTGAAAGAAGTTCCCAAATCTTGAAAGATAGGCTTACGACCACTGTAGTGTTGAATTTACTAGAGCGTACCAAGGGTTTCATGTTATATTGTAATTCATCCAATGATACATTGGGTTATGTTCTTATAAAACATGAGAAGTTTCTAACCTATGCATCTAGACAACTTATGGTTCATGAGAAGAACTAACCAACTCATGATTTTTAGTTAGTGGTCGTGGTGTTTGCATTGATATATGGAGGCATTTCCTATATAGTGTTCGTGTTGATATTTATACGGAACACAAGAGTCTTCAATATATGTTTACTCCAAAAGAGTTAAATCTCAAACAACGAAGGTGGTTGGAATTGTTGACATATTACAACATGAGTGTTCTCTGCAACCCCAACAAGGCCAATATGGTTGCGGATTTTCTAAGTCGTATGACCATGGGAATAGTGTCACATGTTTAAGAGGCCATGAAATACCGAGTAAAATTTTTCCATAGAGGTGATGAATTTACGTCTCGATTTTGGAGGTCGTTCCAAATAATGCTAGGTACTCAAGTGAAGTTAAGTAACGCATTTTACCCGGATTTTCAAGCGGAGTATAATATCAAACCCTTAAGGATATTCTTATGGATGGGATGAACACTTCCTTTTGGTTGAGTTGTCTTATGACAAAAGTTACCATGAGAATATATCCATGGTTCCTTTCGAAGCTTTGTATGGTAAGAGATGTAGATCTTCTGTTTGTTGGTTTGAAGTTGGTGAGTCTTCCCTTTTTGGTGCCGAATTGATCTATAAGAATTTGGATAAAATTCATATGATAAGAAACCGGATAAAATAGTCTATTGCAACCAAAAGTCTTATGCCGAAAATTGGAGAAGAGAGTTAGATTTTAAAGAATGTGATAAAGTGTATTAGAAAATTTCACCTATGAAATAGGTGATGAGATTTGAAAGAAATGGAAGTTAAGTCCTCTTTATTTGGGTCCCTATGAAATTTTCAAAGGTTTGGAGAGGTTGCATACTAGTTGATATTTATAAGTTAGCTAGCTTCAGTTCATCTGGTATTCTATGTATCCATGCATAAGAAGTGCATCGGTAACACCGAGTGCATTATTCCTATTGAAGGTCTAGATATGGATGAGAATATCTTCTATTAAGAGATTTCGGAGGAAATCCTTGACTGACCCGTAAAGAAGTTAAGGAACAAAGAGGTGCCTTCCGTAAAGGTTTGATGGACGAACTACCTTGTTGGGGGAGAAACATAGGAGGCTGAGGCTGACATGATGTCATGTTATCCTTATCTTTTCGCTAATATGTTAGTTGTTCCTATAAATAACTAAAATAATTAGTTAAATTTAATTTGACTTGTTTTGCAATGATATGGTAAAAGTTTTTGCTAAAATTAATTTTCATGGAAAAGATCCTTGTCTTGATTTTCACTTAATTGTGTATTTTATATGTTGTTGCCTTGATGCAATGATGTTGACAATGTTAATGTGTTTTGAAATGATTTTTTTGTATAAGTCATTATTTATATATTCTTCAGCTCATGATGAAGTTGACAAAGAAATTCCTCATGTTCTGATATGGATATGTTATAGTTAGTAAATAATGTTTTGAGTTGCTATATGTAAATGACATGTAGTTATGTTGATTTGAGTTGTATCTCATGTTTTTATTATCTTGTTGTTATTGTGCTACTAGTATTGACTCTTAATTATACTTACGGCAAGGCATTAAGCAAGTTCCTTTTTCTGCTAAAATGAGATAGACCGACAGCCAATACGGGACTAAGGGACTGTTGGAATAGCGATAGACCGAATTCAAAGATAAACAAAAGGAAGATGGTGAAATACCACCACAAAGAGACCCTCGCTCATGACTTAGTGTTATTAGAAAACAAAAGCGGAGGGACCTTCCTGAAGAAAAAATCCAATCTGATTTCGGGGGTCATGTAGCCGGAGTACTTTCCCTCTATAAGATTTTAGTATTTTTCAGGGACGAATGTTTCTACGGGGAGGGGGGGGGGGATAATGTAACACTCCAAAAGTCCAAGACATAATCAAGAGACACACATGATTATATAAGGTTTCTAAAATTGTGTAATGTAAAAAATAATTGTGATAAGTAATTTAGGATGTTTTTGTGTTAATGAGTCAAGAAACGTCCATGACGTCCCTAGACAAGTGAAGGAGGTTCTAGTGTGTCTTAGCCTATTTCACGATGTTTTAGGTCTCGGATTTCAATAAAAATTGATGGCAAGGTGTCAAACACGTAATATGATATGTTTAGGGTAGAAACGACTCCACAAGGACAACCAAAAGGGTTCTTGAGGAGGACCCTTCCATTTTTGTTAAAAGCTATCAAAAAAGACATTACCTATACATGCCAAAAGACGGGGTGTCGCCTGAATGTTTGGGCGTGGATGCCTCCGTCTACAAAAACTTAACAACTTTTCCATAAGTTTCCAAAATATAACTCTTTAAACTGTACTAAGGAAGTGCAGGATTTAGGGAAAAAGGTCATTGACTAACATATGGCCGTTAGGTCGGGGTCTCGTTCGTAAGGCCTGCTTTTCACTATCTCGTTACTGTTAGTTCATTAAATTAGATAATTAGTAGAGGTTTAAATAGGTGTTAATTGGTGGCCTATTTATTTGTTTAAGCGACTTTATAACCTACACTCAGTCTAAACTCAACTTAACACCCCATCATTCCCAAACACAAATTGCTCTCCCTTTTTTATGCTATCTCTCACCAAAAGAAGACTCCATAGAAGACCAAGGTCTAAGGGTTTTAGGAATTCAATAAGATCTCTTTTTACAATAAATATTCAAAGAATATAAAGGTATGCGAACCTTTAACCTTTGGGATTCCTTTCCCAAATGGTTCTTCCAAAAATGGTTTCAAAAGATGATTTCACATGGGTTTCTATTAATCTGAATTTGATCTGATAAATTGTATTATTTATTTTTATCATTATATTAAGATGTTTTATTTTTCAATTACGCTAGTTTTTATGAGTTAACCTATTATGTGGAATAGATCATGAATCGACCCAAATTCCCTAACCCTATGTTATGAATTCATGTTGAATTGATTAGGACTGATGCAATTGACTTACTTTTTGTGTTTATTACTAATTAATGATGTTATTACAATTATTGATGGATGAAATTTTATTTTTTTCGTGTAAGACCAATGACGATTGCTTTTAAAGGAGAATTGGTAAGTCTTTGTGATTTTGAACATTTACTTCAATTGTGAGGGCTTGTACTTGGTGATGAAGTTCAATCGAATTATATATTGTTATTGTATTAAGCAAGTATTGCTATTATAAAACAATTTAAATGTCTTTATCATGTTATGATGTTAGTTATGCATAAGGTTTAAGGATATATGGTATGTTGTGAATTGCCTATGTGCCTTATTAAGACATATTGATTATAATGTCTTGATCTCCCATATAAGGACTGTATTTAGAGGATATTCTCATGAAAATCCTAATGAGATAATAGTTATAAATATACAAGGGGTTATTATCCTATGGCCTAATCTAAGTTGTGATAGTTCAAAGATGATCAAAAGATGTTTCAAAAAGGGACTATAGCTTGGCACCTAGTGAACTAGTAGTGAGGAGTGTCCCTTGCAAAAGTGGGAAGGTAGGTTACTATTGTACACATTAGATTCGAGACTATAATTCAATATGCATATAGAGGGTACGAATTATTTCTCCAAATTTTGAACTATGTTGCCCCCATACGAATACTAGCTAGTGGACCCACCTAGAAAGCTATGTTCAAGTTTTCGTAAAACCTTGGCAAGTTCCCCACTTTTTTTGTGTGAAGGGTTTATGACACCGGATTCCACATTTAGCACATGTGGTCTATGTCGGTTTTGGCAAGTGTTCTCGGATGTAAAATAAAGTAATGAAGTCAAAACATTTTGACTTAGTCTAGGTAGGGGTATGGGACTCTACCTATACATTGCACTGCTTGGCCTTGAGGGAATTCCTAGAAGGTTGTTCTTATGTTTAATAAAGTGATGTTATTCATATGTTGACTTTACATGATGATGATTCTATATGATCTTAGTTTCATGTATGACCATGATATTGGTCTATATTGCCAAATATGATGATGAATACTCTTGATGCTATGTTAACCTTTGTTGAGTTTAATTGGTTCAGTAAAATTATGGAGCCTTACTTTGTCATTGCACTTCTGGTTTTGATGGTGGGTTTTGAGTTAGGGTCTTCTATAAGTTGTAATGTTATGAACTCTTATATATGCGTTGTTGGTATATCATGATGTTGAAGTTGGTGTTGATTTGTACTCAAATATGCTATGATATGTGTTTACTTGGTTATACTTGATGATGTTGGTCTTATGTTATATTTGTCTTTGGATTAATAATATGTGATTATTGCTTTATACGGGTTTTTTGTTGTACATAAAACTTTTCAAAGTAACTTAGCATAGTTTTGAAAAATTGTCTCCTTTAGCATGATTCAAATGTTTTATGTGAACGTTTTCATACTTAGTACAAGTGTGTACTAACCCATATACCTATGTTTCTATAATTATATAGGTTTCGGTCGTTGATCTTTTATAGGGCCATTGAAGATAACTTGGACTCTCATTCTCCATGTTTGGTAGGTCCTCACCATCCCGGACGATGGCACTATCTAGATATTGTTGTTGTTTTAGTATTAAAGATAATTTAGTTCCTTCTCTTTCATTTGATGACTATTATTTTATATGCATATATGTGTCTTTTACTGTAATTAAGTAAGCGCTATGACTTAATATTGTACTCGACCTAGATGGCTTAAGTGTGACACAAGTTCATATTCGAATATCTTTCTATATTATGTATATTATAAAAAGTAGAAGCCTATGTAATGATTCCTACATGAGGAGTCTATGTAATACTCCTATAGATATATATATATATATGATATGTAAGCGAGAGAGTATGTAAACCTCAGTTGTAGGTGTAGATGAATAAATTTAAGTTTTCCGCAATGTAACCTTTGATATGTTATGACGAATTCTAAGAGGCTTGTCTAAATCCTCTCCAAGGATGAGGATGTTGGTTACATCTACATAGTGCTCCCCGGATGTGACAAATATTCTTCGTGAGTGGACATGTGGTGTTCAAAAGTAACATATAGGGTTAAGTACCCTTCGTGGGATGAGATGTGGTGCTAAATATCTATCCCCTAACCTATAGTAAATGAATGTTTAAGACTCCGTAGGGGAATTATGCTTAGTATCGATATGATTTGAAAAATTGGTGGATAGACATCATGAGTTGAGAAGTGGTATCTAATTTTCCTATTGATATGAGAACTCCTCGTTATTAGTGAATTATTTACTTAGAATAAATCTTCATATCCCTTAACTATGCGCCTGCATTGGTGTTGCTATTGGAAAATCCATGTAAAGGCTCGAGAATGACCCTACCTTAGGCAAGTGGGGATCCCTCATCCGGTAGGGGTTAGTACCAGGATTCCATATGAATCTCTCCCTATCACATTCTTAAAAAAGCACCTAGACGTGACTGTCTCATCGTTCTCTTCAGGACTAAGACTAGCCTCTTAGCTTACATCATTACATTTATAGGTCAAATTTAGCGGATCATTTAAAAATGTTCATTGAAACTACTTGGAAGTTTAAATAGACCTCTACATACTCATAGTATACATATCGAGTGTACATAGACCCATCGTATAAGAATATTACTTAGTATTCTACTTTATTGAAGATAAGTACATAAAATATAACATAGTCACAATAGTCATCTAATCTTATAATCAACAAACAAGTGTGTACGAACTTTGGCATAACCCATACATCAATTCAATAAAACCACATATAGGTCGTACAAATGTTTAGTATTCAATTGAAAGGAATGAAATATAAAAGTCTTAAACTCACAACATCTCTATTATCTAGATAGTGGCATCGCCCTCTGAAAGTAAGGACCTACCCTACTTGGATGAATAGGATATCCAAGCCTTCCTTAGGTGGTCTTCAAAGTACTTTAACGATCGTAACCTAAAATGTTAGAAGAAAGGAAGAAATGGTATTAGTACACCACTTGTACTAAGTATGAGACCATCTACACACGTACTTTAAAATCATGCTAAGAAAATGGACATTTTATAAAGATATGCAATTTACTTTGAAAATACATATGAATATTAAACAAAGACATACCAAACAATAAGGCATATTCATGAAGTCATAAGCGCGTACATCACAAGACCAACAACATCAAATTAGTCAAGTCAACATTCATATCATGAAATTAAATGTATAGTCAAAGAAATTGTACCATCGAGTCATAATAGCAACAAGCATGAATAAGATTTCATTATAACATAATCAAAACAAGACAATTAGCTATAACCCCCATCAATTTAACCAGTACCATGACCTAGCAAAACCCCATAACCTTAATCAAGTAACCCAACATAATCATGAATAAGTTCCTACTTTATAGAGCATAGCATTTATGAGTGCATACCACCATTCTTAAACAATATATCTAACAAATATTCATAAGTGACACTAATCATCATATAGTATCAAAAATGTGCAAGTTCATCATATGCATAACATGTATCAATATAAGCATATTTATAAATAGTAACAACATCATAAAGTTCCATTCAAGAAAAACTAGTTCAAGCCATTGTTAGAGTCCAACACCCCTTCATAGGCTAACACAACCTCTTCAGTCACCTTAGTTAGTTTATACTTTGTTAATTCATTTTATTATACGGAACACTTTCCTTAACCGACATAGACCACAAGATTTATGTGTGGAATACGGTGTTCAAAAACCGTATATTGTCGGTTGGTGGTGTGCCGGCTAAAGCAAAACCATACATACACGAATCTTTCTGGGTTGATCCACTATCTAGTCTTCCTATGGGCAACATAGTACAAGAACTAATACATAGTAGTAATCCCTCTATATACCATTTGGAAATTGGGGCCTCCTCTCATGGGAATACAATAGATGAATATCCCTCATAGGGGAGTCAACACCATATGTGGAACTATAGGGTTAGTCTTCCTCTATGGGAAGTCCACACCTCCCAATGTAAAGTTCACTCGGTGCTAAGTTAAGTCCCTTTATGAAATGTCTTTAATATCTTTTTTAATCATCATAGCTTATCTTACATCATAGGGTCTAACCCTTGTATAAATATCATCATTATCATTATCATATCTCAATAAGAATTGCATGAGTGTAATCCTTTCATTGTAAAAACACATAGGTGAGGTTAGCATATTTATATATTCGTTCATGTTAAGGCACATTGATAAATCATTCAATATCTTTATAACATTTACTTATTAATATAACACCTCACAAATCATAGTTAAGACATTTAAATTAAACATTATACCATACTATCAATCCTAATACAAGTCATACTTCAATACATAAACATGACTTAATCACAACTAACCATAACTTGAAGTAAAGGATAGGAATCACAAGACTTACAAAGTCTCCTTCATAGTTCATCAACAAGGTCTTACCATCAACCCTGAACTCAACCCAGTTTGGGTATACATCATCATAAGTCAATAACCAATCATGATAAGAAGGCTAAAAGATACATTATATCTCAAGTAGATCAAAGCTTAAAACGGGATACTTAGGTCAATTAAGCACGTGCTTCGTAACCTATATCAACTTCTCAAGAACTATCATGAAGTACTACAAATCACCCTAATTCATTCGTGTAGCAACCCTAAAATGGATAAGATAAGAAAGTCTTAATGTTTCAAGAATGCCTATGATTAAACCAGGGTTTGCACAGATTGATGCGCGTAGAACCAGACTTGAGAACCCTTGCTACAGCCAAGCCAACAAACTTCGGGAGTTATTTGATCTAGGAAATGTATGGTCCAACCAAGTAGAGCTCTCGAATACGAAGAGTTACTTAAAGGAGTCTTTACCGGACTTAAAAAGGGAAAATCAAAGGTTTGGAGGTTTTATGGGTAAAATAGTCTTTATCTACGCTAAGGTTAGTATATTAATTGTCCTAAATATACAATTAATTATTTATTTAATAAGGTAGATGGGTATTTTTTTTGGAGAGAGGGCCGAAATTGTGCTCTTGAAGTAAAGATTTGCTCCACCCGGGTTCGAACCTAGGTGGAAGCAATGAATTAGGTGATTTTATTTATTTAAGATATTGAATTGATTTAATTAGTTAATAATTTTAATTCATTGTATGATTTAAAATAAAATAAAAATCAGATTTTTATTAAATAAACAAAACCTTATTGACTAAGTCTTAAGACTAGACTCGTAAGCCTATTACAACTCCCACTCTCTCACGTTTATCTCTCCACTCTCACGCTCACTCTCTCTTACTCTATCTCACGTTTTTTCTCTGTAAAAAATAAGATATAAAAGCAGAAAAATAAAACAATTTCTTCACCCTTGAAGAACTCACAAGAAAACAAACGTTAATCGCACATTAGATTTAGGAAAGTTGTCATTCGAGTGGAGTTGATATTGAGGAGACTTAGATGTGTTCTTGGGTGAAGCTTTTGGGCATCAAGTCTAGATATTAACGTCAAAAATGTATAGGTTGTCTTGAGTTTTTGTCCCTTTCCCAAGAGACTCCCTAAGGTTCAGACCAATTTAATCAAAAAACTAGGATTGTTCCCCGTTGCATGTCCCTGTCACTAGCTCCCATTGAATCATTGGATGGTTTTGTTTGCTGTTAGAAAAGTACGTATGAAACGTGTATTTTTCAAAATTATGTGTTTATATGTATGTTTGAAATTATTTGACTTATGTTAAAATTTTCCCTAAATGTAACTACGTGTGTATGTGTGTGTTGCCATGGCTATTGTTTATGGTTTAGGGCTTGAAATGGAAAGATATTTCTCTATATTTCATGTACACATGTTGATTGAAATTTGATGTTCATATGAGTAGAAATGTGGCTGATTTGACGGATAATCTCTGTCTAAACGAATCCATGAAAACTCACCTAAAACAGTTCTAGATGCACTACGATATCCAGCTTCTAGTGATGAATTTCGGTCAGCAAAGAGGGTTAAAAATGTTTAAAAAAATGAATCAAAACAAGTTAGATCATGGAGTATTGAACCCGTGACCTCACCATATAAAAACCATGAAAATAAAGAAGTAAAAAGAAATGTGTTGAAGGGGATTCAAACCATGATATTCTCTAGAAAATGTAACTTAAAAGAAAAAATATAAGAAATGAGAGGAGTGGGATTCGCACCCACCACCTCTCAATTAGATTTAAGGAGGTGAATAAAAGAAAAACAATGGAGGAGGCGTGTGGGAATCAAACACATGACCTTCTAGGCAGATCTAAGGAGAAAAATTAATAGAAATTAAATAGGGGTTGTGAGGGTTCGGCCAAAGGAGAGAAATTTAAAGGCAATGAGATTAAAGAGTAAATCAGGTTCGATCCCACATCCTCTTAGTTCAATTAAGCGAAAAATGGAAGAGACACAATTAATGGGAAAATAAAATGAAGGCATAGGGTCTCGAACTTGGGACCCCATGCCTTATGGATCAAACAAAAATGAATAAAAAAAATGTAAGTGTTGTTCAAAAGAGTTGACTACCGGGTTCACTTGCCTAAATTTCGTATAGATGTAAAAGTTATACGTGAGTTAGATCTTCAAGAATAATGTTTCCCACTTAGATCAAAATTGAGATCTTGTTATATATACAAGATGCGTATGTCTTGTACTACATAATATTAGGAAGATGTGAATCACATAAACGAACTATAAATGAAGTCTCATGTCTTGTATGTATAGACCCATATGTCTAGCATACGTATAAAAATAAATTAACCTAAGATGTACGTAATGAAATGATGTAACCCTAGAAGGGTTAAGTACGAGTTTAAAACACACTAAATGGCCAAGTGCATTGCATACGATGAAATGATTATTATGTAGTCAAATTATCAAACCCTGGAAGGGTTAAGTAAGAGTGTGAAACAGACATATGGCCATGTCCCATATGAGTAAATGATCATTCACTTGAAAAGGGGTGAGTAATAATGAAGAGCACATGTGTTAATGTAAATGAATGTGGTGACCAAATGATATGAAGCTAATGTAAAAAATGTAAGTGTTGTCGCAGGGATTTTAAACTGGGTTCCCTTAACCAAATTTCGTATTGATACATAAGTCATACGTGATTTAAATATTAAGCAATAATTCTTGTATTTATATCGAAATCAAGATCTTGTCATACATACAAGATGCATAAGTCTTGTACCACATAATCTTAGGAGGATATGAATCACTTAAACGAACTATAAACGAAGCCTCATGGCTTGTATGAATAGACCCATAAGTCTAGTATACGTCTAAAAAAAAGTGAACCTAAGATGTACGCAATGAAATGATGTAATGAACAAAGAAATAATAAAATGAACAATGAAATTATGTAACCCTAGAAGGGTTAAGTAAGAGTGTGAAACACACTAAATGGGCAAGTGCATTGGCATATGATGAAATGAACAATGAAACGATGAAATCAACAAGGAAATAATGAAATGACCAATATAATGGTGAAACCCTAGAAGGTTTAAGTAAGAGTGTGAAACACAGTAAATGGCCAAGTGCATTGGCATATGATGAAATGAACTTTCACGTAAAATGGGGTGAGTAATTATAAAGAGCAAATGTTCTAATGTTAATGAAAGTGGTGACAACATGATATGAGGCTAATGTAAAATATGAGAGCAAACGCAGCCTAAATAATGTTACCAAAACGTATTCACCTATGAGGGTGTCAAGTTAATGAAGAGAACAGTCTCTATGAAAACTATAATGAAAATATTGAGATTAACACAGTTAATACTAATGATTAGATGAGAAATCATCTATTGAGCTATGATGTCCTCATACTAGAAGCAAATTTCATGACATATGAGTTGAATGTAATGGAATTTTATATTGAGCACTGATAGACTAGCAATGAGTGGTGATTCCTTCTTTCGAGAAGGGTAGAGGTTCACATAACTCTCATGAGATTATAGTGTCTGACATGCACGGTATGGTTCTCCTTATATCTCCTAGTCTTCAAACCTATACTACCAATATTTGGATGTGGTGGGGTTCAATTCCCATGTACGCTAGCATGTTTTGGGTAACTTTAGGCGGTGGTTCCACCACTTTTTGATGTGCGGTTTCATGAAACATGATTTCATGATGCTCACATGATATATGTCGGCTAAACATAAGGTTCCCAAATGAATGAATGAGGTCAGCCTCAAATGATGCACATAATAAAATGAATGATACCAAAGGTGTTAGGATAGGATAATGAAGAGGTGAGATAGACTTAACTAATGACTATAGGTCATTCTTTATAATTGAACAGTGAACCCAATGAAAGTATTAAACTACATCCTACGTATAACTGGTGTTTATACTAGCCTATGAATAAATTAAATGAAGTACGTATGAATGAATGAAGCAGACTCTGTGTTGGCCAAATAAGGTTCCTTGTATGAGGTCCCATATGTTGAGCCCTCATTTTAGGTATGTCTTGATGTCATGTCCATGATTCAAAGGTCTCATGGCATATGAACAAGTGATATGCAAAATGCTATGTGCTATATGCAATATGTTATGTGCTATGTGTAACATAGTATGTGATGTGTGCAACATGATAACTATGATGATGTATGTTACTCTGAAGGAATTATTTTCCTAATACAACTATTGAAGGTTCACTCACTTTCCTAATTGAAATTTGGAAAGCTCACTAACATTCCTAATCCCAATTTGGCAAGTCCACTGACTTGACTTTCCATACTCATGTTGTTAGTAAAGAGCTTTTCTTACTAAAAAATGTCCTTGGTGTGTACTTTCATATTCCCATAATTAGTACAAGTCTGTACTGACCCTACACAACTCGAAACTCTTTGGTGCAGGCACGGGTGGACGCTAGAGCTATAGAATCAATGTTGCAGTTATCTGGACGTCGAGAATTCATCCGGACTTTGTAGGATCTCATGCTTTTGAGGATGCTTTCCCATTTGCATTCTAGCTTAGTTGTAGTAATGATATAGTGGAGTATGTTCCACTAGCGTTTCTCTCCTGTTTTTGTTCAGACGTTGTATTGGTGCCATTTAGGCAAGTACATGCTTATCGTTATAATAAAATGTTTCTTTCATTTGATGATCTTAATGTTAGATGGATTATGGTGAACAATTAATAATATAGTAGAATGTTTAGTAAGCATGTCACCAAGAAAAAGTTTCAAATTTTCTGCTAAAATTAATCTAGATGAAGTTATAATGACGTTTGTAGGCTTATCTGTGACATCTGAGAGGTCAACGACACCGGTCTTGTCTGGGGTCTAGATTCCGGTTGGAGACTTTGTTATTTGAGTGATAAAATCATTTAGTATTAATTCAAACAATAATAAAGTGAATTATACCAATACAAACTAATTCATATCATGATCGAAATAAACGGTTAAGGATTAATGCGCATCTTCTACAAACTAAACCGAACCATCAAGATATATCATAATTATGTTAGAATACATTTTATATATTCATAAAATCCAAAATAAATCATAAAAAATGAAATAATAATATCAATTTCGTATTAAATGAAAACCCACTTGAAAACACAATTTTTGAAATCAATTTGATTGAACCCTTTGAGGAAAGTGGTCTCAATGGTCAATTAGATCCTATACATTATTTATTGATCAATATTGATGGAAGAAATTTACCCTTTGCAGCCCTTAAACCCTCCACTACCTTGCTCTTCAATGGTGTCTTCCAATAGAGAGAGAAAGAAAGATGAAAGAACGAAGTGAGTTTTGGTTTGTGAGTTGTGATTATTCCGTTAGGGTTGGTGTTTTTATATGGGGGGTTAATTAAAATAATTATACTTTACTAACCCCAAAATAATGACTTAAACCCTTAATTAATTAATTTGACTCACTTAAGAACTTGCCAATAATTGAACACCTCACAAACGAGGCCCCGATCGACGGTCCATCTGTGATTCGACGAGCCTTGCCTTCTTTCGTGCTACATTTCATCGATTAGTTCAGATAGAGGTCCAAATGGACCATTAGATAAAATTCTAAGTGGTTGTATCTAGATGGAATCAACGCCCCGTTGATCCACACACGCTTCATCAACTGGCTTCGTCGATTCACACTACCCAGGCAGTCTTTGATCCTTAAATGCAAGGGTTCTCCTCAAGGTCCCTTGCTTTGTTGTTGAGGAGTCGTGCATGAAAATTTTTACTATGATTACAATATAATACGTTATAGACACCCTTCCATCAATTTTCATGAATTTTTGACTTCTAAAAAGCTACTCAAATAGGCGAAGGCACGCTAGTACCTCTTTGAACTAGTTTCCGAACGTCATGGACATTCTTTGACGTTTTGGTGTCTACATTAGGCTCTAGAATACATCTTGGATTAGACATTAGGACACGTATGTTTGTCTCTAGAATACATCTTGGATTTTTGAAGTGATACATTATCCTCTCCTCTTAAACATTCGTCCACAAATGACACTAAAAATCATTTGAATGAAGAAATAGACAAAAGACTAGCAGTCCAACCAAAAACAATGCATAATAGCATAAGTTAAAACATCTATCATATCACTTACACAAGGTAAATTTTAAAATATGAATTACCACTCATAATGCTCAACATTACATTATGAGGAATATCCTTCTCAAACCATGAGCTCAACATAGAATTTATGTATTAATTATGCAAAAGTTCATCTTATCAATATGCCGCATAGTATTTTATAAAGATTCATCATATCAAAATATACAACATGACTCATACAAGAAAAATTGCAATTTATAGGATAGTTCACTATAATGACATTAAAAATGCACCTTTTTGCAAAACTTCACAAAAATCAAGAAACTTCAATTTTTTTGTCATTATTTTCATTATTACTAAGAACTACTAACCTCAGTTATCCAATAGATGAGGGTAACGGGATTTCATATCGGCCTCGGCCTCCCATGTTGCACCCTCAACTAGGTGATAATTCCATTACACCTTTACGAAAGCCACCTCTTCATTACTTAATTGCTTAACTTGCCTATCACTAATTTGAATAGGAACTTCCTCATAAGAGAGGTTATCCTTCACATAGAGACCCTCAATAGGAAGAGTAGACTCGAGATCATCGATACACTTCTTATTCATGGAAACATGGATAACCAGATGAACCGAACCAAATTCATTAGGATGTTTCAACTCATAGGCAACTTTCCCTACCGTTTGCAAGATTTCATAGGGAACCAAATAATGAGGACTCATCTTCCATTTCTTTCCAAATCTAATCACCCCCTTCATAGGTTAAATTTTAAAATACACTTAATCACCTTATTTAAACTCTAAATCTCTTCTCTTGTGATCGGATTAAGACCTTTGCCGACTATAGGCCATTTTAAAATGATTCCAAATAATATGGACTTTGTCCAAAGTCTTATAAATCAATTCGGGACAAAGAAGTGAAGGTTCACCCACTTCAAACTATCTAATGAGAGACCTACACCTCCTACCATACAAAGCTTCATGAGGATCAATGGATATATGGATAAACGAACACTACTGTTATAAGCAAACCTCAACAATGGTAAATGCTTATCCCAATTTACCTTGGAATCAATAATAAATGCTCTAAGCAAATCCTCAAGGGTTCGAATAGGACACTACGCTTGACCGTCCGCTTGGGGATGAAAAGCGGTAATTAGCTTAACCTTGGTACCAATCCCTTTTTTGACTGACCTCCAGAACCTAGATGTGAATTGTGCACCCCAATCTAGTATGATGGATAACGAAATACCATGACAACATACAATCTCATCTATGAAGTTCCTGTCACGACCCAAAACGGGGCCGCGACTGGCACCCACACTTACCCTCCTATGTGAGCGAACCAACCAATCTAAACCTTAACATTTCAATATATAACAATAGAAAATAATGCGGAAGACTTAACTCATTAATAAAACAATTCAAAACTATTATTATTATCCCCAAAATCTGGAAGTCATCATCACAAGAACATCTATCTCAAATTACTAAACTAGGAATGTCTAAGAACAAAATAACTAAAAAGTTAGTCCATGCCGGAAGTTCAAGGCATCAAGACTTGAAGAAGAAGATCCAGTCCAAGCTAGACGCATTAGCTCACCCTGAATTTCCGAAAGTAGTGAAGACTGGCTAGATCTACTGTTGAGTTGAAGTTGACGGAACGTTTGCTGCATTCCACAAATAACAAAGAAGAAAACATAAAAAGTAGGGGGGGTCAGTACAACCACAAGTACTGAGTAGATATCATCGGCCAACTCAAAATAGGGAATAGTATATATCAATAATGATGTAAATCAGCTAAAATACTCAACATGTAGCAATAACAACATGAATTCATCAATAACTACAACCGAGTTCACACATGAGGACTCAAGCCTCAATACCATACTCATTTGGGAATTAAGTTCATTAGATTGAGTACATTCATTATCTTTCAAGATTCATTATCTTTCTTCCTCTTGTGTCGGTACGTGACACTCCGCTCCTCTATTTCTATCCTGGTGCCGGAACGTGACACTCCGATCCTCATATTCATTCTATCCTGGTACCGGAACGTGGCACCCGATCCTCATATTCATTCTATCCTGGTACCGGAACGTGGCACCCGATCCTCATATTCATTCTATCCTGGTACCGGAACGTGGCACCCGATCCTCATATTCATTCTATCCTGGTACCGGAACGTGGCACCCGATCCCCTAATTCATCAAGCCTTCTTTCATACTAAGGCATCATCATTAACAAGTGAATTAGGGTTTTTTTTATCAAGATTTGGGATTCAATAGATTCATCATGCTTATTTATTCACAATTTCATAATCATATTCATGCAAGCATACAATTTAAGCACATAGTAGGGTTCACAATACTATCAATACATATCATTCACTATTAAGAGTTTACTACGAATATCGTAAGGGAAACCATAACCTACCTCCACCGAAGAATTGAATCAACAAGCTATCTTCTCAAAATTCTTGCTATCCTCTTCGTTTCTCTCTCTCTCTATTCGTTCGTTTCTCCCTCTCTTTCTGTTCTTTTCTTTTTCTTATTCAACCCTCTTTCTTTTACCCTAATTATTCTATAATTAAGAATGAAAGATGGTAATAATGACCCACTAATTAACTTAAGGTTACCTATTTTAACCCCCAAGTAATTAGAATTATTAATATTAACCCTCAAACTTTATAATTAAGGAAAGAATAGTCCAAAACGTCCTTTAAAACATGGAAAGAAATCCGATTCTGACTGGGACTACGCGACCTGTGACAGGCCTTCATGCCTGCGACGGTCCGTCACTCAGGTCGTGGCAGCCTCCCAGATTCCAGGTGAACTGTGACGGCCCGTCACACAAGTGACGGCCCGTCACACAAGTGACGGTCCGTCCTGCACCTCCGTCCTGAAGTTCAGAGAGTCGATTTTCAGTACCCAATTTAAGAATTCTAAGTATGTTGAAACGATGCACCCTCGACGGGCTGTCGTGCCTGTGACGGTCTGTCACAGTGCTCGTGGTCTTGGCCAGTTTTTTTTTTCCAGAATTAAATCTGCCGCTCGAAACGACTAAACGGGTCGTTATAATAGATACCAATTTACCCATCGTTCATCCCCGAACGATCAAAAGAAGAAAAACAATGGCGAAAAGGAGTACCTGAATCTGTAAACAGATGTGGGTATTTTTCTTGCATATCTGCCTCCTTCTCCCAAGTAGCTTCTTCAACCGGTCGATTCTTCCATTGAACTTTGATGGATGCAATTTCTCTCAACCTCAACTTGCGAACCTCTCTATCTAAAATAGCAACTGGTTCCTCCTCATAAGTCAAATTCTCACCAAGCAAAACTGAATCCCAACGGATGATATAGTTTCCATCTCCATGGTATCTCTTCATCATGGATACATGAAATACCGGATGTACTCCGGACAGCCCTGGAGGCAAGGCTAATTCATAAGCCACCTCTCCTATTCGCTTTAGTACCTCAAATGGCCCAATGTACCTTGGACTTAGCTTACCTCTTTTACCAAACCGCATCACCCCTTTCATTGGCGAAACTTTCAACAAGACTCGTTCACCTTCCATGAACTCTAGGTCTCTAACCTTTCGATCTGCATACTCTTTTTGTCTACTTTGCGCCGCCAGAAGCTTTTCTTGAATAGATTTCACTTTCTCCATCGAATCCCTCAACAGATCAGTACACCAGGGCCTAGCCTCAAATGCATCAAACCACCCAATGGGAGATCTACACCTCCTCCCATACAATGCTTCAAATGGGGCCATATCAATGCTTGAGTGGTAGCTATTATTGTATGAAAACTCTGCTAAGGGTAAGAAGCTATCCCAATGGCCACCAAACTCCATCACACATGCACGAAGCATATCCTCCAACAGTTGAATCGTTCGTTCAGACTGACCATCGGTCTGAGGATGGAACGCAGTACTAAGGTCCAACCTAGTACCCAATTCCGTATGCAATGTTTTCCTAAACATAGAAGTAAACTGCGTACCTCTATCTGATATGATGGATAGTGGAACCCCATGCAATCGAACGATTTCTGAGATATAGATCTTGGCTAACTTCTCTGCATTGTAAGTCACCTTGACCGGGATAAAATGAGCAGACTTAGTTAACCTATCAACAATCACCCAAATGGAGTCATACTTACCCATTGTCTATGGAAGACCAACCACAAAGTCCATAGCAACTCTTTCCCACTTCCATTCCGGAATGGGCATTCTCTGAAGTGTTCCTCCGGGCCTTTGGTGTCCATACTTTACTTGTTGACAGTTTGGACACTTGGCAATAAAGTCAACAATATCACGCTTCATTCTACTCCACCAAAAGTGTTGCTTTAGGTCACGGTACATCTTGGTCGCACCCGGATGTATAGAATACCGTGAACTATGAGCCTCTGTCAGAATAGTGTTGATCAAATCATCGACGCGGGGTACATATACCCTTCCTTTGATTCTCAAAACACCTTCCTCATCGATTTGTGCTTCCTTAGCCTCTCCTCGCAATACTTTATTTTGGATTCGCCTTAGTTTCTCATCATCAAACTGTTTTCCCTTAATCTTGTCAAGAAAAGAAGATCTTGACTCCACACTAGCCAACAATCCTCCCTTCTCATTTACTTCTAACCTCATCAAGTCGTTAGCCAGAGTCTGAACCTCTCTAGCCAATGGTCGTCTAGAAACTTGCAAGTGAGCTAGACTTCCCATGCTTCCCGCTTTTCTACTTAAAGCATCCGCTACAACATTCGCTTTTCTCGGATGATACAAGATAGTGATATCGTAGTCCTTTAGCAACTCCATCCATCTCCTTTGTCTCAAGTTCAAATCTTTCTGAGTAAAGACATACTGTAGGCTACGATGATCCGTATAGACTTCACACTTAACCCCATATAAATAGTGTCTCCATTGCTTTAGTGCAAATGCTACCGCGGCCAACTCCAAATCATGGGTCGGATAGTTACGTTCATGCACCTTTAATTGCCTCGAAGCATAAGCAATCACGTTCTTCTCTTGCATTAGCACTGCACCCAAACCCGAATAGGATGCATCACAATAAACAATGAAGTTTTTACCCTCTACTGGCAAGGTAAGAATTGGTGCGGTAGTCAACAAAGTCTTAAGCTTCTGAAAGCTTTCCTCACACTCATCCGACCATACAAATGGAACATTCTGCTTGGTCAAGTTTGTTAATTGGGAAGCAATAGAAGAGAATCCCTTGACAAAGCGGCGGTAGTAGCTAGCTAACCCAACAAAGCTTCTTATTTCTGACACATTAGTGGGTCTTACCCAATTCTTCACTGTCTCAATCTTAGAAGGATCTACCATTACCCCATCCTTCGAAACCACATGCCCCAAGAAGGACACTGCATCTAGCCAAAACTCACACTTAGAGAACTTGGCATAAAGCTTTTTCTCCCTCAACGTTTCCAATACCATTCTCAAATGCTCTTCATGTTCCTTCTTGCTCTTTGAGTATACCAATATATCATCAATAAATACAATCACGAAGAGATCCAAATATGGCTTAAAAATCCCATTCATCAAACTCATGAACGCAGCAGGGGCATTCGTAAGACCAAAAGACATCACCACGAATTCATAATGCCCATATCAAGTTCGAAAAGCAGTCTTTGGCACATCCGCTGCCCGTATTTTCAATTGGTGATAACCGGATCTCAAGTCAATCTTAGAGAAGACACAAGCACCTTGTAACTGATCGAACAAGTCATCAATTCGAGGAAGAGGATACTTGTTCTTGATATTTACCTTGTTCAACTGCCGGTAGTCTATACACATTCGAAAACTCCCATCCTTCTTATTTACAAACAAAACCGGAGCACCCCAAGGAGATGCACTTGGTCTGATGAAGCCTTTGCTCAACAACTCTTGAAGTTGGGCCTTTAACTCTCTTAATTCGGCGGGAGCCATTCTATACGGGGGTATAGAAATGGGGCGTGTGCCCGGTTCAAGATCGATACAGAAGTCAATATCCCTATCTGGTGGCATACCAGGAAGATCTGCAGGGAACACATCCAAAAATTATCGAGCTACCAAAACCGATTCAATTGAGGGTACTTGAGTAGTGTCATCCCTAAGATGTGCTAAGAAAGCTAAACACCCTTTACTAACCATTTTCTTAGCACGAAGAAAGGATATGATACGCACCGGATTGGAAGTGTAGTCACCCTCCCACACTAACGGATCTGTCCCAGGCTTGGCTAACGTCACCGTTTTAGCATTACAATCCAAGATTGCATATTGCGGAGACAGCCAAGTCATACCCAGAATCACATCAAAATCATCCATTTCTAAGATAACAAAATCTACATAAGTGTTGCTCCCCACAAAATTCACCAAACAAGACCTATATACCCTTTCAACTACCACAGACTCACCCACCGGAGTAGAAACACGAATAGGCATATCAAGTAATTCACAATGTAGATTTAGACCATTAGCAAATGAGGAAGATACATAAGAAAACGTGGATCCAGGATCAAACAATACGGAAGCCATGCAATCACAAATCAAAAGGTTACCTGTGATGACAGCATCGGACGCCTCCGCTTCAGATCTCCCAGGGAAAGCGTAACAATGGGCCCTATCACCCGTCTGTCCATTGCCCCTACCATGTTGCGTAGTAGTGGCTCCAGTTTGCCCATCTCCTCGGCCGTTTTGGTGACCACCATTACCTCGACCACCACGTCCTCCAGGAAAACGGCCTCTACCATGACCACCTCTACCTCTAGCTATTGGGGTTCTGTAACTCTGGTTTGGACAATACCTCTTAATGTGTCCAACCTCCCCACATCCATAACACTCTCGGGGTTCATGCATAGGTCTCTCGGAGTAGTGTTGACCGTTACGGTGGACCCCAACTACGATGCAGTAGTGAAGACTGAATTGGTCGACTTGAGTAACCTCCGGAGCTCTGTCCTCTGGAGTGAGAACCATTAAACTCACCTCCCTTTGAAACCTTTTTGATGTCGATGTAGTGGTGAAGTCATCCGCTTCACTCCTTCCACCTCTATCACAAAGTCTACCACCTCTTGGAAGGATGTTGCCGTAGCCGCTACTGTAAAATTTGAAATCCGCATATTCGGACCTCAACCCCTTTAAAAAGCGGCGGATCCGTTCTTGTGGACTGAAAGCGAGTTGAGTGGCATACCTTGATAAAGCACGAAACTTAGCCTCATATGCGTTAACCGTCATCCTACCTTGCTCGAGACTCAAGAACTCATCCCTTTTTCTATCTCTCAAAGTCCTTGGGATATACTTCTCCATAAACAGAGTAGAGAAGGATGCCCAAGTAATGGGTGTGGCCTCTGTCGGTTGACACTCGACATGTGATCGCCACCACATTTTGGCGTTCCCTTGAAACTGATAGCTTACGAACTCAACGCCAAACCGTTCTACTATCCCCATCTTGTGTAGTAGCTCATGACAATCAACCAGAAAATCATAAGCATCTTCAGATTCTGCACCTTTGAAGACTGGAGGTTTCAATTTCAAGAACTTCTTGAAAAGTTCGTGTTGATCGTTTGTCATTATCGGTCCAGTAGTCAGACGTGGAAATGTGCCTATCTCCAATGAGGCATCCATGCGGGGAGCCATAGTAGCCGCACGTCGTATCTCTGAAACCGGAGGTGTTGGTACAGAAACCATTGGAGGTGTCTGACCGTGATCAGATAACCCGCTGAGATAAGCGAGAACCTGATTGATCATCTCTGGGGTAGGTTGGGGTGGAAATTCCTCATGTTGCGCTTGTTCATTCTCCCCATCCTCCCCTTCTCTTACCACTTCCTCAGTCAGTGGAGGAGTCACTGCCCTAGCATCAGATGGGCTAGGTGCTCGTCCTCTTCCTCTAGAGGACGTCCTCCCACGACCTCTACCACGGCCTCTTGCCGTTACTCTTCCTCGAGCTACAGCCCCGGTGGCTGGCTCAGACGCACCCTGTCCCGCCGGTGCTGGTGTTGGTGTTGGCGTAGTCGTTGCTCTAGTTCTAACCATCTGCGAAAGAGAGTGAAGATGGTCAGATACCAATTCGTATCGCCTAGATACCAATTGGACTCAAGTAGTAGCACGAAAGAAAGAATAAAAGAGTGAAATTTTCCTAAAGTCTTATAGCCTCTCAAGGAAAAGTAAAGGCGTCCCCCTACCGTTCCTTAAGACTCTACTAGACCTGTTCTTGTGTGATGAGACCAACGAACCTAATGCTCTGATACCAAGTTTGTCACGACCCAAAACGGGGCCTTGGCCACCACACTTACCCTCCTATGTGAGCGAACCAACCAATCTAAACCTTAACATTTCAATATATAACAACAGAAAATAATGCGAAAGACTTAACTCATTAATAAAACAATTCAAAACTATTATTATTATCCCCAAAATCTGGAAGTCATCATCACAAGAACATCTATCTCAAATTACTAAACTAGGAATGTCTAAGAACAAAATAACTAAAAAGTTAGTCCATGCCGGAAGTTCAAGGCATCAAGACTTGAAGAAGAAGATCCAGTCCAAGCTAGACGCATTAGCTCACCCTGAATTTCCGAAAGTAGTGAAGACTGGCTAGATCTACTGTTGAGTTGAAGTTGACGGAATGTTTGCTGCATTCCACAAATAACAAAGAAGAAAACATAAAAGTAGGGGTCAGTACAACCACGGGTACTGAGTAGATATCATCGGCCAACTCAAAATAGGGAATAGTATATATCAATAATGATGTAAATCAGCTAAAATACTCAACATGTAGCAATAACAACATGAATTCATCAATAACTACAACCAAGTTCACACATGAGGACTCAAGCCTCAATACCATACTCATTTGGGAATTAAGTTCATTAGATTGAGTACATTCATTATCTTTCAAGATTCATTATCTTTCTTCCTCTTGTGTCAGTACGTGACACTCCGCTCCTCTATTTCTATCCTGGTGCCGGAACGTGACACTCCGATCCTCATATTCATTCTATCCTGGTACCGGAACGTGGCACCCGATCCTCATATTCATTCTATCCTGGTACCGGAACGTGGCACCCGATCCTCATATTCATTCTATCCTGGTACCGGAACGTGGCACCCGATTCTCATATTCATTCTATCCTGGTACCGGAACGTGGCACCCGATCCCCTAATTCATCAAGCCTTCTTTCATACTAAGGCATCATCATTAACAAGTGAATTAGGGTTTTTTATCAAGATTTGGGATTCAATAGCTTCATCATGCTTATTTATTCACAATTAAATAATCATATTCATGCAAGCATACAATTTAAGCACATAGTAGGGTTCACAATACTATCAATACATATCATTCACTATTAAGAGTTTACTACGAATATCGTAAGGGAAACAATAACCTACCTCCACCGAAGAATTGAATCAACAAGCTATCTTCTCAAAATTCTTGCTATCCTCTTCGTTTCTCTCTCTCTCTATTGGTTCGTTTCTCCCTCTCTTTCTGTTCTTTTCTTTTTCTTATTCAACCCTCTTTCTTTTACCCTAATTATTCTATAATTAAGAATGAAAGATGGTAATAATGACCCACTAATTAACTTAAGGTTACCTATTTTAACCCCCAAGTAATTAGAATTATTAATATTAACCCTCAAACTTTATAATTAAGGAAAGAATAGTCCAAAACGTCCCTTAAAACGTGGAAAGAAATCCGATTCTGACTGGGACTACGCGACTGCGGACGGGCGTCATGCCGCGACGGTCCCATTAATCAGGTCGCCGCAGCCTCCCAGATTCCAGGTGAACTGTGACGGTCCGTCCTGCACCTCTGTCCTGAAGTTCAGAGAGTCGATTTTCAGTACCCAATTTAAGAATAAGTATGTTGAAACGATGCACCCTCGACGGGCCGTCGTGCCTGTGACGGTCCGTCGCAGTGCTCGTGGTCTTGTCCAGTTTTTTTTTTCCAGAATCAAATCTGCCGCTCGAAACGACTAAACGGGTCGTTAGAGTTCCATACATAATCTTCTTCCAAATAAGTAGACTTTAAGGGAATAAAATGAGCGGACTTGGTCAACCTATCCACAATCACCCATAAAGAGTAACATTGTTTGAGTCCGAGGCAAACCTACTACAAAATCCATATTAATTTTTCATACTTCCAAGTATGAAAATGGATTTCTTGTAGCAAGCCACCCGACACGAATTTCACTTTTTGGCAATTTTGACACTTAGCAACAAACTCTAATATTTCCTTTTTCAAACCTTCCCACCAAAATACTTCCCTATGTTCATGGTACATATTCGGTGAACTCAAATGAATGAAGTAACGGGACCCATGAACTTCCTAAAGAATCCGACCCCTTAGAACATCTATATTGGGAATACACAACCTCCCTTGGTACCTCAAGACATCACCCCTCTAAAGAGAATGACTCATTTAGTTTACCAAGGACCGATTTATTTAATTATATCAATGCTTGATTAAGGTGTTATTTAGAGATAACCTCAACAACTAAAGATGACTCAGAGTTATGACGTACTACCACACCACCTATGGTAGAATCCTCGATCTGAACCCCTAAACGAGTCAACCTATGAACATCCCTTACTAGGTTTCTCTTGGCTTCCTCAACATGGGACACACTTCCCATGGACAAATGACTCAAAGAATCTGGTACAACATTAGACATACCGGGATGATAGAGGACACTCATGTCATTGTCTTTTAACAACTCTAACCATCTCATACGGCGAAGATTCAACTTTAATTGTGTCAATACGTATTGAAGACTTTTATGGTCCATATACACATCCACATAAACCCCATACATGTAATGCCTCCAAATCATCAAATCAAGTACCACCGCCGCTAATTCAAGGTCATGAGTCGGATAATTTCTCTCAAGCACCATGAGTTGCCTAGAGGCATAGGATATAACCTTCCCAAGTTGCATGAGAACACACCCCAACCTCACTCGGGATGCATCACAATATACCACAAAACACTTTGTACCCTCCTGTAAGGTCAATAGCAGAGCGATAGTAAGCCTATCCTTTAATTTTTGGAAGCTCTTCTAACATTAATACGACCATTCAAATTTCTTACTCTTTTGGGTCAAAGTAGTAGAGGGAGATTCAATGGATGCATTTCAATTTGAGGTCATATTTAGTAGTAAGCGTTTGCCTCGATTTTGTACCAATCTCACACTAGACTCAAGAAACTCCTAATGTCGGTTGGATTTAATGGTCTAGGCCAATTCTTGACCGCCTCCATTTTTCTTGGATCAACCTCAACTCCCTAACTAGAGATGATATGACCAAGAAATGCTACCGACCTTAATTTAAACTCACATTTGTTATACTTGGTAAATAATGGGTTCTCTTTAAGGACCTGCAATACCACCCTCAAATGGTTCATGTGGTTACCCTTATTTTTCAAATAGACCAAGATGTCGTCAATTAAGACAATGACAAATAAATCTAGGTAACATGGAAACTCCCTATTCAAGCAATCCATAATCGTCGTCGAGGCATTTGTGATACCAAAGGACATTACTATGAACTCATATTTACCATATCTAGTCCGAAATGCCATATTTGGTATATTGTTACCTCTCACCCTAAAATTGCGGTAACTCGATCTCAAGTCTATTTTTGAAAAGTAGATTGCCCAATGTAGTTGATCAAACAAGTCGTCAATCTGAGGGAGATTATACTTGTTCTAAATAGTGACTTTGTTGAGTTGGCGGTAATCAATGGACATCCTAAGGGACCCATACTTTTTCTTTATAAAAAAACCGTAACACCCCATGAAGATATACTTGGTCTAATGAAGTCTTTATTTAAGTAAATCTTGGAATTGAGGATTCAACTCTCTTAATTCAGCTGGATCCATACGATAAAGAAGAATTAAAATGGGATTTGTATCTGGTACTTAGTCGATGAAAAACACAATTTTCTATTAAGGAGGAATACCGGGAAGATCTGTAGGAAAGACCCTTGGAAATTTCCTAGCTACGGGGATTGACTCAATGGGGGGAATTTCATAGTTTAAATCTTGGACTCTTAAAAAATCATGTAAACATCATTTAAAGATCATTTTGCATGCTTTTAAACAAGAGATTCTACGACCTCTAGAAATAGAATCCCCCCCTTCACTCTAAAATGGGACCATGTTGAAATTTAAACTTCACTACCCTCGTTCGACAATCTATAGAGGCAAAACAAGAATGCAACCGATCCATACTCAAAATGACATCAAAATATAACATATCAAGTTCCACTAGTTCAACATAAGTAACTCTATTGGGCAATATTCACTACTAGAAATTTGACTTACTGCAACGCTTCTGTAGCAAACGTTAAACTATCGTAGCAATAGTTCTCCTATTACAACAGTTATAACTATGGCCAAATATCTTTTAATCTAACAAAAAATTTCTTAATATAAACTATTGCATCATCCCTATAACCGTTCCTATAAAGAATCCCTGGGAACAAGTTTTAGAAATGTTGTGATAGATAACTCTACGGCAACAATTAATTTTATAAAATTAATTCTTATTTTTAGACCTAAATATATTTCCCTCATAAAAACTACATTTCCCTCCAATATAATTTTGCATGATATATTAGTCCTTTATAAAATATTTAGTGAAAAGCCCTTATTTGCAGAACCTTTCATTCAAGAGCAATGTGAGAGAGCATTTCTGAAGCATTTCTTCCAAAAAAATGAAATCTCTAGGTGAAGCTGTTGGTGAAGGTCATTGGTGAAGGTATCGGTGAAGCTCTTTAGTGAGTTATGTTGTTGGTGAATCTCGTAGAGGAAAACAACAAAGAACAACTAGATCGTGTTTTAGGTGCAATATTTTATGTTCGACTACGAATTCGTCTTAAAGGTGAACAATGTTTATGTTTTCTATGCTAGTTCATGATTCCAAAGTCCCATTCTAATTATTTTTGAATAATCTTAGAGAATAATTTATTTGTTAGTCTCAAATCTATGTTATTTCCTCTAATATAAGTAGTGTTTAGACTTCCCCTATTTGATTATGTGATATATAGTGAAACAGGAAAAGAAAACACTCCAAATTTGAAGTTATAGTTGATTATATAGGGTAAAACAAAAATGGATTTAGGGTTAAACTTGAAAAGGAATTGGGATTGAGTAATGTTTTAGATTCAGAAATTAATGCTTTTTGGTTTTCTATGCTATATGCAAGATGACTCACTATGCCTAATGACATTAAGATAAGTTAGATTGCAATTTCATATGCCCTCTTTATTGCTTAAGAGTTTTCTTGTCTTTATTGAAATGACTTTTATGTAAAATCTTTGAGGACATGGTTATAAACTATTTATTTGTATTGTAAAAGTCAAAAAAGATACAAGAATCCTACTCTTGGTAAAGTAGATCCATAGAAGAACCGGTTAGAAATTTTTCTGTGATCTCATCTTAGTGTCGCTACCCGAAAAAGGTAATTCTTTTTACCACTACTTGTTTTAGCCGACATTTTTTTGATAATATGAAGCTTGTTCTCATTCGCTCCAATGCATTTTTTATTCTTTAATTAATGTTGGTGCCTAGTGTGAACTGTTTGATTTAAAATTTAGTGCGTCTGAGTTGCTGGAGGTATAATCTATTGTCTTGTGTTTATTGTTATCTTGTTCATGAAATATATGGCTTTACTCACTAGTTTCTTTGAATTGTTTAGTCATTTATATTTTAGGAGTTATCTATCGATTTTATTTAACATTCTGATGATATTGATTCTGATTTTGAGTAGAGAGGATGTTAGTTGTTGTTGCTCTGTTATAAAATTTGAAGTGTTCCCGTAAAATCTTCATTTAGTTACTAATGTGTTTATTTGTAGGACTTTTAAAACCAATGAAATTATTGGTTTCTTGTAAACTTGGCTGCTGCTAACAAATCAAGATTGCCTTCTATGCACTAAGTAATTAATTTTCTATGTTTTATTGTTTCTTTTCATTCTTGTATCTGATATTTCCATGAAATTTTATTATTATTTAATGTTATTTAGTAATAGTAACTACTTTCTCCTCTTCTACTTTTGTTGAGATAGTTAGAATCACCCTCTAGCAAGTTATGGCTAGTGCATGAAAATCCCTAGAATATACAGAATCCAGGAAATGTGTTGCAACATAGGAACATTGCACATTGGCTACTAGGTTCACAAGATAACTCCCCTAGACATCAGTACCACCACAGTGGATGATACAACACTACCAACCAATAAAAAAGGCACATTGCTGAAGTAGGAAAATAACTTATCAGGATGATCAATTTCTTAATCTCTATGTTCCTAGGTTTCACATCTAGTGCATAACTGGACTTCACCTATAACATAAAGAGATAAGGTGTTCTCTGTATATAATCTGGTTAAAAGAATACAAAGAACACCTACAAGTTAATATACTTAAGGTGTTTCAAATGTTGCTTAAGAAAAAAAAACATGGTGTTGTCCTAAACAAGGTGCTACTAGTTAATCACAAACTGAGATTCCTTATAGTGGCTTCCATCTTCAACAAGAGATCTTTAATGTTATTTTCCATTCTCATTTTCGTATTGAAGTACTACTGATAGGCTATTTCTAAAGACAGCAGCTATTGCAACTTTTGTTTCAGGATATCCTCAACTTTAGACAATAGCAACTTTGTTATTCGAGTTACATATCACTACACCATTTTAGGTCTACAGCCACACTAATTATAGACTTCATTTTTAAAGTGTTGCCAAAAGTAGTTTTGGGAATACTTTTAAAGTTTAGCCAATTTTTTTAACTTTTAGCAATGATAATATTGGCAACACTTCAAAAGTGTACTCTTTAATGCTATAAGCTACACTTTATATGTGTTGCTATAATATGATATAATTGACAAAATTTTTTTACATATACATCAAAACTTTTAAAGTGTCCTATTTTTATTATTGTAAAAACAACACATCATAAGTGTGGCCTTAAATTTTCACCAAAATTTTATATTCTCTCCAACAATTTTCACTCTCCCTCCCATTTTATTGGCCAAAAATAAACATTAATTAATAATAAAACATTAAGACAAAAATATATGACTTGCTCTTTCCTTGAAGTCACGCTTTCTCTTTCACTGAAGAACTCACAATTTCTCTTTCGGTGACGAGCTGAAGATCGAATTGAGCCAAAGAACTCACCGAGCTGACCGAGCTTTCTCTTCTCCGAGCTGAAGATTTCGTCAAGGTAAGTACAATCTTCTTCTAACCACAATGATTTCATCAAGCTAAGTACTAAAAACAATCTTCTTGGTATTGAGTGATTTTTTGTTTTTTTTTTTGTTTAGAAGGAATTGATTGGGGTTGTTGGCAAAATGAACTGAAGTTAAGTTTTCCCGTCACACTTTTTTCTTATATTTCTCATTGAAGAACTTGATTTCGGACAGATTTATGGCTGAAGAGCTGAAGTTACTCAGTTTAAAGAATAAGATTTACATAATAGTTCTTGCTGAATAACACGATTTTGTGAGAATTGGGTTTATCGGGTAAGAATTCTATCTTTGAAAGTCAAAATTTTTGCTTTAGGGTTTTGATATTCTTGTGATTTTAGATAGTTTTTGGGAGTCTATATTGTATTTTAGCGGTATTAGTAGCATTTTGGGTGCCCTGAGCCGAATTTTTTTCTCGTTGAACATAAATATATGATATTTCAGAAAATTGATACTGAATGCTTCACATTTTTTTAATTTCTTTAATTTCTTTTTGTTATTGATAGAACTTGATGGTGCTCTTGAGAGAACATAGTGTTACATATATACCAGTTTCATTGCCACTTGTTGTTTCCCCTCTGGAACATTATGCTATGTCACTTTATATAACTTCGTATATTTGTTTTTATCCCAATATATCATCAGTAAGGTAATGCATGTTGATCAAGTAAGATGAAGTATTGTCCAGAAACATAAGGGGTGGGGAGGGAGCAGTAATTTTTAAGCGTGTTACGCAGGAGCTAGACATTACAATTATGAACAAATAGGCAATTTCTTCCTATAAGAAATCTATCAACAAACTATTAGCTATAGAGTTAACTTCTATGAATAGACAATGCATATTTTTTATGATTTACAATAATAAGTAATTATATATGTCAAAGTTTGATTCGTGACCTCACAAATACAATATATTAGTGATAATGTAACATGCTTTAAATTTTAGTGTATATAACTTAAATCTTTCATAAAACAATCGTTTCTATGTATTTAATTGCTTTATTGCTTTTTCTAATTTCAACTTGATGATTATGTTTTCTCCCTTTTCTATTAACTGTTGCTAGTGATGATAGAATAGAAATAGAAGATTTAATTACATAAGATGGAAAACCTATTGAGTTTTGGATATTGTTGAAAGTGAAGCTTGCTTCATTTAATATTTGGATGAATTAGGAGAAGCCGGTGCAAACTAAATGGAGAGAAAGCTTTGGATGATGCAAAAGTCTGTTCCTATTTGATGAACTAGATCCCAAATATAAGCAAATAGATAGTAACTTTCAAATTTCATTACATGTCATGTTCTTGTTGTAGTTATACCGATTGCCATGCATATTGTATTGTTCTTCCCAAATGACTCTCCCCTCTTTGATCATGGTGTGTCCATTTTGGTACCCTTATAAAGTAGATTCAACTAATAGCATTCTTGTTGTATGCGAGTAGTAAAATCCTCAATAGATCTGCTAGAATAGGACTGCGCAAAGGCATATTTCTCTTGCCATTTCTCTTAAGATTCAACTACTGGCAACTTTCTCTTGCTGTTTGGATCTCCAGCATGTTCATGTTCTACTAATCTCTATTGCCTTCTTTTAGCAAGAATGACATTTTTTCTCTCTGGATTTGTCATACTTGAGTGCTGTAAATATGTTAGCTGTAAATATTAGTCTAGTAGAGTGTATTGTTGTGTAGTATTGATGAATAACATCAAGTCCGTGATTCCATTTGGAGAGGTAGTCAACTATTTAGTTTGCGCTTCTTTTTTCCTACTTTTTTTGATGATTATGTATTTTCTGAAAAGTTTGGTTCTTGGTATCCTCCTGTTCTTTTTTTTAGTGCTTATGATTTTATAAATGATGTGTTTTTGCTTTCCTTGAGCAGAGAGTCTATTGGAGACAGTCTATGGGTACTTTGTTATTGGTATATCAATATGATTGAAGTATGATCACTTCTATTAACAATCTAGATGCCAAAACTTTATATGAAGAGATTCAATAGTACAATAGGACTGTTTAAGTGTATGAGAATTTTCTTGTTCCTACATTCATTGTTATTGTTACTGTCAAATCTGTAGGCACTCATTGCTTTGTATGCAATTTTGGCGCTGCTTTCTTGAGAGACATATTAGTACCTTTTCTTTAACATCTTTGGGTGACACTTAGATTTTATTTAATGTGTAAAGACTATGCAAAAAATGAAGAATCATGTGACCTTGTTGAAGTTGGGCAAAGTGAAGCATACACTAGATTTTAATGAGTTTTAATGTCGTACTTTTAAAATTGCTTGGGAGTTGGGATTTTATACCATATTCTGATATGTTGAAAAGTTAGACATCACCTGCATTTGCTTTAGTGCACCCTAAGAATAACAAATTGTAAAAAGACATTACTTTAACATTTGAAGGCTATATAAGTTTACGAAACCATATAAAGTCATATATATTAAAAACTCTTATTTGATGGATGTAGATTCTTCTAAATTGTAAACCCATTCTGTAAATGTATATATTAGGACAGTGTTTGGAAAGGAGCAGCCAGGTCAACTTAGGTGCAATGGAAGATCAGTGACAACAAGAAGAAATTAACAAGCTAAAACAAAAGCATGCCAATGAAATCACTTTCCTAAAGGAAGAAATGAGAGAAAAAATGGGATGTTTATTCACTCAATTATTGCAAATCAACCCTTGATTAATTTCAAAGATATATCAGGGTGTGTTGGATCTAACCATGCTTCTGCGTTGATGCAAGTAGTGCACAAGCTCTATGAGGCACAAATCTTCCATATTCTTCAGGATCAGCTCGTGATTCTATTCTTCAAAAGGTATCTTGTATTTCATATTCTATGTTAATAGTCTACATATTGTTATCGATATCTAAGGTAGTTGTGATTTTGTTGCTTGCGTATCTCCTCTCAGTGTTGACTTGATTGATGTTTTTCGGGAAGTTGTCCATAGTGTTTTCTTCACCTATTTTTTCTGAGGTTTTTCGATTTTGAATGCTTGCTTTCTTCAGACATTTTACTTGCACTGTATATGACATAAAAGGTATAAGATTTGTAGGTATATTGCATCACTTTGTAAGAACGAGGAACTATGTTTTCTGATTTACTGCCATTCCTTGCATTATTGGTTTTCTTTTTTTCCTTGTATGGTTGTGGAATTATTCTTGTGGAGAAAGGATCTGGGCTCTTTCTTTGACATAGTTGTCCTCTGTAGTGATATTATAAGTCTTGTTATAATAGAATTGTGTATGCTAACAATTCTAACTCAACGTTACTTTAGATTAATGAAACTTGTTGAGTGGCTGATTTATTCTATTGAAAGATCAGTTATTCTGATGATCTAATTTAGGTCTCTGTGTTATAATTGTAGATATAGTGGGTTATCCATAAATGACACTTCTTAAATTAATAGTGTGAGTTTGAGATAAAGATAGAATTACAGTAAGGTAACAGAAGATCTATGAGCTTGTTATTGAAAAAAAGAAGACATGACCTATATTTTTCTGGTTTGAAAAAATATTTTGGGCAAAATTTGTTTTCCTGGTTTTTTATTATAGCATGTCATTACCAGGTCTGATTTTGTGAATCAAAAGACGTGGGATACTTGCTGCCATGTGTTTTTTATCTCCTTCTGCACAACCTTGTTATTTGATTCTTTCTTATGAAGTAGTTCATCTCAATCACCTACAATTGGTAACTGCCCTTAGCAAGATTAAACAATTATTTATTTGTGTAGTACTGTTGAGTTATGTCAGCTTTATGGCTTAATATGACTAAAAAATTAGCAGAATGTAGACATGTTGACACTAGAATTTCAGCTTTCCAGCAGTTTTCCTGAGCTACTCATTTTGATGACATGTTGCATCTTCGATGGAGTTTTTTGGATTAACAATATTTGAAATGTAGTTTTTTCATATAGGTTCATGACATCAACCCTATAGTACTTCTCATCTGTTGATGCACTCTTATTGTAACCTTTATTAGAAAAAATAGTTACATTCTGTCAACTTTGAGTGTGGTAATGTTCCAAGAGTTGTTCTTGATAACTTGGATTGAGTTACTCATGTTGATTTGAGTGTATTTTCCAATCTTACAAAACTTGTTAAGCTTTCATGTCTAAAAATTCAATTATTGGGAAAAGGCCCAACTTGTTAAACATGTGAAGAATCTGTTTTGAATTTGCAGGTTTCTGAAATTGTTGGAAAAGTGCCTAACTTGTTAAACTTTTAAAGGCTTTTTGGTTTGTACTAAAACTTGTTTGTGTACAGCATTTGCAGGTTTCTAAAATCATATTTGCCTTGTTCCCCTTTGTTTTTGTTCTTCCTATCAGCCTCCATGTCTTTGCTAAATATCAAATTGTGAATGTCAGCTCCCAGTTACTTCTTAGGCTGGAACTGGGAGAGCTAGTCTCTTGAGGTCTTTTTTTATGTACAAAATTGGAATATTTCATTCAACATGCAGATTTTTTATGTACATGCTTAGCTAATTCAACAGGATTAACCAGACAAACAACAGTTTGAACTTCTTCAATCTCTTCTTCTTTCTTTCTCCGACAGCTGCAGTGTTGTTCTTTGTTAGCTTCTTTTCGTCCTGTGCATTATGTTCTGCATGAGATTTCTCAGCTATGCGAGTTTTTTCAGCTGCTGGCCTTTTCTCAGTAGTCTTTTTCTCAGCTTTTCGTGCAATCGTGGGAAGATAAAGGGAAATTTCACGGATGCCCTGAATGGAATTTGAGATGATGTGTGTCTGTTATATCTTTGTGTTTACAATACATGCAGTAATCCATAATTAACGTGATTATAAATGTTCTATATGATTTGTTTATATATATTGATTTGGATTGGTTGGCTTACAATGAATACTCTCCAATTATGCACTTTTACATTTATTTCACTTACTTATAAATTTATTTTCAATGTGCAGGAAAATGCCGGTAATTGAATTTGAATTGTGGTAGAAATAAACTCGATCTATTTTTATAGTGAACGATGAAGAGTTTTAGTACTATTGTCATATACTTTAGTATGCATTTGGTATTTTGGAATTTATTGATATTAGAGATCTTTAAGCAATTACTTTCTATGTTTTGGAGTTTTTGAACATGTTTCTTGAAGTTTATTTGAAATATATAGCTTCGATTTAATTATGTGATCATATATTGAATATGTTCAATTCAATAGTGTTGCTCTAGATGATATATAAAGTTACACTTTGTAAGTGTTGCTCTATATGAGATATAAAATTACACTATATAAGTGTTGCTATATATGAGAAATAAAAGGCAACACTTTTGAAGTGTTGCGCTATATGACCTATAAAAGGCAAAACTTTTAAAGTGTGACCAATAAAACCGCAAAGGCAACACTTTTAAGTGTAGTATAATAAAATATAGGTGTTGCTAATGCATCACAACAAAGCGTGGCCTTACACTTCTTTGGCTACGCTTTATAAGTGTAGCCAAAAGTGGTGACATTTAATAAGTATTGCCTAATGTCAAAGGTTACGCTTATTTTTGCCACCCCCTAAAAAGTGTTGCCTAAAGTCCAAAAGTGTGGCCTTTTATCAAAGGCCACACTTTTTGCTAGTTTAGGCTACACTTTAGTGGGGTGTCCATAGGCCTAAAATGGTGTAGTGTATTCTTCTTCAATTATCTCACTCTTAGTTCTACCAATACGTTTAAGAGCATCAACCTATATCCTAGCTTCATCCGTTTTTGCTTGGAACATTTCAGCTTCTTCTTAATTAATTCGAACAATGTTGTCTAGTTCTTCAAATACTTTTCCATTTTCCATACTCGCAAGTATTATTTTCTAAACCTCTCAAACCTTTCAGGGCAAAAGCTCTTTAGAGAAACAAGATGATGATGATGCATTTGAGCAAGCAGTTCTATTTCTCTGCAAAACACATCCTAAGGCTGCTTAGAAACCTTGGTCATTCTCTTCATTGCTACAACAGAACCATCCTTAAATTCACCTTTAATTTGTATATGACAAATCCTTTCTGCAACTGATATTTTCAATCAGATTGTAAGCTTTATGCAATCTTTTTAATCTTTCCCTTATTTCTATGTATAATCTATATTATAATTTTAATATAGGGCAACGATATAATTTTATTCTTTTCTCAAATATGGGTCTTCCATATAATATATGTTATTTTCTCTACTATAGTCGTTCCTTTTTTCTACGAAATTTTTTTTAGCAAGCCTTTTTTCATTCATTTGAATTATGTTTCTTAAATGGTAGAATCTTCTAATAACTTTAACTTGTCAATTCAGATCTACTGTAAATAATGTCAACTTTTGGTGTTTAATTGACATGAAAGTTTGAGATTTGATGAATCTAAATGTTCGAAAGGTTATGTACGGTCGATATTGCTTGTACACATGAATTTATTGCCTTTAGTGTTTTGCTCATGTCATGCATGTAGGACAACTTAGACAACAGATCTAGCTAGACCATAAGAAGAAATTAGACAGGCAAATAGTACTAGACCATAAGTAGTAATTAGACATGCAAATAGAACTAGAGACCAACTTTGTAAATAGATCTAGAGACCAAGAGATTGTAGTCACAACGTATTATTGTCTAGAAACATTGTAAAGCATAACATTTAAAACTATCCAATTTGTTATAAAATAGAAGGTTTTGCATGAGTTACATACTATAACCAACTAATTAGTTCTTACTGCAGGGTCATCATCTGCTATACTGAGTTTTTAGTTTACCGAGTTCTGCATCATAGGCTCGGATAACCTCCCTAGAAATTTTTTAATAAATCAATTATGAAGTAAATTCCAGTGAACAATAAAAACTACAAATGTAAGAGGCTAGGTTCATAGGAAAAAGACACATTAATCACATCTAGATTAAATTCATTATATGTAGCCTAAATTCATTATCTAATACTAGTTTGAATGTGCAACCTTCTAGCTATCTCAGGTGCCTTATTGGTTGTTACTGTACTTAATTCCAAAGTCACCCATCTCATATTCATTACAGTGAAACATGAAATACTCATGATTAGATTATTCCATACTCCAAATAGTATATTATTTGATTTTATTGAGGTTATATATGTATGTATTATATTTAGAGTACTAACTTTGTACTATATCACTATTGTGGATCCATTAAGATTTTGCAATTTTTTTTCTAAATTATTTATGCTTTTTCAAATTGTATGTAGGTGATAAAATAAAAGAAAGCGATGAAATAAATAGTAAAGACTTGACATAGGAGCTAAATTATTGATGCTAACTTTATTGATGTTCTAGAAATCTTATATTTTTTATGATTGAAAATTGTGTACCTTTTTTTAATGCTATAAATAGTTTTTGTATAATATGGTTTTATTGATATTAGCATCACAGATCTTGAATTCTAATTTTGGTAATGAACATTTATTCTCGTGAACCGATTTATGTATCTTTTTGTTATAAAATTACTGCAATAGCTCAATAGTATAATATTTGTAGAAGTGGACCAATACTATATAAACATATCAATATAGCTTATTAATAACAATTGCATAAATATTGTTGCAATACCATGTAATAACCATTGCAATAGCCATTAAGAAACAGTTCTACAAAAAATTTTTAAAAAGTGTTGCATTTCCCTATGGCAACTGTCGCAATAGAATGAAACGGTGTGTTGAATCAAAAGAAAAATTGTAGACATAGCCTCAATAGAGTTAATGCATAAACCTATAATCCTGTGGTTCAAAGCCGTACCAGTACGACCATAACCGTTGACAATTAAGTCAACTGAGAACCGTGTCAATAGGTCCATCTATTGATACGGTTATACAAACCGTCTCACCAAACTGTAGTAACAGAGCTATTGCTAGATGATTTATCGTAGCGGTTGACATAACCGTAGCCTTAGACATATTTCTACGGCAGTAATGTCTATTGCAACAGTAAGGGAACCGTGACAGCTATTCAAATTTCTAATAGTGATTATAGGACAATTCCTATATACTCTTTTTTAAAAAACTGACTAACCCACAGAGTAGATATGACAGAAGGTTCATTTAGAATGTCGGGTAAGATTCAAATTTATCTAATATAAAGGGAGTAACAAAATATAATTTAGTGCCCGGATCAGGTAAAACTCATACATCAATATAAAAGACTTTAAACATACCGGTCACCATGTCGGGAGAAGTCTCTTGCTCACCCCTAGAGCGGAGAGCGTAGAAGCAACATACCGGTCACCACATTGGAACCACTAGCTTGAGCTTGACCACTACCCTTGTGTTGAACCTTCACATTAGGGAAATCCTTAACCTTGTGGCCAATCTTTCCACAATCAAACCAAATTCCCATAAGAAACTCGACATGCACCAAGATTTCCCTTTCTACACTTGGCACAAGTATGCTTCTTGGTTGATAAACTAGTACCCTTTAACTTTTTAGAATTATGGTTGGACACCCTATCATCATGAGCCTTAGGGAACTTGGAAGGAACTTTATTAGACACCGTATTCTTGAACCTTGGCTTGTCTTGAATTTCAAGCCTATTTTTTGAAAAACCACCATCAAAGGATCTTTCCCTTTGGCCATCTATACTCCTTTTAGTCCTTGCATCTTCAACTTGTTGAGGATGAACCATGAGACGAGCAATGGTCATATTTTCATGTAGCACAGACAAATGACACTCTTCTTGAAACTCATCTAACACTCTCGTCACAAAGTGGTTCATTTCATATCTATGGTCGAAAACAAAAGAGGGAGCATATTTTGACAATTTATTGAATTTCAAAGAGTATTACAGTACACTCATACCTCCTTGGCGACGGTTGATGAACTCCACCAGCTTGGCTTTCCTCTTTTTCCAAGAAAAAAACCTATCACAAAATGCCTTGTTGAAAACTTCCCAAGTCACCTGCTCACCCCTTAATGGCCTATTGTCCCCCTATTGGACATACCAATTTTGAGCCACATCATTGACTCGGTAAGTTGATAACTAGGCCTTCTCAATAGTAGACAAGTCCATAGTATAGAGATTATCATAGATCATATCAATAAACTCATACGGGTCTTCTTCAACCTTGGACCCATAGAAAGTAGGGGGATTCATCCTACTGAAGTCCCTTATATGAGAGGTCATAGTGGCAACTTGTCGATTTGCCCTTGGTACAACCTCTTGGTTAGCTTTGGACTTCAATTCTTGAGCTTGAGTAGTGGTGACTTGTTCTTGGGTATTGATGTCTTGGGCCATTTGAGAAGAGTGGTCCTTATTATCTCATCCATCAAAGGAAGAATATTCACCTGATCTTGGTCATCATTCACACCTTCCTTGAGAGAAGGAACTTGATCACCATGTGGAGGAACTCGCTTATTGGCAATCTCTTCTTAAACTCTTCGTGTTGCATTCCTTCGGGTATTCATTTACCTATAATTAATATAAAAGGAATAGATGCAAACGCATATAGAGATAACACATCCAAAGGCACGATATTGGACTTTTCAAGAAAGTTAGAGTTTCCTAAACATCACGTAGGTTCATATCCAATGTGGCGCGCTTCACAATTATTAATACGAAGTTACATAGACGTGGTTGAGAGAGACATAGACTTGCATATATTTCAGCCTCGTGCTCTAGTTCAAAGTTTGTCACATCCTGGAAAATGCCCCTAGAAGTAACCGGCATCGTCGTCCTCTTTAAGGACTAAGACTAGACTATTAGCTTACATCATTACATTCATAGATCAAATTTAGCGGAAAATTTTAAAAAAATTCATTATATCTACTTGGAGGTATTCATAGACCTCTACATACACATAATATACATATCGAGTATACATAGACCTTTCGTATAAAGAGATTACATAGTCTTCTACTTTTATTGCACATAAGTATATATAATATAACATATTGATAATATTAATCTCATCTCATAACCATCTAAGAAGAGTATAAGAACTTGGGCATCACCCATACATGAATTCAATAAGACCACATATAGGTCATACATATATTTAGTACCTTTTTGAAAGGAAAGTACATAAGAGTCTTAAACTCATAAAAACTCAATTATCTTGACAGTGGCACCGCCCTCGAAAGTGAGGACCTTCTCTACTTGGATGAATAAGAGATCCAAGATTTCTTCAAGTCATCCTCAAAGAACTTTAACGACCGAACCAAAATGTTAGGGAAAATAAAGAACTGCGGTTAGTACACCACTTGTAGGAAGTACGATACCATATGCACACATACCTTAAAATCATGCTAAGAAAAGGGACATTTCATAAAGATATGCAATTTATTTTGAAAACACTTACGCATATTCAGTAAGGCAATACAAAATCAATAAAGCATATTCATGGAGTCATAAGAACGTAAATCACAAAAACAACAACATCAAATTAGTCAAGTCAACATATATATCATAAATCAGACGAATAATCAAAATAACTTTACCATCAAGTCATAATAGAAACATCATGAATAATAGTTCATTATAACATAACCACAAAAGAACAATTACCCATAACCCATATCAAGTCAACCTGTACAATGACCAAACAAAGCCCCATAACCTTTCTCAGTGAAGTAACCCAAAAAGAATCATGACTAACTTCCTACTTCACATAGCATAGCAACTAGGATGACATACCACCATTCTTTAACAATGTAGACCAACAAATATTCATAAGTCACACCATTCAAAATATAGTATCAACAATGTGCAAATTCATCATATACATATCATGCATTATTATAAGCATATTCATACATAGTAAAAACCTCCTAATGTTCCCTTCCCTTCAAGAAAAACTAATGCAAGGCAGAGTCCCATACCCCTACCTAGGCTAAGTAAACCAAGTCACCATATTGAGCTTATACTTTATTACTTCATTTTACTTTAGGGAGCACTTGCTTTACACAGCTTAGAACATAATATCTAAGTGTGGAATCCGGTGTTTAAAAATCATACACCGAAGAAAGGTGGTCTGCTGGCCAAAGTAAAACCAAATAAAAATGTAGATTTCTAGGTGGATCGACTAGCTAGTCTTCCTGTTGGGGCAACATAGTTCAAGAACAAAAAGATAGGTATAATCTATGGACTCCTCTCATGGGAATTTAATAGACGAGTCTTCCTTATAAGGGAGTCAACACCATATTTTGAACTATAGGGTGAATCTTCCCCTATAAGAAGTCAACACCTCCTACTGTCAAGTTCACTCGTTGTTAAGCTAAGTTCCTTTATGAAATATCTTTAATATCTCTTTTAATCATCATACCTTATCGTAGGTCATAGCGTCTAACTCTTGTGTAAACATCTTCATCATAATTATCATAGCTCAATAAAAATTGCATGTGTATAATCATTTCATTACAATTCATATAGTGAAGTTAGCATATTTACATATCACTTATTGTTAAGGCACATTGGTAAATAATTCACCATTCATATAATAGTTACATCTTAAGATAATAACCCGTGGTTACTGCTTGTGACACATAGGGCTTGCTTTTCGTGATTACTATGAAATAGATGGCGGAGTCAATTATTCAGGAACTGGAAGGACGACATCTCTCTCAGAATAAAAGGGAAATAAAAGATGAGAGAATCCTCCCTTTCACCTAACAAATAATAGTTAATACATTTCAATTCAACATCATACCATCCTATCAATCCTAGTAGAAGGAATACTTCAATACATAATGATGACTTAATCACAATTAACCATAATTTGAAGTAAAGTATAGGAATTACAAGACTTAAAAAGTCTCCTTCCTTGTTCATCAACCCTAAAATAAACCCAATTTGGGTATACATCATCATATAACAATAACCAATCATGATGATAATGCTATAATAAAAAATACATAACAATTCAATACTAGATCAAAGATTAAGACAAGATACATAAGTCAATTCACAACATGCTTCATAACCTAAATCATCTTCTAAAGAAATAGCACGAAAAACAACAAATCACCCTAATTAATTCACTATTTGTGTAATAATATCATTTAGTAGTAATTAAACCAATAACTAAGTCAATTAAACCAATATAACCTAATTCATCTCATGATAAAAACTTCGGGTTAAGAATTAAGGGTCATCTTCTACAAACTGAACCAAACCTTAAAGATATATCATAATAAGGTCAGAATATATGATAATATAATCATATATAAAAAATAAATCATAAAAATATCAATTAATAACATCAGTTTCATATTGGATGAAAATCCACTTGAAAACTAAAAATTTTAAGTAAATTTGATAGAACCTTTGAGGAAAGAGGTCTCAAACGTGAATTAGATATTATAACTTCTAATGGATAAATATTTATAGATTAAATTGACCCTTTTAATCCTTTAAACCCTCCCCTTGATTGGTCTTCAATTGTGTCTTCCAATAGAGAGCGAAAGAACAGAGAAGTAAGAGAGTTTTATTTTTTTAGTTGTTATTAGTCTAATGGGATTGGGGTCTTTATATAGGGGGTTAATTAACTTAATAATACTTACCTTAATCCCCAAGAAATTAATTAACCACTTTTTTAATTAATTTGAGTCACTTAAAAACGTGTAGAGAATTGGACCGCTCAAAGACGACACCCCGATCGATGGTCCTTCTATAAGTCGACGAGCCTTGCCTCCTTTCTTGATACACTTCGTCGATGAGCTTAGGCAGTGTTATAAATGGAACATTATACAAAATTTCTAAGTGTTGGTTTATTTATGGTTACGAATCTCCGTCGATCCACACGTTCCTCATCGACTGGCTTCGTGGATTCACATTATCGAAGCAGTCTTTGACCCAAAACTCCAAGGGTCCTCCTCAAGGGATCTTGGATAGTCCTTGGGGAGTTGTGACCAATATTTTCGACTGTAAATCAACTCTAATATGTGTTATACACCATTGAACCAATTTTTATAAATTTACGACTTCAAAAAGCTAGTGAAATAGGCTAAGGCAAGCTAGTACCTCTTTGAACTAGTTTTCGAACGTCATGTACAATCTTGGAAATTTAAGTTTATGTACTTCCTAAATGACTTATAATCATTAGAATGGACATTATAAGATTGTTTGTATCTTAGGAAACCTATGTTAGTCTGTAGAACACGTTTTGGATTTTCGAATTGTTAAACTCATGGTCTATATCGATTAATGCTAGCCCCCACTACTATGTGGAATGAACTAAGTCTTCTAAATTATGTAACACTTATGATGGGTAGCGGTATGTGATGCTATATATCCATTGCACAAGTGGTCATTTTGAGGTAATCCTTGTAGATTCCTTATGTATAAATGAATGAATGGGTCAATATGTGATGTAAATGAAGTACGGTGACTTTAAGTCTAAGGTTATAGAAGAATGTCAATTTTATGTCTTGTATAATGAAATCTATGCATATGATGAATGCTATGTGTCTTGTGTGATGGAATTCCTAAGTAGCGCTAAATTGAGAGTAGTAGTATGGGATGCTACTTTTCACTTAACTAAGTGTAACATAGGAGTTGTATTGCAGAAGGGTTCTTATGTGAAGTCCTTTAATGAAAGTATGTTCCTCTAGTGTCATTGATATTGAATGTTGTATTTTTAAGAGTGGTGAAGTGTGATTATAATTGGTAGTCTTAAGGATCAATTAGGTATGTATTGAATTGATTGTATAGGTGGTTTATTGAAGTCTTACTTTAGTGAGTCTTAGGACAACTTTTGTTAAGTAATATTCATAATGAAATAAGTTCACTGAAAGGCATGTATAAATTCATTGTGAAGTATAGTCTTGAGTTTAAATTAAGGGAGTTTCTCCTTATGTTTTAAATGATTATTTATATGTTGTTTTAGTACTATATTCATGAAGGTTTTACTTGTATGACAGGAAAACTTTATTCGAACTAAAATATATCTTTTCACATTTGTTTATGAAAAATTCCATACTTAGTACAATGTTTGTACTTAGCCCATACTTTATATACTCTATAAGTATAAGTTGAAGGAAAGTGAAGGTTCTTAGAAGGCAAAGCTTTGGATGTTAACTCTCTCAAGACTCGTTATGTCCTCATATATTCGAGCACATAGTCTATATTTCATTAGTTCATCAATAAGATTTATATGAGACTTATTATATATTTCTTCAAATGTAAAGGGTCATGACTGTTACGCCCCAGGCTACCCCGAGACTCGGAAATGGAACCTAGGACCACAAGTGATCCCAAGCTAACCTTGTTGGCTTAATCATAGGTATACTAAAGAATATAACTTATACGGAAGAAGAATTATTTATTATAGTAAAAAGATGTGGAATACCCATATGGAAACAATAAGTTGAATCTACCTATGTCTCAAATAAGCCTCTGACTAACTAGAAATACTAGAACAAGACCCAGCAAAATCTAGCAAAAATTTAAACCAAAATACTAAATACTGAGAAGAACTCATTACTATTGTCCTAGAGAATGAGGACTCACCACTGAATCTGCTGAACTAAATATCGGACATCGATATATGGGTGAACTGGATGCTAACAACCTGAACCTACATCATGAGAAGATGTAGCGCATGTATGTGTCATTACATTAAAGGTACCGAGCATGTAGAAAAGAGTAAAGCTTAAATAAAACATAAGTGAATAAGAAAAAAAGAAAGTATAATAATGTATACATGATATACTTAATTCCTAAGATAATTGAATGCAATGACCAAATTTTAACATGTTAAAACTTAATATTGAGTATACTTGTAAATGGTCAATGAAATGAGTTTTAATAAACTGTGGGAGATACTAATAACCTATAATAAAACCACATGAGCTAAATGTGGAGTTAATGTATACTCCCCATCGAGAGGACCCAATATACCCTGGCAGAGGTATAAAGGCACGGTGGCGTGATCACTAAACTGAGGCCCACATAGGGGACTTAAAACCTACTTGGCTAGTAGTTCTAGACTAATTGGGTACGCTTAACATAGTGTAACTCGGTATTATGAAACTTTTAATGAATAAAATGAATAAGACATTATGATGAAATTTCTCTAAATACTGGATAGATTAATATTGAACATGCAAACTAAGAATTCAACAACTAATATGGTCATTATGCATTTATAACGGAGGCATGTATATCTGTAGTAATTGAAATATCTTACCTAGCATGTGTAACTCATTAACTAAAGAAATACATAGCTAGAGTTTTAAAATTCATGCAATAAACTGAATAATAACATTATAATCTTATTTGGAACATATATATAATAGGTTAATCATGTACTATAAAAGTTCTAAAAACCCTAGATTTAATCATGATAAGAGAATCAAGAACTAACTGAAAAAACTAGGGACCCAGTAGGTGAAAGGAATCCACTAGTGAAATCCCACATACATGGTGATGAAATCCACGGAAAAATACTTACGTTTTGGGGTTGGAACTACTGGAACTTGATGTGTTTTTTTACTAGTGTTCTTGAGCTTTTTCTCCTCTCTTGGTTCAAATTTTCTATGTTTTTTATTTAATTATTTGAGTTACATATATTTTAGTTATGATTCTAGGCTTAAACTGACTAAAATCTTATTATTTAGGGTAAAAAATGATGTATCTTAGCGTTTAATCAAAGAGGTAAAAGACCAAAAGACCCTTGTGTAAGTTGCTGTCGAACCAAACGACGACTTGGACGGACTGTCTGTTTTTTCCATCGACAATCCATCATTTGGTCAGTAGGTTGGGCTTGTTCTACAATCCTTTACAAAAATTTGAATAATGGCTTAGTCGGAGGTCGGATTTTACCAAGGTCGATGGATTTTTAAAGTTAATTTAATTATCTATCTTTTTGTAGGTCATGGGAAACCTAATTCATTTTGTGCTGAGAGTTATGATCATTTAAACTTGACCCAACTGCATTTTTCCCCTAATTGTCTATTATTTCTCACCTACGGTAAGACCTACGGTCCGCAGCTCCATCTATGGACCGTAATGTTCATCCGTTGATCTTGTTAGGGAGTGTTTGAGTGGGATGTCGATCGACGGTCACAGACTACGGACAATAGTATGACTTACGGACCGTAGGTTTGTTCGTTGATCATGACATAACCAAATTTTCCGGGGCTGTTATTTTGGGGATTTCAGTCCCCATTGATGGATGTGCAGGACGGACCGTTAGTCAGTCTACGGTCCATCGATGGCCCCGTTGGTTGCACCTACAGATTTTTCTAAAAAGCTGGTTTTTTGTATGTTTTAGATACGGGGTGTTATAATGACCTTAAGATATTTAGTTTGTGTCTTTAAGTTGGCTTGTAATTATGAGACTTATTCCCTAGTATTTTATAAAAGAGTTTATTATTATTATTGTTAGGAATTTTTTTAATTCCCACTACTTTTCATATCTTATGTAACTAATGATAGGGAAGAGGCTTGTATAGGACCTCCAAAAGGTCAAGTACGCCTTGTGATTACTCAAGAGTGCTCTTTTATTTCTGGGTGTACATGCCGGTCCTTGCAAACTTTGAAAAAAGAGCATAAGGTTTTGGGAAATATCTTAGGGTACAAAATACCACAAAACACATCTTGTAGACTCTTTGTCATTGGTGTGAGTCACATCACATCCATGAGCTAGAGTCTATAAGATTATAGAAGTTTAACTTCTCTTGTGTTTATATGACATGAATACTAGGAGGACACCCGCTAGAAGGGAGGAGAGAGGAAAGGCTAATGAGATAATTCCTCACTACGGTGAGCAAATTCTTATAGTTGAGCAAGAAGATGTCGATGAGGCGGTTCAACCTAAAGAACCTCAAGTTCCCCCAATGCCTTAAATTCCTCAAGATCCTTAAGCTCCCTATGTTGAAGGGGATATGACTAATTCGTAGATAATTTCTACCCTTTGGGATTAGACCCGATTAATGATGAATCAAGTTCATATAATAACAAATGTGGTCGCCCAAGCTAACCTAGGAGTTGGACCTTAACCCAACGCAATTACTCCTGCTTCTAGAATCTCGGATTACATAAGGATGAACCCTCCTACATTCCATGGAACTATGGTGGATTAAAATCAACAATGCTTCATAGATGAGGATTCCAAGGTGGTGGATGCTATGGGTTTGACTCCTACGGAGAAAGCGTAACTAGACTCTCATTAACTAAAGAAAGTAGCTCAAGTGTGGTTCAAGGAATGGAGCAACGAGATACCCTTAAGGAAAGTTCCTATAGATTTGGAAGTGTTCAAGATGAGGTTTCTTGATAGTTTCTTTAGCATAGATTTGAAGGAGAGTTTGTTGATCCTTCGTCAAGGTGGGATTAGTGTGAAGGAGTATACTTTAAAATTCACCCTACTCTCTAAGAATGCCCCAACTATGATAGCCTACTGTACGGATAGAATGGGTAAGTTTGTGATAAAAGTTTCTAGCTTGGTGGAACAAGAGTGTCATATGACAATACTCCATATTTATATTTTTATTATTAGGCTCATGGTGTATGCTCAAAAAACTGAGGAGTCTAAGCTTAGGAAAATGAATAGGGATGGAAAGAGGCCTATGCTGGATGACCCAAGTAAACTTAAGTCTAAGAAGAAGTTCTATAACCAAGACTTAGCCATGGGAAATAAGAATACGGTTTCCAACAACAATTGCCAAGGAATTTTCCATGGTTTCGAAAGGTGTAGGCATAATACTTGTTGAAAGAAACACTCGGGAAAGTGTCTTGACGGAACGGATAGTTGCATTAGGATTGGTAATAGTGTTCATAAAATGAGAGATTTCCCTAACCTCTATACAAAGGGAAAGAGGTCAACTAAGCTCCTTTAAGTGGTCAAGATCGTAATGCCCCAAAGAACAATAGTTTGTATGCCCTCGGAGCGAAAGAAGGAACTTTTCCAGAGTGGAAGCCCCGGGAGTCATAATTCCTTATATTTGATTTGTTTATCTTAGATTGGTTTACCCTATGTGGGGGAGAGTGATTTTAGTAGTAAGATGTTAGATACCTTTATTGTTTCCTTCAATTGTAACTCAAGCTTGAGACAAAAATCCTTAGTAGTTTGGTTATGTTTTAGAGTCTTGCATTTGAATATAAGTAGGATGTCTCCTTATGATATGAGTTTCATTAATTATACGATGTTTTGCATGCTCTTAATGTTATTATATATATAATAGTAGATTGGTTGACAATCTTTTTGTCCATGATAATGAGTAGCTAATGATATTTGCTTAACTACTTCAATTTGTTATGATTATGTGCCAATTTTTAATTTGAAGGTTATTGCATGTTTATTTGTTAAATGGTATGAGAATAATGTCTAATACGGGAGAAAGTTTTCCCTCCAAAAATAAAATGAGAAATGAAAAAGTGAGTGTATACTTTGAATTGCGGAAATAGTTCAAAATTTGGTTTGTGTTTCTTAAAATTGTTAAAGATATAGAGTTTTATTCCTTGTAAATTTGATGAATTAAATATGATTGTTATGCCCATGATATTATGTGTTATATGCTTCTAGTTGAGTCCTTGAAAATGTTTAGTTTCACTCCAGGACGAATGTTTTTCTAAGTGGGGGAGAATGTAACGACCCTACATATAAACTAGGTTGAACTAATAATAATTAATTTTAGCATTAGAAGTCAGTTTGGTAAGTTTTGAAGTCAAGCATCCAGGGACGACCAAGACATTCGAAAATTAACCTTGTCTGTGTGGTTGTGTGACCTTGTATGTTGAATGTGTTTTTGCGTTTTTTTAGTCAAAATTCAGTGGGGATTACCCTCAAACATACAAGTACATTTTTAGGGTCAAAACATCCGGTTAGGACTCCCCAAGGACCAACCCTTGGACCAACAAGCTGCCCAAGGCATAAAAAGTTGTTCTTTGCTGAAGTGAGTCTACGTCGCGGATTTGGTGCCGCATTGGACAAATTATTTGTGCACATTGCGGACACAACGAAGAATCTTCCGTCTCGCAATTTATATTTAAAAATCTTTTGGGAAAAGCTCTTCATGACTGACTGGTTTCCAAACGATAATTTCGAAATTTAAGTAAAATTTGACAGTCTAAAAAGGTCCAATTGATGTGGCGGTGTTTTGGGTATTTTTGGGATATATTATATGTTGGTTTTACGTCTTAAAACACCCTTTACACTTATACAAAAACCCAACCCTAAGTTAGAATCCAAATATATTCATGCGCTCCCTTCTCTGTAAATTCTCTTTGTTAATTGAATTCTCCTTTGGAGAAGGTTCAAGATCCAAGGAAGAACACCAAATCATTCAAGTTTCTTCACCAAATATCTTGGTTTTCTTCATATTAGGTTGTGGTAGTTCATCCTTGAACTTTCTTTCATTAAAGGAACCATTTCAAAGAGAATTCAAAAAGTGTTTTCAAACTCCTACTTCTTCTATTTTTGACGCTAAGCATGAGTCTTTGCATGACAATGTTTTAATGATTGAAATATGTTGTTTTTAGTGTTACTTGATGGTTTTATTGTAAAAACCACAATGAAACCATGCTCATGCATATGTCTAACTTTTAGCTTATGAAGTCAATTAGTGTAAATATCTATATTATGTTAGAAAATGTTGGAGTTGTTATTCTTTATGTTATATAGTGATTAGCTACTGCCTTAAATACTATTTTATGAAGCATTATTTGAGAAATTGAGGGAAGGTGGTGAAAGCTTTGATGAATGGTAAGTTTGTTTTATCGTTTTGTTCTTATTGTGAAATTTTCTTGAGTGGTATGGACCAACTTTAGTGTCGATTCATATTTGAAGAATATGAAGATATGTATGAATATGTGTATTTTGATTATGGCCATGAAGGCATGGTATGTGAAATGAATTGTATATTTTGAATGATATGCATGTGGTTTTCTTATGAAGTTATTAGTGTGTGACGTGAGTATATCATGTCTTATTTAAGTATATGTATATATGAGCATGATAGTGTGTGAAGCATTATAGTGTGTAAATCATGATGAATGAGTGTGTATTCATATTAAGAAGTCAATGTTATGAATGTAGTGATTATGTGAAAGGTGTCCTCACATGTAAACATAGATACACACTTTTGAATGAATGAATGAAGTTAATTAATGAAATGGGGGATTTGTAGGGTAGTCACTCTTCGTAAGTAGAGATGAAGTGTCTAGAGCATCCCTACTATTCCTATTATATGAAAAAGGGAATTTTTTGGTGAACGCTCTTGGTGAGTTGAGATGAAGTGTTTAGTAGTAACCTCACTATTCCCAAGACAGGTTGGAGGTTGAACACCCTCCATGAGTTGAGATGTTGTGTTGTAAAGTAACCTATAGGGTTGTGTACCCTTCATGAGTTTACATGTGGTATTAAATAGCTATCCTTTAACCAATAGTTAATGAAATTTTAAGATTAGTGAGGAGTTATGCTTAGAACAAAGACGATAAGGGGTCCATACACTTCGTGAGTTGAGAAGTTGTATCGAATGTACCTTTTGAGACGAGTACTCCTCGTCAGTTGAGAATGATTTACTCAAAAGCAATATCCGTAACCCTTATTTATGCGCCCCCATAAGAGTATCTATTGGAAAATCCATCTAATGTCTCAAGAACGACCCAAACATAGGCAAGTGGGGATCCCTCATCTGGTAGACGTTAATACAAGGATACATCTCTAGCTCTCGTTGTATATGTCGGTCAATAGGATTGGATGCAAAATCTAACCATAAGAATACTCTACTGGTACAATATAAGATTTCCAAGAAAGAGAGTGATTCCTAAGCATCATATAGGTTCCTACTCATAAGTGTGGCGCGCTTCATAATTATGAATACAAACCTACATAGACGTGGTAGAGAGAGATATAACTCAACGATAATTACTAAAGATGCTAGGACATGCCCCAGCTAACTCTAGCAAAAATGAAACTGAAGTAAAAGACTAAAATACGAGAATATATCTTTCGTCTTTGAATTATGATGACTCAACACTAAAGCTTATCAAGATTGATAGAGAAAGAATCTATCCATGATGTGAATGCTCAAGACATGAACCTAAATCACAAAAAGATTTAGCAAAGAGTATGTGTGAGTATATGGAATGTACTGAGCATGCATGATAGGATAAAGATGAACAAATATAGAGCTTAACAAAGCATACTCACCAATGATATAAATTGAACATGATGAATATACTCAAATATATGTAAATGAACTAAAGTTAATACAATGACGAAGTATTGCTATAACTAAAAACCTTGTCAAATGCACTAGAGTTTTACTATGTGAGATTCTATTAACCTATGTAAAACCACTTAAGCTAAACATTAATTCTGATGTATACACCTTATTAAGAAGACAAAATATACCTTCTCATGGGTATAAAGGAATGATTGAAACAATCCCTAAATCTGATACCCAAAAACGGGAATTATAAATCTATTGGGTAAACATAGTTTTGCGATTATGAGAGTAAGTTAAACCATTGTCTAACTCGGTCTAAGAGTATGTAAACAACATAACAAAAATACAAGATAGCTCAATGTTCTAACATCCAAATTTGAGAATGAAATATCTAAATATTGGCAATGCAACATTCTTAAATGAAACATCTATATTTGTCTAAAATAACCTAGAAAGTGTAATTCATTAATAAAATAATCTACACAACTAAGGTTCTGGATTTCATGCAATGATTAAGTAACAATGTTATGAAACTTTGAAAATCTGATCAAGTATACTATAAAGACTAAATCGCAAAAATTATCTTATGTTCTAGAAACCCGACGTCTAATGATGATATAGGAAATAAAGAATACTAGGGACCTAGTAGATGAAAGGAACCCACTAGTGAAATACCACATACATGGTGACGAATTCCATGGAGAAATCTTTTGATTACGTGGAACTTGTTGCATTCTTTGAGAGTTTGGATTGACATTTTCTTATCTTTTTGCACTTGTTTGATCAATTTTGTGAATGAATCTCTCAGGGTAAGTTATATTTAGTTCCTAGGCTCAAACATTCCAAAAGTACATAGTGTAGGTTTAAACAACGTAGTTTAGATGTCCAACGCTTACGGAGTAAATACTAAAAACATCCAAACATAAAATCTTATGAGGCCACCAAAAGGCATGACCGACGGATCAAGGACTAACCAACAGTTCGTCCTTCAAATCAATCATTTGGGGTTAAAAGTTTGTTTATACGAGCCATGTACCCTGAACCGTAGTCCCACCTATGGTTTTTAGGTCCTGTCATTGGTCTATGACTTTCTTAGTATATTAGGGTTGCCAACCTTTGACCCTTCATACAATTAGTTGTTCAGATCACGAGCTGTGGGTGGGTCTCGTCAATGGCACCTACAAGTTCTGAATTTCTGCATTTTTGGTCTTTGAACATAGGATGTTACATTATTTCCCCCTTGGGATAATTTTTCCTCTGATGAAGTCTAAGATAGCTGAATATGGAGAGAAGGATCCGATAAGTACTAAAACTAATATCTAACTAAACCGAGTTCGTTGAACATGCAAATCGATGAAATTGCAAGTATCTATGAGGGAATATTATCCAAAGACTGATCTTATCCAAGAGTAATATAAGAGATTTGAATGGAATTTATTACATTAAGACGAAATTAATTTGAAGGAAACATATGAGAATACTAGTCCTTCGTGGATTCTTCTGCTTCCTAAGAAGGTCCCTCTCCAGATTACCATTCCTAACAACATTAACTAAAACGAGTTCCTTTTTTCTTAGCCTATGAACCTGAGAGTCTAGAGTTTGAACATTCACATCCTCATAAGTGAGAAAATCCTTCAATTGCATGTTTTATAATGGTACTATAGATATCAGGTCACCCACAGACTTCTTCAACAATAAATGTGAAAGACCGGATCTAACTCATAAGCCACTTTACCAACCCTTTTTTATGATTCGGTAAGTACCTACATATCTAGGGCTTATCATACATTTATTTCAAAATATCATCACCCACATCATAGGTGACCTTTAGGAAAACCCAATCATCAATTTCAAATATTAAATCCCTTCTCTGCACATCTAATAGAAAATCTAACAACTCTGGATGTCTTTAGTCTATCTTGGATGAGTTGAACTTTTTCCATAGCCTCATGAATTGAGTCTTGCCCAATAAAGGCTACTTCACCTACTTCAAACCAGCAAACTAGAAATGCATCTATCACCATATAATGCCACATAAGGGGCGTTCTAAATACTATAATGATAATTGTTATTGTAAGAGAACTCTATAAGAGGTAGGTTATCATCCCTACTGCCCTTAAACTCGATAATGCAAGCTCTCAACATTTCCTCGATGGTCTGAATGTACACTTTGCGTTATAATCCATTTATGGATGAAAAGTTTTCTTGAAATTAACATGAGTACCAAGACTTTTCTGAAACATTTTCGAAAAATGAGAGATAAACAGAGGATCTCCCTAAGATATGATAGAAAAAGAACACCATGTAACCAGACTATCCCACTAATTTAGAGTTTAGTGTAGTCCTTCACTGAATGTGTAGACTTGACATCCAAAAAGTGAGTGTGCATAGTAAGTCCGTGAACTATCACCCAAATAGAATCATGTTGTCTAAGAGTCCGATATAGACTCGCAATGAATTCCATATTTATCACTTCCCACTTTAATGTTGGAATGTAAATCTCTTGAGTCATACCTCCTAGTTTTTGATGCTTTACCTTCATCTATTGACAATTTGGGAACTTAGCCACAAAATTATTTATATCCCTTTTCATGACATTCAACCAAAAACATTCCCACAGATTATGGTATATCATGCTTGCACTTGGATCGATAAAATAGCTAGAGTAATAAGCTTCTGTAAGTATGTACTGCCTTAACTTACCCACCTTGGAACACATAAATGACCCCGGTAATGTAGAACACCATCTCCCCCTTGGGAGAAAACATCTACTTTCTACTGATGAATTTCACCTTTTAATTGATACAATATAGGATAACTAACTTGTTTTTACCTTACCTCCACCATCAATGATGATTCAAATCTATTCTAAACTATAACACAACCATCTAACATGTCCATAAGACAAACTCCAAGATAAAGTTAAGCCGGTTAACATATTTTTCTAATTCTTTCCTTTATTCCTCATCATGTGCTACACTAAGAGCATCAACTACTCCATTTTCCTCACTGGGATGGTAAAGAACATTCATATCATATTCCTTTAAAATTTCAAGCCATATCCTCTACATAAGATTCACCACTTTCTTAGTTAATACATATTGGATTATCTTATGATGTATGAACACATCTACGTGAATACTATGCACCTATTGTGTGAAGCTATTAACGGAAAATACTATTGTTGCATGCTCGAGTCATGAGTTAGGTTGATGATCCTTGTGATGTCTATAATCATCAGCTAGAACCTTACCTCGCTGCATCAACACAAAACTTAGGCCTACTTTGGATGCCTCACAATAGATCACATAAATGTCTTAACACTCTTCTAGAGTGAACACATGAGATGTAGTAAACCTAGCAGTTATGGAAAGGTCTTCTCAAAGTCATTAGACCACTTAAACATAACCTTTTTCTGAGTTAATATGGTCAATATGGAAGGTATGTATGAAAAAATCAATGAATCTCTTGTAATAAAAAACCAAACCTAAAAACAATTTAGATATTTTTAGGAGAGGTGTGTTTAGGGCATTATTTCACTGCATCTATTTTATGAGAATCCACTCCGATCCCTTCACTAGACATCATATGACAAAGGAAAACATTCATTGTAAACAAAACTCACATTTGCTAAAGTTACTAAATAATGAATAACTGGCAATCTTTTAGAGTCTAAACAACAAATCTCAAATGATTCTCATCATCATCATCATTCCCCGATTAAATGAAGATATCATCATTAAATACTATTAATAACAAGTCAAATATTAATCAATTACACTATTATTTATGTCCATAATGTTTTTTGAGCATTTTTTACTCCTAATAACATAAAGAAAAATTCATAATGACCATACCGAGTCCTGAAATATGTTCTCGGGAGATCACTACCTCTTACTCTATGTTGGTGATGATAAAATTTGAGTTCGATCTTTGAAAAAATGACAAACACCCTGAAGTTGGTCCAACAAGTTGTCAATCCTTGACATACGGTACTTATTCTTTGTTTTAACTTTGATCAACATCCGATAGTCAATGCACATGCTAAGAAAAAAAGATTTTATTTTTCACGAATCTCATTGGAGGACCCCATGGAGATATAGTTGGTGTGATCAAGCCCTTATCTAGAAATTCATTCAAATTTCCTTTCAATTCCTTGAGAACTACCAGAGCAATTTTGTAAGGAAAATTTAAATAAATTGGGTATCTAGAAGGAGATTTATTCTAAAGTTGAACCCCCTTTGGGGAGGAACTCCTTGAAGATATTCTTTAAATACTTCTTGAAACTCATTTACTAGTGGAACTGGCACAAGAGTTGGGGTTTTGGAGCAATAATCTTTAAACCGGACAAGATAATGGTTACACTCTTTAGAGATGATTTTTCTATCCTTAAGGTAAGCAATAAATCGACCCATAGGTGTTGAGATGCTACCATTTCATTTGAAGAATGACTCTCTTGGAAACTTTAATTGAAAGATTCTAGTTGTACAATAAACTGAGGCATAATAGGAATGTACCTAATCCATGCTTATAATGATATCTATCATTACCCAAAACAATTCATGTCTTCCACCTACACATAACCTCCTACGTGGGCGAAGAAACGAATCCAACCCTTACTCATATCAATTGTTAAATCATGGATACAAACTATAATGCAAAAGTGCAAAACTTAGTAATGTAACCAAAAATAATCTTTTAATCTCTATTACATATTATTCTCCAAACCAGTAAGTCATCAAAACAAGGACATCTATTCTAAAAATACTAAGTCTAAGAGTACTAAATAAATAAAAATAAATAAGTAGAATTGTCTATGTCTAAAATCAAATGACATCTTGTCATGAAAAATAGAATCCAACACGATTTCAAAGGAAAAGCTCATCTAGAATTTGATGTATTTGATATTATCTTGCGTTATGGGCATGTAAAAGTGATCAATACACTCATTGAACTCCACAAATGGAAAACAAAAAAAAACACAAGTAGAGCTTAGTACAGGGAAACATGTACTAAGTTGATATCATTGGCCGACTCAAATTTTTTACTACTATGCATAAGTAATAGTATAAAATTAACTATAACACATAGCAGGTGATAAACAAGAACGAACATGAATAATTGCTAAAGAAAGCAAGTACACGATCCAATATCTTTCCTTTAAAGTTATTATGTTGGTATGTGACACTCAATCCAATAATACCATATCGGAACGTGACACCCGGATACAATTATGTTGTATTCGAACGTGACACTTGATCAAATTATACTATGTCAAAATATTGTACCGCACTCCACCCATATACTTAATTCAATTGTTATTCTTATCATATCATGCCATTTCCTCAACAATATTTCATTCAATCCTTTTTCATTAAAGGCATCACTTTGATAAAGAGATTTCAAGATTATAAATTTCACGGTTTTGTGATTTTATACCAATCACAAACAACACAATCAAGTACATAGATAACTTCTCAATATCATTCAATGAATATTAATCGCTATTAAGAGTCTATCTATAAAATAAAATTAACCATATCTTATCTCCACCGAAGAACTAATGTCAGGAAACCTACTTGTCCAATGGAAATTAACGAGTCTATATTTACTTATGTATTCGTATCATTGATCCCAAATACTCACTCAACTCTATAATTAATTTTCTAAATATCAATCCTAATATTAAATATTAATTTCTTCAAACAATAATATTTGAATAATATTAAAATAATAAATCCACTTACTATTTAATTACCTATCTCTATATAATAAAACCAGTATCATTATAAGATAAATCTACAAAAAAAAACGAAACAAGTTACTCAATTGGGACATAAACATGACTACAAGTAAGGAACCACTTATTATACATCTGCACAATATTGTTGTAACACTTAGAGAATCAAAGACGTGTTCTACAGCCTTACGTGTGTTTAAGAAGGTGTAGAAACTGTTTTAAGCTCCATTTTTGTCAAGACCAGAGTCTAGACCCTAGACGAGACTGGCGTTATTGATCTCTCAAAGGTTGCACACAAGCCTACACACATCATCTTTCGTTCATAGAGGTCAATTTTAGCGTAAAATTTGAACTTTTGTTACTTAACATTCATATAATAAATTCTACTTAAACTCATAAACATTCACAATAAACAATCTAATAATAAGATCATCAAATGAAAGAATTAGTTCAATACTCTATTAAGTGTATTCTTGCAAAAATGGAACCAATACAATGTCTTAAATAAAATGGTAAAGAAATGCTAGTGGAACATACTCCACTAACTCAAATCTATATTTAACCTCGAATATAATAGGCACGCATCCTCAAAAGCATTAGGTCCTGCCATGTCCAGATGAATACTCCACATCCGGATAGCTACAGCGTCGTATTGTAAGCTCTAGCGTCCACCAGTGCCTACACGTAAGAGTATTCATATGTATGGAATTAGTACACACTAGTACTAAGTATGTGTATATGAAAGCACACACCAACTACATGCATGATTAAGAGGAGCTCTCTCCTATCGATATGAATTATGGAAAGTCAAGTCAGTGGACTAGCTAAATTTGGATTAGAAAGTCATGCCATGAAAGTAACATGCATCATTATACTTATCATTTTGCAAACAACACAGAACATACTGCACATATCATATCACATTGTTCATATCATTCTTTCATATTCCATGAGACCTTGAAATCAAGGACTTGACATTAGGACTTCTCAAAATGAGAACTCAACATATGAGACCTCAACTGGGGAGCCTTCTTTAGCAAACACAAAGTCTGATCCATTCATTCATACATACTTCATTTTCATTCTTTAATATACTAGTGTAAACACCAGTCATACCTAGGATGTTATATAAGAATATCATCTGGTTTGTTGTGCAATGACCAAGAATAACCTAGTGTATTTACTCATAGTCTAGCTCACCTATTGATTATCCTATCCTATCACCTTTGGTATTGTTCATTTCATTATGGGTATTCTTTGAGGCAGGACTCATTCTTTCTTTGTGAAATTTAACCTTAACCGACATAGATCATGTGAGCATCATGAAATCCAGTGTTAAAACCCACACCAAAAAGAGGTGGAATCACCGACAAAAGTTACCCGAATATCCTAGTGTATATAGGGAGTCAAACCCTACTGGATGTCAATATTCGCAGTATAGGTTCAATGACAAGGAGATATAATTACACTAATACTCGGCATGCCGAACAGTCTCATCTCATGAGAGTTATGTGACCATCTGCTCTTCGCGAAGGAAGGCATCACAACTCATAGCTAGCCCATAGGTACTTTGTATAAAGTTCCATTCCATTCAACTAATACATCATGGAAGTTGCCTTCTAGCTTGAGGACATCATAGCTCAAAGATGATTTCTCATCTCATCCTTAGTGTTAAGTATGCATTAACTTCAATATTTTCATTAGAGTGTTCATAGAGACTGGTCTCTTGATTAACTTTACACTCTCATAGGTGAGTACATTTTGGTAACATTTACTCAGGCTCTTTTGAGATTTCTCTAGTCTTTCACATTAGCCTCTTATCATATTGTCACCTCATTCATTAACTTTAACACATTTGCCTTTCATAATTACTCACCCCTTCATGTGAATGTTCATTTAATCATATGCCAATGCACTTGGCCAATTAGTGTGTTTCACACTCTTACTTAACCCTACTAGGGCTACATCATTTTATCACATACATATTAGGCTCACTTACATTAAATGTGTGCTATACTTATGAGTCCACACATACAAGCCATCAGGCTTCATCATAATTTGTCTAAGTGATTTATGTTTACCAAAGATTATGTTGTACAACACTTATGCATCTTGTAGATATACCAAGATATTGATTTTGATCTTAAGAGGCAGCATTCATTAAATATTTACTTATGTATTATTTATGTATCAATACGGAATAGGGCAAGGGAACCCGATCGAATCCCTTGTAAAATACTCAATCTTATTTTAAACTTGATAATTGCACTTTTAAGATTTGAGATACCCTAGTTCGATTCCCGTCAACCCCATAATATTTCTTTCTTCTTCTGCTCCCCTTGTTCATTCTAAGGAAAGGAGGTTGTGGGATCAATACCCCACAAGCTCATTATTTTTCTTTTAATTTATCTCTTAACTTTCTCACCTATCCAAGAGGTTGAGGGTTCAATCCCCACCAACCACATTTATTTTTGTCCTTTATTTTTCTCCTAACTCTCTCATATATATAAGTGGTTGTGGGTTCAATCCCCACTCACCACATTTATTTTTATCCTTTATTTTTCTCCTAACTCTCTTATCCATTCAAGAGGTTGTGGGTATCTCCACTCACCACATTTATTTTTCTCCTTTATTTTTTTCTCCTAACTCTCTCATCTATTCAAGAGGTTGTGCATTCAATCCCAAGTCACCATATATATTTTTCTCCTTTATTTTTTTCCTAACTCTCTCATCCATTCATCTAAGCCTCTTGTCATTATGTCACTATTTTCATTATCATCATAGAATAATGTAATTGCTCACCTCAGTACCTGTATGGTCATTGAATAATCTTATCATTTATTCATGTTCTTACCCAATTAAGATTACTCATAATTGACTAAGTGTATCATGACAATCTAAGTATATGTTATGTAAGACTTATGCATTTTACCCATGCAGCCAAATGACCCAAGTTCAATACATAGTGGCTGCATTTTATTTCATTTTAATGTGTCTCACAATTTCGGTCATGGGAACCAAGTTCGAATCTCTTAGGCAGCACCTTATTTTTAATTATTTGGAGTGTTAGATGGCTTTACTCATTCGGCCAAGAGGATCTAGGATCAAATACCAGTGGCCTCAATTTTTATTATTTTAGTTTGGTGTGTGATTTATTTATCTCACACCCTTGGCCAAGGAGACGAGTTTGAATCCCCCTTCCCTCACTATTTTCTTTTTATTTTACTTCCAAGCTTCTTTCAACCTGTCCAAGTTCGAATCCCCTCTCTCACCTCATTTTCTTTTATTTGATTTTAAGGCTTAAACTCTATGTATTAGGACCTTAAGGTCTCGAGTTCCACCCCCAATGGCAGCATATAGTTTTCTTCATTTTTAATATAGAATAGCTGAAACTATACTCCATTAACATATGCCTTTAATTCACATTCTTTGCATTTAGCTTAGGCGTTTTATCTTAGAGTTTTACATAAGCTTTTAACCAATTCGTTAAGGAATTTACTTTTATTTTCCTGTTCATGAACATCACAATTTCATCATCATATATTAATAACACAACAAATTCATAAAACCTAACTCTTGAAAACAATCTGTAATATGCTTCTAATGATAATTAGCATTATTGTGTGCATAAAACATATATAAAGTCTGACACACATAAATTGATCAGACTCTGCCTTGAAACATCACATTACACACAATTTAAAATGTTCCTAAGGTTGTCTACCAGCAAACATACTAACGCATGCATCACTTTTCAGAGGATCCAATAACAGGGGCATGCAACAGGAACAACCTTAGTTTTTCGATTGGAATACGCACTGAACCTTCGCTAACTGTTGGGAAAGGGACCAAGAGATAAGAAAACCCATACCTTTTAATCCTTTTATAACCAGCCACAACCACACGTTTCCACCCGCACACAAACCTTTCTTCCGAGCTTTAATTCTTGTTCGGAGGTGAAGTTCTTTATGTGATTTCTTATAGAACTTACACGTATAAATTTTTTTTTTTTTTTTATGAATGCTGCCAAGAAATATTTAGAATCAGTGAGCTTATTTTATTTTTCTGTTTTTGAATTGAAAAATAAAGCTGAAAAATGTTTTTAGAAGAGATAATGAATTAAGAGTGCACATTGAGTACATACCTAGTGGAGGTCGTGTTCCTCTTTCCTTGGGAGTTTGTTGTTTACTTATTCAACACAATTTAAATGACAAAATCAGATTATATACAAAGTATTAAGTCACATTAATGCCCCTCCTTATTTTTATTCTTTATTCAATGAACGTGAATGTTCAAAGAACAGAATACTTCATTAGTGATTATCGTGGATTAGGATTAGGTGAAGCAGTTTACACTTAGTCAATTAGGACCATTTCAAACTTTGAAAATCCGATTTAAATAGTTTAGTGACCAGACCATAATTCCCTTACAAAAATTAGATTATAAACCTCAATTAATCCACTTAAATGTTTCTTCCGTCGGGTTCGAACCCGTGTTGTCCCCATCGCGAAAACGGGTCCCTCCGGGTCAACCCGACCCAAACCACCCCATTAATTAATTAGTTAATAATAATAATCTGATTTTACTTTTTCTTAAATCAGTATTTAAATATTAATTAATTAAATTAATTCAACAATATAAATAATGAAGTTAAATCATTGCTCCCACCTCGGTTAGAGGTGGAGAAAGAATTTGATAAATGGGTAATTTCAACCCTTTATACCCAAAAATTCCCATCCATTATTAATTAAAAAAATCATTACATATTTAGGGTATTTATGATGCTACCCTTACCCTGGAAAAAGACCTTTTTACCCCTAGACCCTCCAAACTTAAGATTTCCCCTTTTTAAATCCGGTAAAGACTATTACGAGTAAATCTTCATATTCGGGAGCCCTACATGTCTGCATCCAACCTTTCCTAGATTAACTAGCTCACCAAGTTAGTTGGCTTGGCTTTCGCAGGGGTTTAGAGGTCCGGTTCTATGCGCATCAATCCGTGTGAAACCGGTCTAATAAAAGGCATTCTAGACATATTAAGCATAAATTAGCATATCAAATTTTAGGGTTGTTATAATTTTATTTAATTTAAGTCATTTTGTAAGTCTAGAAACAAAACGTCCAAGAACGTCCGGAAACTAGTTAAAAGAGGTATTACAGTACCTTAGCCTATTTGACTAGCTTTTAGGAGTCGGAAATTCATGAAAGTTAGTTGAAGCGTGTATGACGTGTCTTAAGTTTAATTCATGGCTGAAACTTCTAGGTACGACTCCCCAAGGACCAACCAACGGACCTTGAGAAGTCGACGGGACGTGTGTGTATCGAAGGGGAATCAATGTAATTCGTACACCAACACTTAGAAATTTTGGATAACTGTACATTTGGACCAGCCCCTAACTCATTTACAAAGTGTAGCACGGAAGGGGGCAGGAGTCGTCGACTCACAGACGGACCGTTGGTGGAGGTCTCATTTGTGAAGGCGTGACTGTGCTGCACATTTTTAGTTCATTCCAATTAATTAATTAATTAATAGATTGGTTCATTAGTTGGGGGTTACCAGAAGTCTATATAAGTTAATTAACACCTCATATTAAGACCCCAACCGCATTAGACTAATCTAAGATCTCATAACTCACAAACCCAAATTCTCTTTCTTCTTTGTTCTTTCTCTCTCTAGTGAAAAACTCCATTGAAGACCAAGATATGGGAGGATTAAGGGCTGAAAATAGTAAATTTCCTCCATATATCTTCATAAATTAGTAAGATGTGAGATTTGTTTCAGCTTTGATACCTCTTTCCTCATACGGTTCCATCAAATTGATTTCAAAAGTTAGATTTTCAAGTGTGACTTTTACAATCTCGAAATTTATGTTATGAATTGATTTTTTATGATTTATTTTTGATATTATGAATAGATTAACATGTACTCTTAATTAATTATGATATATCTTTGATGGTTTGGTCTAGTTTGTAGAATATGACTTTTACCCCTTAACACTAGGTTGTGGTCTTGATATGAATTGGGTAATGTTGATTCAATTGACTTGGTTATGGGGTTAATTATATCTAGATAATGTTATTGTAACTATATAAATGAATTAGGGTTAATTGGAGTCCTATCATGCTAGTTCTTAAGAAATTTAATTACATTATGACTTTGATCTATGTCTCTTGTCTTAAGCTATGAACTAGTATTTAATAATGATGTAGTGATTCTTTTAGACTTGTAATCATGTTGGTCATTTAATTATGATGAGGTTATACCCTAATTAGATCGAATTAAGAGTTGATGGTAAGAACTTGATGATCTATTATTAAGAAGACTTCGTAAGTCTTGTGACCACTATCCTTTACTTCATATTATGGTTAATTGTTTTTAAGTCATGATGTTGTATGGGAATGTGCCTTGTATTGGGATTAATAGGGTGGTATGATGTTTAATTTAAATGTTTTGACAATGGTTGAGATGTGTTGGCTAAGATGTAAATGTTATAAAGATGGTGATGATTTACTAATGTACCTTATCATGATATGGAAATGTTAATATGCTAACGTCACATATATGAATTATAATGAAAGGACAATACTCATGCAATTCTTATTGAGCTGTGATGATGATGATGTTTATACAAGGGTTAGACCCTATGACCTACATTAATCTAAGATGATAAATAAAGACATTTTAAAAGGAACTCTAGCTTAGCACCGAGTGAACTAGAGTGAGGAGTGTCCCTTCCCACACAAGGAACGTAGAATCACTATTTTACTCTTGAGATTGGAGATTACAAATTCATGTATCATAAAGAAGTTCCCAACTATATCTCCTAGTTCTTGAACTATGTTGCCCCCATAGGAATACTATCTAGTGGATCGACATAGTAGCTATGTTCATTTTTGGTAATACCTTTGCAAGTAGTCCTCGTTCTTTTGGTATAGGGTTCCATGACACCAGATTTCACATTAGCTCATGTGGTCTATGTCTGTTAGGAAATGTCACAAACGGGTTTACACCCTAAACGTAACCGGCTCGTTGTCCTTTTTAAGGCCCAAGACTAGCCTCTTAGTTTCATATCATTACACTCATAGGTTGAAAAATGAGAAAAAATTTAAAACTTTTATTTTTTCTATTTGGAGGTTTACATAGACCTCTACATACACATAATATATATTCATATTGAGTATTACATAGACCTTTCATCTATGAAGGTTACATAACCTTCTACTTTTTTTTCACATATATATGAAAATATAGAGATAGTGTAAATGATTGTCTCATCTCATACCATCAAAATGGATGTCACAATATTGACATAGTCCTTACATATATTAAAAAAGACAATGTATAGGCCGTACGAAAGTACAATATTCAAATAACAAGGAATGAATGATAAAATTCAATAAGCTCATAAAAAATCCAACGCTAGAAGATGGCATTGCCCTTAAAAGTTGAGGACCTACACCACTTTCAAGAAAGGAAGAATCCAATCATTCAAAAATATCGCCTTCCAAACACTTCAACAACTGGAACCTAAAATGTTTGGGACAAGGGAAGAAAATGGGGTTAGTACTCCACATGCACTAAGTATGAGATCTTATGCAAATACACAAGAAAAACATGCTAAAAGGGACTTTTTTTTCAAAGCATGTCATTTTATCCCCTTTAGGGCTTTATGTAAAGTCAAGTAAGTAATATTGATCAATCAAACATGCTTACGATCTCAACAAGTAGTAATTATCCCAACACACTTGGAATCATGATTTACTACAACCCTAACATCATGTAATAATATCACAAGAATGAATAAGATTTAAATATATCATAATAATTAACACAATTACTCATAAGTCCTTATCAAGTAAACAAGTGCAATGACCAAGCAAAGCCCCATAACCCTACTCAATCAAGTACCTCAATAAGAAAACATGACCAATGTCCAACTTTATATATCATGGCATTAAGGTTTGTATATCATTTCATATTATCATTATAATTCAACTCATATTCATAAATGAAAAAATAAACATATAAGATCATCAATATTACATGGTCATCATATATATATATATATGTATATATATATATATATATACACACACACACATCATATATTATAATAACATAAACATATAAGAACCTCCTCCTAAGACTCCCCTTAAGAATAACTAGTGCAATTTCTAGGTAGGGTCCAATACCCCTACCTAGACTAAGCTAGACCGCATAGTTTATCCATGTTAGAGTCTCAGTCCTTTAATTCGTTTTTACCTTTTGGGAACATCTTGCCCTAACCGACTTAGACCATATGAGATATTGCGGAATCCGGTGTCATAAAACCATACACCGAAAGATGGCAGACTACATGCTAGGGTAGTCAAAAACATAAAACATAGCAACTACGTGAATCTACTAGTTAGTGTTCCTATGATGGAATCATTGTTCAAGTACTAGGATATTTAGTTGGGACCCTCTTTATGCGCCATACACTATATTCTACAATCTCACGAGTAATATAGTGTTCCTACCTTCCCTATGCTAAAAGGACACTTCTCCATGTAGTTCACTCGGTGCTAAGCTAGATTCCCCTTTTTGAAATATCTTTAAGCCTTTAATTATCAATCATAACTTAATTTTTGCCATAGGTTCTACCCCTTGTATAATCATCATCATCAATAGCTCAATAAGAAATGTATGAGTATAAGTCCTTTCATCACAATTCATATAAGTGAGGTTAACACATTAGCGTTCCATAACATATTAAGGCACATTAATAGTTTTCACCATCCTTATACAACATACACCTTAATCAACATCACAACATAGTCAAGACATTTCAATTCAACATCATACAACCCTATAATCCTTGTATAAGTTATAATTTAAAATAATATCATTGCTTAACAACAATTAATCACAATTGTAAGTTAAGATAAAGATTCTAAGACTTACCAAGTCTTTCTCATAGTTTATCATCAAGGTCTTACCATCAACCCATAACTCATCCCAATTTGCAGAGTAAAATCATGGCACAAAGATAAACAATAAAAAACCAAGGACAATTGCATCTCGATAACACAATTTATCATTATATCACAATTTGAGACAAGGTACATAGAGCAAATTTCACATTATAATTCATATCCTGAATTTCATCTCAAGAACTAGAACTATAGACCTATAATTCATCTTAATTGAATCATTATAGCAACATAGTATAGTAATGTAATCAACAACCAATTCAATTGAATAATTACCATAAAACATAGGTCAAGATAACTACCTGGGGTTAGGGATAGAGGATCATATTCTTCAATTAGACCGAACCATCAACAATTATCATAAACAAGTTGAACTACATGTAAATATACTCAATATAACCCTAACGATTCATTAAAAACACAATCTCTAACTTAAATTTTTTAACTAAATAAAACCTATAAGAGAACTCAACTTTTTGAAATATTTTGAAGGAACCCTTTGAGGAAAGGATCTCTAAGGTTAATAGAACCCATACCATAATGTTTCTCAACAATTTGATGAATAATACACTCTTTTTCCAGCCCCCAAACCCTATATCTTGCTATCCTTCAATGGTGAGTTCTTATAGTAAGAGAAATAAGAGAGAAGGAAAAGAGTTTATTTTGAGAATTTTCTTTAGGTTAATGAGGGCTAAGGGTATTTTTAGAGGGGCTTAATTAACCTAATTAGTCAACCTTTAATCCCTAACTACACCCTAAAACATTTAATTAATTAAATGAAACCATTTATAATTCATCAATGAAACTCAACGCTCAACAATAAGACCCCGATCGACGGTCTATCGATGAGTCGAAAAACACCTCACCTCTGTCCTGCACTCAGTCGTCTCTACCATAGACTTTGCAGGAGAGGGCTTCCTCCAATTTTCTTAGTGTGGGGTGACGGTGGCCTCGATGCCCCATCGATCCAGTGACGCCTCGTCAACCTCTTCTGTCACATGTAACAGTAGCTAGGTAAACAAGGGCTTTTACGAATATATGTATAAGTGTGATATGAAGGTGGCCACGACTCCCCATCAAACCACTTACGGATTCGTTTGTCCCTTCGATGCACACTGCCAGGTTGTGCTCCATCAAACTGCAGCGGTCCTCCTCAAGGGCCCTTGATTGGTCCTTAAGGAGTCGTACCCTGATGATTCAATTATGAAACCACTGAAACATCAATTAGATACCTTTCAACCCATTTACATATATTTCCGACTCCTAAAAGTTAGTAAAAATAGAAAAGGCACACTAACATCCCTTTGAACAATCTTTCCAGGCGGCTTTGGACGTTTTGGTTCTTCAACCCTCTAAATGACCTATATTCATTAACAATGGACTTAGAAACATTGTTTAGACTTTATGACACCTATGTAAGGCTTTACCATGAGTCTTGGATTTTCAATTTGTTACATTATCCCCCCACCTTAGGAACATTCGTGCACTGATGACACTAATATTCTTTGAAGAAATGAATTGACCCAATACTAGCAGACCCAACCAATCAACAATATCCATTTAACATAAATCATGTCACTTCCACAAGGCAAATATCAAAACTCATATTAACACAACTATGACTCAAAACACTTTATCATGAGACATTTCCTTCTCACAACACTTATGAGCTCAACATACATCACATGAGTCAATTACCAAAAAATTCATTTTAACAACATCCCATTTGTCATTTCATGAAGACTCATATATAAAAATGAAAAACATAACTCAAAGAAAGCATAAATCTTTGTCAGAATAATAATTAAAAAGAATGGCTAACCTTAATTCTCAAAAATATGAGGATAACGGGACATCATATTGGCCTCGGCCTCCTATGTAGCTCCCTCAACTAATTGATTTTTCCAATACACTTTTACGAATATCACCTCTTTATTTCTCAACTTCTTGACTTGCCTATCAAGAATTTGAACACGGATTTCCTCATAAGAGAGGTTATCCTTGACAACAAGACCCTCAATAGGAATTATAGACTCGGGGTCACCGATATACTTTTTCAACATAGAATCATCAAAAACCGAATGAACCGAAGCCAATTCAGTAGGAAGTTTCAGTTCATAAAACCCTTGGAAACATTTCATAGGAGCACACACAAAGAGGACTCCATTTTCCTTTCTCTCCAAACCTAACCACTGCTTTCATTGTTAAAATTTTTAAATACACCTTATCACCTTCTTTGGACTCCAAATCCATTCTATTATCGGCATAAGACTTTTGTCGTCTACAGGTCATTTACAAAGGGTTCCTTATAATGTGAACCTTTTCAAAAGTCTTATAAATAAGCTCAGGACCAAGATGTGGTGGCTCACCCACTTCAAACCATCCAATAAGAGACCTACACCTCCTACCATACAAGGCTTCATAGAGAGCCATGGAAATGGATTACTGAAATTGTTGTCGTAGGCAAGCTCCACAAAAGGTAAATACCTATATCAACTCCCTTTAAAATCAATAATTAATTCTATAATCATATATTCAAGGGTTTGTATCATACACTCCTGTAGGCCACCCGTTTGGGGATAAAAAGCGGTTCTCAACTTCACCGTAGTACCTAACACTTTTTTGAATGACCTCCCAAATCTACATATGAATTGTGCTCCCTGATCCAATATGATGGATAACAGAATTCCATGGCTGCACACAATCTCATCTAGTAAGATTCTTGCATATTACTTCGCCGAATATGAAGCCTTGAAGGGGATAAAGAGAGTAGATTTAGTCAATCGATCCACAACCACCTATATGGAATCATATGATTTTAGGTCCACGGTAAACCTACTACAAATTCCATATCGATGAATTCGCACTTCCAAGTTGGAATTTGGATCTCTTTTAGTAAGCCACACAGTTTTAGGTGTTAAGCCTTTACTTGTTGGTAATTCGTACTCTTAGCGACAAATCCCGCTACATCCCTTTTAAGACCTTCCCACCAATATATTTCCCTTAGGTCATGGTACTTTTTTGGTGACCCAGGATGAATTGAGTAGCTGGACCCATGTGCTTCTTCTAATATCCGAACCCTCAACCCATCTACATCTGGAACACATTATCTCCCTCGGTACATTAACACTCCATGCCCCCCCCCCCAAGGAGAATGATTCATTCAACTTGCCAAGAAACGATTCTTTCAATTCCATCAAGGCTAAATAAAGATGTTATTTGGACTTCACCTTAACCACTAAGGATGACTCAGAGTTACGATGAAGTATGGAACCCCCATCTAGAGCACTTTGCATCCTCACACACCCAACTTAGCCAACCTATGTATTTCCCTTGCTAGGTCCTTCTTGGATTCATCATGATGGGATACACTACCCATAGTCATCCGACTAAGGGCATCCACAACAATATTAGTCGTGTCGGGGTGATAAAGTATAGTCATATCATAATCTTTCAACAACTCAAGCCACCTTCTTTGTCAGAGATTTAACTTCTTTTGGGTAAACACATATTTGAGACTCTTACGAGTAGTTAAATATCCCTTTGAACCAACATCCCAGATGTCTTTGGACGTCTTGGTTCTTAAACCTTCTAAATGACCTGGTTAGACTTTATGACACCTAAGGGGTTTAGCTTATTATTGGTAGGCGTATGAGATTCTACCGAAACAATGCACTAGTTAGCCTTGAGGGAAGTTTTAGGAGGATGTTATTACTTATGAATATGATTATGATAGTATATAATATGCATGTGATGAACTTGCACATTGTTGATACTATACATTGTTTGGTGTCACTTATGAATATTTGTTGGTCTACATTGATAAAGTATGATGATATGTACTCTTAAAATCCATGCTATGTAAAGTTGGTCATTGGTCATGATTCTTGTTGAGTTATTCTATTGAGTAAGGTTATGGGGTTTATCATGGTCATTGCACTAATGTGACTTTATTGGGGTTCATGGGTAATTGTCTTGATTTGGTTATGTTATAACGAACTCTTATTCATGCTTGTTGAGTCTAGGACTTGATCGTAGAGTTGCTTGACAATGTATTAAATTACATGATATGCATGTTGACTTGACTAGTTTTTATATTTTTGGACTTGTGATGTACATGCCTCTAACTTAATAAATATATCTTTATTATTTTGTATGGTCTTGTTGAATGTTCTTAAAGGTTTTTAATGTAAATAGCGTACTTAATGAAATGTCCTATTTTATCATGTTTTCATGATATGTGTGCATATAGTCTCATATTTACTACAAGTGGTGTACTAATCCCATTTCTTCCTTTCCCCAAACATTTAAGGTTCCGGTCGTTGAAGGGAGTTTGTTGACGACTTGAAGAAGACTTGGATTACTTAATCAACCATGTAGGGTAGGTCCTCTATCAAGTGTATGATGTTGTTTTTAGTATTAATACTCTTATGTTCATTCCTTTAATCATTTGGATGATAAACGTTGTACGACTTATATGTGATATTGTTTCTTTGATGTATGGTGTAACCCCAATTTTATATACTCTTAGTAGATAGTTAAGATATAATATGAGTATTTAAGAATGTTATATGTTCTATATACATTTATGTGCAATAAAAGTAGAAGACTAAGTAATCTTCCTATACGAAGAGTCTATGTATACTAAATATATATATATATATATATATATATATATATATATATATATATATATATATGTTACATGTAAGTAGAGGTCTATGTAAACCTCAATCTCGAAGTAGTAAAAACTTTTTAATATCTTCTAATTTGGATCTATGAATATAATGATGGAAGCTAAGAGGCTAGTCTTAGTCTTCAAAGGGGATGCCGACGCCGGTTACATCTATGGGGTATTCCCAGATGTGGCAGATTTCTTACACTTCATTAATTCATTCTATATAATTAACCTCAACGATTAACCCATAATCATAACCCAACAACACCCTTTTAATTGTAAAATTAGTAAGTCATTAATTAATTGACTAATCATTATTCTTCATGAGTTACCAACTCTTGTATTCCTCAAGTCCATGAAAACTAATAACATAAACAATGTGGAATTTAACTACCACTGAATTCTCTTCTTACTATATCACCAAAAAAATCAACATCATAAAAAAAATATCCACTGATATATATAATACAATGTTTTTGACAAGGTTACCAGATGTAGCTGGATTAGTTTTTGATGAACACATCTTCGAGGCTACTTGTTTTCTATTTTACTATTTAGGGAAATATATTATGAACCAGCAATAATAAAATAAGTACTAAATTCTACTAATATCTTCCTACACATGGGCCAAGTGATATAAGATATTAATTATGAACATGGCCTATTAACCACTAACTAATATAATTTATTACTTGATAATTATTTATCAACTAATAACCATAGTTATGCGAATAGTCTAAGATTCTCATTGAAAATTTATGGGAACATATAAAAAAAATTGTAGTACTCGAAAATATCTTAATGGGACATTACAGTATCGAAATCCACTATTTACACTCTACAACATCTACTGAGATGATTTCTGATCGATCCTGATAGAGAAATTTTTATATACATTTCTAGCTATAACTTGTGTTGAGAGTAAAGAGAATTCTGAGAGAGTTTCTGGACTGATAGTGAAGTTTACTACTATATAGGGAGTTACAAAAAAAGAGTAGCCCCTAGATATAACAATGCATAAACAACTAAATAAAAGACTTATAACGTACTAGTAAGGCCCCATAAGAAGAATCTTGTAGGTTCTTGTCGGCTTGGAGAGCATACAACTTGTTCTGGCATTGACCACCACCTTTACTAGATGAAGTCCGACCTGTTGGTGCTTCTGGAGCTCTAGAATGATACATATTATTGTTACTTCCTTGTGATTGCGTAGACAAAGGTCAATCTCTCAACATGTGAACGCAATTACCACCCCAAAACATCCTTTCGTTCCTCCATGACACTTTTCTTGATGGTTCTTACCACACTTTGGACAAGTCAGGTGGGTCCAGTTACCTGAAGTGTTTAGTTGAGACATAAATATTGATGCACTACCTTTCTGATCCTATCGGAACCCCTTATAGAGCACTAGCTCATGAAGATGTAGGAGATGAAAATACTTGCTCAAATTGTAAGTGATTTCATCCACCCAATGTCTGCTGACAGTATACATAGTTCCATATTCTAACCTTCTTATTATCTTTATCCATTTCCCTAAGATTATCTCCCTCAACCTGTTGAGAATGTATCATGAGTTCAGACATATTCATATCCTTTAAGAACATAGCATTCCCGTACTCGGTCCTTACCAAGTAAGATACCTCCAATAACTTACACATTTGACCTTTGTATAGGCAACCATGTGTTGAGCATACCTAGAGAGTTTTTTTAACATAATCCCCTACTCTTGGACATAGATTTAACCTTCTATTAAATTCATAAATTACTGAGCCGTAGCCTCACTCAACTTTCAGCAGTTGAACTTATTAAGAAAATATCTCTAGTAAAACACTCCCAACTCATCATATTTTCCTTCTAGTGCATGAACCATATGTTAGACACATCATTAATCTAGTAGGACCCCAAATCTTCCCTATTATTTCAAGTAACTTGCATCACTCCAAATATTTTAGCGACCTCGTTAATGAAGTTTTGGGTCTTCACCAAAATGCAGTTCTAAAATGACAAAAGGATTCATCCTAACAAAATTTTGGAAACTAGCTATCGTTCATTCACCATTCCTGTTTGTGGAAAAATTAAACTTGTTGATTGTTCTTGTTTTCTACACTCTCTAGCAATGTTTTGATATCATTCCAAAATCTCACAGTCTAGTATTTGAGGAATTGTGATCGCATTTCAAGAATTTTCTTTCCTTTTGTACGCTCCATGAGAAGGCATGATCTGAAATGAAACACAATGAATTAGAAACGAGAAGTTAGATCATACCTTATACACAATAAGATAAGAAATTATATTGAAGTTTTCCTAAAATACTTCACAACCTCCCTCTTAATAGATGTGGTGAACTTCACACCCTCGAAAAGAATTCTTCTTAGAGCGGTTTTTTTGGCATCTTAGGACTCTTAAATATATTACTCTAATACCTAATTTGTAACACCTCAAGAATATTTCATGGACGTCAACATGGGACCTAGAATCACGAGTTATCTCAAGCTAACCCTGATCTAGCATATCCTACAACAAGTGAACACAAGATACTATGCGGAAGCTTAAAATATGGGAGAAACTGACTGACAGGGAATACCCAATTCTATTCAAATATATAAATACTTCAAAATTAGTTAAATATGCTGAAATATAACTCAAAACTAAATTATAAATATAACTATGTCCAAATAAAGCCATTAACTTACAATGGATGTTGGTATGCTCCAACCAACTCTAGCAGAATTGAAATGAATTGATTAAGTATAAAAATATGTCTATTGTAGTACCTCAAAAATGAATTAGGTGAAGATAAATCCAAATAAGGGTTTCATTAGGGTATAAGGTCCTAAATTAGTCTATAATGTGTTATTGAGGCGATGTGTAAGAGTTTAGGTGCATTGCAAGCCAAACGCCAAGGGATGACTAAGACGTTCGACGAATAAGTCACCTATGTGCCTCATGTTTGGTTATATATTTATATGTGTATTTTATGAGTTAATAAGGTCAATATATGATTCCTTATAGTATTTATAGGCAGTGTGTCAAGTTTCATGAAGTTTGGATGTCAAACGTCCAAAAACATCCCTGACGTTTGAAAGGTTTTCCTTGAAACAACCTTGTGTGTCTTGGCAAGTTTAGTTGAGTTTTACATGTTCGTTTTAGATTAAATTCATGTGAGAGGTATTAAACTCGTATACAAACCTATTGTGGTTGGAAACATCCGGGTGAAAGTCCCCAAGGAAAAACCAGGGGTCCTTCTTTCCTTGAAGCCAAGACTACCAAGACAGCCCCAAACAACGTAAGAAGTAGACGACTCCTGGTCCAGTCGACACACCATCGATGGTTGTCGTGTGTTGAAACTTATTCATGTTAGAAGTCCATAATAGAAACATCCTGAGTCCAAAACAACGGACTAACAGAACGTTCCGTTGTTTGGGAGACGGTCTGTTGGTGGTCATCCGATTATGAGGTTGTCTACTGCGCATGTCACTTTTAAGTCAAGGGGTGAATTAGTACGTCAAATTTAGAGAAAAGGACGTTACTCAGGGGTCTTATATGTATTTTAAACATGTTTATTAGCCTTTAACACATAGAAGAATTCATTCTTCAAAATCAAAACCCAAATTCCCTTAGAAATTCTCTACAACTCCATTGGAGACAAAACACAAGGAAGGGCTTGGATTGGGGATATGTGTGGTTATTAAAAATCAAATGGGGGTATTAGATTTATTTATGTATGTTTTTTAATCCTTGAATTTCTACTCATCAAGGAGCCCGACTTCCAAAGAAGTTTTTAGAATTTTCAAAGATGAATTGTCCAATTTCATGATCTATCCATGGATTCTTGCATTATAGGTTTTAAAGCATTGTATATTGATTGAATTTTTGTTAATTTGATAATTTTAACTCAATTAACCTATGAATCCATAAAATTGATGAACCCTAGATTTTAACTTCTTTATGAGTTAAGTGATATTAACTTAATTCTTATGAATTCTAGTGTAGTTTTCTATGGGCTATTGATTGATGTAGTAATTGTATTGAATTGATTTATAGTTTGTATTAGGTTGATGAATCTATATTTAATTTACCTAGTTTAATTGAACATCATAGTTTATGTATTAAATTATTTGTTATGGCTAGGGGTAAGGGCCTTTTGGTATTGAATTGGATTATTTTGCTATGGATTGAAGTGGTAATAAAGGATTGGTCGTATACTTCCATAATTCTATTTATTTTGTTTTAATTATACTTCAATTATGCTAATATTGGTATGGTCCACTTATGGTGGCAGTGCTATGTGCTTTACTAGCAATTGATATGGCCTTGTCGGCATTATGTTATGTATTATGATGACCATGACCTTGTCAGAACTACGTGAAGTAGTATGATGATTTTTGTAGTTCAGTATGTGAATTAGGAGCATATCTACATGTGAAGTATGTATTCCTTCTATTTATATTAGCAGATTATAATAGATGATGACTATGTGCATATGTGTGTAGTGTTAGAATTGATGCATGATTGTTCCTACTTGAATATATGAGTTGTGATGGTTATATTGATGATGATGTATTAATGTATAGGTTGACATAAATATGATAAGGGTCTTTCCTAACAACTTGAAAGAATGATATGTTGTATGTGATAAATTAAAGCATGTTGTGTCTTGTTTTGGTCGACTTGTGTCCCTTACATGATACATGCATGAACTATATGTGAATATGAGATGTATTGACTAGGTAGGAATAATGAACCCTTGTTATGTATGAATGAATTATACGCGAGACCTTAAATGATGCTAATAAAGTCATTTACATCGAACGTTAAACATAGTGGTAAGGTTATGTTATGAATTTGAAGTCAAGAACCGTAATAAGATCCTTCATGTAAAGGATGATGGACTTAAGGTTGACCGAATGAAATGACATTATATAATCCTTAGGAAAGTCATGATGAGCTCTCTATGTTGCAATTGTACGGTAGCCCTAGTTGACCTCTTTGGTAGGGTGAACGTGATTGGCTTATTACCTAGATAAGGAACCTTTTATTGTGGTCCTTTATAGTCAGTTACTATATGAAAACAAAGGCTAGCACTAAGTAATTATGTCATGGGAAGTAGCTCTACTTGAGAACGAGACTGGAGTACAATGTGTCTCTACGTGAGAATGATACTAGAGTGCATAAAATCCGTTCATATTTCTTACCTCTGTGCTTACATAGGATGTGTCGTAGTTATACCCTTACAAAGTAGAACACCCTCATTGGAGTAGGTTAGGACATTGGATTCCTTGTTTAGCTATCATGCTATGTCAAAGATCATCATGTGGGATACGTACTACCATTAGATAATTCCTATGAAGTTTAGGTGGTCGCATGGGACACTATCTAGATATTTTACAATACGCTTTGAATATGTTAGTTAGAGTGCCTAGGTGTTGTCCAACATCATTACTTGAATGTCCTTTATGTGATTAATGAGTCTTAGATGAACTAATGAATGTAATGACTTATGTTTAAAAATCATGTTAAATGAATAAGTACTTATCTAGAGTAGTTAAGGCTTGTATAGTTATGGCTTTAAGGGGGCATAGGAATGGTCACTTTGTATCTTCCTTAGATAAGTCTTAAAAATGACACTAGTTAGGCTAGATGATTGATTATGTGGACATGATCTAAGCCTTAGGTAGTCTTAAGGATTATTTAGATAATCTTGAAGAGATCAATCATGGATGTTATCTTGTTGATTTACTTATGTAAGTCTTTTGATAGCCTTTGGACGGAGAATGTCATATTATCTATATGTTTATGTATAATTCAGAATGATTCTATATTAGGTATTATATAGGAGTTGTGATACTATGAGGTTATGTTATTAACGTTTAAGAACACTTCTTCTGATTCTTAGAGTCAACAGTTGCTAGTTAGTAGAGTAACTCAACTATATGAGTTAGGGTTGAATCCCGCAGTTAGTGGTACGTGTTTAAGAAGCAATAATAAAGTATTAACATCTTCAAATCAATCATAAGAATAGACATTTACAAAGAAAAATATAATTTAAATTGAGGGTTTGACACATGTGTAAAATAAAATTGAGAGTTTTATTTTTATCTGTCATCTACAAAAAAAAAACTAACACAAAATTAAAAAAAATTGAGACAAGTTCTTGGGATATGATTCTATTGTAGACTAATTTAGACAAATGGCTAATTGCAACCATTACTAAATAGCTAAAAATCAGTGACAAAGCTAAACTATATTGGGAATAAACTTTCTCTTAAAAAAATTACCCTGAATCAAGTTTGTTTGTCTTAAACACCAACACGCAAGCAAATAAGAAAAGCCTACCCTTTAGTCTATTCACTCTCTCAAACTGAATCTGTAGAAAATTATTTAGGGTTCACTCTCTCGAGCTGAACTGATGACAATCCAAACCAAAAGACCATCAATTCGGTAATCTTGGTTTAAAGCTTCTCTCTTGAGCAAGCAAAAAATACGAAGGTAGAACTACATTTTCAACTACAATTTCTTTATATTGAATCACAATTACTGATTGAAATCACTTTTAAACAATATTTAAACTAGTAATTGGAAATGCCCACATGCTAAATTAGTCCATAATCATATAATAATAACCCAAGAATAAGTGTTTTAGCTAGACATCATAACAAGGTAGAAATCAGTACAAAATTGTGATTACATTGAATGGGTAAGATATATATAGTCTTTACAAAGGTCCAAACTGAAGAATCTTAAATACCCACTTCAAATTTCTACAAAATAGAAAACTTCAATTCTTCAATGTTAATGAAAACATAGTTCCAATACTCAGCGTTGAAACTCAAAAATTACTCTAAGAAATGTTCAAAATAAAATTGGATACTAAAAAGTATGTTTTGAAATGTATTAAAAGTTGTTAAAAATATGCTTCGAAGGGACATTCGACGTAGTAAGTCGGGCTCAATAGTCAGCCCGGCAATCCTCCCTTTTGTCAGTTACATAGCCATTTACTTTGGTCTGCATGATCCTCAATTTTTTAACCTTGAGAATTCCAACACATCATTGCGGGACCATTCAGCGACCATAACGTGGTTAGGATCCATTATGCGACTCACCGAAAGGACTTGAAGATTCGTAGTCCTTCCTCTCTCCTCTCTTTCATCTTGCTTCATTAAATTTGCCAATTGGTGTTCTTTCCTTGTCTATCGATCTAAATAATTGTAAATAAAAGGTTTTACATCTAGCACAAAACAAGCATTTGAGGACACAAAATCTATCGAAGTAAATCCCTAAATGAGTTCTAATCTAGGACTCATCAACACCCCCAACTTAAACTTTTGCTTGACCTTATCTATAACTCAAGTTCACCATTTCAAGAAGGATGCCTCAGATAGTTCTACACAACACTCAATCATGAATGTACACAACAAGCCTCAAACTACTCATGAAGGATAAATTGTGCACTCAAAAATTCAAGTTTTAACTCACCTTTATCAACGATTCTAAAGTTCATAGTACTTATTTCAAATGCAAGTTCAAACTCAACAATGGTATTTGAACTCCCTCGCACAAATAATTATTCCATATTTACCACAATGGTTAAACAATTTATATCTCTGAAATCATAATCAACACCCACACTCACAAATATGAATACATGTATGATTACACTCATAGGTTTGCCCTTATTTTCCTACCACCACTTGTTTCATCCGACACAAGAACAAAAAGGGTCTTTTCAAGGCTTATAATTGGCTTGGGTGTAAAGGTATGGTCAATTTGGCTCAGTGGCTTCTATCGACATAAAATGTGATGTGAATCACACTACTTTCCTTTACATATTAATTCTCATCATTGCTTAAAATTCACCCATTTTTCATTTTCCATGAACCATTGGATACTCCATTTTGTTTCTGCATGATTATTTCAATACTTTTTTATTCTTTTTCTTTTTCCTTCTTCTTTTCTTATTCTTTTTTTTATGGAGGGGATACATCTTTTTCAAAAACATGGGTAGAGGGGAATTACATCCTATTACATTATTTACCATCTCTTCTCACCATAATAATTTTGCTATTCAAGCAAACGACACTACATGAGGATTAGGGGTGAACGGGTAAAAGGGGTAAAAATTTCATAAAGTTTCTTCAATGTAGAGGATAAGGCTCATATTATGTTTAAGAAAATATCACACTCTCAAAAGGTAGGAAGAAAAAGAGTTATAATGTAAAATTCTTTCACTCTCTATGTTTGTTGACTAAGATCATTTGAAGAGCTTGTATCACTTAGTCAACCACAACAACGGGCAAAAATCTAGGTGTCATTACACATGTTTCACGATAAACTCATCACACAAGGGATTGCCACTAATGTAACACAAGACTCCACATTTTAACTAATATACAATGTCAATCATAGGAGACTCAATTCGACAATTGTCTGGTCACGAACAGATGAAAAGAGTTCACATATTGCCTATGCACCTTCATTTGGCCTCATCGTAGCCACATATTTATGTTAGTTTAATTATGAGCACTATTCAAGTCATCTCATTGATAAAGTCAATTACTCAAATTTACAGAACAACATCAATTTCAAACACACTTAATAGGTGGAATAAATTTTTTAAAAAGGGTTAAATTACATTTACATTAAAAATAAGGAGCCAAAAGCATAAACATCCACAAAATACAACGCCAAAACACAATTTATTACATAAAATTTAATATATAAATGAAACGATAATCATAAAACACAAGACACACACATAAAATAAACAAAAGAATTTTTTCATCAAACGCAAGAAATGATCCAAAAGTAAAAATAAAAAAATAAGACAAAGAAAGAGGTGAAGGGAAGCCTATCTTTGTAGTCACTCCATTAGTCGAGGCATCAATACCCGGGTTAATGATATACCGTGTTTTTACGGTATTATTAATACTTTATCCTTAAAGTTTAGTGTGTCCAAAAGCCTTTTTGTGCTAATTTTTATATATGTTTCTCTTTATTTGCAGGAAATCTGTCCAAAGATGAATATGTAGATTTTGAGCGAAGAAATGCAGAAGAGACCACCTACGAAGCTTGTGACGGTCCGTCGTACTTGTGACAGTCCGTATACGGCAGCGTAGTGCAGCTGCTAAAGGAAGATGGGGAAGGCTGACCAAGTGTGGGGTTACGGATTCCATGACGGTCCGTTGTGTCTATGACGGTCCGTCCTGCAGGTTCATTATGAAGTTCAGGGAAGTTATCCCAGTACCCATATTCCAAGAGTGTAAGTGTTTTAGATAGGGATATTCTTAGTCAATTTAGACTAACTGAATTCATAGTCATCCATTAAATAAATTAAGAGATATTACATCAAATAGGGACTTCACATAATGTTCTTGGAAAACACCTAAGGAACTTACACCCTAGCACCCTCAAAGCCTACTCATGCCATGTGTAGATAGCGTCCATTCCACTACCTAAATATTGTAGAGCTTATCCAGTTTTAGAAGGTGTCCCTTATGATGAGAATAGGTATTAATAGATAAATATCATACTATCTCGGCATGGAATCCAAAGCCTACCCTACTCCGATAAAGGGTGTTCTCTTTCCAAGGATAGAACTATGACACATCTCATGTAGACACATGGTTAAGCTATATGAAGGATTTCTTTGTACTCTAGTCTAATATTAAATAGAGTCACCCCCAAGCATACTCACTCGGGTCTAGGATTAGTTCTCATAGAGTTGTTCAACCAAAGGGCATATGAAAAGGTAATGTATAGTAGTCACAACCACATCATAATACACCTTACGAATGATGGGTCCACTAGGGCTACTACTCAAAATTCAAATAGGATTCTCAATGAATTTCTTAGAGATGGTTTCGTGCAATTTCAACTAACATATCCATAAGTCCATCATTCACAGAAGAATGGTAACATTACGACTTTTAAATTTAAGGATATCTTAACTTGAAGGTTCCACGTTAAGGACCCTTTTAACCGTGAGCAAGGTAATATTTCAATAACACATACACATACATTAAAAGGGTGCTTTATTTATCATGTATAAGGGCATAGGTCTACCAAAACAAGAAACATTTCATAATAATTTCATAACATGCACAATCACATTCAATTAGCATATGAGGACAACTAGGTCTACTACAAGTCACCCTGCCATTCATGTAGACACATCAGCATAATCAATCATAAGACATTTATAGTCAATTAGGAAGAATCATACTTTAACATCAAGTATGCACACATAGGAAAATCACCATAGTCTATCATGATCATACATATCCAATTAGGAGAACACATGTTGTCACTTCATCCATACAAACATACGACATAAGTCACCCAGCCATTCATGTAGAAACATCAGCATAATCAATCATAAGAAATTTATAGTCAATTAGGAAGAACCATACTTCAACATCAAGTATGCACATTAGGAAAATCATCATAGTCTATCATGATCATATATATCCAATTAAGAGACAACATGTGTCACGACCCAAAACCGGGCTGCGACTGGCACCCACACTTACCCTCCTATGTGAGAGAACCAACCAATCTAAACTCTAACATTTCAATATAATATCAACAGTAAATAATGTGGAAGACTTAAACTCATTAAATAAAACCAATTCATTAACTTCTAAAATTCAACATCTATTATTCCCCAAAACCTGGAAGTCATCACCACAAGAACATCTATGATCAAATGACTAAACTAAGAGTATTCTAAAAGCTAAAACAGGTAAAGGCTAGTCCATGCCGGAACTTCAAGGCATCAAGACATGAGGAAGAAGATCCATTCCAAGCTATAAACATTAGCTCACCCTGAAGATCCGATGTGACGAAGACTGGCTAAAATTGCGGTTGAGTTGAAGATGACGGTACGTTTGCTGCACACCACAAGTAAACAAGAAGAAACATAAAAGTAGGGGTCAGTACAAAACACGGGTACTAAGTAGGTATCATCGGCCAACTCAAAATAGAAAACAGTATATACCAAGTAATATCATAAAATCAACTATGATACCCAACATGTAGCAAAAACAAGTACCATATCATTAACAATTACCGTCAAGTTCACACATGAGGACCCAAGCCTCAATACCATACTCATTTGGGAATTAGATTCATTAGATTGAGTATATTAACATCTTTCAAGATTCATTATCTTCATTCCGCTTGTGTCGGTACGTGACACTCTGATCCCCTAATTTTATGTGTCGGTTCGTGACACCCGATCCCCTAGCTCTACGTGTCGGTTCGTGACACCCGATCCCCTAAATCTACGTGTCGATCCGTGACACCCGATCCCCTAAATCTACGTGTTGGTTCGTGACACCCGATCCCCTAAATCTACGTGTTGGTTCGTGACACCCGATCCCCTAAATCTACGTGTCAGTTCGTGACACCCGATCCCCTAAATCTACGTGTCGGTTCGTGACACCCGATCCCCTAATCTCATTCTATCTATTTATCAAGCCTTCTCTTATACCAAGGCATCATCAATCTCATTACTTTAGTTCATCAAGCCTTCTTTTATACCAAGGCATCATCATTAACAAGAGATTAGGTTTTTATAAAGATTTGGGATTCAATAGATTCATCATGCTTATTTCATCACAATTACATAATCACATTCATGCAAGCATACAATTAAGCATATAGCAGGGTTTACAATACTACCAATACATATCATTTGCTATTAAGAGTTTACAATCAAATAGTATAAAAACCATAACCTACCTCCACCGAAGATTCGTGATCAAGAAAGCAATTTCCCAAGCTTTGTTTCTCTTCGTTTCTCCTCTTTCTCGTTTGACTTTCTCTCTCTTTCTCTTGTTCTTTCTACTTTTCTTTATTCAAACCCTCTTTCTTTTACCCTAATTAGTATATAATTGAGAATAAAAGATGGCAATAATAACCCACTAATTAACTTAAGGTTACCTCTTTTAACCCCCAAGTAATTAGACTTATTGACATTAACCCACTAACTTTATAATTAAAGCAGGAATAGTCAAAAATGACCCTTAAAACGTATAAAGAAATCCGACCCAGACTAGGATTACGCATTCTGTGACGGCCCGTCGCGCCTGCGACGGTCCGTCTCTTTGCTCACGCATTTCGAGACTCAATTTCTCTGAAGAGTCTGTGACGGTCCGTCCTGCCATTCCGTTACGAAGTTCAAAGAGTCGATTTTTAGTACCTAATTTCAGATTTTCTAAGTGTTTTGAAATGAGATCCTGCGACGGTCCGTCGTGCCCATGACGGTCCGTCGTGGGGTCCGTCGCCTCAACCTATTTTTCCAGAAATAAAATCTGCTGCTCAAAACGACTAAACAGGTCGTTACAATAGTTACCAATTTACCCATCGTTCGTCCCCGAACGATCACAAGAAGGAAGACAAGGGCGAAAAGGAGTACCTGAATCTGTAAACAGATGTGGGTATCTTTCTCGCATATCTGCCTCCTTCTCCCAAGTGGCTTCTTCAACGGGTCGATTCTTCCATTGAACTTTGATGGATGCAATCTCCCTTGATCTCAACTTGCGAATTTCTCTATCTAGAATGGCAACAGGTTCCTCCTCATAAGACAAATTTTCATCAAGCAAAACTGAATCCCAACGGATAATGTAGTTTCCATCCCCATGGTATCTTTTCAACATAGACACATGGAATACCGGATGCACTCCGGACAGCCCTGGAGGCAAGGCTAACTCATAAGCCACCTCTCCTACTCGCTTAAGTACTTCAAATGGACCAATATACCTTGGGCTTAGTTACCTCTTTTACCAAACCGCATCACCCCTTTCATTGGCGAAACCTTCAACAAGACTTGTTCACCCTCCATAAACTGCAAGTCTCTAACCTTTCGATCTGCATACTCTTTTTGCCGGCTTTGCGCCGCCAAAAGCTTTTCTTGAATAGATTTCACTTTCTCTAAAGAAACCCTCAAAAGGTCCGTACCCCAAGGTCTAACCTCAAATGCATCAAACCAACCAATGGGGGACCTACATCTCCTACCATACAATGCTTCAAATGGAGCCATATCAATACTTGAGTGATAGCTATTGTTGTAGGAGAACTCTGCTAAGGGTAAGAAGCTATCCCACTGACCACCAAATTCTATCACAAATGCACGAAGCATATCCTCCAACACTTGAATCGTTCGCTCAGACTGACCATCGGTCTGCGTATGGAACGCAGTACTAAGGTCCAACCTAGTACCCAATTCCGCATGCAATGTTTTCCAAAACTTAGAAGTAAAATGCGTACCTCTATCTGATATAATGGAGAGTGGAACCCCATGCAATCGCACCACTTCCGAGATGTAAAGTTTGTCTAACTTCTCTACATTGTAAGTCACCTTGACCGGAATGAAGTGAGCAGACTTAGTTAACCTAACAACAATTACCCAAATAGAATCAACTTTCCCAATGTCATTGGAAGACCAAGAACGAAATCCATTGCAATCCTTTCCCACTTCCATTCAGGAATGGGAATTCTCTGAAGTGTTCCTCCGGGCCTTTGGTGTTCATACTTTACTTGTTGACAGTTTGGACATTTGGCAATAAAATTCACAATATCACGCTTCATTCTACTCCACCAAAAGTGTTGCTTTAGGTCACGGTACATCTTGGTTGCACCCGGATGTATCGAATACCTTGAACTATGAGCCTCTATCAGAATAGTGTTGATCAAATCGTCGACGCAGGGTACTTATACCCTTCCCTTAATCCTCAAAACACCTTCCTCATCGATTGTCGCTTCTTTAGCCTCTCCTTGCAACACTTTATCTCGGATCCGGATCAATTTTTCATCATTAAACTACTTTCCCTTAATCTTGTCAAGGAAGGAAGATCTTGCCTCCACACAAGCTAAAAATCCTCCCTTCTTATTTTCTTCTAATCTCATAAGGTCGTTAGCCAGAATCTGAACTTCTCTAGCCAATGGGCGTCTAGAAGCTTGCAAGTGAGCTAGACTTCCCATGCTTCCCGCCTTTCTACTTAAAGCATCCGCTACAACATTCGCCTTCCCCGGATGATACAAAATAGTGATGTCGTAGTCCTTCAGTATTTCCATCCATCTCCTCTGTCTCAAGTTCAAATCTTTCTGAGTAAAGACATACTGTAGGCTACGATGATCCGTATAGACCTCACACTTAACCGCATATAAATAGTGTCTCCATTGCTTTAATGCAAACACTACCGCAGCCAATTCCAAATCATTAGTTGGATAGTTACGTTCATGAACTTTTAATTGTCTTGAAGCATAAGCAATCACATTCTTCTCTTGCATTAGTACTGCACCTAAGCCCGAATAAGATGCGTCACAATAGACAATGAAATTCTTACCTTCCACTGGCAGGGTGAGAATTGGTGCAGTAGTCAACAGAGTCTTGAGCTTCTGAAAGCTTTCCTCACACTCATCCGACCATACAAATGGAACATTCTGCTTAGTCAAGTTCGTCAATTGGGAAGCAATAGAAGAGAATCCCTTGACAAATCGACGGTAGTAGCTAGCTAAACCAACAAAGCTCCTTATTTCTGACACATTAGTAGGTCTTACCCAATTCTTCACTGTCTCAATCTTAGAAGGATCCACCATCACTCCATCCTTAGAAACCACGTGCCCCAAGAAGGACACTGCATCTAGCCAAAACTCACACTTAGAGAACTTGGCATAAAGTTTTTTCTCCCTCAACATTCCCAATAGCATTCTCAAATGCTCCTCATGTTCCTCCTTACTTTTAGAGTATATCAGTATATCATCAATTAATACGATCATAAAGAGATCCAAATATGGCTTAAAAATCCCGTTCATCAAACTCATGAACGCAGCAGGGGCATTCATAAGACCAAAAGACATCACTACAAATTCGTAATGCCCATACCTGGTTCGAAAAGCGGTCTTTGGCACATCCGTTGCCCGTATTTTCAATTGATGATAACCAGATCTCAAGTCAATCTTAGAGAAGACACAAGCACCTTGTAACTGATCGAACAAGTCATCAATGCGAGGAAGAGGATACTTGTTCTTTATGGTTACCTTGTTCAACTGCCGGTAGTCTATGCACATCCGAAAACTCCCATCCTTCTTCTTTACAAACAAAACCGGAGCACCCCAAGGAGATGCACTTGGTCTAATGAAGCCTTTGCTCAACAACTCTTGAAGTTGGGTCTTTAACTCTCTTAACTCCGCAGGAGCCATTCTATAAGGGGGTATAGAAATGGGGCGAGTACCCGGTTCAAGATCAATACAGAAGTCAATATCCCTATATGGTGGCATACCAGGAAGATCTGCAGGGAATACATCCAGAAACTCACGGACTACCGGAACCGACTCAATCGAAGGTACTTGGATAGTGTCATCCCGGAGGTGTGTCAAGAAAGCTAAACAACCCTTACTAACCATTCTCTTAGCACGAAGAAAGGAGACGATACGGACCGGATTGGAAGTGTAGTCACCCTCCCACACTAACGGATCTGCCCCAGGCTTGGCTAACGTCACCGTTTTAGCATTACAATCCAAGATCGCAAATTGAGGAGAAAGCCAAGTCATACCCAGATTACATCAAAATCAACCATTTCTAAGATAACCAAATCTACATAAGTGTTTCTCCCCACAAAGTTCACCAAACAAGACCTATATACCTTTTCAACTACCACAGACTCACCCACCAGAGTAGAAACACGAATAGGCATATCAAGTAATTCACAATGTAAATTTAGACCATTAGCAAATGAGGAAGATACATAAGAAAATGTGGATCAAGGATCAAACAATACAGAAGCCATGCAATCACAAACCAGAAGATTACCTGTGATGATAGCATCAGATGTCTCCGCCTCCGATCTCCCAGGGAAAGCATAACAATGGGCCCTTTCGTTTGTTTGTCCATTGCCCCTACCATGTTGTGATGTAGTGGCTCCAGTTTGCCCATCACCCCGGCCGTTTTGGTGACCACCATTACCTCGACCTACACGTCCTCCAGAATAACGGCCTCTACCATGACCACCTCTACCTCTAGCTATTAGGGGTCGATAACTCTGTTTGGGACAATTCCTCCTAATATGTCCAGTCTCCCCACATCCATAACACTCTCTAGAGTCAAGCATAGGTCTCTCAGAGAAGTGTTGACCGGTCTGAGGTGGACCCCAACTACAGTCTGTAGTGAAGACTGAATGGGTCGAACTGAGTAACCTCCGGAACCCTGTCCTCTAGAGTAAGAACCATTAAACTCACCTCCCTTTCGAAACCTCTTTGATGTCGATGCCATGGTGAATTCATCTGGCTTCACTCCTTCCACCTCTACCACGAAATCCACCACTTCTTGGAAGGATTTTGCCGTAGCCGCTACCTGTAAGGCTGAAATCCGCAACTCTGACCTCAACCCCTTCACAAAACGACGAATCCGCTCTTTTGGACTGAAACAAAGTTGAGTGTCATATCTGGATAATGCACGAAATTTAGCCTCATATGCATTGACCGACATCCTACCTTGCTCTAGGCTCAAGAACTCATCCCTTTTCCTATCCCTCAAAGTCCGGGGGATATACTTCTCCATAAACAAGCTAGAGAATGAGGCCCAAGTCATCGGTGGTGCCTCCGTTGGTTGACACTCAACATGTGACCGCCACCACATTTTGGCGTTCCATTGAAATTGATAACTCACGAACTCAACACCAAACCGTTCTACTATTCCCATCTTGTGTAGTAGCTCATGACAGTAAACTAGAAAATCGTAAACATCCTCAGATTCAGCACCCTTGAAGACTGGAGGTTTCAATTTTAAGAACTTACTGAAAAGTTCATGCTGATCATTTGTCATTATAGGCCCCAGTAGTCAGACGTGGAAACGCGCCTATGTCCAATGAGGCATCCATACGAGGAGCCATAGTGGCTGCATATTGTACCTCTGAAACCGGAGGTTTTGGTGCAGAAAACACTGGAGGGGCCTGACCCTGATCAGACAACCCACTAAGATAAGCGAGAACCTGATTGATCATATCTGGGGTAGGTTGGGGTGGCAATTCCTCATTTTGCACTTGTTCATTCTCCCCTTCCTCACCCTCTCTTACCACTTCCTCAGTCGGTGGAGGAGTCACCGCCCTAGTATCAGATGGGCTAGGTGCTCGTCCTCTTCCTCTAGAGGACGTCCTCCCACGACCTCTACCACGGCCTCTTGCCGCTACTCTTCCTCGAGCTACAGCCCCAGTGGCTGGCTCGGACGCTTCTTGTCTTGCCGGTGTTGGTGTTGGCGCAGTCGTTGCTCTAGTTCTAACCATCTGCGAAATAGAGTGAAGATGGTCAGATACCAATTTGTATCACCTAGATACCAATTGGATCCAAGTAATAGCACGAAAGAAAGAATGAAAGAATGGAATTTTCCTAAAGTCTTATAGCTTCTCAAAGAAAAGTAAAGGCGTCCCCCTACCGTTCTGTAAGACTCTACTAGACTCGTTCTTGTGTGATGAGACCAACGAACCTAATGCTCTGATACCAAGTTTGTCACGACCCAAAACCGGGCCGCGACTGGCACCCACACTTACCCTCCTATGTGAGCGAACCAACCAATCTAAACTCTAACATTTCAATATAATATCAACAGTAAATAATGCGGAAGACTTAAACTCATTAAATAAAACCAATTCATTAACTTCTAAAATTCAACATCTATTATTCCCCAAAACTTGGAAGTCATCACCACAAGAACATCTATGATCAAATGACTAAACTAAGAGTATTCTAAAAGCTAAAACAGGTAAAAGCTAGTCCATGCCGGAACTTCAAGGCATCAAGACATGAGGAAGAAGATCCAGTCCAAGCTAGAAAGATTAGCTCACCCTGAAGATCCGATGTGACGAAGACTGGCTAAAATTGCGGTTGAGTTAAAGATGACGGTACGTTTGCTGCACTCCACAAGTAAACAAGAAGAAACATAAAAGTAGGGGTTAGTACAAAACACGGGTACTGAGTAGGTATCATCGGCCAACTCAAAATAGAAAACAGTATATACCAAGTAATATCATAAAATCAACTATGATACCCAACATGTAGCAACAACAAGTACCATATCATTAACAATTACCGTCAAGTTCACACATGAGGACCCAAGCCTCAATACCATACTCATTTGGGAATTAGATTCATTAGATTGAGTATATTAACATCTTTCAAGATTCATTATCTTCATTCCTCTTGTGTCGGTACGTGACACTCCGATCCACTAATTCTACGTGTCGGTTCGTGACACTCGATCCCCTAAATCTATGTGTCGGTTCGTGACACCCGATCCCCTAAATCTACGTGTCAATTCGTGACACCCGATACCCAAAATCTACGTGTCGGTTCGTGACACCCGATCCCCTTAATCTACGTGTCGGTTCGTGACACCCGATCCCCTAAATCTACGTGTCGGTTCGTGACACCCGATCCCCTAAATCTACATGTCGGTTCGTGACACCCGATCCCCTAATCTCATTCTATCAATTTATCAAGCCTTCTCTTATACCAAGGCATCATCAATCTCATTACTTTAGTTCATCAAGCCTTCTTTTATACCAAGGCATCATCATTAACAAGAGATTAGGTTTTTATCAAGATTTGGGATTCAATAGCTTCATCATGCTTATTTCATCACAATTACATCATCACATTCATGCAAGCATACAATTAAGCATATATCAGGGTTTACAATACTACCAATACATATCATTCGCTATTAAGAGTTTACTATCAAATAGCATAAAAACCATAACCTACCTCAACCGAAGGTTCGTGATCAAGCAAGCAATTTCCCAAGCTTTGTTTCTCTTCGTTTCTCCTCTTTCTCGTTCGACTTTCTCTCTCTTTCTCTTGTTCTTTCTACTTTTCTTTATTCAAACCCTCTTTCTTTTACCCTAATTAGTATATAATTGAGAATAAAAGATGGCAATAATAACCCACTAATTAACTTAAGGTTACCTCTTTTATCCCCCAAGTAATTAGAATTATTGACATTAACCCACTAACTTTATAATTAAAGTAGGAATAGTCAAAAACGTCCCTTAAAATGTATAAAGAAATCCGATCTAGACTGGGATTACGCAGTCTGTGACGGCCCGCCGCGCCTGCGACGGTCCGTCTCGCCGCTCGCCACGCATTTCGTGAGACTCAATTTCTCTGAAGAGTGCAGGACGATGCATCACACCTGTGACGGTCCGTCCTGCCATTCCGTTACGAAGTTCAAAGAGTCGATTTTCAGTACCCAATTTCAGATTTTCTAAGTGTTTTGAAACGAGACCCTGCGACGGTCCGTCGTGCCCATGACGGTCCGTCGTGGGGTCCGTCGCCTCAGCCTATTTTTCCAGAAATAAAATCTGCTGCTCAAAACGACTAAACAGGTCGTTACAACATGTTGTCACTTCATCCATAAAAACATAACACATAAGCCTTCACAATTATCACCTATAAAAGCTATAACAATATAACTTCACGATTCATAAAGAAATTCTGGCAATGGCACATTCTTCACAATTATAACACATAAGCACTTCAACCATAAGTGGACTTTATCAATCAAAACACTTCAATACCTATAATACACAATATTGAAGAGTTTAGATCAACATACAACTATTTCATCATTAACACCTCCAATCCTTAGAAATTATAACTAATTAAATTGAGAAAGGCTTACCAATATTCATAAACACCAATAATCCAATACAATTAACAAACCTACAATTATTAAATATTATACAATATGAATTCATCAAATTATTGCAGCCTATATAAAATTCTATCATTATTCATACAAATATCAATAGCCCAATATAATCTACACAAGAATTCAATACAATCGAGACATGATCAAATCACCCATAATATAGTTAAAATTAGCATTTCATGATTTGCATGGGCAATCTGACTTTTGATGAAAAATAATTCAATTAAAATCAATTTTATAATTAATCATTGATTCAAATAATTTAATACAAGAACTAATTACTAGATATAAAAATAGAAGACTTCATATTTTGAGAAGTTTTAGAAAAAAAACTTTTGATGTTTGGCTTATTGAAACAAAGGATTCAAGTATGAACACCAAACCTTGATTGATGATTTGCCACGAATATGATGATGAATTGATGGATAAATCAATCTCCAATCTCCCACCTTTCTTCAAACTCCAATGGAGTTCTAGAGGATTCTTCTTTGGGGTTTTGTTTTTGATTTTGATGATTGGAATTAACTTGGAGTTCTAGACTTATAAAAAAACTTCAAATATCCAAAAAGGCCTGAAGTAACAGCCAATTTTATTTTTAGAATGCTACATGACATACAAAATTTTCCCCTCACTTGTTTGAGACCCTACAGAAAATATGCATGAGTCAATCGACGAAGGCATGAACACAGCATCGACCAGGTAACGAGCCGTGCTGGCAAACGTTGTATAGGAAAGAGATTCCTCAAATAGGAGGCTTAAGATACAAAAAAGTTATGGGGCTATGCCCCAATAATCGGGGTATCGATGAAGCTACTGTTCATCAGTTGACTTCGTCGGTTTGGACTATTTTGACAGGTTTGTCCGACAAGTTGGGTCCTTCTCAAGGACACTTAGGGTGGTCCGTGGGGAGTCGTGACCAGACTTTTTCAACCTTAATATTTACGTCTAGGTGTAAGTAACCTCTCACATAAATTTTAATAAACACGAAAACGTAAATATATGCAAAGGCATAATAGAACACACATGTACGTCTCAAGGCTAACTTCCAAACATATTGGACGTTCTTGGACGTTTGAACTCCAAACACTTCAAAAATTACATACTGTCTCTAAACACTATTATTAACAACTTTAAGAATTTATAACCTCGTTACACACGTGTTAGGATCTAGCTTCACCTATTTCATTTTAGAGGTTTTTACATTCTCCCTCACTTAGACAACATTCGTTCTCTAATGACAATAACAACATTAAGGCACTATCAAAAGATAAACACTCAAGACTAGCAGATCAAAACCATACTACACCATTTATAACACATATATAGGATAAACACTAATTTCCACATAATCAATAGACTCAAAACATAACAAGAAAGTGGGAACAATAGCTACAACTCATCATACAATAAGACTCACCTTTCTTTAGACCATATAAGAGAAACATGCTTCTCCACACATTATCATGGTCATATACATCATTTCTAAGAACATTATAACCATTTCTAAAGAAAACACAAATTAGAGAGATTTGCTTTTCAAATACTTCACATTAAACATGCTCACTACATCACTAATGCAATATTTAAGAAATTTATTAAATAATCATGACAATATGAGATACAAAAACATATAAAAATATTTTACAACATAAACCTTGATTTATAAAATGCACAATGGAAAGAGATCAATGAAATTGATTTTCAACAAGACTCCTAAACAACATGCAACATGCTACTATAACACTCTATATCTAAAGCTTGAATAGAAAAAAATAGAAAAGACAACAATTTAAAACCCAACTACTCACCATACTCCCCCACTTAGAAGGAACCCCTCATAAGTAAAGAAACAAAATTACAACTTACCAGCATTTACCCGATATTGTCTTAGCTCTAAGAACATAGAAGTGATTCCTCACCTAAACACCACCATCCATAACACTTAGATGAACTTTCTTTGACTCTTTTCCTGTAGCCGAAATAGTAGGATAATCCCTCACCTTATGACCATCCTTACCCCAAAAAACTTACAAGCGGTACCGGCTAAACATTACCCAAAGTGCTTTTTCCACCACCTAACACAAGTAGGCTTAACACCATGAGAAATACTACCGCCCTCAATCTTTACATTAGGAGCACTAGATACAACTTGATTTGTAGCCCTCTTCATAAACATAGGTTTGTTTTGGTCATCGGATTTACCCCTCTTAAATTCCTTGCAATCCAAGTTTGAACTACTCAATGAACTGAGAATATAACATAAGTCTATACAAGTTCATGACACCATGGAGCATGGTCGTACGACACTCTTATTTCAGAAGGTCGGCAACACCGGTTAAAACCTACTCATTTCATTCCTATGGTTAGACACCAAGATGAAGCATACCTAGGCAACAAGGGTAACTTCACAGAGTACTTTTCAACACTAATATTAGCTTGCTAAGGTTAATGAACTCCTGAACCTTCACATCCCTCTTCTCATGAGGAAAATATTTTAATAAGAAAATTTCCTTAAACTCTTCCCACTTTATAGGACCCGACTCAACCTGCATGTTGTCTTTCTATTTGCTGTACCATACTTGCAAAACTTCCCTCAACTGTTATGAAAACAACTATGCCTTTTCACTGGAAGTCACCCTCATAGTATTCAAAACCTTGTACACGCCATTAAGAAACCCTTGGGGATCTTCTCCCACTATAGATCCAAGAAAGATAGGAGGATTCTTTATAACAAAGTCCCTCAATATAAAGGTCATAGTAATTTCAAAAATATTCACCCTAGGTTTATACGTCTATTCACATTAGTTTTCAAGGCTTGGGATAGGAAAAGTAGAGCCTCTCTGGACTCCCAATTAGTTGTGTTCAGGGGAACCACCAGACTCTTATTACCTCAACCCACAATATGGACTTGATAAACTTAAGAAGGATCTTGGGCACCTTAAGTAACTTGAACTCCTTGGGGAAATCCTTCATATACTCCTTCCTTTTCCAACCATCTTCCTTCCATTCTTCTTGTAGTCATCTCCTATAATAACAAGAGAATAGAATAGGAACAGACACTTATAATATCAACTCGATGGCACGACACAAGAGTGGTGAAGAAAGTGTAATTCTTTTATCCTATAGCCTCTTACTCGTAGATTTGTCGCTACTCACGCCGATTAATAAGACAATACTTTGCGTGGCTATAATAAAACAATGGATTCCTAAGACTACTTCAGAACATTATGCTCTGATACCAAGCTTTTCACGACCCAAAATATACCTAAGAAAATAGTGCATTTTTAATGTTGCCACATAGTGTATTCGATCTTAGGTCTTATACAAGCACCTTGACTTCTTTCATCTCATATTTATATGAAAAGAGGTGCGGAATTGAAACTTTTCACAACATAGAACACTATTTCAAAAACATCGTTATAGAACACATAGATAATACTAAATCTCGTTGTGTTCATCTTAAGCAATTGAATATCTTAGGTCACGGACCATACATCCACAAAATCGAAATAAAAAAGTCTAATACAATATTTTTAACAAGAAAACCTAAACATAGTTATGTCCTCAAATCAATTGAGGATATACCCCAACTTTCTTGAATGATTACTAATATCAAAGCTTCACATCAATGGCTCCTTTCAATCGCCACCTACACCTTTACAAATAGGACAAAATATAAGGAATTAATACATTAGAATTCACTAAATATTGTGAATGCATTAAAATCTTTCTAAGAGAACATTTGAATAAAACATGCTCTTTTTGGAGAAAACCTCATAATATAAGTATAAGAAATAACTTGAAGTCAACAAAACAAATATAAGTCAAATTTCATAACATAGCATTAACAGTACTTCAAAACATTTAAGCATATTACCTCCTACAAATGGTCATCCTAAGAATTACTTAAGTAAGACAAGAAGAGACTTCTCATACACCCTCTTCAAGCACACCTAAATAATCCTTAAGAATATCTAAGATAAAATTATTCTCATTTAAACATTCAACTCACAATATAAGGTTACTCTAAGATGCCCTTGAGAAAAATATGATGATACCGCCCATAAATCCTCTTCAAGACTACTCAAGCAACCCTCAAAGAAACCCTAGATAGGGATACTATTAGTCAAATTACATTAAATTAAGTCATAATTATCGTTAATTAAATTGATAGACATTACATCAAATAAGGACTTCACATAATGGTTATGGGAAATACCTAGGGAACCTACACCCTAACACCTTCAAAGCCTACTTGTGCCATGTCTAGATAGAGTCTCATTCAACTACCTAAATGTTGTAGAACTAATCCAATACAAGAATGTATCCCACATGATGAGAATAGGAAATAACCAACCTACACGATACTAACTACGCATGGAATCCAGAGTCTACCCTACTTCGATGGAGGGTGTTCTACTTGCCAAGGGTAGAACTAGGACACATCTATTGTAAGCATATGGTTAAATAATATCAATGGTTATTTTTACTCTAATCTCAGAATAAGTAGAGTCATTCCCCAATCATACTCACTCAGTTCTACCTTTAGTTGTGATAAAGTAGTTCTATCACAAGGGCATATAAAATATACCATATAGTACTCACAACCAAATCATAATACACCTTACAAAGGATCGATCCACTAGGGCTGCCACTCAATGGTAAATAGGATAGCTCAATGTCTTTCTTAGAGTTGGTTTCGTGTCGTTCCAGCTAACATATCCATAAGTCCATCATTCACTCAAGAAGGATACCATTACGACTTTGAACTTCAAGGATATTATAACCTTCTTCTAGTTTAAAGGTTCCAAGTTAATGACCCTCTTAACCATGTTAAAGGCCATATTTCAATCACATATGCATATACATGAGAAAATTTCTTTATTCTACGAAGTTTAGGGTCGTATTCACATTCTTATTGTGTCATGTAAAACAACATAGGTCTACAAAAACAAAACACATTTCATCATCATCTTATCATATGTACAATCACATTCAAGTCGCACATAAAGACAATTAAGTCTACTACTAGTCACCCTATCTGTTTCTATAAAAAATATCAACATAATCAATCATAAGACACATATAATAAATTAGGAAGAATCATACTTCAACCTCAAGTATACACACATAAGGAAATCACCATAGTCTATCTTTATCACCTATCACCAATTAGGAAAAGAAATTCTTTGACTTCACTCATACACATATACCACATAAGAATTCAGAATGAACTCCTATTCAAGCTATGACAAGATAACTTCACAAGTCATAAAGTAATACCGTCAATGCTACATTCTTTACAATTATAACACATAAGCACGACCACAATAACTGGAGCATACCAATACACACAATTTAATAACTATACTACACAATATATTAGAGGTTAAGTTAACATACCACTATTCCATCATCAACACCTCGAATCCTTATCGATTCTGATTAATTCAATATAGAAAGTCTCTAACCAATTGACATACACCCCAATCAAATATACTAATCAAACCATACAATGATTCAACATTATACAATATGGAATTCATCAAATTAAGGCATCAAGTATAATATTGTATCATAATCAATACATATATCAATAGCAATACAATCTAGATAAGAATTCAATACTATAAAGATATGATCAAATAACCTATAATATAGGAAAAATTAGGATCATTGATTTATAGGAATTTTTGTTAAAAAATCATTGAATCAACAACAATTATATCATAAATTATTCATTCAAATAATTTTATATAAGAACTCATGACTAGATATCAAAATAGAAGAGTATATCTTTTGAGAAGTCTTAGAAAAGCTTTTTGAAATTTTGCTCCTTGAAGAAAGAATATTAAAGGATAAAAACCATATATTCATTGTTGATTATCCATGAAAATGATAAAGAATTGATACAAAAAGCAAGATCCAATCTCCCACCTTGCTTGAAGCTCTTATGGAGTTCTAGACGATTCTTCTTTGAGGTTCTAGTTTTGAATTTCAAAAATGAACTTATCTTGGGGTTCTAGACTTATAAAACAACTTTAAATACAAAAAATACCTTAATTAACTGCCTATTTTACTTTTAAAATGCTAGGTGAAATACCCAGTTTGTCCTCACTTGGCCGAGACCTTGAAAAATCTTCAAGTGTTACTCGACGAAGGCATCGACAGAACGTCGACCAGGCGTTAAGCCATGCTGGCAAGTGTCATTTGGTATAGAGACTCCTCAACTGGGGGGCTTAAGATCCAACTACCAAGAATGGGGCTACGCGCCAATCAAGGGGACGTCATGGACCAACTGTCCGTGGATTGGCTTCGTTGGTTGGGACTATTTTTTGAGAGTTTATACCCAAAAGTTGGGTCCTCCTCGAGGACGAGTAGGGTGGTACTTGGGGAGTCATGCCCTGACATTTCTAACCTAAATACGTATGTTTAGGTTTTGAGAAACTCTCAAATAAATTTAAACCAAAACAAACACGTAAAACATGCAAAGGCTTACTAGAACACTCAACACGTCTCAAGGCTAATTTCCAAATTTCTTGGATGTTCTTGGACGTTTGACTTCCAATCACTTCCAAAATTTACACATTGTGTCTAAACACTATTATCAACAACTTTAAGACTTTACAATCTCATGACACACATGTTACGATCTAGCTTCACCTAGTGCATTTTAGAGGTGTTAAATCCCGAGTATATTGAGACTTATTATGCCATATGTTAGTGGAGGATGAAAGGGTTAACTTAAAGCCTTTAGTAGCAACTTGGAGAACTCTAGTACGCTGGAACATCTAAGTGATCAAAATGAGGAATAGATGGGAGCTTCGTTATTATTTGGCCCTCCTGATCATCCCCTACTATATAAGAATCCCCATGCCAATGCTCTTCTTTGATATTATTATTCCAAGGCTGGCCTCCTTAGGTTAGCGGAGTATGGACTCGTTCTAAGATTGAATGAAAGTGTTGGTGATGAACCCTAACAAGAAACAAGCCGCAGTACTGATGTCGCTCTTCTTAATGGTTTCCCATGTCTTGATCCACCTTGTTGTTGTATCGGAAATTAGTGGTGCAAGACATCCTTTCAAGTCATATAGGGATTGAGTAGGAAATCCATCATATGCAAGTGTATCACCTTAAACTCTACCAAGTATGATAGTAATGTTTTCTCCACTACAGCCGACTTCCTTTCCACATATAATAAATGACATCACCAATCTGAAGGCACTGTCTTCTTCTTCACATTAGTACCAGCTCTCAATATAGAGTATAGAATTCAGTAACCCCTGTGGGGATGAGGGACCTTTTGACCTGGTAAACTGCTCAAGCATGTTAAAATGGAAGGTGTCCCTCACCCATGATTATTTTTCGTCAAGGCCCTTTATAGAAAGTATCTTCTCCTCACAAATAGTCAGCAGCCAATACTCTTTTAAATCTATTAAGTATATAGGAAGGAGGGACAACAGGTAGTAGTAGATCCACAAGAGGTGTTTGATCTAGAATATATCTGCTAGGGAGGAGAAACTGTGACTCTAGCCGACTAAACACGGGACCTAGCACAGATCTCAACCCACCGATGCAGTAATTTTTTATCGTAATTCAGCTCAAAGAACGCAACTCGTGATTCACAATATCTGAGTTATGCTCAAGAACCTTAGATGATGGCTTTTTTCCTATGCCTTTGCATTCCTTGGGAGGCTCGGTCCTCCCATTCATGGGATATTCTACTCCCCATTTATATATAACAATCCCTTGTGATCTTCTTACAGGAAGGAATGTCAAGATTTGTTCTAGCCATATCTTCAAAAATATCAAAAGGACTTACAGATAATTTGAGCAAAATTTGAGAAATATAGTTTCACATAGACTCGCTAATTCATTCGGTGAGTTGTCAAATATCTTTGGCAAAATAGATAAGGCTCGCCAAAATTATTGGCTCAAAAGTTCCATCAAATGATGGCATGTCGAATATGACAAGGGCCTTTTGGTGAATGGCTCAAAAAATTTACTAAGCAAGGAATAACCCATCGAAAGTTACAGTACATTTTTGGGGTTTGGAGCGCATAAAGAGGGATTAAGAAGGACCTTTAGCAAGTGACATAGTGCACTCGGAGAAATCGGCCTTCTCAGAAAAAATTAAAGAACTTACTAAATATTAATCGTGAAATAAAATGCCATAATGGTGATTCGGTGAACCGCCATGTGTTTCGGCAAGCTCGACTTAGCTCTCCAAACGACCCAAAGTGCTTATTTTGAAAAAATGATTTCAAAAATTCAAATCCGCATCCCAAAAAAAAATTAAAACAAGAAAAAATGTCAATTAGACCTAGACTCATACTACCCATAACACCAGGATACTCTTCCTTCTCCCTATGTAGAAAATTTTTCCCATTTAACTTATTTTACACAAGAGAATGACGCCAAGCTCTCTATCATTAGGAAATTATGTCATTTAACACAAATGCAAGTTACTTAGAGTTCACCAGACTAAAACTAACAATATTTGGACGATGCCCTACACTTCTTTTCAATTTTAAGACACAAAAAACATCAAAATTCAACAGTATTGGCATTATAGGTACGATATTCAAATTAACATAGGCACATAAACATACTAGTACGATCAGACAGGCTCAACACACATCACGAAGAGAAAAAATCATTGCAAATGATTAAAAACTCTAAATATAAATTTTGGGTTAAGAAAACTAATCTTCTATAAAAAATAATAAAGTCAAAAATCTAAAAGGCGATTATATCCAACAGCGAACGCAAAGTTGATGACTAAAATGTGATAAAAGTGCAAAAATACAGAAAGTCTTGACCAGTGTGAGTTTTCGAAGCTCAAAAGTTAGGGAAAATAAAAGAGTATGACGGTTTAAAGATTTTTCCTTTAAAATCCATCCAGTTTTCACCTATTGCATGATATAAGTTTTGATCCCCGACAAATTCGGTGACACAAGGTGTGGGCACTAACTTTGCCGAGTTTTAGAGGAGCTCCTGCTCATTTGGGGTTCTAACGACAGAAAATATCAAGATCTCCGACCTGGTCTGTGACTTGACAATTTTTTCCTGGGCTCGCTCAGTTTTAAGGACTACAATTCCAATATTCTCTGAGTCCAATGACGGTCAAAGCCGAGCGCATCACCAACTGGACTTTTAGCACTCCACATTGTGTCTGTCAAACATATTCCGCAGTTTGAACTTAACAATCAACACAACATTATTTCAAAATTGAAAAGAAGAATGTAAATGTAACTTGGGTTTCCTCTAAAGCAGTGTCTTAGTTAACCCCATGGCACGACACAAGTCCTCATTCAATCTCAATGTAACACCTCTAAAGTGAATTAGGTGAAACTAGAACCTATTATGTGTGTAATGAGGTTATAAAGTCCTAAAATTGTTAATAAAAGTGTGTATAGGCAGTGTTTAAACTTTGGAAGTGTTTTGAAGTGAAACGTCCAAGATGTTCGGAAACTAGTCTAAGTTTAACCAATGTGTTCTAATGTTCGGTATTGATGTTTTGGGGCATCGTTTGAGGGTGAAATTGAGTACCAATGGTTCCTACTCATAGAATTAACTGTAAAGGGTCAACACTTCTGAGAAGGACGCCCCAAAGAACAGCCAAAGGGTCCTTGAGGAGGACCTTAACATGGCCCAAGCAAGCTGAAGAGCGGAGCATGTTTTGGCAGTGGCTGCGCATCGCACCTGTAACACTGAAACGAAAAAATGTTAAATGCTACGTGGGGCCAACACGAACCATTCAATCTTAAAATTTTCATGAACCAATAATAAGACGACCCCGCGACACCAAAGTGACATCCCTGATTTGGTCACATCGTTTTTAAGTCAAAATTAATTTCGTGAAAATGTCCAATAAGTGCAGGGGTCTTATGGTTAATCTAGGTATGACTTATTGACAGTGATTGAGTCTTTTTAAATCCGTATACTCACCACTAAAAGATAAACCCTGAACTCCAACAAAATCTCTCCATTCCATCTCTCAAAAACATCCATTGATTAGGCTTTCCATCTCCATACAAGAAGACCGATTTTCTGAGCTTTTATCCTTCAATTTTGTGGGATTTTCTTCACATAAGGTATGGTGTTTAATATTTGTATTCTATTCCATTCAAGGATTAAATTGAAATAGCTTTCAAATATGATCACAAAAATGAAATATTCTATTTCAACTTCTAACCATGTTTTCTTGCATGAAATCATTTGGATCAATATTTTATCATTGAATTGTTATTAATTTGATAATTTTAGATAAAAATTACTATGAAACCATGCAAACCATAAAATTATAGTTTTTAATATTTTATGGGTGATTTGATCATGTCACAATTATATTAAATTCTTGTGTAGTTTACTTTGGGCTATTGAATTATGTAAGAAGCATGTTAGATTGTATATAGTTTGTCCTAAATTTGTTAAGATCATATTGTATTATCTTGTATCATTGTATATTGTTATTATTGGGTTCAATTGGTTACCATGGTTATTGGTAAGTGTAACGACCTGTTTAGTCGTTTTGAGCAGCAGATTTTATTTCTGGAAAAACTGGCTGAGACGACTGATCCCACGACGGACCGTCATGAGCACGACAGACCGTCGAGGGGGTCTCGTTACAAAACACTTAGAATTCAAAAATTTGGGTACTGAAATCGACTCTCTGAACTTCGTGACGAAGTGGCAGGACGGACCGTCACAGGCATGACGGGCCGTCACAGACTCTTTAATAAATCGAGTCTCTAAACCTTGTGACGGAAGCAGCAGGATGGACCGTCGCAGGCACGACGGGCCGTCACAGTCTGCGTAACCCTGACTGGGTCGGATTTCTGTTTAATATTTTAAGGGGCGTTTTGGACTATTCCTAAATATAATTACAAAGTTAGTGGTTGAATATTAATAATCCAATTTCTTGAGGGTTAAAGGAGATAACCTTAATTTAATTAGTGGGTTACTTTTGTCATCTTTTATACTTAATTATATGCTAATTAGGGTAAAAGAAAGAGGGTTGAAGAAGAAAAATAGATAGAACAAAGAGAGGGAGAAGAACGATCGAGAGAGAGGAGAAACAAAGAGGAAAACAAAGTTTTGGGGAATTTGCTTGCTCGATCACTAATCTTCGGTGGAGGTAGGTTATGGTTTTTATGCTATTCAAAGTAAACTCTTAATAGCGAATGATATGTATTGAGTAGTGTTGTAAACCCTTCTATATCCTTAATTGAATGTTTGCATGGATGTGATGATATAAATGTGATGAAATAAGCATGATGAAGCTATTGAATCCTAAATCTTGAAAACCTCTTGTTAATGATGATGCCTTGGTATAAAAGAAGGCTTGATGAACTAAAAGAATGAGGTTAGGGGATCGGGTGTCACGAACTGACACGTAGAAATAGGGGGATCGGGTGTCACGAACCGACACGCAGTAATAGGGGGATCGGGTGTCACGAACCGACACGTAGTATTAGGCGGATCGGGTGTCACGAACCGACACGTAGTACTAGGGGATCGGAGTGTCACGTTCCGACACAAGAGGAATAAAGAGAGTGAATCTTGAATTATGGTAATATACTCAGATTTCATGAACCTATTTCCCAAAGGAGTATGGTATGGAGGATTGCGTCCTCATGGGTGTACTTGGCGTACTTATTAATGATTATAGTACTTGTTGTTGCTACTTGTTGAGTATTGTAGTTGATTTTATGATATTATCTGATATATACTGTTTTCTATTTTGAGTTGGCCGATGATACCTACTCAGTACCTGTGTTTTGTACTGACCCCTACTTGTATGTTTTCTTTTTATTATTTGTGGAGTGCAGCAAACGTACCGTCATCTTCAACTCAACAGCAACTCTAGCCATTCTTCGTCACATAAGATTTCAGGGTGAGCTAAAGCTTCTAGCTTGGACTGGATCTTCTTCTTCATGTCTTGATGCCTTGAAGTTCTGGCATAGACTAGCTATTATTTATGTTTAGTTTCTTAGATACTCTTAGCTTTAGTAATTTGAGGATAGATGTTCTTGTGATGATGACTTCCAGATTTTGGGGATAATGATAAGTTTGAGTTTTAGAAGTTGATTATTGGTTTCGTTAATGAGTTTTAAGTCTTCCACATTATTTTTATGTTTTAAATGTTGGGGTTTTGATTGGTTGGTTCACTCACATAGTAGGATAAGTGTGGGTGCCACTCGCGGCTCGTTTTGGGTCGTGACAAACCTTGTATCAGAGCATTAGGTTCGTTGGTCTCATCACACAAGAACGAGTCTAGTAGAGTCTTGAGGAACGGTGGGGGGATGCCTTTACTTTTCTTTTAGAGGCTGCAAGACTTTAGGAAAATTCCATTCTTTCTTTCTTTCGTGTTATTACTTGGATCCAATTGGTATCTAAGTGATTCAAATTGGTATCTGACCATCTTCACTCTATTTCGTAGATGGTTAGAACTAGAGCAACAACTGCGCCAACACAAACACCGGCAAGACAAGATGCATCCGAGCCAGCCACTGAGACTGTAGCTCGAAGAGGAGAAGTGGCAAGAGGCCGCGGTAGAGGTCGCGGGAGGACGTCCTCTAGAGGAAGAGGACAAGCAGCTGGCCCATCTGGTACTAGGGCGGTGACTCCCCCAGCGACAGAGGAAGTGTTAAGAGAGGGTGAGGAAGGGGAAAATGAGAAAGTGCAGAATGAGGAATTACCACCCCAACCTACCCCAGAGATGATCAACCAGGTTCTTGCCTATCTTAGCGGGTTATCTGATCAAGGCCAGACACCTCCAATGTTTTCTGCACCAGCACCTCAGGTTCCGTAGGTACAACATGCAACTACTGTGGCTCCCCGCATGAATGCCTCATTAGAAATAGGCACGTTTCCTCGGCTGTCTACAGGGCGTATAATGACAAGTGATCAGCATGAACTTTTCAGTAAGATCTTGAAATTGAAACCCCCAGTCTTCAAGGGTGCTGAATCTGAGGATGCCTACAATTTTCTGGTTGATTGTCATGAGCTGCTACACAAGATGGGTATAGTAGAACGATTTGGCGTTGAGTTTGTGACTTATCAGTTTCAAGGGAACGCCAAAATGTGGTGGCGGTCACATGTTGAGTGTCAACCAACAGAGGCACCACCTATGACTTGGGCATCATTCTCTAGTTTTTTTATTGAGATGTATATACCCCGTACTTTGAGGGATAGGAGGAGAGATGAGTTCTTGAGCCTAGAGCAAGGTAGGATGTCAGTTACTGCGTATGAGGCTAAGTTTCGCGCATTATCCAGGTATGCCACCCAGCTTTGTTTCAGTCCACAAGAGCAGATTCGCCGTTTTGTGAAGGGGTTGAGGTCAGATTTGCGGATTTCAGCCTTACAGGTAGCGGCTACAGTGAAATCCTTTCAGGAAGTGGTAGACTTCGTGATAGAGGTGGAGGGAGTGAAGCCAGATGACTTCACCTTGGCATTGACATCTAAAAGGTTTCGTAAGGGAGGTGAGTTTAATGGTTCTTACTCCAGAGGGCAGGGTTTAGGAGGCTTCCCAGCCCGACCTATCCAGTCTTCACTACAGACTGTAGTTGGGGGTCCATCGCAGATCGGCCAACATTTCTCTAAGTTTGGTGGTTATCCCCAGACTTCATCATTCTCACACGGACCTATGCTTGAATCCAGAGAATGTTATGGATGTGGAGAGACTGGACATATTATGAGAAATTGTCCAAAACCGAGTTACAGAACCCCAATAATTAGAGGTAGAGGTGGTCATGGAAGAGGTCGTTATTCGGGAGGACGTGGTGGCCGAGGTGATGGTGGTCACCAAAACGGCCGGGGTAACGGGCAAACTGGAACAACTGCAACGCAACATGGTAGGGGCAATGGGCAGACAGGTGATAGGGCCCATTGTTATGCTTTCCCTGGGAGATCCAAAGCGGAGACATCTGATGCTGTCATCACAGGTAATCTTTTGGTTTGTGATTGCATGGCTTCTGTATTGTTTGACCCTGTATCCACTTTTTCTTATGTATCTTCCTCATTTGCTAATGGTCTTAATTTACATTGTGAATTGCTTGACATGCCTATTCGTGTTTCTACTCCGGTGGGTGAGTCTGTAATAGTTAAAAAGGTGCATAGGTCTTGTCTTGTGACTTTTGTGGGGAGCAATACTCATGTAGACTTGGTTATCTTAGAAATGGTTGACTTCGATGTAATTTTGGGTATGACTTGGCTTTCTTCAAATTTTGCAATCTTGGATTGTAATGCTAAAACTGTGACGTTACCAAAGCCTGGGACATATCTGTTAGTGTGGGAGGGTGACTACACTTCCAATCCGGTTCGTATCGTCTCCTTTCTTCGTTCTAAGAGAATGGTTAGTAAGGGTTGTTTAGCTTTCTTGGCACACCTCAGGGATGATACTACCCAAGTACCTTCAATCGAGTCGGTTGCGATAGTCCGCGAGTTTTTAGATGTGTTTCCTGCAGACCTTCCTGGTATGCCACCGGATATAGATATTGACTTCTGCATCAATCTTTAACCGGGTACTCGCCCCATTTCTATACCCCCTTATAGAATGGCTCCCGCTTATATAAGGGAGTTAAAGGCCCAACTTCAAGAGTTGTTGAGCAAAGGTTTCATTAGACCAAGTGTATCCCCTTGGGGTGCTCCTGTTTTGTTTGTGAAGAAGAAGGATGGAAGCTTTCAGATGTGCATAGACTACAGACAACTGAATAAGGTAACGGTTAAGAACAAGTATCCTCTTCCTCGCATTGATGATTTATTCGATCAGTTACAAGGTGCTTGTACCTTCTCAAGAATCGACTTGAGATCTGGTTATCATCAATTGAAAATACGGGCAACAGATGTGGTTATCATCAATTGAAAATACGGGCAACTATTTCTTAGTAATGTCTTTCGGGCTTACGAATGCCCCTGCTGCTTTCATGAGCTTGATGAATGGGATTTTTAAGCCATATCTGGATCTCTTTGTCATTGTATTCATTGATGATATACTGGTATACTCAAAGAGCAAGAAAGAACATGAGGAGCACTTGAGAATTGTGTTGGAAAAGTTGAGGGAGAGAAAGCTTTATGCCAAATTCTCTAAGTGTGAGTTTTGGCTAGATTCAGTGTCCTTCTTAGGGCACGTAGTTTCTAAGGATGGAGTGATGGTGGATCCATCTAAGATTGAAACAGTGAGCAATTGGGTAAGACCTACAAATGTGTCAGAAGTAAGGAGCTTTGTTGGTTTAGCTAGCTACTACCATCGATTTATCAAGGGGTTCTCTTCTATTGCTTCCCAATTGACAAGCTTGACTAAACAGAATGTCCCATTTGTATGGCGGACGAGTGTGAAGAAAGCTTTCAGAAGCTCAAGACTTTGTTGACTACCGCACCAATCCATACCCTGCCAGTGGAAGGTAAGAATTTCACTGTCTATTGTGATGCACCCTACTCGGGTTTGGGTGCAGTACTAATGCAAGAGAAGAATGTAATTGCTTATGCTTCGAGGCAATTAAAGGTGCACAAATGTAATTCTCCGACCCATGATTTGGAGTTGGCTGCGGTAGTGTTTGCATTAAAGCAATGGAGACACTATCTATATGGGGTTAAGTGTGAAGTCTAAACGGATCATCGTAGCCTACAGTATGTCTTTACTCAGAAAGATTTGAATTTAAGACAGAGAAGGTGGATGGAACTACTGAAATATTATGACATCACTATCTTGTATCATCCGGGAAAAGCTAATGTTGTGGCAGATGCTTTAAGTAGAAAGGCAGGGAGCATAGGAAGTCTAGCCCACTTGCAAGTTAAAAGACGCCCATTGGCTAGAGAGGTACATATTCTTGCTAATGACTTAATGAGGCTAGAAATAAATGAGAAGGGAGGATTTTTGGCCTGTGTGGAGGCGAGATCTTCCTTTCTTGACAAAATTAAGGGAAAGCAGTTTAATGATGAGAAGCTGATTCGGATTCGAGATAAGGTGTCGCGAGGAGTGGCTAAAGAAGCAAAAATCGACGAGGAAGGTGTTTTAAGAATTAAGGGAAGGGTATGTGTACCCCGCGTCGATGATTTGATTCACACTATCCTTACAGAGGCTCATAGTTCAAGGTATTCGATACATCCTGGTGCAACCAAGATGTACCGTGACCTAAAGCAACACTTTTGTTGGAGTAGAATGAAGCGTGACATTGTTGATTTTATCGCCAAATGTTCAAATTGTCAGCAAGTAAAATATGAACACCAGAGGCCCGGAGGAACACTTCAGAGAATGCCCATTCCAGAATGGAAGTGGGAGAGAATTGCAATGGACTTCGTGGTTGGTCTTCCAAAGACAATGGGTAAGTATGACTCCATTTGGGTAATCGTTGATAGGTTATCTAAGTCTGCTCACTTCATTCCGGTTAAGGTGACTTACAATGCAGAGAAGTTAGCCAAACTTTACATCTCAGAAATTGTTCGATTGAATGGGGTTCCACTCTCCATCATATCGGATAGAGGTACGCAGTTTACTTCTAAGTTTTGGAAAACATTGCATGCGGAATTGGGTACTAGGTTGGACCTTAGTACTGCGTTCCATCCTCAGACCGATGGTCAGTCTGAGCGAACGATTCAAGTGTTGAGGATATGCTTCGTGCATGTGTGATACAATTTTGTGGTCATTGGGATAGCTTCTTACCCTTAGCAGAGTTCTCATACAACAATAGCTATCACTCAAGTATTGATATGGCCCCATTTGAGGCACTGTATTGGAGAAGATGTAGGTCTCCCATTGGGTGGTTTGATGCATTTGAAGTTAGATCGTGGGCTACTGATCTTCTGAGAGAATCGATAGATAAAGTGAAATGCATTCAAGAAAAGCTTTTAGCGGCTCAAAGTAGACAAAAAAATATGCAGATCGAAAGGTTAGGGACTTCGAGTTTATGGAGGGTGAGCAAGTCTTGTTGAAGGTTTCGCCCATGAAAGGGGTGATGCGGTTTGGTAAGCGAGGTATGCTAAGACCAAGGTATATTGGTCCATTTGAAGTTCTGAAGCGCGTGGGTGAGGTAGCTTATGAATTAGCCTTTCCCCCAGGACTGTCCTGAGTGCACCCAGTATTTCATGTGTCTATGTTGAAAAGATACCATGGGGATGGAAACTACATCATTCGTTGGGATTCAGTTCTGCTTGATGAGAATTTGTCTTATGAGGAGGAGCCTGTTGGTATTCTAGATAGAGAAGTCCGCAAGTTGAGGTCAAGGGAGATTGCATCCATCAAGGTTCAATGGAAGAATCGACCAGTTGAAGAATCCACTTGGGAGAATGATACCCACACCTGTTTACAGATTCAGGTACTCCTTTTTGCCCTTGTTTCTTTTCTTGTGATCGTTCGAGGACGAACGATGGGTAAATTGGTATCTATTGTAACGACCTGTTTAGTCGTTTTGAGCAGCAGATTTTATTTCTGGAAAAACTGGCTGAGACGACGGATCCCACGATAGACCGTCATGGGCACGACGGACCGTCGAGGGGGTCTCGTTCCAAAACACTTAAAATTCTGAAATTTGGGTACTGAAATCGACTCTCTGAACTTTGTGACGAAGTGGCAGGACGGGCCGTCACAGACTCTTTAATAAATCAAGTCTCTAAACCTTGTGACGGAGCGGCCGGGATGGACCGTCGCGAGCACGACGAACGTCCACGATCTGCGTAACCACTGGCGGGTCGGATTGCTAATATTTTAAGGGGCGTTTTGGACTATTCCTAAATTTAATTACAAAGTTAGTGGTTGAATATTAATAATCTAATTTCTTGAGGGTTAAGGAGATAACCTTAAATTAATTAGTGGGTTACTTTTGTCATCTTTTATACTTAATTATATGCTAATTAGGGTAAAAGAAAGAGGGTTGAAGAAGAAAAATAGAAAGAACAAAGAGAGGGAGAAGAACGATCGAGAGAGAGGAGAAACGAAGAGGAAAACAAAGCTTTGGGGAATTTGCTTGCTCGATCACTAATCTTCGGTGGAGGTAAGTTATGGTTTTTATGCTATTCGTAGTAAACTCTTAATAGCGAATGATATGTATTGGGTAGTGTTGTAAACCCTTCTATATGCTTAATTGTATGCTTGCATGGATGTGATGATATAATTGTGATGAAATAAGCATGATGAAGCTATTGAATCCTAAATCTTGAAAAACTCTTGTTAATGATGATGCCTTGGTATAAAAGAAGGCTTGATAAACTAAAAGAATGAGGTTAGGGGATCGGGTGTCATGAACCGATACGTAGAAATAGGGGGATCGGGTGTCACGACCCGACACGTAGTAATAGGGGGATCGGGTGTCACGAACCGACACGTAGTTTTATGGGGATCGGGTGTCACGAACCGACACGTATTATTAGGGGATCGGAGTGTCACGTTCCGACACAAGAGGAATAAAGAGAGTGAATCTTTAATTATGGTAATATACTTAGATTTACTGAACCTATTTCCCAAAGGAGTATGGTATGGAGGCTTGCGTCCTCATGGGTGTACTTGGCGTACTTATTAATGATTATAGTACTTGTTGTTGCTACTTGTTGAGTATTGTAGTTGATTTTATGATATTATCTGATATATACTGTTTTCTATTTTGAGTTGGCCGATGATACCTACTCAGTACCTGTGTTTTGTACTGACCCCAACTTATATGTTTTCTTTTTATTATTTGTGGAGTGCAGCAAACGTACCGTCATCTTCAACTCAACCGCAACTCTAGCCAGTCTTCGTCACACCAGATTTCAGGGTGAGCTAAAGCTTCTAGCTTGGACTGGATCTTCTTCTTCAGGTCTTGATGCCTTGAAGTTCTGGCATTGACTAGCTATTATTTATGTTTAGTTTCTTAGATACTCTTAGCTTTAGTAATTTGAGGATAGATGTTCTTGTGATGATGACTTCCAGATTTTGGGGATAATGATAAGTTTGAGTTTTAGAAGTTGATTATTGATTTCGTTAATGAGTTTTAAGTCTTCCACATTATTTTTATGTTTGAAATGTTGGGGTTTAGATTGGTTGGTTCGCTCATATAGTAGGATAAGTGTGGCTTCCACTCGCGGCTCATTTTGGGTCGTGACAGTAAGAGCCTTTATGGATTGAGCTACTGAATTGGCTATAGATTGGAGGTGTTGTGGTTCGACTGATGGTATGTTGACCTAACATTTTCTATATTTTATACTATATTTGTTTTAATTGTGATGTTTGGTATTGTCTACTTATGGTGGCGGTGCTTGTGTGATATGATTATGAAGAATGTGGTCTCGTAGCCATTACTTTATGAATTATGGTTTTATCATATAATAACTTGCATATGTAATCATTGAGAAGGTCGATATGACTTATGTTTATATGTGAATTCATAATATGAGTTCTTCTATATGATGATAGATATCTATAGTAGACTATGGTGATGCCTTAATGTGTGTTAGTTGATGTTGAAGTATAAATCCTCCTAGTTTCTTATATGATTTGTTTGATGTGTTATGTTAATGTTTCTATAGGAATGAGTAGGGTGAATTGTAGTATACTTAGTTTACCCTATGTCATAATTGAACATAATTGTACATATAATAAGATGAAGTATGTGTGTTTTGTGGTGTAGACTTTTGTCCCTCTACTTCATGCATGAAATGTGAATATGACTCTTGACTTTGTAGGCTAAATCACCTCTATCATAAATTTGTATGTATGATTGAAATATGACCTTGGACAGAGTTAAGAGGGTCATTATGTGAAACTTCAAACCTAGATACAAGGTTATGATATCCATGAAGTTGAAAGTTATGATGATATGTTTCTTTTGTGAATGTTGGACTTAGGGGTTGGTTGGATCGAACGACATGAAATCATCCTTAGGAAAGTCATGAGACTATCCTATTTGACCATTTTGTGGCGGCTCTAGTCGACCCTCTTTGATAAGGTGTATTATGATTTTGTTATGACTTTTATATGGTACCTCTTCATATGCTCTTGTGATAGAATTACTCTATAACATTAAGGGCTAGCACCGAGTGAGTATTCTTGGGAGTGACTCTACTTAAGATGAGACTACGGAACAAAGAAACCCTTGATATTCCTTAACCATATGGCTACATGGGATCTGTCCTAGTTCAACCCTTGGTAAGTAGAACACCCTCTATTAGAGTAGGGGAGTCTCCGGATTCCATGCCTAGATAGTATGGTCTATATCTTTTATTGTCTATTCTAATAATGTGGAATAAATTATAGTGTTTGAAAAGTTCTATAATGTTTAAGTAGTGGAATGGGACTCTATGTAGACATTGCACGAGTAGGCTTTGAAGATGCTAGTATGTAGGTTCTAGGAATTCTTCAAAACCATTATGTGAAGTCCTTAATTGTTTAATGTCTCTTAAATGGTTTAATTAATGTAGTGATTTATGTTAATGGTATGTGAACGACAAGTTAATTATCTAGAGTAGCTTTAAGGATTTCTTTGGTAGGCTTGGAGAGGGTATATGGGAGGTCTATTCATGTCTTACTTAGGTGAGTCTTAGATTAATTCTAGGTAGGGAGATTAATTTATGATATCGGAATTATATTATCTTAGGTTGTATTTAGGACCACTTTGGTGTGTGTATATAGGTTGTATGGGAGGTCACTTCATAACTAACTCAAGTGAGACTTAGAATAGCCTTTGGTAGGAAGGTCTGATGTTTATGTGATTTGAAGTGATCTTGATGTTATATTGTGGATTGTGACTTATATCTGTTTATGCTGACTTGAAAGTTACTCTTGTACTTATATTATGAAGTTTTACTCAAAGAGATCAAGTTTTATACAAATGTTCTTTTAGCATGGTTTTAATTGCTTATCGCCATATTTAGTGCATTCTAATGTGCTAATTCCATTATTTTTATCTTATCTCTAAGGGTGTAGGTGGAAATTGAGAGTAGACCTGTGAAGGGAATTTTGGACTTTCTTGGACTTTAGTATCGATTAAAGAAAAGTTAGGGTATGTCCTCAATAGATGGGAAGACATTACTATGTTTATTTTTCTTTGTTAAAAGTATTGTAAAAAACTTAGATATTTCTATATTGTTGATGTATTGTCCATGAACCCAAGATATTTGTGTGTCTAAGATGGAAACCTTGATAGTTAGTCTTTCCTATGATTTTCTATGAAATATATTGTGACATATTATTCGATTATGTGAAAAGTTATAATTCCGCCCGACTTTTCATAAATTTATGCATTGAATGATGTCAAAGGGCTGGTAAAAGACCTCTGAGAGGTCAAGTACGCCATGCAAAGGTTTGAGTATACCATTTATCCTAGGATATACTCTCAGGTCGTGACACTTCATTCTTATAGTTGGCTATAGTATCACTATAAATATGCCCTTATTATCTCGGGTTTAAAGGAGGCCAACTATGAACCATTTGGGTCTCCAACTATTTGATCGAAACAGAATGAGATTTAACACTCTGGCTAAAGGTTTAAAGATCATCCTTCATCTCTTTCAAAATACTTTCCAACCACTCAACCTATCCAAAGATACGAAAAAGCATATACTCATACAAATCTCCCACGAAATTCTTTGGCTCTTTGAGCTTATTGGAAATTACATATCTATCCTCCTTCCCGTATCTATATTTCCCAGTGGGGTTACGTTCCCTCCACACTCTATCACGTTCTTTCCAATCTTCATCTTTGTTCCAAACTTGCTTACTATCCTACATCGTGTAGTTTGAATGATAACTACATCCTTTGTTGGCTAAATAATTCACCTCATCATTGTATAAAGACTCAAACATTGTCTCATAAAGGTTAACACACCTAACAACCACAATATTGAAACTTTAAGCACAAACTCCCACAAAAAGTTTCGACAAAATGTCAAGTTTTGTCCTTATATTGTCCATGTTCTGGTCCCTCTCTTGGTCTATCTCCAGCTGCTCCTTTGTCAATATAAACATGAGAGTGGAGACTTGATCTTCGCGGGTATACAAAGACCTATTAATTGTGGTCCTACTATCAAAAAGTTGGGATTCTATAAGGTACAGTTCTTGCATGAGAATTTTTAAGCTACACCATTGTTCACCAAATAAAGTCTTCAGTAGAAATACTACAACAAAATGTTTTTGGGAAAACCATGAGTTCGACATTGAAGCACCCACTTCTTAAGTAGTAGACCAATATCATGAATTTGAGAACCCTCAAAACTCCTGAATCTTTGATTGTTATCTCGATGATTCATCATCTTCGAAGGAGGGGAAAATCACAGTTGAAATGCAGTGACAAGCTCCTCCCACGAAGTGATTGAGTCTTGTGGCAATTATGTAATACTCCAAAAGCTCAAGGCCTAAAATAGATCCTAACATGAGTTAACAAGGGTTTTAACACTGTTTTAAGGTCAATAATAATTTATAACTTCCATTAAGGAAGTTTTAAATTCAAAATGTCAATTAACGTCCACGACAGCCGGAGACTAGTGCAAAAGGTGGTAGTGTAAATAAACCAATTTGATGTGGTTTTAGGAGTCAGAATTTGATGATATTTGGTTGTAAGGTGTATTGCATGTATTCAAATTTGTTTAGAATTGAAATTTCTGGGTACGACTTCCCAACAACCAACCAAAGGGTCATTGAGAAGGACCCTTTCAATTTGGCTAAAAGTTGTCTTTAGACAATAGCCATCGACGACTTGCAAGCGACCAGGCATGGTCCAATCGACGGATGATCACTTACACATTTTCATTAAAGGGTCATTTTGTAAACTCTCTGACCAAAATGACGGATGTTCATCATGGAGGGGGCCTTGGTCGTAGACTGACCTACGGCCCGTAGGTCGAGGTCTCATAAGTCAGGTCTGCAATTTCACTAGTGAGTTTAGTTAGTTCATTTAATTATGTTAGGTAGTTAGTGGCTTAATTAGTTAACAGGGGTTTGTTAATTAGGTTATTTAATTAATAATATAACATACCCTAAGTCTAAAACCTCACTTAACACCTCTCAATCACAAAACACAAATTGTTCTTCCTTCTCTCATATTTTGCTCTCACAAATAGAAGAACTCCTTTGAGGGGATAGGTCAAGTTATTTGGAAACCAATAAGGTTTTATTAATCCATCATTCTTCAAAATTAAAAAGTTATGGGATCGTTTGATTTTTGGGATTCCTTTCCCCAAAGGGTTTTTCCAAAATTGATTTTAAAAAGATGAGTTTCATCTGGGTTTTCTTCATATTACAAAATTGACTTTCTAAATTGTATTATTTATGATATTTTTTTTATTATAATTGTATTATGATGTATTATGACTCAATTATTCTATTTTATGATGAATTAACCTACTATGTGGAGTAGATTATGAAATTGACCAAGTCCCTAACCGTAGGTTATGAAATAGTAATGAATTGATATATAGTAATTCAAGTGACTTCATTATTGTATTAATTTCTATTGTGTGATAATATTACACCCATTTTTGGGTTGAATTGGAGGGTTGATGCTAAAACCTTGCATGATGGCTTGTGAAGGAGATTGGGGTAAGTCTTGTGATCTCACTCCTTTACTTAAATTATGATGTCTTGTACTTTGCGGTGAAGTTCAATTGGATTTATGTTGTAGTATGATTATGTAGATTCAGTATGATGATTAAATTGAGATGTCTTCATATATGATTATGGGATTATGATTAAGATTAAATGATATAACATTGGTTATTAAGTAGCTATCTACCTTATGATATTATGGCGATGTTAATGTGGTAATCTCAAATGTGAATGGTTGTATTGAATGGTTTTCTCATGAAATTCCTATTTAAATAATGACTATGACTATCTAAGGAGCTAATATACTATGACCTAAACTAGGTTTTGATTGTTGAAGAAAGATATTTCAAAAAGGGACTCAAGCTTAGCATCGAGTAACTAGTGGTGAGGAGCGTCCCTTTCCAAATTGGGAAGGTAGGTTCACTATTATACTCATGATATTGGATACTATAATGCATGTAGCATAAAAAGGGTCCTAACACATATCCTAGTTGTTGAAGTAGCTTTCCCCAATAGGAATACTAGCTAGTGGATCCACACAAATGTTATGTTCATGTTTTAGTACTACATTGGCAACTAGTCCACCTTCTTTCGGTGTAGGATTCCATTAAACCAGATCCACATTAGCTTATATGGTCTATGTCGGTTAAGGCAAGATGTTCCCAAAGGTAAAAGGAAAAAATAAAGTGAACTCTAACTAGGATAACCTGAGGGGTTTGGCTTTGTCCAGATAGGGGTATGGGACTCTACCTATACATTGCACTAGTTATCCTTGAGGGAAGTCTTAGAAGTATGTTCTTATATGCTTATATTCTTATAAATTCAAATGATATGTGTATTTTGATCTTACATGTTAATTATACTATGTGATATTGGTTTATTTATAAAAATGTGATTGGTCCTATTGCTAAAGTATGATGATCTCTACTCTTAATGGTATAGTATTTAAAGTTGGGCATTCTAATGGTTCTTCTTTAGTTTACTTGGTTGAGTGAGGTTATTGGGTCTCACTTAGTCATTGCATTAGTGGACATAATGTATATTTATGAGTAATTGTCTTGCTTAGGTTATGATGTCATGATGTCTTATGCATGCTTGTCGATATTATAACTTGACGATATAGTTATCTAGATTATGTTCACAATTATGTTTATATGCATGTTGACTTCACTAGACTTGGGATTTTTGATCTTGTGTTGTACATGGAATTGACTTAAGTAATCTATGTTTATTGACTTCTATTAATTCTTCAATGTGCATAAGGTATTTCCAGATTGACTTTGCATGCTTTTGAATAACTGTCCTTCTATGACATGATTTTATGGTGTATGTGCACATGATTTCTATGGTGTATGTGTGAACCCCATTTCTCCCTTTTACCGCAACATTTTAGGTTTCGATCGTTTAAGGGTTCATGATCACTTTTGAAGGAAGGCTTTGACTCATTCTTGTCGTCAAGTCTGAGAATGATGCCTTGTTATTACTCTAGCTTTGGTTCTTTTTTTTGGTCTAAGACAATTATTTGATTCTTCTTGTTTCAAGATATTGTTGTAATCCCTAAGTTGCATTTTTACATTTTCTAAGGGATTGTGCCCATACGGTTGGAATCCGTTTAGATGGTCTAATATTAGACATCCCTTTGAAGACTATATTATGTATGTTTTTTATCTGTGACATAAAAGTAGAAGACTATGTAATCTTCATATAAGAGGAGTCTACATATACTCGCTATGTATATATTATGTGTAATTGAGAAATCTAAGTAAACCCCATGAAGTATATGTAGATAAAAAGTTTTAATTTTTTGCACTTTTTGACCTATGAATGTAATGATGAATGCTAAAAGGCTAGTCCTAGTCTCTCCGAAGACAACGACGCCGGTTACGTCTAGTGGGTACTCCCCGGATGTGACAAATTCAGTCAACCACTTACATGTGTCTCCCATAAAAGAAAATGGGAATAACCTCAACAAGACCGACTCTTGGGATATACTCTTGAAGAAGACTGACCTTCAAACATCAACAGAATTTCTTAAATACTCATGGGATCCTCTTGAGATAACCCACCAAACAACACTTGTATTAACAAGAGATACAACATGGTTCTTGTAATGTGGAACACCACATTCCCTTCAGCCGGTTGCAAGCGAATTGACCCAATTCTGCTTATAAGATGAGGGTCATTAGCATTAGGCTCATTGAAATTGTTGAGGTTGATGATGTCGTCTGCATGTCCCACTTTGGCTACCATTTCTTCCGTTCACACTCATACATTTGATTCTAAAACACAGACAAGCAAACAAAAACTAAATATACGTAGATCCTACTATAAATAACCAGAACAAAATTCAACTTGAATAAGAAGCTTAACCCAAACCACTCCCCGGTAGTGGAACAATCTAGATTAGTGTTTTAAGGACACTTCTACCAATTTTGAGTTTCAACAATCGCTAATCATAATAATAATCCAACTAAATGAGTTGGGGTCGACTCCCAAAGGATGGTACATATTTAAGATTCAATAATAAAGTAGGAATATGTTCAATTAAATCATAGGAATAGACATTAAAGAATAAAAACATGATTTAAAATAAGGGTTTGACGCAAGTGACAACTAAGAGGGTGTTTTGATTTTAACTATCGGCTACAACAACAGAGACTAACACGAAATTAATAATATTGAGATGAGTTCTTGAGTTGTGACTCTATTATACACTAATGTAGACAAATTGGTAATTTCTACTATTAATAAATAGATTTAAATTAGTGGCTAAGCTAGACTTTAGTGGGGATAAACATTCTCCAGTATAATTTACCCCGAATCAAGATTATTTGTCTTGAAGGCCAACATCCAAATAAATAAGAAAAGTTTAAGTTTTAGTCCATTCACTCTCTCCAGTTGAATGTGTAGAAATGGATTTACAATTCACTCTCTTGAGCTAAACTTATGACAACTCTACACCCAAATACCATAAATCAATTAATCTTTGTTTTAGAACTTCATTCTCGTGCAAGACAAAAATATGAAGGTAGAACTGCATTTTCAACTACAATTCTTTATATTGAAGCACAATTCCATGTTGAGATCACTTTTAAATAACCTTTATAGGTAACATTTAGCAATATCCACAACCTAAATCTCCACATAATCACACCCTGAGAATTGGAGTTTTAGTTAGGCATAAAAAAAGATAGAAATCGTTACCAAATTGTGTTTCCATCAACTAGGTAAGATTAATTTTATCCTTACAAAGGTCAAAATTGAAAAATATCAAACACCCACTTTCAATTTCTCAAAAAAGAAAAACTTCAATTCTTCAAAGCTAAAAAAAACTTAGTCTCAGTACTCAAAGTTCAAACAGAAAAGTTACTCTAATAACTAGTACAAATAAAATTTGACACTAAACATTATGTTTGAAACTGTATTTATGGTCACCAAAAGTATGTCGTGAAGTGCCATTCAATGCTGTAAGTCGAGCTAGCCAATTTGCCCTTTTGTCTTTTCCATCATGTTTTCATTTTGGCCTTCAGATCCACATGTTCTGTAACTTTGGCGGTCAAACGCTACATTGTGGAAATATTCGGAGACACGTTGATGTATTCTTTCTCTCGCCAAATTGATTTTTTCCTTTAGGGCATGCCATAGAGGAACTTTAGGCGGTCAGGAGGCTATTACTCTACTTGTTGAAGGAACATGGCGATTACTAGGCCTTTATCTCTTCTTTTTATAAGCTTGTTTCATTCATTTTTTCAAGTTAGAGTAAAATATTTGATCCTCAATCGATGTACGTGGAAATCAAAGGTTTTACATCAATTATTGGTACAAAAAACATTTGAGGATATAAAATCCCTCCAAATAAATCCCAAAATGGGTCTAAATCTAAGATCATCAGTATGTTGAACCCTAACAAACTCGGTTTTAGACTACTCAAAATCTGAATGTATATACACAACATTAGTGAAATACCAGATAACTCAATGTTCCGACATACAAATCTAAGAGTGTAACATTTAAATTATTACAATGGAACATTCTTAACTGCAGCATGTATATCTGTTGAAACTAACCTAACAAATGTAATTCATGAACTAAATAAATCTACACAAATAGGGTTTTGAATTTCATGCAAGTATTAAGTAATAGTGTTACAAAATTATTATAATCTAATTGAGGATACTATAACAGTTAAATCCCAGCATTATCTAATGTTCTAGAAACCTAGATCCAAATATGATATAAATAATCAACAATCTTACTGAATTCTAGGGACCTAGTGGATGAAAGCATTTCACAAGTGAAGTCCCACATACATGATGACGAATTCGTGGAGAAATCCTTCAATCTCAAGGCTGAAACTAAAGATAAATTGTTGCATTCTAGTAGAGGATTGGATCGAATTTTTATACTCTCTTTTTATCTAGTTTGATAAATTTTTGTTAATGAATCACTTAGGGTAAGTTCTTAAACTGACTAAAACTACGTAACTAGGGGTTAAAAAACATAGTTTAGATGTCCAACAATTAGGGGAAAAGACCAAAGTGTCCCTAACTTAATATCTAAAGAGGCCGCCGACTAGATTGATTATTAGATCGTGAACTGATTGTTGGTCCGTCCTGTCAATCTGTCATGTTTTATCAGAAGTTGGTAGCTGTGAGTTGAACCACGACCCAAGGACTGTGGTTCCACCTATGGTCTATATATCCGATCATTGGTCGAGGATTTTCTATAGATTTCTCGGGTGGTTCAGACCAAAGGTCGTGGATGGGTCACGTCGGTGGCACAATCATGTTCTCAAGCTCTGCATTTTGTGTCGTTATGAATATGTGGTGTTGCACGCTCCATCCCAAAATTATTAAATATTTGAAGGAATAAACAAAAGAAGATAAATCTCAAAAATATTGTTTCTGATTTACGTGTGATGAAAATTTTAATTATGTAGAGTGAAGAAGGATAGATTAACAAAAAATAATTTTAAATGAAGCCTTGAATTGCAAGGGTTGATCAATCTTTTGATTATGTTTAAATGACTCTCTATTGGTTTTGCGAATTAACAAAGTCTACTACATGACATGAACAACTAGGAAGAAGATATTGTTTGCTGATAAAGATTACTACATTGTTATTATAGTAATTGACTCTGCGCTAAGTAGGTGTAATATCAAAAATGTCCTCAATTAAAAAGATCGATTCATCCTTAGATTAACTTATTTCTTAACAAATATTGAATATTTGGAGTATTTTGATGCATTTTTTTAAAGGGTCGCTAATTAGATTTTGTAATAAAACAGGTTTCGGACATGTGTGTTGTATGTGTATTTCGTACTAATTAGTAAAATACTTTTAAAACACTTAGTAATTTTTCTCACCTTAAAATATACTATATGGGTATACCGCTTTGCTTATGTATTCATTTTTGTGTAGTTAAGATCTGTTAAACTTAGAATTTACATGGCCTAAATTTCTTTCTAGTAGGCTGTCAAATCTTTCTCCTTTACATAATCCTAAAAAAAATCTTACTTAGATGAAAATCTTAAATAATTTTAAAAATGAAAATCTAAGGGTGGAGCTATAGTATATCATCAAAAATTTATATGGATAATCAGAAACCTATTACTTTAAAATCTAAGAAAACAAAAATGAAAATTAGTAGCCAATTGAATGTTCAGTTACTGTCATTTTGACTTTTCATTTCTTTTCATTAAATTTAAAATAAAATTAAAGGTAATTATTTAATTTATAGTTTATAATGTAATTATAAGGATTTTATAGTGATGCTAAAAGTGAACCAAAAAGGATCTCGTTTGATTATTCTTAAATTTTTACTATCTCTCTTTTTATTGTAGTCAACAAAGGTCAATAAAAGTTTGAAACGTAAAAGTTATTTTGTTCTAAGATGAATTTTCTCCTTTGTCTCTATCTCCCTTTTTCTCTCTCTCTCTTTACTTTATTAATTTAGTTAATAATAATTTTTTTAAATGAATTGGGGTGCACGGGAATAGGGATAAAAAATGGGGAATCGAACCCTCACCATCAAGGTGGGCGGGAGTTCAAGTATTAAACGCAAAAATTAATGTTAAACTATGTAGTTTGATTTTAAAATTTTTGATACATTTATTCATAAATAAAAGTTATTAATATTATGTAGTTCGATTTAAAAAAATTCAATGCGACCATCTGTCAAAAGCAAATAGCATATAATGCTTGAATATTCGTTTGTACTTTTTTTGTTCTACCGCAACATCATGAAATATTTGAGGAAGAAATAAAAAAGATAAATGTCAAACATTTTGACAATGATTTATAAGATTTGATAGTTTTAGTTTTATAGAGTGGAGACAAGAGAAGAATATATCAACAAAGGAAAATTCATATTAAAACCTAATTAACAAGGATTGATCATTCTTTTGATTTTCTTTTATTTACCGCCTATTGACTCTTCAAGTTGACAAAATCTAACATATGACATAAATGAATGGAGGAAATTACATTTGGAAGAAACAGGAAGATACTATTATTCGCTCATAGAGGTTACTCGCATTGCTATTATAGTAATCTACTCTAGGCTATGTAGGTGTAACTAAACAATTTCCTAAAGCAAAAAGACTAAATCATCTTTTGCTTTACAAATTCTATAATTATTTAACTTTTGATTTTATTTTTACTTGTGTTTTATGGGTTACTTGTGATTTTTGTAATAATCTAGTTTTCGAGCATGTGTGTTGCACATCTATTTCGTAGTAAATAGTGCAATACGTTTAATATACTACTTTTATGCGCGCTTGCGCGTTGCGCAGATGATTGAAAATGTAATAGTTTTGGAATTAAAAATAACTAATAAATTATATCATGCACATAATAATATATATAAATAATTATAATTACAATAATGACAATAATATAATTATACAAATCATTAATTTTTTTATTTGAGCACATTAAATGAATATTATTAGTACACAATATATTTTATACTAACATCTCGCCACTAGATACAACTAGAAGAGAGGTTAAAATCTGGAAATAGAAAGAAGGCCTACGACATAAGGCTCCTCCTACGAACCTATGAACCTCCGAACCTAAGGAATAGTATTTATTTCTGTAAAGACTAAAAAAATTTGGAAAAATTTCGAAGTTAGAAAAGTAAGTTTTGGTAATTATCAAACGATCATAAATCCTTGATCAGGATAAGTTAGGAGTTGTTCCACTTATGGTTGGACAACCCTTTTTTTCTAACACCAAGGAGTTTGCTCAGTTTTGATATTGTATAAGTAAGCAATGTCGTTCATAAGTTTGACTGTTGAATTAAGGAAAATTAAATCCAAATTTTGGAAGGGCGAAGTTCTCTTTTTCTTACCTAATTTAATTAATTTATTGTTACGAATTTATTAGGGTAAAAAAAATTAGTTCAGTTCATGAATTTTTTAAGAACGTCAAGCTTTGCGAGTTGAATTCTTCGGGGCTTATCCCTATAAAGGTATGTGAGATCTTTCTGTAATGGGTCAGTTAACCCACACACCAAACTTGTCTCAAATCAGTGATTGGTGAGTTGTTTACATGTTAATATGTAAAGTTCTTGATGAATATTATCAAATTCTTGTTGGTTGATTTGTTAAATGCATATTGTTGATTTGATTTCTATTTTCTGAGTTGTTTTTAGAGTTAAATATATTCGATATTGAGGGTACCAATGATCCTATGTGTTTGGGGAAAGAACCATAGATGTTTAGATGGTTTTGAAATGAAAAACGAAGGAGAAAAGTCCACAACACCTAGGTACAAGGTTGGGGCACCGTGCCTCCCATATCCCCAAACGACAATCTCATTCTTTAGAGCCTTGGGGTGCCGCGCCAGACAAAGCGCCCCAACTTTGCCTCTAATGTTTGGGATCTGGCGCCCCAAGTCTGTCGCAGTGTTAAGGACGCCAGTTCACCACATTCTTTCACCACCTATATGTACTAATTGCTAAGTATGTACCATGTTTCTTATTTGATATTAACACTCTAAGATACATCTAAACATAATCAAATCATCAATAAACATGAGATCAACAACATCAAAATCATAATGCAATTGAAGAAAAGTTAAGCTTAATGTCAAAGGAGTTAAGAGTGAAATCTAAAAGTCAAGAAGCAAGTCAAAGCAAAGTTCTTGAAATTTTTTACAAATTTTAGTTTTATATTAAATTAAATAGAAACTATAATTACGGTGATTTTAAAAAAGGTTTTTTCTTTTGGATATTTCTAAATAATCCAATTGGCTGATAATTTTTTTAAAATGCTTTGCACAGTTTATTTTATTTTTGTGATTATTTTTATTTGATTACATTTTAAATAATTAATTTTCTTTATAAAGTTATCCTATTTTAATCAGTGACATATATCTTTATTTTTAATTGATATTATTTGAAATTGTATTAGCAGCTATCTCCTAGACAATAAATTCCATTGATTAGCATTTGCATAAATAGGCTTACCAACATGAATTGTAATGCAAATTTTTTACATGTATCTTCATATTTTGGATTTGTTTTTAATTAGTGATAAAATCAATCATGTGTTTTACTTTTTAATTTTTTTAAAACAATAATTCAATAAGTGGTATACAAAAAACATGAAAGACGACAAAATAATATATAATACATATTTGTATTTGAATAAGGAAATCCACAAACTTTAAAAAAAAGTTATAAAAAATATGATAGATGATTAAAATTATTTTTAAACATCTTGTACTCTATTCAAACATATTGTGTGGATATAATATTTTCAAATTTCTTGTGAGTAGTTTTGTCTTGTGAACATTTCATCAACACATTTTAGTTCTTTTTTTAGTGGAACATTGTATAAAGATTGATGGAATATAATTTATCCTCAAAATTTTTTAAAATAATTTTTTTTAAGAAACTGTTAAATAATTTTAACTCTTTGAGAATAGAGCATTGAATAAATAATTATTATTGACTGAGGAATGGATAAGACAAAGAAGTCTAACATTTAGTATACTCCCCTTTCAAGATCTATTGCTCATTAAGAAATAAGAATAAACATGTCACGACCCAAAATCGGGCCGCGACTGGCACCCACATTTACCCTCCTATATGAGCGAACCAACCAATCTAAACCTTAACATTTCAATGTAATATCATCATAAAGTAATGCGGAAGACTTAAACTCATTAATAAAATCAATAATTATTATTATCCCCAAAATCTGGAAGTCATCATCACAAGAACATCTACTTCAATTTACTAAATCTAGGAGTATTCTAAAAACTAAAAATACATAAAAGCTAGTCCATGCCAGAAGTTCAAGGCATCAAGACTTGAAGATGAAGATCCAGTCCAAGCTAGATGCATTAGCTCACCCTGAATTTCCGAAGGTAGTGAAGACTGGCTAGATCTACTGTTGAGTTGAAGTTGACGGAACGTTTGCTGCATTCCACAAATAACAAAGAAGAAAACATAAAAGTAGGGGGTCAGTACAACCACAAGTACTGAGTAGATATCATCGGCCAACTCAAAATAGAAAACAGTATATATCAGATAATATCATAAAATCAACTACACTACTCAACATACGGCATTTACAATAACCATAACCCTTGGTCACAACACCAAGCACATCAATGAGGACTCACGCCTCCATACCGTACTCGTTTGGGAATTAAGTTTATTAAGTTGAGTATATTATCATCTTTCAAGATTCATTATCCTTCTTCCTCTTGTGTCGGTACGTGACACTCTGATTCCCTACATGTGTCGGGACGTGACACTCCGATCCCCTAATTCTATGTGTCGAAACGTGACACTCCGATCCCCTACATGTGTCGGTATGACACTCCGATCCGCTAATTCTATGTGTCGGAACGTGACACTCCGATCCCCTACATGTGTCGGTACGTGACACTCCGATCCCCTAATTCTATGTGTCGGAACGTGACACTCCGATCCCCTAATGTCATTCTGTAAATTCATCAAGCCTTCTCTATACCAAGGCATCATCAATCCCATTACTTTAATTCATCAAGCCTTCTTCTATACCAAGGCATCATCATTAACAAAGTAGATTAGGGTTTCTTTTCAAGATTTGGGATTCAATAGCTTCATCATGCTTATTTATTCATAATTACATAATCATATCATTCATGCAAGCATACAATTAAGCATATAGAAGGGTTTTACAATACTACTAACATATATCATTCGCTATTAAGAGTTTACTATGAATAGCATGAAAACCATAACCTACCTCCACCGAAGAGTTGGAATCAACAAGCAATTTCCCAAGCTTTGATGTTCTTCTTCCTCGTTCGACTCTCTCTCTAAATCGTTCAACTTTCTCTCTCTTTCTCTTGTTCTTTCTATTTTCTTTATTCCCAAAACCCTCTTTCTTTTACCCTAATTAGTATATAATTGAGAATAAAAGATGGCAATAATACCCCACTAATTAACTTAAGGTTAACTCTTTTAACCCCCAAGTAATCAGACTTATTAGAATTAACCCACTAACTTTATAATTAAGGCAAGAATAGTCAAAAACGTCCCTTAAAACGTAACTTGAAATCCGACTCCAACTGGGATTACGCACGCTGTGACGGGCCGTCGCTCCTGCGACGGTCCGTCCTGCCGTCCGTCGCAAGGGTCAGAGACCCAATTTTTCACCAATGGTCTGTGACGGTCCGTCACACCTGTGACGGTCCGTCACACCTGTGACGGTCCGTCCTGCCATTTCATCACGAAGTTCAGAGAGTCGATTTTTAGTACCCAATTTCAGATTTTCTAAGTATATTGAAACGAGACATCTGTGATGGACCGTCGTGCCTATGACGGCCCGTCGTGGTGTCCGTAATCTTAGCCAGTTTTTCCAGAAATAAAATCAGCTGCTCCAAACGACTAAACAGCTCGTTACAATAGATACCAATTTACCCATCGTTCGTCCCCGAACGATCAAAAGAAGAAAAACAATGGCGAAAAGGAGTACCTGAATCTGTAAACAGATGTGGGTATTTTTCTTGCATATCTGCCTCCTTCTCCCAAGTAGCCTCTTCAACCGGTCGATTCTTCCATTGGACTTTGATAGATGCAATCTCTCTCGACCTCAAATTGTGAACCTCTCTATCTAATATAGCAACCGGTTCCTCTTCATAAGTCAAGTTCTCATCAAACAAAACTGAGTCCCAACGGATGATGTAGTTTCCATCTCCATGGTATCTTTTCAACATGGACACATGAAATACCGGATGTACTCCGGACAGCCCTGGAGGCAAGGCTAATTCATAGGCCACCTCTCCTATTCGCTTTAGTACCTCAAAGGGACCAATGTACCTTGGGCTTAGCTTGCCTCTTTTACCAAACCGCATCACCCCTTTCATTGGTGAAACCTTCAGTAAGACTTGTTCACCTTCCATGAACTCTAGGTCTCTAACCTTTCGATCTGCATATTCTTTTTGTCTACTTTGCGCCGCTAGAAGCTTTTCTTGAATAGACTTCACTTTCTCTATCGAATCCCTCAAAAGGTCAGTACCCCAAGGTCTAACCTCAAATGCATCAAACCAACCAATGGGAGACCTACATCTCCTACCATACAATGCTTCAAATGGAGCCATATCAATACTTGAGTGATAGCTATTATTGTATGAAAACTCCGCTAAGGGTAGGAAGCTATCCCAATGACCACCAAACTCTATCACACATGCACGAAGCATATCCTCCAACACTTGAATCGTCCTTTCAGACTGACCATCGGTCTGAGGATGGAACGCACTACTAAGGTCCAACCTAGTACCCAATTCCGCATGCAATGTTTTCCAAAACATAGAAGTAAACTGCGTACCTCTATCTGATATGATGGATAGTGGGACCCCATGCAATCGCACAACTTCCGAGATGTAAAGTTTGGCTAACTTCTCTGCATTGTAAGTCACCTTGACCGGAATGAAGTGAGCAGATTTAGTTAACCTATCAACAATCACCCAAATGGACTCATACTTACCCATTGTCTTTGGAAGACCAACCACAAAGTCCATTGCGATTCTTTCCCACTTCCATTCCGGAATGGGCATTCTCTGAAGTGTTCCTCCGGGCCTTTGGTGTTCATATTTTACTTGTTGACAGTTTGGACATTTGGCAATAAAATCCACAATATCCCGCTTCATTCTACTCCACCAAAAGTGTTGCTTTAGGTCGCGGTACATCTTGGTTGCACCCGGATGTATAGAATACCTTGAACTATGAGCCTCTGTCAGAATAGTATTGATCAAATCATCAACTCGGGGTACACATACCCTTCCCTTAATTCTCAAAACACCTTCCTCATCGATTTGTGCTTCCTTAGCCCCTCCTCGCAATACTTTATCTTGGATTCGCCTTAGTTTCTCATCATCAAACTGTTTTCCCTTAATCTTGTCATGGAAAGAGGATCTTGCCTCCACACAAGCTAAAAATCCTCCCTTCTCATTTACTTCTAACCTCATAAGGTCATTAGCCAAAATCTGCACTTCTCTAGCCAATGGGCGTCTAGAAGCTTGCAAATGAGCTAGACTTCCCATGCTTCCCGCCTTTCTACTCAAAGCATCTGCCACAACATTCGCCTTCCTCGGATGATACAAGATAGTGATATTGTAGTCCTTCAGTAGTTCCATCCATCTCCTCTGTCTCAAGTTCAAATCTTTCTGAGTGAAGACATACTGAAGGCTACGATGATCCGTGTAGACCTCACACTTAACCCCATATAAATAGTGCCTCCATTGCTTTAATGCAAACACTACCGCGGCCAATTCCAAATCATGAGTTGGGTAGTTACGTTCATGCACCTTTAATTGCCTTGAAGCATAAGCAATCACACTCTTCTCTTGCATTAGTACTGCACCCAAACCAGAATAGGATGCATCACAATAAACAATGAAGTTCTTACCTTCCACGGGCAAGGTGAGAATTGGTGCAGTAGTCAACAGAGTCTTGAGCTTCTGAAAGCTTTCCTCACATTCATCCGACCATACAAATGGAACATTATGCTAGTCAAGTTCGTCAATTGGGAAGCAATAGAAGAGAATCCCTTGACAAATCGGCGGTAGTAGCTAGCTAACCCAACAAAGCTCCTTATTTCTGACACATTAGTGGGTCTTACCCAATTCTTCACTGTTTCAATCTTAAAAGGATCCACCATCACTCCTTCCTTAGAAACCACGTGCCCCAAGAAGGACACTGCATCTAGCCAAAATTCACACTTAGAGAACTTGGCATAAAGCTTTTTCTCCCTCAACATTTCCAATACCATTCTCAAATGCTCTTCATGTTCCTTCTTGCTCTTTGAGTATACCAATATATCATCAATTAATACAATCACGAAAAGGTCCAAATATGGCTTAAAGATCCCGTTCATCAAGCTCATGAACGCAGCAAGGGCATTCGTAAGACCAAAAGACATCACTACAAATTCGTAATGCCCATACCTCGTTCGAAAAGCAGTCTTTGGCACATCTATTGCTCGTATTTTCAATTGATGATAACCGGATCTCAAGTCGATCTTAGAGAAGATACAAGAACCTTGTAACTGATCGAACAAGTCATCAATGCGAGGAAGAGATACTTGTTCTTTACGGTTACCTTGTTTAGTTGTCTGTAGTCTATACACATTCGAAAACTCCCATCCTTCTTCTTCACAAACAAAACCGGAGCACCCCAAGGGGATGCACTTGGCCTAATGAAGCCTTTGTTCAATAACTCTTGAAGTTGTGCCTTTAACTATCTTAACTCCGCGGGAGCCATTCTATAAGGGGGTATAGAAATGGGGCGAGTGCCCGGTTCAAGATCTATGCAGAAGTCAATATCCCTATCTGGGGGCATACCAGGAAGATCTGCAGGGAACACATCAAAAAACTCACGGACTACCAAACCGACTCAATCGAAGGTACTTGGGTAGTGTCATCCTTGAGATGGGCCAAGAAAGCTAAACACCCTTTACTAACCATTTTCTTAGCACGAAGAAAGGAGATGATACGCACCGGATTAGAAGTGTAGTCACCCTCCCACACTAACAGATCTGTCCCAGGCTTGGCTAACGTCACAGTTTTAGCATTACAATCCAAGATCGCAAAATTCGAAGAAAGCCAAGTCATACCCAGAATTACATTGAAGTCAACCATTTCTAGAATAACTAAATCTACATAAGTGTTGCTCCCCACAAAAGTCACCAAACAAGACCTATACACTTTTTCAACTATCACAGACTCACCCACCGGAGTAGAAACACGAATAGGCATATCAAGTAATTCACAATGTAAATTTAGACCATTAGCAAATGAGGAAGATATATAAGAAAATGTGGATCCAGGATCAAACAATACAGAAGCCATGCAATCACAAACCAAAAGATTACCTGTGATGACAAAGATCGGATGCCTCCGCTTGCATCGCCCAGGGAAAGCGCAACAATGGGCCCTATCGTTCGTCTGTCCGTTGCCCCTACCATGTTGTGAGGTAGTGGCTCCAGTTTGCCCATCACCTCTGCCGTTTTGGTTACCACCATTACCTCGACCACCACGTCCTCCAGAATAACGGCCTCTACCATGACCACCTGTACCTCTAGCTATTGGGGGTCTATAACTTTGTCTGGGACAATTCTTCCTAATGTGTCCAATCTCCCCACATCCATAACACTCTCTGGAGTCAAGCATAGGCCTCTCGGAGAAGTGTTGACCGGTCTGAGGTGGTCCCCCAACTACAGTCTGTAGTGAAGACTGAATTGGTCGGACTGAGTAAGTTCCGGAACCTTGTCCTCTAGTGTAAGAACCATTAAACTCACCTCCCTTTCGAAACCTTTTTGATGTCGATGTTGTGGTGAAGTCGTCTGGCTTCACTCCTTCCACTTCTATCACAAAGTCTACCACCTCTTGGAAGGATTTTGCCGTTGCCGCTACCTGTAAGGCCGAAATCCGCAACTCTAATCTCAACCCCTTCACAAACCGGCGAATCCGCTCTTGTGGACTGAAACAAAGTTGAGTGGCATATCTGGATAGTGCACGAAACTTAGCCTCATAAGCATTAACCGACATCCTACCTTGCTCTAGGCTCAAGAACTCATCCCGTTTCCTATCCCTCAAAGTCCTTGCGATATACTCCTCCATAAACAGGGTAGAGAAGGATGCCAAAGTCATAGGTGTGGCCTCTGTCGGTTGACACTCGACATGTGATCGCCACCACATTTTGGCGTTCCCTTGAAACTGATAGCTTACGAACTCAACGCCAAACCGTTCTACTATCCCCATCTTGTGTAGTAGCTCATGACAATCAACCAGAAAATCATAAGCATCTTCAGATTCTGCACCCTTGAAGACTGAAGGTTTCAATTTCAAGAACTTACTGAAAAGTTTGTGCTGATCGCTTGTCATTATCGGTCCGATGAGTCGACGTGGAAATGTGCCTATCTCCACGAGGCATCCATGCGAGAGCCATAGTAGCCGCATGTCGTACCTCGAACCGGAGGTGTTGGTGCGTAACCTTCCGGAGGTGCGGACCGTGATCAGATAACCCGCTAAGATAAGCGAGAACCTGATTGATCATCTCTGGGGTAGGTTGGGGTGGCAATTCCTCATTCTGCTCTTGTTCATTCTCCCCATCCTCCCCCTCTCTTACCACTTCCTCAGTCGGTGGAGGAGTCACTGCCCTAGTATCAGATGGGCTAGGTGCTCGTCCTCTTCCTCTAGAGGACGTCCTCCCACGACCTCTCCCACGGCCTCTTGCCGTTGTTCTTCCTCGAGCTACAGCCCCAGTGGCTGGCTCAGACGCACACTGTCCTGCCGGTGCTGGTGTTGGTGTTGGCGTAGTCGTTGCTCTAGTTCTAACCATCCGCGAAAGAGAGTGAAGATGGTCAGATACCAATTCGTATCGCCTAGATACCAATTGGACTCAAGTAGTAGCACGAAAGAAAGAATGAAAGAGTGAAATTTTCCTAAAGTCTTATAGCCTCTCAAGGAAAAGTAAAGGCCTCCCCCTACCGTTCCTTAAGACTCTACTAGACCTGTTCTTGTGTGATGAGACCAACGAACCTAAGGCCCTGATACCAAGTTTGTCACGACCCAAAACCGGGCCGCGACTGGCACCCACATTTACCCTCCTATGTGAGCGAACCAACCAATCTAAACCTTAACATTTCGATGTAATATCATCATAAAGTAATGCGGAAGACTTAAACTCATTAATAAAATCAATAACTATTATTATCCCCAAAATCTGGAAGTCATCATCACAAGAACATCTACTTCAATTTACTAAATCTAGGAGTATTCTAAAAACTAAAAATACATAAAAGCTAGTCCATGCCGGAAGTTAAAAGCATCAAGACTTGAAGATGAAGATCCAGTCCAAGCTAGACGCATTAGCTCACCCTGAATTTCCGAAGGTAGTGAAGACTGGCTAGATCTCTTTGTTGAGTTGAAGTTGTGGAACGTTTGCTCGCATTCCACAAATAACAAAGAAGAAAACATAAAAGTAGGGTCGATTACAACCACAAGTACTGAGTAGATATCATCTGCCAACTCAAAATAGAAAACAGTATATATCAGATAATATCATAAAATCAACTACACTACTCAACATACGGCATTTACAATAACCATAACCCTTGGTCACAACACCAAGCACATCAATGAGGACTCACGCCTCCATACCGTACTCGTTTGGGAATTATGTTTATTAAGTTGAGTATATTATCATCTTTCAAGATTCATTATCCTTCTTCCTCTTGTGTCGGTACGTGACACTCCGATTCCCTACATGTGTCGGGACGTGACACTCCGATCCCCTAATTCTATGTGTCGGAACGTGACACTCCGATCCCCTACATGTGTCGGTACGTGACACTCCGATCCCCTAATTCTATTTGTCGGAACGTGACACTCCGATCCCCTACATGTGTCGGTACGTGACACTCCGATCCCCTAATTCTATGTGTCGGAACGTGACACTCCGATCTCCTAATGTCATTCTGTAAATTCATCAAGCCTTCTCTATACCAAGGCATCATCAATCCCATTACTTTAATTCATCAAGCCTTCTTCTATACCAAGGCATTATCATTAACAAAGTAGATTAGGGTTTCTTTTCAAGATTTGGGATTCAATAGCTTCATCATGCTTATTTATTCATAATTACATAATCACATCATTCATGCAAGCATACAATTAAGCATATAGAAGGGTTTTACAATACTACTAACATATATCATTCGCTATTAAGAGTGTACTATGAATAGCATGAAAACCATAACCTACCTCCACCGAAGAGTTGGAATCAACAAGCAATTTCCCAAGCTTTGATGTTCTTCTTCCTCGTTCGACTCTCTCTCTTAATCGTTCAACTTTCTCTCTCTTTCTCTTGTTCTTTCTATTTTCTTTATTCCCAAAACCCTCTTTCTTTTACCCTAATTAGTATATAATTGAGAATAAAAGATGGCAATAATACCCCACTAATTAACTTAAGGTTAACTCTTTTAACCCCCAAGTAATCAGACTTATTAGAATTAACCCACTAACTTTATAATTAAGGCAAGAATAGTCAAAAACGTCCCTTAAAACGTAACTTGAAATCCGACTCCAACTGGGATTACGCACGCTGTGACGGGCCGTCGCGCCTGCGACGGTCCGTCCTGCCGTCCGTCGCAAGGGTCAGAGACCCAATTTTTCACCAATGGTCTGTGACGGTCCGTCACACCTGTGACGGTCCGTCCTGCCATTTCGTCACGAAGTTCAGAGAGTCGATTTTCAGTACCCAATTTCAGATTTTCTAAGTATATTGAAACGAGACATCTGTGACGGACCGTCGTGCCTATGACGGCCCGTCGTGGTGTCCGTAATCTTAGCCAGTTTTTCCAGAAATAAAATCTGCTGCTCCAAACGACTAAACAGGTCGTTACAAAACAATAATATAGAAAGTTCTTAACTTCCTCTTTTTAATATTAAACGATAAGTTATTCTCTTAAATTCATCATATTGTTAGAAAACAATAATTCGTTTAGCAGAAAATAGAATGAAACATTTACACATCATTTTATAATAACTATTGATAGTTAATATAGTCGAACCTCATAAATTTCAATCCGCAATCTATCATATCAAAAAATTTACCACCAAAATGAAAAGAAATTATGTCAATATTTGAAAACACACACTAATAATTTTTAATTCTCAAGAAACTAGAAATAAATAAAATAACTATATCCCTTTATTAATAAATGACAGTTGGAGGACCAACACAACAATAGATGATTGTACCAAGAGCAACCTAAAGTGTACATTAAAGTAACTTTTCATTAAATCACCGGTATCCCTCATCAACAAAATAAACATCCAACAACATGGAGTACCAATACAGCTCTAGAAAGTTATACCAACATCATTAAAAATTGTACTACACCCTTTGAGTCATATTCATCGGAGAATAAACACCTGTAGTGTACACGTGTCCTTCTATCTCTTCCAAATTTCAATTATTTTCCTTTGGTTTTTCGTTTTTTACTCTTTCAATTTTTTATTGTCGTTGTTGGCGGAGAAGGAGAAGAACAGACTTAGAAATAAGGGCATTACATCTACGAGTAATTGATGGAAAAGAGAGGAGTGATTATGTTCGAGCTGTTGCATCAATCTGGTGATGAAATTATATATTTGACTATCGAAATTGGAGTAATTTTTAATTTCGAATCATTTTTTCGCCAAGGGGTTTAGATAAACTTTGTGACCATAAGCGCTCTATCCGTGATTGTTGTTTTATATGCAGTTACATATTTTTGCTCGTGATTGTTCTTTTGCCCGTTGATATCTACTTTTTACTGTCTTCCATTATGCATTTTATAGTTGCTGAGATTTGGAATTTCACACTAATTATTACTGATTTTATATTTTATATGCATTTCATTTATATATTATTGCTCGTGATTGTTCTTTTGCCCGATTGATATTTTCCTTTATTGTCTTTATTATGCATGTTGTAGTTGCTGAGACTTTGAGATTCCCACATTAATTGCTACTGCCTTTATGTTCTCTAGCTATATGCAGTTGAGTTATAAGTTTTTGCTTTTGAATGTTCTTTCTGTCTGGTTGTTGTTTAGCCGTTGTGCAGAACAATTAAGAAACTATATGCTTTGGTTGAGTTATTTTTTTTTAATCTGAAGTAGTTGTTTCAAATAAATGAAATATGTGTCCTTAAGGGGGTTAAAAAAGTATTCCAACTATAGTTAGTTATAGCCCGACCTGAGAATTATAGAGATGAGCAATTGACCAGTAGCACACTATGATCTTTCTGGTTAGAAAAATATAAAATTTATCTTTGTTATTAGAAAACTAAGAAACATATGTTAATCCAGTAAATAAATAAATCGGTATGAAATATTATTTCAATGATGCCTCTGTATTTTGCAAGTCTGGTAGTGCCACCACCATTGCTCTTTCTACCGTTCCCAAGGTCAGTGTATGCAGTCTTGCTCCTATTCGATGAACTACTTGGTTACTTTTAATCGTTAGATGTGCTAGAAGAGTTGGCGCAACTCATTTTTTTATTCAGTTTTCACCTATTGTTGTTTGGACTCTTCAAAATGTCAATGGGTGCATGTGGAATTTGCCAAAATTAGTGTATATTTAGAGTATTCAATTACACGGAAGTGTGGTTCTCTTCGAAAGTAACTTCTATAGATCTCTGTTTAAAGTTTGATTAACCTTTTACATGGATCTTTGTTATGTATTATATAAGAAATTATATCGAGTGGGATATGTGATCAAGAAAGTGTGCAGTACTATAACAATGATCACAAGTATGTTAGTTGGCTCTTGCTCTGAAATGGATGTGTTTGAAGAAATTTAGAAAAAAAAGGTGGTTACAAGTATCATCTCTTGAAAGACCACTTAAAATTCATGTTAGTGAGATTGTCAATATCAGCTTTGATTTCTATATAAGCCTTTTGTTCAAGAATTTAAATATTATTGATGATTTTATTAGTGAATTCTATGTTCTACTAAGGATATAATAGTGGTTGATCAGTTAGAAATTCCTCAAGCAAGATGAATGAAACCTTTCATGGAAGTCTTAGTTGGACTCTACATTGCTACATTTTTAATTGTGTTATTCATTTTTCTTTGGTTAGCCTTAAATGCATGTTGAAATGAAATATTATGAAAGTAAACCAGCATTGCTACAATTCAGATAAGATATTTAAAAGTATGTGAATTCAAAATACTAAACTTACTATCAGTGGCCTTTTAACAATGTCTTAATCTAATTTACTACTTTACTTAAGGTAACTATTGGTCTAGACTGTTCAGCCTTAGATTCTCGATGAAAAGAAAGAATAAGAGAGACTTTATTTCCAAACATCTTGTATTCCTCTCCAACCGAACAGTTCAGAGAATGAATAAAAAACTCTTCTCCACATTTTTCGTTGCTTCTTTTCTTTGTGTTGCTCCTATTTTAGGCATAACCTACAACTAAAAATCATAAAGAATAAGGAATAAATGAACACACTTAGTTGCATAAATAAAATATTCGACTATAAAACTAAATTCATTTTACCTCTTCTGCAAGAACTTTTTCTGAGGCGCTACCATTCGAAAGCAACCAAAATGTAGCAGTACATTAATAGTATAGGATGTAAACATCCATTGTAAATAATGTAGCCATAGCTATTAACAAACGATTGTCAACCATTTTTTTCATATATCTATATATTTTATTCATGTACTTTAAGATTTTCAACTACTAATTATTATTATTCTTTTTATTTTGCTTATTGCCAAATACAAAAGACGAAAAAACGAGGTTTTTTAGTCCAAGTATGAGCTCTAAAATGTTAGTCAGTATCTTTTGCAAACACTTTAGATAATTTAATCTCACATTCATTTTCTGAATATTCTTACTCTTTCTATGTCCCTCGTTAGAAGTAAAATAAAAATTTATTTTGTATTTCACCAGAGGCACTTTCTTATATATGAGATATATGTGGGATAAACCTCATACTTTCTTATATATGAGAAGCCGATTTTTTGAGTAGTACTCTTTCTGCTACCATCTAATTAAGAAGCATAAGCATAGGTAGAACATGAGCTCTTGATGAAGACTAAGTTCTATTATATGTTAATGCAATAAACGGATTTTCTTAGAGGTTTATACGACACCAAGGTAATATTATGTTATTTAAACTCAAGGTCTGGTTTGATCGTGAACTGTGGGAAGCGCCAAAGTAAGAAATGAACCTTTTATTTTACAACTACCTATATTTTTTTGGGAACTTTCACATATATCCACTTAAAAATAATTAATTACTCTCCATAGATATAGTTTGATAATTACAATTTATAGCTACATGTTATATGGAGGAGAGAAGCGAGAGATAGGGGGAAAGAGTTGAAGAAAGGTGAATTGTATATGTATATTTGTTAGATAATTGTATATTATACATATGTATTTGTATATATAGCAAGGGAGATTGAGAGAGGAGGAGAGAGGCAAGCAAGACAAGGAGAGGGAGGAGAGATGCAAGCGAGACTGGAGATGGTGGAGAGATGCGAGAGAGATCGATAGAGGAAGAAGAGAGGCGAGTGAGAGAGGGCAGAGTGTGGGAGAGAGGTGGATTGTATAGGTTTATGATTGTATATTATACATATGCATTTGTATATATGGCAAGCGAGACTGGGAGAGGGAGGAGAGAGGCAATGAGATTGAGAGAGGGAGGATAGAGGCGAGCGAGAAAGGGTATATAGTGGGAGAGAGGTGAATTGTATATGTATATAAGTTAAATAATTGTATATTATATATATGCATTTGTATATCCTGACAAATTATACATATACAAACATGACTAATATACAAACTGGAAATCAGCCCACATAATTAATGTATAGTTTTAGTCGCAATTGATAATTATAGCAAACTATAATTATGATGAGTAATAAAATAGTATAAGTTTGCTTAGCCGCGTAATTTTTGCTATTTTCCATGCCTTTGGATTACATTAGCTATCATGCTTGAGGGCTCAAAAACTATATTTGTTATCTCAGGTACAAATAATTATTCATGGTATGCCTTTTGAGCTGTGATAAAAGGGACATATGCTACCACGTTTTCCGTAATGTCTACATTGGTAGCTCCACGAAACCACAAGGAGGTGGTCAACGATGATATGATTTGCAACTTTTTTCTTTTTTATACAAATGTTTTGAAAAAATTTACTTGAATTTCATTTTTGCAAAATAGAAGGATTGACAATAATCTCAATTAAATTTTACCTAGCATTATTTTTGCACAAATTGTAAAAATATTATACGAATGTTGTACATACAATTCTTAATAATTTATTTATTTCAATGACACGTTGGGCCCGTGCAATGCACGGGCATCATCCTTCTAGTATAAAATAAGCAAAGGGATGGAAAACAATATCCTTGAATATATCCATATTCAATTGCACCAAATTATTATTGATGTACATATATTTTTGAAACGCCGATTACTATAATTTTAATATATTTTTTAAATTAAATATATATAGAAATAAAAATGCTACTGAATAGAGCAGTTTTAGATAAGCACATTAAATAGAAAAAGTAACTAATCTATCATTTTAAAAAAATTACAAATATTCATGAGTTGGTTACATAATTTTAAAAATTAATATTATATTCTAAAAAATAAGTATGTCTTCATATTGGTTGCTTTTAATTAGCTGGCAGTTTTACAATTTATTTAAAATGATTGAGGCACAATGGATTCTTTTAATAGATTGTTCTTTGAATGTGGTGGAATTTTTTTTCCTCTTTCTTTATTTTTTTAAAATTATATTTATGAATAAAATAGTACAAAAAAAATGTATCAGGGAGTTATGGTGAGTAATTACAATACTATGGATATTATTATTTCTTAAGTTTTAATGTATCACAGAAACGTTCACACACGCGAGCGTGTATATTTGCGCACGCGAGCGCGTACATTTGCGCACGCACGCACGCACGAATGTGCTCGTAGGCACACATACCAACGGACGCATGCACACGCACATTGAGACAAGTATATACAAAATTGATTGCCTCGTGATCTATGAAATTATAAACAAATGTATATATCAAACAGTTAATTAAAAGAAAGCAAAAAAAGAAATCATAAATAGGTTCTAACAATATTATTCAAATTGTCGAATTCTTATAAAACATAATTTTAATAATCCATAATTTATATAGTCAATTGTACTTTTTCAAATTAGTAAATGAAATTGATGAAATTATAGTCAATTATACTTTATCAAATGAGTAAATGAAATTAAATGTGGAATCTCACCTTCAATCAATGGAGTTTCAGAACACATCTTTGCCCATAAGCACTACATTAATAGTTAATAGTATTATTAACACGCAAGAGTTGTAAATTTACAACGAGAATCAATTATTGTAATTTGCTTGATCTTCGTTTACTAATACTTGATCATTTCTCTGACCTTCGATGGTCTAAACTTAAATAAGATCGGTACTCAAATATTTTACTCTTTAAGAATTTCAAAAGCAATTCAAAACACTCTCTCTCTCTCTCTATCTATCTATCTATCTATCTATCTATCTATATATATATATATATATATATATATATATATATATATATATATATATATATATATATACACGTACGTACATACATACACTTCAAATTGTTAATTTTAATGCTTTAGACACCGTTGAGATAATGAGGTTGTGCAACCCAATAGTTCAAGACTCTCTTGTAACACACATGAACTTTATGGGCTTAAATTTGAATCCCTATACCTAATGGTGGTAGAAACTTTTTAATGAAAAAATGGTATAGCATGGCATCCCAAATCACTAATTAGCAACATATAGTCATCATATATTTTTATGACACAAAAAGTTTTTTAAAAATTAAATTCGCAAATAATAGCCCACGTATTGGGAAATTCTTTTTTAAGTAAATCAAATAATTTTAAGAGGTGGCAGAGTAGTGTTCTTTTTTTTATTGGGAAGTGATATTTTTGTCTCCTTTTTTATGTTCTTTCTCATGCACACACAATTCTTTTGAATAGTATTTTTTTTTTTATTGATTATGTAATTATTTATTTAAATCTTCTACTTCTTTATTATTTTAAATAAAAGATGATTAAGTTTTTGCTTATCAATTTACATATTGAATCTATTAAAATATTTGTTCATCGTATTTATTTTTTCTCTTTTGCTTTTATAAATTTGATGGTTTGTTGATGTCTAGCCATCAATTTTGTCAATATTTTAGTTTATGTTTAATCCCCTCCTAAATATTGATTTTTTTTTTTTTTTGGGGGAGGGGGGGTTAATTTTAGAAATTGAAGGTTGTATCTAATTTAGGCGATAATATAAATTTTCGTAATTGATTGTGTGTAGCAATTGTCATATTTAAGAAGATTATCCCTAGGATTATTCATAAAAAAATAATAATTTTAATTCTATTTTTTTGAATTCTCCATCCATAACTCTAAATCATAACAATGTAAATTGTCATTGCTATCTTCGACTTGTGTGTTTAGTGTATAGCATTTTAAATTGCATATGCAATCATCATTTAAAAAGTGAAGAAATAATGTGGAATGCATACAATTATGATTGAATAAATACACATATGAATGAATGCAATGCATACGTGAGGTTCATGATTTTTTCTTTAAAAAAAACTTCAATGTAGGGCATACATATTATATGTGAATGAATACATAAAATGTCGTTTTTCTAAGTATACACTGGAGATGATGATATGGATATAAATGTATATTAATACTAAAGGGATTAATGCATTATTTTGTTACCTATATAATCACCAAGTATACAATTGAAAATATTTTCAAGTAACAAAAAAAAAACATAAGAGAATACTTAATTTCTTTTTTTTGATCTTTAGTAATAGTTTGGTTATACGAGGAAAGGAAAAAAAACACAAACTAAAATGTTACTTATTAATTTGGGCCATGTTATGCTTATTTTTTTAAATAACTTTCCTATTTAGCAAACATTAAAATAATATTTGCATATTATAGCTATAGTTTACATAATTGCGCTCCATAGCAAATCATATGTTTACTACGGAGCTTTTATGTCACGACCCAAAAATGGGCGTGATGGCACTCGTCTTATCCCACCAAGACAAGTCAGCCTAAAACTCAATCATTACAATAAAGTGCGGAAATAAAATATAAGTAACTTAATAAAACCCCCAAAACCTGGTAGTCACGTGTACAAGCCTATAAAGTATTACAGTTGATTCAAAAGCAAAACTCAAGTCTCAAATGAACTTGTTTCTAGAATAGAACAAGATCATAATTAAGGAGAAGAAAGTCTGCTGCGACGGAAACAGCTACCTGACAAATCTCCAAGAAGCCTCGGAAAAGAAGAGAATGACAAGTAAAACAAAAATCCAGGCTCATAACCTACACAAATTTGTAGAAGCAAGGGGTGAGTACCAAACCACACGGTACTCAGCAAGTAAACCTCTAAACACAAGCTAAGGGGATGAAATACGGGTACTCCTACCACCCCCCAACCGAACCTCCACAACTACAACATGCATAAACATCAGCCCAACCTAACAGCTCACAGTTTACATAGAACGTAACTCAACAAAAACATTTAGACAAATTACATATCCTCCACAACAACACTTTAACAAATTACATATCCTCCACAACAACACTTTAACAAATTATATATCCTCAACATCAACACTTAAACAAATTAGATATCCTCAATAGAAACACTTCCAAAAATTTACATATCCTCAACAACAACACTTCAACAAATCATATACACTCAATAACAAGCTCAGTATTCAACAATCACAAGTTCCGCAAAAAGGCAATCACTAGATCAGCAAAACACAATATCAAGTTCACTAATGATAAGTATGTGCAATGTAATGGAATGCAATGTCAAGTATAATGATGCATGTCTGACCTAGTGATACACACCCGCTGTCTCTCAGTCCGGGACCCATGGGGGACATATCCGTCCATGCATCTGTCGCGGCGCACGACACGACCCTTGATAATAGTAACCATCGCGGCGCGCGATACATCCCTCGAAATATAGTTTCCATCGCGGCGCGCGATACGTCCCTCGAAATATAGTAACCATCGCGGCGCGCGATACGTCCCTCGAAATGGTACATCCTCTTTAAGTTATCATTCTTTCTCAATGCACATAACACTTCCACAACCATTTCTCAGAATAGTGCAATGACATGTTCACACAAATAATGAGAAGATGACCATTTTCATAACATTGCACAGTTCACAACCACACAAACATGAAATCACATCAACAATGATTCAACAAGCCATCAAACTTTTCTCAACACATCACACATAAATAATTAATCACATCGCCTTTTGTTATCCCTTTTATTTCATCATTAGAATTAATCAATGTGGACAAGTCAACCCATCACCAATCCCGTTACTCCCAAACATATATCACAAGGAAATACACGCATTCCATACACTTAACAAGAGTTTAGAAATCCACTTGCCTCAAATAGTCGAACAATGACTCCAAAACTTGAGCCTTCCTCTTTTTGTTGACTTCCAAACCAATAAAATCTATTCAAATAAATAACCACGATATGATTTCGAAACTAACAACATTAATATTGCTATATCTCTAGCTTAGACCCAAAACTCATCCAAATTTATAATAAAATTTCTAAATCTTTATTCCAACCAATTGATCAAATCTCATATTTTCTGAATTTCAAGTTTAGGGTTAAATCTTAATTCTCCGAATAACATAATTATAATGATTTTTATATATTATAATGCACCCACTATTTAACACATATTTCAACATATCAAAACTTGAATCCTAATATGATAATCAAATAAAAATAATTAAAGCCGAAACTAACTGCCCAACACATCAATGGCGGACTGCAAAACTATCTGTTGAAACCACTTATTTTCAATGTTCCAATTCATATTTATTGTTCCACTATTAATAATACTAATCTTGGAGTAATCATTGTCCAATGATTAGGACTAATCATTGTCCAATGATTGAACCATAATACTTATACACATTTATAACCCCAAGTTCACATATTAGTATAAATTATACACATTTTAACCTAAAAATCTATTCCTAGTTACACAAAAATTTAATAGAAAGGATAAGAATAATTACCTTGACATCTCGAGATAAAAATATTGATTTTTCTCCTCCTTTTCCCTTTTCTTTTCTCCCTTTCTTTTCTTTTCTTCTCTGTTCTTTTTTCACATCGTTCTTTTTTTTTTCTCAGCCGTCACAGGCTTTTATAATTTTAGGGCACTTTGCCCCCTTTTTTATTATTATTTTATTCATTTATTTAATTAATTACTTTTCTAATTTTTTTTCTATTTTTTTAATTATTTTTTTAGCAATAAAATAATCTTTTATTTAATCTAAAATCATGTCACTCATTGTTAAAAGTCATATAAATTATATATAAAATCTACTAAAAAGGTTATTATAAAAATAATAGTTGGAATTTCTAAAACGACTAAGAGGGTTGTTACATTTTATTTTGTGTAATTCGCTAGATACATCTAATTTTATACAAAATATTCAATTTTGTATAAATTCATTTCTATATTGTAATTCTTATAAGAAGATCTGTATTTACATAATTACAAATGAATAGGACAAAAATATATGTGTTTGTATTTGTATATACAATTTCTTCTAGCTTTATACCAACACAAATGCATTTTATATCGAAATACATAAAATGACTCATTGTGTACCAATTTAGATAGAATTTTTTTTTGATATCTTTGCCACAAATTATAATTAAACTAAAATATAATTAGAGTATTTAATTTGAACTAATAGTTTGTTATTTCAGAGAATTATTCAATTTTTTGTTTGTCTATTAAATGCTAATTAATGTTAGACTATTTGTTACTAATTGAATGTATAAATTGTATATATCTATCATTTCTATTATCTTTTTTAAAACTCATGTTTTATTGATTATTGAGATAACTAAATTATTCACAGCATCCTTTAATTGTCATAGCATAATTTAAATTCTATTCTAAAAATTATTTTTCTTTTTAAAAAATATATGTTAAGATATTCTTTATCAAAATAATGATCTTAATTTGAAACCTACACCTCAAAAACGTAAGATTTTTTTTAATCTTTATGTCACGACCTAATTCACCAGACCGTGCAGACACCTACTGTAAAGCCTATGTAGGAGAGCCCTCTTTTTCCAACAATTTTAAAACATGCAAAAGACTTAAGGAAACTAAGATGAAAACAATTAAAGGAGATTTTTATAAGTTAAGAGTTTTAACTATTCAAAGTTAAGGCTTGCAAAATAATTAGCACCCCAGAGATTTAATCTAAAAGGTGCATAGGTACAATAACTACTAAGAGTACAAAATAAAAACATAATGACGAAAAGGCACCACTCCCACCACGAGGAATAAAAATAGAAGCTGCTGGAGAATTGTCTTTACCTTCACCTATAAAACATCACTTATCTTTCGACTAGACTATGCAAAAGGCATAGCAAGAGTAGTATCAGTACAATCACACGTATTGGTAAGCCAAATTGGTCAATCCAAATACCAACCACATAATATGAGAAATCAACTGGTGAAACATGAAATAAGACTGTTCATTCCCCAACCTTTATATTTTCCCTACTCTTACCATTCCAAATATTATTTTCATCTTAGCATACTCTCGTATAACTCATTACTTCATTCGCATCTCATCTTTTCTTATAAACCCAATACAATACCACACCTATCGAGGCTTACTATCCTTTTTATAGTACTACCCCTTCACAGGGAAAACCTAACTATAAAACTATCATTAAACACCACCCTAAACCTCAAAAATAAATAAAGCGGACCACGTTCAAATCAACATGGATATAAGCGAGACCCCTAGTTTCCCCTTCCAATTCCATAAATGGATTTAGAAGTTTACCATTCACAATTCAATACACAAACAAATATATTCAATTAACTTACAACAGCACAATTCACAGATATGCCTATATATAACGTTCCACCTAGTTATTATGTGATGATTCAAGTCAATGGTTTTCTCACAAAACCCATGCCCAAACTATTAATGTACCGGTAGGTGGTACGCAATTCAAGTTCGATTGCCGAATTCGATGCACGATCCCAGGTATGCGCCTTAATGTGGCACCCGATTGAAGTTTGTCTTCGAGACCATAGCACATGATCTTATACATGTTATTGTGTTGGTACGTGACACCTGATTAAATGCATCACAATAAAGGCACAATCACATTAACGATGTACTATAACCACATCATATTGTAAATTACTAAAGTTCCTGGCATGCATTATTCATAATCAATTTATTTGGTTCATTACTATTGTTATACTTTGCTTACATCGTATACATATCATACGGAAACCAATCAACATATATCACACAAAACAGGAGATTAAAACCATTCTAAAACCCCTGTTTATGATATAGGGCTTTCTACTATGTTACATGTCTAATGTAACAAACATAAATGTACGCATAATTGACTATTTATATTGTTGGTGCAAGAAAACCAAGGCATTATTGCTACATTCACATTCCGACATTGTATGAAATGAATAATAGATTTATAACAACGAAATATATAAAATGAATCTTACTTGGGCGTTAAGTAACTGCACGAAATCTATACCTCTAATTTTGATGCTTCTGAAATGCAAGATAGTGAATTTTGAAAAGAAACCGCATGTTATAAATCTTCATACGCTACGAATATCTTCTTCATTCTTTCACAATCCTAGAGAACCTTTTGGAGGATTTATGGGGTGACTGACTTATTCAGATGTTCTTTGCAGAAGAAGAACGATATTTCACGATATTTACATTCTGCATTGCCTATCTCACTTTGGCGGCTACATATTCTGCTAAAGCTTTGACGCCCTACCAATATGTGTCACTGTAACAACCTTAAAAATTAAATACGACAAACTAGAGCTTCCTTATGCTTAATGACTTAATGATTTGTTAAAATCATTAAGAATGGATTTAGAATTCAGTTTTAAAGAGTTTGAAAGTCAAACGTCAAAGAATGACCAAGACGTTTGGAAACTTGTCTAGTGTTTGCTAGTGTGACTTTGCATGTTTATGTGATTTGATATGTTGTTTGGAGTCCAAAATTCTAGGAGGGGACAGTAAAATCTAGATGGTTATGTTTATGTTAGAAACATCTAGGTACGCCTACCACCCAAGGGTTCTTGAGGAGGACCCAAACGATGGAAATGAAGCTGTCAAAACAACCCAAACTACGACCCCAAACAATGTTGAGTAGATCAGACGATTCTCTGGTAAAAGGGGGCATGGATCCACAGTTAATCGTGGTAGATTATCCCTAAAATGAGAATTCTATGATCTAAACAAAGACCTATAGGACGGTCCGTAGACTAAACAATGCCCCGTCAATTGGAGCCGTCATTTGTTAGAGACAACTTTTTGCAGGGTTTCGGCCAACCGAGGGGTGAATTGGTAAAACTATACCCCGTCCTAATTAGGTCATAGATGTTCATTTCATATTTTTTAATGTATTTATTTTATGAACCTAAACTGTAACGACCCGTTTAGTCGTTTCGAGCAGCAGATTTAATTCTGGAAAAACTGGCCAAGACCACGAGCACTGCGACGGACCGTCACAGGCACGACGGCCCGTCGAGGGTGCATCGTTTCAGCATACTTAGAATTCTTAAATTGGGTACTAAAAATCGAATCTCTGAACTTCAGGACGGAGGTGCAGGACGGACCGTCACTTGTGTGACGGGCCGTCTCAGTTCCCCTGGAATCTGGGAGGCTGCGACGACCTGAGTGACGGGCCGTCGCAGTCATGACGGCCGTCACGCAGTCGCGTAGTCGATCGAATCGGATTTCTTTCCACGTTTTAAGGGACGTTTTGGACTATTCTTTCCTTAATTATAAAGTTTGAGGGTTAATATTAATAATTCTAATTACTTGGGGTTAAAATAGGTAACCTTAAGTTAATTAGTGGGTCATTATTACCATCTTTCATTCTTAATTATATATGAATTAGGGTAAAAGAAAGAGGGTTTGAATAAGAAAAAGAAAAGAAACGAGAAGAGAGGGAGAAACGAGCGAATAGAGAGAGAGAAAGCGAAGAGGATAGCAAGAATTTTTAGATGATAGCTTGTTGATTCAATTCTTGATTGGAGGTAGGTTATGGTTATTTCATGCTACTTGTAGTAAACTCTTAATAGTGAATGATATGTGTTGATAGTATTGTAAACCCTACTATGTGCTTAATTGTATGATTGTATGAATATGATATATATATATATATATATGCAATTGTATGAGCATGATGAAGTTTTGAATTCCAAATCTTGAAAGAACCCTAATTCACTTGTTAATGATGATGCCTTAGTATGAAAGAAGGCTTGATGAATTAAGGGATCGGGTGCCACGTTCCGGTACCAGGATAGAATGAATATGAGGATCGGAGTGTCACGTTCCGACACCAGGATAGAATATGGATCGGGTGCCACGTTCCGGTACCAGGATAGTAAGATGAATGAATATGAGGATCGGGTGCCACGTTCCGGTACCAGGATAGAATGAATGTGAGGATCGGAGTTTCACGTTCCGACACCAGGATAGAATATGGATCGGGTGCCACGTTCCGGTACCAGGATAGAATGAATATGAGGATCGGAGTGTCACGTTCCGACACCAGGATAGAATATGGATCGGGTGCCACGTTCCGGTACCAGGATAGAATGAATATGAGGATTGGAGTGTCACGTACCGACACAAGAGGAAGAAATATAATGAATCTTGAAAGATAATGAATATACTCAATCTAATGAACTTAATTCCCAAATGAGTATGGTATTAAGGCTTGAGTCCTCATGTGTGAACTCGGTTGTAGTTATTGATGAATTCATGTATTATTGCTACATGTTGAGTATTGTAGTTGATTTATATTATTATTGATATATACTGTTCCCTATTTTGAGTTGGCCGATGATATCTACTCAGTACTTGTGGTTGTACTGACCTCCTACTTTCATGTTTTCTTCCTTGTTATTTGTGTAATGCAGCAAACATTCCGTCAACTTCAACTCAACAGTAGATTTAGCCAGTCTTCACTACCTTCAGAAATTCAGGGTGAGCTAATGCGTCTAGCTTGGACTGGGTCTTCTTCTTCAAGTCTCGATGCCTTGAACTTCCGGCATGGACTAGCTAGTATTAGTTTTAGCTTCCTAGACAGTTTTAGTTTAGCAATTTGAGATAGATGTTCTTGTGATGATGACTTCCAGATTTTGGGGATAATAATAATAGTTTTGAATTGTTTTATTAATGAGTTAAGTCTTCCGCATTATTTTCTGTTGTTATGTATTAAAATGTTAAGGTTTAGATTGGTTGGTTCGCTCACATAGGAGGGTGAATGTGGGTGCCAGTCGCGGCTCGGTTTTGCGTCGGGACAAACTTGGTATCAGAGCATTAGATTCCTTGGTCTCATCACACAAGAACAGTCTAGTAGAGTCTTAAGGAACGGTAGGGGGCGCCTTTACTTTTCCTTGAGAGGCTATAAGGCTGTAGGAAAATTTCACTCTTTCATTCTTTCTTTCGTGCTACTACTTGAGTCCAATTGGTATCTAGGCGTCTGGAATTGGTATCGACCATCTTCACTCTATTTCGCAGATGGTTAGAACTAGAGCGACGATCGCACTCAAAGAAGAACAACAAAGACAACAAGAACGATCGAGCCAGCCACCGGGCCGTGGCTCGAGGAAGAGTAGCGGCAAGAGGCCGTGGAAGAGGTCGTGGGAGGACGTCCTCTAGCGGGAGAGGACGAGCACCTAGCCCATCTCGATACTAGGCGGTGACTCCTCCACCGACCGAGGGAGTGGTAAGAGAGAAGGGAGGATGGGGAGAATGAACAAAGGCGAGAATGAGGAATTGCCACCCCAACCTACCCGCAGATGATCAATCAGGTTCTCGCTTATCTTAGCGGGTTATCTGATCACGGTCAAGCACCTCCAGTGGTTTCTGCACCAACCCCTCCGGTTTCAGAGGTACGACATGCGGCTACTATGGTTCCCCGCATGGATGCCTCATTGGAGATAGGCACATTTCCACGTCGACTCTTTGGACCGATAATGACAAGCGATCGGCCACGAACTTTTCAGTAAGTTCTTGAAATTGAAACCTCCAGTCTTCAAGGGTGCAGAATCTGAAGATACTTATGATTTCCTGGTTGATTGTCATGAGCTACTACACAAGATGGGGATAGTAGAACGGTTTGGCGTTGAGTTCGTAAGCTATCAGTTTCAAGGGAACGCCAAAATGTGGTGGCGATCACATGTCGAGTGTCAACCGACAGAGGCCACACCCATGACTTGGGCATCCTTCTCTACTCTGTTTATGGAGAAGTATATCCCAAGGACTTTGAGAGATAGAAAAAGGGATGAGTTCTTGAGTCTCGAGCAAGGTAGGATGACGGTTAATGCATATGAGGCTAAGTTTCGTGCTTTATCAAGGTATGCCACTCAACTCTGTTTCAGTCCACAAGAACGGATCCGCCGTTTTTTAAAGGGGTTGAGGTCAGAATTGCGGGTTTCAGCCTTACAGGTAGCGGCTACGGCAACATCCTTCCAAGAGGTGGTAGACTTTGTGATAGAGGTGGAAGGAGTGAAGTCAGATGACTTCACCAATACATCGACATCAAAAAGGTTTCGAAGGGGAGGTGAGTTTAATGGTTCTCACTCCAGAGGAAAGAGCTCGGGAGGTTACTCAAGTCGACCAATTCAGTCTTCACTACAGACTGTAGTTGGGGGACCACCTCAGAACGGTCAACACTACTCCGAGAGACCTATGCATGAACCCCGAGAGTGTTATGGATGTGGGGAGGTTGGACACATTAAGAGTTATTGTCCAAACCAGAGTTACAGAACCCCAATAGTTAGAGGTAGAGGTGGTCATGGTAGAGGCCGTTTTTCCGGAGGACGTGGTGGTCGAGGTAATGGTGGTCACCAAAACGGCCGAGGAGATGGGCAAACTGGAGCCACTACTACGCAACATGGTAGGGGCAATGGACAGACGGGTGATAGGGCCCATTGTTACGCTTTCCCTGGGAGATCTGAAGCGGGCGTCGATCGTCATCACAGGTAACCTTTTGATTTGTGATTGCATGGCTTCCGTATTGTTTGATCCTGGATCCACGTTTTCTTATGTATCTTCCTCATTTGCTAATGGTCTAAATCTACATTGTGAATTACTTGATATGCCTATTCGTGTTTCTACTCCGGTAGGTGAGTCTGTGGTAGTTGAAGGGGTATATAGGTCTTGTTTGGTGAATTTTGTGGGGAGCAACACTTATGTAGATTTGATTATCTTAGAAATGGGTGACTTTGATGTAATTCTGGGTATGACTTGGCTTTCTCCGAATTTTGCGATCTTGGATTGTAATGCAAAAACGGTGACGTTAGCCAAGCCTGGGACAGATCCGTTAGTGTGGGAGGGTGACTACACTTCCAATCCGGTGCGTATCATATCCTTTCTTCATGCTAAGAAAATGGTTAGTAAAGGGTGTTTAGCTTTCTTAGCACATCTTAGGGATGACACTACTCAAGTACCCTCAATTGAATCGGTTTTGGTAGCTCGAGAATTTTTGGATGTGTTCCCTGCAGATCTTCCTGGTATGCCACCAGATAGGGATATTGACTTCTGTATCGATCTTGAACCGGGCACACGCCCCATTTCTATACCCCCGTATAGAATGGCTCCCGCCGAATTAAGAGAGTTAAAGGCTCAACTTCAAGAGTTGTTGATCAAGGGCTTCATTAGACCAAGTGCATCTCCTTGGGGTGCTCCGATTTTGTTTGTAAAGAAGAAGGATGGGAGTATTCGAATGTGTATAGACTACAGACAACTAAACAAGGTAACCATAAAGAACAAGTATCCTCTTCCTCGCATTGATGACTTGTTCGATCAGTTACAAGGTGCTTGTGTCTTCTCTAAGATCGACTTGAGATCCGGTTATTATCAATTGAAAATACGAGCGATAGATGTGCCAAAGACTGCTTTTTGAACGAGGTATGGGCATTACGAATTTGTAGTGATGTCTTTTGGTCTTATGAATGCCCCTGCTGCATTCATGAGCTTGATGAACGGGATCTTTAAGCCATATTTGGACCTTTTCGTGATCGTATTTATTGATGATATATTGGTATACTCAAAGAGCAAGAAGGAACATGAAGAGCATTTGAGAATGGTATTGGAAACGTTGAGGGAGAAAAAGCTTTATGCCAAGTTCTCTAAGTGTGAGTTTTGGCTAGATGCAGTGTCCTTCTTGGGGCATGTGGTTTCGAAGGATGGGGTAATGGTAGATCCTTCTAAGATTGAGACAGTGAAGAATTGGGTAAGACCCACTAATGTGTCAGAAATAAGAAGCTTTGTTGGGTTAGCTAGCTACTACCGCCGCTTTGTCAAGGGATTCTCTTCTATTGCTTCCCAATTAACGAACTTGACCAAGCAGAATGTTCCATTTGTATGGTCAGATGAATGTGAGGAAAGCTTTCAGAAGCTTAAGACTTTGTTGACTACCGCACCAGTTCTTACCTTGTCAGTAGAGGGTAAAAACTTCATTGTTTATTGTGATGCATCCTATTCTGGGTTGGGTGCAGTGCTAATGCAAGAGAAGAACGTTATTGCTTATGCTTCAAGACAATTAAAAGTGCATGAACGTAACTATCCAACTCATGACTTGGAATTGGCCGCGGTAGTGTTTGCATTAAAGCAATGGAGGCACTATTTATATGGGGTTAAGTGTGAGGTCTACACGGATCATCGTAGCCTTCAGTATGTCTTTACTCAGAAAGATTTGAACTTGAGACAGAGGAGATGGATGGAACTACTGAAGGACTACGATATCACTATCTTGTACCATCCGGGGAAGGCGAATGTCGTGGCAGATGCGTTGAGTAGAAAGGCGGGAAGCATGGGAAGTCTAACTCATCTGCAAGCTTCTAGACGCCCATTGGCTTGAGAGGTTCAGACTCTAGCTAACGACTTGATGAGGTTAGAAATAAATGAGAAGGGAGGATTGTTGGCTAGTGTGGAGTCGAGATCTTCTTTTCTCGACAAGATTAAGGGAAAGCAGTTTGATGATGAGAAACTAAGACGAATTCAAGATAAAGTATTGCGAGGAGAGGCTAAGGAAGCACAAATCGATGAGGAAGGTGTTTTGAGAATCAAAGGAAGGGTATGTGTACCCCGCGTCGATGATTTGATCAACACTATTCTGACAGAGGCTCATAGTTCACGGTATTCTATACATCCGGGTGCGACCAAGATGTACCGTGACCTAAAGAAACACTTTTGGTGGAGTAGAATGAAGCGTGATATTGTTGACTTTATTGCCAAGTGTCCAAACTGTCAACAAGTAAAGTATGAACACCAAAGGCCCGGAGGAACACTTCAGAGAATGCCCATTCCGGAATGGAAGTGGGAAAGAATTGCTATGGACTTTGTGGTTGGTCTTCCAAAGACAATGGGTAAGTATGACTCCATTTGGGTAATTGTTGATAGGTTAACTAAGTCTGCTCATTTTATCCCGGTCAATGTGACTTACAATGCAGAGAAGTTAGCCAAGATCTATATCTCAGAAATCGTTCGATTGCATGGGGTTCCACTATCCATCATATCAGATAGAGGTACGCAGTTTACTTCTAAGTTTTGGAAAACATTGCATGCGGAATTGGGTACTAGGTTGGACCTTAGTACTGCGTTCCATCCTCAGACCGATGGTCAGTCTGAACGAACGATTCAAGTGTTGGAGGATATGCTTCGCGCGTGCGTGATAGTGTTTGGTGGCCATTGGGATAGCTTCTTACCTTTGGCAGAGTTTTCATACAACAATAGCTATCACTCAAGCATTGATATGGCCCCATTTGAAGCATTGTATGGGAGGAGGTGTAGATCTCCCATTGGGTGGTTTGATGCATTCGAGGTTAGACCTTGGGGTACTGATCTCTTGAGGGATTCGTTAGATAAAGTGAAGGGCATTCAAGAAAAGCTTCTAGCGGCGCAAAGTAGACAAAAAGAATATGCAGATCGAAAGGTTAGAGACTTAGAGTTCATGGAGGGTGAACAAGTCTTGTTGAAAGTTTCGCCAATGAAAGGGGTGATGCAGTTTGGTAAAAGGGGTAAGCTAAGTCCAAGGTACATTGGGCCATTTGAGGTACTAAAGCGAATAGGAAAGGTGGCTTATGAATTAGCCTAGCCTCCAGGGCTGTCCGGAGTACATCCGGTATTTCATGTATCCATGATGAAGAGATACCATGGAGATGGAAACTATATCATCCGTTGGGATTCAGTTTTGCTTGGTGAGAATTTGACTTATGAGGAGGAACCAGTTGCTATTTTAGATAGAGAGGTTCGCAAGTTGAGGTCGAGAGAAATTGCATCCATCAAAGTTCAATGGAAGAATCGACCGGTTGAAGAAGCTACTTGGGAGAAGGAGGCAGATATGCAAGAAAGATACCCACATCTGTTTACAGATTCAGGTACTCCTTTTCGCCATTGTTTTTCTTCTTTTGATCGTTCGGGGACGAACGATGGGTAAATTGGTATCTATTGTAATGACCCGTTTAGTCATTTCGAGCAGCAAATTTAATTCTGGAAAAACTGGCAAAGACCACGAGCACTGCGACGGACCGTCACAGGCACGACGGCCCATCGAGGGTGCATCGTTTCAGCATACTTAGAATTCTTAAATTGGGTACTGAAAATCGACTCTCTGAACTTCAGGACGGAGGTGCAGGACGGACCGTCACTTGTGTGACGGGCCGTCACAGTTCACCTGGAATCTGGGAGGCTGCGACGACCTGAGTGACGGACCGTCGCAGTCATGACGGCCCGTCACAGGTCGCGTAGTCCCAGTCAGAATCGGATTTCTTTCCACGTTTTAAGGGACGTTTTGGACTATTCTTTCCTTAATTATAAAGTTTGAGGGTTAATATTAATAATTCTAATTACTTGGGGGTTAAAATAGGTAACCTTAAGTTAATTAGTGGGTCATTATTACCATCTTTCATTCTTAATTATATATGAATTAGGGTAAAAGAAAGAGGGTTTGAATAAGAAAAAGAAAAGAACAGAAAGAGAGGGAGAAACGAACGAAGAGAGAGAGAGAGAAACGAAGAGGATAGCAAGAATTTTGAGAAGATAGCTTGTTGATTCAATTCTTCGGTGGAGGTAGGTTATGGTTATTTCATGCTACTTGTAGTAAACTCTTAATAGTGAATGATATGTGTTGATAGTATTGTAAACCCTACTATGTGCTTAATTGTATGATTGTATGAATATGATATATATATATATATATATGCAATTGTATGAGCATGATGAAGTTTTGAATTCCAAATCTTGAAAGAACCCTAATTCACTTGTTAATGATGATGCCTTAGTATGAAAGAAGGCTTGATGAATTAGGGGATCGGGTGCCACGTTCCGGTACCAGGATAGAATGAATATGAGGATCGGAGTGTCACGTTCCGACACCAGGATAGAATATGGATCGGGTGCCACGTTCCGGTACAAGGATAGTAAGATGAATGAATATGAGGATCGGGTGCCACGTTCCGGTACCAGGATAGAATGAATGTGAGGATCGGAGTGTCACGTTCCGACACCAGGATAGAATATGGATCGGGTGCCACGTTCCGGTACCAGGATAGAATGAATATGAGGATCAGAGTGTCACGTTCCGACACCAGGATAGAATATGGATCGGGTGCCACGTTCCGGTACCAGGATAGAATGAATATGAGGATCGGAGTGTCACGTACCGACACAAGAGGAAGAAAGATAATGAATCTTGAAAGATAATGAATATACTCAATCTAATGAACTTAATTCCCAAATGAGTATTGTATTGAGGCTTGAGTCCTCATGTGTGAACTCGGTTGTAGTTATTGATGAATTCATGTATTATTGCTACATGTTGAGTATTGTAGTTGATTTATATTATTATTGATATATACTGTTCCCTATTTTGAGTTGGCCGATGATATCTACTCAAGACTTGTGGTTGTCTTGACCCTACTTTCATGTTTTCTTCCTTGTTATTTGTGTAATGCAGCAAACGTTCCGTCAACTTCAACTCAACAGTAGATCTAGCCAGTCTTCACTACCTTCGGAAATTCAGGGTGAGCTAATGCGTCTAGCTTGGACTGGGTCTTCTTCTTCAAGTCTCGATGCCTTGAACTTCCGGCATGGACTAGCTAGTATTAGTTTTAGCTTCCTAGACAGTTTTAGTTTAGCAATTTGAGATAGATGTTCTTGTGATGATGACTTCCAGATTTTGGGGATAATAATAATAGTTTTGAATTGTTTTATTAATGAGTTAAGTCTTCCGCATTATTTTCTGTTGTTATGTATTAAAATGTTAAGGATTAGATTGGTTGGTTCGCTCACATAGGAGGGTGAATGTGGGTGCCAGTCGCGGCTCGGTTTTGGGTCGTGACATAAACCTAAATATAGAATTCACTTTTAAAAATCAAAACCTCTCTTCCAAGTAAAGTTATTTCAAGACTTTCTGGGAGCTTGAACCCAAGATTAAGCTAGGATTTATGATTCCATTGATTCCTTCATAAAATTTCGTGGGATTTCTACTAGTAAGGTATGGTAATTTATACTTGATTCTTCTCTCATTCATGGATCCAATCCAAAGGTTTTTCAATAGATATAAAAATCCTAAAAGTTTCTATTAAATTATATGAATGGTTTATTACATTAAAAGGTTTTAATGATGAATTATAATGTTTTCAATGTTAATTAATGAATCTATATTAAAAAAAACCATGAACCCATGATCATTCTAATTTTCTAATTTTTACTTATGAAGTGGGTTCGATAAATGTGATTGGATACTGTTAGAATTTTGTTTATAATATGCTATATTATTTTTATCTACTGCAAAGTATGTCAAAATATAATGAATGGTTGGAGAATTCAGAAAAGGTGATCAAGTCTTGGATGAAGGGTAAGTTGACCTAAATTGTCTTGTTTTTATTGAATTGATCTTGTGTGGTATGGTAAACTTATAGCGGCGGTATTTACTTGATGTATATGAATGTATATGTGAATTGTGATTATGGAACTGAAGGAAATGAATGTGAAATAATGTAATATTATGAATTATTTGTAAATAGATATCTTATGAAGTTATAAATGTGGATATTGAAGATAGTATGATTTGAATGTGAAGTATGATTGTGTGTGGATTATGATGAATGTAGTATGATCATTTTCATAATACAATGTTATGAATGATGGTGGTTATGTAAAAGGTTTTCTCACATATACTCACACCCAAATGAATGGATGAACAAAGCTAATGAAAATATAATGAACGAGAGTCTATTGAAATGTTTTTTTAATAGAACCCTAATGAATGAAAATGGGGATTTTGGGGTGGACACTCTTTGTGAGTTGAGATGTAGTGTCTAGTAGCAAGCTTACTATTCTTAAGATCTTTCAAAATAATTAATGAGAGGCTGGAGGTTAGATACTCTTCGTGAGTTGAGATGTAGTATCCAAAAGTAACCTCTAGAGATGAGTATTGTTCGTGAGTTGAGATGTAGTACTTAGTAAAAATCTCTTAACCTATAGGTAATGAATGTAATGAATGTCTAAAACTCCATCAAGATTTATACTTAGAACCGAGAGGATGACAAAGGCCTGGAGATTCTTCGTTAGTAGAGATGTAGCATCCAAATATACCTCTTGAGATGGGAAATCTTTGTAAGTTAAGATGTAGTACATAGAAGAAATTCCATTATACCTTAACTATGCACCCACGATAGGACTAGCTATTGGTGATGCATGTAAAGGCTAAAAGAAAGACCCTACCTTAGTCAAGTAGGGATCCCTAATCTGGTAGGGGTCAATGCAGAGATTCCATGTAATGCTCTCATGGTATATGTATGTTAAAGATAGACCACACAAATAAATGTAATGAACTAGGTCTTCCTAAGGGTGTACTACATAGAGTAGGTTGTGCAACGGGACACCATCTATTCATTGCATAAGTAGACATTTTGACAGTGTCTTGGTGTTTTCATTGGAATGTAAATGAATGAATGAGCTACTATATGAAGTAAATGAAGTATGGTGACTTTATGTTTAATGTTAATGAAACATGATGATGAAGGCTATGTAAATAATTGAATGTGATGTGTCTAGTCTATGGTGATTCCTAAGGAGCACTGAGTGGGATTAGTAGTATGGGATGTTACTTTCACATAACACTAGTGTAACTTGGATTTGTCTTTGATGATGTTCTTTATATGAAGTTATTAAATAAAAGAATGCTTCCTCTAGTAATAAATGTTGACTTGTTGAGTTATGATTAAAATGAAGTATCCTTATCTTTGGGGTTCTTAAGGATAAGTAAGGTGTGTATTGAAGATGTTTTATGGGAAATCACTTTATGTCTTACCTAAGTATGTCTTAGGATAACTTTTGATAGAATGTCTAGATGACTAATGGGTTATTTAATTAAAATTACTATATGTTGAGAATCATGGAAGTATTACCTTGTATGTTTCTGATGACTTATATGATGTCTTGTACACTTGATTCATGAGGTTTTACCAAAATATCATGAAAATCATATTTCTACTCAAATTCCCTCTATAAATTCTTTTTTGCATATTACTTACTTATTCATTAGTTGTACTAACTCCATATTCTTCTCTATTTCTATAAGTATTGGTGGAAGGAAGTGAGGATCTTATAGTTGAAGCTTGAGAAGTAGATTTTTCTTTCATGTCTCTTCGTACTTCTTCATATGTTTCAGCACATGGATGTTATGTTTAGTTTTTTTTTAATAAAGAATTTGTATTAGACATGAGTTTCTTTCCTATGGAAGGGTCGTGACCCTATGATAATAAGATGTGTCTAAGATGTCTTGTGATTATTAGACTTAGTTTCTTACATTTTATGAAAGCATTTTGCTTATTGTTGTGAAAAGTTTTAATTCCCCACTATTTTTCATATCTCTATGATGAATGAATTCTACGAGGCTTGTACAAAACTTCGAGAGGTCAAGTACACCATGTTATGCCTAGGGGGTATTTCCCGGTTGTTACAAACTTGGTATCAGATCATAATGCTATGGAGAGAGTCTTAGGGTCCAAAGTCTTGCAAGCCATATCTAGTAGAGTCTTGTTTTTCGTAGTGAGTCGCGACACATGTATGAGAAAGACAATATAGGACTATAGAAGTTACACTTCCTTGATATTCTTGAAGTCATGCCTTAGAGTGTATGTCTCTGGGTTCCTATTCCTTTTCTTGTGATCTTAGGAACTTGAATACAAGAGGATCTAATGCAAGGAGGGATCAAGGAGAGAATATGAATGAGGAGGTTCCCCCTCAAGAGCCCCAAGGTCCTCAAGCTCCCGATGCAGAAGGGGATATATCTAATGTGGATATAAGGGTTGCTTTCCAAACTCTGACCCAACTCATGACGACTCAAGCTCAAGTCATCACTACTCAATCTCAAGCCATTATGACCCAACCAAAAGGAGGAGTTGGACTTCAAGTGAACCCCAATGCAAGTACTCAGCTTTTAGAATTCGAGATTTCATTAGGATAAATCCTCCTAATTATCATGGAACTAAGGTGGATGAGGATCTACAAGGCTTCATTGAAGAGGTGTTTAAGGTGGTATATGCTATGGGAGTAACTTCTATAGAGAAAGTGGAACTGCCCGCTTACTAACTAAAAGATATGGTACAAGTGTGGTTTGAGCAATGGAGGGATTAGAGGCCCATAAGGGCAGGCCTAGTAGATTAGGGAGTTTCTAAGACATCCTTTCTTGATATATTTTCCCCTTGGATTTGAGGGATAAAAAGTTAGTGGAATTCATTACTCTCCGTGTAGGGGTAATAAGTGTTAAGGAATATTCTCTCAAGTTTACCCAACTCTCTAAGTATGTCCCAAAACTGGTAGCCAACTTAACGACTATAATGAATAAGTTTGTGATATTGGTGTCTAGTTTGGTTGAAGAAGAGAGTCGTACGACAATGCTCTATCATGATTTGGATATCACTAGACTCATGGTGTATGTAAAAAAAATTGACGAGACCAAGATTAGTAGGATAAATACATATGGGAAGAGGGCTAGGTAGGATGAACCACGTCATCACAAATACAAGAAGCGGTTTTAAAATAAAGATTCCTCCATGGTGATCAAAGATAGGGTAGGGTTTCCAATAAAATTATCAAGGAGGAAATAGAGGTGACTTTACTTTTGAGAGGTATAGATATACTACACATGTTGAAGCTACATGTGGGCAATTGTCTTGCCAGTATGGATGGATGTTTTGGATGTAGAAATAAGGGTAATACGATGAGAGATTTTCCCAACCTCAAGGCAATAGAAAAGGGGACCAAATAAGATCCTCACAATGGTCCGAATCCTAATGCTCAAAGGAAGAACCATTTCTATATGCTATAAACCAACAAAAGATCTAATCTAGGATAAAGTTCCCAATGAGTCATAGTTCATTATGGTTGTATGGAATTGTTCTTTGATTGGTTTATTTCAAGTGGGTGATAATGAGTTTAGTAGTACGGTGGTTGATATCCTTATGTTTTCCTTCAATTCTTACTCAAGCTTGAGATAAAATTTATTAGTAGTTTTATTATATTTTGGACTCTTGCATATGATTATGATTTGCATGTCCTCCTTATGTTAAGAGTTCATTGATGATGTAATGTTTTGCATGCTCTTGGTGATATCATAGTTACATGAAAAGATTAATAGGTAATCTGTATATCTCCTATCAATATGAATCGACTGATTTTGCTTTAGTAGCCTTAAAAGTTTTTATGTTTTTATACCAATGTGTTATTTGAAAGTTATGTTGAGACTTATAATGAAATGAGGAGCATGTCTTAAGTTGGAGAATTGAGTTCCTCAATAATTCAAAGAAAATGATGCAATATGTGTGCACTATGAATTGTGAAAACAGTTCCAAATTACTTGTGTTGCTTAAAGTGCATAATGATATGAAGTTGGTGTTACTTTTATGTTTGGTGAATTGACTATGAAATTTGTTTCCATCATGATATGTGTTGTGAGCTAATAGTTGAGTCTTGTAGTCCTTGAAGATTTTTTACTATCATTCTAGATTAAATATTTTCCAAGTGGGCGAGACTGTAATATCCGTGAAAATGCAATAGGGCAAGCTAGATCTTCTCATGTGTATTATGAATTAATGATGTGCTAAAGAGTTTTGAAGTTAAACTTCAAAGAACGACCAAGACGTTTGAAATCTAGTCTTGTGTTTGCTTGTGTGGGTTTACATGCTTTATGTGTTTTGATATGTTGTTTGGAGTTCGAAATGATAGGAGGGAACACTAACATCTAGATGGTCATATTTAGGGTTAAAAAATTCTGGAACTACTCCCCAAGGACCACCTTAAGGGTCTTTAAGGAGGACTCAAACATTAGCCATGAAGCTGCCAAAATAGTCCAAACCACGACCCCAAATGGCGCTTAGTAGATTAGACGATACCCCGTAAAAAATGAACTGTGGATTCACACTTAGTCCTCAAAGCTTATCCCCCAAAAAATTGGTGTATAATAAAAACAATAACCTGTAGGATGGTCCGTCGACCAAGCAACACCCCATCAATGAGAGTCGTTGATTCGCACATGCAACTTTTTGCAGGATTTCGGCCAACCTTGGGGTTAGTTTACAAATTCACCCACGTCCTAATTAAGTTATAGACAGCTATTTTAGGTGTTTTAATGTATTTTAAGTTAACTTAAACCCCTAAACATAAATTTTTAACTTCACTTTTCAAAGTTAAAACCCCTCTCCCAAGTATAGTTCTCTAAAAGATCCATGGTATCTTCAACCCATGTCGAATCGCAGATTGAAGAATTCCATTGATTCCTTCACTAAATTTCATGGAATTTATACTAGTATGAATAATTGAAGTAGGATGTAAATGTAAAGTATAACTGTGTTTGGATTATGATGAGTGTAGTATGATGATGTTTAGAGGACAGTGTTATAAATGATGGTGGTTATATGAAAGGTTTTCTCACATATACTCAAACAACGAATCGCTGAATATACATAATTAAAATGGAATGAATGAGAGTCTATTTAAAGGTTTTCTCAATAGACTCCTAATGAATGAAAATGGGGGCATTTGATGGGACACTCTGCGTGAGTTAAGATGTAGTGTCTAATAACAATCTCACTATTCCTAAGAGATTTACAATGAACGAATTGTAGGTTGCAGGTTGGATTCTCGTTGTGAGTAGAGATATTGTATATAAAAGTAACAGCTAGCGATGAGTACTCTTTGTGAGTTGAGATGTAGTATTTAGATTAAATATCTTAACGTATAGCTAATGAATGTGATGAATGGTGAAAAGTCTGTGGGGAGTTATGCTTGTCACCAGGAGGATTTGACAAAGGGGTGGATACTCTTCGTGAGTTGATATGTCGTATCCAAATGTACCTCTTGAGATGGGTAATCTTTATGAGTATATATGTAGTACTGAGAAGTAATCTCCTTATCCCTTAACTATACACCCGCATAGGATTAGCTTTTGGTTATCAATTTAAAGGAAAAAATAATAACCCTACCTTAGCCAAGTTGGGTGTAAGACCCACAAAATTATTTAGGGTGTATAGAGTCTCACATGTGTCTATAAAGGAGTTTATATGGTAATAAAGAGTTATGAAGCATGTATGATTGATTTGGAGTCATTTGGAAGTCAAGCTTCCAAGACCTTCGATAGTTAGCCCTTGAGACGTTTATGAGTTTATTCGTGTGTCTTGACATGTTTTACTTGTTCGTTTTTCTTGATTTAGATGTGGAAGGTATTTTAATTATTAATGAGTATACAACTCACAAAGTCCCCGCAAAATTACCCTAAGGAGGACCTAATGTAGTCCTAGATACTGCCTTTGCAGTGTCTAACTACGACTAGCAACCGACGGCCAGTAGGTGCCCCATCGATTGGGAGGAATCTTCCAACATTTATCCTGTTGAAGGCTTAGGCTAGTGTACAAGACTCAAACCCAAATGACGGCCAACTGTATGGTCCGTCGTTGGACCTACTGGGCGTCATTGGCTGCCCGTCGTTTGATCTTACAATCTGCATCCTGTGTACTATTTCATTAAAGGGTGAATGGGAAACTCACTCCACGTCCTAACCTGACCCTAGGCGGTTTATTCGGTTATTTTTGGGTATATTAAGTTTTTTTTATAATATCAAAACCCCAAACCCAATTCATATTATAAAAAAAGGACTTCCCTCCAAAATGAAACTCTCTCTAGAAACCTCCATTGGAGATGAATCTCAAGAACAACTCGCAGATTTGATTGTGATGGTTTCTTCATCAAGTTTTCATTGTTTTATACTATAATGCAGTATGGTAATCCTTCATCTCTCGATAACCTTTCATATAGAGAGTTCCTTACAATGTTTTCAAAAAAGTTTCATGATCAAAATGTGTATTCTTCAATCAGGCCATGGGTTCTTTCTCAAAATTTTTTGAAAAACATATTTATGATGAATTGATGATAATGTACTGATTCTCAAGTCAAATATAATCAAATTTCGTGATGAACCAGTGTCCCGTTCAATTCTACAATTTGTTATGTTATGCGCATTGTGATCTTTATTATGTGTTGGTCGAATTGTGATTCTATTATGTTGAATTGCTTATATCTACTGCCAATTATGTATATTGATGGTGAATTATTTATGAGTGATCTATGTGTATGACACTTTGAGGGTTTGAATAAGATTATCCTATTATTCTTCTATCTTCTATATAATTCATAGATTGCAAATGTAGTTTCACTTTGATCGCGTTTCTATGACAAATTGAAGTAGGATTTCGTGAGTTTATGATATCTTTATCTACTTCCTTACATTTTTATATTGATTAAATGTGTGTATTCATCATTGAGGATCAAATCAAGGTAGATCTGTAAGTGATCTATGTTTCTCTACTCTCTATTTGATTGGTGATGTAATGTACATGTTAGTATCATGATGTTGTTGTGGTTTATGCATGATTTTGTCCATGTAAATGTACTTTTAGCTACTTCCATATACTTGAATTGTTCATGAAACATGAATATTGGTCAATGATGATCAAAGGTTAAAGGATTGGTAAGAATTGCTCTAGTCCTCTACTTTCTATATTATTGTTGATAAAATTGACCTTGTATGAAATTGTGTGGTATGGTCCACTTAAGATGACGTTATTTACTTTATTATCATTTTGTATGTGATGTGAGGCCTTGAAGGTTATTTTATTCTAAAAGTGTGGTAGTGATGATTACCAAATTTGAATCATGCCTAGTCTTCTCTTCTAGTTGTTATTTAGGTTGTGTTTCTAAGGTTACATGCATATAAATGACTATATTAGGTTTGGTTTATGTGATTCCATGAATTAGTCATGATGGTTAATGACCCCTTACCTATGGACTGTTATATGAATATGTGATTAGGTAATGTAAGAAGTCTTAAATGCAAGTGTTGTAGTTACCTTGTCTCCTATACTTGTATGATTTGTATGGTCTATGCTTGGTTGTGCATTGTGGTCCTAAGATGGTGGCTTCCTTAAGGTTTTGTTGATAGTCATTAGGTGATCATGTTTACCAATGTACACACACTCACACGCATGCTGATGAGTTTTATAGGTTCATGGTGTCTAATGAAAGGGTATTCTCATATGAACTTGTTTCGACTACTATGCATGTAAGGTATATATCTATGAAGCATGTTATGTATTCCCTTAACTAGGATAACTTGATAATTGTACTAGCATGGGAGGATATGAGACCTTGTCTATGCATTCCACCTGTGTGCCTTGATGGGATAATTCCTAGGTTTATTTTTCTATGTACATGAATATAAATACATGGATATGTTATGAATGTGCATAGTGCATAAATGTGTTTATATGAAAGGATTTCATATATTGTTACACTTTTTCATTTATGCATTAATGAACTGAAGCATGAACATGTGTGGTCTAAAGGTATTATGTTAAAGGTTTGCTCACATGAATGTATACACACATACATGTATTATGATCTAGTCAATGGAGGGCCCTTGAAATATGTTCTCAAGTGTACCCTAAGCTAGATGGTGCTTGAATATGCTATGTACATGTGAAAGGCTTTCTAACATTATTTTGGTTGATGAACTCTCATCTATGACCTATGTACTAGGAAAATATGGAATTAACTCTCCTAATCTTACAATTTTATAAAGTAAAGATATTATGACTTTTTAATAAAGAGAACATAGCTTAGCATCGAGAGGACTTGAATGTGAGGGGTGTCCCTTCCCAACGTCTAAAGGCAGGTTCAGCATAATTCTCATGATGTGTATGATAACAATGCCTCAATAGGCATAAAGAGTGCTGCCTTACATGCCTCCAAGTTCCATAAACTATGCTTTCCCCATAGTATCTATAAAAATATATCACTTAGTATGCTAGCATGTGCCAATATTCTACTTTGGTTAAGTAGAGTACCTTCCCTTTGTGTAAGGCTCTACAAGAGAAAAAACCATATTAGCACCCATGGTCTTCGTCTCAGTTAAGGCTATTGTTTTCCTAAAGTAAAGTGGACAATGAAAGTAAAGTAGAAACCTAACTAGGAAAAAATAAGGGATGTTGCTTAGTGTAGGTAAGGGTATGATACATTACCTATGCCTTGCAAAAGTAGCTCTTCAATGGAGTTCTAGGGAGGTGTTCTAATGTATGTGACTCTGTTTGTGTTCTTATGTATGACATTGTAGTATTGTCTACTTGTTTTGATGTAATGCATTGTATGAGTCTATATGAAGTTGTTTTGATTCTATATGCATAATGTTGGTATTAATGACTATATGATAATGGTCTTACTTGGCATGAATGAAGTTGTCTATGTTGCCTTGTTGATGTATGAAGTTAATTGTTAAGGCTTGTGGTCTCATGATAGATTTACTAAGTATGTGTGAGGTTATGGGGCTTAACATTTACATTGCACTAGCAAACTTAGATTGGTATTGTGAGTAAGGTCTTATAATGTTCTATGTGAAATGAAGTTAGTATATGTGTAAATTGACTAGTGATTACTTTTTTTTGTAATTTCATTAGGGTCTTGTGGCCTTAAGGTGATTCATTGCACCAAGTATCACTAGTGGGTTACATGGGAATTTAAGGAAATAAAAAAAAAGGGAACTCACTACAATTTAAAATATGCTTACTGTAAAGTGGTTAATTAAATAACTTAAATGCAATGTGTGGTTTAATGTGAGGTTATGACTATTGTATATGTCTAAAATAATTATGCAAATGACATGATGATTATTGTATCAAGTTTGATGAAGTTTTTACAAAAAGGCTTAATGCATGGTTTCAAGTAAAATGTCCTTTATAAGTGCATGTTTTTGCATGGTTGCCATACTTTGTGCATTCATTTACTAACTCAATTATTCTATAACTTTTTACCCAATGTGTAGGTAATGGGTTCTTAAAGAATGTCTGTATGGTGAAGAGCTTCATATGTGTTTCCGAAGCTCAAGGAAATGAATCCTTAAGATTCAAGGATGTCTTATGTCAAGATTTATATAATGTTTTGCAATAGTTTAGCTAATGTTATATCTTGAAAAGGTCATGTCCGTATTATACTCTAATGATGTTGAGTCTAGGATGGAAAAAAGACACTAGAGTCTTTAACTATGTATTATTATATTTTATATAGAACGGGAGTGATGTTCTAGCATACGATGTGCTATAATGTTTAAAATTTTCCTCTAAATTTACCTATGAAAATTCAATGAATGATAACTATGGCATTGTATAAGACCTCCAAGAAGTAAAGTACGCCATGTTACTTCTAGGTGGTGCCCACCCGGTCGTGACAAACATGGTATTAGAGCATAAGGTTTATAAAAGTGTTTTTAGGGTACACATTCTCATATTGCCATATATAGTAGAGTCTAGATCATCGGTTGTGAGTCGCGACACATCTATGAGCAAGAGGTTATAGGACGATAGAGTTTCCCTTCTTTTGTCACTCTCATGTCGTGCCATAAAACTTAACTCCATAAGATCTCTCTCTTATGTTTTCTTGTCCGATGGTCTTTTAGATGTGATTGCTTAAATTTGATTGTATATCTATGCTTTAGGGAGAAAAGGTGAGTTTTGATGTTTATCTTGGTTTTATGGTTTAATGAGAAGGTGTGAAGGTGAACTTTTGTATATGTTTATGTGATGCGCTTGTGGTTATATATGTGAAATATGAGAAATGACATGTTATTTAATGATTTATGTTATGAGATAGTTGTAGCTTGTTAAAAAAGTTGTTATTGTTGAATTATGATTCCTTTTTTTATTGGCATGTTACTATATGGTTTCGCATGATGGTAGACTAATGTTATGATTTGAACTTGAAATGCTTAGTGAGTACTAATGGAATCATGCCCTAAGTATATGTGTTTAAAAGTGTTCATTGTTGCTATTATATATGTTTGAATGGACTCATTTGTATATATTTGGTCCTAGGATTGAAAGTAGTATGCTTACCTTGTATGGTGATGATGTTGGTATGAATGACCTAAAAGTTATCTAACCTTAATATTTAAAGAAAAGAAAGAGTCTTATGGCTAAGTATCGTCTATTGTCCCCATAAGGTTGTCATGACCCTTGGGTGTTCATGGTATAGTTGAGACCATATGTGTTTGGGTAGTATGACCTAACTTATGTGTTATGAATTTCCATTGGGTATTAGGCCTAAAGGGATGGTTATGGTTGAGTTAGTAGGCTTTTTGGTGTTAAGTTAGGAGTAAGAACCCTTGAGAATGTTGAACTTTATTGTGTGAGGAGGATATAGGTTGGTTTTAACTTGCCTGACCTTGGTGTTTAAGGGGATTATGTGATTTGGCATACCCCATTTTGGTAATTGTGTGCTAAGTGATAAGATTTTATGTGCCCTTGATGCTCTATTTTAAGTTACTCTAAAACTTTTTAGGTTGGTAATCAGTTTTGAGTGATGATGAGGGTGGTTGATAAGCTATGATGCTCTTGAGGTTAGGTTAAGTATCTCTTAAATGGGCTTACCCTAAGTGGGGGATGGTGATGAGAATAGTAAGGTGGTCGATTTCCTATCTTTTCCTTCAATGTTTATTTGAGCTTGAGACTAAAGGTTTCTAAGAAGCTTGTTCATGATAGGAGTCTTGCATAAAAGTATGAGTTGCTCGTTCTCCCTATGTTTTGTATGTCTTAATTTAGACCATGTTAAGCATGTTTTTAAGAGTTTTAAATTGCATGAAACTGGATTTTCGATCAAATTCATGATTTCCCTTGTTGATTGTACATCTCGTTATGTTATTTATGCATTAAACTTCACGAAATAAGGTAAGAATCATGGTCGAAGTAACTTTTAATATGCAGTATTTAAATTCATAATGAAAAACTTGAGTCTCGTTGAAATGAAAATGATGAGTATCTTTCAAATTGCGTGACTTTTATGGTTTGGAAATCATGATTGCAGGCTCACTCTTGCAAAATGAAGACATGTATAGCTAGTGACCTTGTGTGTTCCTTTAAATTATTAGATTTTCCCAAATTTATGTTTGGTTATGACGACTATTGTTATGCAAGAAATTGAAATATATGTGAAATGACTTCCTAATGTTGTAAGGTGTGCGGTGTAATTACCATTTTGACTTCACTAGGAAAAAAGTTTGAGCATCCTATGGTTAAAAGTTGAGAATTTCCCTTTTAAAATGAATTGACCTTTGTGGGTTGCTTGGGTGTGAACTTATGAGACTTGTAAGTGTGTTAAGGAGAAGGACATTCCTCCTTCAACATACGTAAGCATGGTATGGTTGAGTATGTCCCTCATGGCATTAGGCTTAAGTAATAAGAATCCATTGTTGATCTACTTGACTTAAGTTTATGTGCATTAAAGTATCAGTGCTTACTTGCTTCTTGAGTAATGTGGAATCTGCCTATGAGTGATCACACATGATTCGATCCGAACAAAATAAAATGTAAAGACCATTTTATCATAAGGATAAGAATGGCCCTGCTATAAACATGAAAATAGACTATGTGTTTGATGCATTTTCAAAGTAAGTGAATAAAGTTTTTTATTTCTTGTGTTGCATTATGTGCTAAATGTATAGAAGGTGTGTTACTTGTATATTAGGTGCATTGACTTATATTTTATGATGATAAGAATGTTGAGAAATTTTCTATGGTTCATTGAATGTCTTGTTGCGATTAAAGCGTTCGAAGTGTCATTCGAGGACAAATATTCCCAAGTGGGGGATATTGTAAGACCCCCAAAATGAGTTATGGTGTATAGAAACTCACATGTGTCTATAATATTTTTAATATGTTAATTAATTTTTTTAAGCATTTATGATTTATTTTGAGTCATTTGGAAGTCAAACGTACAAGATGTTCGAAAGTTAGCCCTTGAGACGTACATGTGTTTCGTGACATGTTTTACGTGTTTGTTTTGGTTGAAACTTATGTGTAAGGTATTTAAAATTGTAATGAGTATATTTACTTTAGAAACTTTTGTGTATGACTCCCCAAGTGCCTCCCGAAAGGACATCAAGGCGGACAAAAAGTCTGCCTAGACACTTCCTTGGCAATGACTACCTAAGATTGGCAAATGACGACAAGTATGTGCAACTACGCCCCATCGATAGGGAGACCTCGTCCAACACTTATCCTGGTAAAGGATCAAGATAGTGGACATTCCTCATATCAAAACATGGTCAATAGTATGGTCCATCGTTGGACATACTGGGCGGCGATTGATGCCCGTCTTTTGAACCTGCAATCTGCAGCCTGCGCACTTTTTCAATAACGGGTGAATGGAAAATTCAAACCAAGTCCTAACCTGACCCTAGGAGTTTATTTCGTTTTTTTTGCTATATTAAGTTTGCTTATAAAATCAAAACCCCAAACCCAATTCATATTCTCAAACTATACTACCCTCCCGAACCAAAGTCCCTCTAGAAACCTCTACTGACGAAGAAGCTCAAGAACAAATTGTAGATTTGATTGTGATGGTTTATGAATAAAATTTTCATGGTTTTATTCTATAAATAGGTATGGTGATCCTTTATCTCTAGATAATCTTTCATCAAGAGAGTTCCTTTCAATGTTTTCAAAGAAGTTCCATGATCAAATTGTGTATTCTTCAATCTAGTAACCGGTCCTTTCTCAAAACGTTTTAAAAATAATGTTTATGATTAAATGATGATGATGAAAACATTTTCAAGTCAAATTTAATCAAATTTCATGATGAATACACGTCCCCTTCAATTCTCAAATTAGCTTATGTTATGGGCATTGTGATCTTGATTATGTATTGGTTGAATTGTGATTCAATTATGTTGAATTGCTTATATATACTGAAAATTATGTATATTGATGGAAAATTGTTGATGATTAATCGATGTGGATCGAGGTTTGAATGTTTGAATAAGATTAGCCTATAATTCTCCAGACCTCCATAGATTGCTAATGTAGTTTCAATGTGATCTTGATTTTATGAAAAATGGAAGTAGGGTTTTATTAGATTATGATCTCTTTGTGTACTTCATACGAATTATATTATTGATGAATTGTGTGTATTTATCATTGAGGATCAAAGCAACGTAGATTGGTAAGTGGTCTATGTTTCTCTGCTCTCCATTTGATTGGTGATATAGTGTACATGTTAGTATCATGGTCTTATTTTTGTCTATGCATCATTTCTTCCATGTTAATGTACATTTATGTACTGACCTATTATTTGAATTTTTGATGAAAAATGAATATTGGTCAATGATGATCAAATTTTTATTGATTGGTACGAACTGAACCACTCCTCTACTTTTCAATATTACTATTGATAGAACTGAACTTGCATGACATTTTGTTGTATGGTCCACTTATGGTGGCGTTGTTTACTTTAATTTCATTATATATGTGATGCGATCACAACTTTGAAGGAAATTGTTTTATGAAAGTGTGGTGGTGATGATCACCAAATGTGAAGCATGTCTACTCTTCTTTTCTAGTTGTAATCTAGGTTGTGCTGCTAATATTACAAGTATATGAGTGACAATGTTTTGGTTTGTTCAGGTGTTGAGTTCATATCTCAAAAGTTATAAGGTAACTAAGGTCTCATTTGTTTCCAATAAAATTAAGAGTCCTTAATGTGAATACACATCTGAATACTAAGATTTGCATTCAGATATGACAACACATTTGAATATTAAGATATGATCTCTAAATCTAGACACTAAGTAATTAATGTTTTTTTTTAAATATATGAATGTGGAAGTGATATTGAACATTATATTAATAAATATTATAAAATTTTCATTTCAACAAAAAAATATCACTTATGATTAAAAAAAGTTTTACAAGTTTTAGTAATCAAGATTTGGAGTACAATTTTTTTATTGAAAACCTTGAAAAACAATAATACACAAAAAATATTATTGCAACCTGTGTTCTTGACACACGTCAATACAAAAAAATTAGTAATATAAAAAAAATACTTGAAAGGATTTAAGAAAACATACGTATTGGGAAAAAATGGTGTTTGATTTAGAAAAAAGAGAGAAATATTTTAGTTATGAGATAAAAAGGCACGTTAAAAAAGAAAAGCTATGATTTATTAATTGATAAATTTATCAAATGAGTTTGAATGTCGTTAGCAGTCTCCTATATATATGATTCATTCAGACCTTTTCAGACCCATTAAGAGTTATTTTAAAAAATAAAACAAACCAACTTAATGAGTTGAATATGAATGATTCATATTAAGATCTAAAAACAAAACGTACTTAATGGATTGAATCTAAATGACTAAGATTCAGACCTCCATTAAGTGCAAAAAATGAGGCCTAAGTATTTTCTAAGAGTTACAAATGTTTTCACACTTTTAGCAACAAAGGAAGCTAGACTTCCAACGGAGCCTTTGACTTGTTTTTAGTAAAGAGGAAACTATAATTTCCAAGAGAGATTTCAAAAGTTAATTTTGAGAATATTTCGTCAAACTAGAGAAGAATTTGTTTCTAAAACATATGAGCTTAGTATTTTCGGGGTAGTATTGAGCACCGATATGAGGACGCAAGGTCATGTTAACTCAAGCACAATTAACCATGTGTCAAACATGGACAGATGAAGGGTCATACTTTTTAAATGATTCCTTAGTGCTTTTAGAATATACTAATGGATCCACTTAGTAGTTCAAGTTCTATACTGGCGCCAAGGTATCAATGATCCTCTTGCAACGTAATGTAGGACGTTGTACTATCACTTAGGCTCATAGTGATGGTTGTCGTTTAGAGAACTCCCAAAGAACTATATTACTTTAAAATATAAGTAAGTTGAGTTTGTTATTGCATTTTTTAAATAGACTATGTTGTTTTTATATTTTTTACAAAGATATATATATATATATATATATATATACATACATATATAGAATGTTTTTAATTGCTTTATACATATACATTGAGTTGAGTACTCATGAGTTGAGCAGAGTCAAGGTGAGTTCATCATATTCTTTTCAAAATTTAAGTTGTCGTTTAGCATTCCAACTCGCATACTCATACATTCAATGTACTGATGATGGTTGATCTATATCGTCTTATAATGCAGACGCAGATAACAAGGATAAGCATCATTCAACGTCCTGTTTATCTAGTTGAGCATTTGTAATCAGTGTTGAGCATTCTAATGGATGGTTTTACTTGATTTCTAGTATTTTACTAATAGTATGTTGTGACATTTGTCTGCACATCCATGTTAGTAATGTAGAGGTATCATAGATAATCAGATAGCTAGTTTGAGTCTATTATTTTGTATTTTAGATTACTTTATTATGATACATAATGACCAGTTTCATGAGACTTTTTTATTTGAGTTAGTCTTCCACTGAGTTAATTAAGACAAGCCACGGGTTCGCACAAGACCAACAATGATCATTAGGTGTCTGCTACGTCCACGGTGTCGGTTCGAGGCATGACCTGTCCTTTGGTTTGACAAATGAACCAGTAGCGTTCATGGACCTTATGAATTTATTATTAAAACATTATCTATATATGTTTGCTATTGTCTTCATTGATAACAAACTAATCTACTCAGGGAATAAATAAGATCATGCTAGTCATCTCAGAATAGTTCTCCGGACCTTGAAAGATATAGAGTTGTTGTACGCCAAGTTCTCTAAGTGTGAGTTCTATCTTGAGTGTGTGGAATTCTTAGGCCATGTTGTGTCTGGATTGGGAATAAACATTGATACTCAAAAAATTGAGGCACTGCAGAATTGACCTAGACCCATAACTCCTATTAATATTAGGAGTTTCTTAGGTTTGGCTGGCTATTATTCAAAATGCATTGTGGGGTTCTCATTTATTTCATTCCTTTTGACTAAGTTAACTAATAAAATAGTGAAGTTTCAATGGTCTGAAGCTTGTGAGAAAACCTTTCATGAATTGAAAAGAGTACTTCCCATGTTTTGACTCTACCGGAAGGTAATCTAGGTTTTGTAGTGTATTGTGATGTATATAGAGTTGCTTTAGGCTGTGTTTTTAATGCAGAATGTCAAAGTTATAGCTTATGACTCCAGAAAGTTTAAAGTTCATGAGATGAATTACCAAACCCATGATCTAGAGTTTGATGATAAAATTTTGTCCATGAAAAGATAGCACCATTTTTTCTATGGTCTTCATGTGGATGTATTCACCGATAACAAGAGTCTTCAATATGTTTTCACTCAGAATGAGCTTATTGACAGGCAAAAGAGGTGGTTATAATTACACAAGTTTACAACATGAGTATTCTTTACCACCCATATAAGCCTAATATGGTTGCTTATGCTTTAAGCATCTTGTCTATGGATAATACTTTAGAAATTTTTTTTATAAAGATAGAAAAAGTTGTGCATCAACTCGAATTCTTTGGAGTTCGACTAATGGATTTCATATAAGAAGGGATAGTGGTGTTGAATGGGGTAGACTCCTCATTAATGTCAGAAGTAAAAAGCATGCAAGACCAAGATCTCATTTGGCTTCAATTTAAGACAAATTTTCATTAGGAAAATATAATATCTTCTGAACAAGGGGGAGATGGTATCTTGAGATACCAAGGCAGGGTGTGCCTACCCATGGTGGATTGACTCCAAGATAGAATCATAGAGGAAGCTCATAGCTCCAGATATTCAATTCATCCGGGTTCCACAAAGATGTATCACAATTTCAGAGAAGTATATTGGCGGAATGGTACGAAGAATGGAATTGTAGAATTCGTTTCCAAGTGCCAAAATTGTCAACAAGTTAAAGTAGAGAACCAAAAACCCGGTGGCTTGGGTCAAAAAATAGAACTTCCAAAAAGAAAGTGGTTGATGACTAAAATGGACTTCATCACAGATCTTTGATAATCATTTATGGGCGTTTAAAATTTTCATTTTGTAATGTAGAGAAGAATAAACTATCACTGACAAAATAAAATTATGCCTTTAATTGAAAGGATTTATATTCTCGAATTTTATTTGATGAACCATATATTGGATTTTCAAGTTGACAATGTCCACTATGTTGGCATGAAACAATAGATGAGATTGCATTAAGGAGAATTAAGATTAATACATTATTACGTCATAAAGAATTCTCACATCTTATTATATAGTAGTAATCGACTCTACGCTTAGTAGGCTTAATTTCAAAATTCCCTCAAGTAAAAAGATTGAATAATCCTTTGCTTAATTACTTCCTTAACTATCTCACTTTCGAGATTTTTTCTTCATCTTAGATTTTTTCTTCATCTTTAAAAGGATATTTTTGATGAGATTCACTAATAAAATAGTTTTTGAACATGTGTGTTGCACGTGTATTCAATGACAATTAGTATAAATATTTTTTTATCCAATAATATGTCTTTGATATATTACATTGAATCTGAAGAGGAAAAAATATAAGCTGAGATTGATCAATGGTGAACATAGAACACTTTGATACGCTTAAATTTACTTCTCTAAAATAATTAAAATCGGTCGTATCAAATACATAACCCAACTATGAGGTTGGGGTCAATCCCACAAGGAAAATGATTTAGACTTAACTCTAACCAACAATTACTTCTATTTGATCAAGTCCTTTATGAAAATAGGTAATAAAAGGGTTTTTTTTAAATAACAGAAGGAATTAAATATTACTAAGTAAACAAGTAGCAAGTATGAATATTTTATATTTATCAAGTGATGAAAGTAACTACGGCATAAGTGGTCCAAGAGGTTCATAACGCGGTAGTTCTAGCTATAATAATCCTTTCCTAAAAACTTGCATGCAAAGTGATAAATTATGTATCCCTAATTTCTTGGTCCGGCATATAGGGAATTTCACTCCGCATCTTGGTCCGGCTACATGTGTATGTTTTACTAAACCTTAACCTTAACCTCATATTAATCATCATAATCGATGTATGGCTTAGTTGTTACTTCGCACCAATAGACACTAGCCTATTAGATAGTGTATACTAAATCTATGTTGATCATTCTTTTCTTACTATCTACCTCCTTGGTCCGACAAGTAGCAAATTGGTGAGTTCTAACGCGTGCACTCACTAAAAAAACTTCTAAACGAAAGAATTATCGATAATCAAGACACTATTCTAGAATTTTATTTTAACTAGTTTTTACCTTGTTTATTTACACATGGTTCCCACAATCCTAGTTATGGATTTACTTACCCATGTTAAAAATCGCACAATTAATATTTATTAGAGGTGAATTCATGTACCTACTTTGATGAGATAGAAGAAAATGCAGATAATTACTTGAATAAATCAAAGTCTTGCAACAAACGATTTTGGAAAGTAGAATATTTACCAAAAACTCAAGTTGAACAACTAGGATAATAAAACTTAAAAATATCAAAGAGTCAAACCCCAAATTTATATTTTTACAATTTTTTTATAATAAAGAAGTCCTAACATAAAAAGGATATCTATTTAAGGAATATCTTCCAAAAACGCGTCTGAGTCGACGACTAGACCGACGGACCGTTGAGTCCTTCTATCGTTCACACATAAAATCTTTTAAAGATTCTTTCTTCTCCAACTAACAGTTACCATCGACGGACCAGGATGACGGTCCGTTGAGTGAACGACCGTCTATCAATGTCTTCCATTTCTCCACAATTAAAATCGTTTCAAGAGAGGTACTAGGGCTACTTTCTGTTAGCAATGACTGTCCGTCGATTTCTTCCGTAAACCCACACTTGGTAAGAATTCCCCAATATTTCTTCAATATCATTTTTTAGGACAACAGTTTCCACCTATGGACCGTCGAGGGGTAGACGGACAGTCGATGGCTCTGTTGGTCATCACTTCTGGAATTTTAGCACAGTTCTTTTGCGTTTTCATTCCGGACCGTTTTCCTGCTAACAAAGAGAAAATTGCATTAAAAATACTACAAAAAGGCCTTAGACAAACACTAAACTTAAGGAAAAATCATTCAAAATTACCGTGAAACCACGGTACATCAACGCCTTCAACTTAAATTCATTATTTGTCCTCAAGCGACGCACTATGAATCACCACAAAACCTTTGTACAAGTGTATCCTTATTTCAGCTTTTGCAATCATATTTCTATCAACTCCAATTATTTTTATTATGTTTATGCATGCTATAAATATTATACTGCTCATATGAATCATACCATGACAAGAGTCACAACACACCGACAACTATCCTCTTTGATCTCTAACCATGGTACCAATTTTCCTGTATTGAAACTAGTGTACTCACTTCAAAATAACATTCTCATTTTTCACACAATAATTTCAGTTTGAGTATAAATATTATTTTTTGAATAGTCGCTCTCAAAACAACTTCACACCTCATTTATAGTTGTTGCCATAGGCTTGCCCGTATTTTCACTCCTTTAAGTTCACCATAATAGACTCTTAGGATCACGATAGGACTTTCTTAGATTATAACTTAGTCTCAAGGTCAGGTAAGGTATGTTTGGATGTATTTTAGCGACTTATTGCCCTCCATGACATAACGACTAAGCGTTCTACCTTTTCATCATTTTATTTAGCCCTATTTCATAATTTTATTATATTCTTTCTCCTTACTTTTATCCTTTGTTTCTCCTTTTGTGTAAGTGATTTTTTTTATTTTCACTTTTCTTTCAACTTTTCTTGAGTCACTTTTCTTTTGTCCTTTTTCTTTTTTTTTTCTTTCAACCCTACTTTCTAAAGAATTCCTAAACTATCCACCCTTAACTCATGGTTTTGCCATGAAGCAAGATACACAATACCCATGGTTGGGTCAGGGCCACGACAAGATTTTTTTCTGCATTAGCCACCCTCAAATTATGCTTTTGGCATAAGATGAGGTGGACATGTACAATAAGAGACCAGGGCGAACACATTGTTACCAGACAAGATTATTTCAGGTGAAAAAGAAAGGTCTATTTTAATCTCAAATCATTTGGATCAAGAAGGGATTAATTTCATTCTGTTTTCTGTTCTAGGCTAATCATTGGCTATCTTGAACAAGGTCCTATGATCATTTCCTACTTGTATATTACAACTTACTTTTAGCGGGACTAACCAGGCAAGTTCTAGCTTAGTACAAATGGTGGACTATTCAAATTTTCCTCACACTCACTTGACATCTCATTACTCTGCCAGATTATCAAACACATAGTTCGAGTTTTAGATTTAGGGTTGTGTATCTGTACGTCAAGCTTAGAGCCACACATTCATAAGTTTTTTATGCCTAGTCATGCAACATTTTCTTTAAATAAGGATATCATTTTGTTTAGTCATCATGCTTCAGATTTCATTTCTATATTATGTAAAAAAGATACAAACATGCTGATTGAAAAATAAAATAACAAGTCTCTTGGCGATAAAGAACACAGGAAAGAAAATCCAAAGAGAGGATTGTGAGTTGCGCTGCTCAAACTTCACCCTAGCACTCACTTTCTTTTTACCCCACCCCCAACAAAAAGTCATGCATTTGTCCCAATGCATAAAAGTATATAAAATGAAGTGGTAGGTTAAGCAAATCTGAGGCACAAAGCGCCGACGATCAACATGTTGACCCCTTTGTTGACAGTCCCCTAACTTAGAAAAATTTAAAGAACATACTTGGGCACAATGGATCCTACCGAAGGTCCATTAATGGGTGCAGCCGACCAATTTTCTGCAAATTTATGGTGATTTGGTCCCTGCACATTTAACACCCAATAAGATAATCTTTTTATGTTTTCTGGACATTTTTTTTGAACATGGATCCTACTCAATTCTCTAGCTAAAACTTATAAAGAAAAGTAAAAGAACATTCAAACGTGACATAATTAATAAAAGCAATGATGATGCAACTATTCCTAGAAAATCATGTAAAACCTAAAGTTGTCTAGAGGATACATATTGAGTTACCTCAAAGTAAGATCTTGATTTAACATCGCGGCACGATAGAGGACTCTTGATTGATCATACTTCATTAAGATGATATGCCCGATCACTCCATTCGCCATTTCAGCATGCCCTAGATAGATTTTTCTTCGCTGCCCATTCACCTTTAACCTTAGACCCTCCTTGTTCTCGAACTCAACCGCATTATGAGGGAATAGTTGGGTGATAAAATAGGGACCAGTCCATTTGGACTTGAGTTTTCCCGGAAAAAAGTACAACCTAGAAATAAACAAAAACACTAAATCCTCAACCAAATAATCGCGTTTCTAAATCTCTTGGTCATGGTACTTCTTCATCTTTTCTCTGCAGAGGGCTGAACTTTCATATGCCTTCAAGCGACATTCATCAAGTTCATTCAACCCGTTTAACCTCTGTCGCGCAGCCACATTTCAATCCATTTTCAACTTTTTCACTGCCCACATGGCCTTATTCTTTAATTTAACAGGTAAGTGACAAGCCTTCCCATATACAACTTGGAATGGGGACATATATATGGGAGTCTTCTATGATGTCCGGTAGTACCAAAGAGCATCATCAAGCCTCCTTGACCAAAACTTTCTACTAGCATTCACCGTTTTTGCCAAAATCTTCTTAATTTTCCTGTTACACCTCAACTTGCCCACAAGTTTGAGGATGGTAAGGAGTGGCCACATTATGGCGAAGTCCATATTTTTCCTATAATCCCTTAACCAGCTCGTTACAAAAGTGGGATCCCCCATCACTGATAATAGCCCTTGGGGTTCTAAATCTAGAAAATATGTTCTTTTTCAAGAATGCAGTAACACTCTTCTCTTTATTATTCGCAAGTCCGATAGCTTCTACCCATTTTGACACATAATCGACTGCTACAACAATGTACATCATCCAATGAGAACTTACAAAAGGTCCCATAAATTCAATGCCCCACACATTAAGTAAATTCAATCACAAGAATGGGATTTAAAGGAAGCTCTTGCTTTCTCGAAATGCCACCATCCCTGTGGAATCTATTACATTTCTTGGTGAAATCATGATCATCTTGGTTGATGGTTTGACAATTGTAGCCACATTGAAAGATCTTGTGAGCAGTTTGGATACCACTATGATGCCCACATATTGGCGAAGAATGGCATGCCTTTAAAATACTCAACATCTCAACATCCGACACTCAACTCCGAATAAGCACATTGGCACAACTCCTACATAAGTATGACTCATCCCAAAAAAAAATCTTCAAATCATGCATGAACTTTTTCCATTGATGAAAGGAAAAGTCTGGTTGGACGATATCACTAGCCAAAAATTTCACAAAATCTTTGTACCATGGAATCAAGTCTTTGGAGGCATCTAGTACATGCTCATCAGGGAAAGTATCATTACATTCAACCTTTTCACCTAATTCTGTTATTGCTTCATCTTCTAATCAGGACAAGTGATCAGCAACTTGATTTTCAATCCCTTTCCTATCTTTTGCCTCAAAGTAAAATTCTTGCAACAGTAATACCCAATGAATCAACCTCGATTTTGCATCCTTATTTTCCATCAACTATTTCAAAGCAGAATGATTAGTATGCATGATAACCCTCCTATTAAACAAATAGAAGTGAAATTTCTCGAAAGCATAGAATACTGCAAGGAGCTCTTATTCAATCACGATGTAGTTCTTTTGGGATTCATTTCTCAAAGAACATTCATAAAGGATGTGTAATCTTTGAAAAATCCTTGATGATCCTTCGGTAAAAGACTGCATGCCCAAGAAAACTTCTCCCACCTTTTAGAGATATGGGTGGATGAGGTGTCTCTATCACCTCAACTTTAGCTCGATCAACCTTTATACCCTTCGCTGAAATGCGATGACCTAATACAATACCTTCTTTCACCATGAAGTAACATTTTTCTCAATTTAGCACAAGGTTGAAATCTTCGCACCTCTTTAGAACCTCATACCAATGACTCAAACACCGCTCAAAGGAGTCAGCAACCACTGAAAAATCATCCATAAACACCTCAAAAGTGTCCTCTACCATATCGGACAATATCGATATCATACATCTGTGAAATGTGGCCGGTGCATCACATAACCCAAACATTATTCTCTTGAACGCGAAGGTCCCATAAGGACATGTAAAGGTTTTTTTCTCTTGATCTTCTTGTGCATAAATATCTGATTATAACCTGAATAACCATAAAGAAAACAGTACGATTACTTTCCTACAAGTCTATCAAACATCCGATCCATGAATGGCATAGGATAATGGTCTATCTCACTCCATGTATTTAATTTTTGGTAATCCATGCACAACCTCCATCAAGTCACCGGTCTCACCGGGACAAGCTCATTTTTCTAAATGGGGACCACAGTCATTCCCCCTTTCTTAGGTGCACATTGAACAGGCCATACCCAACTACTATTGGGGATTCGATATATCACTCCAGCATCCAACCACATAATAATTTCCTTTTTCACCACCTGTTTTATTAATGGATTTAAACGTCTTTACTTCTCAATACTTTGCTTATGGTAAGTCATGAGTTGGATTTATGTGAATAAATCCCGGGAGGGATCCTAATAATATGAGCAACAGTCCACCTAATAGCTCTGATGCAATAATTACCGAAAAAGTGTTACCTTTTCCCAAGAATACAAACCTCAGATGAGGTGGTAGAGCCTTAAGTTCTACTTTTGCAGCTTCCTCTATCGATGGTTTTGCGGGTGGAGACTCACGATGCTTCATATCTAACTTCAACTTCTTTTGTTTAAACCGAACATCACCTCCATCAAGTTTTGCGAAAAATAACCCATACTCTTCAATGCATTCACTATCAAATTTCATGATCACTTATGCTATTGTTTCTATAGCCAGGCGCTCTTCTATTTGTACTTCATATGACTTCTCAACTTTTTAAGATATGGAAGATACAAATTGGAGCTCACCTGTTACATTGCACAAGTACACCCTAGAAGTTAGAGTATGATTGACATGTCACACATCAAATGAGACTTCAAGAAGTCTCATCTAAGCCTCTTATATGGTTCATTGCATAATAACATAGCTAAAATAAGTTAAAATTTAAAACTCTGTACACACATGAAGAACTCTTCCATAAATAATAAGCAAGCGGAAGACTTTCATTTAAAACATTAGAACTATACAACGTGTCATTGAACCATCTAGACTTTAAAGTTTACAACACTTGGGATTAATCCCATGCAAGACATGAAATAAAGACATAATACATAAAGGAACAAATGGATATTGTCCTCGAATCGATGAGGACTCACCAATAATTTATCTTCAACCCTTAGAAACCTATACATCCTTCATGGCACATCAAAATGACATTTCCCTACACTTTAGTCAAGAAATAAAATAAGGGGTTAGCACATTAGATATACTCAGTATGGCAGCCATGCAAAAACCATGAAAGAGCGACATTTAGTAATAACAATGCTTTTCATTAGTTTATATTAAAACATCATTCTATAATGAAAAGAACAATGTTTAAAAACTTAGAAATACATAAGAAATCAATTAACAAAAAGTCACTTCTTAGCTAACATTATAGTGAAGTCACTTCACTGTACAATGAAGTTTCTCCCGTTCATTTTAGAGACCTTTTAGCATGTAATCTTCTAACTCAAAGCTATCCTAATATTTACTTAAGTCATACAAAGAGAAACTTCCCATACACCCTCTCTAGATGTGCTTAAATGACCCTCAAGATTAATTATAATGACTCACATCCACACTTAACTAGAACTACTTCCCATTTCCATACTCACTTGGTTCAAGCCTTCTTTCTAATAGATTAATACACATTAAAGATTCACATAAGAGGGCTCCATAACAAGTTCATAACCCAATCACATGTACCGTACCAAAGAGGTCTTTTTAGGTCTACCTTCCAATGGCGACAAGAAGCTCATTATGACTTTCCTAAGGTTTGATATGATTCCGTTTCATACAATCAACCTTAATTCTATCATACTTTACTTTGAAGGATACCAGTACGACTTTCGACTTCAACATATATAACCTTACCACTAGGTTCAATGTTTCACATAAAAGACCCTCTTAGCATTATTCAAGGTCACATATAAATTATACATCCAAGGCAAAGTGACTTAAGCATCCTAATTAAATACATCACAAATTCAAAACCATACAAGCATCAAGTAAGGTACACAAGTCAATCCAGACAAGACACGACATACTTCACCTTAACACGTATTACTAGTCATTCTATAAGAAAATAGGAATAACCATTATCATCTTTAAGTCATCCTAAGAACTATCATATCATCATTAATATAATGATTATCAAATCATATAGTCAAGTAGTAAAAACCATGCATCAACCCAAAGACTACACATAGAAGCTCATACTAATAGTTTACATGATTTCCTAACGTACATAATACGAACACATACTTTAATATTCCTTAATATATAGATAAATATACTCATATATCACAGAAAAAAAACTATACAAAACATCATATTATTTTACGTAGTGCCGATAAGGCCATGATCGTTATATTGCATTAAGTAATACCGACAAGGCCACATCAATTGAAACTAAAGTACATAACACCACCACAATAAATGCACCATAGCAATTACAACATAATTGAAGTCTAATTGACATCATCATAATGAAATTAGGGCAGCATACCCCACTCCATCTTACCACTTTGATTTCCAGACTAAATCATCCAATTAGATATTACAAGGCCCTTACCCAAGGCCATAACCAACAACTCAATACAATTATATCGATAATCAATGAAAGTGGGTCAATTCAATGCATACTTATCAATCTAATACAACCTAGATATCAACTAAATATAATTATTGCATCATTAGAAAGCCCATAGAAAAATACAATAGAAATCATAAGCCTTTAGTCAATATCAATTCATTAAGCTTCGCATGCAATAGTTATAAAAATATCCATTACTCAATTAATCAAATTGGAACAGCCTATACACCATAAAAACATAATATATACATGAATCAAAATCCCATAACAATGTACACACAGATTCATGAATATCAAAGCATAATCAATTCACCCATATTTTTGTCAAATTTAGAGACTTGAGAAGATTTGAAAACCTTTGATGCAAGAACCCAAGACTTAGACTAGATATTGGACTTTTTTATCTTTTTGAAATCTTAGAAAATTATTTTTGAAATTGAATATAAGGTGATGGAAAGCCTTAGATTAAGAACTCTCATACCTTAATTGAAGAATAAACTCCATTGAAGACCCATCTTCAAGCTCTATCTTCATTTTAAACTCGAATGGAAGTTTTTGGAGAAACTTTAGAAGGGAAGGGGTTTATATTTAGATGTTACGGTTATAAGGAGAGTTTACTGACTTATATACTCTTAAAATAGAAATAAACACCTAAAATAATAGTCCTCCTATTTTTAAAAGAATTTGTGTGAAATCTCAACTTCAACCCTAACAATATAGAAAGTTGGCAGAAAACTACCTCACAGACGACTTGCCCATCAACGGGGCATCACCTTCAAGATGGGCAGGCGCTAGCCACCGTCGGTGGTTATAGTTGCCTACAAAGTCTACCCTCTTCATCATAGACTCCCCCATGAAGACACCCTTTGGCGGGGCGTCAAAAAGCCCAAGAGCAGTCGACTGCTCCGTCATTTGGGGTCTGCCTTGGATTGTTTTTTCAACAGTTTAGGGTCCTTCCTCAAGGACCCTTAGATTATACATCGGGATGATTTCCACGACGTTTCTAACCCAAATACGATTAACTATGAGTTTATGAAGTACCACATGAGCTTCATTAAAACCGAACATGTAAATCTCGATGAAAAATGCATAGACACACAAGGTCGTTTGAAAGCAAACGTTACGAACATCGTGGATGTTCTTGGACATTGACCTCCAAACTTCACGAAACGTGACACAATGACTTCAAACACCATATAAACTCATTTAAGAACAATATAATATCATGAATCACACATAAACACATAAAACCACATGTGAGGCACTTATGTGACTTAATCATCGAACGTCTTGGTCGTCCCTTGACGTTTGACTTCCAATGCACCTAAACTCTTAGCTACTGCCTCTAACCAATATTATAAACCAAATTAGGACCTTATATCAGCATTTCAACAAAATTAGGCTCTATGTTTACCTAAATCATATTTGGGGTCTTACAATCTCCCCTACTTGGACAATATTCGTCCTCGAATAACACTTGTCACCCTCCGAACACTTCCAAGAGTAAGGATTCAATTAGAAACTCATAAAAATTCCATATAACACACAATCAAGAATAACACATCAATTTCAAATAATTAAGAGAATCAGAAAACAACAAGAAACTATAAACATTCTATAACTCATCATGCTATAAAACTCACATGATTCATTCCAAATAGCAAAATCAAATTTTATATTCAATATCATACTTACATATATCAGTTCTGACCACATTACAATAATTTTAGACCAACAAATCAATTAGTCAAATTTTAAAAAAAAAAATCACAGTGAACTGGCAATGTGCATAAAAGTTATTTGAGCAATTTTATAAAAAATGCAATTTCTAGGCAATTAATTTTATAGACATTCTAATATTCGAGGTAACATAATATAAACATCTTTTACAACATAATCATGGATTCATAAAATACATAATGCAAGAAGTTATTGAAATTCAATTTCGACAAAACATCAATCTAACATGCATATCATAAGGAGAAAGTTAGGAACTCATTTTTCACAAAAGTCTCCTTTACAACCAAGTTACCAAGAACTCTTTGTTTTTGGATTTAAGAAACACATTATGAAATGTTAAGGGCACATCACTGCTGACAAATATTACCCTTCACCATACTCCCCTACTTCGGAGAAACCCATTTTAAGGTCAAAATTACATTTACTATCAGGAACCCCCTCATGGCACCCTAAATCATACTAATACTTTCTTAACCATGTCTATCTCATGGAGATTAAAGGCTCTCAAAGGTCTCATTATTTAACCACTACATCCCCCTTACTAGGAGAGCTCACATTTACTCCTTCAAATCCTATTACCTCCCTTCCTATGGTTGTAGTCTTAACAACATCAAACTATCTTAACAACCACTCCTTTGCATTCTCACACTATATATTACCATTCTTTCAACTTTACTACCCTTCAAAAGGTAACCAAGCTAATCTAAGGTCAAACCCACCATCTATCACACCTCATCTAACAAGTCATAACTCATTTTTTCTCTCTCAACCCAAACTTAATAAAGTCAACCTCTAGGGACTAACATATAAGGGAAACAAGGGAAATACATAATATACAAAGCTCTTAGTCACGATCAGATGAATAAAGAAGTGAAACTTTTCCTAGCACCCAATAGCCTCCTATTTATAATATGGCGCTCTTCACATTAAACACAAGACTGTACTATAATATGGCGCTATGATACCAACTTTGTCACATCCCACAAGTACAACATACAAGTAAGAGTATCCTTGCGATGTAACACGGCAAATGAGACATCAAGAAGTCTCATCTAAGCCTCTTGTATCATTCATTGCATAATAACATAAATAAATGAGTAAAAATTTAAAACATTCTTCACATACAAAGAACTCTTCCATAAACAATACGAAAGCGGAAGACTTTCATTTAAAACATTAGAACTATACAACATCTCATTGAATCATATATACTTTAGAGTTTACTACACTTGGGACAAATCCCATACAAGACATGAAATAAAGACTTAAGACATAAAGGAACATATGGATATTGTCCTCGAATCAGTGAGGACTCACCAATACTTCATCTTCAACCCTTAGAAACCTATCCATCCTTCATGGAAAATCAAAATTTAATTTCCCTGCCTTTAGTCAAAAAGTAAAAGAATGGGTTAGCACATTAGATGTTCTAAGTATGGAAACCATGCCAAAACCATGGAAAGGGACATTTAGTAATAAGCATTGTTTTCATGAATTTCGATTAAAACATCATAGTATAATTAAAAAAGAAATAATTAACAACTTAGAAACACATAAGAAATCAATTAACAAAAAGACACATTTTTAGCAAACATTACGGTTAAGTCACTTCGATGTATAGTGAAGTTCATTCACTTCACTTTAGACAGTCTTTAGCACGTAATCTTCTCACTCGAATTTATCCTAAGATTCACTTAAGTCAAACAAAAAGAGACCGCCCATACACCCTCTCTAGATGTGCCTAAACGACCCTTGAGATTACTTATAATGAGTCACATCCACACTTAAGAGATATAAACATAAGACATGAGATTTTCCTACCAAGGTGACTGTAAGGTCAACTTGAGTGAGTTTTGAAGCGTCCACCCATACAATCCCTTACACACATACTTAAGGGATCCTATATACTACCTATGATAGAATCATTCTCATTTAACATATTAGCATATATGTGATATGAGATTTTAGTTTCAAAGTCTATCAAAAGACTTACTTAAGTAAATAAAGAAGATAACATCCATAGTCACCTCTTGAAGATTACCTAAATAATCCTTAAGATTACCTAAGGCTTAGAACATGTCCAAAGAATCAACCAACTTCCCTAACTAGAGTAATTCTTAAGATTTATCTAGGTAAGATAAGAAGTGACCATTCCTATGCTTCTTTCACACCTTAACTAGACAACCCTTAATTACTCTAGATAAGTACGACTTCATTGTAACATACTTTCTTAACTTAAGTTATTACTTTCATTAGTTCATTAAGAGACATTAAACATATTGAGGACATTCAAGTAATGGTCTTAGAGAATACCTAGGGAATCTAACTAACACCTTCAATGTCTATTGTGCAATGTCTAAATAACATCCCATACCACAACCTAAACATCATAGAATTTCTCTAATGCTAGTAAGTAACCCACAAGATGAGAATAGCAAATCACCAACATATACCATGTTAACAAAGCATGAAATCTGGAGTTCTAACCTACACCCCTAAGGGTGTTTAATACAAGGGCAGAACTAGGACACATCCTATGTAGGCACATGGTTAATGAAACACGAAGGGCGTGCTTTGTATTCTAGTCTCATACTTCACTAGAGCTAATTTCCCTTGCCATACTCACTCGTTGCTATCCTTCGTTTTCATAGAGTAATTAACATTAAAGTTTCACATAAAGGGGTTCCATATCAAGTTCATAACCCAATCACATTTACCCTACCAATGAGGTCCTCTTAAGGATTCCTTCCAATGGCGACAAGAAGCTCAGTATGACTTTCCTAAGGTTTGATATGATGTCGTTTCATACAATCAACCTTAATTCCGTCATCCTTTACTTTGAAGGATACCATTAAAGCTTTCGACTTCAACATACATAACCATACCACTAGGTTCAAGGTTTTACATAAAAGACCCTCTTAGCATTATTCAATGTCACATATCAATTATGCATCCTAGACTAAGAGACGTAAGCATCCTTACTCAAGTCATTACATATTCATAACCATACGGGTATCACGTAAGGGATACTAGTCAATCTAGAAAAAACACTAGATATTTAACCTTAACACATATTACTAGTCATTCTATAAGCACATATAAATAACCATTATCATGTTTAAATCATCCTAAACACTCTCAATCATAATCATTATAACAATTATAGACTCATATAGTCAAGTAGGAGAAACCATACATCAACCATATGACAACACATAGGAGCTCATAGTCATAGTTTACATGATTTCTAACGTACATAACAAGAACACATACCTTCATACTCCTTCACATATAGATAAATATACTCATATTTCACATAAAATAACTATACAAAACATAGTATTTCAAGTAGTGCCGAGAAGACCATGATCATCATATTGCATAAAGTAACGTCGACAAGGCCATGTTAATTGCAAGTAAAGCACATAACAGCGCCACTATAAGTGGACCATACAAATAACAACATAATTGAAGTCTAATTGACATAAAAATAAAGGGATGAGGGCAGCATACCCCATTCCATGTTACCACTTTGATTTCCAGGCTAAATCATCCAATTCGACATTAGAAGGCCCTTACCCAAGGCCATAACCATCAAGTCAATACAATTATATCGTTAATCAATTAAACTGAATAAATTCATTACATACTTATGAATCTAGTACAACCTAGATGTCAATTGAATATAATTATTGCATCACTAGAAATCAATAGAAAATTACATTAGAAATCATAAGACTTAAATCAATATTAATTCAATAAGCTTAGCATGCAATAGATCTAAGAGCATCCATTACTCCATCTAATCAAATTGGAACAACCTATACACCGTACACACATAATGTACACATGAATCAAAAGCCCATAACAATCTACACATGAATTCATGAATATCATAGCATAATCAATTCACCCATATTTTAGTGGAATTTATAGATTTGAGAAGATCAATGGTTCATGGAGTATTTCATAGGAAAAAATCAATTGTACATCAATTTCATCAGATATAAACGTTTGGAAACCATTTATGAAAGAGCCCAAAACTAAGAGTAGCACTTGGACTTTTTCATCTTATTGAAATCTTTGATAATCATCTTTGAAATTGTCGCTAAGGTGATAGCAAGCCTTAGATGAAGAACTCCCATACCTTAATTGAATAATCCAAAGATAATTTATGAATAAACTCTATTGAAGACCCATCTTCAAGTTCAATCTTCACTGTGAACTCACATGGAGGTTTTTGAAGAATCTTTAGTAGGGAGAGGGTTTTGATTTAGATGTTTAGGTTATAATGTGAGTTTAATGACTTATATACTCTTAAAAACTCATAAAAACCTAAAATAATCGTCCTCCTTTTTAAAAAAGGCTTTAGGTGAAATCGCAACTTCACCCCTACCATTACAGAAAGCTGGTAGAAAACTGCCTCAGAGATGACTTGCCCATCGACAGGGCGTCACCACTATGACGGGTCGTCACTGGCAACCATCGGTGGTTATAGTATACGCAAAGGCTTCACTCTTAAGCCATATCAAAGTACCCCACGTAGACACCCTTTTAGAGGGTGTCAACAGGCCCACGAGCCGTCAACTGCTCCGTCGTCTGTGGAATGGCTGGGACATTTTTTGCAACAGTTTTGGTTCATTACTCAAGGACCCTTAGATAGTCTTTGGGGATAATTTCCCGGACTCTTCCAGCCCAAATACAATCTTCTATGAGTTTAGGACCTATCACATGAGTTTATTAAAAAACGAACACGTAAAACATGACAAAACATACATAGACACACAAGGTCGTTTCAAGGCAATCGTTTCGAACATCATGGACATTCTTGGACGTTTGACCTCCAAACTTCACGAAATTTGACACACTGAATTTAAACACCATATAAACTAATTTAAGAACCATATAATCTCATGCATCACACATAAAAACATAAAACCACATATGAGGAACTCAGAATCCAGAATCACAAAATCTTCTCAAAATATGAATGACTCCATCTTTATTAACACATCTTGGAGTATACAAATAGGCCTCTTCACCGTTCGATCAGCCATCAGTATCCGCATCAAAGTGGGATTTGGGTCACCCAAACCCAACTTCTTGTAAATAGACTCAGGTATGATATTTATGCTTGCCCTAAAATCACATAATGCTTTCACAAAGTTTAATAACCCGATTGTACATGAAATAGTGAAGGCACCTGAATTTTCTTTCTTTTGCACTAGAAACCTTGTAGAAATAGCACTACAATGCTGCATTCTATTATAATCCTTAAAACTGACCGATCTTTTCTTAGTTACCATATATTTCATGAATTTTGCATAAGCGGGCATTTGTTTAAGAGCTTCTATCGAAGAGACATTAATGGAAAGTTGTTTCATCATAGTGATAAAATATCTATATTTACCATCCTCGGTATTTTTCACTAACCTTGTGGGAATGCATGTGTTTATCTAAGCATGGGGGTCACCTTTTGGTGTACCTGAACATCTTTGCCCGTTTTGTCTCCTAACTCACCAATAACCTTCACTACCTAATCATCACCTTTATAACATTTTCTACACCAGACGACATCGTTGGTTTAATTTATTCGTTACCACCTCGAGTTGTAACTGCCATATAATGTCCATAATTTTTTGAATTTTGGACAAAATTTCTAGGATGAGTGCCCGGTTGGTGTGGGTGCACAATCGAAGACAGTTGGGCCATTTTAAACTCAAGATGCTTGATCGAGATTGCATGTGCATAAAGTTTTCACCAAGCAGTTGAAATTGTGTCACTGTTGTAATTCCCATCTCGGACATAATGACCCTCTGGGTTGTAATTACAAAAGTTCCAACATTAATTTCTATGACCTTGGATCCAATTCTCCTGATTCGAGCCTTGGGCGTTTGGTCAAAAACCCCCGTTTGCTCATTTACCGCATAAGAGTCCTCTTTTAAGTAAGACTCATCAGTCGCGGTGGTGGTTTTGACAAATATTTCTCCGCATTTACCTTTTTTGAACCCCGAGTGATGTGTTTTAGCACAAACCCAAGCTCAGATCTCATTTGAGCCATTTCTTCACGATTCTCATCTCTGGCTGGGTTATGTGCAGATTGCACTGCAAAAGTGTTTCTCCTAGTATTTGACTTCCTAGTGCTCCAAGATTTATTATTTCTGGAGATTTTTTCTAACTTCTCAGCGATCTCTGCATAAGTACACTCCCCAAAGAACCACCCGCAATCGTATCAAGCACTATTTTATTATTATCATCTTACCCGCGATAGTAGTACTCTTTTAGTGACTCATCATTAATGTAGTGGTTTTGGAAACTTCTCATGAATGAGGTGAACATATCATTATAATTGCTTACTAGCCCCTTGGTAATGCCACAAAGTTGTTCACCCTATCTTTGTGGTTTAGCTTTTTAGAAACAGGGAAATAACATGCAAGGAACACATCCCTCAATTGCTGCCAAGTAAAGATTGAATTGTAGGGAAACTCAGTAAACCAATTTGTGGCCTCCACCGTTAGTGAGAAAGGGAACACACTTAATCCAATTATATCCATGTATAAGTCTGGCCTCCCTGCACAACTCTTACACACCGACCTCTGTTTGGTGATGTGAGCGTGTGGGTCCTCAGAAGATAGTCACGAAAACAAACCTTTAGCTATGACCATTTGCATCAGACTACTTGTTACCACAAAAGTATGACCCTTTGGAGAGGAGGTAGGACATGTGGACCATCAGAGTCATGTTTATATTTCCCCTATAGTACTATTGAGGGCATGGAGAGGGAGGTTTCCTCCTTATTTCCCCTTCTCTATGTTTTTCAACTAATAATTGATTATGAGATTCAACCGGTGGTGGAATATCCCAGTCGAACTCATCTTCCACATTACCCATATTTTGGTTAATTTTATGAAGTGTAGGGTTCAGTTTGGGGTCCGGTTAGTGTATGTGTTTTCCATTACTCTGTGTACTTGGCATAAACTAAAAATACATCAACAATAGACAAAAACAAATAGAAAAAGTAAAATTAGGAAATTGTTGACTGATCTTCGGTAACATGCTTTAAGTTAATCTAAAAGCCACTTTCCCTAGCATCGGCACCAAAATTTGATACGCTCAAATTTACTTCTCAAAAAGAAGCATAAGCGGTCGTATCAAGTAAATAACCCAACTAAGAGGTTGGGATCAATCCTCCGAACAAAATGATTAAGACTTAACTTTAACCTGCAATTACTTCTACTTTATGAAGTCCTTTCCGAAAATAAGTGATAAAAGGGGGGGTTTTAAATAACAAAAGGAATTCAATATTTCTAAGTAAACAAGTAGCAAGTATAAATATTTTATATTTATCAAGTGATAAGAATAACTATGGAATAAGTGTTCCCCACAGGTTTATAACGCGGTAAAAAATTCCTTTCCTAGTATCTTGCTTGCAAAGTGGTAAGTTATGTATCCCTAATTCCTTGGTCTTACAACAAGGGAATTTCACTCCGCACCTTGGTCCGTCTACGTGTGTATGCTTTAATAACCTTACCTTAACCTCATATTAAGAATCATAATCGATGTATGGCTTACATGTTACTTGGCACCTATCAACACTAGCCTATTAGATGATGTATACTAAATCTACATTGATAATTTTTTTCTTATTATCTACCTCCTTGGTCCGTCAGCTAGCAACTAGGCAAGTTCTAGCGCGTGCACTGATAAAAAATACTTCTAAACGAAATAATTATCAATAAGCAAGATACTATTCTAGATTTTTTATTTTACCTAGATTTTATCTTGTTATTTACCTAGGGTTTCCACAATCCTATTTATGGATTTAGTTACCCATGTTAACAATCACACAATTAATATTGATTAGACAAGAATTCATGTACTTACATTGATGAGATTTAAGAAAATCCAGATAATTACTTGAATGAATCAAAGTCTTGCTACAAATGATTTCGGTAAATATTAAGAGAACGGTTGCCACCTATGGACCGTCAATGGATCTGTAGGTCATGACTTCTGCAATTTTAGCACAGTTCTTCCGCGTTTTTATTCAGGACATTTTTTCTGCAAACAAAGAGAAAAATTTATTAAAACTACTAAAAAAGGCCTTAGACACACACTAAACTTATGGAGAAATCATTGAGAGTACGGTGAAACCATTGTACATCAACATCCTCAACTTCAATTTGTTATTTGTCCTCAAGCGACGCACTATGACTCACCACAAAACCTTTGCCCAAGTGTATCCTTATTTTAGCTTTCACAATTATCTTGCTATCAATTTCGATTATTTTTATGATGTTTATGCATGCTATAACTATTAGGCTCGTTCATCTTGTTCAAACCATGGCAAGACTCACCACACTACAACACCTATCATCTTTGATCTCTCACCAAGGTACCAATTTTCCGATATTGCAACTTTTGTCCTCACTTCAAAACAACATCCTCATTTTTTACACAATAATTTCTGTTTGAGTATAAGGATAATTTTTTTTAACACTTGCTGTCAGAAAAACTTCACACCTCATTTATATTTGTTGCCATAGGCTTGCCCTTATTTTCAGTCCTTTAATGTCAACATAATAGACTCGTAGGATCATGATAGGACTTTGTTATATTATAAATTAGGCTCAAGGTCAGGTAAGGTACATTTGGATGTATTTTAGTGACTTATTGGATCAAAAAGGGATTATTTCATTCGGTTTTCTGTTATCTAGGCTAAATATTGGCTATATTGATAAAGGGCCTACGATCATTTCCTAATTGTCTATCACAAACATACTTTTAGCACGACTAACCAGGCAAGTTCTAGCTCAGTACAAATGGTGGACTATTTAAATTTTCCTGACACTCACTTGACATCCCATTACTATAATGGATTATCAGACACCTAGTTTGAGTTTTAGATTTAGGGTCGTGTATCTCTATGTCATGCTCAGAGCCACATATTCATTTGTTTATATGCCTTGTCATGTAACAATTTCTTTAAATAAGGATATCATTTTGTTTAGCCATCATGCTGCAGATTTCATTTCTATACTATGTACATAAGATACTGACATGCTGGTTCAACAATAAAATAACCAGTCTCTTGGCGAAAAAGAACATAGGCAAGAAAACACCAAAACAAGACCATGAGTTGGGCTACTTAGACTTCTCCCTAGCACTCACTTTCCGTTTACCCCACCCCCAACAAAAAGACATGAAATCGTTTCCAATGCATAAAAGTATATAAAACGGGGTGGTAGGTGAAGAAAACCTGAGGCACAAAACGCCGATGATCAAGATGCGGACCCCTCCGTAAACTGTTCCCCAACTTAGAAAAATTTAAAGAACATACCTTTGCACAATGGAACCTACCGATGGTCTGTCGATGGGTCCATCGAAGGGTGCAGCGTACCAATTTTCTGTAGATTTATGGTGATTTGGTCCCTGCACATTTAACACCCATTAAGCTAATCTTTTTGTATTTTTTGGACACTTTTTTCTGAACACGGACCCTACTCTATGCTCTAGGCAACACTTCTAAAGAAAAATAAAAGAACATTCAGACGTGAAATAATTAATAAAAGCAATAATAATGCAACTATGCCTAGAAAATCACAAAAAACCTATAGTTGGCTACATGATACATATTTAATTGCCTTTAAATAAAAGTTTGATTTACCATCGCGGCACGATGGAGGACTCTTGATTGCCTTAACATCATCAAGATTGTATGCCTTAATCACTTAATTCGCTGTTTCAACATGCCCCATATAGATTTTGATTTGCTGCCCGTTCGACTTGAACCTTACACCATCCTTGTTCTCGAACTTAACCACACCATGAGGGAATAATTGGGTGATTAAATAGGTACCAGTCCATTTGGACTTGAGTTTGCCCGAAAACAAGCGTAATCTAGAATTGAACAAAATCACCAAATGCCCAACCAAATAATCGAGCTTCTCAATCTTTTCGTCATGGTACTTCTTCAGTTTTTCTCTGTAGAGGAATGAACTTTATATGCCTTCAAGTTCATTCGATTCGTTTAACCGCTGTTCCGCAGCCACATTCCAATCCATTTTGAACTTCTTCATTTCCGACATGGTCTTATGATCTAATTAAACTGGTAAGTGACAAGCCTTCCCATATACAAATTTGAATGTGACATACCTATGGGTGTCTTGTATGCTGTTCGGTAGGCCGAAAGAGCATCATCAAGCCTCCTTGACCATTCCATTCTACTAACATTCACCATTTTTGCCAATATCGGCTTAATTTTCCTATTACACCTCAACTTGCCCACTAGTTTGAGGATGGTAAGGAGTAGCCACAATATGGCGAACCCCATATTTTTCCTATAATCCCTTAAATAGATCGTTGCAAAAGTGGGATGCCCCATCACTAACAATATCCCTTGGGGTGCCAAATCTAGAAAATATGTTATTTTTCAACAAGGTGTGTTCTAACGCGTGCAATCGTTAGAAACACTTCCAAACGAAAGAATTATCAATACATGCTAGACACTATTGTAAAATTGTTATTTTAGCTAGTTTTTACCTTGTTATTTACCCATGGTTCCCACAACCCTAATTATGGATTTAGTTAGCCATGTTAACAATCACACAATTCATATTGACTAGACAAGAATTCATGTACTTAATTTGATGAGATTGAAGAAAATCCAAATAATTACTTGATTATGTCAAAGTCTTGCAACAAATGATTCCGAAAGTAAAATATTTTCCAAATTCTCAAGTTCCACAACTAAAATAATAAAATTGAAAAATACCAAAGAGTATAACTCCAAAAATAAGGTTTTTACAAGTATCTATAACGCAGAAGTCCTAACATATAAATGAAACCTATTTAAGGAAAATCTGCCCAAAAATCCGTCTAAGTCGACGACCAGACCGACGGACCGTTGAGGCCACGACCATCAAGGCCTATCGTTGTTCCACACTTAGAATACTTTTTAGCTTCTTTCTTCTCCAACTCACTGTTACCATCGATGGACCAGGATGACGGTCCGTTTAGTGCATGACAGTCCGTCGATGGCTTCCATTTCTGCACACATAGAATCTTTTGAAGACGGGTACTGGGCTACTTTTTATTTGCACTGACGAATGTGCAGGGACGGTCCGTTGATAGCTTCCATAGCCCCACGATTGGTCAGATTCTCCGATCTTTCTTCAGCAGCATTTTCTTTAGATGAATGTTTCCACCTACGGACCGTCGATGGCTCAGTAGGTCATGAGTTTTGCAATTTCATCACAGTTCTTTCGTGTTTTCATTCCGGACAGTTTTCCTGCAAACAAAGAGAAAAATACATTATAACTACTACAAAAAAGCCTTAGACACACACTAAACTTAAGGAAAAGGCATTGAAAGTATCGTGAAACCACGCTACATCACACTTCAACTATCAAAATTTATTATGCACTTAGCATTATATATTTTAAAATAATGACACAATACATTAACTTATTTAGTTTAACATATTTAGTGAATTAACATTATCAACACAAAATTTAATAATTATATTATTAAAATATTATGTCTATAGCTATAATTAGCTACACTTTTTTATTTTAGCAATATATTATGCTTAAATTTTAATAATGATATTATCAATTTAATTGCTTTTTTTAACTTGATAAAACAATAAACACTTTATGTGTTTTACATGTTTAACCTACTATTTTTTTTTTAAATTGAAAAAAAATATTATTCAAGACCCATTAACTAATGAAGGAGTTTAGGCACGATTCCAAAGTCCTGTATTGTATATTTAATATGTCATTTAACCTTTTTATATATAAATTGATTAATATTTATACAATTAAAGGTTTTATATATAGTGGCGGATTAAGGATTTGAAGGTTATGGGTACTTGCTTCCTTTTGCGCAAAAGAAGTAAATAAAGAAAACATATAGTAGTGAAAGGATTTATAGATGGGTTAAAACGGTTAAGTAAAACCAAGAAACCTTCCTCGAGACTCGAATCATCACAACTAAGGTAATCAATGCAAGAATTACCATGCATATGAGAACAAAAGCGCCCATCCAAGTTTTTTGTTAATGGGTGCTCAAGAATTTATTACATCAACATTTAAATATCTTAAATGAGCATATACAAATTTCCGCCCAAGTCAATGCGGGATCGAGCACCCGATACCGTTAAAGTTGGTCAACCTATATACATATTCTAAATAAAAAATTATTTTTATTATTTCAAATTTGGCTGAACTTATAATTGAAAAAATAAATTACAATCTACTAATAAATAATTTTGTATTAAATGGATAAGGTACAAATACCTCCCTATTCTATGACAAAAATCTCAGAGACACACATTAACTAAACTAAGGTCTTATTACCCACCTGAACCTATTTTTTTGTAATTTATACACATTTTTTATTTATGGGGCATCCAAATATATCCCACGCTCCTCAACTACGTGGATTCATGGAGTGTGCCTCATAATCCAAAAGGTGTACACAAGTTATAAGAAAATGAGTTAGAGGGGTGGGTAAATGGACCTCACTTTGCTTACAATGTGTCTTTAAAATTTTGTTCATAGTTTATGGGTAATTGTGCCTTATCTAAACAATAAATACATCAATGAACATAAAATATTTTTCATTATTTGCATTTATCATATAAAATAAATTAAATACAAATAATAAATAAATTCCTTTTATTTTAATGGACACTTATACTTGTATGATTTTGTATTTTGTACCCATCAATTACCCACTCTTCCAATTAAACCTCTGAACCCATTAAAACGTACTATATTAAACCCTTTATTCATAAGGTATATGGTTCGTGCAATATAACAACTACACATATATTCCTCGACACTTTTCATACCCACATAGTAAAGAAAAAGGTAAAAATTCAATTGAACAACCTAAATCTCATAAAAAGGTTATGTTTCAGTGGTCAGATAATTCTGAGAAAAACTGTGGGGAATTGAATACAAGGTTTACTAAATCCGCTACATTCAATCCACTAGAGGGTTCAGACGGTTATGTTATCTATTGTGCTGCATCAAGAGTCAGCCTTGGTTGTGTGTTGATGCAGGTAGGTTAAGTTATAACTTTTGCTTCTAGATAGCTTATGGTGCATAATAAGAACCATCCCAGTCATGATCTTGAGCTTTAGCAATAGTGTTTTCTCTTAGGATTTGGAGACACTACTTGTATGGTGTTCATTTTTATATGTTGACAGACCATAAGAGCCTTTAGTATGTGTTCACTAGAACAAGTTGAATCATCACCAAATAAGATGGACTGAGTTCCTCAAAGATTATGAGATATATCTTTATTGTTATCCTAGTAAGGACAATATAGAAGTAGATGCTTTTAGCATACAATCGATAGATAGTGTAGCACATGTTAAAGAAGAAAGAAAGGATCTTGAATAGGATGTTCATCAACTTTCTTGATTAGGAGTTTATTTTATGAGCATAGCAGATTGTTGTGTAACATTTTAGATTGGGTCATAATGTTCATTAGTAGTAGTGTCTAAGGGAAAACAAGTCACTGATCCAATATTTATTGAACTAAGTGTAATCCACCGGTAGAGGGTTGATGTTTTCTCCCAAGGGGGAGATGGTGCTCTTTGCTAGCAGGGTGGATTATTTGTTCCTAAGGTAGGTAGAAAAGTTTAAACAACAAATATTTTGTAGAAACCCATAAATCCAGTTATTGTATTCATCAAGGAACTACTAAGATGCATTGTGACATGCGGGAAGTATATTTGCAGAATGGTATGAAGAGGAATAGAGACGATTTTGTGGATAAGTGCTCCAATTGTTCGCAAGTAAAGGTAGAAAATCAGAATCCAGGAGGTATATATAAAGATATGAACATTCCACTTTGAAGTGACAAGTGATCAAAATAGACTTTAGCACAAGGTTACCTTATTCTCCTTTGGGTGATTGTTTATAGAGTTACTTTGTCTGCCTGGTTTTAACCTATCATGACTATAGATATTGTGGAGGACTACACCAAACTTTAAATAAAGAGATAGTCAAGTTTCATAGGTTTCTTTTTTTTATCATCTCAATTAGAGGTCCTCATATTACCTCTCATTTTTTGACGTTAGCACAGAAGGTTTTGGTACTCAAGGTATCTTGGCACTACATTTCATCCATGTATAGATGAGTAGGAAGTGCGTACCGTTAAGAACATAAGGGACATGTTTAGAGCATGGGTGATCGATTTCAAAGGTAGTTATGATTTTCATTTACCTCTTATAGAGTTCCCCTACAATCTGTCACATGCAGGTTGACCCCCTAGATGCAACCGGCGTCATTGTCCTTTTAAAGGAATAAGACTATCCTCTTAGTATCATTACATTACATACATAGGTTGAGAAATGCGGAAAAATTTAAAAATTTTCATTACAACTACTTGGACACATAATATATAGTCGTATCTAGTATACATAGACTGTTCGTATAGGAAGGTTACGTAGCCTTCTACTTTTATTGTACATACATGTATATAAGATATAGAAATAGTCTCAATGATTGTCTCATCGAATACAATCTAAACAATTATCACGATATGGGCATAGCCTTTACATCAATCCAACAAGACCACACATAGGTCATACAAAAGTATAGTACTCAATTGAAAAATAAAGAAATGAAAGATTTTTTATGCTCATAACATGTCCATAAGCTAGATATTGGCATTGCCCTCGAAGGTTGAGGACCTATCTTGGATGAAAGGAAGAATCCCATCCGTCAACAGTGTCACCTTCTAAACTTTTTAACGGCCGGAACCTAAAATGTTTGGGAAAAGGGTAAGAAAATGGGGTGAGTATTCCACATGTACTAAGTATGAGACCTTATGCATATACACAAGAAAAACATGCTTAAAAGGAACTTTTAGTCAAAACATGCCATTTTAACCTTTTCAGAACCTAATGCAAAGCCAAGCAAGTCATATCAACCGACCAAACATGCTTACTAACATCAACAAGTAATACCTTCTCCAATATATTTGAAACCACGATTTACTACAACCCTATCATCAAGGAATAACATCACAAGAATGAATAATAGTCAATCATATCATAACAAGAAAGAAAACTACTCATGAGTCCTTATCAAGTCAATAAGTGCAATGACCAAGCACAGCCCCGTAACCTTACTCAATCACGTATTCTCAACAAGAAACCATGACCAAAGTCAAACTTTACATAACATAACATTTAAATTTACACTTCATCTTATGTTACCATTATAACACAAGGCACACTCATACAAGAACTAATCAACATATAGTATCAACAATGTTCAAAGGTAATCATATATATATATATATATATATATATATATATATATATATATACAACATAAACATACATAAGAAGGTCCTCCTATGAATCCCCTAAAGTCTAACTTGTGCAACGTCTAGGTAGAGTCCCATACCCCTACCTAGACTAAGCTAGACCTCTTAGAGTATCAAAGTTAGAGTTCAAATCCTTCAATTCATTTCACCTTTTGGGAACATCTTGCCCTAATTGGCATAGAGAACATGAGCTACTGTGGAATTCAGTGTCACAAAACCCTACAAAGACAGAAGGCGGACTACTTGCCAATATAGTACTAATACATGAAACATATCAACTACATGGATTAACTAGCTATTTTTTATATGGGGGCAACATAGTTCGAGCACTAGGAGATATAGTTTTGACCCTAATTATGCGCCATGCATTATAGTCTCCAATCTCAAGAGTAATGTAGTGCTCCTTTCTTCCGTAGGTTGGAAGGAAACTACTCGATCTAGTTCGTTCGCTTCTATGTTATAGTCCCCTTTTAAATGTCTTTAAACTTTTACTTATCAATCATATATTAGTTTAGGTCATAGGGTCTATCCTTTGTATGATCATCATCATCAATAGCTCAAATAAGAATTGCATGAGTATAAGTCCATTCATCACAATTCATAAAACTGAGTTAACACATTAACATTTCATATCATATCAAGGCATATTAATAGCCTTCACCATCCTTATATCACATAAACCTTAATAAACTTTACAACATTGTTAAGACATTTCAATTCAACATTATACCACCCTATTCTGTTAGTATAATATATACTGCATTCTAACATGATGACTTACCCACAATTAATCACAACTACAAGTAAAGAGAGAGAGTCTAAGACAAACCAAGTCTTCCTCATAGTCTATCATGAAGGTATTACCACCAAACCATAAATCTACCCAATTTTTGGGAGTAACATCATCACACAATGATAACCAATAAGATAACAAGGCTAATTGCATCGCTATAACACGATTCAACACTAAACAATAACTTAAGACAAGATACATAAGCTAATTTCACAATATACTTCATAACCTAAATCACACCTCAAGAACTAACATGATAGTACTATAATTCATCGTAAGTTAATCAAAATAAAACCATAGGATAGTAATCTAATCAAATACCAAATCAATTGAATGGTCATAATACAATGTAGGTCGAGATCATAATCTAGGGTTAGGGATTGAGGATCGTGTTCTTCAATTTATAAAAAATTATCAACAATTACCATAATAAAGTTGAAATACATGTTAATATATTTAATATAACCTAACTAAATCATCAACAACTCAATCTATAACTTTAATTTCGTAATTGGATGAAACCCATAAGGAAACTCAACTTTCGAAATCCATTTTGAATGAACCCTTTGAGGAAAGATTCTCAAAGGTGAATTAGATCACATACCTTAAAGTTTGAAATCAATTTGATGGTGAATTTTTCCCTTTGAATTCCCCAAAGCCTTCTCCTTGCTAGTCATCAATGGTGAGTTCAAGTAGATAGAGAAAGAATAGAGAAGGAAGAGAGTTTACTTTGTGAGTTATATTTAGGTTAACTAAGATTGGGGATTTTACATGGGTTTTAAGTTATTTGATTAGAATCCCCTTAATCCCTAACTAACCACAAAACTACCTAATTAATTAAATGAATTAATATAAAAACTTGCAGAAAAATCACCTCCACAAAGATGGAACCCCGCTGACGGTCCGTCTGCAAAATCACGGAACGCCCCCCTCTTGTTCTGCACTCCGTCGATAAGTCCACAGACTATTAAGGTGAGGGGCTTCCATCCATTCTTTAAGTGTGGGACGACAGTGACACCGACGCTCCATTGATCCACACACAGACTATCGCCTACACCTCTTCTCGCCGTCGATGAGTTCACAGGCTTTGCTTGTGAAAGGACCTTTTCAACAAGACTAAGTGTGGGACGATGGTGGCATCGACGCCCTGTCGGTCCATACACGAACCGTATTTTGTCCCATCGATGCACACTGCCAGGTAGGTGTTGCCTCAAACTGCAAGGATCCTCAACAAGGACCCTTGGTAAGTCCTTAGGGAGTCGTACCCAGATGTTTTGATCATAAAATAGTTTAAAATCCTATTAGATACCCTTGCACAACTTTTCGTAAGGTTTTTACTCCTTAAATCAAGTCAACCCGGTTTAAACCAACTCCAGATATCATGGACTTTCTTAGACATTTTGGTTCTTACACTTCCTAAATGAACTATAAGAATTAAAATAAAGTTAAAATAGTACTTAGACCTTATGAAACCTATGTTAGTCTTGACGACACGTCTTGGATTTTAAAGGTGTTACATTATCCCCCCCTTCGGAACATTCATCCCCAAATGACACTAAAATTCTTTTGAAGAAAGGAATAGATTGAAGACTAGAAGCTTAACAAATCAACAATATCAAATTAACATAAATCATATCATTTAAAAAAGGCAAATTCCAAAACATATATGAGCTCAACATACATTACATGAGTAGTAAGTTCAACTTAATAACATTCTACATATCATCTCACAAAGACTCACCATACAAAAATGAACAACATAACTCAAATAAACCAAAAAGCAAAAATTAAAGTTTTAAATGTACTACTATAATGTAATGCAACCCCAAAATGAACATTTTTTCAAAATATCACCAAAAACTAAGAAATTTATGTTTCTACTCATACTCATATTATTAAAAAGAATTACTAACCTTAATTATAAAAAAGATGAGGGTTACAGGACTTCATGTCGGCCTCGGCCTCCCATGTTGCAGGCTCAACTAGATAATTCTTCCATAACACCTTTACGAAAACCACCTCGTTATTCCTTCCTTCATAACTTGCCTATCAAGAATTTGAACTGAAACATCCTCATAAGAGAGGTTAGCTTTTACACCAAGACCCTCAATAGGAAGAATGAACTCAGGATCAATGATACACTTCTTCAACATAGAAACATGAAACATTCGATGAATCGAAACCTATTCACTAGGAATTTTAAATTCATAGGCAACCTTACCAAACTTTTTCAAGATTTCATAGGGACTCAAATAACGAAGACTTAACTTTACATTCTCGCCAAATCTAACCACCCCTTTATCGGTGAAATTTTCAAATACACCTTGTCACCTTCTTGTAACTCCAAATCCCTTGTCCCATGATTAGCATAAGATTTTTGGCGACTTGTTTGCAACTGGTTCCTTATGATATGAACCTTTAAAAAGTCTTACAAATTTACTCGGGACAAAAAAGCAATGGCTCACCCAATTCAAACCACCCAATAGGAGATTTACACCTCCTACCATACAAAGCTTCATAGGGAGCCATGGAAATGGATGAATGAAAACTATTATTATAGAAAAACTCCACCAAAGGTAAATGTTTATCCCTACTACCTTTAATGCACTCCCTAAGCATATCTTCTATGTTTTATATCTTGCGCTCCGCTTGACCATCTCTTTGGTGATGAAAAGTGTTGCTCAATTTCACTGTAGTACCTAACCCTTTTAAAAACAACCTTAAAAATCGAGATGTGAATTGTGCTCCCCGATCTGATATAATGGAAATCAAAATGACATGACGACATACAATGTTATCTAGGAAGACTCTTGCATAATCTTCCGCCTAATACTTAGAATTGACGGGAGTAAGGCGGGTGGACTTGCATCAAAATATTCAAAACAAACACTACGACCGCTAACTCAAGGTCATGAGTGGGATAGTTTCTCTCATGTACCTTAATTTGCCTAGAGGCATAGGCTATCACTTTCCCATGTTGCATAAGCACACTCCCCAATACCACTCTTGATGCGTCACAATACACTAAAACCCTTTGTACCCTACGGTAAAGTCAAAACTGGAGCGGAAGTGGGCCTATCTTTGAAAAAATTTAAACTTTTCTCACATGCCTCCGAACACTCAAACTTCTGTATTTTGTGTGGTACACTTAGTATCCCTACTAAATACTTAAATTACATTGTATGAGTAAAATTATGAATGTTGCTTTTTTGATTTGGTAGACTTATGTCCCTCTTCTTGATGCATGAATGATATGTGAATATGTGATTCCTTGACTTCGTAGTGTAAAGAACCTTTGTCTTGTTGTTTATTAGTGATTGATTACTACCTTAAAATATGTAAATAAGGTTTTGATATCGTTGAAGTTGGAAGACGAAATTGTATCCTTCTCGTGTGAACGTTCAATTTTGGGAAAGATTTGCTGGAATGACATGAAACCATCCTTAAGAAAGACATGAAGCTATCTTAGTAACAATTGGGTGGTAGCCCTAGTGGATATATCCATTTTAATATGATATGATTACTTCACAAAATCAACTTCACATTATACATTAAGGAATAAAATGATACTACTACAATTTACATAAATAATGTTGACAAGGCAATGTTCATCACATAATCGTCACATAAACCCCGCCACCATAAGTGGACCGTACCAATAATAGAAAATCTATACAATTCAACACAATATAGAAAGATCAGGCCAACTTACAACCATTCAATAATCATCATCAACATTTTTTACTCATTTCAATCAAATCAACTCACAAAGGCCCTTACCAATAGCCATGAACACAATTCTAAACCAAAAATCCCAAAATATGAAGTATGAATATAATAAAATTGAGGGAATCCAACATAGAATTCTAGGATGATCGTAACATAAATCAATAGCCCAAATCAATCTACTCATTAATTCACTATTATCAAGCCATGAACAATTCACCCATAGTATAGGCAATTATATAGACTTGAGAAGGTCAATGCTTCATGGAGATTTTCATTAGGAAAAATCAATAATATATCAATAATATCATATTTAAATGTTTAAAAACGTTTCATGCAAGAACCCATGACTTAGAGTAGATATTGGACATTTTCATCTTTTTGAAATCTTTGAAATCATCTTTTTATATTGGATATTTGTGATAGCAAGCTTTAGATGAATAACTCACTTACCTTAAAAGAATAATCCAAAGAGAATTTAAGAAGAAACTCCATTGAAAATGTATCATAAAGCTCTGTAATCACCTTGAGCTCTCATGGAGGTTTTTGGAGAACGTTTGAGAGGGAAAGGGTTTTTACTTAGGTTTTGGGTCTAAACGAGGGTTGGAACTTTTTTAATACTCATTAAATACCCAAATACACCTACAATAACCTTCCATAAAATATATAAGACTTAAGGTGAATATCCTAAAGCACCCCAATTTTTGGGGAAAACTTGTAGGATTTGTAGGTGAATATCCCAAAACACCACACCCATCGACAAATTGTTAACAGTTCCACGCCTCATCGTTTTTTTTTAGTTGAACGACCTTTGAAGTGGGTAAGGGGCTAAGAAACACCCCCAGGCCTTAGCATTGATATAAGAAAAAGATACATGGAGGGGGACATAAACCTTACCTCCTTCCTAAGATGGGTTAAGTTGATTTACCTATAAAGTTATATCAACTAACCCTTTACATTTTTAGTAGTCTAAAACTAATACCTAAAGAGGACTCCTCTAAAACTACTAATTTCTAATAAAGCATGAATAAGGGAGACTCTCCCTTTTACAATAAAAGTGGTAATCTATTCTATATTATCATAAAAAATTTTTTACATTACTTAGACTATTTTCAATATACATAAGGTGTTATGGAGGATGTTTAATTCTCTTTAACTTCCTTCTTCTGAACTGTTGCATGCCCATTTTCTCCAAAATGTAACTTCCTCGTCGATTGGGGTGTATTTTTTTGGGTCTGGAACTCCCTAATATTTAGGACATCAAAATCCACTGACGCCCAAGTCTTCGAGCCATCATTCAAATGAATAACCATTTTTTTGGGGTCGTTTATTTGCATAGCGAGGCAGTTTGCCCCTTTGTGTTGGCCTCTACGAACCCTTGTGGTGCCTAGGTGGAGTCATTCCTGCATGTTAAACCCCTAAATATTATCATCTAGATATTAGAAACCTCATCTATCATTTTCATCACCAATTATATTACAAAATTTGTTAAGACACACACAAAGAGACAAGCACCTCCAAAGGCTAACTTTCGAACGTCTAGAACATTTTTGGATATTGGACATCCAAACTGTATACACTGACTCTAGACATTATATTTCATTATTTATAGACCTTATAAGCTCAGAATACAAACACAATCACATGTAGTAACATATGGATTAGACGTCGAACATCATTGTTGCTCTTTTACGTTTGATTTCAAACTCGACCCTAATAACTTCAAAAATTATATACATATTAATAAAGATAATTAGAATCCCTTATATCACTAGTGAATTTCTTGATAACCTAGTTCATTTTTGGGTTGTTACATTCTTCCCCACTTAACAACATTCATCCTGTATTGACACTTCACATTTAAGGGAATAACAAAAAAAACATTACAGCCCACACTCAAGAATACATTATAATAAACCATACACATATTTTGGAGGAAGATCACTCCACATAAAAGTTATCTAACACCTTCATGTAATTCAAGCAAATAGAACTACATCTAGCAAGTACTTATGCATGTGTCTTTTCCAATTCTCATGCTATTGGAGGAACTTCCTTCTCCAAGACACATCATTTTCATTTAAACATTATCAAGCACATCATGAAAGTTCTCATCAAAGCATAATCAAGCAACAATTTCAGTGAAGGATGTTTAAGCAATTTCTTCAACAACAACTTCGGCTTGCTCAACAAATCAATCTCACATGACTATTTAGACATATTCACTATTCTACCACATGAAGGAGATAGTTAATATACACTAAATGTACGTAAACATGAGGAAACACTATGGATAAAAACACATTTTTTTATTTAACAATAATTATACTAAAAGATTCATATCATAAGGAGATTATTTTGGAAACTCATTTTTTCAAAAACGACTCCAACATCAACAAAGTTACTTAGAACTATTAGTGTTAGGCTTGAAAAAGAACATAAGGAAAATCTAAAGATATCTCACACTCAAACATAATCCCCCGCTTAGAAGAATCCAATCTAATGTTAACATAAACATACTACATGGATATCCCTCAAGGAAACATCACCCTTATTAGGAAAAACTCACCTTTACTCTTTCAAACAACACATTCTTCAACTTTATAGTCGGGTTTAATCAACTTCAAACCATCTCAACTATTACTCCTCCACCTTTTTAACAATATACTTCACCATTTCTTTCTACTATAATCCCCTTCATAAGGTAATTCAATAAACCTAAGGTCATCAACACAACCTTCCATATCCCATCTCACAAGTTAGACACCATCTTTTTCTCTCCATCAATTCAAACTTCTCAAAGATCACACTCTAAAGACATTCACATAAGGAATAAGGGAAAGACTCCATATAACAAAGCTCATAAGAACAATTAGAAGAATGAAGAATTGAAACTTTTCTAGCACCCAATAGCCTCCTATTCATAATGTGGAACACTTCACATTATGAATAAGACTCTACTACATGATGTTTATGACACAATATAAGACACTCCCAAATCCTTACGCTATTATACAAACATTGTCACGGAGGAGGAGCACCCCCCTAGAAGTAACCGACAATTGAGACCTGCAGAAGTATCACCTTGTGCTAATCATTGCGTAATATACTCTAAGAGTGACTATAAATTTAAAACATTCATCACACATGAAGAAATACTTTCATTAATAACGAAGTAGAAATCTTTCCTTGTACCATCTATCTTTACAACGTCTCTCTAATCGATCTAATACTTTGAATGTACAATGTTCTAAGTAAGTCCATACAAGATATTAAACTAAAGAATAAAGACGTAAATGTGTCATATGTGTCTTATCCTCGAATTAATTAGGACTCAACTCAATCTTTTACCCGTATAAACCTATCCATCATCCATGTTATATCAAGACTTTAAATTCCCTACACTTTAGTCAAAAAGGGAAAAGAAGGGGTTACCATATAGAATGAACTAAGTATGGAATTCATGTGAAAAACATGATAAAGGTGCATTTAGTATATAACATGCTTTCATGGAATTTTTAATAATAATAAAAAAACTTCATCATAGTGTTTAAGAGACATAATCCAAGTGAATCCAACACAATCAGTATTTTCTCGCGACCCAGTTTTTGGAATGGTCGATATTGCCACTCACCTTCCTAGGCATTATTCGCGATATTTCCACAGCTTTCCCCTTAATTTTTTTCGGCTGTTTCATCAGTATTTCTAGATAATTGATCATTGAGTAACTTCAACTGATTAGACTCATCCACTTCACGATTGTTTTTTTATTACACCTGATATAATTTGGGGAAATATTTTTATTGGTCTTCTCTTCACCCTTCCAAGAAGGCACACTGCTCATCGCACTTTGAGATTGCACTTTCCCAAAGTTATTCAATGCATTAGAGAGGGATTCAACTAAGGTTTTATTCATTTCCTCTGAGCGGCCCAGTTGTGGCTGGTCCGACGGTCTAAGGTTTTTCACCAGCATCTCACGCGCAATGTTTGGCCCTTTCAGACTAGCCGTTTGACTAGCCGTTGGACGCACAACTAAGTAAAATTTTAGGAGCATTTGTTTTAGAAACACAAGTTAGAGAGAGAATAATTTTGCCTTTTTTGGTACATTGGGCTTAGGATATCGGTTTTATGGTTCAGATTTAGGATTAGGGTTAATGTTAGGGTTACGCTTAGGGTTAGGCTTTTGGGTTCTTTTAGAGTTTTGGGTTTAGGGTGTAAAATTTGAGGTTTAATTTCAACGGTTTATTTTTTATTGTTTGGATTTTGGTATTTTGGGCTTGAGGTCTAAGGTTTCTGGTAGGGTTAGGGTTTAGGTTATTTTTAGGTTTTAAGGTTTGGGGGTTAAGGATTTGAGTTGTAATATCTATGGTTTAGCATTTAACGTTAGGATTTTTGTATTTTTGGCTTTGAGTTTACGATATAGGGTTTAGGGTTAGGGTTAAGGATGGGGTTAGGGTTAGGGTTCATATTTGGTATATGGTTATGCTTAGGGTTTAGGATTATTTAGTTTTAGGTTTGGGGTTCAGGATATTTTGTTTAAAATATATGATTTAGTGTTTAATGTTTGGGTTTTGGTATTCTTTCTTGGGGTTTCGGTTTAATGGTTTAGGGTTAGGGTTTAGTTTTTTTTTTTAGGTTTTAGTGTTTGTGGTTTAGGATTTTAAATTTAAAATTTATGGTTGAGTGTTTAATGTTTGGGTTTTCGTATTTTAACCTTACGGTTTTTTCTTAGACATAGGGTTTAGGGTTTAGGTTATGGTAGGGTTAAGATTAGGGTTAGTGTGTAGTTATTTTTTAGTTTTTATGTTTCAGGGTTTAGCATTGGAGGTTTAAAATCTATATTTTAGTATTTAATAGATAAAAGACTTAATATTACCATTGATGTTATTCTAATTTACAAAAACTCATCTTAACTCTGCGGGTGGCCTATTACCCCATTGAACAACTTCAAAATAGTATGTATACCCCTTTTTTTAATCTAATACCAATTATACAAAAATATTTGTAAGTCACACACAAACAGTAACTTGACACATGTTAAAAATAATTTTACATTATTTTTATTTTATTTCTTTGTTTTTCTTTTAATTTTCTTTTTCTTTTTTTTTCTTATTTCCTGTTTCTCTTTCTTCTTCACCCTCATTTTCTTTTATTCACATTTGCATTACTTTCGTTGTGTAGAACAGCCGCCAAACCCGCTGTTGTAGGACACGATTTTTGACAACATTATTAATTATTTGTCAAATAATCACCAATTAATTTATTTTTCAAAATAAATATTGGTAAATAATCAAAATATAAATACTTAAAATGTCAGTAGGTCTAAATATAACAATTATATAATTTCCTTATTCAATTTCTTACTCCAGTATCGATTTTTTTAAAGTTTCGCTATTTCCTAAATCTAACACCTGATTTATAAGAGGAATAAAATCACTAAACTAATTTGTTTTTAAAAAATGAAAGAATAAGAATTAACACGATGACATTTGTTTTTTTAAAATAAATGGAGGAAGGTATAGACGTCCAAGAAATATGGGTAAGCTAATCATGGTAGGGAAAATGAGGAAAAAAATTAAAAGTAAAAACTATTCATTATAAAGCTTTAAAAAAATCAATACATGGGTTTCTATATTTTTCTCAAAATAAGTCAAATTGGGAGTGCCACATGGAAATTTTTCTTTTGTCTGAAGTTGTATCAAAAGTCCTTCACGCGCCCAAATTTTGTGACAACACGAGTGGTGTTAAAATTAGTAGAAATGGTATGTTTATTGTGGATTTATATATTTTTGTGGGGTAATAGGACACACACAAAGTTAAGGCGTCTTTTTGAATATTCGATACAACTTCAATTAAAACATTATGTCTTTTTTCTATTTATTATTTGGGTTTTGACATTTTGGGCTTAAGGTTTTTGCTTTATAGGTTCGAGTTAAGGTTAGTGTGAGGGTTAGGGTTTTTTTTTTCCGTTTAGAGTTTAGGGTTCGATGTTTAATATCTATGGTTTAGTATTTAATTTGTGTTTTTTTGTATTTTAGGCCTGGTTTTTATGATTTATTTTAGTCTTAAAGTTATGGTTAGGGTTTAGGTTGTTTTTTAGATTTTAATGTTTGGGGGTAAGGATTTGAGTTGTAATATCTATGATTTAGTTTTAAATGATAGGGTTTTGCTATTTTGTGCTTTGGATTTATGGTTTACGATTTATTGTTAGCGCTAAGGGTAGGGTTAGTGTTAGATTTCGTGTTAGGGATAGCGTTAGGGTTAGGGTTTAGGGTTTTTTTAGGTTTTAGATTTTGAGGTTTAGGAATTTTGGTTTAAAATCTATGATTTGTGTTTAATATTTATTTTAGGTATTTTGGGCTTAATATTTTGGGTTATTGGTTTAGGGATAAGGTTAGGGTTAAGGTTAGGGTGAGGGTTAAGTTTTAGGTTGTTTTAGTTATTTTTAAGGGTCTACGTTTTGTGCTTTAGGATTTGAGGTTTAAAATCTATTGTTGGGTCTTTAATGTTTGGGTTTTTGTTTTTTGTACAAAGTGATTTTTTTGTCTTTGGGTTTAGGGTATAGCGTTAGAGTTAGGGATAGAATTAGGGTAAGGGTGTAGGTTTTTTATTTTATTTTAGGGTTAAGGACTTTGCATTTGATTTTTCTAATATGTGGTTTCGTAGTTAATGTTTGGGTTTTGGTAATTTGGGCTTAGTGTTTTGGGTTTAGGGTTAATTGCTAGGGTTAGGGTTAAGGTTGGGTTAGGGTTAGTGCTAGAGTTTTTGGTTTTCTTAGGTTATTGGGTTTAGGGTTTATGATTTGTGATTCATTATCAATGCTTTAGTATTTATTGTTTGGATTTTTGTATTTTTGTCTTGGGGTTAATGATGTATGGTAAGGTTAGGGTTAGGGTTTGATTTTTTTATGTTTTTGTTTGGGATTAAGGATTTAAGTTTTAATATCTTTGGTTTAGTGTTCAATTTTAGGGTTTTTGTATTTTTCGCTTACGGTTTAGGGTTTAGGGTTTAGGGTTAGGTTTAAGGATAAGGTTAGGGTTAGGGTTCGAGTTTAGTTTTATTTTTAAGATTTATGTTTTAGGATAAAGTAAGGGTTAGGGTTGAGTTTAGGTTTTGTTTTAGTTTTTAGGAATTGTGGTTTGGGATTTGAGGTTTTTAAAAATATGGTTTAGTGTTTAATGTCGGGGTTTTTGTATTTTGGACTAAATTTTTTTTGGACATAGGTTTTAGGTTTATGCTGTAGGTTCGTTTTAGGTTTTATACGCCTGGTTTTAGCATTTGAGGTTTAAAATCTATTGTTTAGTATCAAATATTTTGTTTTTTGTATTTTGGGCTTTGGGTTTAGGGTTTATGGTATGGTTAGTGTTAAAGTTCATGTAAGATGTAGAGTTAGATTTTAGGTTGTTTTTACAGTTTTAGAGTTTGTGGATATTTGAGTTCTAATATCTATGGTTTAGTGTTTAATGTTAGGTTTTTGGTATTTTAGGCATTGAGTTTTGTTTAAGGTTAAGGATTGGATTAGGGTTAGTGTTTGGTTAAGGCTTTAGGATTTTAGGTTTTAGGTTTTGGAGTTTCAGAATTTTGGTATAAAATCTATTTGTTTAGTGTTTAATATTTGGATTTTGGTATTTTGGACTTTGGGTTTTTGTTTTTTGGTTTATGGTTAGGGTTAGGGTTTAGTTGTAACGACCTGTTTAGTCGTTTTAGAGCAGCAGAACAAATTCTGGAAAAACTGGCTGGAACCACGGACCCAACGACGGACCGTCGCAGGCTCGACGGACCGTCGTGGGTGTTCCGTCCCATGACACTTAGAATTTTTAATTTGGGTACTGAAAATCGACTCTCTGAACTTCGTAACGAAATGGCAGAACGGACCGTGACACCCACGACGAACCGTCGTGAGTCCCGTTGCAAAACACTTCAAATTTTGAGAAATTGGTGCAAGAAAACGAGTTTCTGACCGTCATGACGGAGGGGCCAGGACGGACCGTCACAGGGGTGACGGGCCGTCACAGCTCACCTAAAAACTGGGGAGACACGACGGCCTGTGTGACGGACCGTCGCACCCACGACGGCCCGTCACAGGTTGCGCAGTCCCAGGCAGTTTAGGATTTCTTTCCTCATTTTAAGGGACGTTTTGGACTATTCTTTCCTTAATTATAAAGATTGAGGTTTATATTAATAAATCTAATTACTTGGGGGTTAAAATAGGTAACCTTAAGTTAATTAGTGGGTCATTATTACCATCTTTTATTCTTAATTATATATGAATTAGGGTAAAAGAAAGAGGGTTTGAATAAAGAAAATAAGAAAGAACAAAGAGAGACAGAAAGAGAAAGAGAACGAGTAGAGAGAGAGGGAAACGAAGAGGATAGCAAGGATTTGAGGAGATAGCTTGTTGATCCAATTCTTCGGTGGAGGTAGGTTATGGTTTTCATGCTATTCATAGTAAACTCTTAATAGCGAATGATATATGTTAGTAGTATTGTAAAACCCTTCTATATGCTTAATTGTATGCTTGCATGAATGATGTTATTATGTAATTATGAATTAACAAAGCATGATGAAGCTATTGAATCCCAAATCTTGAAAGAACCCTAATTCGCTTGATATATTATATAATGAGAATGATGATGCCTTAGTATGAAAGAAGGCTTGATATATTATATAATGAGAATGATGATGCCTTAGTGTAAAAGAAGGCTTGATGAATTAGGGGATCGGGTGCCACGTTCCGGTACCAGGATAGAATGAATATGAGGATCGGAGTGTCACATTCCGACACCAGGATAGAATATGGATCGGGTGCCACGTTCCGGTACCAGGATAGAATGAATATGAGGATCGGGTGTCACGTTCCGACACAAGGATAGAATATGGATCGGGTGCCACGTTCCGGTACCAGGATAGAATGAATATGAGGATCGGGTGCCACGTTCCGGTACCAGGATAGAATGAATATGAGGATCGGAGTGCCACGTTCCGGCACCAGGATAGAAATAGAGGAGCGGAGTGTCACGTACCGACACAAGAGGAAGAAAGATAATGAATCTTGAAAGATAATGAATATACTCAATCTAATGAACTTAATTTTCAAATGAGTATGGTATTGAGGCTTGAGTCCTCATGTGTGAACTCGGTTGTAATCATTGATGAACTCATGTTGTTATTGCTACATGTTGAGTATTGTAGTTGATTTGCATTATTATTGATATATACTGTTCCCTATTTTGAGTTAGCCGATGATATCTACTCAAGACGTGTGGTTGTACCGACTTCTACTTTTATGTTTTTCTTCTTTGTTATTTGTGTAATGCAGCAAACGTTCCGTCAACTTCAACTCAACAGTAGATCTAGCCAGTCTTCACTTCATCGGAAATTCAGGGTGAGCTAATGTGTCTAGCTTGGACTGGGTCTTCTTCTTCAAGTCTTGATGCCTTGAACTTTCGGCATGGACTAGCTAGTATTTGTTTTAGCTTCTTAGACATTCCTAGTTTAGTAATTTGAGATAGATGTTCTTGTGATGATGACTTCCAGATTTTGGGGATATTAATAATAGTTTTGAATTGTTTTATTAATGAGTTAAGTCTTCCGCATTATTTTCTGTTGTTATATATTGAAATGTTAAGGGTTAAATTGGTTGGTTCGCTCACATAGGAGGGTAGATGTGGGTGCCAGTCGCGGCCCCGATTTGGGTCGTGACAAACTTGGTATCAGAGCATTAGGTTCGTTGGTCTCATCACACAAGAACAGGTCTAGTAGAGTCTTAAGGAACGGTAGGGGGACGCCTTTACTTTTCCTTGAGAGGCTATAAGACTTTAGGAAAATTCCACTCTTTCATTCTTTCTTTCGTGCTACTACTTGAGTCCAATTGGTATCTAGGCGATACGATTGGTATCGACCATCTTCACTCTATTTCGCAGATGGTTAGAACTAGAGCAACGACCGCACCAAAGAAGAACAACGGCACAAAGAAGAAATATCCGAGCGACCACCGGGCCGTGTGGCACGAGGGAGAGCAGCGGCAAGAGGCCGTGGTAGAGGTCGTGGGAGGACGTCCTATAGAGGAAGAGGACGAGCACCTAGCCCATCTGATGCTAGGGCGGTGACTCCTCCACCGACTGAAGAGGTGATAAGAGAAGGGGAGGATGGGGTGAATGAGCAAGTACAGAATGAGGAAATGCCACCTCAACCTACCCCAGATATGATCAATCAGGTTCTCGCTTACCTTAGCGGGTTATCTGATCACGGTCAGGCACTTCCAGTAGTTTCTGCACCAATACCTCCGGTTTCAGAGGTACTACATGCGGCTACTATGGCTCCCCGCATGGATGCCTCATTGGAGATAGGCACATTTCCCCGTCTGACTACTGGACCGGTAATGACAAACGATCAACACGAACTTTTCAGTAAGTTCTTGAAATTGAAACCTCCAGTCTTCAAGGGTGCGTAATCTAAGATGCTTATGATTTTACGGTTGATTGTCATGAGCTACTACACAAGATGGGGATAGTAGAACGGTTTGGCGTTGAGTTCGTAAGCTATCAGTTTCAAGGGAACGCCAAAATGTGGTGGCGATCACATGTCGAGTGTCAACCGACAGAGGCCACACCCATGACTTGGGCATCCTTCTCTACCCTGTTTATGGAGAAGTATATCCCAAGGACTTTGAGAGATAGAAAAAGGGATGAGTTCTTGAGTCTCGAGCAAGGTAGGATGACGGTTAACGATATGAGGCTAAGTTTCGTGCTTTATCAAGGTATGCCACTCAACTGCTTTCATCCACAAGAACGGATCCGCCGCTTTGTGAAGGGGTTGAGATCGAGTTGCGGATTTCGGCCTTACAGGTAGCGGCAGCGGCAAAATCCTTCCAAGAGGTGGTAGACTTTGTGATAGAGGTGGAAGGAGTGAAGCCAGATGACTTCACCACAACTTCGACATCAAAAAGGTTTCGAAAGGGAGGTGAGTTTAATAGTTCGTATACTAGAGGACAGACTTCTGGAGGCTACTCAGTTCGACCAATTCAGTCTTCACTACAGACTGTAGTTGGGGGACAACCTCAGAACGGTCAACACTACTCCGAGAGACCTATGCATGAACCCCAAGAGTGTTATGGATGTGGGGAGGTTGGACACATTAAGAGGTATTGTCCAAACCAGAGCTACAGAACCCCAATAGCTAGAGGTAGAGGTGGTCATGGTAGAGGCCGTTTTTCTGGAGGACGTGGTGGTCGAGGTAATGGTGGTCACCAAAACGGCCGAGGAGATGGGAAAAACGGAGCCACTACTACGCAACATGGTAGGGGCAATGGACAGACAAACGATAGGGCCCATTGTTACGCTTTCCCTGGGAGATCTGAAGCGGAGGCGTCTGATGTTGTTATCACAGGTAATCTTTTGGTTTGTGATTGCATGGCATCTATATTATTTGACCCTGGCTCCACGTTTTCATATGTATCTTCATCATTTGCTAACGGTCTAAATTTACATTGTGAATTACTTGACACGCCTATTCGTGTTTCTACTCCGGTGCGTGAGTCTGTGGTAGTTGAAAAAGTGTATAGGTCTTGTTTGGTGAATTTTGTGGGGAGCAACACTTACGTAGATCTGGTTATCTTAGAAATGGGTGATTTTGATGTAATTCTGGGTATGACTTGGCTTTCTCCGAATTTTGCAATTTTGGATTGTAATGCTAAAACGGTGACGTTAGCCAAGCCTGGGGCAGATCCGTTAGTGTGGGAGGGCGACTACACTCCTAATCCGGTGCGTATCATATCCTTTCTTCGTGCTAAGAAAATGGTTAGTAAAGGGTGTTTAGCTTTCTTGGCACATCTTAAGGATGACACTATCCAAGTACCCTCAATTGAGTCGGTTTCGGTAGTCCGTGAGTTTCTGGATGTGTTCCCTGCAGATCTTCCTGGTATGCCACCGGATAGGGATATTGACTTCTGCATTGATCTTGAAACGGGTACTCGCCCCATTTCTATACCCCCTTATAGAATGGCTCCCGTGGAGTTAAGAGAGTTAAAGGCACAACTTCAAGAGTTATTGAACAAAGGCTTCATTAGACCAAGTGCATCCCCTTGGGGTGCTCCGGTTTTGTTTGTGAAGAAGAAGGATGGGAGTTTTCGGATGTGCATAGACTACGCATAACTAAACAAGGTAACCATAAAGAACAAGTATCCTCTTCCTCGCATTGATGACTTGTTCGATCAATTACAAGGTGCTTGTGTCTTCTCTAAGATTGATTTGAGATCCGGTTATCATCAATTGAAAATACGAGCAACGGATGTGCCAAAGACCGCTTTTCGAACGAGGTATGGGCATTACGAATTTGTAGTGATGTCTTTTGGTCTTACGAATGCCCCTGCTGCGTTCATGAGCTTGATGAACGGGATTTTTAAGCCATATTTGGACCTCTTCGTAATCGTATTTATTGATGATATATTGGTATACTCGAAGAGCAAGAAGGAACATGAGGAACATTTGAGAATAGTATTGGAAATGTTGAGGGAGAAAAAGCTTTACGCCAAGTTCTCTAAGTGTGAATTTTGGCTAGATGCAGTGTCCTTCTTGGGGCACGTGGTTTCTAAGGAAGGAGTGATGGTAGATCCATCTAAGATTGAGACAGTGAAGAATTGGGTAAGACCCACTAATGTATCAGAAATAAGGAGCTTTGTTGGGTTAGCTAGCTACTACCGCAGATTTGTCAAGGGATTCTCTTCTATTGCTTCCCAATTGTGAACTTGACTAAGCGCAATGTTCCATTTGTATGGTCAGATGAATGTGAGGAAAGGTTTCAGAAGCTTAAGACTTTGTTGACTACCGCACCAATTGTTACTTTGCCAGTAGAGGGTAAAAGCTTCATTGTTTACTGTGATGCATCCTATTCGGGTTGGAGTGCGGTGTTAATGCAAGAGAAAAATGTGATTGCTTATGCTTGAGGCAATTAAAGGTGCATGAACGTAACTATCCGACCCATGATTTGGAGTTGGCGGTAGTATTTGCACTAAAACAATGGAGACACTATTTGTATGGGGTTAAGTGTGAAGTCTACACGGATCATCGTAGCCTTGAAGACGTCTTTACTCGTAAAGATTTGAACTTGAGACAAAGGAGATGGATGGAACTACTAAAGGACTACGATATCACTATCTTGTATCATCCCGGGAAGGCGAATGTTGTAGCGGATGCTTTGAGTAGAAAGGCGGGAAGCATGGGAAGTCTAGCTCATTTGCAAGCTTCTAGGCCCCCATTGGCTAGAGAAGTGCATCTTTGGCTAACGATTTGATGAGGTTAGAAGTAAATGAGAAGGGAGGATTGTTAGCTAGTGTGGAGTCGAGATCTTCTTTTCTTGACAAGATTAAGGGAAAACAGTTTGATGATGAGAAACTAAGGCGAATCCGAGACAAAGTGTTGCAAGGAGAGGCTAAAGAAGCAACAATTGATGAGGAAGGTGTTTTGAGGATTAAGGGAAGGGTATGTGTACCCCGAGTTGATGATTTGATCAACACTATTCTGGCAGAAGCTCATAACTCAAGGTATTCTATACATCCGGGTGCAACCAAGATGTATCGTGACCTCAAGCAACACTTTTGGTGGAGTAGAATGAAGCGTGATATTGTTGACTTTATCGCTAAATGTCCAAATTGTCAACAAGTAAAGTATGAACACCAAAGGCCCGGAGGAACACTTCAGAGAATGCCCATTCCTGAATGGAAGTGGGAGAGAATCGCAATGGACTTTGTGGTTGGTCTTCCAAAGACAATGGGTAAGTATGACTCCATTTGGGTGATTGTCGATAGGTTAACTAAGTCTGCTCATTTCATTCCGGTCAAGGTGACCTACAATGCAGAAGTTAGCCAAAATCTATATCTCGTAAATCGCTCGATTGCATGGGGTTCCACTCTCCATTATATCGGATAGAGTCTGCAGCTTACTTCTAAGTTTTGGAAAACATTGCATGCAGAATTGGGTACTAGGTTGGACCTTAGTACTGCGTTCCATCCTCAGACCGATGGTCAGTCTGAGAGGACGATTCAAGTGTTGGAGGATATGCTTCGTGCATGTGTGATAGAGTTTGGTGGCCATTGGGATAACTTCCTACCCTTAGCGGAGTTTTCGTACAATAATAGCTATCACTCAAGCATTGATATGGCCCCATTTGAAGCATTGTATGGGAGGAGATGTAGATCTCCCATTGGTTGGTTTGATGCATTCGAGGTTAAACCTTGGGGTACTGATCTCTTAAGGGATTCGTTAGATAAGGTGAAGGGCATTCAAGAAAAGCTTCTAGCGGCGCAAAGTAGGCAAAAAGAATATGCAGATCGAAAGGTTAGAGACTTAGAGTTCATGGAGGGTGAACAAGTATTGTTGAAGGTTTCACCAATGAAAGGGGTGATGCGGTTTGGCAAAAGAGGTAAGTTAAGTCCAAGGTATATTGGACCATTTGAAGTGCTTAAGCGAATAGGGGAGGTGGCTTATGAGTTAGCCTTGCCCCCGGGGCTGTCCGGAGTACATCCGGTATTCCATGTGTCCATGTTGAAGAGATACCATGGGGATGGAAACTACATCATCCGTTGGGATTCAGTTTTGTTGGATGAGAACTTGACTTATGAAGAGGAACCGGTTGCTATATTAGATAGAGAGGTTCGCAAGTGGAGGTCGAGAGAAATTGCATCCATCAAAGTTCAATGGAAGAATCGACCGGTTGAAGAGGCTACTTGGGAGAAGGAGGCAGATATGCAAGAAAAATACCCACATCTGTTTCTGATTCAGTACTCCTTTTCGCCATCGCCCTTCTTCTTTTGATCGTTCGGGACGAGCGATGGGTAAATTGGTATCTATTGTAACGACCTGTTTAGTCGTTTTAGAGCGCAGAACAAATTACGGAAAAAGCGGCTGGAACCACGGACCCAACGACGGACCGTCGCAGCTCGACGGACCGTCGTGGGTGTTCCGCCCCATGACACTTAGAATTTTTAATTTGGGTACTGAAAATCGACTCTCCGAACTTCGTAACGAAATGGCGTAACGGATCGTGACACCCACGACGAACCGTCGTGAGTCCCGCTGCAAAACACTTCAACTTTTGAGAAATTGGTGCAAGAAAACGAAGTTTCGACCGTCAGGACGGAGGGCAGGACGGACCGTCACAGGGGTGACGGGCCGTCACAGCTCACCTAAAAACTGGGGGGACACGACGGCCTGTGTGACGGACCGGCGCACCACGACGGCCCGTCACAAAGTTGCGCATCCCGAGCGATTTAGGTTTTCTTTCTTCGTTTTAAGGGACGTTTTGGACTATTCTTTCCTTAATTATAAAGATTGAGGTTTATATTAATAAATCTAATTACTTGGGGTTAAAAGAGATAACCTTGAGTTAATTAGTGGGTCATTATTACCATCTTTTATTCTTAATTATATATGAATTAGGGTAAAAGAAAGAGGGTTTGAATAAAGAAAATAAGAAAGAACAAAGAGAGACAGAAAGAGAAAGAGAACGAGTAGAGAGAGAGGGAAAGCGAAGAGGATAGCAAGGATTTGAGGAGATAGCTTGTTGATCCAATTCTTCTTGGAGGTAGGTTATGGTTTTCATGCTATTCATAGTAAACTCTTAATAGCGAATGATATATGTTAGTAGTATTGTAAAACCCTTCTATATGCTTAATTGTATGCTTGCATGAATGATGTTATTATGTAATTATGAATTAACAAAGCATGATGAAGCTATTGAATCCCAAATCTTGAAAGAACCCTAATTCGCTTGATATATTATATAATGAGAATGATGATGCCTTAGTATGAAAGAAGGCTTGATATATTATATAATGAGAATGATGATGCCTTAGTGTAAAAGAAGGCTTGATGAATTAGGGGATCGGGTGCCACGTTCCGGTACCAGGATAGAATGAATATGAGGATCGGAGTGTCACGTTCCGACACCAGGATAGAATATGGATCGGGTGCCACGTTCTGGTACCAGGATAGAATGAATATGAGGATCGGGTGTCACGTTCCGACACCAGGATAGAATATGGATCGGGTGCCACGTTCGGTACCAGGATAGAATGAATATGAGGATCGGGTGCCACGTTAGGTACCAGGATAGAATGAATATGAGGATCGGAGTGCCACGTTCCGCACCAGGATAGAAATAGAGGAGCGGAGTGTCACGTCTGCGACACAAGAGGAAGAAAGATAATGAATCTTGAAAGATAATGAATATACTCAATCTAATGAACTTAATTCCCAAATGAGTATGGTATTGAGGCTTGAGTCCTCATGTGTGAACTCGGTTGTAATCATTGATGAACTCATGTTGTTATTGCTACATGTTGAGTATTGTAGTTGATTTGCATTATTATTGATATATACTTTGTTCCCTATTTTGAGTTAGCCGATGATATCTACTCAAGACGTGTGGTTGTCTTGACCCCCTACTTTTATGTTTTTCTTCTTTGTTATTTGTGTAATGCGAAAGCGTTCCGTCAACTTCAACTCAACAAAGAGATCTAGCCGTCTTCACTTCATCGGAAATTCGGGTGAGCTAATGCGTCTAGCTTGGACTGGGTCTTCTTCTTCAAGTCTTGATGCCTTGAACTTCCGGCATGGACTAGCTAGTATTTGTTTTAGCTTCTTAGACATTCCTAGTTTAGTAATTTGAGATAGATGTTCTTGTGATGATGACTTCCAGATTTTGGGGATATTAATAATAGTTTTGAATTGTTTTATTAATGAGTTAAGTCTTCCGCATTATTTTCTGTTGTTATATATTGAAATGTTAAGGGTTAAATTGGTTGGTTCGCTCACATAGGAGGGTAGATGTGGGTGCCAGTCGCGGCCCCGATTTGGGTCGTGACAATAGTTTATTATAAGGTTTTAGGGTTTGAGTAAAGGATTTGAGTTGTAATATCTATTGTTTAGTGTTCATTGTTTTTTTTTATTTTGGACTTTGAGTTTAGGGTTTAGGGTTTATGCTTTAGAATTAGGCTAAACGGTAAGGTTAGGGTTAGGTTTATGGCTAAGATTTATATAGGTTTTAAGGTATGTGCTTTAGGATTTGACGTTTAAAACCTATGGTTTAGTGTTTAATGTCTGGGTTTTTGTAATTATATTTTTTATTTTGGGCTTGGGGTTTAGGATTTATGGTAGGGTTATGGTTAGTGTTAGGGTTTAGGTTGTTTTTAGGTTTTTGGGTTTAGGGTTAAGGATTTTAGTTTTAATATCTATGGTTTAGTGTTCAATATTAGGGTTTCGGTATTTTGTACTTTTGTTTTACTTTTTAGGGTTTATGGTTAGGGTTAAGGATATGGATAGGGTTAGGGTTTCATTAACGGTTAAGTTTTAATTTTTTTAGGGTATAGAAAATTATGTTTTAGTGCTTAATTTTTGTGTTTTTGTTGTATATGAGGCTTGAGGTTTTCCTTTAATGGTTTAGGGTTAGGGTTTGGGTATAAGTTAGGATTTAGGTTTCTTTGAGGTTTTGGGGTTTCAGGTTTAGGAGATGAGGTTTAAAAGCTATGGTTTAGTGTTTAATGTTTGAGTTTTCGTATTTTTGACTTAGGGTTTAGGGTTAGGGTGTAGGTTTTTCTTAATATGGTTCAGGGTTTAGCATTTGAGGTTTAACATCTATTGTTTATTATTGAATGATTGGATTTTTGTATTTTGGTCTTAGGGATTTTGGTTTATGGTTTAGAGTTAGGATTAGGGTTAATATTAGGGTTAGGTTTTGGTTTCTTTTAGATTTTTGGGTTTAGGGTATAAAATTTTAGGTTCAATATCAATTGTTCAGTGTTTTTTGTTTTTGTTTTTTTATTTTGGGCTTGGGGTCTATGGTTTATGGTAGGGTTAGTCTTAGGGTAAATGTTAGGGTTGGGTTTTGAGTTTAGGTTATTTTTAGGTTTTGGGGTTCATAGGTTAAGGATTTGAGTTGTAGTATCTATGGATTAGCATTTAACGTTAGGGTTTTGGTTTTATGTTTGAGTTTAGCATATAGGGTTTAGTTTTAGGGTTAGGGTTCGTGTTTGGGATAGGGTTAGGGTTAGCGTTAGGGTTAAGTGTTTTATTTAGTTTTAGGTTTTGTTATTTAGGATTTTTTGTTTAAAATCTATCGTATATGTTCAATGTTTCTGTTTTAGTATTTTTAACTTGGGGTTTTGGGTTAATGGTTTAGGGTTAGGTTTAGGGTTAGGGCTTAGGTTTTATTAGGTTATAGGGTTTGTGGTTTTATGTTTAATGTTTAGGTTTTCGTGTTTTCAACTTAGGGTTTTTTTCATGGACATGGGGTTTAGGGTTTCAGTTAGGGTTAGGGTTAGGATGCATGTTTTTTTTGTTAGGTTTTATGGTTCAGGAATTAGCATTTGAGTTTTAAAATCTACGGCTTAGTATTTATTGTTAGGGTTTTTATCTTATGGGCTTAGATTATTGGGTCTATAGTTTAAGTTAGGGTTAGGGTTATGGTTAGTGTTTTAGGTTTTATAAGGTTTTGGTGTTAATGGTATAAGATTTGAGGTTTCATATCAATTATTTAGTATTTAATGTTTACATTTTGGTATTTTTGGATTAAGGTTTAGGATTTATGGTAATGTTATAGTTGGGTTTGGGGATTAGGTTGTTTTTTAGCTTTTAGGATTTCAGGGTAAGGATTTTAAATGTAATATCTATGGTTTAGTGTTAAATGTGAGGGTTTGGTATTTTGTGCTATGTATTTATTGTTTAGGGTTTATGGTTAGAACTAAAAATAGGGTTAGTGTAAGGGTTCCTATTAGTTTTAGAGTTTATGGTTTTTTTAGGTTTTAGATTTTAGGGTTTAGGATATTTTGTTTAAAATCTATGGTGTAGTGCTTAATATTTTGATTTAGGTGTTCTGGGCTTAATGTTTTGAGTTAATGGTTTAGGGTTAGGGTTAGGGCTAGGTTTTAGGTTTTTTTATATTGATTTTAGGGTTTGTGGTTTAGAATTTGAGGTTTAAAATCTATAGTTTAGTGTTTAATATATCGATTTTTGTATTTTGAACGTAGGGTTTTGTTCTTAGAGTTTAGGGTTTACGGTATAGGGTTAGAGTTAAGTTTAGTATTAGGGTTAGAGTGTAGGTTTTATTAGGTTTTAGGGTTAAGAGTTTATCATTTGAAGTTTAAAGTATATGGTTTAGAATTTAATGTTTGGGTTAAGGTATTTTGAGCCTTAGTGTTTTTGGTATAGGGTTAATAGATAGGTTAGGGTTAAGGTGGTGCTAGGGTTAGTGTTATGTTTTTTTGGTTAACTTAGGTTTTTTAGTTTGGGGTTTAGGATTTGAGATTTAATATCAACGGTTTAGTGTTTAATGTTTTGATTTTGGTATTTTGGGTATGGTGTTTAGTGTAACAACCCTAAAAATGGTTATGCTAAATAATGCTTAATGTGTCTAGAATTCCTACAATAAGACCGGATTCACACGGATTGATGCGCGTAGAACTAGACCTCTGAACCCTTGTGAAAGTCAAGACAACTAACTTGGGGAGTTAGTTGAATTAGGACAGGTTGGGTCCAGCCATGTAGGACTCCCGAATATGAAGATTTACCCGAATGAGTCTTTACCGGATTTAAAAAGGGGAAATCATAAGTTTTGAGGGTCTAGGGGTAGAATGGTATTTTTACATTCTAAGGTTATTATCTTAATTACCCTAAATATGTCATTAATTATTTAACTAATAAGGTGGAGGGGCATTTAGAGGTTAGATGGCCAAAAATTTTCCTTTGAAGTGAAGTCTTGCTCCACCCGGGTTCGAACCTACGAGGAAGCAATCATTTAAATTGTTTTTATTTGAATTGGTAATTAATTTAGTTTATTAATATTTATTGGCTAATTTATAATAAAAGGGAAATAAGACTCTTTTAAATATTATTTGAAAGAGTCATAGTTGACTAAGTCTAAACTACTTCACCTCTTTTAACATTCTTTCATGTTTAACTCTATCTATCTATCTCACGTAAATATTGTAAAGGTTCAGAAGAATCTATTCCAAAAACTAGGGTTGTTCCCCGTTTCATGTCCTTGTCACAAGCTCCGATCGAATAATAGGTTGGGTATGTTTGATGGTTTAAATTAGGGATGTAATGTGCTTTCATGATCATTGCACAACGAATCCGATGAAAGTCTTAAACTACATCCTAGGTATAGCTGGTGTTCATACTAGCCTATGAACGAAATGAAGTGAAGTATGAAAGAATGAATGATATGGAAGTCGTTATGTTCTATATGAAAAACTATATGTGCTATGTGTAAGATGTTATGTACTATATGCAAAATGATATGTTTTGTACGTAAGATGTTGTGGGTTGTGTGCAGTATGATAAGTATGATGATGCATGTTACTCTCATGGCATAACATTCCTAATCAAAATTTGGAAAGCTAACTAACTTTCCTAATCCCATTTTAGCAAGTCAACTAACTTGATTTTCCACAATCATGTTGTTAGGAAAGAGCGGTTCTTAATCATCCATATCTTTGGTGTATGCTTTTATATACACATACATAGTACAAGCGTGTACTAATTCCATATAATTTTACAATTTTAGTACTGGGACAGGTGAACGCTAGAGCTTACAAGTTGATGTTGTAGCTATCGAACGCAGAGCTTTCATCTGGACTTGTTAGGCAGTCATGTTTTCGAGGATGTCTACCATTATTATCTAGCTTAGATATAGGCTATAACTAGTGGAGCATGTTCCACTAGTGTTTCTTTCCACTTTTGATCAGACTTTATATGGGTGCAATTTCGGGAAAAATACGTTTAGTAAAATTATTATCTGATTCTTTAATTTGGTTATCTCTTTAATAGATGGTTGATATGTGAAGACCTATGATGCTAGGTAGTATGCATACATATATGTTAAGAAATAAAAAGTTTCAAATTTTCCGCTAAAACTAACCTAGATGAAGTAAGGATGACGTATGCAGGCTTGATTGCCTCCTCTAATAGGTCAACTACGCCAGTCCAGTCTATGGTCTAGATTCCGGTCGCGACAAAGTTTGTAACAGAGCCCTAGGATAAATTCTAAGTATACTAAGTCCACATCAACCACATTGAGTAGTTTCTAAGTCATGGTAGTGAAGTTCACCACTATCTTGAATTAGAAACTGCATGATGCATAGGTATAGATTCCCCTCTTCTGATCTTATTGTGCCTTCGCTAGTCTTTTATTCCTTGGTGTTATGAGAATATCTGACATCAATTCTAATTTTTAAAAAAATGAACGCAAGGAGGCGCAGGTTGGTGAAGAGCAAAAGCAGGGGCAACCATGTTCCTCCCTTGGACCCAGCTGCTGAAATGGAGATGCTTGTTAACCCAATTGGGTTAACAAATGGAGAACTGAGGACAGCCGGAATAAGAGAGGCGTTTTTGATGCTTTGAGGCCTAAGCCTCATGATCAGGTAGGTCTTAGAAATGGGGGTAACAATAATAAATTTGGCGTCCGTGAGCATCCAAGATTTAAAAAAGGGCAATAGAGTTCAGGGAACTCTAACTTTTAAAGTAGAACAACACATAGAGGAGGCAGGTCCTAGACAAGGAAGGGCAATGGAGGTGAAATGCAGAGTCCTAGAAGGGACTGTGCTAAGTGTGGCCGTGCTCACAGTGGAAAGTATAGACAGTTCACTAATGCCTACTTTAGTTGCGGTGAGAACGAGCACATGCTTATGGTCTGCCCACCGCAAAAAGGTCAGGTTAGAGGTAATGCTCTTCCTAGGCCTAATCCATAGGATGCAACAGAAGTCGATCCTCTTAAGCGTAACATGTTCTACGCCCTTAAGGTCACGGAGGAGCAGCAGAAGTCCGCTTATGTGGTCACAGGTATACTGCAAGTATTCTCAACTTCTGTTTATGCTTTATTTGATCCAGGCTTTACACTTTACTTTGTAACTACTTTGCTTTCTCTAACTTTTGATATATTTCCTGAAGTTCTGAATGATTCTATAGTGGTTAGCACACCTTTAGGAGAAAATGGAAGAAATAATAGAGTATACAAGGATTGCCCAATAGTTTTATGTGGTAAGACCATGCGTGCAGACTTGGTTGAGTTACCCATGCATGATTACAATGTTATTCTTGGGATGGACTTGCTTCATAGTTGTTAAGATTCTATGGATTTTCATAGTAAGGTTGTATGATTTTGTTTCCTTAATGAAGAAGAACTATTCTTGGAGGGGTACAACTCGAGTTGTCCTAATCTCTTGATTTCGAACCTTAAGACAAACAAAATGATGTCTAAGGGTTTATGATATGATCTTGTGAGTTTAAATTATTTATATCATGACATTCCTTCCATAGACTCAGTTCTTGTAGTAAAAAATTTCCATGATGTATTTCATGATGATTTGCTTGGAGTTCCTCCCCCTCGAGACATTGACTTTAGTATCGACTTAGAACCAATACTAAACCAATTTAAGTTCCTCCTTACAGAATATCTCCAACTAAACTCAAAGATTTGATTTTTAAGTTAAAAGAACTCACTGAAAAGGGTTTCGTGAAGCTTAGCATATCCCCTTGGGGCGCTCCAGTATTATTTCTAAAAAATGAATAAATAAACCCTTAGAATGTGTAGCGATTATCGGCAGGTAAACAAAGTTACTATCATGACTAAGGATCCACTTCCCAGAATAGATGACTTGCTCGACCAACTCCAAGGGTGTAGTTTCTTATCGAAGATTGATCTTCGTTCAGGGTACAATAAGCTTAGGGTTAGGGATGGAGATATCCCAAAGACAACCTTTCCTACCTGTTATGGTCACTATGATTTCCTAGTTATGTCATTTGTTCTCATGAATGCACCTGCAACGTTTATGCATCTCATGAACACAGTCTCTGTGAATACCTTAACTCTTTTGTCATAGTATTCATTGATGACATTCTCATCTACTCTAAGACAAATTAAGAGCATGAACATCATTTGTGACTAACCTTGCAAGTAGTTAGAGAGCATCACCTGTATTCCAAAATTCCGCAAGTGTGAATTCCGGCTTATATCATGACCTTCCTGGGTCATGTTATGTCAGACAAAGGTGTGGAGGTAGATCCCAGGAAGACTAAGGTTGTTAAGAACTGGCCAAAACCTCTTACTCCCACAGATATTTGTAGATTCTAAGGATTTGCTGGTTATTATTGAAAGTTCATTGAGGGATTTTCTTCAATTCCTGACTCACTGACAACTTTAACTATGAAGAAGGTCAAGTTTCAATAGACGGAGGCTTGTGAGAAGAGTTTCCAGGAGCTCTAGGATAGAGTCAAATCAGCCCATGTGCTTACTTTACCTAAGTGTGGTGAGAATTAAACTTTGTATTGTGATGAATCTAGGGTTTCATTGGGTTGTGTCCTTATGCAGGGTGGTAAGGTGATGGCCTATGTGTCCAGACAGCTCAAGGTACATGCAAAGAACTATCCCACTCATGACCTGGAGTTTGCAATTGTGGTGTTTGCACTAAAGCTATTGAGGCACTACTTCTTTGGGGTGCATGTGGGTGTGTTCACAAACCACAAGAGTCTCTAGTACGTGTTCACACATAGAGATTTGGATCTACGTCAGCAGAGATTGTTGGAGCTGTTGAAGGACTATGACATGAATATCCACTACCATCCAGGTAAGGCTAATGTTGTACTTGATGCGTTGATAAGGATAAGCAAGGGAAGTACAGACCACGTTGAGGATGAGAAGAAGGAGTTTGTGAAAGATATACATAGATTTGCCATACTTGGTGTGTGGTTAGTTGACTCTACTAGGGGGGAAATTTGAATTCATCCTAGTTCAAAACAATCCTTAGTGGTTGAAGTCAAGGAGGGTCGGCAAGTTGATCCTGTGTCGATGGATCTGAAGGACTCAGTGTTGGTTAAGATGAATGAGTATTTTGCTTTGGGAGATGACAACATACTTACATACCAGGACAGGCTATGCGTACCAGATGTGGATGATTTGCGGACCAGGATCATTACAGAGGCCCGTGGTTCAAGATATTCCATACATCCAGGTGACACTAAGATGTATCTTGATCATAAGCATATGTATTGGTGGGATGGAATGACGAAGGACATTTTAGTATAGTGCCCAAATGTCCTAATTGTAAACATGATAAGAAGAACATCTTAAGCCTTGTGGTCTTACTTAGATGATCGAGGTTCCGACGTGAAAGTGCGAGCCCATTAATATGGACTTCTTGGTTGGTCTTCCAAATAGTAAGAGACATTTTAAATCCATATGGGTTATTATTGATAGGATGACTAAGTCTGCCCACTTTATCCCTATGAAGTCTACTTATAGGGCCGAGGATTATGTGATACTCTACAATTATGAGATTTTGAGTTGGCATGGGATTCCTTTTTCTATCATTTCAAATAGAAGAGATCAATTCACTTCACATTTCTGGAAATCTTTCCAGAAGAGCTTAGGCACACAGGTGTAGCTAAGTGCTGCCTTTCATCTTCATACTAATGGGCAGGTAGAGCGCACCATTCAAAAATTGGAGGATATGTTGATGGCGTGTGTGATTGACTTCAGGGATAGCTGGGACGACCATATGCTTATGATAGAGTTCTCTATAATAATAACTATCACTGCACTATTGACATAGCAATGTTGGAGGCGGTGTATGGTAGAAATTGTAGGTCTCAAGTTGGGTGGTTCGAGGTCCAAGAGTCATCCGTCTTAGGTCCAAAGATCATGCATGAGGCGTTACAGAAGGTCAGTGTGATTAGGGACAGGTTGTATACTTCTTACAGTCGCCAGAAGTTTTATAAAGACAACACAAAACGACCCTTAGAGTTTGATGTTGGTGACCAGGTCTATTTCAAGATATCACCTATGAAGGGGGTGATGTGGTTTGGCAAGAAAGGGAAGTTGAGTCCAAGGTATGTTCGGTTAATGAGATCCTACAACGTGTGGGTGAGGTGGCCTATGAGTTGGTAATACCTGCGGATCTAGCTTCTGTTCATCTAGTATTTCATGTCTCTATGATAAAGAAGTGCCTAGGTGTTCCATCATTGATTTTACCTGTTGCAGGTTTAAGGTTTATGAAAATTTGTTCTATGAGGAGGTACCTATTAAGATTATAGAATGACAGTTCAAGCGGCTGAGGAACAAAAAGATTGCCACAGTGAAGGTATTGTGGAGGAATCACCTCGTTGAAGGTTCTACGTGGGAGTACAAGGACGATATGAGATCCCGCTTCCCTCATCTTTTCAGATCTTGAAGTTAGACTTCCTACTTTTAAGTCTAAGTTTCCTTATCTCTCCACTTTTTGTTCCTATTGCTTGTTTGTGAATAGTATTTATGATATGATTTAACTTGCATTACAACACATAGTTAGTAGTGTGATTCAGGAACAAATTTTCCTAATTGGGGGGGGGGGGGATAATGTAACAATCCTATAAATGCTATGCTAAATAATTCTTATTGTGTATAAAATGCCTATGATTAGACCGAGTTCACACGGATTGATGCGCACAGAACCAAATCTCTAAACCCTTATGACAGTCAATCCAAATAACTTGGGTCAATCCAAATAACTAGGGGAGTTAGTTCATATAAGAAAGGTTGGGTCCTGCTATGTAGGGCTCCCGAGTATGAAGATTTACAGGGTCTAGGGGTAGAATTGTTTTTTTCTAGGCTAAGTGTAGTATCATAATTACCCTAAATATGTAATTAACTATTTAATTAATAATGTGGAGGGGTATTTTGGAGGGAGAGGACCAAAAATTTGCCTTTGAAGTGAAGTCTTGCTTAACCCGGGTTCGAACCTAGGTGGAAGCAATGATTTAAACTGTTTTTTATTTAAATTGTTTATTAATTGCATTAATTAATGTTTATTGTTTGATTCAAAATAAAATGGAAATCATATTTCTTAAAATATTATTTGAAAGATTCCTAGTTAACTAAGTCTAAACTACTTCACCTCTTTTAACTCTATTTCACGTTTAACTCTCTCTGACTCTCTCTCAAGTCAATATCTCTCTTATCTTTCACATTCTCTCTGCCAAAAACACAAGAGCTGATCAGCAACAAAAAAATTCTTCCCACATGAAGAACTTTTCACGTTAAAAACTTATTTAAAATATGATCAAAATAATTCTTCCCACTTAATGAACATTCCGTCTTGTTAGTGTTGAAGCTTTTCGAGTTCGACGAAATTTCAGAGAATGTTTGGGCAGAAAGTTCAATGTTTGAAAATTAAAATAAGGTATGGTTTCTCTTATATCTTGGACCCTTTCCCAACAGACCCCTAAGGTTCAGACAAATCTATTTTTAAAAGTAGTGTTTTTCCCCGTTGCATGTTCTTGTCACTAGCTCCCATAGAATCATAGGTTGGGTATGTTCGCTGGTAGAAGTAAGGGATGTAATGTGCTTTCATGATGATTATGTTTATTTATGTATGTTTGGAATTATGTTAATATTGAGCATGTTGTCCGATATTAAGTGATAAATGATGTGTGTGGAATGTGTAGCCGTGATATGAAATCTTGGATTCAAGTTCGAAAAATGAAATGTTTATGGTTGTATTTCATGTGCACAAAATTGCTTAAAACATGATGTTCATAAGTGATGTAACCATGTTGATTTGGGTGCAAACTAATGGTCAAATGTAACCATGAAAATGCACCTAAGGAATTCACTAAAAACTACTTAAAACGTCTAAACATTTTACGTGAAAGAGGTGAGAACTATGTTGTAAACCTTTCCAGCATCTTGTTCATGAGTTTCGGCTAAAATAAGGGGATAATCATGCTATATAAAATGAATTAAAATATATAAGGCCATTGATAATTGAGCCCATGACCTCACCATATTAAAAGTCATTGAAATAATGTGAGAACAAGAGAATGTGGCTTTGGGATTCTAACCCTTGTGCCTTGATCTTAAAATGAAATAAAAAATAAAAAATGGGACGAGTGGGATAGAGTTAGAGTTAATGTTAGGGTTAGGATATTGGTTAGGGTTAGAGTTAATGTTAGGGTTAGGATATTGGTTAGGGTTTATGTTTTTATAGGTTTTAGGATTTGTGTTGTAGGATCTGAGATTTAAAATTTATAGTTTAGTGTTTTATGTCTGGGTTTTATATTTTAAACATAGGTTTTTTTATACTTAGGGTTTAAGGTTAAGGTGTAGTTTTTTTTAATATGGGGTTCAGTATTAAAGGTTTAAAATTTATGGTTTAGTATTTAATGATTGGGTTCAGGTTTGTGGTTTAGTGTTATGATTAGGGTTACGGTTAGGGTTTGGGTTTTGGGTTCTTTAAAAATTTTGTGTTGTAGGTGTAGAATTTTATGTTTAATATCAATTGTTTAGTGTTTATTGTTTTGATTTTTGTATTTTGGGTTTGGGTTCTAAGGTTTATAGTAGGGTTAGTGTTGGGTTAATCTACGGGTTAGGGTTAGGGATTAGGCTATTTTTAGGTTTTAGGGTTTGGGGGCCATTGGATTTGAGGTTTAATATCTTTGGTTTAGTGTTCACGTTAGTATTTTGGTATTGTTGGCTTTAAGTTTAGGTTATATTGTTTAGGGTTAAGGTTCGCGTTAGATATAGTATTAGGGTTAGGGTATAGGGTATTTTTAGTTTTAGGTTTTGGGTTTTAGGATTTTTTTATTAAAATCTTTGGTTTAGTGTTTAATGCTTAGGTTTTGGTATTTTTGACTTGGGGTTTAAGATTAATGGTTTAGGGGTAGGATTTAGGTTTTTCTATGTTCTAGTGTTTGTAGTGGATTTGAGATTTAAAATCAATGATTTATTGTTTAATTTTTTAATTTTTGTATTTTGGACTTAGGAGTTAGGGTTTAGGGTTAGATTAGGATTTGGATTAGGGTGTAGGTCTTTTTTTAGGTTTTATGGTTTAGGATTTTGAATTTTAGGTCTAAAATCTATGGTTTAGTATTTACTGATTGGCTTTTGATATTTTGGGCTTACAGTTTTGGGTTTAGGTTTTGGAGTAAGGGTAATCGTTAAATTTAGGGTTACAATTAGGGTTAGGGTTTTGTTTTTTATTCTTTTTGTAGATTTGTTATTTTGATTTTAACTACCCTTTAGGGGGAAAGGGGCGGAGCAACACTCCTAGGTCTTAACATTAATAAAAATGATAAGTACAATGAGGGGGCATAAACCTTACCTCCGATCCTACATTGGTTCAGTAATCAACCTTCTTTAACGGAAAGTCAACTCATTTTCTTTCAAAAAGGAGAAACCGAAATACTAAGTATAAAAAAGGGAGGACTCCTCTCAGTACAAAGAATCTAGGAAACGTATATAAGGGAGACTGTCCTCTTAAAATTTAAGACAAGAATAAAAGTCAATCCTATCCAAAAAGACTATAAAAGCTAGCTCAATCTAGTTGGATAGGCTCCTAACAAAAATTGTACCCAAAAGATACACCATAACAGCAAGCAACAATTATGGGGTATTCTTTATCCTTTTAAATTTCATCGTCTGAAGATGATCATGCCAAAATTTTCTAGAATGAAGCTTTCCCTTGCAACAATAGGTAGTTGATCTTTGATGTTAAAGTGTTGTATAATATATGTGTTGTGACTATATTTGGTGATTCGATCAGCTATGTTGTTTGACTCTCTTTAAGCATGAGTAACCTTGACTTTTTCAAATTGTTGAATTAAATTGTGGATCTCCAGTGTTTACTTCTGAAAATTCGAGGGAGTCTTAGCGTGATTTGAGATCCAATAAGTTACCAATTTTGAGCCTACTTCCAGATGAATTTTACTTTATCCATGTTGAATGCACCATTTTAACCCATGACTAGCTGCCTAAATTTCAGCTTGTTTGCTGGTGCAAATTCTCACTGGAATGATAAATGCATATATCATATTTCCTCGGTGATCTCTTACAATTGCTCCTCCCCCAATTTTTCGAGGATTGTCGAGAGCACTCCAATCATTTTTAAGGTTGAGGAAAGGTAGATTAGGTTTCTCCCATTTTACTTCTTTAATCATAAACAACTGCTTACAGCTTGCCGCCATCCCAAATAATGTGTTCCAATCACTACGCCATTAAATGTATGGATAAGCTGTGTTGAGAAGATGATTGAAGTCTTTTAAGAAAAGAAATTTTACTCGCGCTCTGTTGAACTGTTTTGTTCCATATTTCACTTCACACCAATTTATCCAGAGGTTCCAGATGATAATCAGTAGCAGCAGTTTGATGAGTAGACTCTGCACATCATTCCTATGTTCAAGGGTCCACCATATTTGAAGCAATGTATGTATTGTAGTATGATTGTGGAGAATCTCTACAGTTGCAAAAACAAATCTCTATAGATTGTTTGCAACATGACTAGAAATAAATATGTGATATGAAGTGTCTTCACCTTAATTGTGGCAGCAAGAACAGAGGGTAAGTTCCATCCCAAACACAAGAATCTTTTCATTATTGGGGAGTTTACCTCCTAATGCCTTCCACACTAGAAAATAAATTGTTAAAGGAATGTGTTTATGCCATAAGCCTTTACTAATGATGCTATTACCCTTCTTGTGCCTAAGGTAATTCCAGGTAGTAGAACAAGAAAACAGCTCGTTAACAACCAGATTCTACATTGCTTCATCTTGTATTTTCTCTTGAAAATAGATAGTAGTTCTCAACGGTTTTCGAACCAGTAATGGGGTCATCCATTCTCATATCAAAGTTTTGTTACATCCTCCGTTAGCTAGGAAATGTGAAACAGTAATGTTGATAAGAGTAGTGATATGATTACATTGAGTTGCAAGAGGACAATCTCCAAACCAATCATCCCTCCAAAATTAACTACTGTCTAATCTAATTCTCCATTGAATTTGTAATTCGTCCATATTTTTATTTTTCAACATAAAAAATTCCAAACAAAGTATTATCCAGTATCAATTTTGTTTGCAACCAGATAGGCCTTTGGAAAATATTTTGCCCTAAAAAAAAGACCCCATATAGTCTGTCTAATTATGGAGATCCACCACGTTTTCATTTTGAGTGAAGTGCACACATCTTCAATACTTCTTATACAAATACCTACCTCATCTATGGGAAGACAACATATACTAAGATTCCCAATGATATTTTATTTTTTCTTACCCTAACCCCAAAATAAATCAGACATGGCTCTCTTGATGTATCAGATAGTAGTTTTAGGAAAAGAAGTAGTTGACATAGTGTTAATAGGGATAAATTTAACCACATGTTTGATCATAGTATCTTTCCCCCATTAAAAAAAATCATTGAATGGTATCCTGTAATTTTGTTTGTGACCTTAGCCAGTAAATCTGAATAATAAATAAATTTTTGACCACAAATGTACACGGAGCATCCAGGATTTTTAAATGGACTATTTTTCTAAGTAAAACCAGTGATCTCTCCAATTATAGTAATGACCTCAGTTGGTGTTTCGCAGGGATCATGAAGTGACTCTTATCTTTGTTTATGAGTTGATTAATCACAAACTTACGTGGAAAGAGCTTTCATAATCATATGATTATTATCTCTAGTGTTGGAAGAGAAGATAATTTTGTCATCCACAAAGATAAGATGATTGATTTGTGGACCTCTAAAATAAATAGGGACAGCGATAACATATCATCCTGATTGAGACCTCTTGGTGAATAGAAAAAACCATTCCTAGACCCATTTATAATAACTGAGAACCAATTGTCGCACATAATCCCCCATTATAGGTCAATAAATATCTCACTACAACCCATCCTTTGTTAAACTAAACAAGTATAGGACCACGACACTCTATCAAATGCTTTGGTCATATCGAGATTTATTAGAAGATTGTTACCTTCATGGTGTTGTTTGATACTGTGGGTGATCCCTTGAGATAACATAATGTTTTCTGATAAACATCTTCCCTTTACGAATCCTGACTTATTCTCTGAAATAAATTGAGGAAGAATACCTTTTAATCTGAAGCATAATATCTTGGAAATAATTATTTTGGAGAATTGCTCAAGCTGATGGTCCCGAACTGTAAAAAATTCTTAGAATGAAAAACCTTTGGAATAAGGACAAGACAATCATGTGAAAAATATTTACACATAATATTTCCACAAAAGAAATGTTGCAGAACCTTCAATACATTTTCCTTGATAATATCCCAACATGATTGATAAAATATTCCTCCAATGGTTTAGGATTTAGGATTTGAGGTTAAAGTGTAGGGTTTTTTTATGTTCATGTTTCATGGTTTAGAATTTGAGGTTCAAAATATATGGTTTATTATTTAATATTCTGGATTTAGGATTTTTGCTTAGGGTTTCAAGTTTTATGGTTTTGAGTTAGGGTTATTGTTAAGGTTACAACTACGGTTAGGGTTAGGTTTTTTTTTAGATTTTTTGGTTTAGGGTTTAGGATTTGAGGTTTAATGGCAATGTTTTAGTGATTAATTTTTGGGTTTATTTCTTATGGACTTGGGATTTTGGATTTATGGTAGGGTAGGGTTAGGGTTAAGATTTATGTTATTTTTTATGTTTTACGATTTGGATTAAGTATTTGAGTTTTAATATTTATGGTTTACTATTCAATGTGAGGGTTTTGGTAGTTTGAGATTGGGGTTAGGGTTTAGGCTATAGGGTTAGGGTTAAGGATAGAGTTAGGGTTAAGGTTATGGTTTAGTGTTTTTTTTGTTTTAGGTTTTGGGATTTAGGATTTTCTATTTTTATTCTATTATTTAGTGTTTAATTGTTGGATTTTTTTATTTTTGAATTGGGGCTTTGGGTTAATGTTTTATTGCTAGGGTTAGGGTTAAGGCTTGGGTTTGGGTTAGGGATAGGGTTTAGGTTTTGTTAGGTCTAAGGAATTGTGGTATAGGATTTGATGTTTAAAATGTATTGTTTAATGTTTAATGTTTTGGGTTTTTGTATTTTGGACTATGTTTTTTTTTTTTTTTTTATTATTCAAGGTTTAGCATTTAAGGATTAAAATATTTTTCTTAGTGTTTAATATTTGTGTTTTTCTACTTTGGGCTTTCGCTTCAGGGTTTATCGTTGGGTTAGTGTAAGGGTTAATGGTAGCGTGAGGGTTAGGATTTAGGCTACTTTTTTAGTTTATGGGATTGGGGTTATTTGAGTTGTAATATCTATGATTTAGTGTTTCATATTAGGGTATTGGTATTTTAAACTTAAGATTTTGGGTTATGGTTAAGGATGGGTTTTAGGATTTTTTGGTTTAAATATATTTATTAGTGTTTGATATTTAGGTTTTTGTATTTTTGGCTTGGGGTTTTGAGTTAATGTTTTAGGGTTAGGGTTAGGGTTAAGGTTAGGGTTAGGGTTAGGTTTAGGGTTAGGGTTAGGGTTTATGTTTTTCTTAGGTTTTGAGGTTTCGGTTCAATGTTAGGATTTTGGTACTTTGGGATTTGGGTTTAGGGTTTAAAGTAAGGCTTAAGGATAGGGTTAGAGTAAGGGTTTGGGATAGGGTTAGGGCTTAGCGTTTTTTTATCTTTTAGGTATTAGGGTTTAGGATAGAGTTAGGGTAAAGGTTCGCGCGAGGGATAGGGATAGGGTCAGGGTTAAGAGTTTTTTTAGCTTTACATTTTGGGGTTTAGGATTTTTGATTTAAAATATGTTATTTAGTGTTTAATGTTTAGGTTTGGGATTTTGGGATTTTTTAATACCCTTAGAGGGGTAGGGGCTTAACATAATCCCAAGGCCTTAGCATTTGACAAAAAAAAATTACAAAGAGGGGAACATACATTGATTATTCCTATGGTGGCTTAGGTTTCAATTTCCTAAAGAAATGTAATCCTCAACTTACAATAAGGTGAATCAAAATTTTGTATACCTAGATGAGACGAATTCTCTCAATACATAGAATCTAGGACACATATATTAGGGAGACTCTTCCTTTAAAACTCAAAGAACTTAAAAATCTAGATTAAACTATTCAAAGAAGCTATATTGGAAATTATAGGTTAGACGAATAGTTAGTAGAATGTTTAAGGAGGTTCTTTGATCTATTTTGTTTTTTTTCCTTCTGAAGCATGGCATCTCCATTAAGTCAAATTGAAAATATGTCTTTCCCTCCTTAGGTATCTCTTTAATATTATAGTAGATTTCTGGAGAAGCAATATTGTAGAAATGTTTGGACAGTGCGTCAGCCACCCAGTTAGATTCCCTGTACACATTAGTACAACTGAATTCATAAATTTGAGCCAAGAGACACCTCAATCTGTCTAGTTGATTCCAAATTCGCCACTGAGGATTTTTTTTTGGAGTGTCCAGTTTATTTCTTGCATGGAATCCATTTCCAATATAATCTTCCTAAGAAAAAATAAATTTATAACATTATAATTATCACTATAAATTGCATACCAGACCCTGGTGCCATAAGGGGTTTTGCGTCTATATTTACAAGCACATCTATGGTTCCATAAATCCCAGCAGATTAGTATATGGAGGATGAGTTTATGAGCTTCATTGTTGTGTTTCATTAACCACCATTGAATTGCAAGTTGCCTCAGAGAGTTGTGATCAATTTTTACCCCTTCTCCATTTGCAAACCATCTCCAGACTCCATTGGTAGATAGAAGGTTTATGGTATCTAATCCTAACCTGTTCCTGCAACAAAAGCAATTAGACGATTCTAAACAAAAATTAATTAACCTCTAATTACTAGGTAGCTTTCAATATAAAGGTCTCTAAATAATGAAAGAGGCTTTAAATGGTGAGTGCTTGTGCAAAATGAGAGCCTTAAATTTATCCTTTCGCCTTTTATCCCTGATTTAATTTAAGGCTGAAGCACAAGTGAACATGCCATCGGGGTTTATTTTCTAGTAAGCCCGATCAGAATATTGATGTTGAGGAATTAGTATTGCTATGATAGATGCCAGATGGTTAGGGGTGCCTGTTGAACTAGCATTCAATAGTTCCACTGCCCTTCTACCCAAAAATAAACTACTTTCCTGTCGTCAAACCTATGGCTGTTGCTAGAAAATTGAGAAAGATGCCTTTCCCCAGTCCAGTTGTCCCACCAAAAGGAACAATTCCTTGAGTTCAACTTCCATAGAATGTGTTGCTCCACCTTAAACCTGTTATGAATCATATGTTTCAAATTTAATGAATCCCCAATGTCCCATTTCTTGCATATAGGATTTGATCTCTGGCAGTATTTCGCTTTGATAAATCCTCCCCACAATGAGAAATTAGATCTAATGTTCCACCATTGTTTATATTGGAAAGCTAATCACAAATCCTTCAGATTTTTCATTCCCACCCATCCTTCATCAATAGGATATTAAGGTTCCTCCGGAAAGCCCAATGATACTTCTTTTTGTAACTTTTCCAGCCCCAGAAGAACTATGCCATCAACATTTGTATTTGCTTAATTATAGTGTCAAGGGGGGTGATAGTTGGGTAAATCTTGAATAACATGATTACTCATCACAACTCTACCACCATTGTTTAATTGCTTTGTTTGCTACCCTGTAATCCTGCAAAAAACTTTAGAAATAAGGTCAGAAATATCAGAAATCCTTGGCCTACCCACAAAGCGTTGACATCCCTTATAATTTGTAATCCCTTATCTTTTTTGTAACCTAGTCATCCTTTTAATCCACTATTTTGTAGTGTCAAACACACCTTGATGAACCATGAAGTGACATTTGTCACTGTTTATCAACTGACCAGAACTATCTTCATAGGTTCTGTGAATCGGCATAATGTGTTTAAAAGACTTAACCCATCCTAAAGTAAATAAGAGGGTGTCATCCACAAAACTCAGATGATTTACTTGGGGGGGCCTTCTTTCTATGACAATTCCATGTTAGTCTTGATGATTATTGAATCCATTTAAGGATCTTGATAGCATCTCAGAACCTAAAATAAAAAGGGCAGGGGAGAGGGAATCTCCTTGCTTGAGGCCCGTAGAAGATTGGAAAAAACAAAATTTTCTTCCATTATTTATTATAGAGTACAAAATATTATCAATGGTTTTCCACACCATATCGATGAAATTTTACTTAAATGCCATATTCCTTAAGACCAAGCAAATGTAAGCCCATGAGACGCTGTCATAGGCCTTAGCCATGTTAACCTTTATAATGACACTGCTTCCGATGTTACGCTTTTTAATCTGATGGGTGATTTCCTTTCCCAACATTAAATTTTTTCAATTATACTTCTACCCTTTGCAAAGCCAGACTGGTTGAGAGAGATCAAGTTAGGAAGAATAGGGCTTAATCTTGTACTCGACAGTTTGGAAATGATTTAACTAATGAAGTTGCTCAGACTAATAGGCCTAAACTCCTTCAAATTCTTAGGATTACTTACTTTGGGTAGAATCACTATACAAGAATGAGAAAACTACTTTTGAATCTCCTGGACACTGAAATAAAGCTAATATCACTCCCTTTAAGTCTTGATTGATAATATGCCAATGTTTTTGAAAAAAATACCCATTTATACCATCAGGCCCTACTAAAGATTTGGGGTTCATACAAAGACCACTTTTTGTAATTCATTCATAGTAGGCTTAGAGCTAAGTGTGACGTCCCGCCATCCACCCTGGCAAAACGCCACCCGTCTAGGCAGCCAGTAGCAGCAGTGGGGGCACCAAATTGGCCAAAGACACAAAGTGGGCAGGCAGCTGAGAGGCAAATGTTACATAGAAGCCACTGTTACATACAGAAGCTACAGCAGCTACTGTTACAACAGGTGGTGGGGCGGCAGTTTCAAGCCTTGGAGAGGCTTGTTCTAGCCCTCTAGGCTTTGGGGCAGACTACGAGAATCTAGGAGTCCTTTTTGGTAGACTTAGAAGCATGTCTTGTGGGCATGGACTTAGGAACTTGTATAGTGTAGCATTTACTTACTCTTAGGCATTAGAGTAGTATAAAGAGTAGGTTATTTTTACTTGTAAAGCATCCAATAATTTCAGCAAGTAATAGAAGTTCCTTCTTACAAAATTCTTTCTTACTTTTTATTCTATTAGCGATCCGAGTGAGAGGCTTACTTTAGTTTGCAAGAACGTTAAAGAATCGTGACTAAACCGTCAAGTGCAACACGGAGTCTTGTCCAAATCAAAAAGTCCGTGACAATTGGTATCAAAGCTGGTTCATCGTAAGAGAATGACGAACGAAGGAGACGGAAGCGGCGCTAGCAATACCCCCAACGTTCAGGGAGGAAAGAAGAAAAAGAAAGGGAAGACGCAGCAGAAGGTTAATGAACCCAATCTGCCCGATCTTCCGCCAACTGATCCTCCACCAACCGATCCAACACCAAGCAATGGACAAACATCTCTCCCACCAAATATTGTTGATGGAAGTGACGACGACGACAGTGAAGATGCCATAAACGTCATTGTTGGACATGAGTGGATTGCAAGCGTCGAGAGGGCAAGGCTAGCTGTTGAGATTTTAGGCCAGCGCTTGAATGGATTCCCTCGAGGAAATTGACACCATCCTGAAGGAGTTGGAGGTTCGCAAGCGGTCTGAATTAGCGATGAAGGAAACCATTACTTCGTTGGAGTTCAGGTTCTTAGACGCCCTTGCGGCGATTGAGATGCTGAAAAATAAGGTGGTAACTCTCGAGGAAGAAAGGGAGGTTACTGCCTCAACATCACTTGGAGAGGAAAGGGAGTTCAGAGTCGAGGTTCCCAAGCCACCAATATTCAAAGGTGTCCGCGATGCCTTAGAGGTTGGAAATTTCCTATGGCACTTGGAAAATTATTTCAAGTGTCATCGGGTCAGGAGCGATGCAAGCAAGATCAACACTGCCGTGTTGTATTTTTTCGATGTAGCTATATTATGGTGGAAACACAAAGATACCGAGATTCAGAAGGGCATACGTACCATCGACACATGGGAACAATTCCGTGAGGAATTTAAGAAAGCTTTCTTCCCCAACAATGTTGTTTATGAAATGAAACGCAAACTCCGGGAGTTAAAGCAGACGGGAAGTATTAGGGCATATGTGAAAGAGTTCACAATATTGACCCTCTAAATTCCTCAACTCACGGAACATGACATGTTGTTCACCTTCATGAACGGGCTGCAAAATTGGGCGAGGACCGAGTTAGAGTGGCATCAAGTAAAAACCATCGATGAGGCCATCACTCAAGTCGAAACCTTGACAGATTTCAAACATGATCGTTTGGACACGGGGAAGGGCAAGGAGGCAAGGGGCAGTCAAGCCAATGGTGGGGGAGACGTGGACGAGGTAGAGAACCGTCGGCACATCCCAAGTAGCATGACACGCCCAAGCCGGATGGCAGACGGTTTGAACGCCAGAAATACTCGGAGAAGCGGACGCAGTCCAGCAAAGGAGACGGGTGCTATATATGCGGCGGACCACACAGTTATGCCAGGTGCCCATAGATGAAGAGCCTTAGTGCCATCATCCGTGAGCGGAAGGAAAAGAAGGCACAATACAAGGCAAAATCGGCAGACACCACTCAGTAAGGCATGGTTGGAATTTATGGAGCCATAGTCAAATAGTCCGACAACCTAGGGGATTTTAGTACGCAATACGTGGACATCTCCATCAATAGGCAACAAGTTCGGGCCATGGTAGATTCTGAGGCTGAAGCCAACATCATGACCAAGACGACGACAGAAAAATTAGGACAGAAAATTGTTCCAAGCAACAATCTCCTCAAGACGGTCAATGCCCCACCAACTCCCGTATGTGGAATTGCTCATGGGGTCCGCATCACTTTAGGATGGTAGAGAGGTAAGACAAATTTTACCGTAGCTCCTTTGGACATATCCGATGTTATTCTTGGACAGAAATTCATTCAACGTTGCCACACGGTGATTGATCCCTACCTTCAACAACTCATGGTGATGGAAGGGGAAGGGTCTTGCATGGTGCCTCTTGTTAAGGTGCCAAAGAAAGATGGATATTCCCAATTGTTGGCCATGCAGATTGTGAAGGGCCTGAAGAAAGGAGAACCAACCTTCTTAGCCACCATCGCAAGTTCGGGTGAAGACCATGGTGCTATGGAACCATTGCCACCTATCATAGAAACTGTTTTGGAGGAAAACACTGATGTGATGCCGGAGGAGCTTCCAAAAACACTACCTCCAAGGCGCGAGGTAGACCACATGATCGAGTTGGAGGCGGGAGCCAAGCCACCCGCGCTTGCACCTTATCGCATGGCTCCGCCTGATTTAGAGAAACTGAGGAAGTAGTTGAAAGATCTCCTCGAAGCATGTCACATTCGTCCATCCAAGGCACCCTATGGGGCGCCGGTGCTATTCCAGAAGAAGACGGATGGGTCGATGCGCCTATGAATTGACTATAGGGCGCTCAACAAGATCACAATAAGGAACTAATATCCAATCCCGCTGATCGCAAATTTATTTGATCGTCTTGGAGAGGCCAAGTATTTCACCAAGATGGATCTTCGGAAAGGCTACTATCAAGTGCGCATTGCAGAAGGGGGTGAGCCAAAGACAGCATGTGTGACCAGGTATGGAGCATTCGAATGGTTGGTGATGCCCTTCGTCTTAACAAATGCACCTGCCACATTCTGCAAGCTGATGAACGAGATTCTACATCCCTACTTGGACCAGTTCGTAGTAGTGTACTTAGATGACATAGTCATCTACAGTAGCACTTTGCAGGAACATGTGGAGCACTTGAAGAAAGTCTTCAAAGTCTTGTGGGAGAATCAGCTTTATGTCAAGCGGGAGAAGTGCGAGTTTGCCGAACCCAAGATACACTTCTTGGGCCATGTGATCAGCCAAGGCGAACTTCGGATGGATGAGGCAAAGGTAAAGGCTATCCAAGATTGGTAAGCGCCTACAAAAGTGACCGAGCTACGTTCATTTCTTGGACTTGCTAATTATTATCGCAGGTTCATTAGTGGCTACTCCGCCATAGCCGCCCCACTGACTGAGCTGCTGAAGAAGAACAGGCCTTGGCTTTTGAGCGAGGAGTGCCAGGGAGCATTTGAAGGTCATAAGGCTGCGGTTACTGAAGAACCAGTCTTGATGCTGTCCGATTTCACCAAGACCTTCGAGATACATACGGATGTTTCTGATTTTGCCATTGGGGGAGTCTTTACGCAGGAGAAACACCCCATAGCATTTGAAAGACGGAAGTTAAATGAAGCTGAATGACGATACACAGCGCAGGAGAAGGAGATGACGGCCATTGTGCATTGTCTATGCACATGGAGGCACTATCTACTAGGTTCCAAGTTTGTAGTGAAAACCGACAACGTTGCCACTAGCTATTTTCAATCAAAGAAGAAGATTACACCTAAGCAAGCTCGTTGGCAGGATTTCTTGGTAGAATTTGACTACATCTTTGAGTACAAACCAGGAACGGGAAATATAGTGGCCGATGCATTGAGAAGGAATACCAATTTAGCGGCCATCTCCTCAGTCCGTAGTGAATTCCAAGGCGCAATCAATGATGGTACGCAACGCGATCCGGAAGCCAAGAAGATTATGCAACTGGCTGCTCAAGTCCAAACCAAACGGTTTTGGGTAGAAGACGGATTCTTGCTTACCACTAGCCGGAGGGTTTATGTCCCAAAGTTCGGATTCATCAGGTGATGTATTATCAAAGAAAGCCACGACACTCTGTGGGCTGGGCATCCAGGACAGAAGAGAATGAGGGCGTTTGTGGAGGCCTTCTATTTCTGGCCACGAATACGGGAGGAGATTGAGCAGTATGTGCAGACTTGTCTTGTGTGCCAAAAAGACAAGGTAGAGCAAAGGCAACCAAAAGGGCTGTTGGAGCCACTACCCATAGCTGATCGTCCATGGGAGAGTATATCTATGGATTTCATCACTTCTTTGGCGAAGTCAAACGGGTTTGGCACAATTATGGTCGTAGTGGATAGATTATCCAAGTATGCGATTTTCATGCCTGCCACAGCCGGTTGCACTGCTAAGGAAGCTGCACAATTGTTCTTCAAAAATGTTGTGAAGTATTGGGGGCTGCCGAGGTTCATCATTAGCGATCGGGATCCTTGTTTCACTGGAAACTTTTGGAGTGAACTCTTTGAAATTCTTGGTTCAAAACTTCACTTCTCCACCTCCACCCCCAAACTGACGGCCAAACTGAACGCGTTAACGCCTTGCTGGAATGCTATCTTAGGCACTATGTCAGTGCACATCAGAAAGATTGGGCTAAGCTATTAGACATGGCACAATTTTCCTACAATTTGCAGAGGAGTGAATCTACAGGGCGCACACCATTCTAGTTAGCAACAATCCAGAACCCCAAACTCCGCACTCACTGCCAACCTTATTTGAGGGGAAGAGTTTGGGCGCTTACAATCTTGCCAAGGGTTGGGAAGAACAACTCGACCTTGCCAAATCTTATTTGGGCAAGGCGTCAATGAGAATGAAGAAGTTCGCTGACCGCAAGCGTCGTCCCACCAACTAAAAAGAAGGTGATATGGTTTTGGTAAAGCTTAATCCGAGGCAGTTTAAGGCACTTAGAGGCGTACATCACAACTTGGTGCGGAAATATGAGGGTCCGTTCAAAATTGTTGCCAAGGTGGGTAAGATTTCATACATGTTTGAGTTGCCTCCACACTTAATGATCCACCCGGTCTTTCATGCAAGCGTTCTTAAGCCTTATCAAGAGGATAAGGACGATCTCAGCCGGAACAAATCACAACGGGCCCCAATCACTGTTACTGCCTAGCATGATCGAGAAATTGACACTATAATAGATTACCAAGCCAAGCGGAAACGAGGACAGCAGGCTAGTGCTATGTTTCTCGTACATTGGAAGGGACAGACTCCTGAAGAAGCAACTTGGGAGAAGTACGAAGACTTGTGGCAGTTCAAAGAAAAAATTCAGGAGTTCTTGCAGCAATGCATCGCGGTCGTCGCATCATTAGGTGGGGGAGATTGTGACGTCCCGCCATCCACCCAGGCAGAACTTCACCCGTCTAGGCAGCCAGCAGCAGGCGCAAAGGGGCAGGCAGCCCAAACTGGCCAGCAGGCAAAGGGGCAGGCAGCAGTTGGAGAGGCAGCCGTTACAGCAGTTTCAGCTGTTACAGCAGTTACAGCCGTTACAGCAGGTAGTGGGGCGGCAGTTTCAAGCCTTGGAGAGGCTTGTTCAAGGCCTCTAGGCGTTGGGGCAGACTAGGAGCATCTAGAAGTCCTTTTTGGAAGACTTAGAAGCATGTCTTGTGGGCATGGACTTAGGAACTTGTATAGTGTAGCATTTACTTACTCTTAGGCATTAGAGTAGTATAAATAGTAGGTTATTTTACTTGTAAAGCATCCAATAATTTCAGCAAGAAATAGAAGTTCCTTCTTCCAAAATTCATTCTTACTTTTTATTCTCTTAGCGATCCGAGTGAGAGGCTTACTTAAGTTTCCAAGAACGTGCAAGAATCGTGAGAAAACCGTCAAGTGCCGCACGAAATCTTGTCTGAATCTCCTTTCTTGAGGCCCGTAGAAGATTGGAAAAAACCAAATTTTCTTCCATTATTTATTATAGAGTACCAAATATAAGCAATGGTTTTCCACACCATATCAATGAAATTTTACTTAAATGCTATATTCCTTAAGATCAAGCAAATGTAAGCCCATGATCAAGCAAATGTAAGCCCATGAGACGCTGTCATAGGCATTAGCCATGTTAACCTTGATAATGACACTGCTTCCTATGTTACGCTTTTTAATCTGATGGGTGATTTCCTTTCCCAACACTAAATTTTTTCAATTATACTTCTACCCTTTGCAAAACTAGACTGGTTGAGAGATATCAAGTTAGGAAAAATAGGGCTCAATGTTGTATTCGATAGTTTGGAAATGATTTAACTAATGAAGTTGCTCAGACTAATAAGCCTAAACTCCTTCAGATTCTTAGGATTACTCACTTTGGGTAGAAGCACTATACAAGAATCAGAAAACTACTTTTGAATCTCCTGGCCACTGAAAAAAAGCTAATATCACTCCGTTTAAGTCTTGATTGATAATATGCAAACGTTTTTGAAAAAAATACCCATTTATACCATCAGGCCCTACTAAAGATTTGGGGTTCATACAAAGACCACTTTTTGTAATCCATTCATAGTAAGCTTAGAGCTATGTCTGTCATTTTGCTCTTTAGTAAACATTCTAAAGATACATTTTAGGTTTGTCACATTAATACTTCTAGTCTCCCCTTTAAACACCTCCTGAAAGTATTGCCATGCAGCCTTACATATGTTTTCATCACCTAGAATCTAATCCTCATTGTCATTCCTCTTATGAATAAAAATCCTTATCCTTATACCCTTTATCCAGTAGTGGAAGAATTTGGAATTAGTATCCCATTCTTTAAACTAATGTATCTGAGATTTCTATTTCATAATAACACCCTCCAACTTGAGATATCTAATGTATTTGGCATTAATCTCATGTGGATTCTCTCTTTTGGTAACACTATGGTTTTGGATCAACATCTCCTCAGCCTCTTTAACTTTTCCTTCAAACTCTCTAACAATCTTGAAAATATCCCAAATTTCCTCTTTGGACCACTTACTTAGAGTATTAGAGAGCATTTTCATCTTATGGTGAAGTATCCACATTTCTATTCACCTCCCTAATCAAACAAGCTTTCACAATTCGTAAAAAATTAGGTCTATCCACCCAATAATTAAGGAATTTGAAATACTTGGTACGACTCCCTTCATTGTAAATGATCTCCAACAACAAAGGAATATGGTAAGAATTGGTGGCAAGAACATGGGTGATAATAGTTTGAGGCATAGTTTCTAGCTAATTATAATTTATCAACTCCCTTTAAAAACTATTCCAGATCCTTTTATTAATGCCACAATTAGTATACCAAGTTACTTTTGACAACTAAAGCCCATGTCTATCAAGACACAAGCTTCTTCGATGGCAATGAAATCAAGGCATTTCCTGATATTGTAGGAAATGCCCCCTAATGTTTCCTCAGTGGAGGTTATAATCATTTCCTGATATTGTATGGAATACCCCCTAATTTTTTTCTCAGTGGAGGTAATAACATTATACTCTCCCACTGAGCACCATGGTCTGTCTCCCAACTCAGCTTGTAGGAGCATTTTATCCCAAAGAGGTCTTCTCAGATACTCTTTACATTTGGCATACACTAAAGTCATGGTGAAATGCATTTGAATCTCATTGTGGCTGAAATTACAAGTATTTTATTGATCATCCTGATACTTCACCAAACAGTGTACATCCCCATTCCAAAACAGCCAGATTTTGCCATTCCAATTGGCTATTGCATTATACATGGCTACCTTTTTTTTTAAAGTTCATGACATTACTACTATAATCAAAAGGTTCAAGAATAGAAATAATGGCAAGGTGATACATTTTTTTGATACCTCCCTAAGTGTTGATACCTCTAACACTGCAAATGATTGTATTAATCATTGGGAAACTCTAGAGGAGAAAATCCTTGTAATTTGTCTTCCAGCAGTGAAAATTTTTATGTCTTGTTTTTTTGAAATGAAACTTCTCATGTTTATATTCTCTTGGAGATAAACCTTGCTTTTGTATCACTTGTTGAACCTCCTTCTCCAAATCTTTGTTATTTTGACAACTAAATGCACTTATCAGTGCATCACTAGTCTCATCATTTTCATCAACTTCATGCCCATATTGATTATTTCTTTCAACCTCATCCTCAAAATTCATAACCTCATATTCATCAATATGAGGATCAGTGTTGACCGGACATTTTCCATAATCTTTGTTAGGTTGTACTCTAGGAGGGTAAGGGTTAATACTCTAGTTTAATCTGAGCTTTTAATCTTACCCTACTTTTTGTCTTAAACCTACAACTCCTTACGTGAATTCACAATGTTTTCCTGATGGTTTTTCTGATCTGCCTCTTGTTGCATAATGAGTTTTCTCTTAGATGCATCCCTTTTCTACTTGCTAGGCTTTTTTTTACTGCAAGGGGTATTTAAGATAATATATTATCTACTACTATACTAAATCTCCTTTTCCATGTTTTATTTATTTTTGGCCTTCATGATTTGTGTGTCTTCACCTTCTATTCCTTTATCATTTCCTTGTTGATGGTAAGTCTATTGTCCCTGTGTTGCTACTTTTCCTAACTTTTTTGAACATTCTCCTTCTGTTACTTTTTCCTACTATTGTTGTCTTTATAGTAAAAGTTTTGGTCAGTATAATCCACATCATGACCTTCCTGAGGTATGTTCCCCCCTTTGGTTGCCCCTTCTTTCATGTTAGTATTGTTCTCTTGACATCCCCCTTCCTTACCTACAAAATCTATAACCAACCTACTAGTAGAGTTATCTAATTTAGTATTTATAGGGTTCTCATCTATGTTACCTGGATTGTTATATGTCCCGTCCTTTGGTTGATGTTGTTTTTGTTGGTCTGCCCTTTTTCTCATGTGCTGCTTGATTTGAATTTCTCGACTTCTGTTCCTTTCCTCAATTTTTGCAATGTTTTCTTTTATTTCCTTTTTTGGTGAATCTCCCATTCTTTGATATTTATTTCCTTTATCCCCTCTTGGTGGATTATGATCATCCTGCATTTCCAGATTAGTAAAAGATAAATGAGGAGAATAAGTGTTTATACCTGCATGGTGATTCTCTATTATAATCTAGTTTATGGCAATAGGTCTCCACACTGTCTTTGAGGTTTCTTGCTCTTTTTGTCTTATGTATTTCCTTTTTTGGGTTTTCCATTCCTCCTCCTTTTGCTACACTCCATTCCATTGCCTGTTATTATCCATACCTAGCTGTTGTTGTTTTTCTTTATTTTCCTTGCTTTTGTTTTTTGTCTATCTTTCTGTTCCTTTGCTTTGCTGGAAACTTTGTTTTTGTTCTTTTTCTCCCTTTCTTTTTCTTTCATTTGTTTGTAATCCTAATCCCTTAATTTAGATTTTCATTCATCTATATAAGTCCCCTGATGTTTACAATCCTCACAATATGGGCGAACATTCTCATATCCACAAGTTGCCATAATCCAATGGTATCATCTTTAGTATCTAGTCCTCTCCAAACATGACTAGGTCTAGTCTTAGTCAAGTCTATTTGCATCTTAACTTTTCCCATTCTTGCCCTAGACCTTTTAATAGAAGTAGTTTCTAGATTAAGAACCTTACCAACAGATTTCAACATTGGAGTAAGGAAAGGTTTCTTGTAGCATTGCCATGGTAATCCTTGAAGCAAAATCGAGACATGCACATTAGTAGTCTATTCCTACACTTTGAAGAAAGATATTTTCATCAATTTTCCTTCAATAGTCATCCTTTATTGAATCCAGATTCTGTTGTAGTCTAACTCATTTTTTAAATCATTAACCACATGTTTTGCATTGTAATGTATTATGTTGAACCCCTTAGTTATTTGAGTTTGTTGTATAAATATCTTCCTCATCAGCTCTAGTTTAGGCATGGTGGTCTTGAATTTCCCAACTAAGATGTACTTACGGTCCAGTCAATGTATGCATGTAATCATACATATGAAAGATCACAGCAGGCTTCCCCTGCTTGGTAATTTATTTTCGGATTGTTCTCAAAACCACGGTAGGATCTTGAGCAACATGTATGTGCCTCAATCTTGCAGCTAGAGTTTGGATAACATTATTGAGAGATGGTTCCAGAACTTAATCTTGTTTAGCGACTGAATTACTCTTAGTATTATTAGAAGATTTTGTATTGATAATAGGAATATTCTGAACAACATTTTGGACATAAGGACTCCTTGTTTCAAAGTTACTAGAAATCGTAGGAAATTCTCTATGGTAGAGACTCTGTCTATTGTTATCCTGTTGCTCTTCCTGCTATTTCATGTCTTGATTCCGTACCTCAATGTTCTTATTTTAATCCCATTTACTTTGATCACCCTTAACAATTTTCCTTTTTCCCAGACTATTACATTCCTTTTCCAATTTAGTATTTTTATTGCCCTTCTCATCATTTACCTTTTCTTGTTGACAATCATTTTGACTGTTTCCATAAATCTTTTCCTGATCACAAGTCCTACCAGCCGATTTTCCCATAGCAATTTAATGATCATAGCCATTGTTAACAACATTATTAGCATATTTGAACTTAGAGTTATGGTTTGTATGGTTACCTATTGTCTTTGAGCATCTGCCTCTCTAGGATTGATTTAAAATGAGGATTTTAGAGAACTCTCCACCTCAATAATGTCTTGCTCGCATGCTAAATCTCTGTTGTCAAGACCTTTAGATATTAGGCTTGCTTCAACAGATTCCTTTCTTCGATTTCCTTCATCATTGTTTTTCTCCTCGCTCACCTTTTTATAAATATCGCTTGAGATATTGGGGTTCATTTAACTGGATATTGCTGTGAGATGAACATATTTCTTTTGCGAGTCCAGCCAAATCAGTTTTTTCTTGCGACTACATTGGGAGGATGGTCGATATTGCCTCTCACCTTCTTGGGTATTATTTTCAATATTCCTAGAGCTTTCCCCATCATTTCATTAAGTTGTTTCATAACTATTTCTAGATAATTAATTATTGAGTAACTTTAACTTATTAGACTCATCCACTTCACGATTGTAATCTTGATTACATCTGATCGATTTTGGGGAAATATTGTTGTTGGTCCTCGCTTCACCCCTCCGAGAACGGTCACTATTTTTCGCACTTTGAGATTGCACATTCCCTTAGTTATTTGATGCATTAGAGAGATATTTTTCTAAGGGTTGATTTTTTTCCATTGAGAACTCTATTTTGCTAGTCCGGTGGTTTGAGGTTCACCAGCGGTGTCTCCCACGCCATGTTAGGCCCTTTCGGACTAGCCGTTTGACTAGCAGTTAGAGCACAACTGAGTAAACATTAGGGAGAATTTGTTTAGAATGATATGTTAGAAAGAGAAGTAATTAGGCTTTTTTGTATTTTGAGCTTAGAGTTTCAGGTTCATGGTTTAGGGTTAGAGTTAGGGTTAAGGTTAGGGTTCGGGTTGGGGTTAAGGTTAGAGTTTAGATTTTTTTTAGGTTTTAGGGTTTGTTGTTTAAGAATTTTGATTTTTAAGTCTATGGTTTAGTGTATAATGTTTATGTTTCGTATTTTGAACTTATATTTTTTTTGGACTTAGGGTTTCAGGTTAGGATTAGGGTCAGGGTGTAGTCTTTTTTATGTTTTATATTCACGGTTTAGCATCTAAGGTTTAATATCTATAGGTAGTATTTAGTGTTTGGATTTTGATATTTTGGGCTTAGGTTTTCGGTTTTATAGTATAGAATGAGGGCTAGGGTTAAGGTTTGGGTTTGGGATAGGGTTTGGTATTTTAAGCTTGGTGTGTATGATTTACGGTAGTATTAGAGTTTCAGTTAGGGTTTATGTTGTTTTTTAGGTTTTATGGTTTAGAATAAGGATTTGAACTGTATTATCTATTGTTTAGTGTTAAATGTTAATGTTTTGGTATTTTTGGCTTTGGATTTAGGGTTTATGGTTTAGGGTTAGTGTTAAGGATATGGTTAGCTTTAGGGATCGTTTTAGGGATAGGGTTAGGGTTTAGGGTTTTTTTTAGGTTTGAGATTTTGGGGTTAAAGATTTTTGGTTTTAAATCTATGGTTTATTTTTTAATATTTCGGTTTATGTATTTTGGGCATAATGTTTTGGGTTAATGGTTTAGGGTTAAGTTTAGGGTTAAGGTTAGGATTAGGCATATAATTATGGTTAGGTATTAGGTTTTATAGATTTTAGGTTTAGGATTTGAGGTTTAAAATTAATTGTTTACTGTTTAATATTTTAACTTTTGTATTTTTGACATAGGGTGTTTTTGTCTTAGGGTTAGGGTTTAGGGTATAAGGTAAGAATAAAGGTAAGGGTGTAGGGTTTTTGTATGTTTTATGATTTAGTGTTTATCATTTGAGGTTTATAATCTATGTTCTAGCACTTAATGTATGGGTTTTTGTATTTTGGACTTAGTATTTTGCATTTAGGATTTAGGGATGGGTTAGGGTTTTGAATCTTCCTAGGATTCTTTGTTTTATTTTTGAATTTTCATATGTTTATGTGTTTAGGGTGTAGGATTTGAGATTTAATATTTAATATTTGGATTTTTGTATTTTGGGCTTGGGGTTTAGGATTTATGGTTGGGTTAGTGTTAGGGTTTGGGTTTAGGTTTTTTTTAGGTTTTTCGGTATGGAGTAAAAATTTTTTGCTGTAATATCTACGTTTTAGTGTTCAATGTTATGGTTTTTGTATTTTTATCTTTGGGTTTATGGTTTACGGTTAAAAATAGAATTTGGGTTAGCGTTCGAGTTAGGGTTCAGGTTTAGTTTTTTTAAGGTTTTAGGGAATGTCGTTTAGGATTTGAGGTTTATAATCTCTGGATTAGTGTTAAATGTCTTGGTTCTTCTTTTTTGGAATAATGTTTTTTTTTTGGATTAAGGGTTAAGGTGTAGGGTGTATGTTGTTTTTATCTTTTATAGTTAAAGTTTTAGGATTTGAGGTTTAAAATCTATTAATTAGTGTATAATTTTTGGGTTTTTGTATTTAGATCTTCGGGTTTAGTTTTTATGGCATTGTTAGTGTTAGGATTCATGTTAGATTTAGTATTAGGTTTTAAGTTGTATTTTATGTTTTAGGGTTTGGGGCAATTTTAGTTGTAATATCTACGGTTTAGTTTTTAATGTTAGGGTTTTTGAATTTTGGGCATTGGGTTTAGAGTTAAGGTTAAGGATAGGGTTAGGGTTAGGGTTAGTGTTAGGGTTATGTTTAGGTTTTTTTTACATTTTAGGTTTTGGGGTTTAGGACTTTTGGTAGAAAATCTATGATTTAGTGTTGAATATTTGGGTTTTGTATTTTGGGATTGTGGTTTAGGGTTAGTGGTTTATCATTAGGGTTAGGGGTAAGGTTAGGGTTATGGTTAGGGTTTATGTTTTTTTTAAGGTTTTAGGGTTTGGGATAAGTATTTGAGCTGTAATATCTATAGTTTAGTGTTCAATGTTAGGGTTTTTGTATTTTGGACCATGAATTTAGTGTTTAGGGGTTAGGGTTAGGGTAAAAGGTAGTGTTAAGGTTAGGGTTTTTGCTATGGATAGCGTTAGGGTGAATGTTTTTTAGGTTTTAGGGTATGTGGTTTACAATTTGAGGTTTAATATCCATGGTTTAGTGTGTAATGTTTGGGTTTTTTTAGTTAGGATTTTGGTATTTTGGGATTTGGATTGAGGGTTTATGGTAGGGTTAGTGTTAGGGCTAGGGTTTCGGTTGTTTTTTATTTTTTCAAAATTGGGGTTAAGGATTTCAGTTGTAATACCTATCGTTTGGTATTCAATGTTACGGTTTGGCATTTTGGGGTTTTAGTTTAGGGTTTGGGGTTTAGTTTTATGGTGAAGGATAGGCATAGGGTTAGTGTTTGGGTTAAGTGTTTTTTTTTAGGTAAACGACCCTTGAGGTGGGTGAGGGGCTTAGCATCACCCCCAGGCCTTCACATTCATAAACTCAAATCTTACAAGAAGAGGGACTCAAACCTTACCTTCTATAATTTTGTAGGTATGTATATGACTTATCTACTAAGATTAGTCAATTCCACCTTATACAATAAGATGCACATCTATGGAAGTAAAATACCTAGAGAGGACTCCTCTCTTAATACACTTTCCTAAGAAAGCATGAATTAGGGAGACTCTCCCTTTACAAGAATGATTAAAAAGAGTAAACCTATTCTACTAACTACAATAGTAAATGAATAAGTTTTAATAGTCATTTGTACTGCTACTCCTTTGATGACTTGAGTTTTTGCTAAAGAGGATGTTTGATTGTTCTTAATTTTCTTCTTCTGAAATTTTGTATACCCATCTTTTCCAATATGTAACTTCCTCTAATTGCTACCTTTAATTATCTTGTAGTATAGAAATGTTGAGGATTTTCTAGATTGTGAGTTTTTGCTAAAGAGGATGTTTGATTGTTCTTAATTTTCTTCTTCTGAAATTTTGTATACCCATCTTTTCCAATATGTAACTTCCTCTAATTGCTACCTTTAATTATCTTGTAGTATAGAAATGTTGAGGATTTTCTAGATTGTGACTCCATTTGCCTAACAAATCAGCTGTACAGTTTGCTTCTCTATATATGTGTTGACATTGAAAGTGATCCAATTTCCTTGTTATTTGTCTTATTTGTTGGATAGTTTGTTAACATCTCCAAGGGATATTTATTGTATTGTTGATCCATTTACACAACAGCTCTGAATCAACTTCAAACTCAATCTTTTTGTATCCATGTTGTTCACACCATTCAAGCCCAACCAATGCTTCCTTTAGCTCTGCAATATTTTTAGTACAAAAGCCAAAAGGTAGTGAAAATGCATAAATTATTTTACCTTGATGATTTCTTAGAATTCTACCTTCTCCAATCTTACTAGAATCTTGTAAGGCACTACCATGTATGTTGAGTTTATAAGTGCCTATATATTGTTTGTTCCAGCTTACCATGAATATCTTATATTGTTGCTGACATTGATTCACAATGTTGATTAAGTTATCCCAGCTAGACTTCCATGGTATGCTGGGGAACACAAGTTTGATAACCTGCATAACATCTCTGAAAATACCATATTGCATTCTATGTATGCTGGACTCCTTCCTTCCATATTTTAAAGCACACCTATTTTTCCATAGATTCCAACAAATAAAGTTAGGTAAAATATGAATAACTAATTTGTGTACCTCATTATTTGCTTGCAGATTCCTCCATTGCAATAGCTGATTTCTCAGGTTAGTGGTGATTTGTACTGCTCCAACTATTACTGCATGATTCTTCCATATGTATTTTGCAAAATTTCGAGTGATCAATATATGATTGATGTCATCTTTACCTTTGTTGTAACAACAATAACAACTGTTGTATCACTGCCAAATCTCTGCAGTGTTTCATTAGTAGGTAATTTGCCCTTTAAATCTCTCCAAATAAAGAAGGCTACTTTGAAAGGAATATGTTTATGCCAAATAATATTGTTAATAGGATCTATATTTCTTTTCTTTCTAATAATCTCCCATGCATAATCAATAGTAAATTTGCAAGTTTCTTCAGGTATTCATATGGCAGTGTCTTCTTTTCCTTCTTGATAAATGATGTTTGTCTGAAGAATATTGGGTACCAATAATGGTTGCACCTGCTGTCTCACCAGCCTCTCATTCCATTTTCCTTCTAATAAGAAGTCACCTAATAAACAATTGTTTAAGCTTGATATATGATCACATTGCTTGGCAAGAGGTTCATTATCTAACAAATTATCCCACCAAAAGCTGCAAGTCCAAGTATGAATATGCCATTTGATGTGAGATTCCACATTTTACCTATTTCTAGTTAAATATCGCCATACAAGAGAATCCCCAGTATCATATTTTTTTGCCACATGATTGGCTCTTTGACAATATATTTGGCTTTTAAGAATTGACTCCACAAGGATTTTGTGGTTCTAAATTCCCACAACTGCTTGTGTTGAAAAGCAGTACAGACATCTTCCAACAACCTTACACCAATACCTCCTTCATTAATTGGATAAGCCATATTTTCCCAAGTTGACCAATGATACTTCTTCCCTTCCTTATCAATACCCCAAAAGAAATATCCAATTACATTCTTGATACAGTTTAGAGTAGTCTTTGGAGGAGAGATAGTTGCAAGTGTATAAATAGGAATAGATTGCAAGACATGCTTAACCAGAGTGGCTTTGCGTCCAAAATTTAAAATTTTTGAATGCCATCCAGGAATTCTTTTGATCATCTTTTGTACAACCTCTGAATAATAGATAGTTCTTTGCCCTCCAATGTATAATGGACACCCCAGATAATTGATAGGATTGTTCTTCCTACAAAAGCCAGTAGTCCTCTTAATATCCTCAATAATATCATGACTAGTTTTAGCTGTTACCGTAAAGTAACTCTTATCTTTGTTCCCTTTCTGATAAGATACCCCTTCATAATCCTCTATAGTCTTTTAGGTTTTGGGGTTTAGGATATTCAATTTAAAATATATGGTTTAGTGGTGAATGTTTTGGTTGTAGTACTTTTAGGTTGAAGTTTTTGGTTAATGGTTTAGGGTCAGGGTTAGGGTTTAGGTTAGGGTTTATTTTTTTGTAAAGATTTTAGGGTTTCTAGTTTAGGATTTGAGGTTTAAAATCTATGTTCAGTGCTTAATGTCTTAGTTATTGCATTTTTGGACTTAGTGTTTAGGGTTGTAGGTTTTTTTAATATGGTTCAGGGTTTAGCATTTTGAAGTTTAAAATCTATTGTTTCGTATTTCATGATTGGGTTTTGGTATTTTGGGGTTATGGTTTTGGATTTATGGTTTAGAGTTAGGATTAGGGTTTATGTTAGGGTTAGGGTTAGGATTTTGGGATATTTTAGATTTTAAGGTTTAGGGTGTAAAATTTAAGGTTTAATATCATTGGTTTAGTATTTATTTTTTTGCTTTTTGTATTTTCGGCTTGGGGTCTATGGTAAATGGTAGTGTTAGAATTAGGGTTAATGTTATGTTAGGGTTAGGGTTTAGGTTATTTTTAGATTTTAGGGTTTAGGGGTTAATGATTTTAGATGTAATATCTATGGTTTAGCATTTAACATTAGGGTTATGGTATTTTTGGCTTTGAGTTTTGGGTATTGGGTTTTGGGTTAGGGTTATAGATAATGTCAAGGTAAGAACTTTTTTAGGGATAGGGTCTAGGATTTTTTTTGTTAGGTTTTGGGGTTTAGGATTCTACTCTTAAAATCTATGGTTTAGATTTTAATGTTTAGGTTTTGCTATTTTTGGCTTAGGGTTTGGGTTTGTGGTTTAGAGTTATGATTAGCGTTAATGTTAGTCTTAGGGTTTTGGGTTCTTTTAGATATTTAGGTTTAGGTTATAGAATTAGAGGTTTAATATCAATGGTTCAGTGTTTATTTTTTGAGTTTGGTATTTTGGGCTTGGAGTCTAAGGATTATGGTAGTGTTTGGGTTAGGGTTTGGGTTATGATTTAGTTCTTTTTACGTTTTCGTGTTTGGTGGTTAAATATTTGAGTTGTAATACCTATGGTTTTGCGTTAAACATTATAATTTTTTTTTATTTTTGGCTTTGAGTTTAGGGGATAGGGTTTAAGGTTTGGGTTAAGGATAATGTTAAGGTAAGAATTCGTGTTATGGATAAGGTTAGGGATATGGTTAGGGTTTTTTTTGTTAGGTTTTGGGGTATAGGTTTTTAGTTTAAAATCTATGGTTTAGTGTTTAATGTTTGGGTTTTGGTATTTTAGGCTTGGTGTTTTGAGTTAATGGTTAATAGTTAGGGTTAGGGTTAAAGTTCAAGTTAGGGTTTTGTTAAGGGTTAGGGTTTAGGTTTTTTTAAGGTTTTAAGGTTTGTGGTTTGGGATTTTAGATTAAAATTTATAGGTCAATGTTTAATGTTTGGGTTTTTGTATTTTGGGCTTGGGATTTAGGATTTATGGTAGGGTAAGAGTGGAGGTTAGGGTTAGGGTTCAGGTTTAGGTTATTTTATAGGTTTAAGGATTTGGAGTTAAGTATTTTACTTTTAATATTTGTTTTTTAGTGTTAAATGTTAGGGTTTTTTTAAATTGTGCTTTCTATTTAGGGTTTAGGATTGAGGGTTAGGTTTTATGGTTCAGGTCTTAGAATTTGAGGTTTTAAATGTGTGGTTTAGTATTTAATGTTGTGGTTTTGTTATTTTTTGCTAAGGTTTTTGGGTTTATTGTTTAGAGATAGGGTTAAGGTTAAAGTTATTATTTTTTTTTGGTTTTTGGGTTTAGGGTTTAGGATTTAAGGTTTAATATAAATGGTTTAGTGTTTAATTTTTGGCCTTAGTTATTTCGGGCTTTTTGTTTAGGATTTTTTTAGGGTTGATTTAGTGTTAGGGTTTAGATTGTTTTAGGTTTTAGTGTTTGGGGTAAGGATTTGAGTTGTAAGATCTATTGTTTAGTGTTAAATATTAGGATTTTGGTATTTTGTGCTTTGGATTTAGGGGTTAGGGTTTAAGGATAGGGATAATGATAGGGTTCGTGTTAGGATTAGTGTTAGGGATAAGGTTAGGGTTAGGCTTTGGGGTTTTTTTAGGTTTTGGATTTTGGGGTTTAGGATTTTTGGTTTAACATCTATGGTTTAGTGTATAATGTTTCAATTTAGTTATTTTGGGAATATGCTTTGGGTTAATGGTTTAGGGTTTGGGTTAAGGTTAGGGTGAGAGTATAGGTTTTTTTTTTAGATTTTAGTGTTAAATGTTTGGGTTTTTGTATTTTGGACTAGGATTGTTTTGTCTTAGGGTTTAGGCTATAGGGTATAGGGTTGGAGTTAAGGTTAAGATTAGGGTTAGGGTGTAGGTATTTTTAAGGTTTTAGGGTTCAATGTTTAGCAATTGAGGTATAAAATGTATGGCTTAGTAATTAATGTTTGGTTTTTTGTATTTTAGGCTTAGTGTTTCTTTGTAGAGATTAAGTTTAGGGTTAGGGATTAAGGTTGGGTTGGGTTAGTGTTAGTGTTTTGGGTTTTCTTAGGTTTTCAACTTTAGGGTTTAGGATTTAGGATTTGAGATTTAGTATCAATGGTTTAGTGTTTAATGTTTGTTTCTGTATGTTGGGTTTATGGTTTAGAATTTAGGGTAGGGTTAGTGGTAGGGTTTAGGTTGTTTTTTATGTTTTCCAGTTTGGGTTTTAGGATTAGAATTGTAATATCTATGGTTTAGTGTTCAAGGTTAGTGTTTTTGTATTTTGGGCTTTGGGTTGAGGGTTTAGGTTTGGGTTAAGGATAGGGTTAGGGTTAGGGTTTGGTTTTAGTATTTTTAGGTTTTTGGGATTGTGGTTTAGGTTTGAGGTTTAAAATCTATTGTTTTGGTGTTTATTGTCTTAGTTCTTGTGTTTTGGACTAAGGTTTGTTTTGGACATAGGGTTTAGGTTTAGGGTGTAGGTTCTTTTTAGGTTGTATAATTCAAGGTTTAGCATTTGAGGTTGAAAATGTATTGTTTAGTGTTTAATATTTGGGTTTTTCTATTATGGGATTTGGGTTTATGGTTTAGGGTATGGTCAGTATTAGTGTTAATGTTAGATGTAGGGTTACATTTTATGTTGTTTTTACAGTTTTAGGGTTTGGGCTATTTGAGTTGTAATATCTATGGTTTCGCGTTCAATGTTAGGGTTTTGTTATTTTTAGCATTGTGTTTAGGTAAAGGTTAAGGATAAGGTTAGGGTTAGTATTACGGTTAGGGTTTTTGTTTTTGAAAGGTTTAATGTTTTTGGGTCTAGGACTTTTGGTATAAAATCTATGGTTTACTGTTTAATGTATACGTTTTCGTATTTAGAAATTTTGTATTTTATGCAAAGCGTTTAGGATTTATGGTAGGGTTATGGTAACAGTTAGAGTTTAGATTGTTTTTTAGGTATTTAGTTTTGGGATAAGGATTTTAGTTTAAATATCTATAGTTTAGTGTTCACTGTTAGGGTTTTGTCATTTAGGACTCTGAGTTTAGGGTTTAGGGTAAAATATAGGGTTAGGGTTAGGGTTAGGGATAAGGATTTTAGTTTAAATATCTATAGTTTAGTGTTCACTGTTAGGGTTTTGTCATTTAGGACTCTGAGTTTAGGGTTTAGGGTAAAATATAGGATTAGGGTTAGGGTTAGGTGTTTTTAGGTATTAGGGTTTGTGGTTTAGGATTTGAGATTTAAAATCTATGGTTTAGTGTTTAATGTCTAGGTTTTCGTATTTACGAATTTTGTATTTTGGGCTTGGGGTTTAGTTTTTATGGTAGGGTTAGGGTAACTGCTGGGGTTTAGGTTGTTTTTAAGGTTATTGGGTTTAGGGTAAAGTATTTTAGTTGTTATATTTGTTGTTTAGTGTTCAATGTTAGGGTTTTGGTATTTTTGGCTTTGGGTTTAATGTTTAGGGTTAAGGATTAGAATAGGGTTAAGGGTCGAGTTAGGGTTAGGTTTTAGGTTTTGGGGTTTAGGATTTTCAGTTTAAAATCGATGGTTTATTGCTTAATATTTGGTTTTTATATTTTTGGTTTGAGGTTTTAGGTTAATCGCTTAGGTGAGTCTTAGGGTTTAGTTTTTTTTTTACGTTCAAGGGTTTCTCGTTTAGAATTTGAGGTTTAAAAACTATAATTTAATTTTAGTGTTTGGGTTTTCGTATTCTGGACTTAGGGTTTAGGGTTAGAGTGTAGTGTTTTTTTAATATGGTCGGGCCGCATTTAAGGTTTAACATCAATTTTTTTTATTTCATAATTGAGTTTTGGTTTTTTGTTTTAGGGTTTAAGGTTTGTGGTTTAGAGTTAAGATTAGGGTTAATGTTAGTGTTAGGAATAGGGTTAGGGTTTAGGGTTCTTTTTGGTTTGTGTGTTTAAGGTGAAAATATTGAGGTTTAATATCAAAGGGTTTAGTGTCAATTGTTTGGGTTTTAGTATTTTGGGCTTAGGGTCTAAGCCTTATGGTTTTGTTAGTTCTACGGTTAATGTTAGTGTATGGTTTAGGTTATTTTTAGGTGTTAGGGGTTGGGGTTAAGGATTTGAGTTGTCATAACTATTGTTTAGCGTTTAACGTTAGGGTTTTGGTATTTTTGGCTTGAGTTTAGGGTATGGTTTAATGTTTATTATTTTTGGTTTTGGTATTTTGGGCTTGGTGTTTAAGGTGATGGTAGGGTTAGGGTTAGGGTTGATGTTAGGGTTAGGATTAGTGTTTAGGTTGTTTTTAGGTCTTAGGTTTAGAGGTAAAGGATTTGAGTTGTAATAGATATTGTTTGGTGTGTTTAATGTAAGAATTTTTGTATTTTTGTCTGAGTGTAGGCTATAGGGTTCAGCGTTAGGGTTAAGGTAGGGTTAGGGTAAGGATTCGTGTTAGGGATAGGGTTAGGATTATGGTTTAGATTTTTTTTGTTTTAGGTTGGGTGTTTAGTATTTTTGGTTTAAAATCTATGGTTTAGTGTTTAATTTTTGGTTTTTGGTGTTTCGGGCTTGGGGTTTCTAGTTAATGGTTTATTGTTAGGATTTATGTTTTTTTATGTTCTATTGTTTATGTTTTATAATTTAGATTTAAAATCAATGGTTTAGTGTTTAATGTTTCGATTTTTGTATTTTGGACATACGATTTAGGGTTTAGTGTTAGGGTCAAGGTTAGGAGTAAGGTCAGTTTTTTTTTTTGTTTTTTTGTTTAAGGATTTAGGATTTGACGTTTAGTATAAATGTTTTAGTATTTAATGTTTAGGTTTTTGTATTTTGGTCTTAGTGTTTAGGATTTATGTTAGGGATAAGGTTTTAAGGTTATTTTAGGTTTCAGGGTTTGGGGTTAAGTACTTGAGTTGTAATATTTATAATTAGTGTTAAATGTTAGGGTTTTAGTATTTTGTTCTTTTGATTTAGGGCTTACGGTTGAGGGTTAGGGTTATAGATAGGATTAGGTGTCACGACCCCAATTTCGGAATTCGAATTGCAACCAGCGTCGATTACATGTTAAAGGTCGGATACAAGCCTATTCTTAGCATTCATCACATTCATATAGTTAAATTTGTGAAAAATTTAAAACTTTTAAAGTATACATAGACTTGATATACTTTCGACATAAATTAATATTCTACTAAGCCCAAACTAAAGACAAATATGTATCATTGAAGAACCAATTCGAAACAAAAATTTAATATATGATAATAAGTTTGACAAAATATTCTATACAAAAGCTTCGAAATGAAAACATTTGAAAGAACCAATAAGCACAACATCCTCTAGATATGTTTAAATAATAGGCTATCAAGATAGACGTAGCATTGTCAAACTCGAGAGGACCTACCAACTGGTCAGGAGATCGCTGAGTCCAAACCGCTGTAATGAGTATTCAATCTGATCTATGACCTGCACTTATAAAAATATAAATGTATAGTGTTAGTACACACTTGTACTAATTATGGGTTTATGCACACACACATAAGTCTATGCATGATCAAAGAAGGCTCTGCCTAAAGAACATGCCATTTTTAGAAAGTTAAGTCACTAAACTTTCCTAAATTTTTTAGTTGTGAATTATGATATTAATATGATGTATTTTGATGAATTCAAAGCACACAACTCATTTTCTATGTGATTACAGGACATTAGAATCATCAACATAAATGTAGAACAACTCGAGCGAAGATTTGAAATTTTCATATCTCTAAACCCGAGAGCTCCCTTTTCATACATAGTTTATTGGCTTTGTTTTGGGATTTAAGTCAACAAAAAAATCAATCTCACTTTATGGAGGGAATCCTGGTAAATCCTCCGGAAAGACATCTTGAAACTCATTCACTATTGACACAGTGTCTATGGAAGGGACTTCTTGCTCGAATTCATTGACTCTAAATAAGTAGTATAAATACCTCGTATCTGTCATCTTATAGTCTTTAAAATATGAAAGGGTTTGTCTTACTAGATTAGAACCACGCCCTTCACATTCAAGTTGTAACTCAGTTGGAAACTAAAAATTCACTACCCTGTTTCGACAATCTATTATAGCATAACACATATGGAGCCAATCCATGGGTGCGGCAAGAGTGTACACATGGTTAGAGACTTTTCTTAAGTAAGGAACCATGCCAAGGAAAGATGCTTATCCTTGTCCGAATTCAAATGTTGTAGCCGAACCTCTCAAGAGGAACATATTATATTCTCTGAAAGGTAGAGAAAAGCAAGAGAAGTCAGTTGATGAAGTCATGGGTATGTTGCATGTCTTTTCATTCCCTGTGTATGAATTGCTATATCACGGATCCACCTAATAATTTGTTACTCCTTTGGTAGCTAGTAGTTTTGATGTGCTTCCTTAGATCTTGCATGAGCTATTTCTAATTAGTACTCCCATAGGAGATATAATTAGAGCTGAAAGAGTATACAAATGTTGCCCAATAAACATTCTTGATAGAATCACTCATGCTAACCTAGTGGAGTTAGCCATGCTCGATTTGAACTCACCTCTTTGCTAATGCCCACTCTTACCACAAGGCTTGTTGTTTCACTATGCATCTCTATCATTGCAATTTGTGTGGCTAGACTTTTTCACTTTGGCATTAAAATTTATTGATGGAGCAGAATTACCTGAATGTCTCTTTAACTTAGGCCTTTTCTGCACTCCAAATGAGCCTCTACCAGAGCTAGAACTAGTATGGTAAGCGGCCTTAAGCTTCTTGACTTCATGAATTCTCCTATTTTGACGGCTCTACTCTACATGTTTAGCATGCACAATCATTCTTCCCAGATCGATGTAGTCATGCAACATGGCTGCCCGACAATCATCTACAAGATCCTCCAACACGCCAGTCACAAACCTTCTCATTTTGACCCTACTAATTGCCACAAGAGAAGAAGTATACTCTTAGAGTTTAACAAATTTAAAGGAATACTCCTTGACCGACATACCTCCCTGTCTAAGGTTGATGAACTCTTCAACCTTGGCTTCTCGTTGCTCTCTATGAAAGAATCTCTCAAGAAATACAGTCTTGAGAATGTTCAAATGATGTGGACATCTCCTAGTACTCGGTCATCTGCCCACATTTGGTACCACACCTGTGCCACATTTTGAGCTGATATGAAGTCAACTCAGACATTGCCTATTCATCAACTCCCATGATATATAGAATCTTGTGGACCTCATCCACGAACTCTTGGAGATCCTCATTAGTCTTTGACATGTAGTAGATAAGTTATTCATTCTGGTGAAGTCCCTCAATCTGATATCCGTGGTGCTAGCATGCGGGTTCTCCATTGGAGCACTCTCTCGTGTGTCCTAAGCCGTGATTGCCTGCGCTTGAGTAATGCTAGCTTGCGCCATCTGCAGCAATGCTTCCCTCCCTTCACAATCTGTCAATGTAGCTGGGTTGTCAGGTACTGAACATGAGAAGTTGGGCCTTGTTGAGGGACTTTATTTCCTCTAGCAGCTGCTTCACAATCTCTCTTTCATGCATTTCTCCTTGTATTCATTTTCAACATGTATCTACAAGAAGGGAGTTAGATCAATATAATAACACAAGATTTCACAAATCCACATAGCACGATAAAGAGTTGAACAACGGAAGATGTCCCATCATCATATAGTGTCCTCTTCTTAGCATTCATAACATTCATATAGTTTAACGTGTAGAAAATTTAAAACCATTAAAAAAATGAAGTATAGATAGACTTCATATAATTTCTATATAAATTAATATTTTACTAAGCTCAAATTAAAGACAACCATGTATAATTGAAGATTCAATTCGAAACAAAATATAAATATATTATAATAAGTTTTCCAAAAAATTGTTAATACAAAAGCTTCGAAATGAAAAAATCATAAAGAAATGATAGGGACAACATCCTCTAGCTATGTAAAAATACTAAGCCATGAATATAGATGTAGCATCCTCGAACTCGAGAGAACCTATCAAATGGTCTGGAGATCGTTGAGTCCAAACCGTTGTGATGAGTCTTAAATCGTCTCTTTGACATGCACCTATGTAAATGATAAATTTATAGGATTAGTACACACATGTACTAAGCATGGGTTTATGAACACATACACAGAAGCCTATGCATGATAAATGAAGGCTCTTCGTAAAAAACAGGCTGTTTCTAGAAAGTTAAGTCACTTAACTTTCCTAATTCGTTAGTTGTGAATTGTGGTATGAGTATGACGTATTATAATGCATTTAAAAGACACAACTCATTTCTATGTGATTACAAGACATTAGAATCATCAACATAATTTTAGAACATCTCGAGCGAAGACTTGATATTTTTATACCTCAAATCCAGAGCTCCCTTCTTAATACTTTGTTATTTTTTTTTGTATTTTTCTTCTTGTTGTCGTGCAGTTCAATGATTTCTTTTGATCCTATGTTTTACTTACAAGTGCAATGATTCATTATAGTTCCATCATACCCACAATGAATCATGTAAGTAACCCAAGGACTAAGGGAATGATTTCACTATCCTTGTAACAAGTCATTCAATACATTCTGTATTCGTTGGGTAGGAAAACTTGATAAGCGAGTTCTATTGGCTATGACACTTATTATATTTTTTTAACATTATGGATGTTATGAAGCATTTATTATCTATTACAGTTTACTCCCCTTTATTGGCATAATATAAGAAGTCATTATAAGCCAATCTTATTTGGTTTTTCCCATTATTTACTTAAAACTTCATTGGTATCAACATTAATGATTGATATTCATAACTTCTTACTTTCATATCTCACTTTGAACATACGTTCCATATTATTTCTTTCTTTCTTTCTTAGAGACATCTATAGAATTAAGAAAATTCAAGCTCACTTGAAATTGAGTTTCTACCCTACATCGAAAAAAGGTGATTAACCGATCAAAATTAATCTACATCATGTAAGCTAACATGAAATCCAGTGTCTGTCCCACACAAAAAAGGGGTGATTTTCCTGCTTAGCTATATCTATTTCAAGTGTTCACCCACAACTAAAAGGGTGGGTAACAGATATAGTGAATAAACAACATTCTTTTGAGCATTAACCAAGACAAATCAAGTGAACCAAACATGACATCTTGTGTCCTCCCAAGACCAGAAAAGGGGTGGAATCACCGGCCAAGGTGAAACCCAAACATACCTAGCTCTCTTAGGTCTAAACCATATGGTAGTTCCTTTGTTGCCTAGACATAGTTCAAAGACTAGGAGACATAATGAGACTACTTATCCACCTTGGTGGTAGCCTTATCTTATTATACTTGCATATGAAAGAACACTCTCATAGCTAGTATATCGGTTCTTGCCTCACTTTTATTATCTTCTTATCTTTTAGAGTGGACTCAAATATTATGGAATGTTTCTTCTAGGTTGATGTTTACTTACTCTATTTATGACTTTTCATCCCTTTCTTTACATTGATGAAATGTGAATTGTCCTTAAAAAACATTTTTAGTGTTGATGAGACTGGTCTCACAGGTTCTAACGCTTTCATTCGTGAGTATTTTTATCTTAGTAGCTTAGTTTTAAGTGAGGATTGTCTCACATATTTAAACACCTCATTCTGGTCACTTTATTAACTTAGACATAATTAGTTATGTTAATACTCACTTTGCTTGCTTACTTTCGTTTAGTAGATTCATATCATCATTTATGAATGATCAGCACTTTATTTATCGAGTAACATATATTCATAGTTGATTCGTTTAGGACATGTTGGGACTTGTCCCAAAGAATGGCTTTCCCTTGTATATGGAATTATTGAATTACTTTAGGAGTGCTTGAGTTGTAAGTGCATTCTTTGGCTATGTGTGATTGTCATAAATTTATTATTGGCCTAGAAAATTTTAAGAAGGATTTCATACCCATCTTATTTGGCTTAAGCCAAACATACCTTCGTTCATGTTTAGTTTGGTGTGTATATTTTTCATTAGCCTATCTTTCGATTCTATAAAGATTACATTATAGCCAATCCCATTCAAATTTTGAACAATGTATTGTTAGCAACATTATTGGCATAAGGCAAGCAATTCACTCAAGTAAGATTTCATGGAGATCTTTTAAGCCAATGTTATATCATAGCTTTAGCATGACTTCATAAGCCATTATAGACAGCATCATATTAAATATAAATAAATATGACATCTTTATAAAGTCATGTTTAATATAAACTAAACATAGGCTCATACCACATCAACACCTAACATTTTCGGGTATAATTTAACATAGCATCATTCTTGAATTCACGTATCAACACTTAACCTCAAATTAGAACAACTTATAGGTTTATTCAACATTTATAAATCAAGAACCCTACACATTAAGATAATCCTGAACAACAACCAACAACATTATCAACACTCATGTATACAACATTGAAAATGTTACAAGGATACTAGGGAAAAATGAAGTTCCACGAGAACCTTGGAAACAACCCTAGTTGCGAGATTTCATGGATTCGTTACAATGTAAAGTACTCTTGGATAAATAATTCCAGGAGAGAAACTCATACCTTATGCATAATTTAATCTACTAAGACAAGCATGAACCAAACCTTGAAAAGACCTTGAAATAACCCTACAAGTCTATCAAACTTTCTGCCTTTTTGCGTATCGCTTAAGTATTGTGTTCTCTAAGTGTTTAATAGTGAGTTTGTAGGTTTCCGAACTGATATTTACTAATTCAACTTAAGATAATTTATTAAATTTATTAAATTAACTACTTAATTACCAAAACACCCCTCTTATGTTGATTAATCATAGGAGAATATTGACTTGACCAAAAATCTGGAAATTGGTGTTGACTATGGTTTTGGTAAACATTTTAAATTTATATAAATTAAATAATTAAGGGACATAGGGTAATTAATGAAATAACCCAATGTCTTTTGTACAATAACTAACCTTTTTGGACCATCCTAGGTTAGGTACTAGGTTGTCTCCTCAACTAGTTACTAGGTTTGTGTCAATCCAGTTTAGTCCTATGTTGTCAGGTAAACTAGTGGGTCCATTTCAGTTAGTCCTAGGTTAATTAGCTAGTTGGGGAAGTTAATTACAGTATAGAGTTAGGTAGGGAAGTAGACCCCACATGGAGAGACCTATCAGTACATGCTACCCCTAATGCCGTAACCTAATTCGGTTAGGGTGGTCCCCTCCCTTAGATAATTTTTATATGTCTTGAACATGTGCTTTTACATTTGTCACTAGTACTAAACTAACTAACTATTGTTGATTGATCGTTTGGAATGCTTACTTATTGTACAAAGGATCCTCAATATGTCCTTGCGCAGTGCTTAATCTACATGATAATTTTAATTGATCATGTGCTATGGTATCTAGTCTTGACACTTGGATTCCTCATACCTCATTGTGTCTTAAGTAAAAAGTATATTAGTTAAGGGTCGTTGCTGAATTTACAATTTTAGAAACTTCTTATTCATACTAACTAACGTCCTTTGCTAATATTTTTTATGAAGCCCAATACTATTCAATATTTGGAATTCGGATGCCTATGTACCCCAAAAAGCATTAATGACACCTATTTTTCTACTTTCTAGGCATATACATTTTTATGGAATGTTACATTATCCCCCCATTAGGAACATTCTTCCTTTAATGTCACTTACACATCATTTTAAAACAAGAGAGAATCTTCTAAGCACTTAAACATACTTAAAACATTATCGTTTATGCACATCTGATTCACACATACAGTGGATGATGCATTCTTACTCAAGCTTATCTGAAGCTTCATATTTGAGATGGAGGAACTTCCTTCTCAATAAAATTTGAATTAATGCACATCACAACTGATATCACACGTAAAATCACGTCTATACTATACAAAAAACTACAACATAATGCACACATAAATTAATTTTTAACTCGTAGTGCAAGTAATAAAACATATAATTAAGTACTAATAATGAAAAAATCAGCTAATGAACTAAATCTTAGAGTTTCTTAAACAATATAAGATCTAAGAAGAGTATATGTAACCTCATGAACTAAACAATAGAGGGTAACGTGATCTCAAATTTTCCTCGGCCTCCCATGCTACTCCCTCAACAGTGTGGTTCTGTCATAGTACCTTCATGGTGGCAACCTCTTTGTTCCTTGTCCTCTTCACTGGATGATCTAAAATCTCAACTGATACCTCTTCATATGAAAGGTTCTAATATAGTCCTAACCTTTAAAACGGCAGAATGGAAACTGGATCTCGTAGACACTTCTTAAGCACCAAAACGTGAAACACTGGATGGACCGAAGCTAAGTCATGTGGTAACTTCAGTTTGTAGGCAACATTTCCTACTCGCTGTAGAATCTCATACGGACCTATATACCTCATCTAAACTTCCCTTTCTTACAAAACTTCATCACCCTTTTCAAGGGTAATATCTTCCTGTAGACTTGATCACCTACTTCGAATTCCAGAGCTTTCTTTCTGTTATCAACATAGGATTTCTGACGACCTAAAGAAGTATCCAAACAATCCTTGATCATCCTAACCTTTTAAGCCTCAAGCACAACCTCAGGGCCAACTATGGAAGATACATCGACTTGAAACCACTCAATAGGAGACCTACATCTCCTTTTATACAATGCTTCGAAATGTGCCATTCTAATTCTTGAATGGTAGCTATTATTATATGACAAATCAATTAGCGACAACTGATCATCCTAACTTCCATTGAAGTCAGTAACACAACACCTCCAACATGTCTTCAATCGTCTGAATGGTGCATTCCCGCTTGACCATCCGTATGCGGATGAAAAATAGTACTTAGCTTCACTTGTGTACCCAAACTCTTTTGGAAGGATCTCCGAAAATGGGAAGGTAATTATGATCCACTATCCGAAATGATAAACAAAGGAATCCTATTCCACCTCAAGATCTCATCAATGCACAATTTATCGTAGTCCTCGGTTTCGTAAGTGGATTTCACGGGAATTAAGTGTGCGAATTTGGTCATTCAGTCCACAATGACCCATATGGAATCGTGTATTCTTCTTTTTCTCAGTAAACCAACAACAAAATCCATATGAACAGCCTCCCATTCTCACGTTGGAATCTCGATCATCTAGGTAAGACCCCTAGGCTTAAGTTGTTCAGCCTTGACCTCTTGGAAATTTGGAAAGTCTTTCACAAACTTTGAGTTATCACTCTTCATCCCTTCCAACCAATATACCTCTTTAAGGTCATGATACATTTTGGTGTCACCTGGATGAATAGAATACCTGGCACCGTGAGCTTCCGCCAAAATACTAGACTGCAACTCATCAATATTGGGCATACATAATTTTTTCTTGTATCTGAGTACACCATCTCCTACTAGGAAAAATAACACATTACACTTATTCCACACTGAGTCTTTCAACTACATGAGTACTGGATGGAGGTGTTGAGCTTTCACATCTATAATAAATCAGGATTTGGAACTTGGGTGAGCCAAAACACACCCTTTTGGTGTATCTATTAGTTGTACACCCAATCTAGCCAATTGGTGTACATCTTTAGCTAGTTGCTTCTTCTTATCATCAGCATGAGACTTGCTGCCCATGCTCAATCTACTAAACACGTAAGCCACTACATTGGCCTTAACTTGGTGATAATCGACACTCATATCATTGTCGTTGAGTAGCTCTAGCCATCTCCTCTGAAGAAGGTTCAATTCCGTCTTCGTAAAAACATATTGAAGACTTTTATGTTTAGTATATACATTTAAATGTACACCATATTAATAACGTCTCCACAGCTTCAACGCAAAGACAACCACCTCTAACTCAAGATCGTGAGTACGGTAATTCTTCTCGTGGACTTTCAACTGTCTAGAAGCATATGTTAACCTTTCCATTTTTCATGAGAACACATCCCAAACCTACTAGGAAAGTATCACCGTATACCACATACCCTGCAGCACTTCATTGCAACGTGAGCACATGTCTGAAGCGAGTCGGTCTTTGAGCTCTTGGTAGCTCTTCTGACACTTTTCTGACCTCTCAAACTTTACCTTCTTCTTCGTTAAGGCTTTAAACGCAGCAGCAATAGTACAAAAACCTTACAAAACTTCTAATAGTAGTAAGCCAAACCCAAGAAACACAAAATATCTATGTGTGAGGGATCTCGAACACTTCTTCACCGCTTCAACCTTTTCCGGATCAACTTCAACACCCTGGTCGGTAACAACATGACCAAGGAAGGTCATTGATCTCAACCAGAATTTACATTTACTAAACTTTACATTCAAGTAATGTTCTCTTAGTTTTTGCAACGTCTTTATTAAGAGTACTTCATGCTCTTCTCTTTACTTAGAGTGCTCTTCTCTACACATAGAGTATATGAGGATGTCATCTATCAATACAATGATGAATAAATCAAGGAATTCACAAAAGAATCTATTCATAAGGTCCATAAATGAGGTAGGTGACAAAATGACATGGCTAAGAATTCATAATTTCCATATCTAGTATGCAAAGCAGTCTTAGGGATTTTCTCTAACCTAACTATAAGATGATGATACCCTGACCAAAAGTCTATCTTTGAAATGAAACTTGAACTTTGTAATTGGTCAAATAGGTCATCCATTATGGTAAGAGGGTACTTGTTCATTATAGTGACTTTGTTGAGTCACCCATAATCGATACACATTCTAAGGGTTCCATCCTTTTTGTTTATGCAAAAACTGTAGCACCTCATGGGGATATGCTTCAATGGATGAAGCCCATATCATGTAGATGTTTTAACAAAAAATTCATCTCTTTGAGTTCGGCTGGTGCCAACCTACATGGGGGAATAGAAATTTTCTTGCGATTGAGATCTAAGTCAACACAAAAATCAATCTCACGTTCAGGAGGGACTACTAGTAAATCCTCAAGAAAGACATCTTGAAACTCATTCACTATTGACATAGAGTCTATGGAAGGGTCTTCTTGCTCAAAGTCATTGACTCTAACTAAGTGGTATAAAGATTGCTTATCTATCATATTAGTGTCTTTTAATGTTAAACACTTGGCCTACTGTATTTGAACCATGCCCGTTCCCGTCGAGCTCTAACTCATTTGGAAACTTAAACTTCACTGCCCTTTTTCGACAATGTATTACAGCTTAGCACTTATGAGTCAAATCCACACCCAAGATTATATCAAATTGTGCATGGATAACTCTACTACGTTAGTATGAGTGATTCTATCAAAAATGTTAATTGGGCATTTTTTGAATTCTCTTTAAACTCTAATGTCATTCCCTATGGGTGTAATAAGTAGAAATGGCTCTTGCAAGATCTGAGGCAGCACATTAAATCTAGTAGCTATCTAAGGAGTAAAAAATGATAAGGTGGATCCTAGATCTAACAATGCATGCTCAGGGAATAAAAATACATTCAACGGACCCGTGACTACGTCAGCAATCTTCTCTTTCTCTTCCCTACCTTTCAATGCATAAAATTTATGCCTGTTGTGAGGTTTGGCTACAGCACTTGGATTCGGCCGAGGCTGATCATCTACTATGGCCAGGTTCGTCACTTGAGGATAGTCTTTAACCATGTATTCACTCTTCCCACACAAGAAGCAGGCGTTAGTAAATACTAAACATTCACCTACATGCGAACTCCAACACTTAGCACAAGGCTTGAAGTCTAACTGGACACCTCTATCATTGCCCTTTTTCAGGCCAGGCTTGTTCAATTCGGCATTAAAATTTCCTGAAGGATCAGGATTACCTTATTGTCTCCAGAACATAGGCTTGTTCTGGACTCCAAATGAGCCTCTACGAAGGCTAGAACTAGTCTAGTACGCAACCTTAGGCTTCTTTCCTTATAAAATTTTCATTTTTCGACGGCTCTCCTCCACTTTCTTGGCATGCACAATCAATCTTCCCACATCCTAGTTGTTATGCAACATGGCTATCCAAAAATGTTCTCAAAGATCTTCCGACTTGCTAGTCACAAACCTGCTCATTTTACCCCTCCTATTTTCAACCAGAGAAGAAGCATACGTTGAGAGCTAAACAAATTTCAAGGAATTCTCCTTGAATGACAATCCTCCCTGTATAAGGTTGATGAATCTTAAACCGTGGCTTCTCGTTTTTCTCTTGGATAAAATCTCTCCATAAGGGCAGTCTTGAAAATGTCCCATATGATGGGCACATCTCCTAGTACTCGGCCATCAATCTATATTCGGTACCAATGTGCCACATCTTTGAGAAGATATGTACTCAACTCAGACTTTGCCTCTTCATCAACTTCCATGGCACACTTAATCTTGTTGAACTCATCCACAAACTCCTTGGATTCCTCATTAATGTTTGACCATAGACTGGAGGATTTATTCTGGTGAATTCCATCAGTCTGCTAGCCATGGTGCTAGCATGAATGTTCTCTCTGGGAGCACCCTCTCATGTGGCTTGCTAATGGAATCCAAGTCCACACAAAAATCAATCTTACGTTAAGAAAGGACTCGTAGTAAATCCTCAAGAAAGACATCTTGAAACTCATTCAGTATTGATATAGAGTCTATGGAAAGAACTTCTTGATCGAAGTCATTGACTCTTACTAAGTGGTATAAATACCCTTTATCTATAATGTTAGTGTCTTTCAAAAGGTGAAACGATTGTCTTACTGGATTTGAACCAAGCCCATCCCGTTCCAGCTCTAACTCATTTGGAAACATAAACTTCACTACCGTGTTTAGACAATCTATTATAGCTTAAAACTTATGGATCAAATAGACACCCAAGATTATACCAAAATTGTGCATGGGTAACTCCACCAGGTTAGTATGAGTTATTCTATCTAAAATTTTAATTGCGCATTTTTCGTATACTCTTTCATCTCTATTGTCATCCTCTATGGGAGTACTAACTAGAAATTGCTCTTGCAAGGTCTCAGTAACCACGTCAAATCCACTAGATATCTAAGGAGTAACAAATGATAAGGTGGATCCTAGATCTCACTGTGCATACAAAGTAAATGAAAGGAAATGCAACTGACCCATGACTAGATTAGCTGACTTCTCTTGCTCTTCTCTACCTTTCAATGCATAAAATATATGCCTGTTGTGAGGTTCGGCTGCAGCAGTTAGATTCGGCCGAGCCTTAACATCTACCATGGCGTTGTTCCTCACTTGAGGACAGTCTTTGACCATGTGTTCACTCTTCCCACACCTGAAGCAGGTGTTAGTACCTACTAAAGGTTCATCTCCATGCAAACTCCCACACTTACCACAAGGCTTACAGTCTAACTGGGCACCTCTATCGTTGACCTTTTTCGGTCAACCAGAATTATCTGAATGTCTCTGGAACTTAGGACTAATTTTGACTTCAAATGATCCCCTTTCAAAGCAATAACTTGTCTGCTCCTCAGCCTTACGCTTCTTTACTTTATGAAATCACCTTTTTCAATGGCATTAGTCCACTTGCTTAGCATGCACAATCAATCTTCCTAGAGTTATGTTATTATGCAACATGTCTGCTAAAAAATCATCTACAAGATCCTTTGACACGCCAGTCACAAACCTGCTCATTTTCACCCTGCTATTTGCAACAAGAGAAGAAGCATACTTTTAGAGTTTAACAAATTTCAAGGAATGCTCCTTGAATGACATACCTCCTTTTCTAAGGTTGATGGACTAGTAAACCTTGGCTTCTCTTTTTTCCCTTGGAAAGAATCTCTCCATAAAGGAATTATTTAAATTGTCTCATGTGATGAAGACATCTCTTAGTGCTCGGCCATCTTCCTATATTCCTTACAAATATGCCACATCTTTGAGCTGATATGTAGTCAACTCAGCCTTTGCCTCTTCATCAACTTCCATGGCACATAAAATCTTGTTGAACTTATCCACTAACTCTTGGGGATACTCATTAGTCTTGGACCCGTAGTAGACTAGAGGACTTATTATGGTGAGTCCAACAGTCTGCTAGCCATGGTGCTAGAATAAGGATTCTCCCAGGGAGCACCCTCTCGTGTGTCCTGAGCCTTTATAGCCTTCGCCAGAGTAGTGATGGCCTGCGCCATCTGCAGAAATGCTTCCTTCACTTCACCAACCATCAAAATAGCTTGGTTGACAGGTATTTTAACTTCGCCAGCTGGGGCTTGTTGAGGAACTTGATTTCCTAAAGCAGCTGCTTCACGAACTCTCCTTCCTACATTTATCCTCATATTCATTTTCAAAACTAATATAAAATAAGGGAGTTAGATCGTTAGAATGACACAAGATATCACAAATCCACTTAGCATAATAAATAGTAGAAGAAGGAAAGATTGCCTATCATTTTATATTATCTAAGTCATGATTGTCGCGTGCTTCATAACCATAAGTTAGAAACGACATAACTGTAACGACCTGTTTAGTCGTTTTAGAGCAGCAGAACAAATTCTGGAAAAACTGGCTGAAACCACGGACCCAACGACGGACCGTCGCAGGCTCGACGGACCGTCGTGGGTGTTCCGTCCCATGACACTTAGAATTTTTAATTTGGGTACTGAAAATCGACTCTCTGAACTTCGTAACGAAATGGCAGAACGGACCGTGACACCCACGACGAACCGTCGTGAGACCCGTTGCAAAACACTTCAACTTTTGAGAAATTGGTGCAAGAAAACGAGTTTCTGACCGTCATGACGGAGGGGCCAGGATGGACCGTCACAGGGGTGACGGTCGCCGCAGCACCACCTGAAAATCGGGAGGAGGCGACGCCATCGTGACGGACCGTCGCAGTACGATGGCTCACACAGCCGCACAATCCCGCGCTTTAGGATTTCTCCCCACGTTTTAAGGGTCGTTTTTGACTATTCTTTCCTTAATTATAAAGATTGAGGGTTTATATTAATAAGTCTAATTACTTAGGGGTTAAAAGAGGTAACCTTAAGTTAATTAGGGGGTTTTATTGTCCTCTTTTATTCTTAATTATACAATAATTAGGGTAAAGGAAAGAGGGTTTGAATAAAACAAAGAGAAAGAACAAGAGAGAAAAGGGAGAAACGAATTGAGAGAGCAGACGATCAAAGGGAAAAAGGGTGTCAACGCTTGGAATTCTTGCTTGTTGATTTCAATTCTTCGGTGGAGGTAGGTTATGGTTTATGTTACGATATTCGTAGTGAAACTCTTAATAGTGAATATTATGTGTTGATATTATTGTAAACCCTACTATGTGCTTAAGTTGTATGCTTGCATGAATATGAATGTGAAATTGTGATGAATTAACAAAGCATGATGAAGCTATTGAATCCCAAATCTTGAAAGAACCCTAATTCGCTTGATATATTATATAATGAGAATGATGATGCCTTAGTATGAAAGAAGGCTTGATATATTATATAATGAGAATGATGATGCCTTAGTGTAAAAGAAGGCTTGATGAATTAGGGGATCGGGTGCCACGTTCCGGTACCAGGATAGAATGAATATGAGGATCGGGTGCCACGTTCGGCACCAGGATAGAATGAATATGAGGATCGGGTGCCACGCTCCGGTACCAGGATAGAATGAATATGAGGATCGGGTGCCACGCCCGACCAGGATAGAATGAATATGAGGATCGGAGTGTCACGCCCGACACCAGGATAGAATATGGATCGGGTGCCACGCTCCGTACCAGGATAGTATATGAGGATCGGAGTGCCACGTTCCGGCACCAGGATAGAAATAGAGGAGCGGAGTGTCACGTACCGACACAAGAGGAAGAAAGATAATGAATCTTGAAAGATAATGAATATACTCAATCTAATGAACTTAATTCCCAAATGAGTATGGTATTGAGGCTTGAGTCCTCATGTGTGAACTCGGTTGTAGTCATTGATGAAATTATGTTGTTATTGCTACATGTTGAGTATTGTAGTTGATTTACATTATTATTGATATATACTGTTCCCTATTTTGAGTTGGCCGATGATATCTACTCAGTACTTGTGGTTGTAATCGACTCTACTTTTATGTTTTCTTCTTTGTTATTTGTGCAATGCAAAGAACGTTGCGTCAACTTCAACTCAACAAGAGATCTAGCCGCCTTCACTACCTTCGAAATTCGGGGTGAGCTAATGCGTCTAGCTTGACTGGTCTTCTTCTTCAAGTCTTGATGCCTTGAACTTCCGGCATGGACTAGCTAGTAGTTGTTTTAGCTTCTTAGACAGTTTTAGTTTAGCAATTTGAGATAGATGTTCTTGTGATGATGACTTCCAGATTTTGGGGATAATAATAATAGTTTTGAATTGTTTTATTAATGAGTTTAAGTCTTCCGCATTACTTTCTGTTGTTACATATTGAAATGATAAGGGTTAAATTGGTTGGTTCGCTCACATAGGAGGGTAAATGTGGGTGCCAGTCGCGGCCCGGATTTGGGTCGTGACAATAACATGTTTGTTATGATCTTTTGTTCCAGGTAATTTACCCGCATGATCGGATACCAAGTTTGTCACGACCCACATTCAGGAATCCAAATCATAACCGGCATCCTTGACCTCTCACAGGTCACAGACAATCTTCTTCATAGAATTCATTACATTCATATAGCTAAATTTACGAAAAACATAAGACTTTAAAACTAATGAAGTATACATAGACTTCATACACTTTTTACATTAATTAGTATTCTATTATGCGCAAATTAAAGACAACCATCTATCATTAAAGACTCAATTCGAAACAAAAATTAATATATCATAATATGTTTGCTAAAATGGCCTCAATAAAAAAGCATTGAAATGAAAACATCTGAATGAAACTCCTAATACAACATCCACAAGCAATATCTAAATACTAGGCTATGAAGATAGACGTATCATCCTTGAACTAGAGAGGACCTACCAAATGGTTTGGAGATCGGTTAGTCCAAACCGCTGCAATGAGTCTTGAATATACTCAAAGACCTGTACCGATAATAGTATATGTATAGGGTTATTGCACACTTGTACTAAGTATGGGTGTATGTACACATACAAATAAGGCTATGCATGATGAAGAAAGTCTCTTATCAAACAACATGGAATTACTGAAAACTTAAGTCAATAAACATTCCTAATTAGTTAGTTGTGAATTTTGGTATGAGTATGAAATATTTCAATGAATTTAAAGCAAACAACTCATTTTTATGTGATTACAAGACATTAGAATAATCAACATAATTAAAGAACAACTCGACAGAAGATATGATATTTTGATACCTCCATACCCGAGAGCTTCCTTTTTTATACTTAGTTTATTTTTTGTCTTTGCCTTCTACTTGTTGTATAGTTCAATGATTTCTTTTGATCATATGTTTTACTTACAAGTTCAATGATTAACTGTAGTCCCTTCATACCCATAATAAATCATGTAAGTAAACCAAAGACTAAGGGAATGATTTCACCATCCTTGTAAAAAGTCATTCATTGCATTCTGTATTCGTTGGGTAGGAAAACTTCCTAGTCTAGTCTCTATTGGCTATGCAACTTATTTCATCTATTTTTTGTATTATGGAAGTTATGAAGCATTTATTAGCTATTACATTTTAATCCCACTTGTTGGCACAATATAAGAAATATTTATAAGCCAATCTTATTTGGCTTTGCCAATTATTTTCTGAAAACATCATTGGTATCAACACTAATGATTGATATACATAAGATCTAACATTCATTGCTCACTTTCAACATACGCTCCATGTTTTTCTTTCTTCCTTTCTTCGAGAAATTTATAGAATTAAGATCAATCAAGCTAATATTAAATCCAGTGTCTACCCCACACCAAAAAGACGTAATTCACTGAGCAAAATGAATCTAGATAATGTGAGCTAACATGAAATCTAGTGTATGTCCCACACAGAAATGGGTTAATTCCCGGCCAGGGTGAATCAATGTTAAGTGTTTACCCACACCTAAAAGGTTGGCTCACGACTATAGTGAACCAAGAATATTCTTTTGAGAATTGATCAATATAGATGATCTGATCTAAACATGAAATCTAGTTTTTTCCCCACATTGAAAAGTGGTGGAATCAGCGGCCAAGGTGAAACGAAAACATACCTAGCTCTCTTAGGTGGAAACAGTAGTCTAGTTCCTTTGTTGGCTAGACATAGTTCGATGACTAGTAGATATAAGAAGACTACTTATGCACCTTGGTTGTAGCCTCGTCTCATGAGACTTTTACGTGAAAGCATAGGGCCATATCTAGTCTATCAGTGCTTTGATCACTTTCATTATCATCTTATATTTTAGGGTTGACTCAAACATTATGGAAGCTTGCTTCTAGGTTATGTTTTAATTACTTTATTGATGATTTGTCATCAATTTCTTTACATTGATGAAATGTAAATTGTCATTTAATAACATTATTGTTGATAATGAGACTGATCTCACATGTTCTAACAGCTTCATTCGTGAGTATTTTAATCATAGTTGCTTAGGTCTAAGTAAGGATTGTCTCATTTCTTTTTACACCTCATTCGAATCACTTTCTTAACTTAGACATATTTAATATGTTAGTACTCACTTAGTTGCTTGCTTTTTTTTAGTAGGTTCATATCATCATTTATGGACGATGAGCACTTCATTTAATGAGTTACATAGGTTCATACTTCATTCATTTAGGGCATGTTGGGAGTTGTCCCAATTAATGGCATGCCCTTTGATACGGATTCATTGAATTAATTTCGGAATGCTTGATTTGTCATTAGAATCTTTGGCTATGTGTTATTGGCATAAATGTTGTATTGGTGTAAAAAATTTGGGAAAGATTTCATAACCATCTTAATTGGCATTAGCAAAATTTATTTCCATTCATGTTTAGTTTTGTATGTATATTATTCATTAGCCTATCTTTAAATTATATAAAGATTACATTAAAGACAATCCCATTTAAATTTTAAACAATGTATTGTTAGCCATTTTAATGGCATAAGGCAAACAATTCACTCAAGTATAATTTCATGTAGGTCCTTTAAGAGAATCTTATATCATAGCCTTAGCATAACGTAATAAGACATTTCAGACAGCATCATATTAACATTTAAATGAACATAGCAGCTTTATAAAGTCACCTTTAATATTAACTACACATAGGGCCGTAACACACAAACATTTAACATTTTCGTATACAATTTAACATAGCATCATTCTTTACTTCACGTAATGAACACTTAACCTCAAACAAGTACAACTTATTGGTTCATTAAAAATTTATAAATCAAGAACCCTACACATTAAGATCATCCAGCACCACATACAAACAACATTATTAAGACTACTCTATAGAATATTTAAATCATAACAAGGATACTAGGAAAAAGTGTAGTTCGACGTGAACCTTGGGAAACAACCCTAGTTTAGAGATTTCATGCATTCGTTACGATGGAAAGTACTCTTGAAGAAATAATTTCACGAGATAAACTATACCTTAAGTAGAACATAATATACAAAGACCACAATGAACGAAAAATTGAAGAGGCCTGAAATCGCCCAAGAACGTATATGAATCTTTCTGCCTCGTTGCGTATCATTTTAGCATTTTGTTCTCTAAGTGTTTGATCGTGAGTTTTTTGGTTTAGAAATTATTCTTGACGGATTCAAATAAGGATATTTTACTAAATTAAATAGATTAATTATTTAATTACTAAAATGCCCCTCCTAACTTGACTGAACATAGGAGAATGTTTACTTGACCAAAAATATAGAATTTTGTGTTGCCTATGGTTTCAGTAAACATTTGGAATTGATATTAATTAATTCAATCCTAAATTTAATTAATTAAGGAACCTAGGGTAATTACTAAAGTACCCCTAGTTCTCTTGGACGATAACTAACCTTTTTGGACCATCCTAGGTTAGGTACTAGATTCTCTCCTCAACTAGTTACTTGGTTTGTGGCAACCCAATTCAGCCATAGGTTTTCGGGTAAATAAGTGGGTCCATATTGGTTAATCCTAGGTTAATTAGCCAGTTAGGGTAGTTTTTTAGAGACTAGAATTTTTTAGGATGTATGCCCCACGTGGAGAGACCTGTCCGCACATGTTGCCCCTAACACCCCTAACTGAATTCAGTTTGGTTGGTCCCCTCCCTTGGAAAATTTTCACATCTATTGCACATGTGCTAGTTGTATTTGCCTAACTAACTATTGTTGATGGCTCATTTGGAATGTTAACTTATTGTCCCAAGGATCCTCACGATGTCCTTGCGCAATGCTTAATCTACATCATAATTTGAATTGATCATGTGCTATGGTATCTAGACTTGATATTTGGATGCCTCATACCTCATTGTGAGTAAAGGAAAATGATTTTTAGTTTAGTGTCTTCATTTTAGGTACAATTTTAGATAGTGTTTATTCACACTTAGAAAATTGGCTAACACCTGTAGCCAATTTTTATATCATGAAAAATACTATTCAATATTGGGTATTGGGATGCCTATGTACCCCAAAAAAAATTCTTAAAACCTATTTTGGCTCTTTACTAGACATATACATTTTTTTGGAATGTTACATTAGGAATAGAGTTCGTGTTAGGGATAGGGTTAGGGTTAGGATTTAGGTATTTTTTTTTGGTTTAATGTTTTGGGGTTTAGGATTTTTTGTTTAAAATCTATTGTTAAAGGTAAATAATTGGGTTTAGGTTTCTTGGGCTTAATATTTCGGGTTAACGGTTTAGAGTTAGGCTTAAGGATTAGGTTACGGTAGGATTAGAGTTTTTTTTTTTTATGGTTTTTGTATTAGGGTTTAGGAATTGAGGTCTAATATAAATTTTTTAGTGTTAATTGTTTGGATTTTAATATTTTGGGCTTGGGGTTTAGGAATTATGGTATGGTTAGTGTTTAATGTGTACACAATAAATCAAATATGCATTTAAACTTTTACAATAGTTCAAAAACTCTTCATCATCCACTTCAAATTTGATCACCTCCATTTCCCTACACAAATAAGATATTGGCAGTTATATAGAAGAGGTAAGAAGTTCAGATTGCAACAATATAAAGAGGCAAGAAATCAAGTAGTTATAGAAAATTAGATTGCATCTTTTGATGTTCAAAGTAGATGCCTACTTGTCTTTTAATGTTCAAAGTAGATGATCTTCCCTTAGGTGTCGACAATTCCAAATGAGTTCAACAACAATGAATAATTGCATTAGGGTTCAAACTTCATAAGAAACAATATAAAATATTTGGTGTTATACAATAACCATGATGCACGCAAACTAACACGAACACTAATGAAAAAAGGAATTAATGAGGAAATTAGATTCTCCTAATAATTATTTGTTTATTTGTTTGTAGTTATGGAAGCATGCCTTCTACTAGGATGTCAAAAGTTATGGTTATAACATGGATATTCTATATAATAAGAAAGAAAATAGACTTTACTGACAGAAATATTTATACATAGAAGCGCGATTCTGAGAAAACATTAACAACAAATATGCAGATTGCAGATTCCATACCATGCCAATGTTCTATACAAATGCCAAAAAAACAGTGAAACAGAAGAAGCAAGACCTTAGCTCAATTTAAACCAAATACGTTAGAACAACTAAAGAGAGACAAGTCAAGATTGTAGATTACAACAGCATCAAAAATTGAAGAAAATTAGATTAGTTTCCTTGTGTAGTTTATATGTTCCACACGATCAAGCAAGGAAACTAAATCTGACATAGCAAAACTACACTTCAACCATACCAAACAACAAGATGAATAGTGGTCTATAGAAACCAAACCCTACCTAAATTCAAACCAAAGCCACTAACAATAAATCACCAATGATGAAATAGCAAAAACAATATATAAGTCAATAAGCAAGATCAAAGATCTATTATACATACCATGTGCAAATACGTTTCTCAGTTCTTAGGAAAATCAAAATTGATAACAACGTTAAATGCTTGAATATCAATTCCTCTAGTAAACAAATTTGTTCCATTAAGAAAGAACACAAAATTAAGAAATTTAACAATTAATCAATTTGAAATTTCAGTTGTAACGGAAAGCGTGACGGACCGTCGTAGCTATGGCGGCCATCCTGCATGTTCATCATGAAGATCAAAGAAGTAGTAGAAGAAACTTGCAAGTATGGGACGACGGAGTCCACGGGGGACCGTCATGACCACGACGGATGACCACGACGGCCAGTCATGACCATGACGACCCATCATGACCACGACGGCCCGTCATGACCACTACGACCTCTCATTACTAAGACGGCCCATCGCGAGGTCCATGGCAGTCCGTCACGAGGTCCACGACGGGTCTTCATGACCACGATGTCCCGTCGCAAGGTTCGTCGACCTAGCCACGTTTTGACAGATTGCAAGTAAAAGTTGAAGCTATAGTGCAACTGTAAGTTTTATTTTTAGCACAATATGTTTAGTCACACAGAGAAAATTCATTTTCTAGAAGTACAATACTTTAGCTTTGAACTCTGAACATAGATATATTTGTACGACATAAATAACATATCAATTGAAACTTAATGAATGAACTAAGGAATTTTTCGATTTTAATGCAATACATAATTTAGAATATTACCTTGAGTAGTGATTCCTATTGTGTCTCCACGGAAAATTTCAAAACATCCCATGTGATGAAGTTTATTTTCAAAAGTTGTCTCTTTTGAAGGTGAAATTAGTAAATCAACTGGGCACCCAATAGCACATGATACATATCTGCCAAGAAATACTCTAATGCTGATGCAAAGAAGATTACAATCTTCAATAATTACGAGAAGATAGTGATTTAAAGTCAAAATGATAAAGAAAACAAAGAGCACACAAAATGCATGTCCAATGTGCAGAACCTTCTTCAGTATTGAAGGAAAAACAAAACTAACTTAGCCTTGTGTTCATGTATCAGATAACTCATTACCCACAAATTCATATTGCTAGAGTTTGGAAGAAGATGGAATAGCTCGTTATCTCCTACACTTTTTGTATTAAGCCAAACATACTTCACATATGGAACAAAACAGAAACTAAAAGTTGTAAACAAAAAAAGAATCAGGTTTTGAATGTCTAAGATGAACAACAAAATCTTGAAACTTGAAAAAAATAATAGTTTTGCTTCATGAAAATTTCAGATTTGGAGCTTCAATGTCTTGAGCTGAGTGGAAAATTTTCATTGAAGAAATTGGGGATATCTTCAATGAGCTGGGCAGAACGTTTTTTCTCCCAAAAAATCATATTTGGACCTTGAACTTTTATGTTTTATTAGTAATGTGAAGTGAAATATTTAAGGTTTATTATTTATTAATGTTTATTTTTTTGGCAAATATAAATGGGAGGGAGTGTTAAAATAGTGGAGAATATATAAAATAAATTTGAAAATTTTTAAGGCAACACTTATAAGGTGTTGTTTTTTCAATTATAAAATAGAACATTTTAAAAGTGTGGCCATATATGTAAATAAGTGTTGCCGATTATATCATATTGTAACAACACTTATAAAGTGTTTCTTATACCATTAAAGAGTATACTTTCAAAGTGTTGCCAAAATTATTGTAGCTAAAAGTTAAAAATTTCAGCTACGCTTTGAAAGCGTTCCGAAAACTACTTTAGGCAACACTTTACAAGTGTAGTCAAGAATTAGTGTGGCCGTAGGCCTAAAATGGTGTAGTGATTACATCCTTAAAATGAATTTTAGTGTCATTCGGGGAAGAATGTACCTAAGGGGGAGATAATCTAACACCTTGAAAATCCAAGACTCATTGTAAAGACTAACATAGGTGTTATAAAGTCTAAACAATAGTTTTATGTCCATTTTTAATGAATATAGGTCATTAAGGAGGTTTAAGAACCAAAACATCCAAAACGTCCTGGAAGTTGTTTTAAACGGATATTTGTGTGCCTTAAAATTTTTGACTAACTTTTAGAAGTTGGAAATGTACAAAAATGGGTGGAAAAGCACAGCCTCGCAGTGCTCATCGACGGGAAAGACGATGGCCCGTGTGTGGATTGGAAAGGCATCGATGCCACCTTCGTCCCACAACTAAGATGGTGGAGAAGGTCCCTTCACTAGCATTGTTTATGGAATCATCGACGAAGTACGGAGGTGAAGGTTATAGCTCGTCTTTGGATTAACGGGGCGTCAATGCCATCATCATCCCACACTTAGAAAATTTGAGAAAAGACTAGCCTGCTCCAGTAACTAACCGTCCTTACAGATGTGCAGCACGGACCGTCGGTGGACCAACGGTCCATCGATGTTGCCTGCAAATTCCTGCACATTTTAAATTAAGTTTATTTATAAAATTATGTGGTTTAGGTGTAATTGGGGATTAAAGGAAGACGAATTATGTTTATTTAGTCCCACTATAAATACCCTCTACCCTCATTAGCCTAAGGATAACTCTTGAAATAAACTATTTTCCTTCTTTCTTATTTCTCTCTCTACATGAATTCACAATTAAAGTCTAGCAAGAACTAGGGTTTGGGGACTGGAAAGAGAAGAATTCACCATCAAATTGTTGAAAATCAATAATTCACCTATGAGATCCTTTCCTCAAATGGGTTCCTTCAAAATAGATTTCAATAAGTTGAGTTTTCTTATGGGTTTCATTCAATAACGAATTTGAAGTTTTCGATGGACTTATTAATGAATTATTAGGGTTATATTAAGTATATTAATACGTAATTCAACTTGTTTATGATAATTGTTGATGGTTTGGTAAAAAATGAAGAGTATGGTTCTCTATCCCTAACGCTAGGTAGTGATCTAGACCTACATTTTACTGTGATCATTCAATTGAGTTTGTTGTTGATTTGATTCCTATCTCATGTAACTATTAATACTAAATTAACATGAATTATAGTCTTATTATGTTAGTTCTTGAGGTGTGAGTTAGATTATTAATTATAATATGAAATTAGCCTATGTATCTTATCTCAAGTTGTGATCTAAAGATGAATTGTGTTATAGAGATGCAATTGGCCTTGTTATTCTATTGGTTATCATTGTGTGACGACATTACTCCTCATGTTGGGTTGAAATAGGGGTTGATGGTAAGACCTTGATGATAGAATATTAGAAAGACACAGTAAGTCTTAGAATCCTTGTCCTTACTTCCAATTGTCATTAATTGTTGTTAAGCCATGAAATACCATATGAGTATGCCTTATACTAGGATTATATGGTGGTATGATGATAAATTGAAATGTCTTCAGTATGTTGTGAGGTTGATTGAGGTGTAAGTGCCATAATGATGGTGAAAACTATGAATGAGCTTTATTATGTTATCAAATGCTAAGTGTTAACCTCACTTATATGAATTGTAATGCAATGACTTATACTCATACAATTTTTATTGAGATACTGATGATGATGATTAAACTAGGGGTAGAACCTATGGCCTACATTAATTATATTTGATAATTAAAGGCTTAAAAACATTTCAAAAAAGGGACTGTAGCTTATCAACGAGTGAACTAAATAGAAAAGTGTCGCTTCCCACATAGGTAAGGTAAGAACACTACATTACTCGTGAGATTGAAGAGTATAATGCATTTTTCATAAAGAGGGTCCCCACTATATATCCTAGTTCTTGAACTATGTTACCTCGATAGGAAAACTAGCTAGTGGATCCACGTAGTTACTTTGTTCAATGTTTTGGTACTACCTTTTCAAGTAGTCAGCCTTTTTTCGTTGTAGGGTTTTATGACACCGGATTCCACACTAGGTTATGTGGTATATGTCAATTAGGGAAAGATGTTCCTAAAAGGTCATATGAATTAATAGATTTGAACCCTAACTTGGATAACCTAAGGTGTCTAGCTTAGTCTAGTTAGGGGTATGTGACTCTTCCTAGACATTGCACTAGTTAGCCTTGAGGGGAGTCTTAGGAAGAGGTTCTTATATGTATATGTTATTATAATATATGATGCATATATGATGACCATGGCACATTGCTGAAACTATATTTTGATTAGTAAGAGTCAAGTTACTGTGTAAATAGTAAGAGTCAAGTAACTGTGTAAATAGTAAAGGCCAATCGTCCTTTAGCAAGGATGAAAGGTCATTATGTATGTCTATATAAAGGGCATTTGCCTTCATTAATAAAACATCCTTCTCCCAACTCTCTATTCTCTTCCTCTCTTACAATATAATCGCTTCCACCCCACATTGGTATCAGAGCTAGTTAATTAAATAAATATGGAAAACAAATCAACTATGTCGGAAGATCTACAAAAACAGGTATACCATTTTATATTCATGAGTAGCTAAATTAGTTTATTCCTGAAAATCTCTTATTAATTATAATTGTTTATCATGTCTGAATAATGTTCTAATAACCATCTTTAGCAAGTTTGCTACAGAAATATTCTTGAATAAGTATGCCCAGACTATGCCATCCTAAGGTTGAAACCGGTAGGCAGAGAAGGCCGTTTAAGGGGAGTAAACAAAGTTGAGGCACTGTTAGGGTAACTAATCAAAGAAAAAAGCTATAGTAGTGACCAGACGAGATGATTATTAAATCATTATTTTTGCATAATAAGCAAGTATAATTTATTAAGAGGTTGGAAGGAATAAAATTTTAGTGAAAAATGAAAATAATAAAAATGGAAACATACCTATTAAACGATGATGTTGATTATAAGATATTATTATTCTATATATTAAAAAGTCTTAATACAGATATAAAAAGAGAAATTTATAATAAATTAGTAACATATGAAATAATAGAAATAACAACCCAAAGTTGGACTGAATTAACCATACAAAGTATAGAAGATGAACTTTATTTTGACATATATGATTTATATGATGATTTAGATATTGGAGATTAAATATGACTGAACACTGGCTAAGACGATATGGAAAAAATTACAGGTTAAAAAGGATTAGATATCCAGATAAATTAAGTAAGCTTTTTAAAATACTATATAAAAAATTATGATAGATAAAAATAAAAATACTAAAATAACAAAAACTAAGATAGACAAAAAAGTACGAAAAATATGGAAAAAATTAAAATCCTTATATATAGAATATCAATTATCACAACTAGTCAAATCAGATAATGATAAAAAAGACCATTTGATAAATATAATTTCAAAAACAGAATACAAATATGTTTGCTATTTGAAGAAACAATATGAACGAAGAAAAATATAAACAACAATTAATAGAAAAAATAATGGAACAAATAACGGAAAAAGAACAAGAGTTACAACATAGAAAAAGAAGGTTAGAAGAAAATATATTAGCAGGAGTATGTAATAAATCAATACTAGCACAAAGAAAAGATATATTAATGGTAGAATTAGAATTAGATTGTCTTTAATATGAATTACAACATAATATAATACATAGATCATAATGAACAAAGAAGAGTTTATGTAGACTAAAAACATATGAAAACCAAGATGGAATGATAATAAAAATAGTATTTTCAAATTTAGGAAGAAGATACAAGAAAATAGGAAATAACTTATATTTAATGCTAGAAAAGAAACAAAGAAATTAGAAGATAGTCTAACAATATGGTAAGAATAACAAAAGAAAATGAAGAAATAGATAAATCAAGAGAAATTGAAAAAATAAAACGCAAGCAAAACAAGAAGTACAACATCTAGAAGAAATAAAAATACAAGAATAAGTGAATTAGAAAAAGAATTAGCTAGGTTAAAATTATTATATGAAAATAAACAAAAAGAAAAAGATAAAGAGCTAGAATTAACAAATGAAATAAAACAAATGGAACAAAAATTAAATGAAGATCTAAAAGAAGATATTGAAGTAAATGAAATAGATGGAAATGAAAATGACCAACAATCGTAAATAAGTGATATAAGTGAAACATATACAGAAATTTTAGCACAAATAAATAAACCGAAAAAATTAGAAATAAACACAGGAGATATGGATAGGCCTAGTACGTCAAGAGTTAAAACCCCAGGATAATAGTCCCAGAAATAGTCCTAGAGTTAGTCCTAGGAGGACACCACCAACTTATTATACGTAAAGCTATCAACAATCGATAGAAATAATGCAATATGGAACAAGAGACTAAATAAAAATTGGACACCTAAACCAAAGAAATGAACAATACAATTTCTTAGATTTAGATTGTGTAGCAGATACAAATAAAGCAATATTATTATGGATAGGAAATATGTCTAAACAGTTAATAGATAACAAAATAGAAACAAAGAAAAACACCAAGATACATAGAAAGAACATTTGTAGGAACGACAAGATTATGGATAGAAAATCTACCCCTAAAGTTTAGAAGTACTTAGGAATGATAAGAAAGTAGATGGATCCGCATCAAGAACAAATATAGATATACTAGATAAATATGAATCGGCAATAAGAAGTGAATTTGGAGGTATGACTACAGGATATAAGAGAACAAAATAGAGAAAGAATAATAAATAGACAACTAATGACAAAGTTAGCTATATGTAAAATGTGTTATTTAGAAGAATATACTTAGCATTTAAAGAATATTATTACAAAGCTAAATACAATTTAGACGAAGCAAAAGAAATAAGAAAACAATATTATACAAAATTACCAGAACCATTTAGTACAAACGTAATAAAGGATTGGAATAATGAAGGAATGGTAGATACTTTAGGATCTAGAATAAAATTTTTAAATCAATGGTTCATACAACTATGTGAAAACCAAAAAGAAAAATTAAAAATGGAAAAAGTACTAAATAAAAATTTATCATGTTGCAAAAATAAAATGGCACCACAATTTGGATGCACAACTAAAAAACAAAAATCTAAAAGATATAAAAATTATAGAAAAAAGAAATCTATATATAAATATAAACAACCAAGACGAAGGTATTATGTAAAAAACTATAAAATAAAAAGAACATACAGACCAAAAAGAAAGATATCCCAATGTACTTGTTATAATTGTGGAAAGATAGGACACATAGCTAAAGATTGTAAATTACCCAAAAATCCAAAAAGAAAACAAATAACAGAATTAATTATAGATGATGAAAAATATATGCAAATAACATACATACATTATCAATTAAGTGAAAATGATAGTATATATGAAGTATCAGATATAGAAACTGAGAATGAAGAAGAAAATATTAATCTAGATAATAATGAAACAGATGAAGAAATATAATGTCTGAAAATAAAATAAAAATAATATCTAGGGAAGAATATCAAGATGAAGAATCATCGTAATGTAAAATTATATTTGATAACACGATATTTGAACAAATAAAAGGAAAAGAATTAGATTTAAGTGTTGAAAAAGTACTAGAAATACCTATTTTAAGAAATTGGTTTAAAAGACAAAAAGAAGAATACTATGTAGTTAGTCAAAAAGAACATATCATAGATTGTAAATACACAAGAGGAAAAGCATATATACCTATAATAAATAAAAGAATGATAAACAAAGAAATACAAGATATAAAAGCTAAAACACCAATAAAATATGTGCATTTAGGAGGAACAGAAATATTAATAAAAGCCTCGCTTTAGAGAAGGAATAGATACACCTATAGAAATATATTTAGCAGATGATAGAATTGTACACCCTATAGAAAAAGCATAATTAGTGCAGTAAAGGAAACTTAATATATCAAAAATTTAAATTTACGATAAGTGCTAATTATACAAGATTCATTAATGTATAAAAATATAGATAGATCATTAGTTCTATATTGGAAAATATCCGAATAGAACTAGCACTGTGAAGTAAATTATTTACAAGAAGATGTAAAAATTTATATATATTAACAACAAAGCATAAGATAACAAAGAAGAAATAAAATTAATAAAATAAAAATAGAAAATCCTTTTGAAAAAATAATTACTGTAATAGACAATAATGATTATAGTTATAAAGAAATTGATATAGAAGAAGATTTAGAAATAGTAAAAGAAAGATTAAGTACTTCAAGCGTACCAAATACATTGACAAGAGCTACATCATAAAGAATGAGTACATCTAAAAGAAAATATGAAATTCCACAAAGTTTGTTAGATAAAGAAGAAATAACACCATATCATTATTTCATAACAGGAATAATGGATCAAAGAAAATATAAAATCTTAATAAATACAGGACAAGAAGAAAATTATATAACAAGAGAGTTAGTAATGTAAGAAGAAATTATAAGAACAGGACATACATGCCTGGACTACCTAGTGAGATAGTGAACACGAATGAAGAAACAACGAGAAAAGAAATAATTATAGGAGGAATACCCTTAATAATACAATTCAAAATATACCAAGGAGATCATAATATTACATTAGGAATAAAATGGTTAGAAAAAGTTAAGCCATACAACATAGAAAATGAACAATTAACAATAACTTGTCAAAATAAGAAAATAATTATAAAAAGAACAAAATGATTAATGAAAATATTTATACTTGCAAAAATTATTGTAGAAGGATATCACAACAGATATTATACACCTATGATAGATACAGGAGCAGAAGCGAATATATGTAAGTATAATTGCTTGCCAGAAGATAAATGGGAAAAATTAAAAACACCTATGGTAGTAACGGGATTTAACAATGAAGGAAGTATGATTAAATACAAAGCAAAAAATATAAAAATACAAATATGGGATAAAATACTAACAATAGAAGAAATGTATAATTTTGAATTTACTACAAAAGATATGTTATTAGGAATGCCATTTCTAGATAGATTTTATCCACATATAATAACAAAAACACATTGGTGGCTTACTACACCATGCGGAAATAAGATAGGAGCAAAAAGAGTAAATAATAAACAAAGAAAACCTATGGAATGGATAAAAGGAAGTGAAAAGATAAACCAAGAAATGGAAAATATAAATAATAAACAAATAACACAATTAGAAATTATTATATTTGCTATAGACAAAGTTAAATTAATTAATGAACAACTAGAACAATTATATAGTGAAGATCCATTACGAGGATGGGAAAAACATAAAACAAAAGTAAAAATTGAATTAATAGATGAAAATAGCATAATAACCAAACCATTAAAATATAACTTTGATGATCTAGAAGAATTTAAAATACATATAAATGAATTGTTAGAAAATAATTACATACAAAAAGCAATAGTAAACATACAAGTCCAAAGCATTTATAGTTATAAAACATAGTGAACAAAAAAGAGGTAAAAGTAGAATGGTTATTGACTACGTAAATCTAAACGCTAAAACTAAAACATACAATTACCCAATACCAAATAAAATACTCAAAATAAGACAAATACAAGGATATAATTATTTCAAGAATTTGACTCAGAATCGTGATTTTACCACCTAAAACTAGAAGAAGAATCTAAACAATTAACAAAGATTCACAAGATCATAAGGTTTCTATGAATGGAACGTTTTATCTTTTGGATATAAAAATGCACTGTAGATTCCAACATTTTATGGATAACTGCTTTAACCAGCTAGAAAAGCTGTATTGTATATATAGATGACATATTGTTATATTCTAGAACACAAGATGAACATATAAGATTATTGGAAAAATTTATACATATAGTAAAAATGCAGGTATAAGTTTGAGTAAAAGAAAAGGTAAATTATGAAATCACAGATAGAATTTCTAGGAATACAAATAGATAAAAATGGAATAAAAATGCAAACACATATAGTACAAAAAATAATTACTATTGATGAAAATATAGATACAAAAAGAAATTACAATCCTTTCTCGGGATTAGTAAATCGAGGTAAGAGAATATATACCAAAATTAGCGTAACATCTAAAACCATTACATAAAAACTTAAAAAGATGTAGAATATCATTTTGACGATAAAGATAAAAAACACATAAGAAATATTAAGAATTTATGTAAAAAATTACCAAAACTATATTTTCCTGATGAAAATAAAACATTTACTTATATTGTTGAAACAGATTCAAGTGATCACAGTTATGGAGGAGTTTTAAAATACAGATATGAAAAAGAAAAAATAGAACACCATTGTAGATATTATTCAGGATCTTATACAGAACCACAAATAAAATGGGAAATAAATAGAAAAGAATTATTCGCATTATATAAATGTTTATTAGCATTTGAACCATATATTGTTTACAATAAATTTATTGTAAGAACAGATAATACACAGGTAAAATGGTGGATAACAAAAAATTAGAAGATTCGATTACAACGAAAGAAATAAGGAGATTAGTATTAAATATATTAAATTTTACATTTACAATTTAAGTAATTAAGACTGACAAAAATCTTGTTGCAGACTACCTATCAAGAAAAAGGAACCCAAACTGAACCAGATACAATGGAAGAGATACTCAAAGCTATTACTACACTTTCTGCGAAAGTAGGAAGTATGGATAAAGAGCTACAAAAGATAAGTCAAGATGACTATAAATATGCGGAGCTATGTCAATCGGAAGACATAAAAATTCCAGAGCTAAAAGGAGACGTTGGGAAACTCCTTAAAACCCATGATATTACCGATGCTGCAGTACAAGCAAAAAGCTATGGAGAAACCTACACCAAAAACATAAACCTAAATAGCATATTTACCAAACCATTTACTCCAAAGATACAAATAATAGATGCTTCAACACCACAAACATCTACCTATGCAATAGTCTGCATAAAGAGAAGAAAACATACAACCATATATCCCTAACATACATTGAAAACCTATACAAGATACAAAACTTTTTAAATCAAAAACCCAAATCTACCACAACATTAGAAAAACCCAAGACTACCTAACCCAAAACTACAAGGCTATAACAAGTTAATTGCACAACCAAAAACTAATCCAAACCTAGTTAAAACTTGTTATAACTAAGGATTATTAAATACAGTCTATACATATAAGAGTGAAGAGATAAGTGGAATCCCAGAGATCCAGAAAGCATTTTTAATATATAAAAAGATAACAAAAGGAAACTTATTTTTCATAAGATTCTACACAGCACCAGCAGAGATACTCTATGATGAAATAAAGCCAATGATCCAGATAGTCAAAATTGGGCTAACACGAGAAATGATAATCCCGGAAGATATAGGCCAACAAACAGAGATAACAAGAGTTGAGATACCCGGTTTCTATGCCAATAAAAGGATAATTGGATTATCAACTATTATACAAGAGCTAGCAAATAACTATCTACAAGGCAACGCCATATGGAGCTACTATTCGAGAGACCACTTAATGATATATGCCAATTCGAAAGAAATAAGACAAGCAGATATGGAAGAAGTCCAAAAATGGATTTTGACCCTGTTAAAACCAGAAGCTACGCCAACAACTAGAGCAATAAAGCAAAGATTCATATCCGAAGAACTAATGACGAGATATTGCAAACTAGTCGGACACAATTACCCAGACCACATATGTTCAAAATGCAACCAAGGTGATGACATAATTCCAGAAGTACAATTGGAATAAGCTGAGAAAAAGAAAATAAGGAAAAGATAGACATAAAAATATATGTAAATTAGTCATAATTATTGTCGGCCACATGTAAAAAGTAAAGGCCACTAAATAAAGTAGAAAATAGTATGTCGGCCATTTGGCCAAAGTTTATTTTGTTTTTTGTAAAAAAGTCATAAAGTAAATAGTGTCAGTATACTATTCATAAATAGTAACCATGAATAGTAAGAGTCAAGTTACTGTGTAAATAGTAAGAGTCAAGTAACTGTGTAAATAGTAAAGGCCAATCGTCCTTTAGCAAGGATGAAAGGTCATTATGTATGTCTATATAAAGGGCATTTGCCTTCATTAATAAAACATCCTTCTCCCAACTCTCTATTCTCTTCCTCTCTTACAATATAATCGCTTCCACCCCACATTGGTATCAGAGCTAGTTAATTAAATAAATATGAAAAACAAATCAACTATGTCGGAAGATCTACAAAAACAGGTATACCATTTTATATTCATGAGTAGCTAAATTAGTTTATTCCTGAAAATCTCTTATTAATTATAATTGTTTATCATGTCTGAATAATGTTCTAATAACCATCTTTAGCAAGTTTGCTACAGAAATATTCTTGAATAAGTATGCCCAGACTATGCCATCCTAAGGTTGAAACCGGTAGGCAGAGAAGGCCGTTTAAGGGGAGTAAACAAAGTTGAGGCACTGTTAGGGTAACTAATCAAAGAAAAAAGCTATAGTAGTGACCAGACGAGATGATTATTAAATCATTATTTTTGCATAATAAGCAAGTATAATTTATTAAGAGGTTGGAAGGAATAAAATTTTAGTGAAAAATGAAAATAATAAAAATGGAAACATACCTATTAAACGATGATGTTGATTATAAGATATTATTATTCTATATATTAAAAAGTCTTAATACAGATATAAAAAGAGAAATTTATAATAAATTAGTAACATATGAAATAATAGAAATAACAACCCAAAGTTGGACTGAATTAACCATACAATGTATAGAAGATGAACTTTATTTTGACATATATGATTTATATGATGATTTAGATATTGGAGATTAAATATGACTGAACACTGGCTAAGACGATATGGAAAAAATTACAGGTTAAAAAGGATTAGATATCCAGATAAATTAAGTAAGCTTTTTAAAATATTATATAAAAATTATGATAGATAAAAATAAAAATACTAAAATAACAAAAACTAAGATAGACAAAAAAGTACTGAAAAATATGGAAAAAATTAAAATCCTTATATATAGAATATCAATTATCACAACTAGTCAAAACAGATAATGATAAAAAAGACCATTTGATAAATATAATTTCAAAAACAGAATACAAATATGTTTGCTATTTGAAGAAACAATATGAACGAAGAAAAATATAAACAACAATTAATAGAAAAAATAATGGAACAAATAACGGAAAAAGAACAAGAGTTACAACATAGAAAAAGAAGGTTAGAAGAAAATATATTAGCAGGAGTATGTAATAAATCAATACTAGCACAAAGAAAAGATATATTAATGGTAGAATTAGAATTAGATTGTCTTTAATATGAATTACAACATAATATAATACATAGATCATAATGAACAAAGAAGAGTTTGCGGTAGACGAAAAAACATATGAAAACCAAGATGGAATGATAATAAAAATAGTATTTTCAAATTTAGGAAGAAGATACAAGAAAATAGGAAATAACTTATATTTAATGCTAGAAAAAGAAACAGCAAAATTAGAAGATAGTCTAACAGCTATGGTAAGAATAACAAAAGAAAATGAAGAAATAGATAAATCAAGAGAAATTGAAAAAATAAAACGCATAAGCAAAACAAGAAGTACAACATCTAGAAGAAATAAAAATACAAGAATAAGTGAATTAGAAAAAGAATTAGCTAGGTTAAAATTATTATATGAAAATAAACAAAAAGAAAAAGATAAAGAGCTAGAATTAACAAATGAAATAAAACAAATGGAACAAAAATTAAATGAAGATCTAAAAGAAGATATTGAAGTAAATGAAATAGATGGAAATGAAAATGACCAACAATCTAAATAAGTGATATAAGTGAAACATATACAGAAATTTTAGCACAAATAAATAAACCTAAAAATTAGAAATAAACACAGAGATATGGATAGGCCTAGTACGTCAAGAGTTAAAACCCCAGATAATAGTCCCAGAAATAGTCCTAGAGTTAGTCCTAGGAGGACACCACCAACTTATTATACAGAAAGCTATCAACAATCAGATAGAAATAATGCAATATGGAACAATAGACTAAATAAAAATTGGACACCTAAACCAAAGAAATGAACAATACAATTTCTTAGATTTAGATTGTGTAGCAGATACAAATAAAGCAATATTATTATGGATAGGAAATATGTCTAAACAGTTAATAGATAACAAAATAGAAACAGAAAAAACACCAAGATACATAGAAAGAACATTTGTAGGAACGACAAGATTATGGATAGAAAATCTACCCCCAGAAAGTTTAGAAGTACTTAGGAATGATAAGAAAATAGATGGATCCGCATCAGCAACAAATATAGATATACTAGATAAATATGAATCGGCAATAAGAAGTGAATTTGGAGGTATGACTACAGATATAAGAGAACAAAATAGAGAAAGAATAATAAATAGACAACTAATGACAAAGTTAGCTATATGTAAAATGTGTTATTTAGAAGAATATACTTACATTTAAAGAATATTATTACAAAGCTAAATACAATTTAGACGAAGCAAAAGAAATAAGAAAACAATATTATACAAAATTACCGTAACCATTTAGTACAAACGTAATAAAGGATTGGAATAATGAAGGAATGGTAGATACTTTAGGATCTAGAATAAAATTTTTAAATCAATGGTTCATACAACTATGTGAAAACCAAAAAGAAAAATTAAAAATGGAAAAAGTACTAAATAAAAATTTATCATGTTGCAAAAATAAAATGGCACCACAATTTGGATGCACAACTAAAAAACAAAAATCTAAAAGATATAAAAATTATAGAAAAAAGAAATCTATATATAAATATAAACAACCAAGACGAAGGTATTATGTAAAAACTATAAAATAAAAAGAACATACAGACCAAAAAGAAAGATATCCCAATGTACTTGTTATAATTGTGGAAAGATAGGACACATAGCTAAAGATTGTAAATTACCCAAAAATCCAAAAAGAAAACAAATAGCAGAATTAATTATAGATGATGAAAAATATATGCAAATAGAATACATAGATTATGAATTAAGTGAAAATGATAGTATATATGAAGTATCAGATATAGAAAGTGAGAATGAAGAAGAAAATATTAATCTAGATAATAATGAAACAGATGAAGAAATATAATGTCTGAAAATGAAATAAAAATAATATCTAGGGAAGAATATCAAGATGAAGAATCATCAGAACAGAAAATTATATTTGATAACACGATATTTGAACAAATAAAAGGAAAAGAATTACATTTAAGTGTTGAAAAAGTACTAGAAATACCTATTTTAAGAAATTGGTTTAAAAGACAAAAAGAAGAATACTATGTAGTTAGTCAAAAAGAACATATCATAGATTGTAAATACACAAGAGGAAAAGCATATATACCTATAATAAATAAAAGAATGATAAACAAAGAAATACAAGATATAAAAGCTAAAACACCAATAAAATATGTGCATTTAGGAGGAACAGAAATATTAATAAAAGCCTGCTTTAGAGAAGGAATAGATACACCTATAGAAATATATTTAGCAGATGATAGAATTGTACACCCTATAGAAAAAAGCATAATTAGTGCAAGAAAAGGAAACTTAATATATCAAAAATTTAAATTTACGATAAGTGCTAATTATACAAGATCATTAATGTATAAAAATATAGATAGATCATTAGTTCTATATTGGAAAATATCCTAATAGAACTAGCACTGTGAAGTAAATTATTTACAAGAAGATGTAAAAATTTATATATATTAACAACAAAGCATAAGATAACAAAGCAAGAAATAAAATTAATAAAATAAAAATAGAAAATCCTTTTGAAAAAATAATTACTGTAATAGACAATAATGATTATAGTTATAAAGAAATTGATATAGAAGAAGATTTAGAAATAGTAAAAGAAAGATTAAGTACTTCAAGCGTACCAAATACATTGACAAGAGCTACATCATCAAGAATGAGTACATCTAAAAGAAAATATGAAATTCCACAAAGTTTGTTAGATAAAGAAGAAATAACACCATATCATTATTTCATAACAGAATAATGGATCAAAGAAAATATAAAATCTTAATAAATACAGGACAAGAAGAAAATTATATAACAAGAGAGTTAGTAATGTAAGAAGAAATTATAAGAACAGGACATACATGCCCTGGACTACCTAGTGAGATAGTGAACACGAATGAAGAAACAACAGAAAAAGAAATAATTATAGGAGGAATACCCTTAATAATACAATTCAAAATATACCAAGGAGATCATAATATTACATTAGGAATAAAATGGTTAGAAAAAGTTAAGCCATACAACATAGAAAATGAACAATTAACAATAACTTGTCAAAATAAGAAAATAATTATAAAAAGAACAAAATGATTAATGAAAATATTTATACTTGCAAAAATTATTGTAGAAGGATATCACAAATGTATATTATACACCTATGATAGATACAGGAGCGAAGCGAATATATGTAAGTATAATTGCTTGCGAAGATAAATGGGAAAAATTAAAAACACCTATGGTAGTAATTGGATTTAACAATGAAGGAAGTATGATTAAATACAAAGCAAAAATATAAAAATACAAATATGGGATAAAATACTAACAATAGAAGAAATGTATAATTTTGAATTTACTACAAAAGATATGTTATTAGGAATGCCATTTCTAGATAGATTTTATCCACATATAATAACAAAAACACATTGGTGGCTTACTACACCATGCGGAAATAAGATAGGAGCAAAAAGAGTAAATAATAAACAAAGAAAACCTATGGAATGGATAAAAGGAAGTGAAAAGATAAACCAAGAAATTGAAAATATAAATAATAAACAAATAACACAATTAGAAATTATTATATTTGATATAGACAAAGTTAAATTAATTAATGAACAACTAGAACAATTATATAGTGAAGATCCATTACGAGGATGGGAAAAACATAAAACAAAAGTAAAAATTGAATTAATAGATGAAAATAGCATAATAACCCAGAAACCATTAAAATATAACTTTGATGATCTAGAAGAATTTAAAATACATATAAATGAATTGTTAGAAAATAATTACATACAAAAAAGCAATAGTAAACATACAAGTCCAGCATTTATAGTTATAAAACATAGTGAACAAAAAAGAGGTAAAAGTAGAATGGTTATTGACTACAGAAATCTAAACGCTAAAACTAAAACATACAATTACCCAATACCAAATAAAATACTCAAAATAAGACAAATACAAGGATATAATTATTTCAAGAATTTGATCAGAATCAGGATTTTACCACCTAAAACTAGAAGAAGAATCTAAACAATTAACAAAGCATTCACAAGATCATGCAAGGTTTCTATGAATGGAACGTTTTACCTTTTGGATATAAAAATGCACAGGTAGATTCCAACATTTTATGGATAACTGTTTTAACCAAATTAGAAAACTCAGATTGTATATATAGATGACATATTGTTATATTCTAGAACACAAGATGAACATATAAGATTATTGGAAAAATTTATACATATAGTAAAAAATGCAGGTATAAGTTTGAGTAAAAGAAAAGCAGAAATTATGAAATCACAGATAGAATTTCTAGGAATACAAAAAGATAAAAATGGAATAAAAATGCAGACACATATAGAACAAAAAATAAATTACTATTGATGAAAATATAGATACAAAAAGAAATTACAATCCTTTCTAGGATTAGTAAATCGTAAGAGAATATATACCAAAATTAGCGTAACATCTAAAACCATTACATAAAAAACTTAAAAAAGATGTAGAATATCATTTTGACGATAAAGATAAAAAACACATAAGAAATATTAAGAATTTATGTAAAAAATTACCAAAACTATATTTTCCTGATGAAAATAAAACATTTACTTATATTGTTGAAACAGATTCAAGTGATCACAAGTTATGGAGGAGTTTTAAAATACAGATATGAAAAAGAAAAAATAGAACACCATTGTAGATATTATTCAGATCTTATACGTAACCACAAATAAAATGGGAAATAAATAGAAAAGAATTATTCGCATTATATAAATGTTTATTAGCATTTGAACCATATATTGTTTACAATAAATTTATTGTAAGAATGTATAATACAGGTAAAATGGTGGATAACAAAAAAATTAGAAGATTCAAGCATACAACGAAAGAAATAAGGAGATTAGTATTAAATATATTAAATTTTACATTTACAATTGAAGTAATTAAGACTGACAAAAATCTTGTTGCAGACTACCTATCAAGAAAAAGGAACCCAAATCGAACCAGATACAATGGAAGAGATACTCAAAGCTATTACTACACTTTCTGCGAAAGTAGGAAGTATGGATAAAGAGCTACAAAACATAAGTCAAGACATGACTATAAATATGCAGAGCTATGTCAATCGGAAGACATAAAAATTCCAGAGCTAAAAGGAGACGTTGGGAAACTCCTTAAAACCCATGATATTACCGATGCCGCAGTACAAGCAAAAAGCTATGGAGAAACCTACACCAAAAACATAAACCTAAATAGCATATTTACCAAACCATTTACTCCAAAGATACGAGATAATAGATGCTTCAACACCACAAACATCTACCTATGCAAATTAGTCTGCATAAAGAGAAGAAAACATACAGCCATATATCCCGAACATATATTGAAAACCTATACAAGCTACAAAACTTTTTAAATCAAAAACCCAAATCTACCACAACATTAGAAAAAACCCAAGACTACCTAACCCAAAAACTACAAGGCTATAACAACTTAATTGCACAACCAAAAACTAATCCAAACCTAGTTAAAACTTGTTATAACTATGGATTATTAAATACTGATCTATACATATACAGTGAAGAGATAAGTGGAATCCCAGAGGTCCACAAAGCATTTTTAATATATAAAAGATAACAAAAGGAAACTTATTTTTCATAAGATTCTACACAAAGACCAAAGAGAGATACTCTATGATGAAATAAAGCCAATGATCCAGATAGTCAAAATTGGGCTAACACGAGAAATGATAATCCCGTAAGATATAGGCCAACAAACAGAGATAACAAGAGTTGAGATACCCGCTTTCTATGCCAATAAAAGGATAATTGGATTATCAACTATTATACAAGAGCTAGCAAATAACTATCTACAAGGCAACGCCATATGGAGCTACTATTCGAGAGACCACTTAATGATATATGCCAATTCGAAAGAAATAAGACAAGCAGATATGGAAGAAGTCCAAAAATGGATTTTGACCCTGTTAAAACCAGAAGCTACGCCAACAACTAGAGCAATAAAGCAAGGATTCATATCCGAAGAACTAATGACGAGATATTGCAAACTAGTCGGACACAATTACCCAGACCACATATGTTCAAAATGCAACCAAGGTGATGACATAATTCCAGAAGTAAAATTGGAATAAGCTGAGAAAAAGAAAATAAGGAAAAGATAGACATAAAAATATATGTAAATTAGTCATAATTATTGTCGGCCACATGTAAAAAGTAAAGGCCACTAAATAAAGTAGAAAATAGTATGTCGGCCATTTGGCCAAAGTTTATTTTGTTTTTTGTAAAAAAGTCATAAAGTAAATAGTGTCAGTATACTATTCATAAATAGTAACCATGAATAGTAAGAGTCAAGTTCTTTGTGTAAATAGTAAGAGTCAACCAACTGTGTAACTCGTAAAGGCCAATCGTCCTTTAGCAAGGATGAAAGGTCATTATGTATGTCTATATAAAGGGCATTTGCCTTCATTAATAAAACATCCTTCTCCCAACTCTCTATTCTCTTCCTCTCTTACAATATAATCGCTTCCACCCCACATTTTCATCTTCTATACTTTGTATGGTTAATTCAGTCCAACTTTGGGTTGTTATTTCTATTATTTCATATGTTACTAATTTATTATAAATTTCTCTTTTTATATCTGTATTAAGACTTTTTAATATATAGAATAATAATATCTTATAATCAACATCATCGTTTAATAGGTATGTTTCTATTTTGTGATATTATTCCCTCATTTTAGGGTTGTAGTACATAATTATTTCAAGTATGTTGGGATAAGTATTACTCGTTGAGATAGTAAGCATGTTTGGGTTGATGATATTACTTGCTTGACTTTGCATTAGGCCCTTAAAGGGGTAACTTGGTATAATTTTATAAAAATTACCATTTAGAATGTTGTGTTTATTTATGTGAATAAGATCTCTTACCTAGTACATGTGAAGTACTAACCCCATTTCTTCCCTTTTGCCCAAACTTTTTAGGTTCCGGTAGTTGATAAGTTTGCGGAGGTGACATTATTGAAGGCTTACATTCTTCCTTTCACCCATGTGGGGTAGGTCCTCATCTTTCGAGGGCAATGCCATTTTTGAGCTTTCCATTTGTTAAGATATTATTAACTCTATCATTTCTTTCCTTGTAATTTCATTATTGAACTTTCATATGACCTATACATGGTCTTTTTTAATTGATGTAAGGGATATGCCCATGTTGTGATATCCGTTTAAATGGTATGAGATGAGACAATCTGTCACGACCCAAATCCGGGCCGCGACTGGCACCCACATTTACCCTCCTATGTGAGCGAACCAACCAATTTAACCCTTATCGTGTCAATATATAACAACAGAAAGTAATGCGGAAGACTTAAACTCATTAATAAAACAATTCAAAACTATTATTATTATCCCCAAAATCTGGAAGTCATCATCACAAGAACATCTATCTCAAATTGCTAAACTAAAACTGTCTAAGAAGCTAAAACAACTACTAGCTAGTCCATGCCGGAAGTTCAAGGCATCAAGACTTGAAGAAGAAGACCCACCCAAGCTAGACGCATTAGCTCACCCCGAATTTCCGAAGGTAGTGAAGACGGCTAGATCTACTGTTGAGTTGAAGTTGACGAACGCTTGTCGCATTGCACAAATAACAAAGGAGAAAACATAAAAGTAGGGGGTCAAGATAACCACAAGTACCGAGTAGATATCATCGGCCAACTCAAAATAGGGAACAAAGTATATATCAATAATAATGTAAATCAACTACAATACTCAACATGTAGCAATAACAACATAAATTCATCAATAACTACAACCGAAGTTCACACATGAGGACTCAAGCCTCAATACCATACTCATTTGAGAATTAAGTTCATTAGATTGAGTATATTCATTATCTTTCAAGATTCATTATCTTTCTTCCTCTTGTGTCGATGCGACACTCCGCTCCTCTATTTCTATCCTGGTGCCTAACGTGGCACTCCGATCCTCATATACTATCCTGGTACTCGGACGGGGCACCCGATCCATATTCTATCCTGGTGTCGGAACGTGACACTCCGATCCTCATATTCATTCTATCCTGGTACCGGAACGTGGCACCCGATCCTCATATTCATTCTATCCTGGTACCGGAACGTGGCACCCGATCCTCATATTCATTCTACTCTTGTGTCGGTACGTGGCACCCGATCCTCATATTCATTCTATCCTGGTACCGGAACGTGGCACCCGATCCATATTCTATCCTGGTGTCGGAACGTGACACTCCGATCCTCATATTCATTCTATCCTGGTACCGGAACGTGGCACCCGATCCTCATATTCATTCTATCCTGGTACCGGAACGTGGCACCCGATCCTCATATTCATTCTATCCTGGTACCGGAACGTGGCACCCGATCCTCATATTCATTCTATCCTGGTACCGGAACGAGGCACCCGATCCCCTAATTCATCAAGCCTTCTTTCATACTAAGGCATCATCATTAACAAGTGAATTAGGGTTTTTATCAAGATTTGGGATTCAATAGCTTCATCATGCTTATTTATTCACAATTTCATAATCATATTCATGCAAGCATACAGTTTAAGCATATAGAAGGGTTCACAACACTATCAATACATATCATTCACTATTAAGAGTTTACTACGAATATCGTAAGAGAAACCATAACCTACCTCCACCGAAGAATTGGAATCAACAAGCAATTTCCCAAGCTTTGATATTCTTCTTCCTTGTTCGACTCTCTCTCTCTTTTCTTTTCTCTTTTCTTTATTCAACCCTCTTTCTTTTACCCTAATTCATATATAATTAAGAATGAAAGATGGTAATAATGACCCACTAATTAACTTAAGGTTACCTATTTTAACCCCCAAGTAATTAGATTTATTAATATTAACCCTCAAACTTTATATTTAAGGAAAGAATAGTCCAAAACGTCCCTTAAAACGTGGAAAGAAATCCAATTCTGACTAGGATTACGCGACCTGTGACGGGCCGTCGTGCCTGCGACGGTCCGTCACGCAGGTCGTCGCAGCCATTACTTCTTAAGTGGACTGTGACGGTCCGTCACCCCTGTGACGGTCCGTCACCCCTGTGACGGTCCGTCCTGCCGGTTCGTTACGGAGTTCAGAGAGTCGATTTTCAGTACCAAATTTCAGAATTCTAAGTATGCTGAAACGATGCACCCTCGACGGGCCGTCGTGCCTGTGACGGTCCGTCGCAGTGCCCGTGGTCTTGGCCAGTTTTTCCAGAATTAAATCTGCTGCTCAAAACGACTAAACAGGTCGTTACAATAGATACCAATTTACCCATCGTTCGTCCCCGAACGATCAAAAAAAGAAAAACAATGGCGAAAAGGAGTACCTGAATCTGTAAACAGATGTGGGTATTTTTCTTGCATATCTGCCTCCTTCTCCCAAGTAGCTTCTTCAACCGGTCGATTCTTCCATTGCACCTTGATGGATGCAATCTCTCTTGACCTCAACTTGCGAACTTCTCTATCTAAGATAGCAACAGGCTCCTCCTCATAAGACAAGTTTTCATCAAGCAAAACTGAATCCCAACGGATAATGTAATTTCCATCCCCATGATATCTTTTCAACATAGACACATGAAATACCGGATGCACTCCGGACAGCCCTGGAGGCAAGGCTAACTCATAAGACACCTCCCCTACTCGCTTAAGCACTTCAAATGGTCCAATAAACCTTGGACTTAGCTTACCCCTTTTTCCAAACCGCATCACCCCTTTCATGGGCGAAACTTTCAACAAGACTTGTTCACCCTCCATGAACTCTAAGTCTCTAACCTTTCGATCTGCATATTCTTTTTGCCTACTTTGCGCCGCTAGAAGCTTTTCTTGAATAGACTTCACTTTCTCTAATGAATCCCTCAAAAGATCGGTACCCCAAGGTCTAACCTCAAATGCATCAAACCAACCAATGGGAGACCTACATCTCCTCCCATACAATGCTTCAAATGGGGCCATATCAATGCTTGAGTGATAGCTATTATTGTACGAAAACTCCGCTAAGGGTAGGAAGCTATCCCAATGACCACCAAACTCTATCACACATGCACGAAGCATATCCTCCAACACTTGAATCGTTCGCTCAGGATCGACCATCGGTCCGAGGATGGAACGCAGATTAAGGTCCAACCTAGTACCCACCGCATGCAATGTTTTCCAGAACTTAGAAGTAAACTGCGTACCTCTATCTGATATGATGGATAGTGGAACCCCATGCAACCGAACAATTTCTGAGACATAGATTTTGGCTAACTTCTCTGCATTGTAAGTCACCTTGACCGGAACGAAATGAGCAGACTTAGTTAACCTATCAACAATCACCCAAATGGAGTCATACTTACCCAATGTCTTTGGAAGACCAACCACAAAGTCCATTGCAATCCTCTCCCACTTCCATTCAGGAATGGGCATTCTCTGAAGTGTTCCTCCGGGCCTCTGGTGTTCATACTTTACTTGTTGACAGTTTGGACACTTGGCAATAAAGTCAACAATATCATGCTTCATTCTACTCCACCAAAAGTGTTGCTTTAGGTCACGATACATCTTGGTTGCACCCGGATGTATAGAATACCCTGAACTATGAGCCTCTGTCAGAATAGTGTTGATCAAATCATCGACGCGGGGTACACATACCCTTCCCTTGATTCTCAAAGCACCTTCCTCATCGATTTGTGCTTCCTTAGCCTCCCCTCGCAATACTTTATCTTGGATTCTGCGCAGTTTCTCATCATCAAACTGCCTTCCCTTAATCTTGTCAAGAAAAGAAGATCTTGACTCCATACTAGCCAACAATCCTCCCTTCTCATTTACTTCTAACCTCATCAAGTCGTTAGCCAGAGTCTGAACCTCTCTAGCCAACGGGCGTCTAGAAGCTTGCAAGTGAGCTAGACTTCCCATGCTTCCCGCCTTTCTACTTAAAGCATCCGCTACAACATTCGCCTTCCCCGGATGATACAAAATAGTGATGTCGTAGTCCTTGATGGTTCCATCCATCTCCTCTGTCTCAAGTTCAAATCTTTCTGAGTAAAGACATACTGAAGGCTACGATGATCCGTGTAGACCTCACACTTAACCCCATATAAATAGTGTCTCCATTGCTTTAGTGCAAACACTACCGCGGCCAATTCCAAATCATGAGTTGGGTAGTTACGTTCATGCACCTTTAATTGCCTTGAAGCATAAGCAATCACACTCTTCTCTTGCATTAGTACTGCACCCAACCCAGAATAGGATGCATCACAATAAACAATGAAGTTCTTACCTTCCACGGGCAAGGTGAGAACTGCGATAGTCAATAGTCTTGAGCTTCAAAGCTTTCCTCACATTCGTCCGACCATACAAATGGAACATTCTGCTTAGTCAAGTTCGTCAATTGGGAAGCAATAGAAGAGAATCCCTTGACAAATCGGCGGTAGTAGCTAGCTAACCCAACAAAGCTCCTTATTTCTGACACATTAGTGGGTCTTACCCAATTCTTCACTGTTTCAATCTTAGAAGGATCCACCATCACTCCTTCCTTAGAAACCACGTGCCCCAAGAAGGACACTGCATCTAGCCAAAACTCACACTTAGAGAATTTGGCATAGAGCTTTTTCTCCCTCAACGTCTCCAATACCATTCTCAAATGCTCTTCATGTTCCTTCTTGCTCTTAGAGTATATCAGTATATCATCAATAAATACGATCACGAAGAGGTCCAAATATGGCTTAAAAATCCCGTTCATCAAGCTCATGAACGCAGCAGGGGCATTCGTAAGACCAAAAGACATCACCACAAATTCGTAATGCCCATACCTTGTTCGAAAAGCAGTCTTTGGCACATCCGTTGCTCGTATTTTCAATTGATGATAACCGGATCTCAAATCAATCTTAGAGAAGACACAAGCACCTTGTAACTGATCGAACAAGTCATCAATGCGAGGAAGAGGATACTTGTTCTTTATGGTTACCTTGTTTAGTTGTCTGTAGTCTATGCACATCCGAAAACTCCCATCCTTCTTCTTCACAAACAAAACCGGAGCACCTCAAGGAGATGCACTTGGTCTAATGAAGCCTTTGCTCAACAACTCTTGAAGTTGGGCCTTTAACTCTCTTAACTCCGCGGGAGCCATTCTATAAGGGGGTATAGAAATGGGGCGAGTACCCGGTTCAAGATCAATACAGAAGTCGATATCCCTATCTGGGGGCATACCAGGAAGATCTGCAGGGAACACATCCAGAAACTCACGGACCACCGAAACCGACTCAATCGAAGGTACTTGAACAGTGTCATCCTTAAGATGTGCCCAGAAAGCTAAACACCCTTTACTAACCATTTTCTTAGCACGAAGAAAGGATATGATACGCACCGGATTAGAAGTGTAGTCGCCCTCCCACACTAACGGATCTGCCCCAGGCTTGGCTAACGTCACCGTTTTAGCATTACAATCCAAAATTGCAAAATTCGGAAAGCCAAGTCATACCTGCACTACATCAAAATCACCCATTTCTAAGATAACCAAATCTACGTAAGTGTTGCTCCCCACAAAATTCACCAAACAAGACCTATACACTTTTTCAACTACCACAGACTCACCCACCGAGTAGAAACACGAATAGGCATATCAAGTAATTCACAATGTAGATTTAGACCATTAGCAAATGATGAAGATACATATGAAAACGTGGAGCCAGGGTCAAATAATATAGATGCCATGCAATCACAAACCAAAAGATTACCTGTGATAACAAAGATCGACGCCTCGCTTGAGATCTCCCAGGGAAAGCGTAACAATGGGCCCTATCGTTTGTCCGTCCATTGCCCCTACCATGTTGCGTAGTAGTGGCTCCGCTTTGCCCTTCACCTCTGCCGCTTTGGTGACCACCATTACCTCGGCCACCACGCCTCCGTAATAACGACCTCTACCATTACCACCCCTACCTCTAGCCAAATGGGGTTCTCAGAACTCTGGTTTGGACAATACCTCTTAATGTGTCCAATCTCTCCACACCCATAACATTCTCTGGGTTCACGCATCGGCCTCTCAGAGAAGTGTTGACCGTTCTGAGGTGGACCCCCAACTACAGTCTGTAGTGAAGACTGTATTGGTCGATTGGAGTGACCTCCGGAGTTCTGTCCTCTAGAATAAGAACCATTAAACTCACCTCCCCCTCTTCGAAACCTTTTTGATGTCGAAGTTGTGGTGAAGTCGTCTGGCTTCACTCCTTCCACTTCTATCACAAAGTCTACCACCTCTTGGAAGGATTTTGCCATAGCCGCTACCTGTAAGGCTGAAATCCGCAACTCTGATCTCAACCCCTTCACAAAACGGCGGATCCATTCTTGTGGACTGAAACAGAGTTGAGTGGCATACCTTGATAAAGCACGAAACTTAGCCTCATATGCGTTAACCGTCATTCTACCTTGCTCGAGACTTAAGAACTCATCCCTCTTCCTATCCCTCAAGGTCCGGGGGATATACTTTTCCATGAACAAACTCGAGAATGATTCCCAAGTCATAGGTGGTGCCTCTGTTGGTTGACACTCAACATGTGAACGCCACCACATTTTGGCGTTCCCTTGAAACTGATAGCTCACGAACTCGACACCAAACCTCTCTACTATACCCATCTTGTGTAGTAGCTCATGACAATCAACCGTAAAATCGTAGGCATCCTCTCGATTACGCACTTTAAAGACTGGAGGTTTCAATTTCAAGAACTTATCAAAAGTTCATGTTGATCATTTGTCATAATAGGCCCGATGGTCGACGTGGAAATGTGCCCATTCCCAATGGTGCATCCATGCGAGAAGCCATAGTAGCCGCATGTCGCACCTCTGAAACCGGAGGTGTTGGTGCGAAACCACTGGAGGTGCTGGCCGCGTGATCGATAACCCGCTAAGATAAGCGTAACACGATTGATCATCTCTGGGGTAGGTTGGGGTGGCATTTCCTCATTCGGCACTTGTTCCTTCTCCCCACCCTCCCCTTCTCTTATCACCTCTTCAGTCGGTGGAGGTGTCACCGCCCTAGTATCAGATGGGCTAGGGGCTCGGCCTCTTCGTCTGAAGGGCGTCCTCCCACGACCTCTACCACGGCCTCTTGCCGTTGTTGTTGTTGGCCTTGATCGTGGCTCTAGTTCTAACCATCTGAAATAGAGTGAAGATGGTCGATACCACCAGATCGCCTAGATACCAATTGGACTCAAGTAGTAGCACGAAAGAAAGAATGAAAGAGTGAAATTTTCCTAAAGTCTTGTAGCCTCTCAAGGAAAAGTAAAGGCATCCCCCTACCGTTCCTTAAGACTCTACTAGACCTGTTCTTGTGTGATGAGACCAACGAACCTAATGCTCTGATACCAAGTTTGTCACGACCCAAATCCGGGCCGCGACTGGCACCCACATTTACCCTCCTATGTGAGCGAACCAACCAATTTAACCCTTATCGTGTCAATATATAACAACAAAAAGTAATGCGGAAGACTTAAACTCATTAATAAAACAATTCAAAACTATTATTATTATCCCCAAAATCTGGAAGTCATCATCACAAGAACATCTATCTCAAATTGCTAAACTAAAACTGTCTAAGAAGCTAAAACAACTACTAGCTAGTCCATGCCGGAAGTTCAAGGCATCAAGACTTGAAGAAGAAGACCAGTCAAGCTAGACGCATTAGCTCACCCCAATTTCCGAAGGTAGTGAAGACTGCTAGATCTATCGTTGAGTTGAAGTTGACGGAACGCTTGTCGCATTGCACAAATAACAAAGGAGAAAACATAAAAGTAGAAGTCGATTACAACCACAAGTCTTGAGTAGATATCATCGGCCAACTCAAAATAGGGAACAAGATATATCAATAATAATGTAAATCAACTACAATACTCAACATGTAGCAATAACAACATAAATTCATCAATAACTACAACCGAAGTTCACACTAGGACTCAAGCCTCAATACCATACCCATTTGAGAATTAAGTTCATTAGATTGAGTATATTCATTATCTTTCAAGATTCATTATCTTTCTTCCTCTTGTGTCGGCACGTGACACTCCGCCTCTATTTCTATCCTGGTGCCTAACGTGGCACTCCGATCCTCATATACTATCCTGGTACCGAACGTGGCACCCGATCCATATTCTATCCTGGTGTCGGAACGTGACACTCCGATCCTCATATTCATTCTATCCTGGTACCGAACGTGGCACCCGATCCTCATATTCATTCTATCCTGGTACCGAACGTGGCGCTCGATCCTCATATTCATTCTATCCTTGTACCAGAACGTGGCACCCGATCCTCATATTCNTTCTATCCTGGTACCGGAACGTGGCCTCCGATCCCCTAATTCATCAAGCCTTCTTTCATACTAAGGCATCATCATTAACAAGTGAATTAGGTTTTTATCAAGATTTGGGATTCAATAGCTTCATCATGCTTATTTATTCACAATTTCATAATCATATTCATGCAAGCATACAGTTTAAGCATATAGAAGGGTTCACAACACTATCAATACATATCATTCACTATTAAGAGTTTACTACGAATATCGTAAGAGAAACCATAACCTACCTCCAATCAAGAATTGGAATCAACAAGCAATTTCCCAAGCTTTGATATTCTTCTTCCTTGTTCGACTCTCTCTCTTTTCTTTTCTTTTCTTTCTTCAACCCTCTTTCTTTTACCCTAATTCATATATAATTAAGAATGAAAGATGGTAATAATGACCCACTAATTAACTTAAGGTTACCTATTTTAACCCCCAAGTAATTAGATTTATTAATATTAACCCTCAAACTTTATATTTAAGGAAAGAATAGTCCAAAACGTCCCTTAAAACGTGGAAAGAAATCCAATTCTGACTAGGATTACGCGACCTGTGACGGGCCGTCGTGCCTGCGACGGTCCGTCACGCAGGTCGTCGCAGCCATTACTTAAGTGGATCAGACGGTCCGTCACCTGTGACGGTCCGTCACCCCTGCGGACGGTCCGTCACCCCTGCGGACGGTCCGTCCGCCGTTCGTTACGGAGTTCAGAGAGTCGATTTTCAGTACCAAATTTCAGAATTCTAAGTATGCTGAAACGATGCACCCTCGACGGGCCGTCGTGCCTGTGACGGTCCGTCGCAGTGCCCGTGGTCTTGGCCAGTTTTTCCAGAATTAAATCTGCTGCTCAAAACGACTAAACAGGTCGTTACACAATCATTGAGAATATTTTTACGTTCTTATATATGTATGTGCAATAAAAGTATAAGGCTATGTAACTGTAACGACCTGTTTAGTCGTTTTAGAGCAGCAGAACAAATTCTGGAAAAACTGGCTGAAACCACGGACCCAACGACGGACCGTCGCAGGCTCGACGGACCGTCGTGGGTGTTCCGTCCCATGACACTTAGAATTTTTAATTTGGGTACTGAAAATCGACTCTCTCAACTTCGTAACGAAATGGCAGAACGGACCGTGACACCCACGACGAACCGTCGTGAGTCCCGTTGCAAAACACTTCAACTTTTGAGAAATTGGTGCAAGAAAACGAGTTTCTGACCGTCATGACGGAGGGCCAGGGCGGACCGTCACGGGGTGACGGCCGTCGCACCACCTGAAAATCGGGAGGAGGCGACGGCCATCGTGACGGACCGTCGCAGCACGACGCCCGTCACAGCTGCACAATCCCGGCAGTTTAGGATTTCTCCCCACGTTTTAAGGGTCGTTTTTGACTATTCTTTCCTTAATTATAAAGATTGAGGGTTTATATTAATAAGTCTAATTACTTAGGGGTTAAAAGAGGTAACCTTAAGTTAATTAGGGGGTTTTATTTTCCTCTTTTATTCTTAATTATACAATAATTAGGGTAAAGGAAAGAGGGTTTGAATAAAACAAAGAGAAAGAACAAGAGAGAAAAGGGAGAAACGAATTGAGAGAGCAGTCGATCAAAGGGAAAAAGGGTGTCAACGCTTGGAATTCTTGCTTGTTGATTTCAATTCTTCGGTGGAGGTAGGTTATGGTTTATGTTACGATATTCGTAGTGAAACTCTTAATAGTGAATATTATGTGTTGATATTATTGTAAACCCTACTATGTGCTTAAGTTGTATGCTTGCATGAATATGAATGTGAAATTGTGATGAATTAACAAAGCATGATGAAGCTATTGAATCCCAAATCTTGAAAGAACCCTAATTCGCTTGATATATTATATAATGAGAATGATGATGCCTTAGTATGAAAGAAGGCTTGATATATTATATAATGAGAATGATGATGCCTTAGTATGAAAGAAGGCTTGATATATTATATAATGAGAATGATGATGCCTTAGTGTAAAAGAAGGCTTGATGAATTAGGGATCGGGTGCCACGTTCCTGCATCAGGATAGAATGAATATGAGGATCGGGTGCCACGTTCGGTACCAGGATAGAATGAATATGAGGATCGGAGTGTCACGCCCGACACCAGGATAGAATATGGATCGGGTGCCACGCTCCTACCAGGATAGTATATGAGGATCGGAGTGCCACGTTCCGGCACCAGGATAGAAATAGAGGAGCGGAGTGTCACGTACCGACACAAGAGGAAGAAAGATAATGAATCTTGAAAGATAATGAATATACTCAATCTAATGAACTTAATTCCCAAATGAGTATGGTATTGAGGCTTGAGTCCTCATGTGTGAACTCGGTTGTAGTTATTGATGAATTTATGTTGTTATTGCTACACGTTGAGTATTGTAGTTGATTTACATCATTATTGATATATACTGTTCCCTATTTTGAGTTGGCCGATGATATCTACTCAGTACTTGTGGTTGTACTGACCCCCTACTTTTATGTTTTCTCCTTTGTTATTTGTGCAATGCAGCAAACGTTCCGTCAACTTCAACTCAACAGTAGATCTAGCCAGTCTTCACTTCATCGGAAATTCAGGGTGAGCTAATGCGTTTAGCTTGGACTGGGTCTTCTTCTTCAAGTCTTGATGCCTTGAACTTCCGGCATGGACTAGCTAGTATTTGTTTTAGCTTCTTAGACATTCCTAGTTTAGTAATTTGAGATAGATGTTCTTGTGATGATGACTTTCAGATTTTGGGGATATTAATAATAGTTTTGAATTGTTTTATTAATGAGTTAAGTCTTCCGCATTACTTATGATGATATTACATTGAAATGTTAAGGTTTAGATTGGTTGGTTCGCTCACATAGGAGGGTAAATGTGGGTGCCAGTCGCGGCCCGGATTTGGGTCGTGACAAAACTTGGTATCAGAGCATTAGGTTCGTTGGTCTCATCACACAAGAACAGGTCTAGTAGAGTCTTAAGGAACGGTAGGGGGACGCCTTTACTTTTCCTTGAGAGGCTACAAGACTTTAGGAAAATTTCACTCTTTCATTCTTTCTTTCGTGCTACTACTTGAGTCCAATTGGTATCTAGGCGATACGACCGTATCGACCATCTTCACTCTATTTCGCAGATGGTTAGAACTAGAGCCACGACACGCCAACAACAACACCGGCAAGACAAGAAACGTCTGAGCCAGCCACCGGGCCGTGGGCTCGAGGGGAGAACAACGGCAAGAGGTCGTGGTAGAGGTCGTGGGAGGACGTCCTCTAGAGGAAGAGGACGAGCACCTAGCCCATCCGATACTAGGGCGGTGACTCCTCCACCGATCAAGAGGTGATAAGAGAAGGGGAGGATGGGGTGAATGAGCAAGTGCACGAGGAAATGCCACCTCAACCTACCCCAGAGATGATCAATCGTGTTCTCGCTTATCTTAGCGGGTTATCCGATCACGGCCAGGCACCTCCAGGGGTTTCGCACCAACACCTCCGGTTTTGAGGTACGACATGCGGCTACTATGGCTCCCCGCATGGATGCACCATTGGGAATGGGCACATTTCCACGTCTGACTACTGGGCCTATTATGACAAACGATCAACATGAACTTTTCAGTAAGTTCTTGAAATTGAAACCTCCAGTCTTTAAGGGTGCAGAATCAGAGGATGCCTACGATTTTCTGGTTGATTGTCATGAGCTACTACACAAGATGGGTATAGTAGAGAGGTTTGGTGTCGAGTTCGTGAGCTATCAGTTTCAAGGGAACGCCAAAATGTGGTGGCGTTCACATGTTGAGTGTCAACCAACAGAGGCACCACCTATGACTTGGGAATCATTCTCGAGTTTGTTCATGGAAAAGTATATCCCCCGGACCTTGAGGGATAGGAAGAGGGATGAGTTCTTGAGTCTGGAGCAAGGTAGAATGACGGTAAATGCATACGAGGCTAAATTTCGCGCACTATCCAGATACGCCACCCAACTCTATTTCAGTCCACAAGAACGGATCCGCCGTTTTGTGAAGGGATTGAGGGCAGAATTGTGGATTTCAGCCTTGCAGATAGCGGCAACAGCAACATCCTTCCAAGAGGTGGTAGACTTTGTGATAGAGGTGGAAGGAGTGAAACCGGATGACTTCACCACCACGTCTACATTGAAGAGGTTTCGAAGGGGAGGTGAGTTTAATGGTTCTTATTCTAGAGGACAGAACTCCGGAGGTCACTCCAATCGACCAATACAGTCTTCACTACAGACTGTAGTTGGGGGTCCACCTCAGAACGGTCAGCACTTCTCTGAGAGGCCGATGCGTGAACCCAGAGAATGTTATGGGTGTGGAGAGATTGGACACATTAAGAGGTATTGTCCAAACCAGAGTTACAAAGCCCCACTGGCTAGAGGTAGGGGTGGTAATGGTAGAGGTCGTTATTCCGGAGGGCGTGGTGGCCGAGGTAATGGTGGTCACCAAAACGGCAGAGGTGAAGGGCAAAACGGAGCCACTACTACGCAACATGGTAGGGGCAATGGACAAACAAACGATAGGGCCCATTGTTACGCTTTCCCTGGGAGATCTGAAGCGGAGGCGTCTGATGCTGTCATCACAGGTAACCTTTTGATTTGTGATTGCATGGCATCTATATTATTTGACCCTGGCTCCACGTTTTCATATGTATCTTCATCATTTGCTAATGGTCTAAATCTACATTGTGAATTACTTGATATGCCTATTCGTGTTTCTACTCCGGTGGGTGAGTCTGTGGTAGTTGAAAAAGTGTATAGGTCTTGTTTGGTGAATTTTGTGGGGAGCAACACTTACGTAGATTTGGTTATCTTAGAAATGGGTGATTTTGATGTAATTCTGGTATGACTTGGCTTTCTCCGAATTTTGCAATTTTGGATTGTAATGCTAAAGCGGTGACGTTAGCCAAGCCTGGGCAGATCCGTTAGTGTGGGAGGGCGACTACACTTCCAATCCGGCGTATTATCTCCTTTCTTGGTGCTCGTAAGATGGTTAGTAAGGGTTGTTTAGCTTTCTTAGCACATCTTAGGGATGACACCATCCAAGTACCCTCAATCGAATCAGTTTCGGTAGTTCGAGAATTTTTGGATGTGTTCCCTGCAGATCTTCCTGGTATGCCACCAGATAGGGATATTGACTTCTGCATTGATCTTGAACCGGGTACTCGCCCCATTTCTATACCCCCGTATAGAATGGCTCCCGCCAAATTAAGAGAGTTAAAGGCTCAACTTCAAGAGTTGTTGAGCAAGGGCTTCATTAGACCAAGTGCATCTCCTTGGGGTGCTCCGGTCTTGTTTGTGAAGAAGAAGGATGGGAGTTCTCGGATGTGCATAGACTACGCATAACCAATAAGGTAACTATCAAGAACAAGTATCCTCTTCCTCGCATTGATGACTTGTTCGATCAACTACAAGGTGCTTGTGTCTTCTCTAAGATTGACTTGAGATCCGGTTATCATCAATTGAAAATACGGGCAACGGATGTACCAAAGACTGCTTTTCGAACTAGATATGGACATTACGAATTTGTGGTGATGTCTTTTGGTCTTACGAATGCCCTCGCCGTTCATGAGCTTGATGAACGGGATCTTTAAGCCATATTTGGACCTTTTCGTGATCGTATTTATTGATGATATATTGGTATACTCAAGAGCAAGAAGGAACATGAAGAGCATTTGAGAATGTTATTGGAAATGTTGAGGAGAGAAAAGCTTTATGCCAAGTTCTCTAAGTGTGAGTTTTGGCTAGATGCGGTGTCCTTCTTGGGGCACGTAGTTTCTAAGGATGGAGTGATGGTAGATCCATCTAAGATTGAGACAGTGAAGAATTGGGTAAGACCCACTAATGTATCAGAAATAAGGAGCTTTGTTGGGTTAGCTAGCTACTACCGCAGATTTGTCAAGGGATTCTCTTCTATTGCTTCCCAATTGACGAACTTGACTAAGCAGAATGTTCCATTTGTATGGTCGGATGAGTGTGAGGAAAGCTTTCAAAAGCTCAAGACTTTATTGACTACCGCACCCATTCTCACCTTGCCAGTGGAAGGTAAGGACTTCATTGTTTATTGTGATGCATCCTATTCTGGGTTGGGTGCAGTGCTAATGCAAGAGAAGAGTGTAATTGCTTATGCTTCGAGGCAATTAAAGGTGCATGAACGTAACTATCCGACCCATGATTTGGAGTTGGCCGCGGTAGTATTTGCACTAAAACAATGGAGACACTATTTATATGGGGTTAAGTGTGAGGTTTACACGGATCATCGTAGCCTTCAGTATGTCTTTACTCAGAAAGATTTGAACTTAAGACAGAGGAGATGGATGGAGTTACTAAAGGACTACGATATCACTATCTTGTATCATCCGGGAAAGGTGAATGTTGTAGCGGATGCTTTGAGTAGAAAGGCGGGAAGCATGGGAAGTCTAGCTCATTTGCAAGCTTCTAGACGCCCATTGGCTAGAGAAGTGCAGATTTTGGCTAATGACCTTATGAGGTTAGAAGTAAATGAGAAGGGAGGATTGTTAGCTAGTGTGGAGTCGAGATCTTCTTTTCTTGACAAGATTAAGGGAAAACAGTTTGATGATGAGAAACTAAGGCGAATCCGAGACAAAGTGTTGCAAGGAGAGGCTAAAGAAGCAACAATTGATGAGGAAGGTGTTTTGAGGATTAAGGGAAGGGTATGTGTACCCCGAGGTGATGATTTGATCAACACTATTCTGGCAGAAGCTCATAGCTCAAGGTATTCTATACATCCGGGTGCAACCAAGATGTATCGTGACCTAAAGCAACACTTTTGGTGGAGTAGAATGAAGCGTGATATTGTCGACTTTATTGTCAAGTGTCCAAACTGTCAACAAGTAAAGTATGAACACCAAAGGCCCGGAGGAACACTTCAGAGAATGCCCATTCCTGAATGGAAGTGGGAGAGAATTGCAATGGACTTTGTGGTTGGTCTTCCAAAGACATTGGGTAAGTATGACTCCATTTGGGTGGTTGTCGATAGGTTAACTAAGTCTGCTCATTTTATTCCGGTCAAGGTAACTTACAACGCAGAGAAGTTAGCCAAGATCTATATCTCAGAGATTGTTCGATTGCATGGAGTTCCACTCTCCATCATATCGGATAGAGGTACGCAGTTTACTTATAAGTTTTGGAGGACATTACATGCTGAATTGGGTACTAGGTTGGACCTTAGTACTGCATTTCACCCTCAGACCGATGGTCAGTCTGAGCGAACGATTCAAGTCTTGGAGGATATGCTTCGCGCATGTGTGATAGAGTTTGGTGGCCATTGTGATAGCTTCCTACCCTTAGCGGAGTTTTCGTACAATAATAGCTATCACTCAAGCATTCATATGGCCCCATTTGAAGCATTGTATGGGAGGAGATGTAGATCTCCCATTGGTTGGTTTGATGCATTTCAGGTTAGACCTTGGGGTACCAATCTTTTGAGGGATTCGATAGAGAAAGTGAAGTCTATTCAAGAAAAGCTTCTAGCGGCGCAAAGTAGACAAAAAGAATATGCAGATCGAAAGGTTAGAGACTTAGAGTTCATGGAGGGTGAACAAGTCTTGTTGAAAGTTTCACCAATGAAAGGGGTGATGCGGTTTGGTAAGAGAGGTAAGTTAAGTCCAAGGTATATTGGACCATTTGAAGTGCTTAAGCGAATAGGGGAGGTGGCTTATGAATTAGCCTTACCTCCAGGGCTGTCCGGAGTACATCCGGTATTTCATGTATCCATGTTGAAAAGATACCATGGAGATGGAAACTACATCATCCGTTGGGATTGATTACATTTGATAAGAACTTGACTTATGAAGAGGAACCGTTGCTATATTAGATAGGGAGGTTCGCAAGTTGAGGTCAAGAGAGATTGCATCCATCAAGGTGCAATGGAAGAATCGACCGGTTGAAGAGGCTACTTGGGAGAAGGAAGCGGATATGCACTAAAAATACCCACATCATTTCTGATTCGTACTCCTTTTCGCCACTGTTTTCTTCTTTTGATCGTTCGGGACGAACGATGGGTAAATTGGTATCTATTGTAACGACCTGTTTAGTCGCTTTAGAGCGATAGAACAAATTCGAAAAAGCGGCTGAAACCACGGACCCAACGACGGACCGTCGCAGCTCGACGGACCGTCGTGGGTGTTCCGTCCCATGACACTTAGAATTTTTAATTTGGGTACTGAAAATCGACTCTCGAACTTCAGAACGAAATGGCGTAACGGGACCGTGACACCCACGACGAACCGTCGTGAGTCCCGCTGCAAAACACTTCAACTTTTGAGAAATTGGTGCAAGAAAACGAAGTTTCGACCGTCATGACGGAGGGGCAGGACGGACCGTCACAGGGTGACGGCCGCCGCAGACCACCTGAAAAATCGAGGAGGCGACGGCCATCGTGACGACCGTCGCAGTACGACGGCCGTCACAGCTGCACAATCCCCGACACTTTAGGATTTCTCCCCACGTTTTAAGGGTCGTTTTTGACTATTCTTTCCTTAATTATAAAGATTGAGGGTTTATATTAATAAGTCTAATTACTTAGGGGTTAAAAGAGGTAACCTTAAGTTAATTAGGGGGTTTTATTGTCCTCTTTTATTCTTAATTATACAATAATTAGGGTAAAGGAAAGAGGGTTTGAATAAAACAAAGAGAAAGAACAAGAGAGAAAAGGGAGAAACGAATTGAGAGAGCAGTCGATCAAAGGGAAAAAGGGTGTCAACGCTTGGAATTCTTGCTTGTTGATTTCAATTCTTCGGTGGAGGTAGGTTATGGTTTATGTTACGATATTCGTAGTGAAACTCTTAATAGTGAATATTATGTGTTGATATTATTGTAAACCCTACTATGTGCTTAAGTTGTATGCTTGCATGAATATGAATGTGAATTTGTGATGAATTAACAAAGCATGATGAAGCTATTGAATCCCAAATCTTGAAAGAACCCTAATTCGCTTGATATATTATATAATGAGAATGATGATGCCTTAGTATGAAAGAAGGCTTGATATATTATATAATGAGAATGATGATGCCTTAGTATGAAAGAAGGCTTGATATATTATATAATGAGAATGATGATGCCTTAGTGTAAAAGAAGGCTTGATGAATTAGGGGATCGGGTGCCACGTTCCGGTACCAGGATAGAATGAATATGAGGATCGGGTGCCACGTTCCGGTACCAGGATAGAATGAATATGAGGATCGGAGTGTCACGTTCCGACACCAGGATAGAATATGGATCGGGTGCCACGTTCCGGTACCAGGATAGTATATGAGGATCGGAGTGCCACGTTAGGCACCAGGATAGAAATAGAGGAGCGGAGTGTCACGCACCGACACAAGAGGAAGAAAGATAATGAATCTTGAAAGATAATGAATATACTCAATCTAATGAACTTAATTCCCAAATGAGTATGGTATTGAGGCTTGAGTCCTCATGTGTGAACTCGGTTGTAGTTATTGATGAATTTATGTTGTTATTGCTACACGTTGAGTATTGTAGTTGATTTACATCATTATTGATATATCGTTCCCTATTTTGAGTTGGCCGATGATATCTACTCGATTACTTGTGGTTGTACCGACCCTACTTTTATGTTTTCTCCTTTGTTATTTGTGCAATGCAGCAAACGTTCCGTCAACTTCAACTCAACAGTAGATCTAGCCAGTCTTCACTTCATCGGAAATTCAGGGTGAGCTTATGCGTTTAGCTTGGACTGGGTCTTCTTCTTCAAGTCTTGATGCCTTGAACTTCCGGCATGGACTAGCTAGTATTTGTTTTAGCTTCTTAGACATTCCTAGTTTAGTAATTTGAGATAGATGTTCTTGTGATGATGACTTCCAGATTTTGGGGATATTAATAATAGTTTTGAATTGTTTTATTAATGAGTTAAGTCTTCCGCATTACTTATGATGATATTACATTGAAATGTTAAGGTTTAGATTGGTTGGTTCGCTCACATAGGAGGGTAAATGTGGGTGCCAGTCGCGGCCCGGATTTGGGTCGTGACAGTAACCTTCCAATACGAAGGGTATATTTATACTTGATACGAATATATATATATATATATATATATATATATATATATATATATATATATATATATATATTGTGTATGTAGAGATCAATGTAAAACTCCAAGTTGTGATGACTAAAATTTGAATTTTTTCCGCATTTTCAACATATGAATGTAATGACATGAAATTAAGACGCTAGTCTTAGTCCTTCAAAAGGACGATGACACTGGTTACATTTAGGGTGTAAACTCGGATGTGACATCAATTGATTAGTCTTTAATATTTGCGTTTTGGTATTGTGGTCTTCAGGTTTAGGATTTATGATAGGTTTAGGGTTAGGGTTTAGGTCGTTTTAGGTTTTAGAATTTGGGGTTAAGTATTTGTGTTGTAATATCTGTGGTTTAGTGTTCAATGTTATACTTACTCATCAAAATGTAGTACTGTATTTACCTTACACTATCTCTTGTCTGGTGGTTCATCTGAATGTGTAGTCATACATTGATCCAAGAGAGGGAGGATATCCAATCCCTTATTATAATCAATCATAACAAACTTGTTGCATGATTTCTTCCTCTTTTCTTGTTCCTGAACATTGTCATTGTTTTGTATCTTATTCTTTCTCCTTTTAAAAGCATCCCTTTTCCTGTTTACTTGGCTTATTTTTGCTTTGGGGTGATTTCTGGAGTAGTAGTAGCCACCTGTTTCCATTTATCTGTATTTTCCTCTTTTTCAGACTGTTGTTTTTCCTTATTACTTGTACAGTCTTTTTTTATGTTATCTCTGTTCTTAATTTTGTGGGGTTATTTATCCCCTTGTTCCTTCTTGTTCTGAGGACTATCAGAGGCTCTAAGGTCAGTCCTATAATCAACCAATCCCTCATGCAGAACATGAAGCAAACACCCCTCTTTGGTAACCCCATCCTGCAAGTTAGTGGTTTTCTCGTAACACCCCCCATCAATACCTCCAGCAACAGCTTCAGTTAAACCAACATCTACAAGACTAATATTAAGGGAATATGGGCTTGGGAGTATTGAGTTAATACGTGAGTTCTTTTTCTTAGTAGCAGTAGCATTTTGATTGCTTTGTTCCATATATTTGCTGAGATTGTTTCTAAAAGTTAGGACTTTAGGATTCCCTTGTTTTTATTAGTTGCATTGATATGCTGTTTCTCTAGTATCTTTATCCCCTTGTTAGCCTATTTCCAATAGTTCCTACATTTCCATATTAGAAAAGTAGTTTTGAGTTTGAAGATTTGATATTCCTGCTGTTTCTTGTGTATGGTGCTGGCTGTCATTGATTCTTTGCTTTTTAGGTGGGACAGGTCTCCAAACTGCTTTGGAGATGGTTTGTTCCTGATTTTTTTGTTGTTTCTTTTTTTTGTGTTTGCCACTGTTCTTGTTGTAAACTTGCTTTCTTACCTTGTTCCTTTTGGTTTGAGGTTTTCTTCCTTTATTGTTGTTTCGTACTCTGTTTGTTTGATTTTTTTGTGCTTCGTCCTTTCCATCTTCTCCGTTTTGTTGATTGTGTATTTGATTTGATAACCCTGTCATAGCCTCAAGGGTATAGTTTTCCTGGTCGTTGGATTTTCTATGATTGTTTTGTTCGTTGCTGTTTTTGTGAATTTTCTTCTCTTTCCTCTTTTTTAAATCCTCATACCTTAATTTAATTGTACAATCCTCATCGATATGTGCATGGTGTTTTCAATATGTGAAATAGTTGGGAATGAATTAATATTCAACCTTTAACCACCTCCTTATATTGAGGTTTGCATTCTTAAATCACAGCCAAACATAATTGGGTCTTGTTTGAGTAAGATCCACTTGAACTTTTACCCTCAAGTTGCTACCTCTAGTTCTTTGGGAAGATGGTGAGTCTTGGAAGAACACCTTCCCAATAGACTCCAAAATAGTCGTTAAGAGAACTTTGTTATAACAATGCCAAGTTTGGCAATGGATATCCATCAAAATAGGAACAATGGTGATTTCCTCTTAAGGGGTCAAATCAGGGGTCCATGTTTTTATTCTTATCACTTGACCTTCAATATTCATTCTATGTTAAGTATAAACTGTATGGTAGTCAAACTCAATATCAAGGTCGATATAAATATGTCTAGCATTGAATTGAGTGATATTTACACTTTTTGTGAGTTGAGTTTGTAAAATAAAGCTTTTTGTCACCAATTCCATTTTTGGCATCATATTGGTAAACTTTCCCACAAGAGTGTATTTACAAACCTCAACCAAATTCACATAATGGTCTTTCTCATAAGGAAGAACAAATGGAACTTGTCTTGTCGTATGTACAGGATAATTTTAATCAATACGTATTTCATTTTTTGACTAATTGTATCTCAACCATGCAGCAAAGGATTGCACCACAATATATGGTGCAGGTTCTGATTTTTTCATTTTTAGCATTGTTGTTAGCATTCTAAACATGCGGTTGAGAGTTAGGATTTCTAGAAGTTTTCTGAATCACATTTGTACCCTGCTTATTAACTATATCAAGTTGAGAGTTAGGCTCATACCTGAAGTAGTTGTTTGATATATTGGGGAAGTTTATGTGGTACTCCATAGTTGCTTGAATTAGTGAGTTTACAACTCTTTGGCTGTTGGTGTTTTTTGATCTTTCATTATGCTTCCCAAAAAAACCTTGAACCTATTCTTAGCCGTGTTGACTGGTTCCAACATTCCTTTGATCTTTTACTCCATGCTGCAATTCTTTGGCTGGTTGATCATGTTTTTGGCCTGTGTATGCTTGCATGTGCATCTGTACATTCCTATTCTCCTCACCTTTGTCATTTAGGTGGGATGTGATTTGCACAATACCTTCATTAAAAGAAGGAGTTATATAGGATGAATTACCTACTATACCAAATGAAAATTTCGATGAGTGAGTATCATTGGATGAGGTTGTTGTTTGCATACTCATGTTGTTTCTGTTAATGTCCTGTTGCACCATCGAATTCTCCTCTTGTTGTGTGTTGTTTTCATTTCCAATCATTGTTGCTTTAATTGATTGGGATGACTCAACAATTTTGTTTTGCTTGGCCTTTCGATAAGAGACTGAGGTCTCCCTTTCGCTTACATGTTTTTTTGTTGTAATCTTTAATATTGATCGATCCATATTGTTGAATTGTTCTCATTGTTGCTTTCCCCTTTGAATTGGTTGGAGATAGCTGTCAGATGAATGTTCTTAGGTTGAGAATCAATCCCCTTTAACAAGGTTCCATGAGTTCCAACGATTCGAGCTCTTTTTTCACCAAAGTTTTCCTCCCCGTCGATTCACCCGTCCATTTCACCTAAGATTTGGGTGAGATTGACCTCATCATTGGAGGAACAAACCTCAGTGTTCAAATCTTTTCCAATTTTAGTAGAATTCGATCGATTCTAAGTGTTTGTCTCTGGCGATGTAATTGCCATCCTTTAACCTCCGCCTCTCGATTCTTGCTTAATACGAAGGTGGAATTGGCTGATTTTTGGATATGTGGTAGATCGTCGTGCAAAGAATTCATCGTCATCGTTCTTTCTGCTCGGTTCCACCTAGAAATTCCTTGGAAATTTTTTTCTAGTTCTCTTTCGAACTCCCCTGCTAGCCTCGCAGTATTCATCGCATCTTTGACCTGCAATTTTGAGGAGCTCTGAGTTGGATCCTTGAGCGTGTTACACTTGGGTTTGTCTTTTCTGGTTAATGGTTTAGGGTTAGGCTTAGGGTTAGAGTTTGTTTTATTTAAGTTTTGGGTTTTGAGTTTAGAAATTGAGCTTTAATATCAATCGTTTAGTGTTTAATGTTTGGATTTTTTTATTTTGGGCTTTGTCTTTAGGAATTACGGTAGGGTAGGGTTAGGGTTTAGGTTGTTTTTTTAGGTTTTAGTGTTTTGGGTTAAGGATTTGAGTTGTAATATCTATAATTAAGTGCCTAGCGTTAGGCTTTTGGTTTGGGGTATAGTCTAAGGGTTCAGGATAGGGTTAAGGTTTGAGTATGTGTTAGCGATAGGGTTAGGGTTATGGTTTAGAACTTTTATTAGGTTTTAGGTTTTGGTATTTAGGATGTTTTATTAATAATATATTGTTTCGTATTTAATATTTGGGTTTTGTTATTTTGGGCTTGGGGTTTCGGTTAATTCTATATGGTTAGGGTTAGGGTTGAGGACATGGTTAGGGTTTTTTCGGTAATCAGGTTTGTTGTTCTAAATTTGAGATATAAACTCTACAATTTAGTGGTTAATGTTTATGTTTTTTTATTTTGGACTTTTTTTATGAAATTAGAGTTTAGAATTTAGGGTATAGGGTTAGGGTTAGGGTTAGGGTTAGAGTTGGGGTGTAGTTTTTGTTAGGTTTTATGGTTCACAGTTTATATTTAAGGTTTAAAACTTATTGTTTAGTATTTAATGCTTAGATTTTGGTATTTTAGACATAGGGTTTCTAGTTAATAGTTTAGAGTTAGGGTTAGGGTTAAATTTTGGGTTAGAGTTTGGACTATGGTTTTGGATTTTTTTAGGTTTTTGAATCTAGGGTTTAAGATTTGAGGTTCAATATCAATGGTTTAGTGTTTAATGTTTGAGTTTTGGTATTTTAGGCTTGGGGTTTAAGGTTTATGGTAGGGTTAGGGTTTAGGTTGCTTTTTAGGTGTTAGGGTTTGGGTTAACGATTTGAGTTGTAATATCTCTAGTTTAGTGTTAATGTTAGGATTTTTATATTTTGGTCTTTGGGTTTAAAGTTTAGGGTTTAATTTAAGGGTTTGTGTTAGGGATAGGGTTACGGTTAGGGTTTAGTGTATTTTTCTAGGTTTTAGTTTTTGGTGTGTAGGACTTTCGGTTAAAAATATATGGTTTAGTGTTTGATGTTTAGGTTTTTGTAATTTGGGGTTGGGCTTTTGGGTTATTAGTTTAGTGTTAGGGTTAAGGTTAAGGTTAGGGTTTTGGTTTGGGTTAGGGTTATGGTTAATATTTTTTTAGTTTTTTGGGGTTTGTGGTTTAGGATTTGAGGTATCAAATCTATGGTTTAATGTTTATTATAAGGGTTTTTTCGTATTTTGGACTTAGGTTTTGTTTTTGGACTTACGGTTTAGGGTTAGGGTGCAGTTTTTCTATATGGTTCAGGGTTTAATATATGAGATTTGAAATCTTTTATTTAGTGTTTAATGTTTGGGTTTTGGTATTTTGGTGTTAGGAATTTGGATTTTGTGGTTATAGATAGGGTTACGATTAAGGTTATGATTTGGGTTAGGGTTAGGGTTTTCGGTCCTTTTAGATGTTTTGGTTTAGGGTGTAGAATTTGAGTTTAATATCAATAGTTTAGTTTTTATTGATGATGTTTTTGTACATTTGTGTTGTGGTTTAGGATTTATGGTAGGGTTAGGGTTAGGGTAAATTTAATGGTTTGGGTTAGGGTTTAGGTTGTTTTTTAGATTTTAGGGTGAGGTTAAAGATTAGACTTATAACATTTATTGTTTCATGTTTAATGTTAGTGTTTTTGTAATTTGATCTTCGGGTTTAGGTTATATGATAGGTTTAGGTTTAGGGTTAGAGATGGGGTTAAGGTTGTTATTTAGGTTTTAGGGTTTGGGGTAAAAGATTTGTGATGTAATATATACGGTATAGTTTTTCATTTTAGTTTATGATATTTTTGGGTTTTAGTATAAGGTATAGGGTTTAGGGTTAGGGTTAGGGTTCGTGTTAGGGATAGGGTTAGGGTTATTGTTTATGTTTATTTTTTGTTTTAGGTTTTGAGATTTCGGATCTTTTGTTTAATGTAAATGGTTTGGTGTTAAATTTTTGGGATTTGGTACTTTGCGCTTATTTTTTAATACCCTTATTACCTTGGGCTTGGGGATTTTGGTTAATGGTTTAGGGTGACGGTTAGGGTTAGGGTTTGAGTTGCGGTAAAGGTAAGTGATTAGTTTTTTTATGTTTTAGGGTTTGTGGTTTAGGATTTGACATTTGAAATAAATGGTTTGGTGTTTAATGTTTGTGTTTTTGCATTTTGGAATTATGATTTTTTTAATTTAGGGTGTAGTGTTTGGGGTTAGGGTTAGGATTAGAGTTAGGGTGTAGGTTTCTTTTTTTAGGTTTCTTTGTTCACGGTCTAGCATTTAAGGTTTAAAATCTATAATTTACTATTTAATATTTGGGTTTTGATATTTTAGGCTTTGGGTTTTGGGTTTACGGTTTAGAATTAGGGTTACGGTAAGAATTTTTTATATTTATTTTTGTGTTTAGGGTTTAGGATTTAAGGTTTAATATTTATGGTTTTATGTTTAATATTTGGATTTTGGTATTTTGGGCATAGGGGTTTAGCATTTATGGTAGGGTTAGGATTAGGGCTTGAGTTTTAAGATCCATAGTTTAGTGTTTTATATTTGGGTTTGCAATTTTGGGCTTTGTGTTTAGGTTTTAGGGTTAGGTTTAAGGATAGGGTTAGGTTAGAGTCCGTGTTAGGGTTAGGGTTTAGTGTTTTTTTAAGGTTTTAGGTTTTGAGATTTAGTAAATTCAGTTTTTAATATATGGCTAAGTGTTTAATATTTGACTTTTGATATTTTTTGCTTGGGGTTTTGGGGTTAATGGCTTAGGGTTAGGATTTGGGTTAAGGTTAATGTTAGGGTTAGGGTTAGGGTTAATGTTAGGGTTAGGGTTAGGGTTTGGGTTAAGGTTAGGATTTAGTTATTGTTTGGGTTTTTGTATTTTGGACTTAGTTATTTTTAAGATAGGATTTAGGGTTAGCGTGTAGGTGTTTTTAAATAATGTTCAGTATTTAGCATTTAAAGTTTAAAATATTGTTAGCTATTTAATATTTTTATTTTTGTATTGTGGGTTAGGGTTTTGGGTTTATGTTTTAGAATTAGGGTTAGGGTTAGGGTTTTGAATTCTTTTAGATTTTTTGGTTTGGGGTGTAGAATTTGATGTTTAATATCAATGGTTTAGTGTATATGATTTGAGTTTTTGTATTTTTTTTCTTGGGGTTAGGGTATTTGTAGTGTTAGGGTTAGGATTAATGTTAGGGTTAGGGGGTAGGGTTAGGTTGTTTTTTAGGTTTTAGGGTTTGAGGATAAAGATATGAGGTAGGATAGGGTTAGGGTTAGGGTTCATTTTAGGGATATAGTTACAATTATCTTTTAGTTTTTCTTTGGTTTAAGGTTTTGGAATTTGGAATTTTTGGTTAAAAATAAATGGTTTAGTATTTAATGTTTGGGTTTTGGTAATTTGGGATTGGGTATGACTTTAATGGTTTAGAGTTATGGTTAGGGTTAAAATTAGGTTTAGGGTACGAGTTAGTGTTTAGGTTTCTTTTAGGTTTTAGGGTTTGAGATTTAAAATTAATTGTTTAGTTTTTAATGTTTGGAATTTCATATATTGGACTTATGGTTTTGTTTAGATTGGGGGTTTAGGGTTCAGGGTTTGGGTTAGGGTTAGGATAAGGATTATAGTGTATTTTTTCGGGTTTTTTTGTTAAGCGGCTAGAATTTGAGGTTTAAAATCTATGATTTAGTGTTTGATGTTTGGGTTTTGATATTTTGGGCATAGCGTTAAAAGTTTATGGTTTATATTTTGGGTTATTGTTAAAGAAAGGGTTAGGGTTTTTGTTTTTTCTAGGTTTTTGGGTTTAGGGATTAGGATTTGAGGTTTTGTATAAATGGTTTAGGGTTTAGCGTTTAGTGTTATGTTTAAGGTAAGGGTTAGGGTTTTGGCTTAATTTCTTTTTTGTTTTACGATTTGTTGTTTAGGATTTGAGGTTTAAGAAATATATTTTAGTTTTATTGTTTTAGTTTTAATAAATTGGACTTAGGTTTATAGTTTATGGTTTATTGTTAGGGTTAGGGTTAAGATTATGGTTAGCATGTTGGGTTTTTTTAAGTTTTATTGTTTAGGGTTGAGCATATGAGGTTTGAAATATATTATTTAGTTTGTAATATTTGGGTTTTGGTATTTTTGACTTAGGGTTTTTTTGTTTAGGGTTTATAGATAGGGTTACGTTTAAGGTTAGGGTTCTGATTAGGATTTTGGGTTCCTTTAGATTTTTGGGTTTAGGTTTTAGAATGTGAGGTTTAATATCAAAGGTTTAGATTTTTGGGTTTATGGTTTTTGTATTTTGGGCTTTGAGTTTAAGATTTATGTATGGGTAGGGTTAGGGTTAATGTTAGGGTTAGGGTTAGGGTTAGGGTTTAGGTTGTTTTAGGTTTTTGAGTTTGGGTTTTTGTATTTTTTGCTTTGAGTTTAGGGTATAGGGTTTAGGTTTAGGGTTAAGGATATGGTAACTATAACAACCCTAAAAATGAATATAATAAGTAATGTTTAGTGTCTCTAAAATGCTTACTATTAGACCGAGTTCACACGGATTGATGCGCATAGAACCAGACCTCATAAACCTTCCGACATCCAAGCCAACTAACTTGGGAAATTAGTTGAGCTAGGAATGGTTGGGTGCATTCATGTAGGGCTCCGGAATTTAATGATTTACCCGGATGAGTCTTTATCGGACTTAAAAAGGGGAAATCATAATATTGGAGAGTCTAGGGGTAAAATAATCTTTTCCAGGCTAATGGAAGTATCGTAATTATCCTAAATATGTAATTAAATAATAATTTAATATGGTGGAGGGTCATTTTTGGTATAAAGGGACGAAATTGGCCATTGGTCAAAACTTTCTCTTTCGAACCTAGGTGGGAGCAATGATTTAACATGATCATTTATATTGGAGAAAAAACTAAATTAATTAATTTTTAAATGCTGATTTTTTTTTTAAAAAAAAGAAAATCAGATTATTATTATTAATTAATTAATTAAAGGGGCTGTTTGGCTCAGCTCAACGTGAAGGGACCCATTTTCGCGAAGGGGGCGTCACAGGTGCGATCCTCGACGGAAGCGACGAAGGGAAGTAAGGTCCTTTCACGTGTGATTTAAATAAATAAGGATTTTACAGTTTAACAAAACCTTACTTTTACTAAGTCGAAAACTACAATCCTTAACCTAAGGAACAACTCACTTCTCACCTTTATCTTCTCTCTTTCACAATCAACTCTCTTACTTTGGCGTTGTGTCTAATAAAGAAGTACAAGAACAGAAAACACAATCAAAAGTTCTTCATACTTGGAGAATTCACACACCAAAAACATAGACAAAAACCTAACCAACAAATTCAAGCAAACAAAAAGGGTTGTCCGTGGAGTTTTGTGTTGATGTTTCGGGACATGGACATGAATTTGGAGAGTGTTTTGGACAGCAGGTCCTTTGTTGAACAAAACTAAAAAAAGGTATGGGTTTTTGTCTTGAACTCCTTTCTCCAAGAGAATTTCCATACCACGAATTCAAAAGATTTTGAAACTACGGTTGTTTCCCTTTTTGTTGAATATACTTAAATATGCGCCAAATAATTCATGAAACATCCTAATATCGAATGAACAAATGATGAGTACTAGGAGCTGAAAATAGTGAACAAATTTCAAGCATTTGGTAGGTTTGGTTCGGCCAATCAAAGTTGTATAAAATTCACTGAAAAATGAATGTAAAATAATTTAAATAACTAAGGATTTAACCTACGGGATAATTACATGAAAGCAAGAAAAAATCAAAAAAATATTAACACAAAAATGGATTGGAGGAGACTTAATTTCGAGCTTGCTTCAAATTGTAGTTACGACCAACTTCTAAAAAATGAACTTCATTTAAAATAATTTTTTTAAATGTGAGGTCATTGGGTATTGAACCCATTACCTCACCAAATAAAGATTTCATAAATATTTCGTGACTAAAATGCAAGGAAAAATAGATGTGGTGAGTGGAGATTGCACCCACAACCTCTTTAATGAATGAGCGAGTTAGGACAAAAATATAGAAGAAAATAAATGTGGAGAGTGGGTATTGAATCCACAAGCTCTTTGATAGGTGCAAAAGTTAAGAGATAAATAAAAAGAAAAATAATGAGCTTGTGGGAGATTGAACCCACAACATGTTTTCCTTAAAACAAAATAAAATAGCGAGGAGAAAAAGAAAGTAATATAATGGGGATTATGGGAATTGAACTGGGGTCTCTCAAATCTAAAAAATGCAATTATCAAGTTAAAAATAATATTAAGTGTTGTTAACAGGATTCTATATAAGGTTCCCTTGACAATTCCATATTGACACATAAATCATACGTCAATAAATATTTAATGAATGGTAGTTTTAAAGAACAAAATCAATATCTTGGAATATCTACAAGATGCAAAAGTCTTGTAACACATATTTTTTTATAAACATGAATCACTTAGATAAATTATGAATGAAGCCTCATGGCTTGTATGTGTGGACTCATAAGTCTGGCATACATTTAAAAGTAAGTGACCCTAAGATGTATGTGATAAAATTATGTAACCTTAGAAGGGTTAAGTAAGAGTGTGAAACACATTAAATGGCATTGTGCATTGATATATGATGAAATGAACATTCACGCGAAGTGGTGAGTAATTATTAAAAGAAAATGTATTAAAGTTAATTAATGAGTTGATAATTTGATAAGAGACTAATGTGACGGATGAGAGTAATCTCAAATGATCCTATGTAAATGTTACCAAAACGTACTCATCTATAAGAGTGTAAAGCTAATGAAGAGACTAGTTTATATGAACACTCTAATTAAAGCATTGAAGTTAATGCATACTGAATACTAATGATGACATGAGAAATCATCTAATGATCTATAATGTCCTCATTCTAAAAGTCAGCTTCCATGATGTACGAGTTGAATGTGATGGAAATTTATACTGAGAACCGATAGGATAGCCGTAAACGGTGATGCCTTCCTCCAGGAAGGGCGGAGGTTCACGTAACTCTCATGAGATGAGACTGCCTGACACATACCGGGTATGGGTCTCCTTTTATCTCATAGTCTTTGAACGTATATTGCAAATATAGGGATCTAGCAGGGTTTGACTCCCTATATGCACTAGCATGTTCGGGTCATGTTGGCCGGTGATTCCACCTCTTTTCAGTGTGGGGAAGGCACATGATTTTATAATGCTCATATCATCTATGTAGGTTAAGGTCAAAGATCGAAAAGAAAGAATGATGCCAACCTGAAATGATGCACATAATAAAAATGACTGATACCGAAGGTGTTAGGATAGGATAATCAAAAGATAAGCTATATTTAAGTAATAACACCAGGTTATTCTCGGTTATTGCACAACTAACCCGATGAGATTCTTAAAAAATAGATCCTAGGTATGACCGGTGGCTGCACTAGTTTATGAAAGAATGAAAATGAACTACGTATGAATGAATGAAGTAGACTATGTGTTTGTTAAAGAAGGCTCCCTAGTTGAGGTCCCATATGTTGAGCCCTCATTTTGGGAAGTCCTACTGTTAAGTCCATGATTCAAAGCTCTCATGACATGTGAAATAATGATTTGTACTATCAGATATGATATGTGTAGTACATTATGTGTTCTTCTACAAACGATAAGTATGATGATGCATGTTACTTTCATGGCATGACTTTCATAATCCAAAATTTGCAGTTCCACTGCCTTGACAGTCCATAATTCATATCGATATAGGAAAGAGCTCTTCTTAATCATACATATCCTTGGTGTGTGCTTTCATATACCCATACTTAGTGCAAGTATGTAATAATCCCATAAAACTCTACATTTTTAGGTGCAGGTGCAGGTGGACGTTAGAGCTTACAGGTTGATGCTGAAGGTATCAGACGTAAAGCATTCATCTGGATTTGATAGGACCTCATGATTTCGAGGATGATTGACAATTATATTCTATATTAGATGTAGGTTTGAGTTAGTGGAGTATATTCCACTTGCGTTTATTTAACATCTTATTTCAGACACTGTATTGGTGTCATTTTGGAGAGAATACACTTAATGTAGTATGGAACTACTTCTTTCATTTGATGATCTTAATATTAAATGGTTTATTGCGAACGTTTATGCGTGTAAGTGGAATGTCTTATATGAATGTTAAGTAACAAAATGTTCAAATTTAAACTAAAATTAACCTAGATAAAATAACGATTGCATGTGTAGGCTTCTCTGCGACTTCTAAGAGCTCAATGACGCCGTTATCATCTGGGGTCTAGAATCAGGTCGTGAAAATGTTTGATAAGAGCCCTAGGTTAAATTTCGAGGATAATATGTTCACATAAACCTGATTGAGTACTTTCTAAGTCATTTTAGTGAAGTGCACCACTATGCTGAATTAGAGATTGCATGATGCGTAGAAAAATTCCCTTTTTATGATCTTATCATGCCTTCAGTAATGTATGATTTCATGGTGTTAAGAGAGAATCTAATATCAAATCATGAGATTCAGAAAGATGAATAAGATGAGAAACGTAGGCTGAGAGATTGGAGAATCAACTTCAGGGGTAATGTTCCTCCCCATGCTCTAGTTGCTAGAATGGAGATTCCCTTTAACCCAACTCCGTTGAAAGATTGAGAAGTAAGGAAAACCTTGTTAAATAAATCAAAAACCATTACTTTAATATCTTAGGCTATGACAGCCCAGGCGGAGCAACAAGGTGTTCCTAGGGAGAACCCATCTGCCTGCACCATTGCTAACATGTTAAGGGACTTCACAAGGATAAGTCCTCCCATTTTCACTGGATCTACGATTTTAGAGGATCTCGAGGAGGAGTATAGTGAAACAATCATGCATGATAGCATGGACCTTTCCAGGCTTATGGTACATGTCCTTCACGTGAAAAAAAAGTAGGAAGAGGAAGCACACTAGGGCAGGGAACATGTCAAGGAAAGCTGAGGAGAATTTTTCAAGGAAGAGTACAATTGAAATAAGAGATAAGCCCAGTTTTATAGAGGGACTCTAAAACTGAAATCAAAGATAAGCTCAGGTTTATAGAGGGACTATCCCACTAAGGGAAGTCAAGTTAATTCAAGGGTCATTATGATAGGGATTCCGAGTCCAGAGTTAAGAGATATATGGTCGTTTTTAAAAAAGAAACATGGAAACCTTAGAAGTTGTATCGATTATTTGCAGCTTAATAAAGGCACTATTATAAATTATTATCCATATTGCAGAATAGATGACTTGTTTGACAAACAACAAGGGTCTAGTTTCTTCTCGAACATTGATTTTCGTTCAGGTTACCATCATCTTGGGGTTAGGAATTAAGATATTCCAAATACAACCTTTCGTACACGTTACGATCATTACGAGTTCGGAGTTACGCCATTTGGCATCACAAATGCACCTGCTACATTGATGGATCTCATGAACAAAGTTTTCCATGAATACCTTGACTCTTTCGTCATAATATTCATTGATGACATTCTCATCTACTCTAATACCAAGGAAGAGCATGAACAACATTTTAGACAAACCTTGCAGGTACTTAGGCAACATGTGTTGCATGCCAAATTCAGCTAGTGTGAATTATTGATAAGATTATCGACATGTATGGATCATGTTGTGTGCGATAAATGTGTGTAGGTAGATACTAGCGAGACTGAGTCTGTTAAAACTAGCCAAAACCTCTTACTCCCAAAAAGTATCTGTAGCTTCTTGGGATTGGCTGGTTATTATCTAATGTTCGTGGAGAGTTTTTCTTTCATTGCTGCTCCGCTAACATCCTTGGTGAAGAAGAAAGATAAGTTTAAATGGGCAGAGACTTGTGAGAAGAGTTTCCAGGAGCTCAAAGACAGAGTCACTTAAGCCTCGGTGCTTAATTTCCCTAAGTGTGGTAAGAAATACACTATTTATTGTGATGCATCTAGGGTTGATTTTGTGTGTGTTCTTATGAAGGGTTGTAAGGTTATAGGTTATTTGTCCAAATAGCTCAAGGTTCTTGACAAGAATAATCCCACTCATCATTTGGAGTTGGAAAATGTGAAGTTTGCACTGAAGTTGTTGAGGCACTACTTTAATGGGGTGCATCAATTTGTGTTCACAGACCACAAGAGTCTCCAGTACATGTTCACACAGAGGGAGTTTAATCTACGTCAATGGAGATGGTTGGAGCAGTTGAAGGAATATGATATAAATGTCCACTATAATCAAGGTATGACTAATGTTGTAAATGATCCTTTGAAGAGGATGAGCATGGGAAGTACAACCCATGTTGAGTATGAGAAGAAGGAGTTGGTGAAAGATGTACACAGATTGGAAAGACTAGGTGTGTGGTTGGTTGACTCTACTAGTAGGGGTGTTTCAGTTCATCCTAGTTCTTGAATCATCCTTGGCAATTGAAGTCAAGCAGGGTTAGCATTGCGATCCTATGTTTATGGAGTTTAAGGTCTCAGTGTGGGTAAATATGAATGAGTCTTTAATTTTGGGAGTTGACATACTTAGGTACTAGGACAAGTTGTGTGTACCAGATGTGGAACATTTGCAAACCAAATTTGTTGTAGAGGCCCAGGGTTCAAAATATTTGATACATGCAGGTTTCATCAATATGTATCATGACCTTAAGAATATCTATCGGTGGCATGGCATGAAAAATGATATTGTTGAATAGGTGGCCAAGTGTCCTAATTTTCAATAAGTAAAGGCACAACATCTTAAGCCTTGTTGTCTTACTTAGATTATCGAGGTTGGGAAGTGGAAGTGGGAGGACATTAATATGGACTTTAGGGTTGTTTTTCCAAAGACTAGGAGATGACATGACTACATATGGGTTATTGTGGACAGGATGACTAGGTTTGCCCACTTTATCCTTGTGAGATCTACTTATAGAGCCGAGGATTATGCGAGACTCCACATTGATGATATTGCGAGATGAAATGGGATTCCTTTGAGTATCATTTCGTATAGAAATGCTTAGTTCACTACACATTTCTGTAGATCCTTCAAGAAGAGCTTAGAAAGGCAAGTAAATCTAAGTACTGCCTTTCATCCTCAGACTAATGGGTAGGAAGGGCACACAATTAATACATTGGAGGACATATTGATATTATGTGTGGTTAAATTTAGAGGAAGTTGGGATAACCATCTGCCTTTGATAGATTTCTTGTATAATAAAAACTATCACTTCAGCATTGAGATTGCACTGTTTGAGGCAATATATGGTAAGAAGTGTAGGTATCTAATTGGGTTGTTTTAGGTTTGAGAGTCTTCCATTTTGCACCCAGAGATCATTCATGAGGCCTAAGAGAAGGTCATGGTGATTAGGGACAAGTTGTCTACTTCTTACAGTCGGCATAGTCTTATGCAAAGTACAGAAAACGCCCTTAGAGTTTGATGTTTGTGACCAGGTCTATTTGAAGATACGACCTATAAAGAGGGTAATGAGGTTTGGCATGATGAGGAAGTTGAGTCCTAGGTATGTTGGTCCATATAAGATCCTACAACATGTAGGTGAGGTGTCATATGAGGTGGCATTACCTGTGAAGTTAGCTTCTATCCATCAAGTCTTTCATGTATCCATATTAAAGAAGTGCCTAGGTGATCCAACATTTATTCTACCTTTGAAATGTTTGGTTCTTGATGAAGATTTGTCCTATGAGGTGGTAATTGTTAAGCTCTAGACAAACAAGTCAAGCTGGTATGAATAAAGGAGTATTGTGGAGGAACAATATTTTTTAGGGTGCTAGGTGGAAGGCCGATGACGATATGGGATCCCGATATTCCCATCTTTTCAGTCCATGAGGTTAGATTCCCTACTGTTAAGTCAAAGTTTCCTTATCTCTCCATTCCTTCTTATTATTACTGGACTTTGCATAGTGATTATGTTATGTTATGACTGCAATTTTACTAAATTGTTAGTATTATCATTCAGGGGTGAATGTTCCTAACGGAGCGGGGGGGGGGGGGGTAATGTTACAATCCTAAAAAATGAATATGATAAATAATGTTTAGTGCATCTAGAATGCCTACGATTGGACGGGGTTCACACGGACTGATACGCGTATAAATAGACATCTTCACCCTTGTAACAGCCAAGCCAACAAACTTTGGGAGTTTTTTATCTTGGAATGGTTGGGTCCAACCATGTAAGGCTCCCGAATATGAATTTTTACCTGGATGAGTCTTCGCTGGACTTAAAATAGGGAAATCTTAAGTTTGGAGGATCTAGGGGTAAAATGGTTTTTTTCCAGGCTAATCGTACTATTGTAATTACCCTCAATATGTAATTATTACTTAATTAATATGGCAGAGGGGAATTTTGGGTAGAAAGGGACGAAATTGCCTATTGAGCAAAATCTTGGTCCACCTAGGTTCTAACTTAAGTTGGAGCAATAATTTACCTTGATTATTCATATCGGAAAATTAATTTAATCAATTAATATTTAAATGCCGATTTAAGAAAAAGGAAAATAAGATTTTTATTAATTAATTAATTTATGGGGATGATTGGGTCAGGTCTACCCGAAAGGACCCATTTTGGGTTGGGGACGTCAGAGGTTCAATCCTCTACGAAAGCAACGCCCAAGCGAATTAAAATGGGGATTATAATCTGATTTTTTTGTAAGGTGAATAAGGTCCTTTCCCATGTTATTAAAATAAGTAAGATTTTTACAATTTAACAAAACCTTATTTTTACTACGTCTAAAGCTACAATCCTAATCGTAAGGAACCACTCACTTCTCACATTTTGTCCTCTCTCTTACAAGATTAACTCTCTCACTTTTGAGTTCTGTCTGCTAAAAAAGTATAAGAACAGAAAACACAATCAAAATTTCTTCATACATAAAGAATTTACACGTCAAAAACTTAGACAAAAATGAAACCAAAAAAGTAAAGCAAACAAAAGGGTTTTTCGTGGAGTTTTGTGTTGAAGTTTCGGGACTTGGATGTGAATTTGGAGAGGGTTTTAGAAAGCAGGTCCTTTGTTTAACAACACTAAATTAAGGTATGGTTTTATCCCCTGGAATCCTTTCGCGAAGAGAATTTTCTTTCCACTAATTCAACGAATATTGAAACTAGGGTTGTTCCCGTACTTGTCAAACTCCTTGTCCCTTAGTATCCTTCTGATTTCAATATAAAATAGGGTAGAGATAAGGTGGTTGGTATGTTTTATTGTATTTTAAACATGAAGTGTGATTTTCGTGATAATGTATTCATGATTATGTGTTTGGAATTGTAAGCATGTTAACTTATGCCAACAAAAAGTATGTGTAAAGTGATGTTTGTGAAAATGTTTGTGTAATCATGATGTGCGGAAGTGGTGTACTGTTGCTGGATTTAATGGTAATTCTTTGTTAAATATATCCATACAAATATATACTTGAATATGCACCAATTGATTCATGAAACGTCCTAAGATTTTACTAAAAAATGATGATAACAAGGAGCCCAAAATAATGAACAAATTTATAATATTTGGTATGTTGGGTTCGGCCAATCAAAATTACATAAAATACAATGAAACATTAATGTAAAATAATTTAAATTACTTGGATTGAACAAAGAACATCATTACATTAAACCTACAAAAAAATCAAAAAAAGATTAACACAAAATGGATTGAAGGAGACTAAATTTCCAGCTTGCTGGAAATGGTAATCTCCGCCATTTTTTAAAATGAACTTCATATAAAACTTTTTGGTACAATGTGAGGTCATTGGGGATTGAAACCATGACCTCACCAAATAAAAATTTCATAAATATTTTGTGAGAAAAATGCAAGGAAAAATTGATGTGGTGAGTAGGGATTGAACACACAACATCTTTAATGGATGAGAGAGTTAGGAGAAAAATAAAGGAGAAAATAAATGTGGAGAGTGGGGATTGAACCCACAAGCTCTTTAGGTCAGAAAGTTAATAGATAAATAAAAAGAAAAATAATTAGCTTGTGGGGGATTGAATCAACAACCTCCTTACCTTAAAACAAAAAAAAGAAAGGACAACAAGAACGAAATATTATGGGGTTGATGGGAATCGATCTAGGGTCTCCCAAATATGAAAAATGCAATTATCAAGTTTAAAATAAGATTAAGTGTTGTTCAAAGGATTTGAAATCCGGTTCCCTTGACCAATTCCATATTGACACAAAAGTCATACGTAATCAAAAATTTAATTAATGCTACATCCAAGATCAAAATAAATATCTTGGCATATCTCTACAAGATGCAAAAGTCTTGTACCACATAATCTTGGTTAAACATGAATCACTTAGACAAACTATGAATGAAGCATCATGGTTTGTATTTATGGACTCATAAGTCTTGCATACGGTTAAAAGTAAGTGAGACTATGATGTATGTAATAAAATGATGTAACCTTAGAAGGGTTAAGTAAGAGTGTGAAACACACTAAATGGTTAAGGGGGTGAGTAATTATATAACGAAAATGTGTTAAAGATAATGAATGAGGTAACAATATGATAAGAGGCTTATGTGAAAGATGAGACTAATCTCAAATGAGACTAAGTAAATGTTACAAAAATGTACGCAACAATAAGAGTGTAAACCTAATGACAAGACCAATCTCTATGAAAACACTAATGAAAGTATTGCAGTTGATTCATACTTAATTCTAATGATGAGATGAGAAATCATCTAATGATCTATGATGTCATTATTCTTGAATCCAACATCCATGATGTATGAGTTGAATGTGATGGAACATAATACTTAGCACCAATAGGCTAGCTGTGAGCGGTGATGCCTTCCTTCAGGAAGGGCGAAAGTTCAGGTAAATCTCATGAGATGAGACTGTCCGGCATGCTGGGTATGTGTCTCATTGTATCTCCTAGTCATTGAACCTATACAACCATTATAGGGATCTAGCATGGCTTGACTCCCTAAATAGGCAAGCATGTTCGGATCTCTTTGGCCGGTGATTCCACCTCTTTTCGGTGTGGGGTAGACTCTGGATTTCATGATGCTCACATTATCTATGTCATATAAGGTTAAAGTTTCCAAATAATCAATGAGGACAGTTTCAACTGATGCACATAATGAAATAAACGATACCAAAGTTGTTAGGATAGGATAGTCAAGAGGTGACCTTGACTTAAGTAATGACACTAGATTATTCTTGGTCATTTCATAGCGAACCCGATAAGAGTCTTAAACTACATCTTGGTATGACTGGTGGCTTCACTAGTACATGATAGAATGAAAATGAAGTACGTATGAATGAATAAGGTAAAATATGTGTTTGTTAAAGAAGGCTCCCTAGTTGAGGCCCCATATGTTGAGCATTATTTTTGGGAAGTCCTAATGACAAGTTCATGATTCCGAGGTCTCATGGAATATGAAATTATGATTTGAACTATGTGATATGATATGTGTAACATGTTATGTGTTTTTTGCAAAATCATAAGTATAATGATGCATGTTACTATCATGGCATGACTTTCCTAATAAAATATTTGAAAGTCCACTGTCTTACTTTACATAATTCTTATCGATAGGAAAGAGATGTAAATAATCATGCATGACCTTGGTGTGTGTTTGTATATAACAATAATTAGTACAAGTGTGTACTTGTCCCATAAAATTCTACAGTTTTAGATGTAGGCATAGGTTGACGTTAGACCTTACAGGTCGAAGCTGAAGCTATATGGATGTGGAGCATTCATCCGGATTTGGTAGGCCCTCATGCTTTCGAGGATGCTTTCTCATTATATTCTAGCTTAGATATAGGTTTGAGTTAGTAGAGTATGTTCCACTATCATTTTTTTCTTGTCCTATTTAAGAGATTGTATTGGTGCCATTTTGGCAAAAATTCACTTAATGCAGTATGGAAATATATTTCTTATTTCATGATCTTAATATTATATGGTTAATTTCAACGTTTATGAGTTTATATGTAGAATGTCATATATGAATGTTAAGTAACAAAATTTCAATTTTTTCTGCTAAAATTAACATAGATAATGTGACGATAACATATGTAGGCTTGTTTGCAACTTCTTAGTGGTCAACGATGCTAGACTCGTCTGGGGTATAGACTCCGGTAATGACTATAAGGGTTAGTATTCGTGTTAGGTATATGGTTACGGTTTGGGTTTTGGTGGTTTTTTGGTTTAAGGTTTTGGGATTTAGGATATTTAGTTTTAAAATTATGATATTGTGTTTTATGTTTGGATTTTTGCTTTTTTGGCTTTGGGTTTCTAGTTAATGATCTAGGGATAGGGTTAGGGTTATGGTATGGTTTTGGGATAGGGTTAAGGTTAGGGTTTATGGTTTTTTGTATGTTTTAGTGTTTGAGGTTTCACATTTAAGAATTAAAATCTATTTTTTAGTGTTTAATATTTGTGTTTTTTTATTTTTATCTTAGGTTTTTGGACTTAATTTTTAGGGTTAGGGTGTAGGTTATTTTTATATGGTTCATTGTTTATCATTTGAGGTTTAAAATCTATTTTTTAGTATTTAATGTTTGGGTTTTTGTATTTTGGTCTTAGGGTTTGTGATTTAATTTTTGGGCTAGGGTTAGGTTTAGGGTTTTGAGTTCTTTTTGATTTTTGTGTTTAGGGAGTAATATTTCAGGTTTTTATTAATGGTTTAGTGTTTATTGTTTGGATTTTGGTATTTTGGTCTTAAGGTTTAGGGTTAATGTTTGGGATAGTGGTAGGGTTAATGTTAGGTTTGGGTTAAGGTTTTAGTTGTGTTTAGGTTATAGGTTTTGGGGTTAAGGATTTGAGTTTTAATATAGAAGTTTTAGTGTTTAACGTTAGGGTTTTTGTATTTTTGTGTTTGACTAGGGCATAGGCTTTAGGATTAGCGTTAAGGATAGGGTTAGTGTTAGGGTTCGTGTTAGGAATAGCTTTAGAGCTAGGGTTTAGTGTTTTTTTTTTTGTTTTAGGTTTTTGTTTTTAGTATTTTTTGTTTAAAATCAATCATTTAGTGTTTAGTGTTAGATTTCTGTTGTTTTGGGCTTGGCATTTCGGGAAAATTGTTTAGAGTTTGGGTTAGACTTATGGTTACTGTTAGGGTTTGTTTTTTTTTTTAGGTTTTGTTTTTGTTTTTTAGTGTTTGATATTTGGATTTTTAGTATTTTGGACTTAGGGTTTTTGGACTTAGAGTATAGGGTTTAGGGTTAGGGTATAGGTTTTTAGGTTTTATTGTTCAGGACCCCGAATTAGGTTTTAAAATTTGAGGTTTAAAATCTACAGTTTAGTATTTAATTTTTGGGTTTTTATATTTGTGGCTGAGGGTTTCGGGTTTTCGTTAGATTTAGTGTTAGGGTTAGGGTTAGGGTTAGGGCTTTGGTTTTTTTAAGTTTTTCAATTTAGGGTTTAGGATTTAAGGTTTAATATCAATGTTATAGTGTTTAATATTTTGGATTTGGTATTTTTGGGCTTGGGGTGTATGATTTATGGTAGGGTTAGGGTTAGTGTTGATGTGTTAGGTTATTTTATGTTTTTAGGGTTCGGGGTTAAGGATTTGAGTTGTTATATCGATGGTTTAGTGTTAGATGTTTGGGTTTTTGCATTTTGTTCTTTGGATTTAGGGTTTAGGCTTTATCTTTAGGGTTAACGATAGAGATAGGGTTAGGGTTAGGATTAGGGTTTCGGGTTTTTACATTTTACGTTTAGGGTTTAGGATTTTTTGTTTAAAATATATGGTTTAGTGTTGAATGTTTGGGTTAAAGTATTTTTGCTTATTGTTTCAAGTTAATTATTTAGGGTTAGGGTTAGGGTTAACGTTTGGCTTAGGTTTTTGTATATTTTTTTTTGTTTTACGATTTATGGTTTAGGATTTGAGATTTAATATATATATGTTTAGTGTTTAATGTTTGGATTCTCGTATTTTGGACTTAGGGTTTAGAGTTTAGGGTATAGAGTTTGGATTTTGATTAGGGTTAGGGTGTTGTGGTTTTTTAGGTTTTATGGTTCATGTTTAACATTTAAGGTTTAAAATCTATGGTTTAGTATTTAATGTTTGCGTTTTTGTATTTTTGTATTTGGTTTTTGGGTTTTGTATTTAAGGTTAGGGTTAGGGTTAGAGTAAAGGTTAGGGTTAGGTTTTATTTTCTTTAGGTTTTTGGGTTTAGGTTCAGGATTTGATGTTTAATATCAATTATTTATGGTTAAGGTGTAAGGATTAGTTTGAGGTTAGGGTTAGGGTATTGGTTAGGGTTAGAAATAAAGATTAATTTTTTTTTTAGGTTTTAGGGTTTGTGGTTTAGGATTTGAGGTTTCAAATCTATGGATTAGTTTTCAAAAGTTCAGGGTTTAAAAATTTTTGACTTAGGGTTTATTGTTTAGGGTTTAAGGTTAGGGTTAGGGTGTGGAATATTCTTAGGGTGCATGTTGTTTAAGGTTTTATTGTTTAGGGTTTAAGCATTTGAGGTTTAAAATCTATGGTTTAGGGTTAGGGTTAGGATTAGAGTTAGAGTTAGGGTTAGGGTTAGGGTTATTCTTTTGGGCTTGTAGATTTTTTGAATTACGTTTATAATTTGAGGTTTAATATCCATGGTTTAGTGTTTAATGTTTAGGTTATTGTATTATTGTCTTTATGTATAGGGTTTACTGTAGGCTTAGGGTTAGGATTCGCGTTAGAGATAGGGTTAGTTTTTTGTTTTAGGGTGTTTTTGGTTTAGGTTTTAGGGATAAGGATTTCTGGTTTAATACCTATGGTTTAATGTTCAATATTGGGGTTTTGGTATTTTCGGCATGGGGTTTTGGGTATTTGTTTTGTGTTAGGGTTAGGGTGAAGGTTAGGGTTAGGGTTAGTGTTAGGATTTAGTTTTTTTAGGTTTTAGGGATTGTGGTTTTTGGATATGAGATTTAAATTTTTTGGTTTAGTGTATAATGTTTATGTTTTCGTATTTTGGACTTAGGTTTTTTTTTGTACTTACTGGTTAGGGCTTAGGGTTAGGGTGAGGTTTGTTTTTAAAGGTTTTTGGATATAGGGTTTATAATTTGAGGTTTAATTTCAACTGTTTAGTGTTTAATGTTTGGGGTTTTTGTTTTTTGGGCTTAGTGCTTAGGATTTATGATAGGTTTATGGTTAAGGTTAATGTAAGGAATAGGTTTTAGGTTTTATTTAGATTATGGGGTTTGGGGTTAAGGATTTGAGTACTAATATCTACGGTTTATTTTTAATTTTGGGGTTTTTCATGTTGGGGTTTGGGTTTAAGGATAAGGGTTTATGATAGGGTTATGGTTAGGTTTTAGGGTTTTTAGGTTTTAGATTTTGGGGTTTAGTATTTTTGTTTAAAATTAATGGTTTAGTATTTAATGTTGGGTTTTTGTATTTTCGGCTTGGGTTTAGGCTTTTGGTAGGGTTAGGGTTAGGGTTAATGTTATTGTTAGGGTTAGGGTTTCAGCTGTTTTAAGGTTTTAGGGTTTGGGGTTAATGAATTGAGTTATTACATCCATGGTTTAGTGCTTAATGTTATGATGTTGACATTTTGGGATTGGGGTTTAGTATTAATGGTAGGGTTAGGGTTAGGGTTAATGGTAGGGTTAGGGTTAGAGTTAATGTTAGGGTTAGGGTTTGGGTTTATGTTGTTTTTAAGGTTTTAGGGTTTGGGGTTAAGGATTTGAGTTGTAATATCTATGGTTAAGTGTTGAATATTAGGGTTTTGATACTTTTTTCTTCGCATTTGGGGCTTAGGGTTTAGGGTTAGGGTTAGGTTTAGGTTCGTGTTTGGCATAATTTTATTGTTGAGGTTTAAGGTTTTTGTTTTGTTTTAGGGTTAGGGTTTTGGGTTTTAGGATTATTGGTTTAAATCCATTGTTTTAGGGTTTAATGTTTGTTTTTTTGTAATTTGGTCGTGGTGTTTTGGATTAATTGTTAGGGTTATGGTGAAGGTAAGGATTAGGGTTAGGGTTAGGGTTGTAACACCTTGAAAATACAAGACTCATTGTGAAGATGAACGTAGATTTCATAAAGTCTAAAAACTATATTTGAGTCATTTTTAATAAATATAGGACATTTAGGAGGGTTAAGAACCAAAATAACCGGGAAGTTGGTTCAAAGGAATGTTAGTGCGCCTTATCCTTTTTAACGTACTTTTATGTGTCAAAATGTACTAAAATTGTTGGAAAGGTAAATAATAGGTGTTTGAGTTTTTCCATGGTTGAAACCTCCAGGTACGACTCCCCAAGGACCAACCCCTGTGCCATTGAGGAGGGCCCCCATAATTTGATGCGGCACTACCTGGTCGTGTGCATCAACGGGAAAAAAACGGCCCATGTATGGATCGATGGGTCGTCGATGCCACCATTGTTCCACAGTTAGGCTGGTGGAGAAGGTCCCTTCACATGCACGTCCCTGAAATCATAAACGAAATGCAAAAGTGATATCTATGGAAAGAGTAAGGATTGATGGGGTGTCGATTACACAGTCGTCCCACAATTAGAAAAAAATAGAAAAAAAGCCCCGCCTGAACAAGTCTCTGACTGAACTCACGGACGTGCAATACGGACAGTCAGTGGACCAACGGTTCGTATATCGAGGTATCATCAATGGTGTCTGCAAAATCTTGCACTTTTTAAATTAAATTCATTTAATTAATTAAGTGGTTTAGGGTAAATGGGGATTAAAGGAAGACTAACTATGATTATTTAGTCCCACTAAAATCCTGCACTTTTTAAATTAAATTCATTTAATTAATTAAGTGGTTTAGGGGGAATTGGGGATTAAAGGAAGACTAACTATGATTATTTAGTCCCACTACAAATACCCTCAACCCTAATTAACATAATGACAACTCTCAAAATTAACTCTCTTCCTTCTCTGTAAGTTTTCTTTTTACATGAACTCACCATTGAACCCTAGCAAGAACTAGGATTTGAGGGTTGGAAAAGGGTGGAATCTTCATCAAATTGTTCAGAAACATTAACTCAAATTTTTGAGAAACATTAACGTATGGGTTCTCTTCAAATTTGAGATCCTTTCCTCAAAGGAGTCCTTTAAAATAGATTTGAATGACTTGAGTTTCTTATGGGTTTCATCCAATTATGAAATTGTAGTTTTGTATTCAGATGTTAATGAATTCTTAGGGTTATATTGAGTAAATTAATATGTAATTCAATAATTATTTGTAATTGTTTATGTTTGATATAAATTAAAGAATGTGATCATATATCCCTTACCATAGGTAGTGATCTTGAGCTATATTGTATTTCGATCATTCAATTGAGTTGGTTGTTTATTTAAACTCTCCTATGGTGCTATTATAATTAAAATAACATGAATTATAGGTGTTTCACTCTAGTTCTTGAGATGTGATTTAGGTTACTAATTATAATGTGAAATTAGCCTATGTATCTTGTCTCATGTTATGATCTAAAGATTAATTCTGTTATAGAGATGCAATTGGCCGTGTTATTCTATTAGGTATAATTGTGTGATGATGTTACTCCCCAAGTTAGGTTAGTTACGAGTTGGTGGTAAAACCTTGATGATAGACTATGAGTAAGACATGGTAAGTCTTAGAATCTCAATCTTTACTTCCAATTGTTATTAATTGTTGTTAAGTCACATTTGGAGTATGCCTTATAATTTGATTATTGGGTGGTATGATGTTGAATTGAAATGTCTTGACTATGTTGTGAGGTTGATTAAGGTGTATGTGCTATAAATATTGTGAATATTATCAATGTTCCTTATTATGTTACAAAACTCTTAAGTGTTAACCTCTATTAAATACATTGTCATGAAAAGAATTATAGTGATAGTCAAAGGAAACCAAGAACCACAAACTGGTAACACCTAGATTAATCAAACTCAAGAAGTTAACTAGCAATCCCTAATAAACCATAATTAATCTATAATTACTCACTAAGAAGATACTTTGAGAGTCAATATTCAATATAGTCTAAGTCTTGCAAAATGATAAAATACTAATATTTATACTAAGGAAATAAAGAAGAAACTTTTTTGACAATTTTGTCTTTAAAGGGGTAAGGGCCTTGTTTGGTTACCTTCTTTTGAGAATTCTTGAATTCATGAAATAAAGAACACACTTCTTTGACAATTTTTCCCTTAATGAGGCAAGGGACTTTTTTGGTTGCCTTCATTTGTCAATTCTTGAATTCATGAAATGGACATTTGCATACATGGCCTCTTTCTTTGTTATTTCTCAATTTGATGTAATGTAAACAAATTTTATGTCCTTTGTTGACCTTCAATCTCCTTTAATGCTTCCCTTTTCATTAACATTGTTTGAAGGCCTTGGAGATCCTTTGATTGACTCCGTGTGAATGGTCTTGAGGGGTACATGTCACTGATGTTAGTGTCATCCATTCTTCCAATGTTATCATCCTTCCCTTATAGAAATTGATTCGTCCTTGAATACAAAGGATCCCCAACACCACAAGGAGATAAATCAGTAACATTGAAAACATTAGGACTATTTAACTCACTTTTTAGGTCAATCAAGTAAGAGTTGTCATTGATCCGCTTGACTACTTGAAAGGGTTCATCTCCTCTGGGCTTAGATTCCCGTTCCGTAGTTGTTCGAAACCTTTCCTTTCTGAAATGAACCTACACCCAATCATCGGGATTCAAGATCACTTCCTTTCTCCGTCACTTCTTTCGAATGGAGACCATGGAGAAATTGTTCTGTTCAATGGAATCTTTCACCTAGGAATGAATGTTCGTCATCTCTTTTGTCCTTTGCATGGCATCGAGGCTCAAAACAACATAACTAGACAAAGGAATCATTGTTGATGGAAAAAAAGGTTTGAAACCATAGCAAGCCTCAAATAGAGACATTCCAATAGAGTATTGGAAAGCCAATTTTTTGCAAATTCAATCAAGGATAAACGGTCTTCCAATGTAGTTGGGGTTCCTCTAATCATGCATCGAAGCATGGTTCTAAGAGTCCAGTTAGCTACTTCGGTTTGTCCATCCGTTTGAGGATTGCAAGAGCTAGAGAACAGAAGTTTGGTACCAAGTGTACCCCATCGACTCTTCCAAAATGACTTAGAAAATTTGAATCCCAGTAACTAACAATGGTTTGAGGGATTACATGACAATTAAGCACAATGATAACAAACAAAGTCGCTACATGGGAGCCATCTTCAAATTTATGGCATGGAATAAGATGAGACACTTATGAAAATTATTCCAATACAAAAAATCTACTATCGTGTCTTTTTTTAGTCAAAGGAAGTCTCAATAGAAAATCCATAGAAATATCTATCCACGGACCATTAGGAGTAGGAAGAGGAGTATACTTACCTTGGGGTCTAGTTGTGGATTTGGCTTGCTTGCATTGTAGACATTTTCCAGAAATCCTCTCCACATAATGTTTCATCTTGTGACAAAAGAACTGCTCCTTAGGAATATCAAGTGTTTTTGGTACACCAAAGAATCCCATCAAACCAACACTATAAGCCTCCTTGACAAGAAACTCTCTACATGAGCTAACGGGCACACATGCTCAACCATCTTTTAAAAAAACCATCAACTAGTTTGTACATATCAACTCACTTCCCTTTAGTAAGATTATCAAAGGTATCTTTGAAGTTGGAATCAATAGAAACGAATCCATTTAAGCTTTCAAACCCCATCATTCTAGAAACCAAGGTATTGACTAACACAAACCTTCTTGATAGATTATCCACTACAAGCTTGTACTTGCCTTGCTTGTAGTTGATTACATATGGAAAGGATTCAATGAAATCAACCCACTTAGTATGCGCTGGTTCAACTAAAATTGCCTTTTAAGATTCTTTAAGGACTCATGATCGGTCCTTGTCCCGAACATTTTGTGCGACAATATGTTGCAAATGAGCCAATACTCCCACAAGTGCATACAATTCCTTGTCATAAGTGGAGTACTTGAGTGTAGATCCTTTTAGGTTTTCACTAAAGAAAACTAATGGTTTTTCTTCTTGAATCTACACACCACCCATACAAACACCTGAAGGATCACATTCACTTTTAAAGTCCTTATCAATGTCGGGTAGTTTAAGCAAAGGTGCCGAACTGAACATCAATTTCAAGGCTTGAAAAGACTTCTCCTTCTCCTCACCCCATAAAAAAGGTAAATCTTTCTTGATTATTTCACTCAAAGGAGCAGCAATTGAACTAAATTCCTTCATAAATCAGAGATAAAAACTTGCTATCCCATGAAAACTTCTTACCTCGATTGTAGTGATTGGGGTAAGCCAAGTCTTGATGGACTCCACCTTTTATTCATCGACCTCAATCCCATTTGCACTTACCACAAAACCTAAAAACACAACTATGTCAGCACAAAATGAATATTTCTTGAAGTTAGCAAAGAGACGCTCTTCTAGTAGGACATCAAAAACTTGTTTCAAATGGGATACATGTTCCTCGATTGTCTTACTATATACAAGTATGTTATAAAAATACACCACAAAGAACTTGTTAATTAAAGGTTTAAGAAAATGGTTCATCAATCTCATGATAGTGCTTAGGTCATTTTCCAATCCAAATGGCATCACAAGCCATTCATACAACCCAAACTTTGTCTTGAAAGTCTTCTTCTACTCATCACCCGGTTTCATCCGAATTTGATGGTACCCACTTCGAAGATCAATCTTGGACAAAAACATATAACAACATAACTCATCAATCATATAATCAAGTCGAGGAATGGGATTGTGATACATTACTGTGATCTTATTTACGGCTGTACGATCTATACATATTGTCCAAGTTCCATCTTTTTTAGGAACACGAATTACTGGTATTGCACAAGGACTAAGGTTTTCTTTGATAAACCCCTTCTTACGAAGCTCTTCCACTTGCCATGATAGCCCTTAGATTTCTGTTGGGTTACTTCAATAATCTAGACAATTGGAAAATTTGTGAACCCGGCATAAAATCAATTTGGTGGTCGAATCCCCTCAAGGGTGGTAATCCAACGTGTATCTCATCCGGAAATAGTTCATCATATCCCTGCAAAAGAGAAGAAATAATACTATGCAAAGTGCTAGAATTTTGGTTAGCATGTAACAAAAGGTTTTTGTTAATAAGGCACACTAGAAAGCTTCCCTCATCTACACCCTTTAAAAACTTGCTTGGCCTTCCTATCATGCTCACATTCATCTTCTCTTTGGACAAATTACTCTCCTCTTTTGGAACAATGGTGGATATTTTGCCGTCTACTTTTGCCTCTATAGTTTTAATTCTTTCTCGAAGCTCCTTCATAACCCGATAGCCCTCACTCACTTCATATGGAGTGAGCGGTGCAAGTACATACTTTTTACCTCTAATCACGAAACTATATTTTTTGGACCTACCTTGGTGATCAACATTTGTATCAAATTGTCGAGTTCATCCCAAAAGTAGGTGACATGACAACATGGGAACCATATCACAAACAAATTCCTCATTATAATTGCACACACTAAACTGAGTACTTTTTTGTTTGAGGACATTCATCTCTCAACTCTCATTGGTCTATTGTAGCACATAAGAATTGGGATGCTTTCTGGTTTGTATTTTCATTCGCTCCACCAAGGAACTATTCACCATATTGTTACAAATTCATTCAAATTTGCACTTACCATGAAATAGATTATCCCTTTGGACAAGTTCTTCTCTTAAAAGGGACCCCACGATTCTTCTTACAACACATGAACGATTGGCATTCATGTTGAAGTCTCCATAATCATCTTTCAAAGACTATTTCTTCTCCATAATGCAGGCAATATTCACCCTCTCATCCAACCTTTATTCTTCATCCCCCATAGCACCTTCTCCCTCTCCTTCATTTTTCTTCTTCTCCAATATCTTCATCTTCTGTCTTATATCCATCACGAAGAGAAATAATTTTTCTACTATTTGGACACTCACTAGCAACATGTCCCCTCCCTTGATATATAAAGCATTTAATTGTAGAGGGTCGAAGAATGTTAGGTTTCACATAGTTACCTCCTTGTGGTTGCTTACTTGCCTTGGATTTTTAATCAAATTTGACATTTTTATATTGAACCACCTTTCGCTTGTTCCCTGAATTGCGTCTTCACGGGATGGTTAGGCTTATCACCCAATATAAGTTGTAGAGTTGAAATATCCATGGTCCCCCAATCTCAATAACTATGTTGCCACCATAGGATACTAGCTAGTGGATCCACCTAGAAAGCTATGTTTATGCTTAGATTTATCTTGGCCGATAGACCACCTTTTATCGGTGTAAGGTCTTATAATATCCCATCACATTTAGCTCATGTGGTCTATGACAGTTAAAGCGTGTATTCCCTAAACAAAAATTAAAGAATGAAGTATAGACTAACGAAAGTGACTAGAAGGGTTTGACTTAGCCTAGGTAGGTGTATGAGACTCTATCTATGCATTGCACTAGTTTTTCATGATAGGAGCTTTGGGAAGTTAATATTACGTATATGGATGGTGTTAAATGCAAATGTTTTTTTATGTTGATTATGATTCTTATGAGCATGCAATTTGTCTTAATGGTCTTAATTACTAAAGATATGAATATATGAGGTTAGATTGTGTAAAGTATGATACTAATTATAGTTCTTGTTAGGTGACTTGATTAAATACGGTTATGAGGCTTTACTTGGTCATTTCACTTGTTGACTTTATGGGAATTTATGGTTTGTTAGCCTACTTTTCAATTTATATGATTACACTTATTCATGCTTGTGATGATATTGCTTGGTGATGGAGAATTCAATATTAAGGATTCAAGCATGTTGATGTACATTTGACTTCCTTAACTATTGGTTGTGCATAAGTTCTTAAAGGAGTAAAATGGCATGAATTACCTAAAAGCCCATTTTTGCATGTTTGGCTTGTGTATGTGCATTAGATATCATACTTAGTACATATAGAGTACTAACCCAATTTTCTTTCCTTTTCCCTAAACATTTTAGGTTCCGATCGTTGAAGTGTGTTGGGAGGCGTCATTGTTTAAGACTTAGATTGTTCCCTTCAACCAAGTAGGGTAGGTCCTCAACTCTAGAGGGCAATGCCATCATCTAGTGTTAAATTTCTTTATGAGTTTATTGATTCTATAATTTCTTTCTTTATTATTTGAACATTGTACTTTTGTACGGCCTATAAATAGTCTTGATGAATTGATATAAGGGTTATGCCCTCATTGTGATATTCGTTTATATGGTATTAGATGAGAAAATCAGTGCAACTTTAGTGCATATTCCTATATATGTATGTGCAATAAAAGTAGATCGCTATGTAGCCTTCCAATTTGAAGCGTCTATGTATACTCGATATTAATATATATTATTTTTATGTAGAGGTCTATATAAACCTAAAAGTCGTGATAATAAGAGTTATAAATTTTTTCCACACGTCTCAACCTATGAATGCAATGACATGAAACTAAGAGGCTTGTCTTAGTCCTTCAAAAAGAAAGACGATGCGGGTTACGTCAAAAGGGGTAAATACGGATGCGGTAAGGGTTTATTTTTTTTTTCAGGTTTTAGGTTTTATGGTTTAGGATTTGAGGTTTAAATCTATTGTTTAATGCTTAATGTTTGGGTTTTCATATTTTGGATTTAATTTTTTTTGTAGTTAGGGTTTAATATAGGGTGTAGGATTTTTTTAGATTTTATGGTTAGGTGTTTAGTATCTGAGGTTTAACATCTATTGTTTAGTATTTGATGTTTGGTTTTTGGTATTTTGGGCTTAGGATTTTTGGCTAATTTTTAAGATTAGGGTTATGGTTAAGGTAGGGTTAAGTTAGGGTTAGGGTCTTGGGTTCTTTTATATTGTTAAGTTTAAGGAGTAGAATTAGAGGTTTAATATGAATGGTTTAGTTTTCACTATTTAGGTCTTGGTATTTTTTGTTTGGGGTTAAGGATTAATAGTAGGTTAAGGGTTCGGGTTAGGGTTAATGTTGGGTTAGGGTTAGGGTTTTGGTTGTTTTCATTTTTTGGTTTGGAGTAAAGGATTTGAGTTGTAATACATATGGTTTAGTGTTTAACGTTAGGTTTTTGGATTTTTTGGCTTTGAGTTTAGGGTTTAGGGTTAGGGTTAAGGATAGGATTAGGGATAGGGTTCATGTTAGGGATTGGGGTAGTGTTAGGATTTTTTATTTTATTTTTTTAGGTTTTGGGGTTAAGTATTTTTGTATTAAATCTATGGTTTAGTGTTTGATGTTTCACTTAGGTATTTTGGGCTTTATGTTTTTTTAAATGGTTGAGTAAGGGTTAGGGTTAGGTTTTTTTTTAGGTTTCAGGATTTGTGATTTAGGATTTTAGGTTTATAATCTATTGTTTAGTGTTTAATGATTGTATTTTTATGTTTTTTACATAGGGTTTTTATGTCAGAGGGTTTCGAGTTTAGGGTATAAGATTAAAGTCAGCGTTAGGATTACAGGTAGGGTGTAGGTTTTTGTAGGTTTTATGGTTAAGGTTTATCATTTGAGGTTTAAAACTAATGGTTTACTATTTAATCTTTGGGTATTACCATTTCAGGCTTATTTTTTTGGCTTCAGGGCTAAGGGTTAGGGTTAGGGTGTATGTTTTTGTTAGGGTTACAGTTAGGTTTTCTGGTTATCTTAGGGTATTGAGTTTAGGTTTTCGCATTTGAGATTAAGAATCAATTGTTTAGTGTTTAATGTTTAGATTTTTGAATTTTTTGCATGATGTTTAGAATTATTGGTAGGGTTAGGGTTAGGGTTAGGGTTAAGAATGCATTTTAGGTTTTTGGGTATTGTGTTAAAGATTGGAGTTATAATTTTTACGGTTTAGTGTTCAATGTTAGGATTTTGGTATTTTTGACTTTGAATTTAGGGTATATTGTTTAGGGTTAAGGGTAAGGATAGGGTTAGGGTTAGTGGTAGGGTTTAGTGCATTTTTAGGTTTTAGGTTTTGGGGTTTAGGATTTTCAATTTAAATTCTATGGTTTTGTGGTTAATGTTTGGGTTTCGATATTTTGGTCTTGATGTTTTGGGTTAATGGTTTAGGGGTAGGGTTAGCGTAAAGGTTAGGATTATGCTTTGATTTAGAGATTGTGGTTTAGGATTTGAGGTTTAAAATCTATAGTTTAGTGTTTCATGTTTTAATTAAGGTTTTTTGGGCTGAATATTTTTTGTTAATGATTTAGATTAAGGCTTAGAATTAGGTTAAGGTTAGGTTTTAGTTATTTTTATGTTGAAGGTTTGTTAATTTAGGATTTGAGGTTTAAAATCTATTGTTTAGTTTATAATGTTTGGATTTTTGTAATTTGACATTGGGTTTTTATGTCTTTGTGTTTAGAGTTTAGGGTACACTGTTAAAGTAAGGGTTAGGATTACCATTTGGGTTTTAGGTTAAGGATTTTAGTTGTAATATTTTTTATTCAGAGTTCAATGTTAGGGTTTTTGTATTCTTGTGTTTGATCATAGGGTATAGGGTTTAGGGTTAGGGTTAAGGATAGGGGTAGTGTTAGGGTTAGGGTTTAGTGCTTTTTAAGCTATTAGGTTTTGGGGTTAACGATTTTCATTTTAAAATCTATGGTCTAGTGGTCAATGTTAGGGTTTTCGTATTTTGGGCTTCAGATTTTGGGTTAATGATATAGGGTTAGGGTTAGGATTATAGTTAGGGTTAGGGTTATGGTTTGGTTTAAGGTTAGGGTTTAGTTTTTTATGTTTTAGAGATTATGAATTAGCATTTGAGGTTTAAAATCCTTTGTTTTGGGTTTCGTGTATCAATTTTAGGTGTTTTGCGCTTAATATTTTTGGTTAATGGTTTAGGTTAAGGCTTAGAGTTAGGGTTAGGGTTAGGGTTAGAATTTAGTTTTTTTTTCATGTAGAAGGGTTGTTGATTTAGGATTTGAGGTTTAAAATCTATGGTTTAGTTTTTAATGTTTGGATATTTTTAATTTCGACTTAGGGTTATTATGTCTTTGTGTTCAGAGTTTAGGATATACTGTTAAAGTAAGGGTTGAGGTTTAGCATTTGATGTTTAAAACTAATGGTTTAGTATTTAATGTTTGGGTATTGGCATTTCTGGCTGATTATTTTAGCTTAAGGATTTAGGGTTAGGGTTAGGGTTAGGGTTAGGGTTAAGGTTTTGGTTAGGGCTAGGGTTAGGGTTTTAGGTTATCTTACGGTTTTGGGTTTAGGGTTTAAAATTTGATATTTAGTATCAATTCTTAATTGTTTAATGATTGAATTTTCGCATTCTTTGCATGAAGTTTAAAATTAATAGTAGGGTTACGGTTAGGGTTAGGGTTTAGGTTGTATTTTAAGTTTTTGGGTTAAGGAATTGAGTTTAAATATTCTGGTTTGGTGTTCAATGTTAGGGTTTTTTGTATTTTTTACTTTGAGTTTAGGGTATAGGGTTTACTTTTTTCAGAAAATAGTAAAAAAAATTATGAAAAGAACCACCTAAATTTAAAGTATTGTGAAGTGTATGAACTCTCCATGAGATTGCAGTAAGCTTAACTAAGTTACCAACCTAAACAAAAAATCTTACAAATCCACAAGATCACTAGTCAAAACTTATCCACTTTTGACCATCATAAAATATTTCAAATTGTAAAAGATCATAACCCTTTATATTTAAAAATCACTATACACATAACAAACAACAGAAAACATACTTTTATGATCTATTTTCACTACTATTTCAAAAAGGATCTTCATAAACAGATGAATCTTGAAAAAGAAGCAATCTTTTCAATTTCCTTCAAACACTCAAAAGAAAAATATTAAATAAAATTAGAAATACCTTTCTAGTATAAGACTTGTTAGAGCAGCGCAGAGAGAAAGGAAGTGGTGAGGAATAATTGTATCAGTAGCAACGGCTGTCATGATAACAAATTTTTTTTTGGTTAATTACATCAATTGAACAAATAAAAATTCATCATATCAGTAATCTTTTTCTTGGATCAACTTTATATTCCTACAAACCTGGGCATTTGAAGGAGTGCTGGGATGGCGATATATCTTTCTATTTTCTGCGCTAGGCCTTTGGATGGAGTTGTTGACAGTCAGAGAAGATAAGAAAATGACAGTGGTGGCGAGCGAAGGTATAGAAGAGGATTTGTGCTAATGTGCCATGAGAAATATTGATTTCTTCGACAAAAGACGACGTAATGGAGATGGGTATATATAAAGGGAGGTTAGCGGAGACCATGTTTGCTATTCTAATGAGAAAACCTGATAGCAAAATCCGTCCCAATGAAATTAAAGACACACTTGCTTTTCATAAATTAAGGGGAAATACACGTATGGGGAATTTTATTATTTCAAGAAAAATATTAATAAGCACACATTTAAAGAGTATTTTTTAATAATATTTTCATATATAGAATACTTAAATTTTTTTATCATGAATGATTAATATTTTTATGTTTATAATTATTATTCACTTTTTGCAAATAAAAATTGTAGGGAGAGCTAAAATTATTTGAGGGAATATAAAATTTATGAGAAAATTTTAAGGCCACACTTATAATCTATTATTTTTACAATAATAAAAATAGAACACTTTAAAAGAGTATTCATATATGAAAATAATTGTTTCCAATTAAATCATATTGTAGCAACACTTTTAATGTGTAGCTTATACCATCAAAGAGTAAACTTTTCAAGTTATATCAATATTATCGTTGTTAAAAGATAAATACAATGGGTACTCTTTAAAACTTTTCCTAAGAATACTTTAGCAACACTTTAAAATCGTAAACTATAATTACTGTGGTTGTACACCTCAAATTGTAACAACTTACTATCAAAAAAGTAATAATTTGGTAAGTAGTTATATTTTGGCTAAATTTTTATTGTGAATCTGCCACCAAATTGGCTTCCTTGTAGATATGTTGCCACTTGAATTCTTTAAATTGGTAGATGAGGTATTGTAACTTTTCCAGTTGTGTGGTTATGGTCCACTGCATGTTTGTCTTATACAACATCCATTCTACTAGGGCTTGCGAGTCTACCTCTAGTAGAATTTACCTTTATCCCATTTCTAGTCCGTAAATTAGCCTAAAAATAGCATCTCCTAGCTCGGCTTGATTGTTTGTACCAACACCAAGTGGGGCCCCAAATGCCATCACAATTTTTCTATGTTGATCTCTTATGATTTTACCTGCTCAAACCCTGCCAGAGTTATCAATTGCACTTCCATCCGTGTTGATTTTAATTCACTTATATAGTTTTTTTTTTCCAATCTACCATCTTCACTTTAGTTTCATGAGTGCAAGCTTCCCCTAGTTGAAATGGACCTTTCAACGTTGAAGGCCATTTTATTTCAGGAAATGTTATAGTCAACATTCGGTATGCATCCATCTAAATGGAATATTTTACTCTACTCATGTTTGGTGCTCTTCCTCCAAATCTGATTGCAAACCTATTCTTCCACAAGTTCCAACAAATATTTATGGGTGTGTCCTATAAGAGTAGTTTGTGTGCCCCATTACTGTGTTTTGTCTTCCAACACTGTATGAGAAGATGCTTCAAGGAACTTTGATTTGGTTTAATTGCAGCTATTGCTGCCAAGTCTTTCCAAACATAAGTTGAAAATACCCCTTGTTAAATATGTGCTCTATTGTGTCCAATCTGTACCTATTAGAATAACAAAATCAATTAGAAAATTCTTTTGATAAATATTAAGTTTTTCATTGGTTTGGAGTTTTCCTTTCAAAGCTCTCCAAACAAGGAAAGATGCTTTAAAAGGAATGCTCTTCTCCCAAAGAAAAGAATTGGGTAGAGTTTTTCGTTTTTATCCCTGATTTCATTCCATGATGATCAGAATATGAATTTTCCATCACTATTGGGTGTCCATATTGCTTGTGTAACAATCCAAAAATAACTATGTGAAGTAATGCCTAAACGTACGTAGAATGCCAAGATTAGACTGTGTTAACCCGACTTTATGCACGTGGAACGAGACCACAAAAACCCATGTACCGTCCAATCCAACAAACTTGGTAAGTTATTTGAGCTAAGAAAGGTTGGGTCCAGCCATGCAGGGCACCGGAATATTAAGATTCACCCGGATGAGTCTTAACCAGACTTGGAGAGGGTAATCTTAGGTTTGGACGGTGTGAGGGTAAAATGGTCTTTTCTAGGCTAAGTAGAGTATTGTAATTACCCTAAATATTTAATTATTTATTTAATTAATTAATTAATTAATATGAATAATGGACAATTTGGGTAGGGTTGATCCTCATATGACACTTTTTGCGAGTGGAGCTTCACCCGGGTTCAATCATTGGTCGAAGCAATATTAAATTGAATTAATTAGTATTAATTAAATGATTATAAGTAAGGGAATGATTATTCATTTAACCTAAGCCTTATAATAATAAATTTTTTAATTAAAAGAAACAAAGAATCCTTGTTTGACTAAGTCTACTACTAAAACTCCTACACTTACTATCATTTTTCTCCACTCTCATTCTCACGACTTTCTCCACTTTCTTCACACGTTATTTATCAACAAAAAGAACAGAAAAATAAAAGTTCATCACTAGAAGAACTTGCACACAAAAACATAAAAGAAAAACAAAACTAAAAATAAAAAGCGAAAGTATCTTTCAAACGATTTGATCGTGAAGTTTGTTGTTGAAGCATTTGTTTTCCAGGGGAGTTGGCAGCACTTGAGATCAGATTTCAATGGTGTCAAAGGACGAAAAAAGATATGAGTTTTCTTCCTCTTGGTCCCTTTCTTAAGAGACCCCTATGTTTTATTCTAATTCTAATCTTAACACTAGGAATGTTACTTTTTGCATGTCCCTATCATTAGCTCCAATCGAATTTGTAGGTTGGGTATGTTTTTCAGGTAGAATTTACAGATGTGATGTATTTTCATAATAATTATTATCAATTATCTATGTTTGGATTAATTTGAGTAATAAGCTTGCTCTACGAAAATATGCTTTAATCGTGTGTGTGCGCATTGTGCATGTCGTTGCTTTGTTCGTGGGTGTAAGTGTGTAATATGCATGTTAAATTCTTGTGTTTGGTATGCAATTATTGGAAGTAAATTGTTATGTTCTTAAGTGGAGTTACATTGCTGAATTGAGTGAAAATCTTGAACAAATGTAACCATGAAAATTCACAAAATAAACGTACGAAATGTCCTATGAATTGTCCAAAAATCTAACGGTTAAAATATTGAGAAATGGAACAGAAAGTGTGATCATATTTCTAGATTTGCTGGAAATTTAGTTCTGCCAAGTTACTAGAAAAAAAATTTAAGTTTTAATTTTTTTTTAAAATTCATGTGGTCATTGGTAATTTAACCCATGACCTCACCATATTCAAGCTATAAAAAAATACAATAATAAAAATGAGGTAAGGGGGATTTGAAATTGTGTAAGTTTCAAGTGAAGAGTTACAAGAAAAATAAAAGAAATATAAAATGAGTGATGTGGGATCGAACCCACAACAACTCGGATTGGTGAGAGTGAGAGGAATATAAATGAAAAAAAAAGAGGTATGTGTGGATCGAACCCAAAATCTCTCGGATAGGTGAGGAAATTAGGACAAAAACTAAAGGAAAATAAAATGAGGTTGTAGGGGATGTATCCCACATAATCACGGCCTAAAACAGAAAAGTCAAGAAGAGAAAAGTAAAAAAAGTAATGTAGGCGTAGGGATTCGATAATGGGTCGCCAAGATGAAATTTTAAATAAAAATTTAACATCAGTGTATTGATGCATAAGTCTTACATGAACATATAGGTTATAAAAGCTGCCTATATGATTCAGAATCGAAACGTTGGCATATCCACAAGATGCATACGTCTTGTACCATATAATCATGGGTAAGTATGAATCACTTAGACTAGTTATGTAAAAAGTGTCATGTCTTGTACGTATGTATTACAAGTTTAGCGTAAATTTAAATGTAAGTGAACCTAAGATGTATGTGATGAAATGATGTGATCCCAGGACGGTAGAGTAAGAATTTGAAACACAGTAAAAGGCTAAGTGAATTGGCATATGATTAAATGAACAGTCACGTAATAATGTGAGTAATTATGTTATACTATGATACTAATGAAAATAGTGACAACATGATTATAGGCTAGTACAAGTGAGACAAGTTGAATCTACGCCTAAAAATCAATGTCACTAAATAAAATTTCTAAGAGAGTATATTTACGCTAAACGATGAACATGAAAAGAAAGAGTTTCTACTGAAGGATATGCTAGTACAAGTGAATCAAGTTGTATCTATGCCTAGAATTAATGAACCCTCAATGTTAATTCCGATAGAGAATATGTATGTTATATGATGAACAAATAATGAAAGGCGAGTAAAGATTAAAATAAATGATGTTAAGAAAGAACAGGGTGAAACCACAATACAGTGCTAGTGAAAGTAAGAAAAGATGTATCTACGCCAAAATAAGGTCACAGAAAGTACTCACCTAGGAGAGTATTGAATATTAAGAGACAAGTATCAATCATACTCGATATGTAAGTGTAAGCACAATTGACACATAATACGCAAAGAAGATATTATAAATCATATAATGAGATATCACTACCTCAAGCTAGAAGAAAGCTTTGACGATGTATTGGTAGAATGTAAATAAGATCTTTAAACGGAGCAACGATAGGCTAGATATGAGTTGTGATGGCATCATTCACCAAGATCAGAGGTTCACATAATTCGCGTGAGATGAGACTCTCAACCAAGGTAGGTATGAGTCTCCTAAATCTCCTAGTCTTTGAACTATGCTGCCAACATAGGGAAGTAGCCAGTGGTTTTCCACCAAAGCGAGCTAGGGATGTTTTGGTTTCACCTCCGCAAGTGAGTCCAAGACATTTCGATGTGGGGAAGACAACAGATTTCAATATGCTCACATGATCTATATCGGTTAAAGTTGAAGTTCCTCAAAGTATGAAAGATAATAAAATGAATGATGTCAAAGGTGTTTGTATAGGATAATCAAGAGGTTAACTAGACTCACGTAATAACACTAGGTCATTCTTCTTCATTGGACAGTGAACCCAATGAGAGTCTTAAACAACATCCGATGTGTAGCTGGTGATCACACCGGCCTACGAACGAATAAAAGTGAAAAACATATGAATGAATGATGCAGACTTTGTGTTTTCTCAAGAAAGCTCCCTAGTTGAGGTTTCATATGTTGAGCCCTCATTTTGTGAAGTCCTAATGTTAAGTGTGTCATTCCAAGGTCTCACGGAATATAATGAATGATATATAATATATCTATGTGCTATATGAAATATGTTATGTGGTGTGTTCAATATAAAATTAATAATTATGCGTGTTACTCTCATAGTATAACTTTCCTAATCTGATTAGGAAAGTCCAACTGACTTGACTTTCCATAATTAATATCATTACGAGAGAGCTCTTTTTAATCATGCATGTCCTTGATGTGTACTTGCATAAACCCATACATAGTACAAGTGTGTACTAATCCCATAAATTATACTATTTTAGGTGCAGTTTCAGGAGGGTGTTAAAAACATTCATTACAGTTGTTGGGACATTAGAGCTTTTCATCCTAACTTGGTAGGTCCTCATACATTTGAGGTTTCCTGTTTTTATGTTTGTAGATTAGTAAAAATTTTAGGCTAGTGAAGCATGTTCCACTAGTATATCTCTCCTATTTTGTTAAGAATTATGTAATTGTACAATTTTTGCATTTCTTACTTATGCTATTAGGCTATTTATATCAAGATTGAATGAGTCTTTATTAGACGTTTGATACACATGAGCAATTAACATTTTAATATGCATATGAATGATATAACCATGAAGTTTATGTACACTTCAAACAAAACAACAATGATCCAAAATTTTCCGCTAAAATTAAGCTTACAAATGTAATGACGACATAAGTAGGGTTGTATGTGACCTCTGATAGGTCAATGACGCCCGTTTCTGATAGGGTCTAGCCAGTCATGAAAACCTTGGTATCAGAGCATTGGTTTAACTATCAAACATATCACACTCATATCAACCAAGTTAAGTAGTTTCTATGTCATGGTAGTGAATCGCACCATTATCATGAATTAGAGACTACATAATGCTTCAGAAAATTCCATTTTAATGATCTTATTGTGCCTTTTCTAATATCTGATTACTTAGTTTTATGGGCGTATCTAACGTCAATTCTTATCTTTCAGAAAATGAATACAAGGAGGAACGCTGGGGGGAAGAGGAGGAGCGGCGTCTAGGTGCAAACATGTTCAACCCGTACTCCTAGATACTGGAATGGAGATGAATGTTAACCCCACTGATTAACAGATGGAGAAGTGAGGAAGGCCTTGGCATACAGGGACCAAGCAGTCAGTTTAAAAGCTCAGGTTATGACAGCCTAGGCGGAGTAGCGAGGTGTTCCCAGAAGGAATCCACCTGCCAGCACCATGGCTAGCAGTTTAAGAAACTTCACAAGGATTAATCCTCCCGTATATATTGGATCTAAGACTGCGGATCTAGGACTGCGACGGATCCCCAAGAGATTAATGATGAAATAATCAAGATACTGTATGCAATGGGTTTGACTGATGTGGGGAAGGTTTAGCAGACATCCCACCCACAAAAGGATGTAGATCAATTTTGTTATAAAATGTGGCAGGATAAAAGGGACATAGGAGGACGTCCTATGACTTGGGATCTTTTCAAGATGACTTTTGTGGAACGTTTCCTTCCCAGAGAAATGAAGGATGCTAAGGTTGAGGAATTCATCAAACTTAAGTAGGGATCGATGTCAGTCATGGATTACTTCCTGAAGTTCGTAAAACTTTCAAGGAATGCACCTTCTCTTGTGTAATACAGTAGAGACGAGATGAGTAGATTCTTGACAGGGATTGTTGAGGATCTCTAGGAAGAGTGTAGGGAAGCTATGAGTAGGAAAAGGCAGTACACTAGGGTAGGGAACATGTCATGTAAAGCTGACGACTTTTGTTCAAGGAAGAGTAGTACTGAAATCAAGTATAATCCCATGTTTTACAAGGAACTCTTTCACTAAGAGAGTAAAGTTCATCCAAGGGTCACTATGATAGGCATTTCGAGTCCAGAGTTAAGAAAAAGAATGAAGTAGATACACCTCAGGAGAAGCCACCTTATAGAATGTGTGGAAAATTTTATGGAGGAGTGTGTATGATGGGCTCTAACGCTTTTTCCAATTTTGGAAAAACTAGATCACATAATGAAATATTTTTCGAAATAGGAGAGGTCAAGAAAAAGGGAAGGAGAGATTTCATCCAAATGGTGCGAGTAAGAGGCTCCAAGGAGGCAATGGTTCATCGCATTCAAGTATAGGTGTGCGGGGAAGAAACTCCTGGTTATGTCTCGGGTGCGTAGCCTTAATTAGTCTTTCATGTGTGTTGAATGTGTAAGGCTTTTAACACTAGTTTGAAGTTAATATGTTTGATCATCATGTTAGTTTCTGATTTTTGTGAATTATATTTTAACTTATGTTGTATGATTTTATGAGACTAGTTAGGAAAGAGTTCCTTAGTCTATTAATGTTAAGCTTAAAGTAGGTTTCAAGGATGTGCACCATCGTGTTAATATGTGAATCAGATATTCACCAATGAAGAGTATTGAATTTCCTATGTATGTATATGTTCTATAGATGACACACTTGTTGCTAGTAAATAGTAGTATCATTCGGGGACGATGTTCCTAAGAGAGGGATAATGTTAAAACTCAAGATAACTATACGAAGTAAGGATATAACGTACCTAGAATTCCTACATTAGACCGGGTTCACCCAGCTTGTTGCTCGTGGAACCAGACCTCAGAACCCATGTACCAGCCAAGACAATCAACTTGGGGAGTTTTTTGAGCTAGGCAAGGTTGGTTCCATCCATGTAGGGCACCCCAATATTAAGATTCACGAGTCTTAACCAGACTTTGAAAGGGTAATCTTAGGTTTGGAGGGTGTAGGTGTAAAATGGTCTTCTCCAGTCAAAGGTTAGTATTGTAATTATCCTGAATATGTAATTAATTAATTAATTAATGTGAATAATGGACAATTCGGATTAAGTTAACCCGAATTTGACCCTTTTCACAAGTGGAGCTTCACCCTTGTTCGATCCGTGGTTGAAGCAATTTTAAATTAATATTAATTAATTTTAATTATAACATTTAAGTAAGAGCATGATGAGTCATTTAACCTTATCCTTAGAAAAATCAGATTTTTTATTAAGAAGTAACAACGAGTCCTAATTTTACAAAGTCTACAACTAAAACTCCTACATTTACTGTCATCTCTCTCCACTCTCATTGTCACGACTTTGTCCACTCTCTTCTCACGTTATTTATCAGAGAAAACAAAAAAAATCAAAGTTCATCATTTGAAGACCTTTCACGGAAAAAATCAAAAGAAAAACAAAAGAAAAACAAAACTAAAACCGAAAGCGAAAGCATCTTTCAAATGGTTTGCGCATGAGTTTTGTTGGAGCAGCTTTTTTTTTTTGTGGGAGTTGGCAGAACTTGAGATCAGATTTGAAAGGTCTTAAATGACGACTAAAGGTTTGGGTTTTCTTCCTCTTGGTCCCTTTCCCAAGAGACCCCTATGTTTCAATCAAATTCTAATCCAAAAACTAAGAATGTTCAACTTTGCATTTCTCTGTCACTAGCTCCCATAAAATTTGTAGGTTGGGTATGTTTTGCTTGTAAAAGTTAGGGATGTGATGTGTTCTTGTCATGATTATGTTGAATTATGTATCTTCAGATTAATGTGAGTAATAAGCAAGCTTTCTGAAAGTATGTGTTAAACGTGTGTATGTGAATTTGAATGACATGGCTGTGGTAATATGTTGAAGTGTGTATTATGCATGTTAATTTCTTTTGTTTTGTATGAAATAACTGGAATTGAATCGTGATGTTCATAAGTGGTGTAATGTTGCTGAATTGAGTGAAAATATTGATCAAATTTAACCACAAAAAATCACAATATAAACATACGAAATGTCGAATGAATTGTCTAAAAATATAACGTATATAATGTTGAGGAAATGGACTTGAAAGTGTGATCAAATTTCTAGATTTGCTGGTTATTTTATTCGGCCAAGTTAATGGGAAAAAATTGAGTTTTAAATTTTTTTTTAAATGCATGAGGTCATTGGGGATTGAAGCCAAGCCCTTACAATATGCAAGCTATATAAAAAAAATTCAATTATAAAAATGAGGTAAGGGGAATTAAAATGGGGTAAGGCTCAAATGAAGAGTTAGGAGAAAAATGAAAGAAAAATAAAATGAGGGTTGTGGGGATCGAATCCACAACCTCTTGGAAGGTGAAGGAGAGTGGAAAAAATGAAAAATAAAATAAAATGAGGTATTTGGGGTTAGAACTTAAAACCTATCGGATAGGTGAGGAAATTAGGAAAAAAAATAAAGGAAAATAAAATGAAGTTCTGTGATATCGATCCCACATCCTCTCGGCCTAAAAAAGAAATGTCAAGGAGAGTAAAGTAATAAAAGAAATGTAGGCTTAGGGATTCGAACTTGGGTCCCCAATCTGAAATTTTAAATCAAAATTTAACATAAAACAAAGTATGGCTGAAGGGATTTGAAATCGGGTTCCCTTTCCCAATTCCATATTGATGCATAAGTCTTACGTGAATAAATACTCAAAGAAAGCTTCCTATAGAAATCGAAATTGAAACCTTTCTATACATACAAGATGCATAAGTCTTGTACCATATAATTTGTGTAAGTATGAATCACTTAGACGAGTTATGAACGAATCCTCATGGCTTGTACGTATGGATTCGTAAGTTGAGCATATATTTAAAAATAAGTTAACCTAATATGTATGTGATGAAATGTTGCAATCCCCCGAGGTTAAAGTAAGAAGTGTAACACAATAAAATGCCATGTTCATTGGCATATGATAAAATTAACATTCACTTAATAATGTGCGTAATTATGTTATACTATAATGTTAATGAAAATAGTGACAGCAAGACTATTGGCTAGTGTAAGTCCGAAAAGCTGCATATACGCCAAAAAATTAATGTCACTAAATGAATTAGCAAAGAAAGTGTGGCTACATGAGTATACGCTAGTACAAGTGAGATAAGTTGTATCTACGCCTAGAATCAAAGTCACTTAATGTAAATTCTTAGAGAGTATATATATGTTACACAATGAACAAATAATTAAAGGTGTATAAAGATCAAATGAAAATATTTTAAGAAAGAACAGGGTTACACTACAATATGAGGCTAGTGGAAGTGAGACAAGTTGTACCTACGCCAATTTAAGGTCAATAAAAGTACTCACCTAAGAGACTGTTGTTTATTAAGAGACATGTCTCAATCACACTCTATATGTAAGTGTAAAGACAATTGACACTTATTACGTAAAGAACATATTATAAATCGTCTAGTGAGCGATGAATACCTCATACTAGAAGAAAGCTTCGACGATGTATGAGTTTAATGTAAATAGGAACTTTAAATGGAGCACCGATCGGCTAGCTATGAGTGGTTATACTTTCATTCGGGAAGGGAGGAGGTTCACATAATTCTCATGAGATAAAACTTTCCACTAAGGTGGTTATGGATCTCCCTGTATCTCCTACTCTTTGAACTATGCTGCAAACACAGGGAACTAGAATGTGGTTTTCCACCTAAGCGAACTAGGGATGTTTTGGTTTCACCTTGGCCAGTGAATCCACCTCTTTTCGGTGTGGGGAAGACACCAGATTTCATCATGATCACATGATCTATGTTGGTTAAAGTTGAAGTTCCTCAAAGTAAGAAAGAAAATGAAATGAAGATACCAAAGATATTTGGTTAAGATAATCAAAAGGTAAACTAGACTCAATTAATAACACTAGGTCATTCATGGTCATTGCAGAGTGAACCCGATGAGAGTCTTAAACAACATCTTAGGTATAATTGGTGTTCACACCGGCCTACGAACAATGAAAATAAAGTTTATATGAATGAATAAAGCATACTTTGTGTTTGCAAAAGAAGGCTCCCTTGTTGAGGTCCCATATGTTAAGGCCTCATTTTGGGAAGTCCTAATGTTAATTTTGTGATTCCAAGGTCTCACAGCATATGAACGAATGATATGTAATATATGTATCTACTATATGTAATATGTTATGTCTTGTGTGCAATATGAAAATAATGATGATGCATGTTACTTTTATAGAAGTACTTTCCTAATATTATTTGACAAGTCCAACTGATGTGGCTTTCCATATTTTTTAACGTTAGGAGAGAGATCTTCTTAATCATGCATGTCCTTGGTGTGTACTTGCAAACACCAATACATAGTAAAAGTGTTTACTAATTCCATACATTATACTTTTATAGGTGAAGGTTCAGGAGGGTGTTGAACACATTCATTGCAGCTTTTCAGACATCAGAGCTTTTCATCTAGACTTGGTATGTCCTCATGCATTCGAGGTTGCATGCTGTTATGTTTATAGATTAGTAATAGGTTTAGGATAGTGGAGCATGTTCCACTAGTATTTCGTTCCTATTTTGTTCAAACTTATGTAATGGTGCCATTTTGGAAAATGTTACTTATGTGATAAGACTATTTGTATTGATATTGAATGATTATTTATTAGATGGTTGCTTCATATGAGTAGTGAACTTATTTATATTTATATGCATATTATAACTATGAAGTCTATGAAGACAACAAACAAAACAAAATGTTTCAAATTTTTCCACCAAAATTAAACTAACGAATGTGATGACCACATAAGTACATTTGTCTGCTACCTCTGAGAGGTCAACGATGCTGGTTTAAGCTAAGGTCTAGAACCTGGTCGTGGCAACTTGTAATAGAAGGAGCATTCATGTAGGCATCTCTACAGAAAGTATGCTTGCTACTAGGAAGCTAGGAGCTTCTTGTATTAACCATTCCAATTCCACCTGCCATTACACCAAAAATCCGCAACTTTACTATTTTTGAACCAGTTATAATTGGTGGAAATTTGAGCTAGATGGACAGTACCTATCCATTTATGCCACCAAAAGGAGCAGGATCCTCAGTTGAGTTTCTACTATATGTGTTGCTTCATTCTTTCCCTTATTTGCGGTATGTGTATATTTAGTCTCGTGTGTCCCCTATTTTTCAATTTTGATTAATATTTTTGCAATATCTTGATTTCATTAATTACCTCCACAAAGTGTGTTTGGCCCTTAAGTTCCACCATTGATTGTATTCAAAACCCATAAGCACATTTTGAATATTCATCATAGCAATCCCTCCTTCATCATATGGAAAGCTCATTTTTTCCATGAGGCCCAATGATACTTGTTACTGTCATTCCTCATTCCCCAGAAGAAGTTTCCCATGAGCACTTTGATCTACTTAAGAATTGTAGAAGGTTGTTTTTTTGCTGAGAGAAAGTGAATGCGGAGAGATTACAGAACATATTTAATTAAAATTGTCCTGCCTCCATAACTTAGCTGCTTAATCTACCACCCTGTGATCCTCCAAATAACTTTATTAACCAGTTCAGAGAAATAGATAATTATAGGCTTACCTACAAAGAGTGGGCATCCTAAAAAAGTTATATGTTCCGTTTTCTTCTTGAATCCTGTTATTCTTTTAATTCTATTCCTAGTTGTGTCAAATGCATTAGGACAGATCATGAAATGGATTTTGTCTCCATTTACCATTTGACAAGAGATATATTCATAATCTTCCAGGGTTTTCATGATGAGCTTCAGAGTTAAGGCCCTTCCGGAGGAGAAAAAAATGATATCATAAACAAAACACATGTGGTTAACCATTGGACCTTTTGTTTTCCATATAGAAACCATCAATATCATGATTGTTGTTTAGTGGATTAAGAGTTCTTGACAATATCTCTGCAACCAAATTAAATAGGGTAGGTGATACAGTGTCTCCTTGTTTGAGCCTTCATGTGGAGTAGAAGAAGTCATACCTCTTCCCATTGTTGATGATAGATTACCAATTAGTATCCATAATCCTCTAAACCATATCAATGAACTTTTCATCAAATCCTATCTTTCGTAATACTAGAAAAATATGGGTCAAGGAAACTATATGATAATCTTTTTCCATATCCAATTTAATAATGACATTATTTCGAATGTTAGGTTTCCTAATATGATGTATAATTTATTCTGCTAGCATAACATTTTCAAAAATATTCCTCCCTTTTAACAAATCTTGAATGGTTGAGAGAGATTAAGCTTGGTATCATAGAACTAAGTCTTTTACTGGTGAAGTTTCTCCGACATATTGGTCTATACTCTTTCTTCTTTTAAGGATTGCTCACCTTAGGAAGAAAGACAATACATGAGTCGAAGAAGTATTTTGGGATAATTTGACCACTCAATAAGGCAATGATGACTCAAAGGAGGTCATGTTTTATGTTGTGCCAACATTTTTTGAAAAATATTACTTCATTCAATCTAGACAAATAGCAGAGGTGGGACTCATTGAAAAAACCACCTCTTTCAACTCTCCCATTGTTGGAATATCCATGAGCTATTCATTTTGATCTTTTGTTAACATCCTTGTAATGCATTCTAACATATTCTTATTGATAATTTGCTCCTCACCAAAGCAGATTTGTTGGTAGTGATAACATGTTTCTTTAGCAATGGGATCATCTCCTTGTAACCAGACCTTATCTTCATTAATGATTCTATGAATAAATATACTTCTTCTTCTTCGTCTTACCAAAGAATAAAAATATTTAAAGTTTATATAACCTTCTTTGAACCATTGATGATGAGTTTTTTGCTTCATTATTGAATCCTCATGCTTCAAGAATTTATTATTCTTGGAGGTGAGTTCATAAAGGAGATCTGAGTTTCTTTTTGTTGGATTCATGATAATGTTTCTTACCCTTTCTTCATATTCCTTGACTTGTGAGAATATATCTCAAAATTCCTGCTTTGACCATTTGCTCTCAATGTTAGAAAGTCTTTTGAGTTTGTGATGAAATTTCCACTTAATATTACTGTCACGACCCAAAACCGAGCCGCGAGTGGCACCCACATTTACCCTCCTATGTGAGCGAACCAACCAAATCTAAACCTTATCATTTCAACATATATCAACAGAAAATAATGCGGAAGACTTAAACTCATTAATAAAAACCAATTCAATAACTTCTAAAAAATCCAACATCTATTATTTCCCAAAATCTGGAAGTCATCACCACAAGAACATCTACGATCAAATGACTAAACTAAGAGTATTCTAAAAGCTAAAAATACATAAGAAGCTAGTCCATGCCGGAAGTCCAAGGCATCAAGACTTGAAGAAGAAGATCCAGTCCAAGCTAGAAGCGTTAGCTCACCCTAAAGATCCGGTATGACGAAGACTGGCTAGAATTACTGTTGAGTTAAAGACGACGGCACGTTTGCTGAACTCCACAAATAACAAGAAGAAAACATAAAAGTAGGGGTCAGTACAAACCACGGGTACTGAGTAGATATCATCGGCCAACTCAAAATAGAGAACAGTATATATATCAAGTAATATCATAAATCAACTATAAAACTCAACATGTAGCAACAACAAGTACTATAATCATCAATAAGTACCATCAAGTTCATCCATGAGGGCTCAAGCCTCAATACCGTACTCATTTGGGAATTAGTTTCATTAGATTGAGTATATTATCATCTTTCAAGATTCATTATCTTTCTTCCTCTTGTGTCGGTACGTGACACTCCGATCCCCTACTACTATGTGTCGGTACGTGACACTCCGATCCCCTAATTCTACGTGTCGGTTCGTGACACCCGATCCCCTAATTCTATGTGTCGGAACGTGACACCCGATCCCCTATATGTGTCGGTACGTGACACTCCGATCCCCTAATTCTATGTGTCGGAACGTGACACTCCGATCCACTAATACTATGTGTCGGAACGTGACACTCCGATCCACTAATATCATTCTGTAAATTCATCAGGCCTTCTCTATACCAAGGCATCATCAATCCCATTACTTTAATTCATCAAGACTTCTTCTATACCAAGGCATCATCATTAATAATGTATATTAAAGTTTCTTTTCAAGATTTGGGATTCAATAGTTTCATCATGCTTATCTTATCACAATCACATAATCATATTCATGCAAACATACAATTAAGCATATAGTAGGGTTTACAATACTACAAATACATATCATTCACTATTAAGAGTTTTACTACGAATATCGTAAGAGAAACCATAACCTACCTCCACCGAAGAATTGCGATCAACAAGCTATCTTCTTAGAATCCTTGCTATCCTCTTCGTTTCTCTCTCTCTCTACTCGTTCTCTTTCTTTTTCTGTCTCTCTTTGTTCTTTCTTATTTTCTTTATTCCAACCCTCTTTCTTTTACCCTAATTAGTATATAATTAACAACAAAAGATGACAATAATAACCCACTAATTAACTTAAGGTTACCTCTTTTAACCCCCAAGTAATTAGACTTATTAACATTAACCCCCTAACTTTATAATTTAAGCAGGAATAGTCAAAAATGTCTCTTAAAACGTATAAAGAAATCCGACCCGAACTGGGATTGCGTAGCCCGTGACGGGCCGTCGCGCCTGCGACGGTCCATCCTGTTGTCCGTCATATGCTACAGAACTCGATTTTAAGTGGATGGCCTGTGACGGGCCGTCGAGCCTGCGACGGTCCGTCCTGCCACTCCGTCACGAAGTTCAGAGAGTCGATTTTCAGTACCCAATTTCAGATTTTCTAAGTGTTTTGAAACGAGACCCTGCGACGGTCCGTCGTGCCCATGACGGTCCGTCGTGGGGTTCGTCGCCTCAGCCTGTTTTTCCAGAAATAAAATTTGCTACTCAAAACGACTAAACAGGTCGTTACAATAGATACCAATTTACCCATCGTTCGTCCCCGAACGATCACAAGAAGGAAAACAAGGGCGAAAAGGAGTACCTGAATCTGTAAACAGATGTGGGTATCTTTCTTGCATATGTGCCTCCTTCTCCCAAGTGGCTTCTTCAACCGGTCGATTTTTCCATTGCACCTTGATGGATGCAATCTCTCTTGACCTCAACTTGCGAACTTGTCTATCTAGAATGGCTACAGGTTCCTCCTCATAAGACAAATTCTCGTCAAGCAAAACTGAATCCCAACGTATAATGTAGTTTCCATCCCCATGATATCTTTTCAACATAGACACATGGAATACCGGATGTACTCCGGATAGCCCTGGAGGCAAGGCTAACTCATAAGCCACCTCCCCTACTCGTTTAAGTACTTCGAAGGGACCAATATACCTTGGGCTTAGTTTACCTCTTTTACCAAACCACATCACCCCTTTCATTGGTGAAACTTTCAACAAGACTTGTTCACCCTCCATGAACTCTAAGTCTCTAACCTTTCGATCTGCGTATTCCTTTTGTCTACTTTGCGCCGCTAGAAGCTTTTCCTGAATAGACTTCACTTTCTCTATCGAATCCCTCAAAAGGTCAGTACCCCAAGGTCTAACCTCGAATGCATCAAACCAACCAATGGGAGACCTACATCTCCTTCCATACAATGCTTCAAATGGGGCCATATCAATACTTGAGTGATAGCTATTATTGTATGAAAACTCCGCTAAGGGTAGGAAGCTATCCCAATGACCACCAAACTCTATCACACATGCACGAAGCATATCCTCCAACACTTGAATCGTCCTTTCAGACTGACCATCTGTCTGAGGATGGAACGCAGTACTAAGGTCCAACCTAGTACCCAATTCCGCATGCAATGTTTTCCAAAACATTGAAGTAAACTGCGTACCTCTATCTGATATGATGGATAGTGGAACCCTATGCAATCGAACGATTTCTGAGATATAGATCTTGGCTAACTTATCTGCATTATAAGTCACCTTTACCGGAATGAAATGAGCAGATTTAGTTAACCTATCAATGATTACCAAAATAGAATCAAACTTTCCCAATGTCTTGGGAAGACCAACCACAAAGTCCATTGCAATTCTTTCCCACTTCCATTCCGGAATGGGCATTCTCTGAAGTGTTCCTCCGGGCCTCTGGTGTTCATACTTTACTTGTTGATATTTTGGACATTTGGCAATAAAATCAACAATATCACGCTTCATTCTACTCCACCAAAAGTGTTGCTTTAGGTCGCGGTACATCTTGGTTGCACCCGGATGTATAGAATACCTTGAACTATGAGCCTCTGTCAAAATAGTGTTGATCAAATCATCAAGTCGGGGTACACATACCCTTCCCTTGATTCTCATAACACCTTCCTCATCGATTGTCGCTTCTTTAGCCTCTACTTTCAACACTTTATCTCGGATCCAGATCAATTTTTCATCATTAAACTGTTTTTCCTTAATCTTGTCAAGAAAAGAAGATCTTGACTCCACACTAGCCAACAATCCTCCCTTCTCATTTACTTCTAATCTCATCAAGTCATTAGCTAGAGTCTGGACCTCTCTAGCCAATGGGCGTCTAGAAGCTTGCAAGTGAGCTAGACTTCCCATGCTTCCCGCCTTTCTACTTAAGGCATCCGCTACAACATTCGCCTTCCCCGGATGATACAAAATAGTGATGTCGTAGTCCTTCAGTAGTTCCACCCATCTCCTCTGTATCAAGTTCAAATCTTTCTGAGTGAAGATATACTGAAGGCTACGATGATCCGTGTAGACCTCACACTTAACCCCATACAAATAGTGTCTCCATTGCTTTAATGCAAACACTACCGCAGCCAATTCCAAATCCTGGGTCGGATAGTTATGTTCATGCACCTTTAATTGCCTTGAAGCATAAGCAATCACACTCTTCTCTTGCATTAGTACTGCACCCAAACCAGAATAGGATGCATCACAATAAACAATGAAGTTCTTACCCTCTACTGGCAAGGTAAGGATAGGTGCGGTAGTCAACAAAGTCTTGAGCTTCTGAAAGCTTTCCTCACATTCGTCCAACCATACAAATGGAACATTCTGCTTAGTCAAGTTCGTCAATTGGGAAGCAATAGAAGAGAATCCCTTGACAAATCGGCGGTAGTAGCTAGCTAACCCAACAAAGCTCCTTATTTCTGACACATTAGTGGGTCTTACCCAATTCTTCACTGTTTCAATCTTAGAAGGATCCACCATCACTCCTTCCTTAGAAACCACGTGCCCCAAGAAGGACACTGCATCTAGCCAAAACTCACACTTAGAGAACTTGGCATAAAGCTTTTTCTCCCTCAACATTTCCAATACCATTCTTAAATGTTCTTCATGTTCCTTCTTGCTCTTTGAGTATACCAATATATCATCAATAAATACGATCACGAAGAGGTCCAAATATGGCTTAAAAATCCCGTTCATCAAGCTCATAACGCAGCAGGGGCATTCGTAAGACCAAAAGACATCACTACGAATTCGTAATGCCCATACCTTGTTCGAAAAGCAGTCTTTGGCACATCCGTTGCTCGTATTTTCAATTGATGATAACCGGATCTCAAGTCAATCTTAGAGAAGACACAAGCACCTTGTAACAGATCGAACAAGTTATCAATGCGAGGAAGAGGATACTTGTTCTTAATAGTTACCTTATTCAGTTGTCTGTAGTCTATGCACATCCAAAAACTCCCATCCTTCTTCTTCACAAACAAAACCGGAGCACCCCAAGGAGATGCACTTGGTCTAATAAAGCCTTTGTTTAACAACTCTTGAAGTTGGGCTTTTAAATCTCTTAACTCCACGGGAGCCATGCTATAAGGGGGTATAGAAATGGGGCGAGTACCCGGTTAAAGGTCAATACAGAAATCAATATCCCTATCTGGTGGCATACCAGGAAGATCTGCAGGGAACACATCCAGAAACTCACGGACCACCGAAACCGACTCTATCGAAGGTACTTGGGTAGTGTCATCCTTGAGATGTGCCAAGAAAGCTAAACACCCTTTACTAACCATTTTCTTAGCACGAAGAAAGGAGATGATGCGCACCGGATTGGAAGTGTAGTCACCCTCCCAAACTAACGGATCTGTCCCAGGCTTGCTAACGTCACTGTTTTAGCATTACAATCCAAGATCGCAAAATGCGGAGAAAGCCAAGTCATACCCAGAATTACATCAAAATCATCCATTTCTAAGATAACCAAATCTACATAAGTGTTGCTCCCCACAAAGTTCACCAAACAAGACCTATATACCTTTTCAACTACCACAGACTCATCCACCGGAGTAGAAACACGAATAGGCATATCAAGTAATTCACAATGTAAATTTAGACCACTAGCAAATGAGGAAGATACATAAGAAAATGTGGATCCAGGATCAAACAATACAGAAGCCATGCAATCACAAACCAGAAGATTACTTGTGATGACAGCATCAGATGCCCCCACTTCAGATCTCCCAGGGAAAGCGTAACAATGGGCCCTATCGTTTGTCTGTCCATTGCCCCTACCATGTTGTGATGTAGTGGCTCCAGTTTTCCCATCACCTCGACCAATTTGGTGACCACCATTACCTCGACCACCACGTCCTCCAGAATGACGGCCTCTACCATGACCACCTCTACCTCTAGCCATTGGGGGTCTATAACTCTGTTTTGGACAATTTCTCCTAATATGTCCAGTCTCCCCACACCCATAACACTCTCTGGAGTCAAGCATTGGTCTCTCAGAGAAGTGTTGACCGGTCTGAGGTGGACCCCCAACTACAGTCTGTAGTGAAGACTGAATGGGTCGAATTGAGTAACCTCCGGAACCTTGTCCTCTAGAGTAAGAACCATTAAACTCACCTCTCTTTCGAAACCTTTTTGATGTCGATGTCGTGGTGAAGTCATCTGGCTTCACTCCTTCCACCTCTATCACGAAGTCTACCACCTCTTGGAAGGATTTTTCCATAGCCGCTACCTGTAAGGCTGAAATCCGCAACTCTGACCTCAACCCCTTCACAAAACGACGAATCCGCTCTGGTGGACTGAAACAAAGTTGAGTGGCATACCGGGATAATGCACGAAACTTAGCCTCATATGCATTGACCGACATCCTACCTTGCTCTAGACTCAAGAACTCATCCCTTTTCCTATCCCTCAAATTCCGCGGGATATACTTCTCCATAAACAAACTAGAGAATGAAGCCCAAGTCATAGGTGGTGCCTCTGTTGGTTGACACTCAACATGTGACCGCCACCACATTTTGGCGTTCCCTTGAAACTGATAACTCACGAACTCAACACCAAACCGTTCCACTATACCCATCTTGTGTAGCAGCTCATGAGAGTCAACCAGAAAATCGTAAGCATCCTCGGATTCAGCACCCTTGAAGACTGGAGGTTTCAATTTCAAGAACTTACTGAAAAGTTCATGCTGATAATTTGTCATTATAGGCCCAGTAGTCAGACGTGGAAATGTGCCTATTTCCAATGGAACATCCATGCGGGGAGCCATAGTAGCCGCACGTTGTACCTCCGGAGCCTGAGGTGCTGGTGCAGAAAACACTGGAGGTGCCTGACCCTGATCAGATAACCCGCTAAGATAAGCAAGAACCTGATTGATCATGTCTAGGGTAGGTTGGGGAGGCAATCCCTCATTCTGTACTTGTTCAGTCTCCCCTTTCCTCACCCTCTCTTACTACTTCCTCAGTCGGTGGAGGAGTCACTGCCCTAGTATCAGATGGGCTAGGTGCTCGTCCCCTTCCTCTAGAGGACGTCCTCCCACGACCTCTACCACGGCCTCTTGCCGTTGTTCTTCCTCGAGCTACAGCCCCAGTGGCTGGCTCAGACGCACCCTGTCCCGCCGGTGCTGGTGTTGGTGTTGGCGTAGTCGTTGCTCTAGTTCTAACCATCTGCGAAAGAGAGTGAAGATGGTCAGATACCAATTTGTATCACCTACATACCAATTGGATTCAAGTAGTAGCACGAAAGAAAGAATGAAAGAATGGAATTTTCCTAAACTCTTATAGCCTCTCAAAGAAAAGTAAAGGCGTCCCCCTACCTTTCCTTAAGACTCTACTAGACTCGTTCTTGTGTGATGAGACCAACGAACCTAATGCTCTGCTACCAAGTTTGTGACGACCCAAAACCGAGCCGCGACTGGCACCCACATTTACCCTCCTATGTGAGCGAACCAACCAAATCTAAACCTTATCATTTCAACATATATCAACAGAAAATAATGCGGAAGACTTAAACTCATCAATAAAAACCAATTCAATAACTTCTAAAATCCAACATCTATTATTTCCCAAAATCTGGAAGTCATCACCACAAGAACATCTACGATCAAATGACTAAACTAAGAGTATTCTAAAAGCTAAAAATACATAAGAAGCTAGTCCATGCCGGAAGTCCAAGGCATCAAGACTTGAAGAAGAAGATCCAGTCCAAGCTAGAAGCGTTAGCTCACCCTAAAGATCCGGTATGACGAAGACTGGCTAGAATTACTGTTGAGTTGAAGACGACGGCACGTTTGCTGAACTCCACAAATAACAAGAAGAAAACATAAAAGTAGGGGTCAGTACAAACCACGGGTACTGAGTAGATATCATCGGCCAACTCAAAATAGAGAACAGTATATATATCAAGTAATATCATAAATCAACTATAAAACTCAACATGTAGCAACAACAAGTACTATAATCATCAATAAGTACCATCAAGTTCATCCATGAGGGCTCAAGCCTCAATACCGTACTCATTTGGGAATTAGATTCATTAGATTGAGTATATTATCATCTTTCAAGATTCATTATCTTTCTTCCTCTTATGTCGGTACGTGACACTCCGATCCCCTACTACTATGTGTCGGTACGTGACACTCTGATCCCCTAATTCTACGTGTCGGTTCGTGACACCCGATCCCCTAATTCTATGTGTCGGAACGTGACACCCGATCCCCTATATGTGTCGGTACGTGACACTCCGATCCCCTAATTCTATGTGTCGGAACGTGACACTCCTATCCACTAATACTATGTGTCGGAACGTGACACTCCGATCCACTAATATCATTTTGTAAATTCATCAGGCCTTCTCTATAACAAGGCATCATCAATCCCATTACATTAATTCATCAAGCCTTCTTCTATACCAAGGCATCATCATTAATAATGTATATTAAAGTTTCTTTTCAAGATTTGGGATTCAATAGTTTCATCATGCTTATCTTATCACAATCACTTAATCATATTCATGCAAACATACAATTAAGCATATAGTAGGGTTTACAATACTACAAATACATATCATTCACTATTAAGAGTTTTACTACGAATATCGTAAGAGAAACCATAACCTACCTCCACCGAAGAATTGCGATCAACAAGCTATCTTTTTAGAATCCTTGCTATCCTCTTCGTTTCTCTCTCTCTCTACTCGTTCTCTTTCTTTTTCTGTCTCTCTTTGTTCTTTCTTATTTTCTTTATTCCAACCCTCTTTCTTTTACCCTAATTAGTATATAATTAAGAATAAAAGATGACAATAATAACCCACTAATTAACTTAAGGTTACCTCTTTTAACCCCCAAGTAATTAGACTTATTAACATTAACCCCCTAACTTTATAATTTAAGCAGGAATAGTCAAAAACGTCTCTTAAAACGTATAAAGAAATCCGACCCGAACTGGGATTGCGTAGCCCGTGACGGGCCGTCGCGCCTGCGACGGTCCGTCATATGCTACAGAACTCGATTTTAAGTCGATGGCCTGTGATGGGCCGTCGAGCCTGCGACGGTCCGTCCTGCCACTCCGTCACGAAGTTCAGAGAGTCGATTTTCAGTACCCAATTTCAGATTTTCTAAGTGTTTTGAAACGAGACCCTGCGACGGTCCGTCTTGCCCATGACGGTCCGTCGTGGGGTCTGTCGCCTCCGCCTGTTTTTCCAGAAATAAAATCTGCTGCTCAAAACGACTAAACAGGTCATTACAATTACCTACAAATCTACTTTCTCAACAAGCTTTCACAGTATTCGTAAAACTAGGATTATCTACCCAGCAATTTTAAATTTGAATGTAGGTGGTATAATCCATGTCTTTTGCTATCATTTCCACTAGAAGGGGGTAGTGATAAGATCATGTAGAAGGTAAGTGAGTGATGGTAGTATGAGTCAAGGACTCAATCCAAGTGTCATAAACTAGGGCCCTGTCCAATCTTTTTTAGATTCTTTATGCAATCCCTCTCTTATTAAACCAAGTAAATCTCTATCTACTGAATCATATGTCTATAAGACCACAAGCCTCAATAATATATATGAATTCTAAGGTCTTCTTCATATTATAAGGCAAGCCTCCCATTTTTTCTTCCCGTGTAGTGATATCATTAAAATTTCCAATAGTGCAACATAGTTTATCATTACCATTGTCATGTTAAAGCATTTTATCACATAAGGTACTTCTGAGACGACGCTTACATTTTTTAATAGATGAAAGTGATTGTGAACTTGTTTTGAACTTAATTATGCTTTAGCTAACATATGATTTTCTATTCATCTTCATAACTTATAACACCTTCAATATCCTCATTCAAGAAAACCCAAATTTAGCCATTGCAATTGGTAACAACATTCTCCGTAGCCAACTGAATTTTCATGTTCTAAATATTCATACTATCTGAAAAAGGTTCAAGCATTGTAATTATACATAGATAGTGCATTTTCTTTAGATTTCTGAGTCTTTCCACAACACGTTGGTATTAATTCCTCTCACATTCCATACAATTGTATTCATCATTGGGATGTTCTTCAGGAAAATAACCTACTGTTTTGTCTGCCAGAAGTTACAGTGTTGATATCTTGATTTTTGAAATGAAAATTTATATGTTGCAGTCCCCTTGGTGATAGTCCTTGAGTCAGAGCAGCTTGTTGGATTTCATTCTCAATAGAATGATCATTCTATGGGCTAAATTATCTAATTAAAGCCTCACTTGCCTAATCATCATCCTCTTGATCATTTATTGATTGATTTTATTCATCCAACTCATCCGCATAATTACATACCTCATATTCATCAATAGCTAGAATAGAGTTATGTTGGCATTCTTACAGTTTCTTATCTGGAGGTTCTAATTCCTCCCCACTTTCAATTTTTTATTTCTCTCATTTTCCTTCCCTTTATTCATCGTTCTTTTGGCAGCATCCATTTTTTGTTTACTATGTGTATTCTTACTCTGAGGAGTGTTCTCCGGTATAACTCTACTTGGATTGGTGTCCATTTCCTTTGTCTTAGAGACTGAATTTTGTTGTCCGTTGTGATCTATCTCTGTATTTTGGTCTTCCTTTCTTTCATTACCTTTTTATTGATGTTGTTTGGATGATTTTCGTTGAGGCTATTTTTGATTCAATTGTTGTTGCTTGCTTTTAGCACTGGCAGGGGCTCTAAAGATTCTATTATTGTCATTGTGTACCCCCTTAGGAAAAACATGAGGTGAATTCCCCCCTTTGGTCATCCCTTCATGCATCTTAGTGAGGCTCTCCTTACATCCCCTATCCATCCCTCCATAAACTTCTCCAGATAAACATCTATTACATAATCATTAATAGAGTTGGAGTTTATAGCTTCGATACCTGTGGGACCTGAATTTCTGCTTTTCTCTTCCTTTTGCATTGGTATACCCTTCTTACCTAAAGTATTTCAAATTATTTTTCTGTTTCTTGCTTTTTCCTCCATTTGATCCTTGCTGCCTCTTTCCTCTCCTTGTGTATTGTTTTCTTCCTACCTTTCAAATTAGTAAAAGAAAACTGTTGAGAGTTAGTAGGTTTACCTGCCTGTTGGTTGTCTTTTGTTGTGTGATGTGTAGAAGTAGGTGTCCGCATTGTCTTCGGAGTTGCATTCTCCTGTTGTCTTATATTTTTCCTTCTTTGAGTTTGCCATTCCTCCTCTGTTTGCCGATCTATTTACTAGTTCCTGTTATTTTCTTTGTTGTGTTGTTTATGTTGTTCTCTAATCTTCTTTATTTTGTACTTTTTGATATCCTGTTCTTTTTTTTTGTTTTTCCTTTTACTTTCTTTTTCCTTCCTCTGTCTATATATACTCCTCATCCCTTATAACATTCTTCTATGTCATGTCCCATATGTTTACAATACACAGTAAGGGGGAATATTTTCATACTCCACTGGCTTCAAGAAGCGAACGGTTTCATCATCAGGATGTAGTCCTATAAAAACATGTCTAGGTCTAGGCTTAGTCAAGCCTATATGCATCTTAACTTTTCCCGTTCCAGACATTGCCCTTTTAATAGAAGTTGTATCTAGGTATAAAACCTTACCTATAGATTCCAATAATGGGATAAGAAATGTTTTTTCTAAAATTGCCAAGGTAAGCCTTGTAGCATTATCCAGATATGTACAATTGGTGTTTCCTCTTCCGGTGTAAAAATGGTGTCCACGATTGTATCCTAATCAATTTTCCTTTAATTGTCATTATTTGTAGTGTCCAAACTATGTTATAGTCTAATTCATTTTTAAATAAGTAAACACATGTTTAGAATTATAATGGGCAAGGTTGACCACCTACTTAATTGAGTTTGTTGGATAAAATCTTCCGGACAAGTTCCACCTTAGGCATGGTAATACTAAGCTTCCAAAAAAGAATAAATTTATAGTCCACTGTCATTGTATTCATATAATCATACATGTCAATGATTAAAACTGGTTATCCCTCTTTGTTAGTTTGTCAGGTATTAGTTTTCAACACAACAGTCGGGCTTTGTGCAGCATGGATATGTATGAGTCTTGATGCTAATGTTTGAACTACAGTGTAAGGAGTTGGTTCCTTAAAATGGTCCTGTTTAGTAGCTGGTGGTCTCTTAGTACAGCTTGAAGCATTGGTATTAGGGTTGGGAACATTTTTCTGAGTATTTTTGGTATAAGGACCATGTTCCTATAAATTACTAGAGATCTTAGGGAACTCTCTATGGAAGAGGTTTTTCTTATTTTTATCTTGAAGACCCTCTTTCTTATTCTATTCCATATTTCTCTCGTCATTCTTTTTGTTTCGATCCCGTTGATGCTTACAACTATTAAAACCTTCCACCTTACCTTGAAGACTAGATTTATAAGCTAAGTTTCCTTTTGTATGGCCATTCTCATAGAAAAACTTTTCCTATTTGTACTTAGTCTTAATGATAGCCTCCCCCTTATGTTGTACACTATGCATAACAGCTGACTTTCCCATGGGATTGTCTTGCTGCTGGACATTATTAACATTATAACTATGTTGATAGTGGTTATAGTTGTAGTTAGTATAGTTAACTTCCTGATTTGCCTCCCTAGTTTACTCATTGAAGGTTTGTTGTTGGCCTTGTCCTCGATCACCTACAACATTAGGATTCAAATCAAACGAAGAGTTTGCTGAACTCTCCACTTTGATAGCATCCTTTTCCTGAGATATTGCCTTGTTGTTTGGAAACATAGGAGCTTGCTTGCCTCCACAAACTATTATTGTATTGTTTCCCCATTTAGGTAGTTCTCCCAGTTCACCTGTTAAACGTTATATTCCATATTACCTACATAAGCTAAAATAGTAGAAGCTTTATGGAGAGTCATTTCATGCTCAGTATCATTCATCCCCTTTGATTTGCCAGTACCGCTGTTCTTTCGACTACCATTTTGACCACTTGAGTTCTTGTTGCTGGTGATTTTGGGTTCCACTTCGCTAGAAATTGATGTTAGGTGGACATATTCCCCTTGTGAGTAAACCCCAAAAGGTTTAACCTCGTGAATCAATTGGGAAGATGATCGATTTAGATCTTGACCCTTTTGCCACTTGTTCGCAATTTTTCCAGAACTCACTACTATGTTTCTTTCAATTGGTTTGTCAAAATTCCTTTAACCTTCATTATGTTATAGCTGTAGATGACTAGAGAATTCCATTCACTATTTTAATCTTGATTCAATCTGATAAAGTCTGAGGAAATATTTTTTCGCGGAGTTATGCAGGGAATTAGAGGGGGATTAAAGGAAGGTTATGTTCATTTTCTCCAAGCTCCCCTCTGAGGTTAGTTCGGTGGTCCGGAAGTTAGTGCTGGGGTATCACACACCATGTTGGCCGTACAAAACAAGTTGTTAGGTGTAATGATAGAATGTATTCATAGGGAGAGTTTGGCTTTGATTAGTGGTTTAGGGTTAGGGTTAGGGTTAAGGTTGGGGTTTGGGTTTGTGATAGGGTTAGCTTTAGGAATTAGATTTTTTAATTTTTTTTAGAGTATGTATTTTAGGATTTGAGAATAAAATCAAATGATTAGTGTTTAATGTTTGGGTTTCCATATTTTTGACATAGGTTTTGATTTGAGTTTAGGATTTAGGGTTAGGGTGTTGGTTTTTTCAATATGGTTTAGGTTTTTGAATTTATGTTCAAAATTAATTTTTTAGTAATTAATGTTTTGGTTTTTGTATTTTTGAGGCTTAGGGTTTTGAGTTTTTGGTTTAGAGTTAGGGTTATGGTTAAGGTTAAGGTTAGGGATTTAGATCTTTTAATTTTTTGTGTTTAGGGTGTAGAATTTGAGGTTTAGTATCAAAGGTTGAGATTTTTGTGTTTAGGGTTAAGGTTTAGGTTGTTTTTAGGTTAGGATTTGGCGTTAAGGATTGGAATTATAATATTTATGTTTTAGTGTTCAACGTTAGGGTTTTTTTTTCTCTTTAATTTAGGGTATAGGTATAAGGGTTATGTTTAAGGATATGTTTTTGGGTTAGGGTTCCTGGTAGTGATAGGGTTAGAGTTAGGGTTTACGGTTTTTTTCTTTTTAGGTTTTGGGATTTAGGAATTTTGTTTTAAAATCTATGGTTTCGTGTTTATTTTGGGGTTTTGGTATTTTGGGTTTTTTAATTTTATTTTATTTTAATACCCTTAGAGCGATATGGGCTTAGCACCACACCAAGCCTGACAATTTCATAAAAGTTATATACAAAGAGGGAGGCACCAACCTTACGTCTAATGCAATTATGGATTGGGTAAAATTTCCTAAGGAAATTTTACACCTCACCTTACAAGGAGATGAATCCAAAAATTCTATTTAATTAGAACAGAGAACTCCTCTCAACACATAGAATTAGGAAACATAAATTGGGGAGACGCCTTACAGGCAAAAAAATTAGCAATCTATCCTAAACTATTCAAAGAAACTATATTAAGAGTTATAGCTTACTTTACAAGCTATTATATTATTTAAGGGGGTTGTTTTATCTTCTTTGTCTTTTTCCTTTGAATATTTAAATCTCCATTAAGTTCAACTAAAAGTACGTTTTTGCCTATTTAGGTTGTTCTTTGTTGGTGTAATAGATTTCTGGACAAGTGATTTTGTGTCTATGTTTGGACATTGAATCAGCCACCCAGTTTACTTCCAAGAATATATGAGTTCATTTGAATTCCTAAATTTGAGATATAAAGCCTCTCAATCTGTCAAATTGATTGCATATACTACCTTGTGGTGTAGCTTTTTGGAGTAACCAGTTGACAGTTAGTATGGAATCTATTTCTAAAATAATGTTCATCTATCCTAGTGCCCAAGACATGCCAATGATGTCTTCTCCTATTGCTTACTAATTGTTTGTGCCACTTCTCAGGGGTGAGGTAAATGCTTGGTTAAGATTGCCTTCATTATCTCTTAGAATGTCCCCTGCCCCTATCTTGCCTGGATTATCTAATACACTTCAATCTTTATTAACTTTGATCCATTGAACAAGTTTTCTTGTCAAGTCTATCTTCTGCGACTTTTATAACATGAATACATATTTTAGCAAGTTGAATTATTCCACACCAAGTAGGGGGCAAGTTACCCGGAGGAAAAATAGAAGTTATAAGTTTATAGTTATCCCTATAGATTGTGTACCTGACTCTTACAATATTAGAGGTTTTTACTCCGTATAACATGCACATCTATGTTTCAATAAATTCCAACAGATGAGTATAGGGGAAGTCTGGACAGTGAGTTTATGAGCTTCATTGTTGTATTTCATTTACCAACATTGACCTATAAGCTGCATAAGTGAATTGCGGTTCGCTTTCACCCCTGCTCTATTTGCACAACTTCTCCTGACTTCCCTAGAAAATTCATTATTAATTAAAATAGGGTTGATGGTATTTGATCCTTCCATAATCCTGCGACAAAAAGTTAGAAGTTTCTAATATAGAATTAACTAACTTCTCATTCGTTTGTAATTTCCCATTTAGAGCTCTCCAAAGGTGGAAGGAGGTTATAAATGGTATGTGCCTGTGTCAAATGAGAGCTGCAAATTGATCTTTAGATCTTTTTTCCATGATTTCATTCCAAGCTGAAGAGAAAGTGAACATGCAATTAGAATTGGCTATCTAGTATGCTTGGTGTGATATTTGTTGCCGAGGAATATCTATTGCTAGGATAATTGCCTGTTGACTAAGGGGTACCTGCTGACTCAACATTTGATAGTTCTACTGGCCTTCTACCTAAAAACAAGATACCTTTCTGTTGTTTAACCTTTGATTGTTGGTAGAAAACTGAGCAAGATGTCCTTCCCCGGTCCAATTGTCCCACAAAAAGGAGCAATTCCCTGAGTTCAACTTCTATTGAATATGTTGCTCAACATTACATTTCTTGTGAATCATGTGTTTCCAGTTCACTTAATTCAAAAATCCCATTTTTTAAGTTGAGATTTGATCGTTGCAAGTATTTGGCTTTGATGAAATCACCCCACAATGCTTAGCTCTAAAGTTCCACCATTTTTTATATTGTAAGGCTAAGTACACATCTTTCAAATTTTTCATTCCCACCCTTTCTTCATTAATAGGGTAGCGGAGGTTCTTCTAGGAAGCCCAGTAGTATTTCTTTATGTTACTTTTCATTTCCCATATGAAGTCTGTCATCAAAATTTTTCTTAAGTACATTACCAGGAGGAGTGATAGCTTAAATTAAATGAATGGGTAATTCTTGAAGAACATGCTTAATCAACACAACTCAGCCACCATAGTTTATTTTTTTGGTTTTCAACCATGTAATCCTACAAATAACCTTAGCTAAAAGATAAGAGCCTGAAGAGATCCTGGGCCTACCCACAAAGAGTGGGACTAAATAAATTATAATGCCCTGCTTTTCCTTTAACACAGTAATCCTTTTAATTCCTTCTTTTGTGCTGTAAAAACCATTTTCATGTACCTTGAAGTGACTTTTCTCATAATTGATCAACTGGCCAGATGTATCCTTATAGATTCTAAGAGTCCACATGATGAGTTAGAGAGACTTAGCCCTTCCTAATCTAAACAGGATGGTATAATCATCAAAACTCTAGTGGTTAACTTGGGGGCCCTTTTTTCAATGACAAAACAATGGTAGTCTTGATGACTTTTTAATCCATTTAAAGTTCTAGAAAGCATCTCTGCACCTAATATAAATAGGGCACGTGAAAGGGATTCTCCTTGCTTGAGTCCCCTTAAAGATTGGAAAAAAAATAATTCTTCTTCCATTAATAATGATAGAGTACAAATTATTATCCATTGTTTTCCACACCATATGAATGAATGTTTCCTCAAAGCCCATCTTCCAAAAGAATAAACATATGTAAGCCCAAGAAACTCTGCCATAGGCCTTAGCCATGTGAAGCTTAATAATGACATTGCTACCTATGTTTGGCTTTTTAATATGAGGGGTTATTTCTTGTGCCAGCATTAAATTTTCTGTTTTACTTCTACCCTTAACAAAACCATACCTGTTGGGTGAGATAAAATTAGGTAGAATATGACTCAATCTTGTACACAACAGTTTGGAGATGATTTTACTAATGAAATTGCTCAAGCTAAAAGGCCTGAACTCCTTAAGCTTGTTAGGATTTTTTACCTTTGGTAGAAGTACTATTCAAGAATGAGAAAAATACTTGGGGATCTCTTGTCCACTGAAAAAAGCAAAAACCACTACTATCATGTCTTGATTGAGAATGTGCAAACATTATTTTAAAAAATACCCATTTATGCCATCAGGACCTATTGCATAGTTGCGGTTCATAGAGAAGACCACTTTATGTAATTCAGTCATAGGAGGTTGAGAAGTAAGTCTATCATTTTCACCTGATTTACCATTCTTGGGACGCACTTAATGTTTGCCATATTGACCTTTTTCTCTCCCCTGTAAACAACTCTTGAAAGTACTCATAGGAAGCCCTACCTATGTTCTCATCTCCTTGAATTCATTCCTCTTTATCTTGGAATTTGTTAATGAATAGTTTTGTCCTCTACCCCTTATGCAGGAAAGGAAGAATTTAGAACTTGTATCCCCCTCCTTGAACCATTGCAACTGAGATTTTTGTATCATGATTGCATCCTCCAACTTGAGATATCTAATATATTTTGCATTAATTTCATGTAGACTCTCTATTGGTAACACTGATATTTTGAATCAAACTGTCACTCAACTTCTTTAACTTTTCCTTCAAACTCTCTTACTTCCATAAAATGTCAACATATACCTTTTTGGACAAATAACATAGAGTGTTAGAGAGACTTTTCATCTTTTGGTAAAATTTCAACTTACTATTTCTATTCACCTGCCTTTCAAACGATCTCTCACCGTTACTAAGAAATTAGGTCTATCCACCGGATAGTTAAGGTATTTGAAATACATGGTATGGCTCCCTTCATTCTTAATGATCTCTAATAGCAATGAACAATGGTCAAAACAAGTAGAAGGAAGGTGGGTGATAGTAGTTTGAGGTATAGTTTCTAGCAAGTTATCATTTATCAACCCTCTATCAAGCCTTTTCCAGATATTTTTATTGATGCCTCTATTATTAGATCAAGTGTATTTTTGTCCACTAAACCAATATCCATCAGAGCACACACTTCTATAATGGAAATGAAATCTACACTTTTTCTTATATTGTAGGAATTCCCCCTGATGTTTCCTCTGTTGAAGTTATAATACTATAATCATTCACTGAGCACCAAAGTTTGTCCTCAATATATGCTTGCTTGAGAATTTTATCCCATAGATGTCTTCATTGGTACTCATTACATTTGGATAGAAAAAAGTAATGGTGAATTATTTTTTAAGATTATTGTGGCTAAAATCACAATTAATTTGTTGCTCATCTTGATCTTTTACCACACAGTCAACATCCACATTCCAAAAATCCATATTTTACCAATGTAGTTTGCTATCCCATTGTCCATGGATAGTTGATACTTGATGTTTTTTACATTATTACTTTGTGTAAAAGGCTCTAGAGTAGCAATACTGGCTAAGTGAAAAATTTTCTTGAGCGTTTTATTTCATTCCATGACTCCGTGAGTGTTTATTCCCCTCATATTCCAAATGATTGTACTAATCACTGGGAACTCTAGGAGAGAAAGGCCTTGTGTTTGGTCTGCCAGCAGAGACAGTTTTAATGTCCTTATTTTGGAAAAGGAATTTCTCATGTTAAATCTCCTCCACCCAATCTTGATCATATTGACGACTAAACGCTTTTATGAAAGCATCACTAGTCTCATCATCATCATCAGGTTCCTACCCATATTGATCATTTATTTGAACTTTATCTTCTAAATTTATCACCTCATATTTATCAATTAGAGGGGCAGTATTGACTTGGCATTTGGCTATTCATTATCGGGTGGTTCTATGAGAGGAGGTCATAATATTTTAGTCTGATAAAAATTATTTATCTGACCCTGTTGATTATCCTCAATCTCCACCTCCTTACGTGAGTTCACACTCCTTTCTTTTTTATGTTCCTGATATGTCTCTTGTTGTTTAGTGAGTCTTCTTTTAGAAGCATCCCTTTTTTTTTGCTAGGCTTGTTTTTACTCCTTGTAGTATTTCTACTGTAACATTAGTAGTAGTGTTATCCAACTCCTTCTCCCTGTTGTTCCTATTTTTGGAAAGTATGTTTTCTTTGTCCCTACTTTGTTTTCCGTTATGCATTTCCTTGTAGCTTGTTGTAATTTTGTTGTTCCTTTCTTATCTTTTTTGTGTGTTCTCCTTTTGTTGCTTTTTCATACTATTATGATCTCTACAATCAGAGTTTTGGTATGTGTATTCCTCCTCATTACCATCATAAGGTAGGTTCCCCTCTTTTGTTACCCCTTCCTGCATGTTAGTAGTGTTCTCCTTACATCGCCCTTCCATAACATCAATAACTACAACCAACCAACTATCAGAAATATTCAATTGACTAGTAATAGGGTTCACATATATAATACATGAATTGTTATTTATCCCTTTCTTTTTGCTGCTGCAGTTGTTGTTGATATGCTCTACTTCTCATTTGTTCGTTGTGTTGATTTCCTTGGCTTGTGTTCCTTTCCTAATTTGTTGTCTTCTTTGGGGATTCTACATTTCTAATGTTTCTTCTTTTTGCCTTAGCATGCCTTTCTTAGTTGCAGTGTTTTCTTTTCTTTTTTTTTGTTTATTCCACCACCTTTTGATCTTTGCTTCCTCTATGATCTCCTTTTGAATTGTGATCTTCCTTCAATTCGAAACTAGTAAAAGATAATTGTTTAGAATTAGTAGTTCTACCTGCTTGTAGGTTTTCTTTTCTATTCTTGTTAGTAGAAGTTTCCACATCGTCTTTGAAGTTGCATAGTCCTGTTGTCTTGTATTTTTCCTTTTTTGAGTTTTCCATTCCTTCTGTTTTTTCCAATTCTGTTTGCCTCTGCTTTTTAATATCTTTATCTTGCTATTGTTATTGTTCTATATTCTCCTTGCTCTTGCTCTATCTATCTTCCAATTCTTTTGCTTTCTTGTAATCTTTGTTTTTGTTTTTCTTCTCACCTTCTTTTTCAATTTTCTGTCTAAACTCCCCATCCCTCGTTTTGATTTACATTCATCAATATCATGTCCTTGATGTTGACAATAATCACAATATGGGTGAACATTCTCATATTCAATAGGCTGCCAGATTCCAATGGTGTCATCCACAGGATCTACTACAACCCAAATATGTCTAGGTCTAGGCTTAGTCAAGTCAATTTGCATCTTAACTTTTCCCATTCCAGTCCTAGACCTTTTAATATAAGTAGTGTCAAGATATAAAACCTTGCCAACTGATTCCAACAAGGGAGTAAGAAAACGTTTTTTGTAGCATTGCCATGGTAATCATAGTAGCAAAATCCAGATAGGCACAAAGGGTTTCCTCCTAAGGTGTAAAAAATGGTGTCTATGCTTGTATCCTCATCAATTTTCCTTCAATAGTCATCCTCTGCAGTGTCCAGATTATTTTATGACCTAACTCATTTTGTAAATAAATAAGCGCATGCTTTGCATTGTACTCTTCTATGTTGACCCCCCCCCCCCCACATTAATTGAGTTTGTTGTATAAAACTCTTCCTTATAACATCCACCTTAGGCGTGGTAGTACTAAATTCTTCAAATAATGTATAATTGCAATCCACAATTAATGTATCTATGTAATCATACATATAAGAGCTTACATTATGATGTCTTTGTGTAGTAGTTAGTGAGGGAATTGTTCTCAGTACAACAATTGGGGCTTGAGCAACATGTATGTGTCTGAATTGTGCGCCCAAAGTCTGGATCACAGTATATGGGGCACTTTCCTGAACCTGTTCCTGTTTGTCAACTGGAATGTTCTTATTATTATTGGAAGATTTTGATTTGAGGTTAACAACTTTTTGGTCAGCAATTTGGACATTTGGACCTTTTCACTCATAGATGCTAGGAATCTTAGGAAATTATCTATGATATAAATTTGGCCTACTCTTATCCTAGTGATCTTCCTGTTGATTCAGTTCCTCATTCCTTTCCTAAATGGTCTTGTTTTGCTCCCATTATTTCTTATCACTCTTAACAATTTTCCCTTTACCTTAACTACTACTTCTACCCTCCAAGATTACATTGGTATTGTCCTTCTCATAGTAATAACATTCCTGCTTGTACTCATATTTTATATTTACCTCCCCCTTCTCATGTACACAGTTCCTACAATCTGAGTTTACCATGGAATTTTCATGCTCATGGCCATTGCTAACATTATTATTAACATAATTGAGATTAGAGTTGTAGTAAGTACGGTTACCTACTTGATTTGTATCCAGTGCTTTCTCCATGAAGGTTTGTTGCTCGACATGTCCTTGAGATTCTACATCTTTAGGATTGAATGCATATGAGGAGTTGCAGAACTCTCCACATTGATAGTATCTTGTTCACGAACTAAGTCCTTTTTGTGTGGAATCTTAGATGCTATGGTTTCTTTTACAGATTAATTTCTTAGAGTTTCTTCATCAATGTTAATTTTCTTATGCACTTGTTCACTATTATCCTTCTGGTTACCCCCATGAGTTTGTACCAGTAAAGGTTGTACAGTTGGCCTACCTTGCTCAGTATCATTCCTCTCATTAGCTTTGCCTGTAACATTATTCTTTTGACTACCATTTTGACCCCCTGCATTTTTGTTACCTACAATTTTAAGTTCCATTTCACTTCATATTACTGTGATATGAACATCTTCCACTTGTGAATCCACCGCAATAATTATTTCCTCGCGACTTTGCTGCGAAGATGATCGTTAGTGCTTTTGACCTTCACGACCATTATTCTCGATATTCCTAAAATCCCCACCTTCATTTCTTTCAATTATTTCATTAGTATTTCTTGAAAATTGATTATGGTGTAACTTTAAATTACTAGAATCATTCCCTTCACGATTGTAGTCTTGATTACACTTGATTAATTATGAGGAAATTTTTTTGTTTTTTCCTTCTTCTTCCCTCCGAGATACTTCACTATTTATCGCGCCTTGAGATTTTGATTTCCTAGAGCTATTCGAAGAATTAAAAGGGGATTCAACAAAGGTTAGGCTACTTTCCTGCAAGATCCCTTATGTAGCTAGTCCGGCGATCTGAGATTTGCTGCTAGTATCCCACACGCCATGTTTTGCCATTCTGAAATAGCCATTTGATGCGCCTATTAATTGTAACATTAGGCAGTGTTCATTCTAGTAAGATAAGTTAGCGAGAGAACTAATTTGGTGTTTTTGGTATTTTTGTATTTTGGGTTTAGGGTTTCGTCTTTATGGTTTCCAGTTATGGTTGGGTTTAAGGTTAGGGTTAAGGTATTTCTTCTTATAGATTTTTGGGTTTAGGGTTTACAATTTGAGGTTTAATCTAAATCTTTTAGCGTGTAGGGTTTAGGGTGTAGGGATAGGTTTATACTTAGGGTTAGGGTTTGGGTTAAGGATAGAGTAAGTGTTTTTTTTGTGTTTTAGTGTTTGTGGTTTAGTAATTGATGTTTAAAATCTATGGTTTAGTTTTTAATGTTTTTGTTTTAGTATTTTTGACTTAGGGTTTAGTGTTTACGGTTTAGTTTTTATTTTAGGTTTTGTGGTTCGGGGTTTAAGCATTTGAGGTTTAAAATCTATGATTTAGTTGTTAATGTTTGAATTTTTTATGTTGGGCTTAGGGTTCTAGGTGTATGTTTTAAAGTATGGGTTAGGGTTAAGTTTAGGGTTAGGGTTAGCGTTAGGGTCAGGGTTGGGTTTGGGTTAGGGATAGAGCTAGGGGTTAAGTTACTTGTATTATGTTTTAGGCTTTGTCGTTTCATATTTGAAGTTTTAAATGTTTCGGTTTTCATATCTTGGATTTAGGGTTTAGAGTTTAGGGTTGAGAGTTAGGATTAGGGTTCAGTTGTATTTTTTATTAGGTTTAATGGTTTAGTATTTAAGCATTTCTGGTTTAAAATCTGTGATTAGTAGTTAATGTCTCAGATTTTTATTTTGATCTTAGGGTTTTGGGTTTATTATTTAGAGTAAGAGTTAGGGTTAAGGTTTGGGTTAGCTTTAGGGTTAGGTTTAGGGTTAGTGTTTTGGGTTTTTTGATTTTATGGTTTATGTTTAGGATTTGACGTTTAATGTCAATGGTTTAATGATAAATGTTTCTGTATTGGTATTTTAGGATTGGGGTTTAACGTTTATTGTAGGGTAAGGGTTTAGGGTTACAGATCATGTTAGCTATAGGGTTAGTATTAGGGTTAGGTGTTATTTTGTAACGACCTGTTTAGTCGTTTTGAGCAACAGATGTTATTTCTGGAAAACTGGATGAGACGACGGATCCCACGATGGACCGTCATGGGCACGACGGACCGTCGAGGGGGGTCTCATTTCAAAACACTTAGAAATTCTGAAATTTGGGTACTGAAATCGACTCTCTGATCTTCGTAATGGAATGGTAGGACGGACTGTCGTGGGTACGATGGACCGTCACAGACTCTTCAAGGAAATTGAGTCTCTGAACTTTATGACGGAGCAGCAGGACGGACTGTCGCAGGCACGATGGGCCGTCACAGGCTGCGTAATCCCAGGCTGAGTCGGATTTCTTTAAATGTTTTAAGGGACGTTTTGGACTATTCCTGCTTTAATTATAAAGATAGTGGTTTAATATTAATAACTCAATTACTTGGGGGTTAAAAGAGGTAACCTTAAGTTAATTAGTGGGTTATTATTGCCATCTTTTATTCTTAATTATATGCTAATTAGGGTAAAAGAAAGAGGGTTTGAATAAGAAAAATAGAAAGAACAAGAAGAGAGAGAGAGGATCGATCGAGAAGAGGAAAACACAAAGCTTTGGGAAATTTGCTTGCTTGATCACTAATCTTCGGTGGAGGTAGGTTATGGTTTTTAATTCGTAGTAAACTCTTAATAGCGAATGATATGTATTGGTTGTATTGTAAAGTCTTCTATATGCTTAATCGTGTGCTTGTATGATGTGTTTATATAATTGTGATAAAATAAGCATGATGAAGCTATTGAATCCCAAATCTTGAAAATCTCTTGTTAATGATGATGCCTTGGCGTAAAAGAAGGCTTGATGAACTAAAGTAATGAGATTGATGATGCCTTGGTATAATAGAAGGCTTGATGAACTAAAGTAATGAGATGATGATGCCTTGGTGTAAGAGAAGGCTTGATGAATTAATAGAATGAGATTAGTGGAGCGGGTGTCACGAACCGACACGTAGAATTAGGGGATCGGGTGTAACAAACCGACATGTAGAATTAGGGGATCGGGTTTCACGAACCGACACGTAGAATTAGGGGATCGGGTGTCACGAACCGACACGTAGAATTAGGGGATCAGGTGTCACGAACTGACACGTAGAATTAGGGGATCGGGTGTCACGAACTGACACGTAGAATTAGGGGATCGGAGTGTCACGTTCCGACACATAGTAGTAGGGGATCGGAGTATCACGTACCGACACAAGAGGAATAAAGATAATGAATCTTGAAAGATGTTAATCTACTCAATCTAATGAACCTAATTCCTAAATGAGTATGTACGGAAGCTTGAGTCCTCATGTGTGAACTTGGCGGTACTTGGTAATGATTATAGTACTTGTTGTTGCTACATGTTGAGTATTGTAGTTGATTTATTATATTACTTGATATATACTGTTTTCTATTTTGAGTTGGCCGATGATACCTACTCAGTACTGGTGTTTGTACTGACCCCCTACTTTTATGTTTTCTTCTTTGTTATTTGTGGAGTGCAGCAAATGTGCCGTCGTCTTCAACTCAACCGCAATTCTAGCCAGTCTTCAATTACACCGGATTTCAGGGTGAGCTAATGCTTCTAGCTTGGACTGGATCTTCTTCTTCATGTCTTGATGCCTTGATGTTCTTGCATGGACTAGTTTTTACTTGTTTTAGCTTCTTAGAATACTCTTAGTTTGGTAATTTGATCATAGATGTTCTTGTGATGATGACTTCCAGATTTTGGGGATAATAATAGTTGATGAGTTTTTAGAAGTTATTGAATTGGTTTTTATTAAAGAGTTAAGTCTTCCGCATTAATTTCTGTTGATATTATATTGAAATGTTAAGGTTTAGATTGGTTGGTTCGCTCACATAGGAGGGTAAGTGTGGGTGCCAGTCGCGATCCGATTTGGGTCGTGACAAACTTGGTATCAGAGCATTAGGTCCGTTGGTCTCATCACACAAGAACGGGTCTAGTAGATTCTTAGGGAATGGTAGGGGGATGCCTTTACTTTTCTTTGAGAGGCTATAAGACTTAAGGAAAATTCCATTCTTTCATTCTTTCTTTCGTGCTACTACTCGGGTCCGATTGGTATCTAGGTGATACAAATTGGTATCTGACCATCTTCACTCTATTTCGCAGATGGTTAGAACTAGAGCAACAACCACGCCAACATCAACATCAGCAAAACAAGATGCATCTGAGCCAGCCACTGAGACTGTAGCTCGAAGAGGAGCAGTGGCAAGAGGCCGCGGTAGAGGTCGTGGGAGGACGTCCTCTAGGAGAAGAGGACGAGCACCTAGCCCATCTGGTACTAGGGAGGTTACTCCTCCACCAACTGAGGAAGTGGTAAGAGAGGGTGAGGAAGGGGAGAATGAACAAGTACAAAATGAGGGATTGCCACCCCAACCTACCCCAGAGATGATCAATCAGGTTCTTGTTTATCTTAGCGGGTTATCTGATCAAGGCCAAGCGCCTCCAATGTTTTCTGCACCAGCACCTCAGGCTCCGGAGATACAACATGCGGCTACTGTGGCTCCCCGCATGGATGCCTCATTGGAAATAGGCACGTTTCCTCGTCTGACTACAGGGCCTATAATGACAAATGATCAGCATGAACTTTTCAGTTAAGTTCTTGAAATTGAAACCTCCAGTCTTCAAGGGTGCTGAATCTGAGGATGCCTACGATTTTCTGGTTGACTGTCATGAGCTACTACACAAGATGGGTATAGTAGAACGGTTTGGTGTTGAATTTGTGACTTATCAGTTTCAAGGGAACGCCAAAATGTGGTGGCGGTCACATGTTGAGTGTCAACCAACAGAGGCACCACCTATGACTTGGGCATCATTCTCCAGCTTGTTTATGGAGAAGTATATCCCCCGGACTTTGAGGGATAGGAAAAGAGATGAGTTCTTAAGCCTAGAACAAGGTAAGATTTCGGTTACCGCATATGAGGCTAAGTTTCGTGCATTATCCCGGTATGCCACCCAACTATGTTTCAGTCCACAAGAGCGGATTCGCCGTTTTGTGAAGGGTTTAAGATCAGAGTTGCGAATTTCAGCCTTACAAGTAGCGGCTACAGTGAAATCTTTTGAAGAAGTGGTAGACTTCGTTATAGAGGTAGAGGGAGTGAAGCCAGATGCCTTCAACATGGAATCAACATCAAAAAGGTTTCGAAAGGGAGGTGAGTTTAATAGTTCTTACTCTAGAGGACAGGGTTCAGGAGGTTACTCAGTTTGACCAATTCAGTCTTCACTACAGACTGTAGTTGGGGGTCCACCTCAGGCCGGTCAACACTTCTCTGAGAGACCTATGCTTGACTCCAGAGAGTGTTATGGATGTGAGGAGACTGGACATATTAGGAGGAATTGTCCAAACCAGAGTTATAGACCCCCCAATAGCTAGAGGTAGAGGTGGTCATGGTAGAGGCCGTTATTCTGGAGGACGTGGTGGCCGAGGTAATGGTGGTCACCAAAACGGCCGGGGTGATGGGCAAACTGGAGCCACTACAACACAACATGGTAGGGGCAACGGACATACAAGTAATGGGGCCCATTGTTACGCTTTCCGTGGGAGATCCGAAGCGGAGACATCGGATGCTGTCATCATAGGTAATCTTTTGATTTGTGATTGCATGGCTTCTGTATTATTTGATCCTGGCTCCACATTTTCATATGTATCTTCCTCATTTGCAAATGGTCTTAATTTACATTGTGAATTGCTTGACATGCCTATTCGTGTTTCTACTCCGGTGGGTGAGTCTATGATAGTTGAAAAAGTATATAGGTTCTGTTTGGTGACATTTGTGGGGAGCAATACTTATGTAGACTTGGTTATCTTAGAAATGGTTGATTTTGATGTAATTCTGGGTATGACTTGGCTTTCTCCGAATTTTGCGATCTTGGATTGTAATGCTAAAACAGTGACATTAGCCAAGCCTGGGACAGATCCGTTAGTGTGGGAGGGCGACTACACTTCCAATCCGGTTCGTATCGTCTCTTTTCTTCGTGCTAAGAAAATGGTTAGTAAGGGTTGTCTAGCTTTCTTGGCACATCTCAGGGATGAACTACCCAAGTACTTTCAATTGAGTCGGTTTCAATAGTTCGTGAGTTTTTAGATGTGTTCCCTGCAGATCTTCGTGGTATGCCACCAGATAGGGATATTGACTTCCACATTGATCTTGAACCAGGCACTCGCCCCATTTCTATACCCCCTTATAGAATTGCTCCCGCGGAGTTAAGAGAGTTAAAGGCACAACTTCAAGAGTTGCTAAGCAAAGGCTTTATTAGACCAAGTGCATCTCCTTGGGGTGCTCCTGTTTTGGTTGTGAAGAAAAAAGATGGGAGTTTTCAGATGTGCATAGACTACAGACAGTTGAACAAGGTAACTATTAAGAACAAATATCCCATTCCTCGTATTGATGACTTGTTCGATCAGTTACAAGGTTCTTGTGTCTTCTCTAAGATTGACTTGAGATCCGGTTATTATCAATTGAAAATACGGGCAACGGATGTGCCAAAGACTGCTTTTTGGACCAGGTATGGGCATTACGAATTTGTAGTGATGTCTTTTGGTCTTACGAATGTCCTTGCTGCTTTCATGAGCTTGATGAACAGGATTTTTAAGCCATATCTGGATCTCTTTGTGATCGTATTTATTGATGATATACTGATATACTCAAAGAGCAAGAAAGAACATGAGGAGCATTTGAGAATGGTATTGGAAATGTTGATGGAGAAAAAGCTTTATGCCAAATTCTCCAAGTGTGAGTTTTGGCTATATTCAGTGTCCTTCTTGGGGCACGTGGTGTCTAAGGATGGAGTGATGGTGGATCCTTCTAAGATTGAGACAGTGAAGAATTGGGTAAGACCTACTAATGTGTCAGAAATAAGGAGCTTTGTTGGTTTAGCTAGCTATTACCGTCGATTTGTCAAGGGATTCTCTTCCATTGCTTCCAAATTGACGAACTTGACTAAGCAGAATGTTCCGTTTGTATGGTCGGACGAGTGTGAAGAATGCTTTCAGAAGCTAAAGACTTTGTTGACTACTACACCAATTCTCACCTTGCCCGTGGAAGGTAAGAACTTCATTGTTTATTGTGATGCATCCTATTCTGGTTTGGGTGCAGTGCTAATGCAAGAGAAGAATGTAATTGCTTATGCTTCGAGGCAATTAAAATGTGCATGAACGTAACTATCCTACCCATGATTTGGAATTGGCTGCAGTAGTGTTTGCTTTAAAGCAATGGAGACACTATTTATATGGGGTTAAGTGTGAAGTATACACGGATCATCGTAGCCTACAGTATGTTTTTACTCAAAAAGATTTGAATTTGAGATAGAGGAGATGGATGGAACTACTGAAGGACTACGATATCACTATCTTGTATCATCCGAGAAAGGCTAATGTTGTGGCAGACGCCTTAAATAGAATTGCAGGGAGCACGGGAAGTCTAGCTCACTTGCAAGTTTCCAGACGTCCATTGGCTAGAGAGGTTAAGACTCTAGCTAACGACTTGATGAGATTAGAAGTAAATGAGAAGGGAGGATTGTTGGCTTGTGTGGAGGCAAGATCTTCTTTTCTTGACAAGATTAAGGGAAAACAGTTTGATGATGAGAAACTAAGCAGAATCCAAGATAAGGTATTGCGAGGAGAGGCTAAGGAAGCACAAATCGATAAGGAAGGTGTTTTGAGAATCAAGGGAAGGGTATGTGTACCCCGAGTTGATGATTTGATCAACACTATTCTGACAGAGGCTCATAGTTCAAGGTATTCCATTCATCCTGGCGCAACCAAGATGTATCGTGACTTAAAGCAACACTTTTGGTGGAGTAGAATGAAGCGTGATATTGTTGATTTTATTGCCAAATGTTCATACTGTCAACAAGTAAAGTATGAACACCAGAGGCCCGGAGGAACACTTAAGAAAATGCCCATTCCTGAATGGAAGTGGGAAAGGATTGCAATGGACTTCATGGTTGGTCTTCCCAATACTATGGGTAAGTATGACTCTATTTGGGTGATTGTCGATAGGTTAACTAAGTCTGCTGATTTCATTCCGGTCAAGGTAACTTACAATGCAGAGAAGTTAGCCAAACTTTACATCTCAGAAGTGGTGCGATTGCATGGGGTTCCACTCTCCATTATATCAGATGGAGGTACGCAGTTTACTTCTAAGTTTTAGAAAACATTGCATGCGGAATTGGGTACTAGGTTGGACCTTAGTACTGCGTTCCATCCTCAGACCGATGGTCAGTCTGAGAGAACGATTCAAGTGTTGCAGGATAGGCTTCGTGCATGTGTGATAAAATTTGGTGGCCATTAGACAGCTTCTTACCCTTACGGAGTTTTCATACAATAATTGCTATCACTCAAGTATTTATATGGCTCCATTCGAAGCATTGTATGGGAGGAGATGTACGTCTCCCATTGGTTGGTTTGATGCGTTTGAGGTTAGACCTTGGGGTACCGACCTTTTGAGGGATTTATTAGAGAAAGTGAAATCTATTCAAGAAAAGCTTTTAGCGGCGCAAAGTAGGCAAAAGGAATATGCAGATCGAAAGGTTAGAGACTTGGAGTTTATGGAGGGTGAGCAAGTCTTACTGAAGGTTTCGCCCATGAAAGGGGTGATGCGGTTTGGTAAAAGAGGTAAATTAAGCCCAAGGTATATTGGTCCCTTTGAAGTACTTAAGCGAGTAGGGGAGGTGGCTTATGAGTTAGCCTTGCCTCCAGGGCTGTCCCTAGTGCATCCGGTATTTCATGTGTCTATGTTGAAAAGATACCATGGGGATGGAAACTACATTATCTGTTGGGATTTAGTTTTGCTTGATGAGAATTTGTCTTATGAAGAGGAACCTGTTGCTATTTTAGATAGAGAAGTCCGCAAGTTGAGGTCAAGGGAGATTGCATCCTTCAAAGTTCAATGAAAGAATCGACCCGTTGAAGAAGCCACTTGGAAGAAAGAGGCTGATATGCAAGAAAGATACCCACACCTGTTTACAGATTCAGGAACTTCTTTTCGCCCTTGTTTTTCTTCTTATGATCGTTCGAGGACGAACGATGGGTAAATTGGTATCTATTGTAATGACCTGTTTAGTCGTTTTGAGCAACAGATGTTATTTCTGGAAAACTGGCTGAGACGACGGATCCCACGACGGATCGTCATGGGCACGAAGGACCGTCGATGGGGGTCTCGGTTCAAAAAACTTAGAAATTCTGAAATTTGGGTACTGAAATCGACTCTCTGAACTTTGTAACGGAATGGCAGGACGGACCGTCGTGGGTACGACGGACCGTCACAGACTCTTCAATGAAATTGAGTCTCTGAACTCTGTGACGGAGCAGCAGGACGGACCGTCGCAGGCACGACGGGCCATCACAGGCTGCTTAATCCCAGGCTGAGTCGGATTTCTTTAAATGTTTTAAGGGACGTTTTGGACTATTACTGCTTTAATTATAAAGTTAGTGGTTTAATATTAATAACTCAATTACTTGGGGGTTAAAAGAGGTAACCTTAAGTTAATTAGTGGGTTATTATTGCCAACTTTTATTCTTAATTATATGCTAATTATGGTAAAAGAAAGAGGGTTTGAATAAGAAAAATAGAAAGAACAAGAAGAGAGAGAGAGGATCGATCGAGAAGAGGAAAACACAAAGCTTTGGGGAATTTGCTTGCTTGATCACTAATATTTGGTGGAGGTAGGTTATGGTTTTTATGCTATTCGTAGTAAACTCTTAATAGCGAAAGGTATGTATTGGTTGTATTGTAAAGTCTTTTATATGATTAATCGTGTGCTTGTATGATGTGTTTATATAATTGTGATAAAATAAGCATGATGACGCTATTGAATCCCAAATCTTGAAAAGCTCTTGTTAATGATGATGCCTTGGTATAAAAGAAGGCTTGATGAACTAAAGTAATGAGATTGATGATGCCCTGGTATAAAAGAAGGCTTGATGAACTAAAGTAATGAAATGATGATGCCTTGGTGTAAGAGAAGTCTTTATGAATTAATAGAATGAGATTAGTGGAGCGGGTGTCACGAACCGACACGTAGAATTAGGGGATCGGGTGTCACGAAGTGACACGTAGAATTAGAGGATCTGGTGTCATGAATCGACACGTAGAATTAGGGGATCGGGTGTCACGAACCGACACATAGAATTAGGGGATCGGGTGTCACTAACCGACACGTAGAATTAGGGGATCGGAGTGTCACGTTCCGACACATAGTAGTAGGGGATTGGAGTGTCACGTACCGACACAAGAGGAATAAAGATAATGAATCTTGAAAGATGTTAATCTACTCAATCTAATAAACCTAATTCCCAAATGAGTATGTACTGAAGCTTGAGTCCTCATGTGTGAACTTGGTGGTACTTGGTAATAATTATAGTACTTGTTGTTGCTACATGTTGAGTATTGTAGTTGATTTATTATATTACTTGATATATACTGTTTTCTATTTTGAGTTGGCCGATGATACCTACTCAGTACTGGTGTTTGTACTGACCCCCTACTTTTATGTTTTCTTCTTTGTTATTTGTGGAGTGCAGCAAATGTGCCGTCGTCTTCAACTCAACCGCAATTCTAGCCAGTCTTCAATTACACCGGATTTCAGGGTGAGCTAATGCTTCTAGCTTGGACTGGATCTTCTTCTTCATGTCTTGATGCCTTGAAGTTCCGGCATGGACTAGCTTTTACTTGTTTTAGCTTCTTAGAATACTCTTAGTTTGGTAATTTGATCATAGATGTTCTTGTGATGATGACTTCAAGATTTTGGGGATAATAATAGTTGTTGAGTTTTTAGAAGTTATTGAATTGGTTTTTATTAATGAGTTAAATCTTCCGCATTAATTTCTGTTGATATTATATTGAAATGTTACGGTTTAGATTGGTTGGTTCGCTCACATAGGAGGGTAAGTGTGGGTGCCAGTCGCGATTCGATTTGGGTCGTGACATATTTCTAGGTTTTAGGGTTTGTGGTTTAGGATTTTTTGATTTAAAATCTATGGTTTAGTGTTTAATATTTGTGTTTTTGTTTTTTTGACTTAGTGTTTTTCTAAACATAGGCTTTACGTTTATGGTTAGGGTTGGGGTTAGTTTTAGCTTTAGGGTTAGGGTTAGGTTTTGGTTGTTTAGGTTTTTTGGTTTAGAGTGTAGGATTTTAGGTTTAATATCAATGGTTTAGTTTTTATTGTTTAGATTGTTGTATTTTGGGCTTCGTGTTTAGGGTTTATAATAGCTTCAGGTTAAGGGTTAATGTTAGGGTCAAGTTTTATTTTTTTAATCTTACGGTTTAGGATTATAGATTTGAATAGTAATATCTACAGGTAAGGGTTTAATTTTTATTTTTGTATTTTGGGTTTCCAGTTTTGTGTTTAGTGTTTAGGGTTAGGCTTAATGATAGGGTTAGTATTAGGGTAACTGTAAGGTTCTACGGTTTTTTAGGTTTTAGATTTTAGGGTTTAATATATTTTCTTTAAATTCCATAGTTAAATGTTTAATGTTTGGGTTCTGTATTTTGGGCTTAGGGGATTTTTTTACTTAGGGTTAGGGTTTAGGACTAGGGTTGGGGTTGGGGTTACTATAAGGATTAGGGTGTAGTTTGTCTTGTTTTATGGTTCGGGGTTTAGTAATTGAGGTTTAAAATCTATGGTTTATTATTTAATGTTGGATTTTTCTATTTTGGGATTGGGGTTTAGGTTATGGTAGCGTTAGGGTTAGGGTTAATGATAGCGTTTACTGTTTACTGTTAATGTTTTGGTATTGTGGGATGGGGTTTTTTTATTTATGGTAGGGTTAGGGTTAGTTTAATGTTAGGGATAGGGTTTAAGATTAGGTTGTTTTTAGGTTTTAGGGTTTCATCTTAAGGATTTTCATTCTAATATCTATGGTTTAATGTTGAATGTTAAGTTTTTGGTATTTTTTACTTTTGGTTTGGGGTTAAGGGTTTACGATTTGTGTTAAGGATAGGTTACAGTTAGTGTCGTGTTATGCATAGGGTTAGTGTGGAAGTTTATGTTTTTTTTTTTAGTTTTTGGGGTCAAAGATTTTTGTTTAAATATATGTGGTTAAGTGTTTAATTTTTTTGGTTTTGGTATTATGGGCTTGGGGTTTTCTATAAATGATTTAGGGTCAGGGTCAGGGTTAGGATTAGGTTTATGGTTACGGTTACGGTAAGGTTTTGGGTTGTTTAGGTTTTATGAATTGAGTTTCAGGATTTTGATGTTTTAATTCTATGGTTGAGTGTTTAATGTTTGGGTTTTGTTATTTTTGACTTAGAAATTTTTTTGGACTTAGGGTTTAGGGTTTATGGCATAGGGTAAGGGTTAGGGTTAGGATTTGGGTTAGGGTGTAGGTTCTTTTAGGTTTTATGGTTCAAGATTTAGGATTTGCATTTTAAAATCTAGGATATAGTATCTAATGTTTTTTATAGTATTTTGGGCTTAGGTTTTTTGGTGTATTGTTTAGAGTTAGGATTAGGATTAAGGTTAAGGTTATGGTTAGGTTTAGGGTTTTGGATTTTCTTAGGTTTTTGGGTTTAGGGTTTAGGATTTTAGGTTTAATATCAATGATTTACTGCTTACTATTTTGATTGAATTTTGGACTTTGGGTTATGGATATAGTGTAGGGTTAGGGTTAGGGTTAATGTTAGGATTAGGGTTAGGGTTTAGGTTGTTTGTAAGGTTTTACGGTTTGTGTAGGGTTAGGGTTAGGGTTAATGCTAGGGTTAGGGTTAGGGTTTATTATTGAATGTTAGTGTTTTAGTCATTTGGGGTTTGGGTTTAGGGTTTAGTTTTTAGGGTTTAGTGTAATGGTTAAGGATAGGGTTAGAGTTAGGGTTCGTGTTAGAGATATGGGCAGTGTTAGAGTCTAGTTTTTTATCTCAGGTTTTATGTTTTAGGGTTTAGTATTTTTTGTTTAAAATCATAACTTTAGTGTGGTTGGGTATTTGCCTTTTGGAATTTGTGTTTTTGGTTAACGGATTAGGGTTAGGGTTAGGGTTAATGATAGAATTAGTGTTTGGGTTAGGGTTACTATTAGGGTTTAGTTTTTTATGTTTTAGGGTTTTTGGTTTAGGATTTGAGGTTTAAAATCTATGGTTTTTGTATTTTTTACTAATGCTTTTTTGGACTTAGGGTTTAGGATTACTGTGTGGTTTTTTATAGGTTTTATAGTTTAGGGTTTAGCAATTGAGGTTTAAAATATATTTTAAATATTTAATGTTTGGGTTTTGGTTTTTTGGGCTTATGGTTTCGAGTTAGGGTTAGTATTAATGTTAGATTGAGGGTAAGGGTTAGGGTTTTGATTTTCTAATTTTTTGGGTTTATAGTTTAGGATTTGAGTTTTATTAGTAATAGTTTAGTGATTAATGTTTGGATTTTTGTATTTTGGGCTTGGGATTTAGGATATGGTAGGATTAAGGTTAGGGTTAATGTTAGGGTTAGGTTGAGGGTTTAGGTTGTTTTTTAGGTTTTAGGGTTTGAGTTAAGGATTGGAATTTTAATATCTACTGTTTAGTGTTATATGTTAGGGTTTTTGTATTTTTGGCTTTGAGTTTTGAGTTTAGGATTTTTAAGGTTAGGGATAAGGATAGCGCTAGAGTTAGGGATATAATTAGGGTTAGTTTTTACTGTTTTATTTTAGGTTTAAGGTTTTGGGTTTAGGATTTTCAGTTTGCAATTTATTCTTTAGTTTTAATGTGTGGGTTTTCGTATTTTAGGCTTGGGGTTTTGGGTTTATGGTTTATGTTTAGGGTTATGATTAGGATTAGGCTTTCGGTTAGGGTTAGGGTTAGGGTTATGATTTTGTTTTTTTATCTCTTAGGATTTTTGATTTAGGATTTGAGGTGTAAAATCTATTGTTTAGTTTTTAATTTATGGGTTTTCTTATTTTGGACATTTGTTTTATATTGGACTTTGGTTTTATTTTGGACTTTGGTTTTTTTAGCATTTGAGGTTTAAAATTTATTGTTTAGTATTTGATGCTTGGATTTTGGTATTTTGGGCTTAGGTTTTCGAGTTTATTGTGAAGAATAAGGGTTACAGTTAACGTTAGGCTTAGGGTCTTGGATTCTTTAAGATATTTAGGTTTAGGGTGTAGAATTTGATGTTTAATATCAATAGTTTAGTGTTTATTATTTTAGGTTTTGGTATTTTGGGCTTGGAGTTTAGGATTTATGGCAGGGCTAGGGTTAGGGTTAATGCTAAGGTTAGGATTAGGGTTATGGCTGTTTTAGGTTTTAGGGTTATAGGTTTAAGATTTGAGGTTTATTATATATGGTTTAGTGTTTAACATTAGGGTTTTTTGTATTTATAGCTTTGCGTTCTGGGTATAAGAATTAGGGTTAGGGTAAAGATAGTGTTAGGGATAGGGTTGTGTTAAGGATATGGTTAGAGTTAGGTTTTATTATTGGTTTTATCTTTTGGTGATTAGTATTTCTTTTTTAAATATATGCTTTAGTGTTTAACATTTATTCTTTCGTATTTTGAGCTTGGGGTTTTGGGTAAATGGTTTAGGGTTAGAATTAGGGTTAAGGTTAGGGTTTGGGTTAGGGTTAGGGTTAGGGTTAGGTTTAGTGTTTAGGGTTTTTTATGGTTTTAGGTTTGTGGTTTAGGATTTGAGATTTGATTTCTATAGTTTATTGTTAAATATTTGGTTTTCGTATTTTGGACTTAGTTTTTTTTACATAGGGTTTAGGGATTAATGTTTAGGGTTAGGGTTAGGAATAGGGTTAGGGTGTAGGTCTTTATAGGTTTAATGGTACAGGGTTTAGCATTTGAGGTTTAAAATATATGGTTCAGTATTTAAACTTTGTGTATTGATTTTTTCGACATAGGGTTTTTTGGTTTATGGTTTATAATTAGGGTTAGGTTTAAGGTTAGGGTTACAGTTTTTGTTTTTATTAGGTTTAATATCCATGATGGTTTAGGGTTTTTTATTTGATGTCTAATATCAATTGTTTAGGGAATAAGGTTTAGTTAAGGTTTATTGTTAGGGTTAGGGTTTGGCTTAGGGATAGAGTTAGGGATTATGTTTTTTTAGGTTTTAGGGTGTGTGGTTTAGGATTTGAGGTTAAAAATCTATGGTTGAGTGTGTAATGTTTCTATTTTTGTATTTTTGACTTAGGTTTTACAGTTTAGCGCTTAGGGTTAGGTGTTAGGATTAACATTAGGGTGTAGTTTCTTTTAGGTTTTATGGTTCTGGGATTAAGCATTTGAGGTTTAAAATATATGGTTAGTAGTAAATATTTGAGTTTTTGTATTTAAGGCTTAGGGTTTTGGGTTTATGGTTTAGAGTTTGGTTTAGGGTTAAGATTACGGTTAGGGTTAGTGTTTTGGGTTTTTAGATTTTTGGGTTTATGTTTAGGATTTGAGGTTTAATATCAATGGCTTAGTGTTCAATGTTTAGATTCGGTATTTTTAGCATTGGGATAACATTTATTGTAGGGTTAGGATTTAGGGTTAGAGTTCGTTTTAGGGATAAGGTTAGTGTTAGGGTTTACGTTTTTTTAGGTTTAACGATTTGTTGTTCAGGATTTTAGAGTAAAAATCTATACGTTATTGATTAATGTTTGAGTTTTGTATTTTTGACTTAATTTTTTATTTGGACTTAGGGTTTAGAGGTAGGGTGTAGGTTTTAAAATATGGTTTCAGGTTTTAGCAATTAAGGTTTAAAATCTATTGGGGTTCTTATTAGGGATAGGGTTAGTGTAAGGGTTTAGTTTTTTTTTAGGTTATAGGGTTTGTGGTTGAGGATTTGAGAATTAAAATCTATAGTTTAGTGTTTAGTGTTTGGGTTTTATTTTTTTGACTTAGTTTTTTATTGAGGACTAAGGGTTTAGGATAGGGTATATATTTTTAATATGGTTCAGGTTTTAGCATTTCAGGTTTAAAATCTATTCTTTAGTATTTAATGTTTGGGTTTTTGTGTTTTTGGCTTATGAGTTTGGATTTTTTAGTTTAGATTTACGGCTATGGTTAAGGTTAGCGTTAGGGTTTTGGGTTATTTGTGATCTTTGTGTTTATAGTGTAGAATTTTAGGTTAATTATCAATGGTTGGGTTAGGGTTAGGGTTAATGTTAGGTTTAGGGTTAGTGTTTAGGTTGTTTTTTGTGTTTTAGGACTCGGGGTTAAGGATTGGAGTTGCATTATTTATGGTTTGGTGTGTAAAGATAAGGTTTTGGTATTTTTCGCTTTGAGTTTAGGGCATAGTGTTTAGGGTTACAGTTAAGCAAAGGGTTACGGTTAGGGTTCATGTTAGTTATAGGATTAGGGTTAGGGTATAGGTTTTTTTTGGGTTTAGGAATTTTTGTTTTAAATCTATCCTTTAGTGTTTGATTTTTTGTTTTGGTATTATGTGTTTGGGGTTTGTGTTTATGGTTAAGAGTTAGAGTTAGCGTTAAGGTTAGGGTTTAGGGTTAGTGTTTTGGTTTTTAGACTTTTGGTGTATGTTTAGGATTTGAGGTTTAATATCAATGGTTTAGTCTTCAATGTTTGGGTTTGGTATATTTTGTCTTTGGGTTAACGTTCATTGTAGGGTTAGGATTTAGTGTTAGGGTTCATGTTAAGGTTACGGTTTAGGTTTTTTTAGATTTAAGGGTTTTTGTTTAGGATTTGAGTATTAAAATCTATAGTTAAGTTATTAATGATTGGGTTTTCGTATTTTTTACTTAGTTTTTAATTTTTACTTAGGGTATAGAATTAGGGTTTAGGTTTTATAATATGGTTTCAGGTTTTAGCATTTAAGGTTTACAATCTATTGGGGTTCTTGTTAGGGATAGGGTTAGTGTTAAGGTTTAGGTTTTTTATGTTTTAGGGTTTGTGGTTTAGTATTTGAGAATTAAAATCTATACTTTAGTGTATAATGTTTGGGTTTTCACATTTTTGACTTAGTTTATTATTTTGACTTTGGGTTCAGGGTTAGGGTGTAGGTTTTTAAATATGGTTTAGGTTTTAGCATTTGAGGTTTAAAATCAATTGCTTAGTATTTATTGTTTGGGTTATTGTGTTTTTGGCTTATGTTTATGATTTATTGTTTAGAGTTTGGTCTAGGTTAAGTTAGGGTTAGGGTTTTATGTTCTTTTAGATTTTTGTGTTTACTGATTGTAGAATTTTAGGTTAATTATCAATGGTTGGGTTAGGGTTAGTGTTAGTGTTAGGTTTAGGGTTAGGGTTTAGGTTGTTTTAAGGTTTAAGGACTTGGGGTTAAGGACTGGAGTTGCAATATTTATGGTTTGGTGATTAAAGTTAGGGTTTTGGTATTTTTAGCTTTGAGTTTAGGGTATAGGGTTAAGGGTTACGTTTATTCATAGGGTTACGTTTAGAGTTCACGTTAGTGATAGGATTCGGGGTAGGGTTTAGGGTTTAGGAATTTTTGTTTTAAATCTATCATTTAGTGATTAATTTTTTGTTTTGGTATTTTGTGTTTGGGGTTTGGGGTTTGGGGTTTATGGTTTATAGTTAGGGTTAGTTTTAAGGTTCGGGGTAGGGTTTTGTAGTTGGGGTTTGGGATTTGAGGTTTAATTTCAATGTTCTAGGGTTTAAAGTTAGGTTTATGGTTAGGTTACGTTTGGGTTAGGGATAAAGTTTGGGATTAAGTTTTTTTGTTTTTAGGGTTTGTTGTTTAGGATTTCATGTTCAAAATCTATGGTTTAGTTTTTAATGTTTCATTTTTTGTATTTTGGATTAATAGCTTAGTGTTTAGGGTGAGGTTAGGGTTAGGGTGTTGGTTTTTTTGGGTTTTATGGTTTAGGGTCTCAACATTTGAGGTTTAAAATCTATGATTTAGTCGCTAATGTTTAAGATTTTTTTGGTTTTAGGCTTAGGTTTTCGGGTTTATTGTTTAGCGTAAGTGTTAGGGTTAATGTTAGGGTTAGGGTTAGGGTTAAGGGGAGGGTTAGTGTTTTTTTTTTTAATGTTTAGGATTTGAGTTTTATTATCAATTGTTTAGTGATTAATGTTTGAGATTTTTTATTAAGGGCTTGGAGTTTAACGTTTATTGTACGATTAGGGTTTACGGATGGGGTTTGTGTTAAGGAGAAGGTTAGTGTTAGGGTTTAGTTATTTTTTTTGTAGGTTTTAGGGTTTGTGCCTAAGGATTTGAGATTTTAAATCTATGTTTTAGAGTTTAATGTTTCTTTTTGTATTTTTGACTTAGGTTTTTTTTTTGGACCTAGGGTTTAGAGTATAGGGTTAGGGTAGGGGTTAGGTTTAGAGTTAGGATTAGGGTTAGGTTTTTTTTAAAAAGTTTTTTGGATTTAGGGTTTAGGATTTAAGATATAATGTCAATGGTTTTGTTTTTAATTTTTGATTTTTTTATTTGGGCTTGGTGTTTACGGTTTATAATAGGTTTAGGGTTAGGGTGAATGTTTGGATTTTTGAATGGTGGTCTTGGTGGTTAGGTTTAGAATAGGTTTAGGGTTAGTATTTAATGTTAGGGTTAGGTTTTTTTTTTTTTTTTTAGATTTTATGGTTCGGGGTTATAGATTTGAGTAGTTATATCTAGGGTTTAGTGTTTAATTTTTTGTTTTGGTATTTTGTGATTTAGGTTTAGTGTTTATGGTTAACATTACGGTTTATATTAGTTATGGATAGGACTAAGGTTTGGGGTTTCATTGGTTTTATGTTTTAGGGTTTAGTAATTTTTGTTTAAAATCTATTATTTAGTTTTTAATGTTGGGGTTTCTGTATTTTGGGATTAAGGGCTTTTTTTGACATAGGATTAGGGTTAAGGATTAGTATTAGGGTTAGGGTGTAGGTTTTTTTAATTTTATGGTTCGGTGTTTAACATTTGAGATTTCAAATCTCTGGTTTAGTACTTAATGTTGGTCTTTGTATTTTGGTCTTGAGGCTTTGGTATATGGTAGGGTTAAGGTTTAGGTTTTTTTTTTTAGGTTTTAGGGTTTCTGGTTAAGGATTTGAGGTTTAAGATCTATGGTTTGGTTTTTAATATTTTGGTTTTCATATTTTTAACTTAGGTTTTTACAGTTTAGGGTTTAGGGTTAGGGTTAGGGTTAGGATTAGTGTTAGGCTGTAGTTTCTTTTAGGTTTTATGGTTCAGGGTTTAAGCAACTGAGTTTTAAACTATATGGTTTAGTAGTTAATGTTTGAGTTTTTGTATTTAGGTCTTAGGGTTTTGGGTTTATGGTTTAGGGTTTTGTTTAGGGTTAAGATTAGGGTTAGGGTTATTGTTTTGGGTTTTTAGAGTTTTGGGTTTATGTTTAGGATTTGAGGTTTAATATCAATGGTTTAGTGATCAATGTTTGGGTTCGGTATTTTTGGATTTGGGTTAACACTTATTGTAGGGTTAGTCTTAGGGTTTAGGTTTTATTAGGTTTTAGGGTTTGTGGTTTAGGATTTGAGAATTAAAATCTATAGTTTCCTGTTTAGTGTTTGGGTTTTGTAACGACCTGTTTAGTCGTTTTGAGCAGCAGATTTTTAATTCTGGAAAACAGGCTGAGGCGACGGACCCCACGACGGACCGTCCTGAGCACGACGGACCGTCGCAGGGTCTCGTTTCAAAACACTTAGAAATTCTTAAATTGGGTACTAAAAATCGACTCTCTGAACTTCGTAATGAAATGGCAGGACGGACCGTCACAGGTGTGACGGACCGTCACAGAGTCTTCAGTGGAAATCCACTCTCTGGACCTTGCGACGACCTGCAGGACGGACCGTCGCAGGCACGATGGGCCGTCGCAGGTTGCGTAATCCCAGTCTGGGTCGGATTTCTTTACACGTTTTAAGAGACGTTTTGGACTATTCCTACTTTAATTATAAAGTTAGAGGGTTAAGGTTAATAAGTCTAATTACTTGGGGGTTAAAAGAGGTAACCTTAAGTTAATTAGTGAGTTATTTTTGCCATCTTTCATTCTAATTATATGCTAATTAGGGTAAAAGAAAGAGGGTTTGAATAAAGAAAATAAAAAGAACAAGAGAGAGAGAGAGAGGATCGATCGAACGAGAAGAAGAAGAAAGCTTTGAGAAATTGCTTGCTTGATCACGAATCTTCGGTGGAGGTAGGTTATGGTTTTTATGCTATTCGTAGTAAACTGTTAATAGCGAATGATATGTATTTGTAGTATTGTAAACCCTGCTATATGCTTAATTGTATGCTTGCATGAATGTTATGATTTAATTGTGATAAATTAAGCATGATGAAGCTATTGAATCCCAAATCTTGATAAAAACCTAATCTCTTGTTAATGATGATGCCTTGATATAAAAGAAGGCTTGATAAACTAAAGTAATGAGATTGATGATGCCTTGGTAAGAGAGAAGGCTTGATGAATTGATAGAATGAGATTAGGGGATCGGGTGTCACGAACCGACACGTAGATTTAGGGGATCGGGTGTCACGAACCGACACGTAGATTTAGGGGATCGGGTGTCACGAGCCGACACATAGATTTAGGGGATCGAGTGTCACGAACCGACACGTAGATTTAGGGGATCGGGTGTCACGAACCGACACGTAGATTTAGGGGATCGAAGTGTCACGTTCCGACACATAGTTGTAGGGGATTGGAGTGTCACGTACCGACACAAGAGGATTAAAGAATATGAGGGAGCGGAGTGTCACGTACAGACACAAGAGAAATAAAGATAATGAATCTTGAAAGATGTTAATATACTAAATCTAATGATATCTAATTCCCAAGTGAGTATAGTATTGAGGCTTGAGTCCTCATGTATGAACTTGACGGTAATTGTTAATGATATGGTACTTGTTGTTGCTACATGTTGAGTATCATAGTTGATTTTATGTTATTACTTGTTATATACTGTTTTCTATTTTGAGTTGGCCGATGATATCTACTGAGTACCCGTGCTTTGTACTGACCCCTACTTTTATGTTTTCTTCTTGTTTATTTGTGGAGTGCAGCAAACATGCCGTCATCTTCGACTCAACAGTAACTCTAGTCAGTCTTCATTACTCCGGATATCAGGGTTAGCTAATGCTTCTAGCTTGGACTGGATCTTCCTCTTCATGTCTTGATGCCTTGAAGTTCCGGCATGGACTAGCTTTTATGTATTTTTAGCTTCTAGATACTCTTAGAATTAGTAATTTGAGGATAGATGTTCTTGTGATGATGACTTCCAGATTTTGGGGATAATAATAGTTATTGATTTTATTAATGAGTTTAAGTCTTCCGCATTACTTTCTGTGATATTATATTGAAATGTTAGAGTTTAGATTGGTTGGTTCGCTCACATAGGAGGGTAAGTGTGGGTGCCAGTCACGGCCCGGTTTTGGGTCGTGACAGGTTTTCATATTTTTTACATAATTTTAATTTGGACGTAGGGTTTTGAGTTAGGGTGTAGGTTTTTTAATATGGTTTCAGGTTTTAGCATTTAAGGTTTAAAATCTATTGGGCTACGTGTTAGGGATAAGGTTAGTGTTATTATATGGCAGTTATAGGTTTTAGGGTTTGTGGTTTAGGATTTGAAAATTAATATCTATAGTTTAGTGTTTAATGTTTGGGTTTTCATATTTTTGACTTATGTTTTCATTTGGACTTAGGGTTTAGGGTTAAGCTATATGTTTTTTCATATGGTTCAGGTTTTAGCATTTGAGGTTTAAAATATATTGTTTAGCATTAATGTTTGGGTATTTTGTGTTTTTGGCTTATTATTTTGGATTTATTGTTTATAGTTAGGGGTAGGGTAAATCTTAGGGTTGGGGTTTTGGGTTCTTCTAGATTTTTGTGTTTAGGGTGTAGAATTCTAGATTTATTATTAATGGTTGGGTTAGGGTTACGGTTAATGTTAGGTTAAGGGTTAGGGTTTAGGTTTTTTTTTAGGTTTTAGGTCTTGGGGTTAGGTATTGGAGATGCAATATTTATTGTTTGGTATTTAACGTTAGGGTTCTGGTATTATCGCATTTGAGTTTAGGGTATAGTATTTAGCATTACATTTAAGGATAAGGTTAGGGTTAGGGTTCATGTGAGTTATATGATTAGGGTTAGGGTTTAGGGTTTTCTCTCGTTTTAGGTTTAGGGGTTAAGGAATTTTTGTTTTAAATCTACCATTTAGTGTTTAATTTTGGGTTTTGGTATTTGGTGTTTCAGGTTTGGGTTTATAGTTTAGAGTTAAGGTTAGCTTTAATTTTAAGGTTATGGTTTTGTACTTAGTAATATCAATGTTTTACGGTTTAGGGTTTAGGGTTAGGGTTAGGGTTAGGGTTAAGGTATGAGTTAGGGATTAATTTTTTTTTTAATGATTTTAGGATTTGAGGTTTAAAATCTATGGTTTAGTTTTTAATATTTTGGTTTTCATATTTTTGACTTAGGTTTTAAAGTTTAGGGTTTAGGGTTAGGGTTAGGGTTAGGATTAGTGTTAGGTTGTAGTTTCTTTTAGGTTTTATGGTTTAGGGTTTAAGCAATTGAGTTTTAAACTATATGGTTTAGTAGTTAATGTTTTAGTTTTGGTATTAAGGTCTTAGGGTTTTGGGTTTATGCTTTAGAGTTTTGTTTAGGGTTAAGATTAGGGTGAGGGTTAGTGTTATGGGTTTTTAGATTTTTGGGCTTATGTTTAGGATTTGAGGTTTATTATCAATGGTTTAGTGATCAATGTTTGGGTTCGGTATTTTTGCTTGGGGTTAAAGTTTATCATAGGGTTAGGATTTACGGTTAGGGTTAGTGTTATTGATAGGGTTATTGTTAGGGTTTTGGTTTTTTTAGGTTAGGATTTGAGAATTATAATCTATAGTTTCGTGTTTAATGTTTAGGTTTCCATATTTTTGACTCAATTTTTATGTGGACTTAGGGTTTTGAGTTAGGGTGTAGGTTTTTTAATATGGTTTCAGGTTTTAGCATTTAAGGTTTAAAATCTATTGGGCTACGTGTTAGGGATAAGGTTAGTGTTATTAATAGGTTTTTTTAGGTTTTAGGGTTTGTGGTTTAGGATTTGTAAATTAATATCTTTAGTTTAGTGTGTTATGTTTGGGTTTCATATTTTTCACTTATGTTTTCATTTGGACTTAAGGTTTAGGGTTAAGCAGTATGTTTTTTCATATGGTTATGGTTTTAGCATTTTAGGTTTAAAATATATTGTTTAGCATTAATGTTTGGGTTTTTTGAGTTTTTGGCTGATAATTTTGGATTTATGGTTTAGTGTTAGGGGTAGGGTAACTCTTAGGGTTAGGGATTTGGGTTCTTCTAGATTTTTGTGTTTAGGGTGTAGAATTCTAGATTAATTATGAATAGTTGGGTTAGGTTTAGGGTAAATGTTAGGTTAAGGGTTAGGGTTTAGGTTCTTTTTTGGGTTTTAGGACTTCGGGTTAAGGATTGGAGTTGAAATATATATTGTTTGGTATTTAACGTTAGGGTTTTGATATTTTTGGATTTGAGTTTAGGGTATAGTATTTAGCATTACATTTAAGCATAAGGATAGGATTAGGGTTCATGTGAGTTATATGATTAGGGTTAGGGTTTAGGGTTTTCTCTGGTTTTAGGATTTGTAGTTAAGGAATTTTTGTTTTAAATCTACCATTAAGTGTTTAAGTTTGGGTTTTGGTGTTAGGTGTTTGAGGTTTGGGTTTATGGTTTAGAGTTAAGGTTAGCTTTAAGTTTAAGTTTAGGGTTTTGTAGATAGGTTTAGGATTTGAGGTTTCATATCAATGTTTTAGGGTTTAGGGTTTAGGGTTAGATTTATGGTTAGGGTTAGGGTATGAGTTAGGGATTAAGTTTTTTTTATATGATTTTAGGCTTTGTGGTATAGGATTTGAGGTTTAAAATCTATGTTTTAGTTTTAAATGTTGCAGTTTTTGTATTTTTGACTTAGGGCTTACAGTTTAGGGTTAGGGTTAGTGTTAGGTCTTGGATTAGGGTTAGGGTGTTTCTTTGTTTAGGTTTTATAGTTTAGGGTTTAAACAGTTTAGGTTTAAAATCTATGATTTAGTCATTAATGTTTGATTTTTTTAATTTTGGGAATAGGGTTTCGGGTTTATTGTTTAGACTAATTGTTACACTTAGTGTTAGGGTAACGGTTAGGGTTAAGGTTAGGGTTATTGTTTTGGATTTTTAGATTTTTTGTTGTATGTTTAGGATTCGAGGTTTAATATGAATGGTTTAGTGATTAATGTGTTGGTTTTTTTATTTAGGGCTTGCGGTTTAACATTTATTGTACGATTAGTGTTTACGGTTAGGGTTCTTATTAGGGATAGAATTAGAGTTAGGGTTTATTTTTTTATGGTTTTAGGGTTTGTGGATTAGGATTTGATATTTAAAATCTATGTTTTACAATTTACTAAGTTTTGTTGTATTTTTGACTTAGGATTTATTGGACTTAGGGTTTAGGGTTTAGGGTTAGGGTCAGGTTATGTTTAGAGTTAGCGTTAGGGTTAGGTTTTGTTTTAATTTTTTTTGGTATTTGGGTTTAGTGTTTGGATTTTAGATTTAATATCAATGGTTTTGTTTTTAATGTTTGGGTTTTTATATTTTTGGCTTGGTATTTAGGGTTTATAATAGGATAAGGGTTATACTAATGTTAGGGTTAGCTTTTTTTTTAGATTTTATGGCTTGTGGTTAAGGAGTTGGGTAGTCATATCTATAGTTTAGTGTTTATTTTTAGGTTTTGGTATTTTGGGCTTTAGTTTAGTGTGTAAGGTTTAGGATTAGGGTTAATGATAGGGTTAACATTAAGGTTAATGTTATATATGGTTAGGATTAGGGTTTATGGTTTTGTAGGTTGTATGTATTAGTTTTTAGTAATTTTGGTTTAAAATCTATGGTTTAGTTTTTAATGTTTGTGTTTTTGTATTTTGGGATTAAGGGTTTTTTTACATAGAGTGAGGGTTAGGGTTAGGATTAGGATAAGGGTGCAGGTTTTTTTGTTTATTATGGTTCGTGGTTTAACATTTGAAGTTTAAAATCTATTGTTTAGTATTTAATGTTAGGTCTTTGTATTTTGGTCTTGGGGTTTAGGTATTTGGTAGGGTTAGGGTTTAGGTTTTTTTTTTAGGTTTTACTATTTCAGATTAAATATTTTAGTAATAATATCTATGTTTTAGTGCTTAATGTTATGGTTTTAGTATTTTGGGCTTGGGGTTTTGTATTAATGGTAGGGTTAGGGTTAGGTTACTGTGAGGAGTAGGATTCTATTTTAGGTTATAGAGTTTTGGGTTGAGGATTTGAATTATAATATTTATGGTTTAGTGTTGAATGTTAGTGTTTTGGTATTTTTACTTGATTTTGGGGTTTAGGGTTTTGTTTATGTATAGGGTTAGGGTTAGGGTCGTGTTAGGCATTGGGCTAGTGTGAAGGTTTATGTTTTTAGAATTTAGTTTTTAGGTTTTGGGGTTAAGTATTTTAGTTTTAAAATATTTGGTATAGTGTTTAATTTTTGGATTTTGGTATTGTAGCCTTGTGGTTTTATGTTAATGGTTTAGGGTTAGGGTTAAGGTTAGGGATATAGTTAGGTTTAAGGGTTTTTTAGGTTTTATGGTTTGTGGTTTAGGATTTGTGGTTTAAAATTTATGTTTTAGTGTATAATGTTTGGGTTTTTCGTATTTTTGACTTTTTGGACTTAGGATTTAGGGTTTAAGGAATATGGTTAGTTTTTCTTGGTTTAAGGGTTTAGTATTAAGCGTTTTAGGTTTAAAAACTATGATTTTGTATTTAATGTTTGGGTTTTGATATTTTAGGCTTCGGCTTTTGTGTTTATGGTTTAGAGGTAGGGTAAGGGTTAAGGTTAGTATTAGGGTTAGATTTCGGGTTTTGGGTTTTCTTAGGTTTTTTCAGTTTAGGTTTTAGGATTTGAGGATTAATATTAATTATTTAGTTTTTAATATTTGTCTTTTTGTATTTTAGGCTTTGTGTTTAGGATTTATCGTATGGTTAGGGTTAGGGTTAATGATAGGATTACGATTAGGGTTTAGGTTATTTTTTACGTTTTAGGGTTTGGGTTAAGGATTTGAGATTTAATATCTATGGTTTTGTGTTTAATGTTAGGGTTTTGGTATTTTGGGCATTTTTTTGATGAAACTTGAGATTTTAACAATCAAAATTGTGGGTACTAATCTGTTCCTCCTTAATTCTCTTCGAAAAATTTTTATCCATGATTCGAGGGCGTTAGTGTCGTATTTGTCAAACTATGATAATTTAGATTCAACCTCTATATGAATTTTCCATGACATTTATGGAATATTTCGAGATCCTTATCTCTTTATGGATTTTTTTAGATTGTATTTTTGGCATTGGATTTAGGTTTTAGGGTTTAGGGTTAGGGTTAAAGTTAGGTTTCATGTTAGGTATATAGTTAGGGTTAGAGTTTAGTGTTTTATTGTAGGTTTTATGTTTTCGAGTTTAATATTTTTGGTTTAAACTCCATACTTTAATGGTTGATGTTTGGGTTTTTGCATTTTTGGTTTGGATATTTGATTATTGGATTAGGGTTAGGGTTAGAGTTAAGGTTAGAAGTAGTGTTTGGGTTAGGGTTAGAGTTAAGGTTAGAAGTAGTGTTTGGGTTAGGGTTACTTTTAGGGTTAATTTTTTTTAGGTTTTTGGGTTTTTGGTTTAGGATTTGTGGTTTAAAATCTATGGTTTTTTTATTTTGGCTTATGGTTTTATTTTTACTTAGGGCTTAGGGTTAGGGTGTAGGTTTTATTGTTTAGGGTTTAGAATTTGATGTTTAAAATCTATTTTTTAATATTTAATATTTGGGTTTTGGTATTTTGGCCTTATGGTTTTTATTTAATGGTTTAGAGTTAGAGTTAGGACTAATGTTAGGGTTAGGATTAGGGTTTGGGTTTTGGGTTTTATTAGTTTTTTGATTTAGGGTTTAGGATTTTAGGTTAATTTTATTTTTTAATGTTTGTATTTTGGTTTTTTTTTGTTTACTTGGATTTAGGATTTATGGTAGTGTTAATGCTAGGGTTAATGTTACGGTTAAAGTCAAGGTTTAGGTTGTTTTTTTGGTTTAAGGGTTTGGGTTAAGGATTTAAATTTTAATATCTATGATTTAGTTTTCAATGTTAGGGTTTTTTGTATTATGGGCTTTAGGTATTGAGTTTAGGAATTAAGGTTAGGTATGAGGATATGGGTTACAGTTAGGGTTTTTGTTGGGTTTATGGTAGAGTTAGGGTTTAGTGTTGTATTTAAGGTTTTAGGTTTTGGGGTTTAGGATTTTCAGTTCAAAATCTATGTTTTACTTTTAATGTAGGGGTTTTCATTTTTTGGGCTTTGGGTTTTTGGTTAATGATTTAGGGTTAGGGTTAAGGTAGGAATTAGGGTTTAGTAAAGGTTAGGGTTAGGGTTTAGGTTTTTTTAGGTTTTTGGTTGAGGATTAGAGGTTTAATAATAATGGTTTACTATTTAATTTTGAATTTTTGTATTTTGGGGTTGGTGTTTAGGGTTTATGATAGACTTAGATTTAGGCTTAATTTTAGAAATAGGTTTAGTTTTTTTTTGGGTTTAGGGTTTATAATTTTAGTAGTAATATCTATGGCTTAGTGTTTAATTATAGGTTTTTATATTTTGGGCCTTGCGTTTAATGTTTATGTTTAAGGTTTTGATTGATGATATGGTTAGGATTAGCGTTAATGTTAAATAGAGTTAGGGTTAAGGTTTAGGGTTTTTTTAGTTTTAGGTTTTGGGGTTTAGTATTTTTTGTGTAAATTCTATGGTTTAGTGTTTAATGTTTGGGTTTTGTATTGTGGGTTTAAGGATTTTTTTTGACTTAGGGTTAGGGTTTATGGTTAGGATTAGGGATAGGGTTAGGGTAAGAGTTAGGATTAGTGTGTAGTTATTATAGGTTTTATGGTTCAAGGTTTAGCATTTGAGGTTGATAATCTATGGTTTAGTATTTACTGTTTAGGTTTTTGTATTTTGGGCTTGGGTTTTAGGTTTATGGTTGGGTTAGTGTTAGGTTTAGAGTTTAGGTTAGTTGTTAGGGTTTAGGGTATGGGGTTAAAGATTTGAGTCATAACATCTATGGTTTAGGTTTTAATGTTAATGTTTTGGTATTTTGGGCTTGCGATTTGGTATTTATAGTAGGGTTAGGTTTGAGTTATTTTTAGGGTTGGGGTTTATGTTTAGGTTGTTTTTTAGGTTTTAGGGTTTGGGTTTAGGATTTGAGTTCTAATATCTCTGGTTTAGTGTTGAATGTTGGTTATTTGGTATTTTTTTCGGGATTAGGGTTTACGATTTAGGTTTATTGTTAAGCATGGGGTTAGGTATGGGGTCTGTGTAACGCATAGGGTTATTGTTAAGGTTAATGGTTTTATTTAGGTTTTAGATTTTGGGTTTAAGTATTTTTTGTCTAAAATCTATGGTTTAGTGTTTAAGATTTGGGTTTTTGTATTTTGAGCTTGGGATTTTGGGTAAATGTTTGATGGTTAGTGTGAGGGTTAAGGTTAGGTTTTGGGTTAGTGTTTAGGATTTTGTAGGTTTTATGGTTTGGTGTTTAGGATTTGAGGTTTAAAATCAATGGTTTTAGGGTTTAATATTTGTTTTTTTGTATTTTGGACTTAGGGTTTATGGTTTAAGGTATTGAATTAGGGTTAGGATCAGAACTAGGATAGCATTGTAGGTTTTTTTTATATGTTTTATGGTTTAGGGTTTAGCATTTGAGGTTTAATATCTACTATTTTGTATTTAATGTTTTTGTTTTAATGTTTTGTGCTTTGGCTTATGTGTTTATGGTTTAGAGTTAGGACAACGGTTACGGTTAGTGTTAGGGTTTTGGGTTTTCATAGGTTTTTGGGTTTAGGTTTTATGATTTGAGGTTTAATATCAATTATTTAGTGTTAAGTGTTTGGATTTTGGTATTTTGGGCTTGGGATTTAGGATTTATGGTAGAGTTAGGGTAAGGATTAGGTTTTAGGTTATTTTTTAGGTTTTAAGGTTTAGGTTAAGGAATTGACTTTTTTATATTTGTGGTTTATATTTAAATTTTTGTTTTGGAATTTTTGGCTTTGGGGTTATGATTTAGAACTTAGGGTTAGGGTTAAAACTATGATTAGATATAAGGTTCTTGTTAGGGATATGGTTAGGGTTAGATTATAGTGTTTTATCCTTGGTTTTATGTTTTTGGGTTTAGGATTTACGGTTAAGAATATATGCTTTAGTATTTAATGTTTGGATTTTTGTATTTTGGGCTTTGGATTTTTGGATAATGGTTTAGGGTTAAGGTTAGGGTTTTTGTTAGGATTAGGGTTTGGGTTAGGATTACTGATAGATTTAGTTTTTATATAGGTTTTTGAGTTTGTGGTTTAGGATTTGAGGTTTAAAATATGTTGTTAAGGTTTCAAATCTATGGTTTTTGTATTTTGGACTAAGTACTTTTTTGGACATAGGGTTTAGTGTAAAGTGTAAGTCTCTTTAGGTTTAATGCATTAGGGTCTAGCATTTGAGGTTTAAAATCTATGTTTCAGTATTTAATGATTGGGTTTTAGTATTTTGGGGTAAGGGTTTCTAGATTTGATTTAGATATAGTGTTAGTGTTAAGCTTAGGGTTAGGGTTAGGGGTAGAGTTAAGGATTTTCTTTTTTTTTTTGTGTTTTTGTAATTTTTGTTTTTGTGTTTAGGATTTAGGATTTGAGGTTTAATATTAATGATTTACTGTTTAAAGTTTGGATTTTTTATTTTTGTCTTGAGTTTAAGATTTATGGTAGTGTTAGGGCTAGGTTTAATTATAGGGTTAGGGTTAGGGATTAGGTTATTTATTATGTTTTAGGGTTTGGGATAAGGATTTTAATTTTTATATCTATGGTTTAGTGTTCAATGTTTGGGTTTTGTTATTTTAGGCTTTGGGTTAGAGTTTAGAGTTTAGAATTAGGGATAAGGATACTGTTAGAGTTAGGTCTCATGTTAGGAATATGGTTAGGGTTAAGGTGTAGTGTATTATTTTTTGTTCTAGGTTTTTGTGTTTAGGATTTTCGGTTTAAAATCTATACTTTACTGTTTTATGTTTGAAATTTGGAATTTTGGGGTTTGGGTTTCTGGTTAATTTTTTAGGGTGAGGGTTAATATTAGTGTTAGGGTTTCGGTTAGAGTTAGAGTTACTGTTTAGGTTCTTTAAGATTTTAGGGTTTTTTTGTTTAGGATTTGAGGTTAAAAATATATAGTTTAGTTTTTAATGTTTGAGTTTTGTATATTGTAATTCGTTTTTTTTTCGGACATAGGGTTTATTGATAGGAAGTAGTTTTTTTAGGTTTTATTGTTCATGGTTTAGTATTTGAGGGTAAATTTATTATTTTGTAGTTGATATTTGGGGTTTGGTATTTTGGGCTTAGGGTTTTGGGTTTATTGTTAAGAATTAGGATTTAGGGTAAAGGTTAGGGTTAGAGTTTTGGGTACTTTTAGATTGTTTGGTTTAGGGTGTAGAATTAAACGTTTAATATCAATAGTTTAGTGTTTATTGTTAAGGTTTTTGTACTTTGGGCTTGGGGTTTAGGATTTTTGGTTTATATACCATGGTTTCACGATTGTTTCAATGCTTTTTACTTATGTTTTGGTTGTGTCTAATGCCTTTTTGCATTAAGTTTAATGTATTTTTCTCTTTGTTTGCAGGAATTCTTTCCAGAATGAAAACGCGGAAGAATTGTGCTGAAACTGCAGAAGTGACTACCTACGAAAATATTGAAGGTCTGTCGACCCCTCGATGCTCTATAGGTGGCAACTATCGTATGAAGGAAAATATTCTTAATGAAGATTTGGGAATTCTGACTAAGTGTTGGGATACAGAGGCTCTCGATGGATCGTAATCTCCACGACGGACCATCCTGCACATCCGTCATCGTCAACAAATAGTAGCCTAGCAACCTTCTTTAAAAGAAGCTAAGTGTGGAACGACGCAGGACCACGATGGTACATCAAAGACTCCAAGGTCTATCATCTTGGTCGTCGACTAAGATGCAATTTTTGGACTGATTTTCCTTTAATAGATTTCCCTCTTTTGTTAGGACTCTATTATGATAAATACATGTAACAACCTCGTTTTTGGGGTTACTTACTTGGGTAACTGTATGCTTTTATTGTTCTAGTTGTGAACTTGTGATTTTTTGAACTTATTCTATTTTAAGGAAATCGTTTATTGCAAGCTTATTGATTAATTCAAGTAATTTTATTGGTTTTCTTCAATCACATCAAAGTAAGAACATGAATTCTTATGAAACTCATATAAATTGTGTGATTATTAACATGGGTAACTTGATCCATAGCTAGGGTTGTGGGAACCATGGGTAATTAACAAGGTAAAAACTAGCTAATATAAAAATTCTAGAATAGTGTCTTACATGTAATAATAATAATTTCGTTTAGAAGTCTTTTTAACGAATGCACACGTTAGAACTCACATTGTTTATACTTGCCAGACCAAGGAGGTCTATAATTAGAAATGAACTATCCATGTAGATTTAGTATAGACTATATAATAGGCTAGTGTGAATTAGTGCAAAGTAAAAACTTACCCATACATCGATTATGATGATTAATATGAGGTAAAGGTCACATTTAATAAAGCATACAAACGTAGAAGGATTATGGTACAGAGTGAAATTTCCTACTTTCCGGACCAAGGAATTAGAGATACATAACTTAAAACTTTGCATTCAAGATATTAGTAATGGATTGTTATAGCTAGAATTACAACGTTATGAACTTGTGGGTAACACATAAGCCCTAGTTACTCTCATTACTTTATAAAAATCAAATCTTTAAACATGGCACTTGTTTATTTAGAAATAGTTAATTTAATTTATAGCTTAAAAATCACCTCTTTGTACTTGTTTTTGGGAAGGAATTGACTAAATAAATGTAATTATAGGTTAAAATTTAGTCCAAATATTTTTCTCATGGGATTGAACCCAACCTCATAGTTGGGTTCTTACCTAATACGACCGCTTATACTTCTTTTCAAGAAGTAAATTAGAGCGTATCAAATTTTGGTGGCGCTGCTAGAGAAAGTGAATTTTAGATAAACTTTAAGATTATTACCAAAGTTTAGTAAAAATTTTCCTTATTTTACTTTTTATCTTTGTTTTTATCTCTTGCAGATCAAACATCTCTGTATGCAAAGTGCGTGGACTAGAGGAGAACCCATACCCTCACCCGACCCCAAACTAGAAAATAATCCAAGTAGAATGAACAAAATTTTTCAATAGTAAATTATTCGATGCCCTTAATGTGAAAAATACAAAGTCTTATATAGACTTGAAAGGATAAGGGAAATCTAAGACCTCTTCTTCAGATTGGCTGTTTATTTCCATCCGTTGCTTTTGATAAAGCAAATTATTTTGTTTTCTTTCAAAAGCAGTTTCATCTTTATATTTTGATAAAGTTATGTCTGCCACTTAGTCGGCCATGATTGTTGATAATGCTTTGCTTGACCATGCTTTGCGGGTACTGACGGAGTCCACTTAATAATTTAATGAAAAGGAAATTCCGTCTCTTTGAGACTCTTCCTTTTCTTTCTAGATAATTCCAGCTCCATGAGCCTCTATCAGAAAGACTAGTTATTCCGGATTAAAATAAACTCAACTAGTGATTAATCTTAAAACGGATCTAAATAATACTGTGCCAAAACTTTAGGTTTTAACATGCCTCCATTACAATCACTTTGAGAGGACGAAGCTTCTTCAAGGAGCTTCATTATGGGCTGTTCATTCTCTTTAGACTCTAAGTCTGACAAGGCCTTTTGTAGTCTTATCTTTAGTTTATTCTTAGATAAAGACTTCTGGGGAGATCTTCTAGAGATCGATTGGCTAGCTATTGCGACTTCCTTTGGAGCTGGAGACCATCCTTTAATTAAGACTTCTCTTGACAGATACTTGATCCTATCAAATTCTTCTGTACAGAAAGTCCAACTAATAATATCAGAATGAACTAAAGATAAGACTACAAAAGGCCTTGTCAATCTTAGAGTCTGAAGATAATGAACAGCCCGTAATGAATCTCCTTGAAGAAGCTCCGTCCTCTGAAAGTGATGATAATGGAGACATGTTAAAACCTAAGGTTTTGGCAGAGTCTTATTTAGATCCGTTTTATGATTAATCAGTAGTTGAGGGTATTAAAATCCGGAATAAGTAGTCTTTCAGATGGAGACTCATAGAGCTGGAATTATCTAGAAAGAAGAGGAAGAGTCTCAAAAAGACAGAATTTTCGTTTGATTAAATTATTAAGTGGACTCTTTCAGGACCCGCAAAGCATGGTCAATCAAAGCATTATCAACAATTATGGCCGAAAAAGTGGCAGACATAACTTTATCAAAAGATAAAGATTAATATTTTTTTGAAAGAAAACAAAATACTTTGCTTTATCAAAAGCAACGGATGGAAATTAACAGCGAATCAGAAGAAGAGCTCTTAGATTTCCCTTATCCTTTCAAGTCTATATTAGAATCTGTATTTTACACATTAAGCGCATCAAAAAAATTTCTTCAATGCTCTCTCTCTGTAAACATTATGCAATATATTATTGGATAAAGCTTTAATTTTATAAGTTCTTAATTCCTTCTTTTATTTTTCCATTTATAGTTTCTGAACTAAGATCCTCTTTATGGTATCAGAGCCATGGTTATGGCACTAGTTGTTAGCATGAGTAGCTAAATCTTTTAGTTGTCTAGGCTGATAGAAATCATGTGATTGTTAAGATAACAAAATATTCTTATCTTAGTTGTCTAGGCTGTTAGAAATCTTTAAAAAATTTCTTGAATGCTGTCTCTGTAAACATTATTCAATATATTATGGAATAAATCTTTAATTTTGTAAATTCTTAATTTCTTTCTTAATTTGTCCATTTATATTTTCCGCACTAAGATCCTCTTTAAGGTATCAGAGCCTTTGTTTTGGGGGGAAGAGATCAGGGTACTCCTAATGGTGAGTGCGAACAGTGTTCGACGATCGGTTTAATAAGTTTATTAGAGCTTGGAGGAAAAGGAGTTATTGAAAAGGCTTAGTTTATCAGTGGCAAGTTTTCCAAATCTGATTATATATTCTGGTCACTCGATGATGGCCTGATAGCAAATAGTTTTGCTGAAGGTTTTCCTTCAGAACTTTTTCCCTTATTCTTAAATGGGCTCCCTGTTATTGCTCTTGAAGAAGGCCTCATGATGATTTTCCACGCAAGAATTCTCGCGTTAGAAAATCAGGTAAAGAATTTTTTAAACCTTTAATAAATTCGATTTGGAAATCAAAGCTTGCTAATAAGGACTACCATCTGGCAAAAATCTGTTTACAAATAATATTCTTAACATCCTTTTGGAGGATTTCTTTAGCAGATTTACAATCTACTCTAAGCCAGAATTCTGTATTTATCAAGTCATCTTGAAACTTATTTATACAAAGAACAATAGTAAGGATTTCTTTTTTTATAGTGCTATAATTTCTTTGTGAAGTATTCCAGATTCCAGAAGTATAACAGATTATAGTTCTGAAGAATTGGGGTTTTTTCTTTCTTTAATAATACCACCGTATCCTATATCAGAAGCATCAGTTTCAACAATCATGAAAGAGTCAGGGTTAGAAATACCAAGGCATGGAAGATCATTGACCATATTCTTTAGAAAAATAACGACATTGGTTTGTTCATCACTCCTGGGTGAAGGATTCTTCTTTAACCTATCAAAGAGAGGTTTGCAAATGTGCCTAACATTAGGAATAAAGTCAGCTACATAGTTGAGACTCCCTAAAAATCTTTGCATTTAAGTTTTATGTAAAACTGCATTGGGAAATTTATCAGAAAACTCAATTGATCTGCAAATAGGTTTATATGTACCTTCATAAAGATCATGTCCTAAAAACTGATCTTTGTCTGAAATATATTAATCATTTTAGAAGTAATGACTAATCCTTTGTGCTTAACAATTTTAAAGAAAACATTTAAATGTTTTAAATGAGAATAAATATCCTCGGAAAAGATTATTACATCATCAATATAAACAATAGAAATATTACAAATATTGTTTAATATTGTAAAGTACCGTTTGGTCGTATTGAGCAGTAGAGTTTATTCTGGAAATAACTGTCTGGTCGACGGATCCCACGACGGACCGTCATGGGCACGACAGACCGTTGAGGGGGTCTCGTTCCAAAACACTTAGATTTTGGAAATTTGTGTACTGAGAACAACTCTCTGAACTTCGCGATAAAATGGAAGGACGGACCGTCGTAGGCACGACGGACCGTCACAGAGTCTTAAATAAAATCAACACTCTGAACTTTGTGACGGAAGCAGCAGGATGGAGCGTCGCAGGCATGACGGGCCGTCACAGGCTGCGTAACCCTGACTGGGTCGGATTTCTGTTAAATGTTTTCAGGGGCGTTTTATACTATTCCTGCTTATAATTAAAAAGTTAGTGGCTGAATGTTAATAATTCAATTATTTGGGGGTTAAATGAGATAACCTTGAATTAATTAGTGGATTACTTTGGTCACCTTTTATACTTAATTATGTGGTAATTAGGGTAAAAGAAAAAGAGTTTGATTAAGGAAAAATCAGAAGAAGAGAAAGAGAGGGAGAAAGATCGAGAGAAGAGAGAAACGAAGAGGAAAGCAAAGGTTTTGGGGGATAGCTTGCTTGATCGCGAATTTTTCGGTGGAGGTAGGTTATGGTTTATGCTATTTCATAGTAAACTCTTAATAGAGAATGATATGTGTTGGGCAGTATTGTAAAGTCTTCTATATGCTTAATTGTGTGCTTGCATGATGTGATTATGAAATTGTAATGGGTTGGAAAGATAAGGTTGTGAAGCTTAAACCTAAAACCCTCTTTGTTAATGATGATGCCTTGGTATAAAAGAAGGCTTGATGAACTAAAAGAATGAGATTAGGTGATCAGGTGTCACGAACCGACGCGTAGTATTAATGGATCGGGTGTCACGAACCGACACATAGTATTAATGGATCGGGTGTCAAGAACCGACACGTAGTATTAGGGGGATCAGGTGTCACGAACTGACATGTAATATTAGGGGGATCGGGTGTCACGAACCGACACGTAGTATTGGAGGGATCGGAGTGTCACGTTATGACACCAGGATAGTAAAAACAATGAATCTTGAATGATGTTAATGTACTCAATTTAATGAACCTATTTCCCAAATGAGTATGGTATGGAGGCTTGTGTCCTCATGGGTGTACTTGGTGTTATTATCAATGATTCTTGTACTTTTGGTTGCTACCTGTTGAGTATTGTAGTTGATTTTATGATATTATCTGATAAATATTGCTTTCTATTTTGAGTTGACCGATGATATCTACTCAGTACTCGTGTTTTGTACTGACCCCTACTTGTATGTTTTCCGTTTGTTAAATTGTGGAGTGCAGCAAACGTACCGTCGTCTTCAACTCAACCGCACACGTCAGATTTCAAGGTGAGCTATTGTTTCTTGCTTGGACTGGATCTTCTTCTTCACGTCTTGATGCTTTGAAGTTCTTGCATGGACTATCTGTTTAGTTATTTTAGCTTCTTAGATACTCTTCGACTTAGTAACTTGAGGATAGAGGTTCTTGTGATGATTACTTCCTAATTTTGGGGATAATAATAAGTTTTGAATTTTAGAAGTTATTTTTTGGTTATATTAATGAGTTTTAAGTCTTCCGCATTGTATTCTGTTTATTATGGTTGAAATGTTGGGATTTAGATTTGTTGGTTCGCTCACATAGGAAAGAAAGTGTGGGTGCCACTCGCGGCTCGTTTTGGGTCGTGACAATAGAATTTATAATATTTTGAAGTTCCGATGGGGCATTTTTAAGCCCAAAAGGCATGACATTCCATTCATATAGTCCAAACGGGACATTAAAAGTTGTTTTATATTTATCTTGTTCAGCAATTTGAATTTGCCAAAATCCTGATTTTAAATCAAATTTACAATAAACATTAGCTTTAAAAGTTCTTTTTTAAAGATCCCTTTTGTTAGGGATCGGTTAACTGATCCATATTAAAACTGAGTTCAAGGGTTTGTAATTAATTAAATGTCTTGGGTAACTTCGCTCTTGTTCAGCATTGTTAACATAAAATTCTGAACAACTCCAAGGTGATTTTGAGGAAAGAATAATTTTATTACTCAAAAGAGTATGAATTTCTTTCTTACAGATTTCCATTAATTCATGTTTCATCTTAATAGGCCTAGCTTTTGTAGAGATGAACTTTTCATAAAATCCATCAATATATGGTAAATAAATAATATGGGATTTTCGATCCCAAAAAGTGTTAGGGAATTCTGATCAATTTTTTTTTTCAAAATACTTTTGAAGATTTGCAATTTTAGCAACCATTCCTGGGGTTTGTAAATAGATTCAAAACCATTTGAAGAATTCTTCAATAATCACATGTTTTCTAACAACCATTCCCGACTACTAGTTCAACTAAGGATAAAACTCCAAAGGTAAGAGAAACCTTTGAAATCATCTCTTTGCAGGTCTCCCCAATATTAGCCCTTGACAAAGAATATGAAAATTTTGAGTTAAAGCATCTTGTCAAACCTCTATTTTCTAATAGACACTATGTGGATACAGATAATCCACTAAATAAAGAAAATATTTTGAGTTTATTCTTGTTAATGCTTGTTCAATTGAAGTTGAACACAAACTGAGTGATAACACTGACCCGGATAGTATCGCTTACTCTAAAGTGACTATCAAGAAAATTTGTCTCCTTTTGAGTGGGAGGTAGATCACTTGCACACTCCTATTAATCGATCGAGGGAACACGGACCTCAAACCATCAATTGGCATGACTACAGATCAGCCTTGTTCAACTTCCTCTAACTTTTGCCAACTACTCACACGTGGTTTGTCAAATACAGTCCAGAAGTGACCAAGGATGTCATACCGAGATAGTTTTATGAATTGTGGATGAGCCCTAAGCATGCATTAAAGAAAGCTTTGTATGTTGGTACAAAAACAAGGGATTGTTCAAAGACTTTGTTTATTTATTCAATAGTCACAAAGTTGTTTTTGTATGCTTTGAAGGCTTTTTGAAAGGCACTGCTTTGAAACCATATTTTCTATAAGGGATGTTTAAACCTTCAAGAGGAGGAGTAACACTTTCGAGAACCTTGTCTTTGGTATGCCATCTGTTAACTAAAACCTGAAGTGATGAATTGGATTCACCGATTTGGCCTATAGATTCAAAAAATTTGAAGAATTCAATTTCTATTTTTAATCTCTTCATATCCTTAAACCATCCATTTATTTTTTCCGCACTAAGATCCTATTTATGGTATCACAGTCATTGTTATGGCAATAGTTGTTAGCATGAGTAGTTAAATCTTTTAGTTGTCTAGGCTTTTAGAAATCATGTTAGCATGAGTAGCTAAACTCATCATTGTTGATGATTCTTTATGAAGAATCTTAGAATGTAATCATGCTTAAGGGCCGGTTAACTTCAAATTTTATCCTAATTTCTCTGTAGAGATTGAAGACCCTAATATTCTTGATACCTTGACACTTAATGTCAAAACCAAGAATATGAATAGTAAACTAGGAACAAGAGATTTAGCTTTAATATATCAGGTACATTACAAGCTAATGAAAACCACTTTTGTTCCAAAGGCAATTAACTCTAGTCCCAAAGGTGTTACTATGCTTATGGAATCTAACCAAGAGCATAGAACTAGTTTTGTACCTAGAATGTTAAAGTGGAATGAGATTCTTTCCGATGAAAGTTGGAAATTAGAATATATCACCGAACCCCTTCCTATTCAGCCCTCTAGGTCTTCCCTAGAAACTATTATTCAAATACAGATGGATCCGTTAACCTTAAGTTTCTTAGATCCAATTCTTTCGAACATGAGTCTTAAAGGAGAAGAATGTCTATGTCTAGACCTTCTACTTCTAGGACCCGGGAGGGAGGAGAAGATTTATATGTGATACCATAAAGAGTAACTATTTTGGCAGAAATACACAACTTTTGCCAAAAATCATTTCTAATAAATTCAATCAGTTTCAGCTAGATCAAGACATATCTTCTCTCCCAGAGAACATAAAACTGTGTAAATAGTTGCTAAAATTACCAATCTTCAAAATCCTTTTGAAGATTGGCAATTTTAGAAACCATTACCGGGGTTTTTAAAATTTGCTCAATTTTCTTAATTTTAATATCTTTCTTTAAAAAACAAATCTGATTGATGTAAATGCAATCTGTTTATGGAAAAATGTACTTTCTTCTAGAGAAAGTGTCTTGATTAAAGGAAAGGAAATCTGTTTTCCTAAAATTTTTGTTTTGATTCATTCAAAATCTGAAATATAAGGTTCGATTTGGGTGATAAAAGGTATACCCAAAATTATTTCTTCATTAATGTTTTTCGTTATAACAAAATCTTTAGCAAGGCAAATAACGTCATTGAAGATATTAGCATTTGATAGTGTATAATTTATACAGATTCGCTCACCAGTTGTGCTGTATAACTTGGTAGTTCCCTTTTCGAGGTACTTGGTTTGGATTAGACCTTCAACAATTCAATTACGATCTGCACCACTGTCCAACAAAGTAGTTGTGTAAAGTACAAAATTAGAATTAACTACTAACTTAATCATAATGTGAGAACTTTAAGGTCTCACCTTAGTTATCATACTAATACCTGCATCTTCAATACCTCTAGGTGATGAAGGGGCTGATTGATTGGAAGATTTGTATTCTTCATCTTCGTTATCTGAAGTAACAATCTCTTATCCTTTAAGAGATACTTCAACGTCCCTAAAAAATTGCTTTTCTAAAGCATCAATCTCAATTTCGTTAAGTCTTGACTTAGCTTCTCGAACTTCTTCTTTGAGGGAGTTAACTTCTGTTCGAAGATCATTAATAGAAGGTTCTTCCCTCTTTTCCGTATATTTTTGCATGACTTGTTTCATGCTGAAAAGAATTACATTTGTGGTAAAAAAAAATTCTTTTTGTCAAGTGACAAACTTTTGAAGCTCCAAAAGTTTGCTTCTTCGGACATCATCATCTTTGATATGTTCAATAGTTGTAAATAAGATTTCTGTAGAGTCTTCAGAGAGAACTCTGACAGATTAGCTATCACAAAGGGAAAATGCTCCTTGGCAATTGCATTCATGTCCACTATATTGAGTAGTATCTTGAGCAACATTGAGGAACTCCTCGTCTTCAGTTTCTTCTTCTTCTAATGAGGAAGACGAATCTGATTCTTCTTCTTTAATTTGTCCATTTATATTTTCCGCACTAAGATCCACTATATGGTATCAGATCCTTTGGTTTGGGGCGAAGAGTATTTGGGTACTCCTGATGGTGAGTGCGAACAGGGTTGGACGATCGGTTTAAAAGGTTTATTAGAGCTTGGAGGCAAAGGAGGAAAAGGAGTTATTGAAAAGGCTGAGTTTATCGGTGGCATGTTTTCCAAAGCTGAGTATTTATTCTTGTCACTCGATGATGGCCTGATAGCAAATGGTTTTGCTGAAGGTTTTCCTTCAAGACTTTTTCCCTTATTCTTAAAAGGCCTCCCTGTTATTGCCCTTGAAGAGGGCCTCATGATGATTTTCCCTGCAAAAATTCTCGCTTTATAAAATATATTAAATAATTATTTTCATTTTTAATAAATTCAATTTGGAAATCGAAGCTGGCTAATAAGGCCTGCCATCTTGCAAAAATCTTTTTAGAAACAATACTCTTAACATCCTTTTGGAGGATTTCTTTAGCAGATATACAATCTACTCTAAGCAAGAATTCATTATTGATCAGCTCATCTTGAAACATAGTTATAAAAAGAACAATAGCAAGGATTTTTTTATCGTGTTGTAATTTCTTTGAGCTGTATTCAAGATTTCAGAAGTCTAACGGACTAATTGTTCTGAGGAATTGGGGTCTTTTCTTTGTTTAAGAATACCACCGAATCCGATTTAAGCAGCATCAGTTTCAACAATCATGAAATAGTCAGGGTTAGAAATACCAAGGCATGGAAGATCTTTGACCATATTCTTTAGAAGAATAACGACATTGGTTTGTTCATCACTCCAGGGTGAGGGATTCTTCTTTAACCTATCAAAGAGAGTTTTGGAAATGTGCCTAACCTTGGGAATAAAGTCAGCTACATATGAGACTCCCTAAAAATCTTTACAATTGAGTTTTATCTAAAATGACATTGGGAAATTTATCAGAAAACTCAATTTATTTGAAAATAGTTTTATAGGTACCTTGACAATGATCATGTCCTAAAAATCTAATTTTTTTCTGAATTATTTAATCTTTTTCGCACTAATGACTAATCCATTGTGCTTAACGATTATAAAGGAAACATTTAAATGTTTGAAATACGAATCAATGTACTCGGAAAAGATTAATACATCATCAATACAAACAATAGAAATATGACTAATATGGTTGAATATAGAATTCATAATATTTTGAAATTCCAATGGGGCATTTTTAAGCCCAAAAGGCATGACACTCCGTTCATATTTTCCAAATGGGACGTTAAAGTTGTTTTATATTTATCTTGTTTAGCAATTTGAATTTTCCAAAATCAAGATTTTAAATAAAATTTACTATAAACATTAGCTTTAAAAGTTCGTTTTAAAATATCCCTTTCGTTAGGAATCGGATAACGGATCCACTTTAAAACTGAGTTCAAGGGTTTTTAATTAATAACAAGTCTAGGGGAACCTCGCTATTGTTCAGCTTCATTGTAAACATAATATGCTAAACAACTCCAAGGTGATTTTGAGGGGCGAATAATTTTATTACTCAAAAGAGTATGAATTTCTTTCGTACAGATTTCCATTAATTCATGGTTCATCTGAATAGCCCTAGATTTTGTATAGATGGCCTTTTCATTAAATTCATCAATATATGGTAAATAAATAATATGGGATTTTCGATCCAAAAAAGCATTAGGGAATTCGGAGCAAATTTCTTTTTCAAAATCCTTTTGAAGATTTGCAATTATAGCAAACATTCCTTGGGTTTTTAAAATTTGCTCAATTTTCTTAATTTTAATATCTTCCACTAAAAAACAAATCTGATTGATTTTAAATGCAGTCTGTTTATGCAAAAAATTACTTTCTTCAAGAAAAAGTGTCTTGATAAAAGGAAACAAAATATCTTTTCCTAAAATTTTTGTTTTGATTGATTCAAATCTGAAATATAAGTTTTGATTTGGGTGATAAAAGGTATACCCAAAATAAATTCTTCATTAATGTTTTTAGTTATAACAAAATCATTAGCAAGGCAAATACCATCATTGAAGATATGAGCATTTGATAGTTTATAATTTTTGCAGATACGCTCACACGTTTCATTGTACAACTTGGTAGTTCCCTTTTAGAGGTACTTTGTTGGGATTAGACCTTCAACAATGCAATTACAATCTGCACCACTGTCTAACAAAGCAATTTTGTTAAGTACAAAATTAGAATTAACTACTATCTTAATCATAATGTGAGAACTCTGAGGTCTCACAATAGTGATAATACTAATACCTGCATCATCAATACCTCTAGGTGATGAAGGGGCTGATTGATTGGAAGAGTTGTTTTCTTCATCTCCGTTATCTAAACTCACAATCAATTTTCCTTTAAGAGATACTTCAGCGTCCTTTAGAAATTGCTTTGCTAAATCATCAATCGTTTGTTAAGTCTTGACTTAACTTCTCGAACTTCTTCTTTGAGGGAGTTAACTCCTGCTCGAAGATAATTAATAGAATGTTCTTCCCTCTTATCCATATATTTTTGCATTGTTTGTTTCATGCCGAAAGGAATTGCAATTCTTTTAATTTCTTTTTCTTTCTGTCTAGTGAAAAGATTTTGAAGAACCAAAAGATAGCTTCTTCGGGCATAATCATCTTTGATATGTTCAATAGTTGCAAATAATATTTCTGCAGAGTCTTAAGAGAGAACTCTGACAGATTAGCTATCACAAAAGAAAAATGGTCCTTGGAAATTGCATTCATGTCCACTATCCTAAGCAGTATCTTGAGTAACATTGAGTAACTCCTAGTCTTCAGTTTCTTCTTTTTCTAAAGAGGAAGGCGAATCTGATTCTTTTTCGTTTAATATAGAGAGAATGTTTTCTTTAGTTTCTTTATCTATGTGAAGAAGATTGATCTTCTTCCCCCTTTTCCTGTTTCTAGGACAATGAAGAGACTTGTGTACGGATTTTTGACAAATCCGACATTTGTCTCCGTTAGAAGTGTTGCGAGAAGTTTTCTTACTTCTCTTTCATTTAGAATATCCCTTTTCTTTTGAGGATCTTCTCTAAGGTGTTGATTTTACTGATCGTTCTTTCTTTGAGATCCTTTTTGAAGAAGGGGGTTTTAGACTAGGGAAACCAAAGTCTTAACAGAAACTACCAAGTTCAATACTTGAAAACCTTTGAATCTTTTTTAAGCCGTTCATTTAGCTTAAAATCAGTACATAGCTCCATTGCTACGAAATGAATCAAGCTGGTAAGATCTCCATAAGTAATTTCTGAATATGGGATTTTACCTTAACATCGATCCCTTATTTTTGATCAAACTTTTTCTGCAAAATGGGGAGGTAATCCACTAAGGAATCTCTCCTTCAAATAATAATTGTTGCAGTCATCTCTTAGCATGACCTTAGTAACAAACATATCCTTATACCATCTCAAATCTATCAATTTCTTGCAGTAAAGATTGTTTAGTATTTCCAATCTTCTGTCTTGGAATAATCGTGGTTCTCCCACAAAATGTTTGGTAATGCTTTAAAGAAGAGTTTTCTTAGCATCTTCAACTACTTATAAAGAAGAAGTAGTTTGACCTCCCTCAGTCTTAACAACATTCTTGCTTGCAATAGCATCAAGGATCTCATTTTTATTTTGTTCTGTGAGATAATTGTCCCACCAGTTTCATAGAGTACCTGTAAATCCTGCAACTATCCTATTAGCTGCTTATTTATCGGTGGCACTCTTCTATTTGTAGGTTGTGATATTCATGCCCATCTCTTGGAGTTTATTATATATTTAACCATCAGCCATACCATCTATATTCCATTCTGTAATACCTGTACCATCTGCAAAACTATGGGGATGCATATTGTTCTCTTTGAACTGGATATCAGGAAAAGAAGGTCTGGGATAAAAGTTTTTGGAGTGAGGTAGTCTATCTTTAATAGCTCCAATCTTATCACCCTGAGAAACCTTAATCCTTTTAAGTTGCTCACTAATCCTTTCTAGGATTTCTTGTTAGTATAATTATTTTGTTTCAGACTTTGTTTATTTCTTTTATTGTCACAAAGTGGTTTTCTTTATGCTCTGATGGCTTTTTGAAAGGAGAAGTAACACTTTCAACAAACTTTTCTTTAGTATGACATCTGTTAACTAAAACCTGCAGCGATAAATTGGATTCATCGATTTGGCCGTTAAATTCAAACCATTTGAAGAATTAAATTTCTGTTTTGAATCTCTTTATATCCTTAAACAACTTGTCATTGAACAAGACTCTCTGATCCCTTGTGAATGTACCAACATACCAAGCTTTCTTTAAAGCATGCTTAGGGGTCATCCACCATTTATTAATCTTTTTTGTGCAAAGAGTAAATTTTTCGACTGATTTAATAACTCCTATAGAATCCTTTTTCTTATACATTTCACTATGAGTAGGACTACCTGCAAAGGAAGAATCATAATAAAACTTGGGGATGGTTTGGGTGAAATGTACCCCGCTTAATTTACCATGTTGTTCTGAAACCTCGATTGTTTCATATAAATCTTCTCCTCCCTCCCGGGTCTTAGAAGTAGAAGGTCTAAACATAGACATTCTTCTACTTGAAGACTCATGGCCAAAAGAATTGGATCTAAGAAACTTAATGTTAACAAATCTATCTGTATATTGAATAATACTTTCTAGGGAAGACCTAGAGGGCTGAAAAGGAAGGGGTTCGGTGATAGATTCCAATTTCCAACTTTCATCGGAAGGAATCTTATTCTACTTTAACATTCTAGGTACAAAAGTAGTGCTCTGCTCTTGGTTAGATTCCATAAGCATAGTAACACCTTTGGGACTAGAGTTAATTGCTTTTGGAGCAATAGTGGTTTTCATTAGCTTGTAATATACCCAATATATTACAGCTAAATCTCTGGTTCCTAGTTACTATTCATACTCTTGGTTTTGACATTAAGTGTCAAGGTATCAAAAATATTAGGGTCTTCAATCTCTACATAGAAATTAGGATTACAATTGAAGTAAACAAACCCCTGAGCAAGATTACTTTCTAAGATTCCTAACAAACAATCATTAACATTGAGGAGTCTAGCATCTCTATGAATTAAACAAATAGGAATATTTAAGCCTTTACGGAATAGGTGTTTAAGATCAACCTGTACAAGACCAATATGAAGAAATTTAAATTCCTTCATATACGTGTAAATATCAGCAACAATCAATAATTTAATAGTCTGTAAAGAGTTATTAATTGCAGAGGTAGACTCGCAAAGTTTTGTATTAAATCTTTTAAACAAACTAAAATTACATATTTGGTAAATCTTATTTATCGGTTCATTAGGAATGGACCAATTTTGTAAACACATATATTCTTTAGATATAGTACAATTAAAAGAGTTAACAATATTGTTGCTATTCATCAGGTAAGACGTTATCTTTAGGCATGAAAGAACGTAAAGGATAAGTTAAGTAATAAATTAATTTTAACAAAGAATATCAAACTAATGAAAAATTAACTACGATTCTTGTAAATCAAGGGAGATTAAGGCAGTGACTATCTTGATAATACAAAGGTTTACTATGATTTAACAATTAAATTGGCCTTGGAAGTTACTCAACTTAAATCACGCATCTTGGATATTACAAGTCTTTGGCAAGTCTTATTGTAGGACAGATTACAAAAAGATCGGTTTCCTGCACCCATGGGTCTTACTGGACTTACGATGATCTAGTTTCAGGAAAAGCAGGTTCTTAGTCCGGAGAATAATCAGCATACTCAGACTTATGCAGAGACAAAACGTCAACATGATAAAAGGAAACCATGGCCTTTAACTTGATTTAATCAAAGTTAACTAATATATTATACAAGATAATAACAGAAATAAACTCTTAAGATTACAAAGAATCAATTATAATAAATCATAAGCGGGATAATTACTAAGTTAAGATTATTTTATTATGTTAATAATCACATGATTTCTAATAGCCTAGACAACCAAAAGATTTAGCTACTCATGCTAACAACTAGTGGCATAACCATGGCTCTGATACCATAAAGAGGATCTTAGTACGGAGAATATTAATGGACAAATTAAAGAAGAAATAAAGAACTTACAAAATTAAAGCTTTATTCCATAATATATTTCATAATGTTTACAGAGAGAGAGCATTCAAGAAAATTTTTCAAGAGTAAATTTTTCGATACCCTTAATGTGAAAAACATAGAGTCTTATATAGACTTTAAAGGAGAAGGGAAATCTAAGAGCTCTTCTTCTGATTGGCTATTGATTTCCATCCGTTGCTTTTGATGAAGCAAAGTATTTTGTTTTCTTTCAAAAGGCACTTTCATCTTTATCTTTTGATAAAGTTATGTTTGCCACTTTGTTGGCCATAATTGTTAATAATGCTTTGATTGACCATGCTTTGCGGGTCCTGACAGAGTCCCCTTAATAATTATATCAAAAGGTAATTACGTCTCTCTGAGACTCTTCCTTTTCTTTCTAGATAATTCCAGCACTCTGAGCCTCTATCTGAAAAACTAGTTATCCTGGATTTTAATACCCTTAACTAGTGATTAATCATATAACGGATCTAAATAAGACTGTTTTAAAACATTAGGTTTTATCATGTATCCATTATCATCACTTTGAGAGATCGAAGCTGTCACGACCCAAATCGGGCCGTGACTGGCACCCTCACTTGTCCTACTATGTGAGCGAACCAACCAATCTAAACCCCAATATTTTAAACATAATGAACAAAATACAATGCGGAAGACTTAAACTCATTAATGAAAATCAATTCAATAAACTTCTAAAAACTCAACAACTGTTATCCCCCAAAATCTGGAAGTTATCACCACAAGAACATCTATGATCAAATGACTAAACTAAGAGTATTCTAAAAGCTAAAACAAGTAAAAGCTAGTCCATGCCGGAACTTCAAGGCATCAAGACAGGAGGAAGAAAGTCCAGTCCAAGCTAGAAGCGTTAGCTCACCCTGAAGATTCGATGTGATGAAGACTGGCTAGAATTGCGGTTGAGTTGAAGACGACGGTACGTTTGCTGCACTCCACAAATAACAAGAAGAAAACAATAAAAGTAGGGGTCAGTACAAAACACGGGTACTGAGTAGATATCATCGGCCATCTCAAAATAGAAAACAATATATACCAAGTAATATCATAAAATCAACTATGATACTTAACATGTAGCAACAACAAGTACCATATCATTAACAATTACCGTCAAGTTAACACATGAGGACCCAAGCCTCAATACCATACTCATTTGGGAAATAGATTCATTAGATTGAGTATATTAACATCTTTCAAGATTCATTATCTTTATTCCTCTTGTGTCGGTACGTGACACTCTGATCCCCTACTACTATGTGTCGGAACGTGAAACTCCGATCCCCTAAGTCTACGTGTCGGTTCGTGACACCCGATCCCCTAAATCTAAGTGTCTGTTCGTGAAAACCGTTCCTTTAAATCTACGTGTCGTTTCGTGACACCCGATCCCCTAAATCTATGTGTTGGTTCGTGACACCCGATCCCCTAAATCTACGTGTCGGTTCGTGACACCCGATCCCCTAAATCTAGGTTTCGGTTCGTGACACCCGATCCCCTAAATCTACGTGTCGGTTCGTGACACCCAATCCCCTAATCTCATTCTATCAATTTATCAAGCCTTCTCTTATACCAAGGCATCATCAATCTCAAGAGATTAGGTTTTTATCAAGATTTGGGATTCAATAGCTTCATCATGCTTATTTCATCACAATTACATAATCACATTCATGCAAGCATACAATTAAGCATATAGCAGGGTTTACAATACTACCAATACATATCATTCGCTATTAAGAGTTTACTATCAAATATCATAAACCATAACCTACCTCCACCGAAGATTAGTGATCAAGCAAGCAAATTCCCAAAGCTTTGTGTTTTCCTCTTCGTTTCTCCTCTCTCGATCAATCCTCTCTCCCTCTTTGTTCTTTCTATTTTCTTTATTCAAACCCTCTTTCTTTTACCCTAATTAGTATATAATTAAGAATAAAACATGGCAATAATAACCCACTAATTAACTTAAGGTTACCTCTTTTAACCCCCAAGTAATTAGACTTATTAACATTAACCCACTAACTCTATAATTAAAGCAGGAATAGTCAAAAACGTCCCTTAAAACGTATAAAGAAATCCGAACCAGACTGGGATTTCGCAACCTGCGACGGCCCGTCGTGCCTGCGACAGTCAGTCCTGCAGGTCATCGCAAGGTTCAGAGACTCAATTTCCACCAAAGAGTCTGTGAAGGTCCGTCACACCTGTGACGGTCCGTCCTGCCATTTCGTTACGAAATTCAGAGAGTCGATTTTCAGTACCCAATTTCTGATTTTCTAAGTGTTTTGAAACGAGACCCTGCGACGGTCCGTCCTGCCCATGACGGTCTGTCGTGGGGTCCGTCGTGTCAGCCATTTTTCCAGCAATAAAATCTGCTGCTCTAAAGACTAAACAGGTCGTTACAATAGATACCAATTTACCCATCGTTTGTCCTTGAACGATCAAGAAGAAGGAAAACAAGGGCGAAAAAAAGTACGTGAATCTGTAAATAGGTGTGGGTATCTTTCTCGCATATCGGCCTCCTTCTCCCAAGTTGCTTCTTCAATCGGCCGATTCTTCCATTGCACCTTGATGGATGCAATCTCCCTTGACCTCAACTTGCGAACTTCTCTATCTAAAATAGAAACATGCTCCTCCTCATAAGACAAATTTTCATCAAGCAAAACTGAATCCCAACGAATAATGTAGTTTCCATCCCCATGGTATCTTTTCAACATAGACACATGAAATACCGGATGTACTCCGGACAGCCCTGGAGGCAAGGCTAATTCGTAATCCACCTCCCCTACTCGCTTAAGCACTTCAAAGGGACCAATATACCTTGGGCTTAGTTTACCTCTTTTACCAAACCGCATCACCCCTTTCATTGGCGAAACTTTCAACAAGACTTGTTCACCCTCCATTAACTCTAAGTCTCTAACCTTTCGATCTGCATATTCTTTTTTCCTACTTTGCACCGCTAGAAGCTTTTCTTGAATAGATTTCACTTTCTCTAATGAATCCCTCAAAAGGTCAGTACCCCAAGGTCTAACCTCAAATGCATCAAACCAACCAATGGGGGACCTACACCTCCTACCATACAATGCTTCAAATGGAGCCTTATCTATACTTGAGTGATAGCTATTGTTGTAGGAGAATTCTGCTAAGGGTAAGAAGCTATCCCAATGGCCACCAAACTCTATCACACATGCACGAAGCATATTCTCCAACACTTGAATTGTTCTCTCAGACTGACCATCGGTCTGAGGATGGAACACAGTACTAAGGTCAAACCTAGTACCCAATTCCGCATGCAATGTTTTCCAAAACATAGAAGTAAACTGCGTACCTCTATCTGATATAATGGAGAGTGGAACCCCATGTATTCGCACCACTTCCGAGATGTAAAGTTTGGCTAACTTCTCTGCATTGTAAGTCACCTCGACCGGAATGAAGTGAGCAGATTTAGTTAACCTATCAACAATCACCCAAATAGAGTCATACTTACTCATTGTCATTGGAAGACCAACCACAAAATCCATTGCAATTCTCTCCCACTTCCATTCAGGAATGGGCATTCTCTGAAGTGTTCCTCCGGGCCTTTGGTGTTCATACTTTACTTGTTGACAGTTTGGACATTTGGCAATAAAGTCAACAATATCACGCTTCATTCTACTCCACCAGAAGTGTTGCTTTTGGTCACGGTACATCTTGGTTGCACCCGGATGTATACAATACCTTGAACTATGAGCCTCTGTCAGAATAGTGTTGATCAAATCATCAACTCGGGGTACACATACCCTTCCCATAATCCTCAAAACACCTTCCTCATCGGTTGTTGCTTCCTTAGCCTCTCCTCGCAACACCTTATCTTAGATTCTGCTTAGTTTCTCATCATCAAACTGTTTTCCCATAATCTTGTCGAGAAAAGAAGATCTTGCCTCCACACAAGCCAACAATCCTCCCTTCTCATTTACTTCTAACCTCATCAAGTCGTTAGCCAGAGTCTGAACCTCTCTAGCCAATGGACGTCTAGAAACTTGCAAGTGAGCTAGACTTCCCATGCTCCCTGCCTTTCTACTTAAGGCATCTGCCACAACATTAGCCTTTCCCGGATGATACAAGATAGTGATATCGTAGTCCTTTAGTAGCTCCATCAATCTCCTCTGTCTCAAGTTCAAATCTTTCTGAGTAAAGACATACTGAAGGCTACGATGATCCGTGTAGACCTCACACTTAACCCCATATAAATAGTGTCTCCATTGCTTTAATGCAAACACTACCGCAGCCAATTCCAAATCATGAGTTGGATAGTTACGTTCATGCACTTTTAATTGCCTCGAAGCATAAGCAATCACATTCTTCTCTTGCATTAGTACTGCACCCAAACCAGAATAGGATGCATCACAATAAACAATGAAGTTCTTACCCTCTACGGGCAAGGTGAGAATGGGTGCGGTAGTCAACAAAGTCTTGAGCTTCTGAAAGCTTTCTTCACACTCGTCCGACCATACAAATGGAACATTCTGCTTAGTCAAGTTCGTCAATTGGGAAGCAATGGAAGAGAATCCCTTGACAAATCGGCGGTAGTAGCTAGCTAACCCAACAAAGCTCCTTATTTCTGACACATTAGTAGGTCTTACCCAATTCTTCACTATCTCAATCTTAGAAGGATCTACCATCACTCCATCCTTAGAAACCACGTGCCCCAAGAAGGACACTGCATCTAGCCAAAACTCACACTTAGAGAACTTGGCATAAAGCTTTTTCTCCCTCAACATTTCCAATACAATTCTCAAATGATCCTCATGTTCCTTCTTACTTTTAGAGTATATCAGTATATCATCAATAAATACGATCACGAAGAGGTCCAAATATGGCTTAAAAATCCCATTCATCAAGCTCATGAACGCAGCAGGGGCATTCGTAAGACCAAAAGATATCACTACAAATTCGTAATGCCCATACCTCGTTCGAAAAGCAGTCTTTGGCACATCCGTTGACCGTATTTTCAATTGATGATAACCGGATCTGAAGTAAATCTTAGAGAAGACACAAGCATCTTGTAACTGATCGAACAAGTCATCAATGCGAGGAAGAGGATACTTTTTCTTAATAGTTACCTTGTTCAACTGCCGATAGTCTATGCACATCCTAAAACTCCCATCCTTCTTCTTCACAAACAAAATCGGAGCACCCCAAGGAGATGCACTTGGACTAATGAAGCCTTTGCTTAGAAACTCTTGAAGTTGTGCCTTTAACTCTCTTAAATCCATGGGAGCCATTCTATAAGGGGGTATAGAAATGGGGCGAGTACCCGGTTCAAGATCAATGCAGAAGTCGATGTCTCTATCCGGTGGCATACCCGAAAGATCTACGGGAAACACATCTAAAAACTCATGAACTATCGAGACCGACTCAATCGAGGGTACTTGAGTAGTGTAATCCATGAGATGTGCCAAGAAAGCTAAACACCCTTTACTAACCATTTTCTTAGCATGAAGAAAAGAGATGATACGAACCGGATTGGAAGTGTAGTCGCCCTCCCACACTAACGGATCTGTCCCAGGCTTGGCTAACGTCACAGTTTTAGCATTACAATCCAAGATCGCAAAATTCGGAGAAAGCCAAGTCATACCCAGAATTAAATCAAAATCAACCATTTCTAAGATAACCAAGTCTACATAAGTATTGCTCCCCACAAAAGTCACCAAACAAGACCTATATACTTTTTCAACTATCACAGACTCACCCAACGGAGTAGACACATGAATAGGTATGTCAAGCAATTCACAATGTAAATTAAGACCAGTAGCAAATGAGGAAGATACATATGAAAATGTGGAGCCAGGATCAAATAATACAGAAGCCATACAATCACAAACCAAAAGATTACCTATGATAACAACATCTGATGCCTCCGCTTCCGACTGCCCAGGAAAAGCGAAACAATGGGCCCTATCACCTGTTTGCCCGTTGCCCCTACCATGTTGCGCTGTAGTAGTTCCCATTTGTTCGTCACCCCGTCCGTTTTGGTGACCACCATTACCTCGGCCACCACGTCCTCACGAATAACGGCCTCTAACATGACCGCCTCTACCTCTAACGTTTGGAGGTCTGTAACTCTGTTTTCGACAATACCTCTTGATGTGTACAGTCTCTCCACATCCATAACACTCTCTAGAGTCAAGCATAGGTCTCTCAGAGAAGTGTTGACCGGTCTGAGGTGGACCCCCAACTACAGTTTGCAGTGAAGACTGAATTGGTCGAACTGAGTAACCTCCAGAACCCTGTCCTCTAGAGTAAGAACCATTAAACTCACCTCCCTTTCGAAACCTTTTTGATGTAGTTGCTATGGTGAAGTCATCTGGCTTCACTCCCTCTACCTCTATCACGAAATCTACCACTTCTTGGAAGGATTTTGCCGTAGCCGCTACCTGTAACGCTGAAATCCGCAACTCTAACCTCAACCCCTTCACAAAACGACGAATCCGCTCTTGTGGACTGAAAGAAAGTTGGGTGGCATATCTGGATAGTGCACGAAACTTAGCCTCATATGCAGTAACCGACATCCGACCTTGCTCTAGGCTCAAAAACTCATCCCTTTTCCTATCCCTCAAAGTCCGCGGGATATACTTCTCCATAAACAAACTAGAGAATGATGCTCAAGTCATAGGTGTTGCCTCTGTCGGTTGACACTCAACATGTGATCGCCACCACATTTTGGCGTTCCCTTGAAACTTATAAGTCATAAACTCAACACCAAACCGTTCTACTATACCCATCTTGTGTAGTAGCTCATGACAGTCAACCAGAAAGTAGTAGGCATCCTCAGATTCAGCACCGTTGAAGACTGGAGGTTTCAATTTCAAGAACATACTGAAAATTTCATGCTGATCATTTGTCATTATAGGCCCCGTAGTCAGACGAGGAAACGTGCCTATCTCCAATGAGGCATCCATGCGGGGAGCCATAGTAGCCGCATATTGTACCTCTGTAACCGGAGGTGTTGGTGCAGAAAACATTGGAGGTGCCTGACCCTGATCAGATAACCCGCTAAGATAAGCAAGAACCTGATTGATCATCTCTGGGGTGGGTTGGGGTGGTGATTCCTCATTCTGTACGGGTTCAGTTTCTCCATCCTCCCCTTCTCTTACTACTTCTTCAGTCAGTGGAGGAGTCACCGCCCTAGTATCAGATGTGTTAGGTGCTCGTCCTCTTCCTCTAGAGGATGTCCTCCCACGACCTCTACCACGGCCTCTTGCCGCTACTCTTCCTCGAGCTACCGCCCCAGTGGCTGGCTCAGACGTTTCTTGTCTTGCCGATGTTGATGTTGGCGCGGTTGTTGCGCTAGTTCAAACCATCTGCGAAATAGAGTGAAGATGGTTAGATACCAATTTGTATCACCTAGATACCAATTGGATCCAAGTAATAGCACGAAAGAAGGAAAGAAAGAATGGAATTTTCCTAAAGTCTTATAGCCTCTCAAATAAAAGTAAAGGCGTCCCCCTACCGTTCCTTAAGACTCTACTAGACTCATTCTTGTGTGATGAGACCAACGAACCTAATGCTCTGATACAAAGTTTGTCACGACCCAAAACCGGGCCGCGACTGGCACCCCCACTTAACCTCCTATGTGAGCGAACAAACCATTCTAACCTCTAACATTTCAATATAATATCAACAGTAAATAATGCGGAAGACTTAAACTCATTTAATAAAACCAATTAATTAACTTCTAAAATTCAACATCTATTATTCCCAAAATCTGGAAGTCATCACCACAAGAACATCTATGATCAAATTACTAAACTAAGAGTATTCTAAGAAGCTAAAACAAATAAAAGCTAGTCCATGTTGGAAGTTCAAGGCATCAAGACATGAAGAGGAAGATCCAGTCCAAGCTAGAAGCATTAGCTCACCCTGATATCCGGAGTAATGAAGACTGGCTAGAGTTGCGGTGGAGTTGAAGACGATGGCACGTTTGCTGCACTCCACAAATAACAAAGAAGAAAACATAAAAGTAGGGGGTCAGTACAAACACAGGTACTGAGTAGGTATCATCGGCCAACTCAAAATAGAAAACAGTATATATCAGATAACATCATAAAATCAACTAATATCCTTAGCATGCAGAATTTACAGTTACCATAACCCTTGGTTACAACACCAAGCACATCTATGAGGACTGACGCCTCCTCATCATACTCATTTGGGAATTAGGTTCATTAGATTGAATATATTATCATCTTTCAAGATTCATTATCTTTATTCCCCTCGTGTTGGTACGTGACACTCCGCTCCTCATATTCTATCCTGGTGTCGGAATGTGACACTCCGATCCTCATTCTATCCTGGCGTCGGAACGTGACACCCGATCCATATTCTATCCTGGTACCGGAACGTGGCACCTGATCCTTATACTATCCTGGTGTCGGAACGTGACACTATGATCCTCATATACTATCCTGGTACCGGAACGTGGCACCCGATCCATATACTATCCTGGTGTCGGAACGTGACACTCCGATCCTCATATACTATCCTGGTACCGGAACGTGGCACCCGATCCATATACTATCCTGGGGTCGGAACGTGACACTCCGATCCTCATATACTATCCTGGTATAGGAACGTGGCACCCGATCCCCTAATCTCACTACTTTCGTTCATCAAGCCTTCTTTTATACCAAGGCATCATCATTAACAAAGTAGATTAGGGTTTCTTTCCATGATTTAGGATTCAATAGCTTCATCATGCTTATTATATCACAATTACATAATCACATTCATGCAAGCATACAATTAAGCATATAGAAGGGTTTACAATACTACCAATACATATCATTCGCTATTAAGAGTTTACTACGAATAGCATAAAAACCATAACCTACCTCCACCGAAGATTAGTGATCAAGCAAGCAATTTCCCAAGCTTCGTTTCTCTTCGTTTCTCCTCTTTCTCGTTCGACTCTCTCTCTCTTTCTCTTGTTCTTTCTATTTTCTTTATTCAAAACCCTCTTTCTTTTACCCTAATTAGCATATAATTAAGAATAAAAGATTGCAATAATAACCCACTAATTAACTTAAGGTTACCTCTTTTAATCCCCAAGTAATTAGACTTATTAACATTAACCCACTAACTTTATAATTAAGGCAGGAATAGTCAAAAACGCCCCCTTAAAACAATTAAGGAAATCCGACACAGACTGGGATTACGCAGCATGTGACGGCCCGTCGTGCCTGCGACGGTCCGTCCTGCTGCCCGTCACAGAGTTCAGAGACTCAATTTCTCCTAAGAGTCTGTGACGGTGGTCCGTCACACCTGTGACGGTCCGTCTTGCCATTCGGTTACGAAGTTCAGAGAGTCGATTTTTAGTACCCAATTTCAGATTTTCTAAGTGTTTTGAAACGAGACCCTGCGACGGTCCGTCGTGCCCATGACGGTCCGTCGTGGGGTCCGTCGCCTCAGCCTATTTTTCAAGAAATAAAATCTGCTGCTCAGAATGACTAAATAGGTCGTTACAGTATTTGACAAACCACGTGTGAGTAGTTGGCCTATGGTAGAAAAAGTTGAACCAGGCTAATCTGTAGTCAAGTTAATTGAAGGTTTGAGATTTGTGTTCCCTTGATAGATTAATAGGAGTGTGCAAGTTATCTACCGGCCACTCAAAAGGAGATAAAATTTTCTTGATAGTCACTTTAGATTAAGCGATACTATATGGGTCAGAGTTATCACTCAGTTTGTGTTCAACTTCAATTGAACCAGTATCAACAAGAGTAAACTCAAAATATTTTCTTGTTTCAAGTGGATTATCTGTATCCACATATTTTCTATTAGAAAATAGAGGTTTGACAAGATGCTTTACCTCTAAATTCTCATATTCTTTGTCAAGGGCTAATATTGAGGAGACCTGCAAAAAGATGCTTTCAAAGGTTTCTCTTACCTTTTGAGTTTTATCTGTAGTTTAAACACTAGTCGGTGCAACCGCCTCTTTGAAGGTCTTTGGAACTTTCATACTGTACGAGTCTTTGGTTTGGGGGGAAGAGTATATGGGTACTACTGATGGTGAGTGCGAACAGGGTTCGATGATCGGTTTAAAAGGTTTATTGGAGCTTGGAGGTAAAGGAGGAAAAGGAGTTATTGAAAAGGCTGGGTTTATCGGTGGCAAGTTTGTAAAAGCTGAGTAATTATTCTTGTCACTCGATGATGGCCTGATAGACAATGGTTTAGCTGAAGGTTTTCCTTCAGGACTTTTTCCCTTATTCTTAAAGGGTCTCCCTGTTATTACTCTTGAAGAGGGCCTCATCATGATTTTCCGTGCAAGAATTCTTGCGTTAGAAATTCTTGTAATGAATTATTTTGACCTTTAATAAATTCAATTTGGAAATCAAAGATGGCTAATAAGGCCTGCCATCTGGCAAAAATCTGTTTAGAAACAATATTCTTAACATCCTTTTTGAGGATTTCTTTAGCAGATTTACAATCTTCTCTAAGCAACAATTCTTTATTGATGAGGTCATCTTGAAACTTAGTTATACAAAGAACAATAGCAAGGATTTATTTTTTGATCGTGCTGTAACTTCATTGAGTATTTTTTAAGATTCAAGAAGTATAACGGAATAATTGTTTTAACGAATTGGGGTCTTTTCTTTGTTTAAGAATACCACCGTATCCGATATTAGAAGCATCAGTTTCAACAATCATGAAATAGGTAGGGTTAGAAATACCAAGGCATGGAAGATCTTTGACCATATTCTTTCGAAGAATAATGACATTGCTTTGTTCATCAATCTACGGTGAAGTATTCTTCTTTAAACTATCAAAGAGAGGTTTGCAAATGTTCGTAATCATAGGAATAAAGTCAGCTACATAGTTGAGACTCCCTAAAAATCGTTGCAATTGAGTTTTATCTAAAATGACATTGGGAAATTTATCAGAAAACTCAATTGATTTGCAAATAGGTTTATAGGTACCTTGATAAAGATCATGTCCTAAAAATCTGATTTTTATCTAAAATAATTTAATCTTTTTAGCACTAATGACTAATCCATTGTGCTTAATGATGTTAAAGAAAACATATAAATGTTTGAAATGAGAATCAAAGACCTAAGAAAAGATTAATACATCATCAATATAAACACTAGAAATATCACTAATATGGTTTAATATAGAATTCATAAGATTTTGAAATTCCGATGGGGCATTTTAAGCCCAAAAGGCATGAAATTCCACTCATATTGTCCGAACGGGACAATAAAAGCTGTTTTATATTTATCTTGTTCAGCAATTTAAATTTGCCAAAATCCTGATTTTAAATCAAATTTACTATAAACATTAGCTTTAAAAGATCGTTTTTAAAGATCCCTTGTGTAAGGGATCGGATAACGGATCCACTTTAAAACTGGCAGTAAGGGTTTGTTATTAGTAACAAGTCTTGGGGAACCTCGCTCTTGTTCAACTGCATTGTCAACATAAAATGCTGAACAACTCCAAGGTGATTTTGAGGGGCGAATAATTTTATTACTCAAAAGAGTATGAATTTCTTTCTTATAGATTTTTATTATTTCATGGTTTATATGAATAGGCCTAGCTTTTTTAGAGATGACTTTTTCATCAAATCCATCAATATATGGTAAATCAATAATATGGGATTTTCGATCCCAAAAAGCGTTAGGGAATTTCTTTTTCAAAATCCTTTTGAAGATTGGCAATTTTTGCAACCATTCCCGGGGTTTTATAAATTTTCTCAATTTTCTTAATTTGAATATCTTCCTTTAGAAAACAAAACTGATTGATTTTAATGCAGTCTGTTTATGCAAAAATTTACTTTTTTCAAGAGAAAGTGTCTAGATAAAAGGAAAGGAAATCTTTTTTCCTAAATTTTTTTTTATTGATTTGTGTGATAAAAGGTATACCCAAAATAATTTCTTCAATAATTCTTTTAGTCATAACAAAATCATTAGCAAGGCAAATACCGTCATTGCAGATATAAGCATTTGATAGTTTATAATTTATACAGATTTGCTCACCAATTGCGTTGTATAACTTGGTAGTTCCCTTTTGGAGGTATTTGGTTGGGATTAGACCTTGAAAAATGCAATTACGATCTGCACCACTGTCTAACAATGCAATTTTGTTAAGTACAAAATTAGAATTCACTACTAAATCATAATGTGAGAATTTTGAGGTCTCACCTTAGTGATCATGCTAATACCTGCATCTTCAATACCACTAGGTCATGAAGGGGCTGATTGATTGGAAGATTTGTTTTCTTCATCTTCGTTATCTAAAGTAACAATCTCTTTTCCTTTAAGAGATGCTCCAGCGTCCTTACGAATCTCATTCCACTTTAACATTCTAGGTACAAAAGTCGTGCTGCTATGCTATTTGTTAGATTCCATAAGCATAGTAACACCTTTGGGACAAGACGGAATTTCCTTTTGATTAAATTATTTAGTGAAATCAACCCCTCAAAATTTACGTTGTTGTTCTGAAACATCGATGGTTTCATTTAAATATTCTCCTCCCACCGGGGTCCTAGAAGTAGAAGAATGTCTATGGCTAGACCTTCTACATCTAGGACCTGGGAGGGAGGAGAAGATTTATATGAAACCATAGAGGTTTCAGAACAACAGTGTAAATTCCGCGGGGAAGATTTCACTTAATAATTTAATCAAAAGGAAATTCCATCTCTTTGACACTCTTCCTTTTCCTTCTCAATAATTCCAGCTCTATGATCCTCTATCTGAAAGACTAGTTATTCCAGATTTTAATACCCTCAACCAATGATTAATCATAAAAAAGATCTAAAAAGAACTATGGCAAAATATTAGGTTTTAACATGTCTCCATTATCATCACTTTTAGAGGACGAAGCTTCTTCAAGAATCTTCATTATGGGCTGTTAATTATTTCAGACTCTAAGTCTGAGAAGGACTTTTGTATTCTTATATTTAGTTCATTCATACATAAAGACTGCTGGGGAGATCTTCTAGATATTGATTGGTTAACTATTGCAGCTTTTTTGGTGCTGGAGACCATCCTTTAGTTAAGACTTCTCTCGACAGATAATTAATCATGTTATATTTTTCAATACAGAAAGTCCAAGTAATAATGTAAAAAAATTTTTTCTAATAAAATATTTACACAGTTTTATGTTCTCTAGGAGAGTTGATATGTCTTGATCTAGCTAAAATTGACTTAATTTGTCAGCAATAGTTTTTGGCAAAACATGTGTATTTCCGCTAAAACCAACAATATGAATAGTAAACTAGGAACCAGAGATTTAGCTGTAATATATCAGGTATATTACAAGCTACTGAAAACCACTATTGCTCAAAAGGCAATTAACTCTAGTCCCAAAGGTGTTACTATGCTTATGGAATCTAACCAATAGCATAGCACTACTTTTGTACCTAGAATGTTAAAGTGGAATGAGATTCTTTCTGATGAAAGTTGGAAATTTGAATCTATCACTGCACCACTTCCTATTTAGCCCTCTAGGTCTTTCCTACAAAGTATTATTCAATTTACAGATTGATCTGTTAACCTTAAGTTTACTAAGAATCAATAAAATGATCTTAACTTAGTAATTATCCAGCTTATGATTTATTATAATTTATTCTTAGTTAACTTAATGTTAACAGATCCATCTGTAAATTGAATAATACTTTCAAGGGAAGACCTCGAGGGCTGAACAGGAAGGGGTTTAGTGATAGATACAAATTTCCAACTTTAATCGGAAAGAATCTCATTTTACTTTAACATTCTAGGTACAAAAGTAGTGTTATGCTCTTGGTAGATTCCATTAGTATAGTAACACCTTTGGGACTAGAGTTAATTGCCTTTGGAGCAATAGTGGTTTTCATTAGCTTGTAATATACCCGATATATTACAGCTAAATCTCTAGTTACTAGTTTACTATTCATATTCTGGGTTTTGACATTATGTGTCAAGGTATCAAGAATATTAGGGTCTTCAATCTCTATAAAGAAATTAGGATAACAGTTTAAGTAAACCGGTTCCTAAGCAAGATTACTTTCTATGATTCCTAATAATGAATCATCAACATTGACGAGTCTACCATCTCTAAGCATTAAACAAATAGGTATATTTAAGCCTTTACGAAAAAGGGGTTTAACAGCAATGTGTAAAAGACCAATATGAAGAAATTTAAATTACTTCCTATACCTGTCAATGTCAGCAGAAATCAATAATTTAATAGTCCCTAAAGTGTTATTAATTGCACAGGTAGATTCGCAAGTTTTTACATTAAAACTTTTAAACAAACTGAAATTACCTATTTGGTAAATCTTGTTAATCGGTTCTTTAGGAATGGACAAATTCTTTAAACGCATATCCTCTTTAGATATAGTACATTTAACAGAGTTAACGATATTGTTGCTATTCATCAGGACAAGCAGTTGTCTTTAGGCATGAAAGAACCTCAAGGATAAGTTAAGTAATAAAATAATTTTAATAAAGAATATCAAACTAACGAAAAATTAACTATGATTCTTGTAAACAAAGAAAGATTAAGGCAGTGATTATCTAGATAATACATAGCTTAACTAGATATTACAAGTCATTGGCAAGTCATATTGTAGTAGGGATTACAAAAAGATCGGTTGTCTGCCCCCATGGGTCTTACTGGACTTACGATGATCTAGTTTAAGGATAACCAGGTCCTTAAGCTGGAGATATATCGGCATACTCAGACTTATGCAGAGATAAAACCTTAACATGATAAAAGGAAACCATGGCCTTTAACTTGCTTTAATCGAAGTTAACTAATATATTATACAAGATAATAACAGAAATAAAATCTAAAGATTACTAAGAATCAATAATGATAAATCATAAGTTGGATAATTACTAAGTCAAGATTATTTTATTATCTTAATAATCACATGATTTCTAACTCTTAATAATCACATGATTTCTAACAGCCTAGACAACCAAAAGATTTAGCTACTCATGCTAACAACTAGTGGCATAACCATGGCTCTGGTACCATAAAGAGGATCTTAGTGCGGAAAATATAAATGGACAAATTAAAGAAGAAATTAAGAACTTACAAAATGAAATATTTATTCCATAATATATTGCATAATGTTTCAGAGAGAGAGAATTCAAGAAAAATTTTCAAAAGTAAATTTTTTGATAGTCACTTTAGAGTAAGCGATACTATCCGGGTTAGAGTTATCACTTAGTTTGTGTTCATTTTCAATTGAACCAGTATAAACAAGAATAAACTCAAAATATTTTCTTGTTTTTAGTGGATTATCTGTATCCACATAGTTTCTATTAGAAAATAGAGGGTTGACAAGATGCTTTACCTCAAAATTCTCATATTCTTTGCAAAGAGCTAATATTGGGGAGACCTGCAAAAAAATAATTTAAAAGGTTTCTCTTACCTTTAGAGTTTTATCTATATTTAAAGCAGTAGTCGGTTCCACCCCCTCTTTGAAGCTCTCTGGAAATTTAATAGTGTAAGAGTTTTTAGTTTTGTGGGAAGAGTATCGGGTACTTATGATGGTGAGTGCGAATAGAGTTCGACGATGCTTGGAGGCAAAGGAGGAAAAAGAGTTATTGAAAAGGTTGTGTCTATCGGTTGCATGTTTACCAAAGCTGAGTATTTATTATGGTCACTCGATGATGGCCTGATAGCAAATGGTTTTGCTTAATGTTACAATATTGGTTCATTTCTAAAGAACCGATTAATAAGATTTACCAAATAGGTAATGTTAGTTTGTTTAAATGTTTTGATATAAAAACTTGGGATTCTACCTCTGCAATTGATAAGTCATTAGAGACTATTAAATTATTGATTGCAGCTGACATTGACAGGTATAGAAAGATATTTAAATTTCATCATATTGGTCTTGTAGAGGTTGCTGTTAAACCCCTTTTCCATAGAGGATTAAATATTCCTATTTGTTTAATGCTTAGAGATGCTAGACTCCTCAATCTTGATGATTCTTTATTTGGAATCTTAGACAGTAATCTTTCTCAGGGGATGGTTTACTTCAACTGTTATCCTAATTTCTCAGTAGAGATTAAAGACCCTAATATTCTTGATACCTTGACACTTATTGTCAAAACAAAGAATATGAATAGTAAACTAGGAACCAGAGGTTTAGCTGTAATATATCGGGTATACTAAAAACTAATGAAAACCACTATTGCTCCAAAGGCAATTAACTCTAGTCCCAAAGGTGTTACTATGCTTATGGAATGAGATTCTTTCCGACGAAAGTTGGAAATTTGAATCTATCACCGAACACCATCCTGTTCAGCCCTCTATGTCATCCCTATAAAGTATTATTAAATTTACAAATGGATATGTCAACCTTAAGTTTCTTAGATCCAATTCATTCGGCCATGAGTCTGCAAGTAGAGGAATGTCTATGGCTAGAACTTCTACTTCTAGGACCTGGGACGGAGGAGAAGATTTATATGAAACCATCGAGATGTCAGAACACCGGGGTAAATTCCGCGGGGTAGATTTCGCCCAAACCATCCCCAAGGTTTATTATGATTCTTTTTTTCCAGGTAGTCTTACTCCTAGTGAAATAAAATCTCCCTCTCATAAGAAAAAGTATTCTATAGGAGTTATTAAGTCAGCCGACAAATTTACTCCTGACACAAAAAAGATTAATAAATGGTGGACGAGCCCTAAGCATGATTTAAAGAAAGCTTGGTATATTGGTACATACACAAGGGATCACAGAGTCTTGTTCAAAGACAAATGGTTTAAGGATATGAAGAAATTCAAAACAGAAATTGAATTCTTCAAATGGTTTGAATCTACAGGACAAATCGCTGAATCCAATTCATCACTTCAGGTTTTAGTTAACAGATGGCATAAAAAAGACAAGGTTGTCGAAAGTGTTACTCCTCCTCTTGAAGGTATAAACAACCCTTATAGAAAAGGTGTTTTGAAAGCAGCGCCTTTCAAAAATCCTTCATAGCATAAAGAAAAGAACTTTGTGACTTTTGAAGAAATAAACAAAGTCGTTAAACAAAATAATTATACTAACCAGGTCCTTCATGTTGTTTCGAAACAAATTGAGGACTCAAAGTATAATTATACTTGTACCAGCTAGATTGGTGACAAACCTAGTTCCTCCAAATCGGATTTCAACGTAGAAACTAATCCTATTTTCAAAATCCATATATTTTCCCCAGAAGATTTCCCCAAGCCATCCAATGACTTCATCAACTCTCCGGAAATCCTATAAATGATTAGTGAGAAACTTAAAAGGATTAAGATTTCTCAGTGTGATAAGGTTGGAGCTATTAAAGATAGACTTCCTCACTCAAAAAACTTTTATCCCACACCTTCTTTTCCTGATATCCAGTTCGAAGAGAACAATATGCATCCCAGTGTGTTACATATGGTACAGGTATTACAGAATGGAATATAGATGGTATGGTTGATGGTAAAATCTATAATAAACTCCAAGATATGGGCATGGACTCACAGCCTAAAAATGGAAGAGTGCCACCGATAAGCAAGCAGCTAGTAGGATAGTTGCAGGATTTACAGGTACTCTAAGAAATTGGTGGAACAATTATCTCACCGAACAAAATAAAAATGAGATCCTTGATGGTGTTGCAAGAAAGAATGTTGTTAAGACTGAGGGATGTCAAACTACTACTTCTCTAGAAGTAGTTGAAGAAGCAACGACAACTCTTCTTTACAGCATTGCCAAACATTTTGTGGGAGAACCACGATTATTTCAAGACAGATGTTTGGAAACATTAAACAATCTTTATTGCAAGAAATTGGCAAATTTCAGATGGTATAAAGATATGTTTATTACTAAGGTCATGCTAAGAGATGACCGCAAAAATGATTATTGGAAGGAGAGATTCCTTAGTGGATTACCTCCCCATTTTGAAGAAAAGGTTCGATAAAAAATAAGAGATCGATCTGAAGGTAAAATCCCTTATTATGAAATGACTTATGGAGATCGTACCAGCTTGATTCACTTCGTAGCAATGGAGCTATGTACTGTTTTGAAGCTAAAGGAACAACTTAAAAAGGATCAAAAGTTTACAAGTAATGAACTTGGTAGTTTCTGTCAATACTTTGGTTTCCAAAGTCTAAAACCCCCTTCTGCAAAAATGATCTCAAAGAAAGAACGATCAGCAAAATAAACACCCAAGAGAACATCCTTGAAAGAAAAGGGATATTCTAATGGAAAGAGAAGTAAGAAAACTTCTCGCTACACTTCTAACGGAGACAAATGTTAGACTTGTGGAAAATCCGGACACAAGTCTCCTGATTGTCCTAGAAACAAGAAAAAAGGGGAAGAAGATCAATCTTCTTCAAATAGATGAAGAAACAAAAGAAAAGTTTCTCTCTATATTAAATGAAGAAGAATCACATTCGTCTTCCTCTTTAGAAGAGGAAGATACTGAGGACGAGGAGTTAGTCAAAGTTTCTCAAGATACTACTCAAGATAGTGGACATGAAAGCAATTGCCAAGGAGCATTTTGCCTTTGTGAAAGCAAAACTGTCAGAGTTCTCTCTGAAGACTCTGCAGAAATCTTATTTGGAACTATTGAACTTATAAAAGATGATGATTCCCGAAAAAGCTATGTTTTGGAGCTTCAAAAGCTTGTCACTAAAAATAAAGAAAAAGAAATTAAAAGAAATGTAATTTCTTTCAGCATGAAAGAAATCATGCAAAAATATACGGATAAGAGGGAAGAACATTCTATTAATGATCTTCTAGCAGAAGTTAACTCCCTCAAAGAAGAAGTTTGAGAATTTAAGTCAAGACTTAACAAAATTGAGATTGATGCTTTAGCAAATCAATTTCTTAAGGACGCTGAAGTATCTCTTAAAGGAAAAGAGATTGTTACATCAGATAACGAAGATAAAGAAAACAACTCTAGACAATCAATCAGCTCCTTCATCACCTAGAGGTATTGCAGATGCAGGTATTAGTGTCATCACTAATGTGAGACCTCAGAGTTCTCACATTATGATTAAGTTAGTAGTTAATTATAATTTTGTACTTAGCCAAATTGCTTTGTTAGACAATCGTGCAGATCGTTACTGCATTGTTGAAGGTCTAATCCCAACCAAGTACCTCCCAAAGGGAACTACCAAGTTATACAGCGCAACTTGTGAGCGTATCTGTATAAATTATAAACTATCAAATGCACATATCTCCAATGACGGTATTTACCTTGCTAATTAATTTGTTATAACTAAAAACATTAATGAAGAAATTATTTTGGGTATACCTTTTATCACCCAAATCAAACCTTATATTTAAGATTTAGAATCAATCAAAACAAAAATTTTAGGAATAGGGATTTCCTTTCCTTTTATCAAGACACCTTTTCTTGAAGAAAATAAATTTTTGCATAAAAAGACTGCATTAAAAACAATCAAATTTGTTTTTTAAAGGAGGATATTAAATTAAGAAAGTTGAGAAAATTTTAAAAACCCCACGTATGGTTGCTAAAATTGTCAATCTTTAAACGGATTTTGAAAAAGAAATTTGCTCTGATTTTCCTAACGCTTTTTTGGATCGAAAATCCCATATTAATTATTTACCATATATTGATGGATTTAATGAAAAAGCAATCTCTACAAAATCTAGGGCTATTCAGATGAACCATGAATTAATGGAAATCTGTAAGAAAGAAATTCATACTCTTTTGAGTAATAAAATTATTCGCCCCTCAAAATCACCTTGGAGTTGTTCACCATTTTATGTTAACAATGCAGCTGAACATTAGCGAGGTTCCCCAAGACTTGTTATTAATTAAAAACCCTTGAACTCAAATTTAAAGTGGATCCGTTATCCTATCCCTAACCAAATGGATCTTTTAAAACGAACTTTTAAAGCCAATGTTTATAGTAAATTTAATTTAAATCAGGATTTTGGAAAATTCAAATTGCTGAACAAGACAAATATAAAACAACTTTTAATGTCCCGTTTGGACAATATGAATGGAATGTCATGCCTTTTTGGCTTAAAAATGCCCCATCGGAATTTCAAAATATTATGAATTCTATATTCAACCATATTAGTAATATTTCTATTGTTTATATTGATGATGTATTAATCTTTTCCGAGTACATTGATTCTCATTTCAAACATTTAAGTATTTTCTTTAAAATCATTAAGAACAATGGATTAGTCATTAGTGCTAAAAAGATTAAATTATTTCAGACAAAAATAAGATTTTTAGGACATGATCTTTATCAAGGTACCTATAAACCTATTTGCAGATCAATTGAGTTTTCTGATAAATTTTCCAATGTCATTTTAGATAAAACTCAATTGCTATGATTTTTAGGGAGTCCCAACTATGTAGCTGACTTTATTCCCAAGGTTAGGCACATTTGAAAACCTCTCTTTGATAGGATAAAGAAGAATCCTTCACCCTGGAGTGATGAAGAAACCAATGTCGTTATTCTTCGAAAGAATATGGTCAAAGATCTTGCATGCCTTTGTATTTCTAATGATTGTTCAAACTGATGCTTTTGATATCGGATAAGTTGGTATTCTTAAACAAAGAAAAGACACGATCAAAAAAGAAATCCTTGCTATTGTTCTTTGTATAACTAAGTTTCAAGATGACTTGATCAACAAATGAATTCTTGCTTAGAGTAGATTGTAAATCTTCTAAAGAAATACTCCAAAAGGATGTTAAGAATATTGTTTCTAAACATATTTTTGCCAGATGGCAGGCCTTATTAGCCAGCTTCGATTTCCAAATCGAATTTATTAAAGGTGAAAATAATTCTTTACCAGATTTTCTAACGCAAGAATTCTTGAAGGGAAAATCATCATGAGGACCTCTCATAGAGCAATAACAGGGAGCCCCTCTAATAATAAGGGAAAAGTCCTAAAGGAAAACCCTCAGCAAAATAATTTTCTATAAGGCCATCATCGAGTGACCAGAATTAATAATCAGCTTTGAAAAACTTGCCACCGAAAAATCCAGCCTTTCCAATAACTCCTTTTCCTCCTTTGCCTCAAGGCTCTAATGAACCTTTTAAACCGATCGTCGAACCCTGTTTGCACTCACCGTCAGGAGTACCCAGATATTCTTCCCCTTCCAAACCAAAGCCTCTTACACTATGAAAGTTCCAGAGAGGTTGAAAGATGCGGTTGCACCGACTACTGCTTAAACTACAGATAAAACTCCAAAGGTAAGAGAAACCTTTGAAATCATCTCTTTGCAGGTCTCGCGAATATTAGCCTTTGACAAAGAATATGAGAATTTTGAGGTAAAGAATCTTGTCAAACCCCTTTTCTAATAGAAACTATGTGGATACAAATATTCCACTAAAAACAAGAAATTTTTTAGAGTTTATTCTTGTTTATACTGGTTCAATTGAAGTTGAACACAAACTGAGTGATAACTCTGACCCGATAGTATCGCTTACTCTAAAGTGACTATCAGGAAAATTTTATCTCATTTTGACTGGCAGGTAGATACCTTGCACAGTCCTACAAATCTATCGAGGGAACACAAACCTCAAACCTTCAATTGGCATGACTATAGATCAGCCTGGTTCAACTTCCTCTACCTTAGGCCAACTACTCTAAATTGGCAAGATATTTAAATTTAGTAGTATAAATAGAGGGTTCTCCCTCATAATAAAATCATCCCCTGATCCATGTTTTGGCACAGTCTTATTTATATCCGTTTTATGATAATAACTAGTTGAGTGTATTAAAATCCGGAATAACTAGTCTTTCAGATAGAGGCTCATAGAGCTGGAATTATCTAGAAAGAAAATGAAGAGTCTCAAAGAGAGGGAATTTTTCTTATGAATAAATTATTAAGTGGACTCTGTCAGGACCTGCAAAGCCTGGTCAATCAAAGCATTATCAACAATTATGGCCAAAAAAGTGGAGACATAACATTATCCAAAGATAAAGATGAAAGTGCTTTTTGAAAGAAAACAAAATACTTTGCTTTATCAAAATGAACGGATGGAAATCAACAACCAATCAGAAAAAGAGCTCTTAGATTTCCCTTATCCTTTCAATTTTATATAAGACTCTTAATTTTTCACAGTAAGGGCACCGAAAAATTTACTCTGGAAAAATTTTCTTGAATGCTCTCTCTCTGTAAACATTATGCAATATATTATAGAATAAATCTTTAATTTTGTATGTTCTTAATTTCTTCCTTAATTTGTCCATTTTTATTTTCCGTGAATCAATTGAATGAACAACTTATAACAATTTCATCTTGTCGAACACAAGTAGGCATTGCAACATGTAACGTTGATGTAAATAACACCCTAAGTATTCGAATCTAACATGTAGGTTATTATTCGATATATAAATAACTAAAACATACACATAATAATCCGTTAACACCACTTTAAAACAACAATCATTGACATTTACAGTATACAGACTACAAGAATTAGAAATCGGGAGAACTATGGAGATGAACATATGATTCGTTTGGAACAACCCTAGTTTCGATATTCATGATGTCAAAACAATTGAAAGGCCTCTTGGAGAAAGAATTAAAGGAGATAAAACCCATACCTTACTATAAAATTAAATCTACGAATATCCCATTGCACTTTGCACGAAAATCTTGATGAATGATTACGATCGTCTAGGGTTCTATTACGTTCATCACTCGTTTTTTAGTTATAGAGTTTTTGATGAATAACATGAATCTAACTATTTAAGAACAGAATATTAACTAATTCAACTTAGACTATATAACATAACTAAAATAACTTAATTAGATAATTACCAAAATAACCCTCCTAATTTTAATAGAATTAGAAGAACACTTGTCTAATCGAAATCTGAAAAATTGCTTAGTGGTTTCGGTTTTGATCAATTAAATTAATTAAATAAGTTTCTTAGTTAATTTAGTAAGTAACCTAGGGTAATTTTTGAAGTACCTCTGACTTGTTATGACCATAACCAACCCTTTGGAACATCCTAGGTTAGGTACTAGGTTGTCTCTTAGATAGTTACACGATTTGGTGCCACCCCACTAGGTCTTAGTTTATCGGGCCTCTTAGTTAGTTACTTTTTGTTGTTACTAGGTTAGATAGTTAGTTAGGTCAGTTATATAGGGTCTAGGACTGGTTAGGGAGCTTGGACCCACATGGCTGGACAAGGATGTGCGCCTATCCCCAACCGCTCTAACTGAATCGATTATAATAGTTTCTTGGCTAGATGTACGTGTTTTTGCAAATGTGCTTGCACATGTGTTGCGTGCACTTTTTTAAAATAACTATTCTAGAAGATTCATTTGGAATGTTTACTTATATTTTCAAGGATCCTCACTATGTCCTTGGCTACTGCTTAATCTACATGATCATTTTAAATGATTATGTGCTATCGTACCTAGCCTTGACACATGTATGCCTGTTACTTGATGTGTTAAGTTGAGAATCAATATGTGTATTTTTAGGTTGGGTTCTTCATTGGAGGTACTTTTCTTACACAACTTGGAATTTAGTATACCTACTTGTTTATGTATAGAAATTGGCTAACACCCTTCAGACAATATTCTCTAATATTCCCAACATTTTACAATATTGGGCATTAAGATGCCTATGTACCCCAATACGCATTCTTAAAAAACCTACTAGGCTCTTCACTACACATGTACATTTTCGTGAATGTTACATTAACCCCCCTCACGAACATTCATCTCTGAAGACACTACATACTTTTCACAACCGGGATTCTTGAATCCGGATTGCCACCGACGTCGTTGACCTCTGCGAGGTCGCAGACAAGCCTCATCTTGCATTCAACACATTCATCTAGTTAAATATACGGAAACTTTAAAAGTTTTTCTTATGTATGAAGTTTACTTAGACTTCATATAGTCATGACATATTTAAAATCATATACTAAGCTCAACAAAAAGAACAACCATCAAGAATAAATAATCAATTCCAAACATAAGATGAACATATCATAAATTGTTTGCCAAACACGGCCTTATTACAAAACATTGAAACAAAAGTTTGAATGAAACTCTATGGACAACATTCACTAGCTATATCTATAACTAAGGCTAGAGAAATGCATGTAGCATCCTTGAAATAAAGAGAACCTACCAAATGGTCTGGAGAAAACGCTGAAGTCCAAACCAGTGCAAGTGTCATCAATCTTCCCTCTGGCCTACACTTATAAAAATAGTAAATAGAAGGGGGTAGTACACCACTTGTACTAAGTATGGGTGTATGCACACATACAGATAAGGCTATGTATTATCAATGAAAGCTCTTCCTATGAAACATGTAATTTCTGGAATGTTTAATCACTAGACTTTTCTAATTCATTATTTGTGAATTGTCGTATGAATACAATGTATTTTAATACATTCAAAGAAGAAAAATAATTTTCTATATCATTACAAGACATTAGTATCATCAATATAATTTTAGAACAAGACGGGCGAATATTGGAAAATTTGGCCAACCCCAACCCAAGATATCACATTCTCATACTTAGTTTTATTTTCAGTCTTTTTCTTCTTATTTTTAGTCTTTTTCTCATAGTTGTTGTGTAGTTCAATAATTCCATTAGTCCTATGTTTTACTTACAAGTGCAACAATTCATTGTAGTCCCATACCACAAAGAATCGATGTAAGTAAACAAAGGACAAAGGAATGATTTTACTATCTTACAATGAGTCATTCATTACTTTATATATTTATTAACATCTCACGAGTTCAGTCTTTAATGGCTATGACATATATTTCATTACTTTCATGTTAGAGAAGTTTTAAGGTATTGAGTTAACATTATATTTGTACTTCCCTTTATTGGCGTCATATAAGAAGTCATTATAAGGCAATCTTATTTGGCTTTGCCCATTATTTGCTGAAACTTCATGAGTGTGACATTGTCAATTGACATTCTTAAGATCTTCTTCATTGCTCACATTGAACATACGTTCCACCATTATCATTCATTCAAACTTTCATTGAGACATCAAAGGGAATAAGATCATGTTCGATAACATTAAATACAGTGTCTTCCCCACACTAAAAAAGGTGATTCAACGGTTGAAATGAATCTAAACCATGTGAGATACTCATGGAATCCAGTGTCTGTCCCATATCGAAAAGGGTTGATCCCCGGCTAAGGCAAATCCATCTCAAGTGTTCACACCACACCAAAAAGGAGTGGCTCAAAGCTAAAGAGAACCAAAAACATATCATGAGCATTAACCACATAGATCAAGTGAGCTAAACATGAAATCCAGTGATTGCCCCACATTGTAAAGTGGTTGAATCACCGGCCAATGTGAAATCAGACTTTCCTAGCTCGCGTAGGTGTAAAATAACTTGCTAGATCCTATGTTGTGTATACATAGTTTGAAGACTAGGGACGTAATGAGACTACTTATCCTTCTCGGTGGTAGCCTCATATTATAAGACTTACACATGCAAGCACCTTCTCATAACTTGTCTATCGGTGGGTTGCTCACTTTCATTATCTTCTTTATCTTTAGAGTTTACTCAAGCATTATGGAAGCTTGCTTCTACATTGAAATTTACTAACTCTTTTGATGAATTTTCATCCTTACATTTCCTTGATGAAATGTTAATTGTCCGTACATATCATCCTTACTTTATATTAATGAAATGTGAATTGTCCTTACATATCATCCTTACTGTACATTGATGAATGTGAATTGTCCTTACATATCATCCATAGGTGTTAATGATACTAGTCTCGCACATTCTAAAACCTTCATACGTGCGTATTTTTTTAACATAAAAGCTTAGGTGAAAGTAAGACTTGTCTCACTTAATTTAACACCCCATTCTAGTCACTTACTTAAATTAGACCCTTCTGATTATGTTATAACTCACGCACGTTACATCATTAGATTTGAATAGTAGCTTCATTTCATCCTTTATGAACGATGAGATCTTTCAATGAGTTACATATGTTCATGGTTCACTCTTATAGATCATGTTGGGAGTTTTCTCAATGAATGTCATTCCCTTGGTTATGGATTCATTGATGTTACTTTAGAAGTGCTTTTAATATATTTTTAATATTCTAAATACATAGATTGACATATGAATAGTATTGGCTCAACATTAGGATATTAAACTACATCACAAGTTTTGTTGGTATAAGGAAAATTTACGTATGTTTCAATTTTAATTGAATATGTATGAACCTCAATCTTTCAATAATTTACATAAGCTCCTATCCATTAGCATGCATTAATATTGAAAAAGTAGTGTTAGCTAATGTTATTGTCTAAAGATAGTCAATTCATTCAAGATGTGATTTCATAGTGATCTTTCAAGCCAATCTTAGTTGATGACATTAGGAATAACATTTTTAAGCATTTCGGACAGAATCATATTAACATTTCACGAATATAACATCTTCATAAACTCACAGCAAGTAAGAATTAAGATGTAACACATTACACTTAACATTTTCGAAACTTGTCTTAGTAATACATCATTCTTTAATTCACGTAAGAAACCCTTAGTATCAAACAAATTCAATTCATAGTTCATTCAACATTTAAAATTAAAGAACATTACGCATAAGATAATCCACAACAACATACCAATAACATGATCTCTAACCTATTAAACATTGAATCGAAAAGGATACTGGGACACAGAATTTTGACGAGAACACGGGAACAACCCTAGTTTTCAAGATCTTTGAATTGTTGGAAAGAAAGTTTTCTTTGAGAAAGAAGTCCAGGAGAGAAACCCATACCTTACGTAGATTCTAATCTACGACAATCACCCTACCAAAATCCTTAAAACAGTTAAAATCGCCCAAGAAAGGCCTCTAGCTTTCTTGTGGTCTTGCCGTTTGTTTTTTACAACCTTAGTCGTGAATATCTTGTGAATGGACGTGATTTCTAGGTTTTTTTTAACTGATGTTGAATTCTTCAATCTTAGATTAATTAACTTAATTAATAAATACATTAGTTAATTACTAAAATACACCTCCTAAGTTTACTAGACATCGGAGGACCAATGACTTAGCCAATTGCAATTTTGACTTAGAGTCTCGACTGACCAAATCTTAATTTAATTAATTTTATGGATTAATTAATTAATTATGGTACTTAAGAAAATTACAAAACACCCATAAGTCACTAGGACCACAACTAAAAATTTTGGTCCTTCCTAGGTTAGGTACTAGGTTGTCCCTAACATATTTAATTTAGTTAGGTGTCACCCAATTAGGTCTTAGGTTTCCGGGTCCCTTCTATTGTAATTTTTTATTGATCCTAGGTTATTTAGATAGTTTGTTAAGTTATTTAGGGTGTTGAGTTTTTTAGGAATCCCTCCACCACCTGGCTGGACCCGTCCATGCACATTCGCCTAAACGCCTAACCATATTCGGTTAGCATGTCGCATGGTCCCCCTCTCAGCTTGTAAGCCCATGTGCTTGCATATGGGTTTTGTTGCACTTCCCCAACTATTTTATCTTTATGGCCCATTTTTTAATGTTTGCTTATTGTCCCATGGACCCTCACCATGTACTTGGGTACTGCTGAATGTGCATGATCATTTTAACTGATCACGTACCATGGTCTCTAGGCTTGACACTTGGATGCCTCATACTTTTGTGAGTTGTATGAAATATATTTTTTCAGCTTAGATTCTTCATTGCAGGTACATTTCTTAAGCATCAATCTTCGAGTTTTGTATGACAACCCAAAAAGTATAACTCATAATTGTTTATGGAAAATTGGCTAATATCTGTTAGCCAACTATTCTACACTATGCCAAATATTTATCAATATTGGGTATTCAGGTGCCTATGGACCCCTAATAGGAAATCCTAAGGACATACTAGGATCTTCATTAGACAAATAATTTTCAGAATGTTACAACATTTGAATCAAAGAGGGTAGTTTCTATATAAATATTAATATATTTTAAACTTTAGTCTTTGTGAATATATGATTCAAAACCTACTCTAGATGATGAACATTAGTCTAAGCTTATCTGAAGCTTCAAATTTGAGATTGAAGAACTTCATTCTCAATATTACATTAACTTAATTCATATCACAGTCATGCTACACATAAATCATGCAAACGCTATACAAAAACTGCAACATGAATACAAGCATGAAATCATATATTAACTCATATAGTGCAAATATAAAACAGACAATTATAGACTTAGAACACCAAAGCCGGCTAATGCACTAAAAATTTAGAGTCTCAATAACAAAATCGTACTCAGGAAGACGATATCTAACCTTAAGAATCGAAAAAGTGAGGGTAACGGGATAACATATTTGCCTCGGCCTTCCATGTTGCTCCCTCTACAAGTTGGTTCCTCAATAACACTTTTAGTGTGAAACCTCCTTGTTCCTCAACCGTTTTACTTGACGATCTAAAATTTCAATGGGAACCTCTTCATAAGAAAAGTTTTCATCGAATCCTAGCCCCTCGATAGGTAGAATGGACGCTGGATCGCCCAGACACTTCTTAAGCATCGAAATGTGAAACACTTGATGAACAAAAACAAAGTCATTTAGTAACTTGAGTTCATAGGCAACATTTCCTACTCACTGTAAGTTCTCATAAGGACCTAGATACTTCGGAGTCAACTTCCGTTTCTTACCAAACCTTATCACCCCATTCATGGGTGATATCTTTAGGTTTTTGATCACCTAATTCGAATTGAGGATCTCTTTTTCGATTATAGGCATATGATCTTTTACGACCGAAAGGAGTAGTCAATATATCCATGATCATTCTAAACTTATCAACCTATAGTTCTCCTGTCACGACCCAAAACGAGCCGCGAGTGGCACCCACACTTAACCTCCTATGTGAGCGAACCAACCAATCTAAACCCCAACATTTCAATCATAATAAAAAGAATATAATGCGGAAGACTTAAAACTCATTAACAAAATCAATAAATAACTTCTAAAACTCAAAACTTATTATTATCCCCAAAAGTTGGAAGTCATCACCACAAGAACATCTATCCTCAAATTTCAAAGTCTAAGAGTACTTAAGAAAGTAAAATAAGAAAACAGATGGTCCATGTCCGAACTTCAAGTACATCAAGACATGAATGAGAGAGAATCCAGTCTGAGCTAGGAACAATAGCTCACCCTGAAATCTGACGTGATGAAGACTGGCTAGAGTTGCGGTTGAGTTGAAGACGATGGTACGTTTGCTGCACTCCACAAATAAAAAAGGGAAAAACATACAAGTAGGGGTCAGTACAAAACACAAGTACTCAGTAGATATCATCGGCCAACTCAGAATAGAGAGCAATATATATATCAAATAATAACATAAAATCAACCATATCACTTAACAGGTGACAACAACAAGTACCATAACCATTGGGCACAACCCAAGCACATCTATGAGGACTCAAGCCTCCACACCATACTCATTTGGGAAACAGGTTCATTAAATCTATGTATATTAGCATAATTTAAGATTCATTCTTTTTACTATCCTTGTGTCGGAACGTGACACTCCTATCCTCTATTACCCTAGTGTTGGAACGTGACACCCGATCAATACTATCATGGTGCCAAAACATGATAATCCGATCCTTTACTATCCTGGTGTCGGAACCTGACACCCGATCCATACTATCCTGATGCCGGAACGTGACACTCCTATCCATAGTATCCTTGTGTCAGAACGTGACAGCCGATCCCCTAATCTCATTCTTTCAGTTCATCAAGCCTTCTTTTATACCAAGGCAACATCATTAACAAGGAGGTTTTAAGGTTTAATATTCAATAGCCTCATCATGCTAATTCATCACAATTACATAATCACATCATGCAAGCACACAATTAAGCATATAGAAGACTATACAAAATTACCCAATACATATCAATCGCTATTTAGAGATTACTACGGAATAGCATAAACCATAACCTACCTCCACCGCAGAATTCGTGATCACGCAAGCTACTCCTCAAGGTCTTTGCTTTCCTCTTCGTTCTCTCTTCTCTCGCTCATTCGTCCCTCTCTTCTATTCTTTCTGTTTTTCCTTATTCAAACTCTTTTTCTTTTACCCTTATTACCATATAATTAAGTATAAAAGATGACGAAAGTAACCCACTATTTAATTTCAAGGTTATCACCTTTAAAACCCAAGTAATTGAATTAATAATATTAAACAACTACTTTATAATCATAAGCAGGAATAGTCCAAAACACCCCTTAAAACTTTTAACAGAAATCCGACCCAGTCAGGGTTACGTAGCCTGTGACGGCCCGTCGTGCCTGCGACGGTCCGTCCTGCTGCTTCCGTCAAAGAGTTCAGAGAGTCGAATTCATTAAAGAGTCTGTGACGGTCCGTCGTGCCTACGACGGTCCATCCTGCTCTTCCGTCGCGAAGTTCAGATAGTTGTTCTCAGTACCCAATTTTCCAGAGTCTAAGTGTTTTTGAACGAGACCCCCTCAACGGCCCGTAGTGCCCATGACGGTCCGTCGTGGGATCCATCGACCCAGACAGTTATTACCAAAATAAATTGTACTGCTCAAAACGACAAAATAGGTCTTTACTATAGATACCAATTTACCCATTGTTTTTCCTCGAGCGATCACAAGAAGAAAAAAAAGGCGAGAAAGAGTACCTGAATCTGTGAACAGGTGTGGATATCTTTCTTGCATATCAGCCTCCTTCTCCCAAGTAGACTCCTCAAATTGTCGATTCTTCCATTGAACTTTTATGGATGCAATCTCTCTTGACCTCAACTTGCAGACTTCCCTATCTAAAATAGCAACAGGCTCCTCCTCATAAGACAAATTCCCATCAAGAAGGACTAAATCCCAACGAATAATGTAGTTTCCATCACCATAATATCTTTTCAGCATAGACACATGAAATACCGGGTGCACTCCTGAGAGCCCTGGGGGCAAGGCTAATTCAAAAGCTACCTCCCCCACGCGCTTCAGAACTTCAAATGGACCAATATACCTTGGACTAAGCTTACCTCGCTTACCAAACCGCATCACCCCTTTCATGGGCGAAACCTTCAGCAAAACTTGCTTACCCTCCATAAACTCCAAGTCTCTAACCTTTCGATCTGCATATTCCTTCTGTCTACTTTGAGCCGCTAAAAGATTTTCTTGAATGCATCTCACTTTATCTAACGATTCTTTCAGAAGGTCAGTACCCCAAGGTCTAACCTCAAATGCATCAGACCACCTAATAGGAGACCTACATCTTCTCCCATACAGTGCCTCAAATGGGGCCATATCAATACTTGACTGATAGCTATTGTTATATGAGAATTCTGCTAAGGGTAAGAAGTTATCCCAAACTCTATCACACATGCACGAAGCATATCCTCCAAAACCTGAATCGTTCGCTTCGACTGACCATCGGTCTGAGGGTGAAATGCAGTACTAAGATCCAAACTAGTACCCAATTCCACATGCAATGTTTTCCAAAACATAGACGTAAACTACGTACCTCTATATGATATGATGGAATGTTGAACCCCATGCAATCGAACAATTTCTGAGATGTAGAGTTTGGCTAACTTCTCTGCATTGTAAGTCACCTTGACCGGAATGAAATGAGCAGACTTAGTCAATCTGTCAATAATTACCCAAATGGAGTCATACATACCCATTGTCTTTGGAAGACCAACCACGAAGTCCATTGCAATTCTCTCCCACTTCCATTCAGGAATGGGCATTCTCTAAAGTGTCCCTCCAGGTCTCTGGTGTTCATACTTTACCTGCTGACAATTCGAGCATTGTGCAACAAAATCAACAATGTCCTGGGATGTATAGAATACCTTGAACTATGAGCCTCTGTAAGAATGGTGTGAATCAAATCATCGACGCGGGGTACACATACCCATCCCTTAATTCTCAAAACACCTTCCTCATCGATTTTTGCTTCTTTAGCCTCTCCTTGCAATACCTTATCTCTAATCCGGATCATTTTCTCATCAATAAACTGCTTTTCCTTAATCTTGTCAAGAAAGGAATATCTTGCCTCCACACAGGCCAAAAATACTCCCTTCTCATTTACTTCTAGCCTCATTAAGTCATTAGCTAGAGACTGAACCTTTCTAGCCAATGGGCGTCTAGAAACCTGCAAGTGAGCTAGACTTCCCATGCTTCCTGCCTTTCTACTTACAGCATCTGCCACAACATTAGCTTTTCCCGGATGATACAAGATAGTGATATCATAGTCCTTCAGTAGTTCCATCCATCTCCTCTGTCTCAAATTCAAATCTTTCTGAGTAAAGACATACTGTAAACTGCGATGATCTGTATAGACTTCACACTTAATCCCATATAGATAGTGCCTCCATTGCTTTAATGCAAACACTACCGCAGCCAACTCCAAATCGTAGGTTGGATAATTACGTTCATGCACCTTTAATTCCCTCGAAGCATAAGCGATTACATTCTTCTCTTGCTTTAGCACTGCACCCAAACCAGAATAGGATGCATCACAATAAACAATGAAATTCTTACCTTCCACTGGCAGGGTAAGAATTGGTGCAGTAGTCAACAAGGTTTTGAGCTTCTGAAAACTTTCTTCACACTCATCCGACCATACAAATGGAACACTCTGCTTAGTCAAGTTTTTCAACTGGGAAGCAATACAAGAAAATCCCTTGACAAATCGATGGTAGTAGCTAGCTAAACCAACAAAGCTCCTTACCTCTGTAACATTAGTAGGTCTTACCCAACTCTTTACTGCTTCGATCTTAGAAGGATCCACCATCACTCCAACATTAGAAACCACATGCCCCAAAAAGGACTCTGAGTCTAGCCAAAACTCACACTTAGAGAATTTGGCATAAAGCCTTTTCTCCCTCAACATTCCCAATACCATTCTCATGTGCTCGTCATGTTCTTTCTTGCTCTTTGAGTATACCAGTATATCATCAATGAATACGATGACAAAGAGATCCAGATATGGCTTAAAAATCCCGTTCATCACACTCATGAAAGCAGCTGGGGCATTAGTAAGCCCAAAAGACATTACTAAGAACTCATTATGTCCATACCTGGTCTAAAAAGCAGTCTTTGGCACATTCGTTGCCCGTATTTTCAATTGATGATAACCAGATCTCAAATCGATTTTTGAGAAGGTACAAGCACCTTATAACTAATCGAACAAATCATCGATGCAGGGAAGAGGATACTTGTTCTTAACAGTTACCTTATTCAGTTGCTTGTAGTCTATGCATATCCGAAAACTTCCATCCTTCTTCTTCACAAATAAAACAGGAGCACCCCAAGGGGATGCACTTGGTCTAATAAAGCCTTTGATTAACAATTCTTGAAGTTGGGCCTTTAACTCCCTTAACTCAGCGGGAGCCATCCTATACGGGGGTATGGAAATGGGGCGAGTACCCGGCTCCAGATCAATACAAAAATCAATATCTCTATACGGTGGCATACCTGGAAGGTCTGCAGGAAACACATCCAGAAACTCACGGACTATCGAAACTGACTCAATTGAAGGTACTTGGGTAGTATCATCCCTGAGGTGTGCCAAGAAAGCTAAAAACCCTTTACTAACCATACTCTTAGCACGAAGAAAGGAGATTATACGAACTGGAGTTGGAGTGTAGTCACTTTCCCAAACTAACGGATCTGTCCCAAGCTTGGCCAATGTCACAGTTTTGGCAATACAATCTTATATTGCAAAGTTTGGAGAAAGCCAAGTCATACCCAAAATTACATCAAAATCAACCATCTCTAAGATAACCAAGTCTACATGAGTATTGCTCCCCATAAAAGTCAAAAGACAAGACCTATACACCTTTTCAACTATCACAGACTCACCCACCGGATTAGAAACACGAATAGGCATGTCAAGCAAATCACAATGTAAATCAAAACCAGTAGCAAATGAGGAAGATACATATGAAAATGTGGATCCAGGATCAAATAATATAGAAGCCATGCAATCGCAAACCAAAAGATTACCTGTGATAACAACATCAGATGTCTCCGCTTCAGACCTCCCAGGGAAAGCATAACAATGGGCCCTATCATTTGTCTGTCCGTTGCCCCTACCATGTTGTGCTGCAGTCGCTCCGGCTTGCCCGCCACCCCGGTTGTTTCGGTGGCCTCCATTACCTTGGCCACCCCGTCCTCCAGAATAGCGGCCTCTTCCATGAACACCTCTACCTCTTACCATTGGGGGTCTGTAACTCTGTTTTCGACAATACCTCTTAATATGTCCAGTCTCCCCACATCCATAACACTCTCTGGGTTCAAACATAGGTCTCTGTGAGAATGACGAAGTCAGGGAATAACCCCCAAACTCAGGGAAGTGTTGACCGGTTTATGGTGGACCCCCAGCTACAACTTGTAGTGAAGACTGAATAGGTCGGGCTGGATAACCTCCTGAACTCTGCCCTCTGGAGTAAGAACCACTAAGCTCACCTCCCTTACTTCTTCTTAGTTGCTGATGCCATGGTGAAGTCATGTGGCTTCACTCCATCCACCTCTATCACAAAGTCTACAACTTCCTGAAAGGACTTTGCTGCAGTAGATACATGTAAGGCTGGAATCTGCAAATATGACCTCAATCCCTTCACAAAACGGCGAATCCGCTCTTGTGGACTGAAGCAAAGCTGGGTGTCATACCTAGATAATGCACGAAACTTAGCCTCATACGCAGTAACCGACATCCTGCCTTTCTCTAGGCTCAGGAACTCATCTCTCCTCCTATCCCTCAAAGTCCGGGGTATATACTTCTCTATAAAAAAGCTAGAGAATGATTCCCAAGTCATAGGTGGCGCTTGTGCTGATTGACACTCAACATACGATCGCCACCACATTTTGGCGTTGCCCTGAAATTGATAGGTCACAAACTCGACGCCAAATCGTTTTACTATGCCCATCTTGTGTAGTAGCTCATGAAAATCAACTAGAAAATCATAGGCATCCTCGGATTCAGCACCCTTGAAGACTGGAGGTTTCAGTTTCAATAACTTACTGAAAAGTTCATGCTGATCACTAGTCATTATAGGTCCTGTAGGCAACCGAGGAAACGTGCCTATTTCAAATGAGGCATCCATGCGGGGAGCCACAACAGCTGCATGTTGTACCCCCGGAACCTGAGGTGCTGGTGTAGAAAACACAAGAGGTGTCTGGCCTTGATCAGATAACCCGCTAAGATAAGCAAGAACCTGGTGAATCATCTCTGGGGTAGGTTGGGGTGGTAATCCCTCATTCTACACTTGTTCATTCTCCCCTTCCTCACCCTCTCTTAATACTTCCTCAGTCGGTGGAGGATTGACCGCCCTAGTACTAGCAGGGCCAGGTGCTTGTCCTCTTCATCTAGAGGACGTCCTCCCGCGACCTCTACCACAGCCTCTTGCCACTGTTCCTCTTCGAGCTACAGCCTCACTGGCTGGTTCAGACGCATATTGTCTTGCCGGTGTTGGTGTTGGCGCAGTTGTTGCTCTAGTTCTAACCATCTGTGAAATAGAGTGAAGATTGTCAGATACCAGTTTGTATCACCTAGATACCAATTGGATTCAATTAATAGCACTAAAGAAAACAAAGAATGGAATTTTCCTAAAGTCATGTAGCCTCTCAAGAATAGTAAAGGCGTCCCCCTACCGTTCCTCAAGACTCTACTAGACTCGTTCTTGTGTGATGAGACCAACGAAACTAATGCTCTGATACCATGTTTGTCACGACCCAAAACGAGCTGCGAGTGGAACCCACACTTAACCTCCTATTTGAGCGAACCAACCAATCTAAACCCGAACATTTCAATCATAATAAACAGAATATAATGCGGAAGACTTAAAAGTCATTAACGAAATCAATAAATAACTTCTAAAACTAAAAACTTATTATTATCCCCAAAAGTTGGAAGTCATCACCACAAGAACATCTATCCTCAAATTTCAAAGTCTAAGAGTACTTAAGAAACTAAAATAAGAAAACAGATGGTCCATGTCCGAACTTCAAGTACATCAAGACATGAATGAGAGAGAATCCAGTCCGAGCTAGGAACAATAGCTCACCCTGAAATCTAACGTGATGAAGACTGGCTAGAGTTGCGGTTGAGTTGAAGACGATGGTACGTTTGCTGCACTCCACAAATAACAAAGGGAAAAACATACAAGTAGGGGTCAATACGAAACACAAGTACTGAGTAGTTTTCATCGGCCAACTCAGAATAGAGAGCAATATATATATCAAATATTAACATAAAATCAACCATAACACTTAACAGGTGACAACAAAAAGTACCATAACCATTAGGCACAACCCAAGCACATCTATGAGGACTCAAGCCTCCACACCATACTCATTTGGGAAACAGGTTCATTAAATCTGAGTATATTAGCATAATTCAAAATTCATTCTTTTTACTATCCTAGTGTCGGAACCTGACACTCCGATCCTCTACTACCCTGGTGTCGGAACGTGACACCCGATCCATACTATCCTGCTGCCGAACCGTGGCACTCCGATCCTTTACTATCCTGGTGTCGAAATGTGACACCCGATCCATACTATCCTGGTGTCGGAACGTGACACTCCGATCCATACTATCCTTGTATCGGAACGTGACAGTCGATCCCCTAATCTCATTTTTTCAGTTCATCAAGCCTTCTTTTATACCAAGGCATCATTATTAACAAGGATGTTTTAAGATTTAATATTCAATAGCTTCATCATGCTAATTCATCACAATTACATAATCACATCATGCAAGCACACAATTAAGCATATAGAAGACTTTACAAAATTACCCAATACATATCAATCGCTATTTAGAGTTTACTACGGAATAACATAAACCATAACCTACCCCCACCGAAGAATTCGTGATCACGCAAGCTACTCCTCAAGGTCTTTGCTTTCCTCTTAGTTCTCTCTTCTCTCGCTCGTTCGTCCCTCTCTTCTGTTCTTTCTATTTTTCCTTATTCCAACTCTTTTTCTTTTACCCTAATTACCATATAATTAAGTATAAAAGATGACAAAAGTAACCCACTATTTAATTTCAAGGTTATCACCTTTAACCCCCAAGTAACTGAATTAATAACATTAAACCACTAACTTTATAATCATAAGCAGGAATAGTACAAAACACCCCTTAAAACTTTAAATGTAAATCGACCTAGTCGTGGTTACGCACCGTGACGTCTGTCCGTGGCCTGCGGACGGCCTGTCGGCCTGGTGACGGCCCGTCGCGGCCGCGACGGTCCGGCCCCGCCGCCTCCGCCATAGAGTTCAGAGAGTCGAATTCATTAAAGAGTCTGTGACGGTCTGTCGTGCCTACGACGGTCCGTCCTGCTCTTCTGTCGCGAATTTCAGAGAGTTGTTCTCAGTACCTAATTTTCCAGAGTCTAAGTGTATTGGAACGAGACCCCCTCGACGGCCCGTCGTGCCCATGACGGTCCGTCGTGGGATCCGTCGACCCAGACAGTTATTACCAGAATAAACTCTACTGCTCAAAATGACTAAACAGGTCGTTACATCTCCTTTAGATTATGATACATCTTACAACTCATTCACTATGGACACATAATCTATGGAAGGAACATCATGTTCTAAGTCTTTAACTCTTACTAATTTGTATAAATACCCCTTAGATAACACTTTAAGATTTTAAACTCTTTGGCCTATTCGATTTGAACCACACCCTTCCCATTTTTAACTCTAACTTATTTGGAAACTGAAATTTACTTCCCATCTTCGATAGTATATGGTTGTATAGAATTTATGAAGTCAATCCATACCCAAAATTAAATGAAAATAGAGCATGGTAAATATTATTAGAGTAACTTTATTGAGAACAAATGTTGTGCAATCTTATTATACTCTTTCGACACTAATGTTTTCTCATATTTGAGTACTAACTAGAAATGGTTCATGCGAAATAACGTAAAGCAAGTCACATTTACTATCTAATAAAGGAGTAACAAAAGACAAGAGAGATCCTGGATTAAATAATGCACAAACAAAAAAATAAAAGACAAGGAAGTTACCAGTGACCACAACTTTGAGTTAGTATGCAGCCAATGTAGCCTTTTTCTTTTCACTAACACCCCTAGAAGGCTTTAGAACCTACTATTCGATCACATCCATATGAACGACCACACTTACCACACGACTTTCTATCATGCAGGCATTTTTATCAATGCACTTCTTGCGAAGACAAGATTTTGAGCCTGGCGCCTTAGATAATTGAGTCATCCTAATTCTTGTGTGCATTTTCCTATGCGCTCACACAACATTGATGTTAGATTCTATAATTAAACAGTATGCAAAATATTAATACCGCATGATAAAGAGTAGAAGAAGCGATTTCCTAACATTACTTAGTCTTTAAGACATGATTGTGTTCCACTTCGCAACCACAAGTTAAAAACTAGGCAACATGGTTGTGTTTATCCTTAGATCCTAGGTAATTTAACCTCATGCTCTAACATAAAGTATTTCATACCCGGATTTTGGAATCTAAATATAAACGGTGTTCATTACCTCTCAGAGGTCGCTGACAAGCCTTTTTCTTAGCTTTAATCATAATCATACATTTAAATTTGCAGAAAATGTCAAATTTTTTAATACTTCTCAAAGTATAGATAGACTTCATATAGTATTGCATAAGAGTGATATTCTAATAATCTAAGGCTAAATCAACACTCTATTAAAGTTAAAAAAATCCAACTAAAAAATCCTTATAATAATAATACTTTGTCAATCGGCCTAAAAACAACGCTTGAAAAATGTTTGAAATATAACGCTAGGGACTATCTCCATTATCTATGTCTAATTTACTAAGCTAGAATGAAAAATGTTGGATCTAAGAACTCAATCTTCTCTATAACCTGCGCCTATAAAAATAGTAATAATATATGGGTTTAGTACACACTTTTACTAAGTATGGGTGTATTGACATAAACACATAAGGACTATGCATGAACAATGAAAGCTCTTCCTAAAGTAACATGTCATTTCTGGAAGGTTAATTCACTTTACTTTCTTAAATCATTATTTCTTACGATTCATGCGATGAATATGATATTTTCTCATGAAATTAAAGCACAAAACTAATTTTCTATATGAACATGAGTACTTGGAATCATGAATATAATCTAAGAACAACTTAAACAAATCAATTTTATTTTGCTCCCCTAGGCCGAGAACTCATATTTTAAGACTTGGTTTATTTTTCAGTCTTTTCTTCTTTTTATTGTGTAGTTCAACGATCTCTTTTGATCCTACGCTTACTTACAAGTTCAATGATTCATTGTAGTACCATACCTACAATTAATATAGTAAGTACACAAGACTAAGCAAATGATTTGGCAACCTTACTTATAAGTCAGATTTTTCATTCTTGTTAAATTGGCATGAATGTATTTATAAGCCAATCTTAATTGGATGTGCACATTACTTTGTTGTTTACCACATATATTATCTTTGGGGAATATATTCATACTCCAGTATTGTCATAAACCACTAACTTATTGAATCATCATTCTTATAACAAATAATACTTAACAGTCTGAAGCTTTTGCTTTACTTAGTTTAATATGAACTTACGTTTCTATTTCTCTGTTGTGTTGTTCACTTTGAATATGCTACTTTCAATCTTTCTTACCCTCTTAAATAATTTCTTTATAATTAACTAAAGTAAATCATGCGAGCTTACATGAAATCTACTATCTCCACCACACCAAAAATTGTTGGTTCACCTATTAAGGTGAACAATGTTCGATATTTACCCCACACCAAAAAGGGGGTTCACAGGCTAAAGTGGAAGCAAATCAGAGTCTTCCATAAAATAAAAGAAGGTTTTCCAACATATTGTGAACCGAATACTATCCTCAGATTTAGCCAACAAAAATCATGTCAGCTAAACATGAAATCCGATGTCTTCCCCACATCCAAAAGAGGTTTAATCACCAGCCAAAGTGAAACCTACTGCCTAGCATTCTTAGGTGGATCACTCCACTAGATAGTATCCCTATGATAGCAAACATAGTTCAAACACTGGGATACAAACGGAGACCCTAGTCCACCTTGGTTGTGATCTTTTCTCATCAGGCTTACATGTGCATGCACAAGATTATTGCTTATATATTGGTGCTAAGCTCAGATCTATTTTACTTTATTATCATCGAGAGTTGACTCAATTATTTTGGAATCTTGCTTCTATTTATGAGGTTCACTTAACTCTATGGATGACTGCTCATCCCTTTCTTGACATGACGAATATGAACTTAAGTCTTTCATTATCATCATGGTGTGAATGAGACTTGTATCAGTGATTCTAGCACCCTCTTATGTGAGTATTTTTGACATATTCGATTAAGTGTATTTGAGACATGTCCCATTACTTTTAACACTCTTTATTAGGTCAATTTAATAACTTAAGCTTTTAGGTATTTCGTTACTCACCTTAACTTGAACAATGTTAATTGTAAGTCTTGTTTGATGCTTTACGATAGTTATAACTACTTATACAATACTACTACGTTCACAAGATTATATGTATATGGTATGTTGGGACTTGTCCCATTGATTGGAATAACTTATGTTATGAGTTCATTAAGGTAGAGATTAGTATGACTTTACATGATTTCAAATTAATATGATTTGACATAGTTTATTTAGCCAAATTGTTTATATAAATCACAACTTCACTATATAATTGCCATAATATTATCACTAGCCAATTCAATTACTACATAAATACATTATAGTAGTCTAAAGTGTTAACAAGACAACTTTTAACCTTTGATTAGACTATGAAACAATTCAATGAACAAATTATAACAATTTAATCTTCTCGAACACAAGTAGGCACTACATCATTTACTGTTCATGTAAATAGCACCCTAAGTAAGCGTATCTAGCATGTAGTCTTGCATTCGACATATAAATCACAAAAACATTCACATAATAATCAATAAACACCACTTAAAAATAACATGCATCAAGATATACCTTATGTAAAGTAGACGAATCTGAAATCAGGTGAACTACGGAGATGAACATGTGATTCGTTTGGAACAACTCTAGTTTCGATAATCATAAAGTCAGAATGTTTGAAATCCTCTTCGAGAAAGAATCCAAGGAGAGAAAACCCATACCTTAAAGTAAAACTAAATCTACAAATATCACTTTGCACTTTGTATGAAACCTTGAAGAATGCTTGCTATCGTCTAGGGTTCTCCTACATTCTTCACTTTTTTTTGTTGTAGCATTTTTGATGATAACATGAATATAATTCTTTAAGAACTGAATTTTAAAAATTCAAATTAGACTATATAACTTCACAAAAATAATTTAATTATCCAATTACAAAAATGCCCCTCCTAAATTTACTAGAATAAGAAGAAAACTTGATTTAACTGAAATCTTGAAATTTCTTAGTGGTTTCGGTTTTGAACAATTAAATTAATTACCTAATTTGATAAATTAATTAAATAAGTAACCTAGGGTAATTTCTAAATTACCCATGACTTGTTAGGACCACAATCAACCCTTTGGAACAACCTAGGTTAGGTACTAGGTTGTCTCTTAGTTAGTTAGACGATTTGGTGTCACCCAAGTAGGTATTATGTTGTCGGGCCCTTATTTAGTTTTTTTTCTTGGTCATAGGTTATATAGTTTGTTAGGTCAGTTATTTAGGGTCTAGGACAAGTTCGGGATCTAGGCCCTACGTGGATGGACCCGGACGTGTGCTTGTCCCTAGCCTTTCTAACCGAATCGGTTAGATTGGACCCTTGTCAAGTTGCATGTGTGTTTACACATGTGCTTGCATATGTGTTGCGTGCACTTTCCAATATAACTTTTCTTGAAGGTTCATTTGGAATGTTTGCTTACTGTCCCAAAGATCCTCACTGTGTCTTTGGGCACTACTTAATCTACATGATCATTTTAAATTGTTTTGTGTTCTACTTCCTAGCCTTGACACATTGATGCCTATTACTTGATGTGTTAAGTTGAGAATCAATATGTGTATTTTTATCATAGGGTCTTCATTGCAGGTAAATTTCTTAAACAAACTTGGATTTTATTATCGGAAAATGGTCTAAAATATCCTTGAAGTATTGAAAATGGTACAGAATTACCCTTCATCCACCTATTGGCTCCAAAATACCCTTTTCATCCACCTATTGGCTCCAAAATACCCTTCCGATCCATCTTTGACTTCAAAATTGACCACTTATTTAATTATTTTATATTTACACTATTTAAATATTTTTTAAATACTTGATGTTCAACTATTGGTTAGAATTTAATTTATTTATAAATCAACCCACTTCCCACCCATTGATAACTAAACCCTACCCAATTTATAATCAAACTATAATATCAAAATCGTCGTAAACACTACTAAATACGATGAAATTATAGATTCATGAAAATGACATCCAAAATTACTCTAGTCCGAATCGAAGCCCCAATTAAATTTATGTTGAGCCACTTTTCTAGGACATTTTCAATTTGATTCTCTTTAAAGAGTGAATTAGAAATTTATGAATAAAGGTGAAGAAGTAATATAGTCCGAATAAATTAATGCACTTTTTTAGAATATAATACTATAAATTTTAATGATTTGTCTTAAAACCTTTAGTATATTATTTTGAAAAAATATTAACTATAAAGTAATATCACATAATTGAAAAATAAGAATAATTAAGATGAACGTAATCAAACTTTTAAGTTTATTGGTAAATTTTATTTAGACACTTTAATGTATGATAATTTACTTCTATAGATATTTTTGTCTCAAATTTTTTAAAAACACTCAATTGGCTGTAGCTTTTCTGTTGTTGCATTAATAATGTGACAGATTTATTAATTTGGAGGGTTAAATTAGTAATGGGTGGGTAGTCTATCTATTTATAAATTATACCAATTAGTCAATTATTAACAAATAGTTGACCCCACATATTTAAAAATATATTTAAATAGTACAAATATAAAATCATTAAATAAGTGGTAAATTTTGAACAAAAAGGTGGATGACAAGGATTTTTTGGACCCAATAGGTGGGTGGGAAGGGTATTTTGTAGCTAATATGTGAATGGAGGATAATTTTGTACCATTTCCAATACTTTGAGGGTATTTTAGGCGTTTTTCTGTTTTATGATGCATACTTGTGTATATATAGAAATTGGCTAACACCCTTAATCCAATTTTCACTAATATGCCCAATATTTCTCAATATTTGTCATGTAGATTCCTATGAACCCCAATACGTATTCTTAAAAACCTACTATGCTCTTCACTAGATATAGTTTAGTGTTTAATGTTTGGGTTTATTTTTTTGAACTTAATGTTTTTTTTGGAATAAGGTTTAAAGGTTTAGGGTATAGGGTTAGGGTTAGGATTATTATTAGAATAGGGTGTAGCTTTTTATTTAAACTTATGGTTCAGGGTTTAGGATTTGAGGTTAAAAACCTATGGTTTAGTATTTAATGTTTGTTCTTCATTATTTTATGCGTAGGGTTTCGAGTTTATGGTTTATGGTAGGGTTAGGATTAAGGTTATGTTTAGGGTTAAGGTTAGGGTTTTGGGTTTTCTTAGGTTTTTGGGTTTATGGTTTAAAATTTCAGGTTAAATATCAAGGGTTTAGTGTTTGATGTTTGGATTTTTGTATTTTGGTCTTTGAAGTTAGGATTTTTGGTAGGGTTTCGGTTAAGGTCAATGTTAAGGTTAGGGTTAGAGCTTAGGTTATTTTTCACATTTTAGGGAGTGTTATTAAGTATTTGTGTTTTAATTTCTATGATTTAGTGTTCAACAATTGGGTGTAGGTATTTTGACCTTTAAGTTTAGGGTTTAGGGTTTAGGGTTTGGGTTTAGGATTACAGTTAAGGATAGGGTTTGAGTTAGATTACTGTTAGGAATAGGGTAGGGTTAGAGCTTAGTTTTTTTTGGGTTTTATGTTTTGGGGTTTTGGATTTTTTTATTGAAAATCAATGGTTTAGTGTTTAATTTTGGGTTTTGGTCTTCAGGTTTTGGGTAAATGGGTTAGGATTAGGGCTTGAGTTAGGGTTAGGGCTAGGGTTTAGGTTTTTCTAGGTTTTTGGGATTGTGGTTTAGGATTTGAGGTTTAAAGTCTATGTTTTATTATTTAATGTCTAAGTATTTGCATTTTGGAATAAATATTTTTTTGGACTTTGGGATTAGGGTTAGGTGTTGGTTTTATGATTATGTTTTACGATTCAGGGTTTAGAATTTGATTTTTAAAATTTATTTTTTGGAATTTCAAGTTTGGATTTTTGTATTTTAGGCTTAGGGTTTCAACTTTATAGTTATGAATTAGGGTTAGGGTTATGGTTAGGGTTAGAGGTTTGGGTTCTTTTAGATTTTTGGGTTTAGGGTGTAGAATTTGCGGTTTACAATCAACGGTTAGTGTTTATTTTTTGGGTTTTGGTACTTTCGGCATTTTGTTTTTAGGGTTTATGGTAGGGTTAGTGTTAGGGTTAATATTAATGTTAGAGTAAGTATTTAAGGTTTAGGGTAAGAGTTAGGGTAAGGATTAGGGTTAAGGTGTAAGTTATTGTATAGGTTTTATGGTTTAAGGTTTAGCATTTAAGGTTTAAAATATTTTGTTTCATATTTAATGTTTGAATTTATGTATTTTTGGCTTATGGTTTTGGGTTTATGGTTTAGAATTAAGGTTAGGAATAAGGTTAAGGTTAGGGTTCTGGCTTTTTTAGGTTTTTGTGTTTAGAGTATAGAATTTGTGGTTTAATATCAATGCTTTAGTGTTTATTGTTTGGGTTTTGGAATTTTAGGCTTGGGGTTTAGGGTTTATGGTTGGGTTAGGGTTATGGTTATTGTTAAGGATAGGGTTAGGGTTTAAGTTGTTTTTATGTTTAGGGTTTGGTTTAATTATTGATTTGTAATATCTATAGTTTAGTTTTTAACGTTGGGGTTGTCGTATTTTTGGCTTTGGATTTAGTCAATAGAGTTTAGGGTTTGGGTTAAGGAAAGGGTTATGGATAGGATACATGCTAGGGATAGGTTTATGATTAGGATATAAGGTTTTTTCTTGTTTTAGTTTGGGATTTAGGATTTTAGTTTAAAATCAAAGGTTTGGTGCTTAATGTTTTGGATTTGGTATTTTGGGCTTTGGGTTTTGGGTGAATGGTTTAGTGTTAGGGTTAGGTTTATGGTTAGGGTTAGGGTTTAGTATAGGGTTAGTTTGGGAGTTTAGTTTTTTTCTTTTTTGAGTTAGTGATTAAGAATTTGATTTAAAATCTATGATTAGTATTTATTGTTAGATTTTGATATTTTTAGCTTACAATTTTTGATTTAAGGTGTAGGATTAGAGTTAGGGTTAGAGTTAGGGTTAGGACTTTGGTTTTTTTAAGTTTTTTGGTTTAGAATTTTTTATTTGTAGTTTAATATCAATGGTTTTGTATTTAATGATTAGGGTTTCATATTTAGGGATTGGGTATTACGGTTTCTCGAAGGGTTAGAGTTAGGATTTAGGTTTTTTATTTGGTTTAAGGGTTTGAGGTTTTGGATTTGAGATGTAATATCTATAATTTAGTGTCTACTGTTAGGTTTTTGCATTTCAGGCTTTTGGTTTAGGTTTTAGGTTGTAGTGTTAGGGTTAAGGATAGTGTTAAGGTTATGTTCTGTTTAAGGGATTGGGTTAGAATTATGGTTTAGTGTTATTTTTAGATTATATGTTTTGGGGTTTCGTATTTTTGGTTTAAAATATTTGTTTAAGCGTTTAATGTTTCAGTTTTGGTACCGTGTGCTTTTAGTTTAGGTTTACTAGGGGTAGGGGTAGGGTTATTATTATGGTTAGGATAAGGGTTTAGTTTTTTTTTGTTGTTGTTTTAGGGTTTTGGTATAGAATTTGAGGTTTAAAATCTATAGTTTAGTGTTTAATATCTCGGTTTTTATATTTTGCACTTAGGTTTTTTTTTGGAATTAGGGTTTAATTTTAGGGTTCTACTTTATATTGTTTAAGTTGTCTTGATTCAAGGTTTAGAATTTAAGGTTTAAAATCTATGGTTTAGTATTGAATAATTGGGTTTTGGTATTTTAGGCTTAGAGTTTTGGGTTTATGCTCTAGGATAAATGTTAGGGTTAGGGTAAGGTTTTTGTGTTTTTAAAGATTTTTTTATTTATGATTTATAATTTGATGTTTAATATTAATGTTTTAGTGTTTAATGTTTTAGTTTTTGTTTTATGGGCTTGAGGTTTAGGGTTTAGGGTAGGGTTAGGGATACGGTTATGGTTAATTTTAGGGTTAGGGTTAGGGTTTTGTTTTTTAAAAAAAGTTTGAAGGTTTAGGGTAATGGATATTATTTGTAATGTATATGGTTTGGTGTTTAATGTTAGGGTTTTTGTATTTTATGCTTTAGATTAGGGTTTAAGGTTTAGGGTTAATGTTAAGGATCGGGTTAGCAATAGGGTTTGTGTTAGGGATAGAGCTCGAGTTAGGGTTAGGGTTAGGATTCTAGTTAGGGGTAGGTTCTTTTAGGTAATACGTTTTAGGGTTTATGATTTTTGGTTTAAAATCTATGGTTTAGATTTTCATGTTCAGGTTTTTGTATTTTGGGCTTGGGGTTTGTGTTAATAGTTTAGGGTTAGGTTTAATGTTTAGGGTTAGGGTTTGGATTAGGGTTAGAATTAGGGCTTTTTTTTTAGGTTTTAGGGTTTGTGGTTACAATTTAAGGATTTAAATATATATTTTAGTGTTTAATGTTTAGATTTTTGTAGTTTGGACTTAGTTTTTTTGGACCTTTTTTTAAACGTAGCAATTAAGGATTAGGGTTCAGGTTAGAGTTAGGGCTAGGTTTAGGATTAGGTTTGGGGTGTAGGTTTCTATAGGTTTTATGATTTATTGTTTAACATTTGAGTTTTAAGTCTATTGTTTAGTGTTTGATGTTTGGGTTTTCGTATTTTGGACTTAAGGTTTAGCGTTTAAAGTTTAATGTTAGGGTTAGGGTGTATGTTTTAATAGGTTTTATGGAATAGGGTTTAACATTTAATGTTTAAAATTTATTGGTTAGTATTGAATATTTGGGTTTGGGTATATTGGGCTTAGGGTTGCGGGTGTATTGTTTAGAGTTACGGTTAGGCTTAGGTTTTTTTTTTTAGGTTTTTGAGTTTAGGGTTTAGGATTTAAGATTTAATATCTATAAGTTAGTGTTTAATGTTTGGGAGATTTAGTATCAATTAGTTAATGTTTAATGTTTGGGTTTTGGTATTTTGGGCTTGGTGTTGGGTTAGGGTTAATATTAGTGTTTGGATTATGGTTTTGGTTTTTTTTTTGGTTTTAGGGTTTGCGATTAAGAATTTCAGTTGTAATAAATGGTAAGTGTTTAACGTTAGTCTTTTTTTATCTTCGGCTTTGGCGTTTTAGTTTTGTGTTTAGGGTTAGGTTTCATGTTAGGTTTAGGCTTTATGGTTTTTTTATGTTTAGATTTTCTTATTTAGGATTTTTTGTGTAAAATCTATAATTTTGTGTTTAATGTTTGGGTTTTGGTATTTTGATCTTATTAATTTTTTGACATAGAGTTTAGGGTTTAGGGATAGTGTTAAGGTTTTGGTTAGGGTTAGGGTTTGGGTTTGGTTTTGGGTTAGGGTTTAGGGTTTGAGTATTAAAATTTATTGTTTAGTGATTAATGATTGGATTTTCTTATTATTAGCTTAGAGTTTTTATATTATACTTAGGGTTTAGGGTTTAGGGTTTAGGGTTAGGGTTAGGGTAAGGATTAGGGTTAGGGTGTATGTTATTTTTTAGGTTATATGACTTTGGGTTTGGTATTTGTGATTTACTATCTTTGGTTTAGTATTTCATGTTTAGGTTAATGAATTTTGGGCTTAGAGTTTTAGGTTATTTTTTGAATTACGGTTATGGTTATGGTTAAGGTAAGGGTTAGAGTTAGGGTTAGATTTTTTTTCTTTTAGAATTTTAAGCATATGGTTTCGAATTTGAGGTTCATTATCATTGGTTTATTTTTATTTTTTGGGTTTTTGTATTTTGGGCTTGGGGTTTAGGGTTTATAGTACGGTTAGGATTAGGGTTAATGTTAAGGTTAGGGCTAGGGTTTAGGTTATTTTTATGTTTTGGATTTGGGGATAGGGTTTAGGGTAGGGTTAGGGTTAGAGTTTGGGTTTAGTATTTTTTTATATTTTTGGTTTTCGCGTTTAAGAGTTTTTGTATAAAATCTATGGTTTAGTGTTTAATTTTTGTGTTTTGGCAGTTTTGGTTTGGGGATTTTGGGATAATTTTTAGGTTAGGGTTAGAGTTAGGTTTAGGTTTAAGGTTAGGGTTAGGGCTAGGGTTGTGGTTTTTTTTAGGTTTTGGGTTTAGAGTTTAGTATTTGTGGTTTATTATCAATGGTTTGAAATTTAATGTTTGGTTTTTGGCATTTTGGGCTTGGGTTTAGGGTTTACAGTAGGGTTAGAGTAAGGGTTTAGGTTGATTCTTAGGTTTTGGAGTTTGGGTTTAAGGATATCAGTTATAATATCTATGATTTTGTGTGTAAATTTAGGGTTTTCGTATTTCGTGATTTTGGTTTAGTGTTTATCATTTAGGGTTAGGGTTAAGGATAGGGTTCGTGTTAGAGTTAGGGTTAGGGTTTTCTGGTGTTTTAAGGCTTTAGGTTTTAAGATTTATGATTTTTAGTTAAAAATATATATTTTAGTGTTTAATGTATGGGTTTTGGTATTTTATGCTCGGGTTTTTTGGCTAATGGTGTAAGGTTAGGGTAAGCGTTAAGATTAGTGTTAGGGTTTGGGTTAGGGTTGGGGTATAGGCTTTTTCGGTTTTAGGGTGTGTAGTTTTGCATTTGAGGCTTAAAATCTAGGGTTTAGTGTTTAATATCTTGTTTTCATGTTTTGGACTTTGGTTTTTTTTGGACTTAGGGTATAACATTATGATTAGAGTTAGGGTTAGGATTAGGGTTAGTTTTTAGATTGTTTTTAGTTTTCTTGGTGAAGGGTTTAGCATTTGTTTTTTAAAATCTATTGTTCAGCATTAATAATTCGGTTGTTGTATTATGGGCGTAGGGTTTCGAGTTTATGCTTTAGGTAAATGTTAGTGATAGGATTAGGGTTAGTTTCTTTTTTTTTTTGATTTTTGGGTTTATGGCTAAGGATTTGAGGTTTAATATAAATGTTTTAGTGTTTAATGTTTAGGTTTTGATATTTTTGCTTTGAGTTTAGGGTTTCTTGTAGGTTTAGGTTTAGGGTTAGGTATAATGTAAGGGTTTAGGTATTTTTTAGGTTTAAGGGTTTGGGGTCAAGGATTTAAGTTTTAATATCTATGGTTAGTGTTTAACGTTAGGGTTTCAAAATTTTGGGCTTTGAGTTTAGGGTAGGGTTAAGGATCGGGTTAGAGTTAGGGTTCGTGTTTGGGATAGGGTTAGGTTTAGGATTTAAGGTTTAAAATATATGGTTTAGTGTTTAATGTTTGGGTTTTTGTATTTACACTTATGTATTTTTTGGACATATTTTTGCATCTTTTTTTGGATGTAGCATTTAGGGTTAGGATTAGGGTTAGGGTGTAGGTGTTTTTAAGCTTTATCGTTCAGGGTTTAGAATTTGCGGTTTAAGATCTATGGTTTATTATATAATATTTGGTTTTTGGTATTTTGGGCTTAGGGTTTAAGGTTATTGTTTAGGGTTAGATTTAGGGTTAAAAGTTATGGTAAGGGTTTGCGTTAGGGTTTTGATTTCTTAGGTTGTAGGGTTTAGGGTTTAGGATTTGAGGTTTAATATCAATGATTTAGTGTTTAATGTTTCGGTTTTCATATTTTGAGCTTAGGGTTTAGGGTTTATGGTATTGTTTGGGTTAATGTTGATATTAGTGTGAGGTTTAGGGTTTAGGTTGTTTTTTAGGTTTTAGGTTTGAGGTTAAGGATTTGAGTATTAACATTTATGGTAAAGTCTTTAATTTTAGTGTTTTTGTATTTTTGGCTTTTGGTGTTTGGTTTAGGGTTTAGGGTTAGGGTTTAGGCTTTTTTCCGTTTTAGGTTTTGGGGTTTAGGTTTTTTGGTATAAAATCTAAAGTTTATTGTTTAATATTTTAGTTTTCGTATTTTGATCTTAGAGTTATTTTTTGACATTTTTTTGGTCTTACGGTTAAGGGTTTAGTGATTATGGTTAAGGTTAGGGTTAGGATTATGGTTAAGGTATAGGTTGTTTTTAGGTTTTATGGTTCAGAGTTTAGCATTTGGGATTTTTTTGTATTTTAATTTCCCTTGGAGGAGTAGGGGTTGAGCATCACCCCACGGTCTTATTTTAGATAAAAATCAAAATACATGGAGGGGGACATAATCCTTACCTCCTATCATAAGGTGGTTAAGAGTCAACATCCAAAAGGAGTTGACTCATCCCCTTACGAAAAAGATTAACCAATATCCTAGCACCTAAGGAAACTAAACAAGGGAGACTCTTTATTTACAATGTCAAAAAACTAATTCTATCCTATTCTAACCTATTCAAAGTATCTATAATTTTTAATTATAGCTAAGTAGAAAATGGGTTGAATATTGTCTAAAGAGGTTGTTTAATCTTTTTAATCTTCCATCTTTAGAAATTGGTAATCTCGATCTTGTCTAGAAAATAGAGTGATCTTGCTCTTGGGGTAGTTGGTGGCTGTTGATGTATATTTGTGGAGCTATAATGTTGTGGATGTGTTTGGTTATGATGTCTCCTACGCAAATTGCTTGTCTAAGAGTGTGTCTACAAATGAACCCTTTTGTTTGGTTGATTAAGTTTTGGAGTCTATTGACAAACAGTGACACATCAATGAGGGGTGGTTTGCTGTCTTATCCAATTGTAGTCCAGTTCTAGGATGATTTTCCTTCAACAAATCTATAAAGCGTAAGTCATTCAAAAAATAGCTGCTTCCATTTATGCTTGGTTGTTTGTGCATTCCTTAATGTGCAGCAAAAGCCAAGGACTATTTCCTTTCTTGATCTCTTATGGCCCCACCTGCTCCTATCTTTCCTGGATTTCCTAATGCACTCCCATCAGTATTGGTTTTATCCCATAGTGCAGATGGTTTATTCTAGTTTACAAATGTCACTTCGGTATTATGGGAACACTTCTCCCCTAGCTATGTCAGTTCTTACCATCTAGAAGGCCATTTTATGTAGTTGTAGTGAGTTTTCATGAGTATGTAACTGTCCTTTTAAGTGGCATACTTGACCCTGCTCATATTAGATTGCTTGCCTCCATATTTTTGGGAACATCTATTCTTCCACAAATTCCAACATATGAATATTGGTGTCGTTGCAGTAATATATTGTGAACTTTATTTTTGTATGTAGTTTTCCAACATTACATGAGGAGATGAGGTTATAATCTCTACTTTGTCTTGACTCCAGCTGCATTTGGATATTAAACCTCTAATCCTAAAAACAAAACCCAAAAATCCATTACAAACAAAACCCTAACCCAAACCTTATGCCTAAGTCTGACCCTAAACCATAAATTTGAAACTCTTAGCTGAAAATATCATCGCTTCCCCCACTTATTAAATTCATTATCTCTCTAAAATCTCTCTAGAATGTGCGCTCTCAAAATTTTTCTAACATATGTATTTCAACGGCTAGTTCAGATAGATGTAAATACGCGTGAATCACCCTAGGTCTCTTTCAGACTGCCAAACCAGCGCCAAAAAGGGTGCCTGCTAAACACAATAAAACCAACTATGGATCACCCTCTAATTCCACATATAGCTCTGGGAATTCAATGATTAAAGAGGTGATTAACAGTGCAAATTCTATGAGTGAAATAGATAGAAATCACAAAATTATTTCCTAGATTTTGTTAGGTTTAATCAAGGTTATAAATAACCAGAGGATGATTCAACTCATCAAGAGCTACATCATACTCCAAAATACAAAAATTTCACCCTGCCAATCCTGAGAAATTGAAATGTGAAAACTAGATAAATTTCAGACAAATAACAAGATAATCGATTTCAGAATCGAGCATCTTCCCAGTTTATGTGAGGTATTTTATCTACTGAGTTTTACGTTCCCATGGAATATGTGCATCTTACAACAATTTCAAATGAAATAGGAGGACAAGTCGCAGATACCATGAACTCTGGTGGTTGAAAATTCACTCAAAAGAACACTAATGGCAAGGACAATAATGGAACACACTTTACTAAACAAGATGTCCATCTTACTAACATATACAATCATTTATCTTGTGACAACAATGAAATATACAAACATATTAAATTTTAAAAGAAACATAAAGGAGAAGTAGGGAGAGACAGGGACAAGGATGGAAGTCTGGTTTCCAATTGCGAACAATCCAATGCAGGAATAGCAGTAAAGGACAGTGTTGAGGTGGAAATCTAAACACACTTGTCTTTTAGGGTCAAACCAGTTAAACATCGTCAAAAAAACCAAGACACTCGATTTTAGAAAATGAAGAACGACAATAAAGTAACTATACTTCCTTGGTTACTGTCCATAATTAAACTAATCGTAATTATAATGGTGGTCATGTTTTAACATTCCAAAAAATGTATTTGTCTAGTGAAGAGTCTATTATTTTTTAAGAATAATTATTGGGTTAAACAGTCATCCTAATGCCCAATATTGATAAACATAAGGCATGTTAGAAAATATTTGCTTAAGGGTGGTAGCCAATTTCTATGTATTAACAAGTAACTTAAAATACACTTTAATGTTAAAATGCTCCAATCCAATCTTGTTTAGGAATTGTACCTGCAATGAAGACCTCATACTAAAATTCTTAATTTTTTTGCTTACACCCATTAGGTATGAAGCATCCAAGTGTGAAGCCTAGGTGCCATAACATATGAGCATTGAAAGTGATCATCTAGATTAAGTTGTGTGCGAGGACATAGTGAGGATCCTTTGGACAAGAAGTGAAATTTCCAAGTGCAAATACATAGTGCATGGTTAGGAAAGTGTACGACAACAAATGTGCAAGCACATGTGCTACCGGTCGAGAGGCTAAGCAACCAAGCGCAAATGATTTGGTTAGGGGAGGTAGGAGGCCGGCACGCGTCGGGTCAAGACACAAGAGGTAGAGCTTCCTGACATATCCTAGGCTCTAAATAACATACCTAACTAGAAAACTAACCTAGGACTAACTAAAATGAATTAACTAGTGTTCCTGAAATCGGAAGACCTATCCGGGTGACACTAGACGAGTAGCTAACTAAAGACACATCCTAGTACAAAACATAGGATAGTCCAAAGGGTTGGTTATGATCCTAGTGACATAGGGGTAATTTAGTAATTACCTTAGGTCACTTAATTAATTAAATTAGGAACTTAATTGATAACTTTAAATTCATGGTCAAACCCAAGACCCTTAGAAAATTTTCATAATTAGGCTAAGTCAAATACTCTCCTATTTTTAGTCAATTTAGAAGAGGGGTTTTGGTAAAAAAGCTAATTTATTTATTTAATTATATTAATTATCCTAAGTTGAATTAGTCAATAGTCAAGACCTATGACATATACTAACATTTATCCAGTAGAAACTCAAAACTGAAAACTAGTGAGCAAATATAAGAAAAATAGAAAAATACTCTCGGTTCTCCTTGGGTGATTTCAAGGTAATTCTTCAAAATTTTCGTGCAAAGAATAGGGTGATCATTGTAGATTCCATACTACAGTAAGGTATTGGTTTCTCTATTGGATTCCTTTCCCTAGGAGGCTTTTCAAGAACTTTGAATTCATGAAACCCGAAACTAGGGCTGTTCCCAATGAAATAGTCTAATGTTCATCTCCATAGTTCTCCATATTTCCCATTCTAGTAGTATGTATAATGCAAATCTTGAGCATATTGTTTTTATGTAGTTCTAACTGATCATTATCTGTAGGTTAGATTCATATTATTACAGAATAATTTATAGGAGATAAGAAATGTTGTAATGCCTAATTTTGTTTTGAGAAGATTAAATTATTATAAGTCGTTTATGAAATTTATTTTACTATTGATAGAAAAAAAAGTTTTGATTACTGTGTGTGTTTTCAATAGATATGTTTGTAAGTATTTGGAATAAAATGTTTTCAAAAATAAATAAGAAGGAAAATCAAAGCTAGTCAATGAATCTTCAATGCCAAATAAACTTGATAGCTTGACAAAACTAAGCAGTGAATTGTTCTTATAAGCTAATCAAATGTTAAAAGTTGGCTTGCTTGAAATGATGATATTACTATAGTATATACATAAAGTTGATTGACTTTAATAATAATAATATCATGTCAAGTGTTTAGTGGAAGTTTTTTTTATGCCAATAAACTGGCAAAAAATATGATTTTCAAATTACGTAGTAGAATTTGCCAATGACTAAGTCATACAAATCATATACGGCCAATGTAAATTATGATGTTTCTTGTAAGGCCAAATACATGTTAAAGATTGAGTTGACAAGATGTAACTCAATGAACTCATAACTGAGGGTATACCAATGATTGGGATAGGTCCCAAAATACCCTATCTAAATGAACTTGTAAACATAGTAGAACATTGAATAAGGCCTATAACTTTCATAAAGAATTTTACAAGACTACGAAATAACATTGTGCAAGATAAGGTGAGTACTGAAACAACTAAAAGCTTATGTGTTACCAAATTGCCTAGAACTGGGTGTTAAAGAAAGTAAAAAAAGTGCCACTTGTATCTAAACAATTATGTTAAAGATACTAACATAAGAGGGTGTTAGAAATCATGAGACAATTCTCATTAACACCATGATGATAATGTAAGATCTAAGCTTATGTTCATCAAGTGTAGAAAGGGATGACAAGAAATCCATTGAGCTAAGCTTACCGCATACTATAAGAACGCTTCCATAGTGTACGAGTCAACTCTAAAAGTTGTAAAGTATAATAAATTGAGCTTAGCACAAACAGAATAGTAATGAGAATGTGCAAACACATGTAAGCGTCATGAGATGAGACTACCACCAAGGTGGATAATGGTACTCAAATTCTCCAAGTCTTTGACATAGGTCGCCAACATAGGTTACTAGCCAGTATATTCTCCAAAGAAAGCTAGGATGTATTCGGTTTCACTTTGGCTGATGAACCACCTCTTTTTAGTGTGGGGAAGACACTGAATTTCATGTTAGTTCATATGATCTATATCTGTTAAATGCTAAAGATTTCTTTAACAAAGTAATAAAGTAAGAAAGAAAGAACTTGGAAGATGAGGGGTGTTCATATAAGATTACCAAACGGTGAGGTTAGACTACTTAATAATGTAAATAATTCTTAGTCATTACACATAAAGATCCCAATAGAAGTATTAAAAGAATATCCCAAGTCAACCAAGCATGTTGATTAAAGAGAACATGAGAACAAAGAATAAGAAATGTAAGTTCAGAGTGAACTAACTAAGCAGAAACATAAGAATATCAAATAATCGGTGTTTTATAATAATGAAGTTTTATATGTTATTGATTTATGCAAATAAAAGGAGCAAAATGTAATGATTCATTAATTATAGTATGAATATTTGCCCAACATCTTAATATGATGAAAATGATCAAAGAAATGGAATAGACAATCAAGAATGACTTATAAAGACTTCAGGCCCAATTTAACAAGAATGGAAAGAACAACTTAAGAGTAGGGTAGTCAAGTCATTTCATTAGTTTTTTGGATTACTTGGGTATGAGGTATGGTTTCTTTCACTCCAATAGAGGCCTCAAGCAAGGTGATCCTCTTTCTCCGGCACTATTTATTTTAGGTGCTGAGGTACTTTCAAGATCTCTAATTAGATTTCACAACCATGCAGATTATCATGGTTTCTTCATGTAAATGAGAGGGCCTCAAGTGTATCATTACAATTTTGCTGATGACGTAATTATGTTGACATCAAAAGAGGCAAGACTCTTAAACTCCTAATGGAGACTCTAAAGAAGTATGAAGATACTTCAGTTTAACTCTCAAATGGATACAAACGCCGCTTTATGCAACACTCTAATTCTTTTAATATCTCTAGTGAGAGAATTAAGAGTCTAACAGGCTTTAAACAAACACAGGGCCCTATTACATACCTAGTAAGCCCTTTATTTGTTGGTAGACCTAGGAATATTAACTATTTTGATCTTGTTAATAAGGTTGTTTGCAGGATTACAGTTTGGAAAACTAAACAGCTACGCTTTGGAGGCAAGGAAATACTCACCAACCATGTTCTATAAGCACTTTCTATTCGCCTTCTATCTTGAGTAACACCCCCAATACAATATTAAGGCAAATCCAAACCGTTATGGAATATTTTTTTTGCGGTTGGAAGAGTAATAGGAAGAGGTACCATTAGGCTTCTTGGAAAAACCTAATATTCCCTTAAGATGAAGGAGGAGTGGGAATAAGAAACTTATAGGATATTTGTCAATCATTGAAATTAAAAAGTTGTGGATTATTAGAACTAAATAAACATTGTGGGGAAACTTCATGAGATAAAAGTATTGCAAAACATCCAACCCTATAATCAAAAAATGGGACACTAGAGAGTCTTTAACTTGGAAGCATATGTGGATGAATAGACAACAATTTGAGCAGCACATTCTATGGAAACTCCAATCTTGGAGCTGTTCCTTTTGGTGGGACAACAGGCTTGGCAATGGACCTGTAGAACACTACAACACCAAAAACAACAGTTTCAATAACTCCATAGTTGCTGACTTCTGGAAAGAAGGGAGGTGGAGCTGGAACAAGATGATAAAGGAGGCACCATCTAGTCATGTCACGACCCAAAATGAGCCGCGAGTGCCACCCAGACTTACCCTCCTATGTGAGCGAACCAACCAATCAAAACCCCAACATTTTAACCATAATAAAAAGAAAATAATGTGGAAGACTTAAAACTCATTACTATAACCAATAAATAACTTCTAAAATTTAATAATTATTATACCCAAAATCTGGAAGTCATCACCACAAGAACATTCTATCCTCAATTACTAAATCTAAGAGTATCTAGGAAGCTAAAATAAGTAAACAAATGGTCCATGTCCGCACATCAAGGACATCAAGACACGAATGAGAGAGAATCCAATCCGAGCTAGGAACAATAGCTCACCCTAAAATCTGACGTGATGAAAAGTGGCTAGAGTTGAGGACGAGATGAAGTCGATGGCACGTGTGCTGCACTCCACAAATAACAAAGAAGAAAATTACAAGTAGGGGTCAGTACAAGGCACAAGTACTGAGTAGGTATCATCGGCCAACTCAAAATAGAAAGCAATATATATCGAATAATAACATAAAATCAACCAGGTACTTAACAGGTGACAACAACAAGTACCATAACCATTGGCCACAACACCAAGCACATCTATGAGGACTCAAGCCTCCACACCATACTCAATTGGGAAACAAGTTCTTTAAATCTGAGTATATTAGCATGATTCAAGATTCATTCTCTTTACTATCCTGGTGTCGGAATGTGACACTCCGATCCCCTCGATATTCATTCATCTTACTATCCTGGTCTCAGAACGTGACACTCCGATCCTCTGCTGTCCTGGTGTCGGAACGTGACACTCCGATCCCCTACTATCCTGGTGTCGGAACGTGACACTCCGATCCCCTAATACTACGTGTCGGTTCGTGACACCCGATCCCCTCATCTCATTAATTTCCAGTTCATCAAGCTTCCTTCATGCCAAGACATCATCATTAATAGAGAGGTTTTAAGTTTTAAGATTCAACAACCTCATTATGCTAATTTTATCACAATTATACAATCACATCATGCAACCACACAATTAAGCATATAGACGACTTTACGATACTACCAATTACATATCAATCGCTATTTAGAGTTTACTATGAGATAGCATAAACCATAACCTACCTCCACCGAAGAATCGTGAATCAAGCAATGTATTTCTCCAATGTTTTTTGCTTTCTCTTCGTTCTTCTTCCTCCCTCGCTCGTTCTCTCTTCTTTTCTTTTTAATTTTCTCCTCTTTCAAATTCCCTTTGTTTTACCCTAATTACTATATAATTAAGTATAAAATATGATAAAAGTAACCCACTATTTATTTCAAGGTAATCTCCTTTAACCCCAAGTAATTGAATTATTAACATTAACCCACTAACTTTATAATCATAAGCAGGAATAGTCAAAAACACACCTTAAAAACTTTTAGCAGAAATCGGACCCAGTCAGGGTTACGCAGCCTGTGACGGTCCGTCATGACTGTGATGGTCCGTACTGCAGGCCCGTCACAAAGTTTAGAGAGTTAATTCTGTGGAAAGATTTGTGACGGTCCGTTGTTCAAACGACGGTCCGTCCTGCCATTCCGTCGTGAAGTTTAGAGAGTCGATCTCAGTACACAAATTTCCAGGGTCTAAGTGTTTTTGAACGAGACCCCCTCGACGGCTCGACGTACCCATTACGGTCCGTCGTGGGATCCATTGACCCAGACAGCTATTACCAGAAATAAACTCTACTGCTCAAATGACTAAATAGGTCGTTACAATAGATACCAATTTACCCATCGTTCGTCCTCGAACGATCACAAGAAGAAAAATAAGGACGAAAAATGAGTACCTGAATCTGTAAACAGGTGTGGATATCTTTCTTGCATATCAACCTCCTTCTCCCAAGTGGACTCTTCAACTGGTCGATTCATCCATTGAACCTTGATGGATGCAATCTCCCTTGATCTCAACTTGCGGACCTCTCTATCTAAAATGGCAACAGGATCCTATTCATAAGACAAATTTTTATCAAGAAGAACTGAATCCCAACGAATGATGTAGTTTCCATCCCCATGATATCTTTTCAACATAGACACATGAAATACCGGGTGCACTCCTGAGAGCCCTGTGGGCAACGCTAATTCATAAGCTACCTCCCCCACGCGCTTCAGAACTTCAAATGGACCAATGTACCTCGGACTAAGCTTACCTCGCTTACCGAACCGCATCACCCCTTTCATGGGTGAAACCTTCAGCAAGACTTGTTCACCCTCCATAAAATCCAAGTCTCTAACCTTTCGATCTGCATATTCCTTCTGTCTACTTTGAGCCGCTAAAAGCTTTTCTTGAATGCATTTCACTTTATCTAACGATTCCCTCAGAAGGTCAGTACCCCAAGGTCTAACCTCAAATGCATCAAAACACCCAATGGGAGACCTACATCTTCTCCCGTACAGTGCCTCAAATGGGGCCATATCAATACTTGATGATAACTATTGTTGTATGAGAACTCTGCTAAGGGTAAGAAGTTATCCCAATGACCACCAAACTCTATCACACATGCACGAAGAATATCCTCCAAAACCTGATTCGTTCGCTCACACTGACCATCGGTCTGAGGGTGAAATGCAGAACTAAGATCAAACCTAGTACCTAATTCAGCATGCAATGTTTTTCAAAACATAGAAGTAAATTGCGTACCTCTATCTGATATGATGGAAAGTGGAACTTTGTGCAATAGAAAAATTTCTGAGATATAAAGTTTGGATAACTTCTCTGCATTGTAAGTCACCTTAACCGGAATGAAGTGAGTAGAGTTATTTAACCTGTCAACAATCAGCCAAATAGAGTCATACTTACCCATTGTCTTTGGAAGACCAACCACGAAGTCCATTGCAATTCTCTCCCACTTCCATTCAGGAATGGGCATTCTCTGAAGTGTCCATCCAGGCCTCTTGTGTTCATACTTTACCTGCTGACAATTCGGGCATTGAGGAACAAAATCAACAATGTCACGCTTCATCCTACTCCACCAAAAATGTTGCTTTAGGTCACGATACATCTTGGTTGCACCAGGATGTATAAAAACCTTGAACTATGAGCCTCTGTAAGAATAGTGTGAATAAATTCATCGACCCGGGGTACACATACCCTTCCCTTGATTCTCAAAACGCCTTCCTCATCAATTTTTGCTTCTTTAGCCTCTCCTCGCAATACCTTATCTCGAATCCAGATCAATTTCTCATCAGTAAATTGCTTTCCCTTAATCTTGTCAAGAAAGGAAGATCTTGCCTCCACACAGGCAAAAAATCCTCCCTTCTCTAGTACATCCAGCCTCATAAAGTCATTAGCCAGAGTCTGAACATCTCTAGCCAATGGGCGTCTAGAAACATGCAAGTGAGCTAGACTTCCCATGCTTCCTGCCTTTCTACTTAAAGCATCAGCCACAACATTAGCTTTTCCCGGATGATACAAGATAGTGATATCATAGTCCTTTAGTAGTTCCATCCACCTCCTCTGTCTCAAATTCAAATCTTTCTAAGTAAAGACACACTGTAAACTGCGATGATCTGAATAGACTTCACACTTAACCCCATATAGATAATGTCTCCATTGCTTCAATGTAAATACTACGGCAGCCAACTCCAAATCATGGGTCGGATAATTACGTTCATGCACCTTTAATTGCCTCGAGGCATAAGCAATTACATTCTTCTCTTGCATTAGCACTGCACCCAAACCGGAATAGGATGCATCACAATAAATAATGAAATTCTTACCTTCAACTGGCAGGGTAAGAATTGGTGCAGTAGTCAACAAGGTCTTGAGTTTCTGAAAGCTTTCATCACACTCGTCGGACCATACAAATTGAACACTCTGCTTAGTCAAATTTTTCAATTAGGATGCAACAGAAGAAAATCCCTTCACAAATCGACGGTAGTAGCTAGCTAAACCAACGAAGCTCCTTACCTCTGTAACATTGGTAGGTCTTACCCAACTCTTCACTGCCTCAATCTTAGAAGGATCCACCATCACTCCATCCTTAGAAACCACATACCCCAAGAAGCACACTGAATCTAGCCAAAACTCACACTTGGAGAATTTGACATAAAGCTTTTTCTCCCTCAACATTTCCAATACAATTCTCAAGTGTTCCTCATGTTCTTTCTTGCTCTTTGAGTATACCAGTATATCATAAATGAATACGATGACAAAGAGATCCAGATATGGTTTAAAAATCCCGTTCATCAAACTCATGAAAGCAGCAGGGGCATTCGTAAGCCCAAAAGAAATTACTAAGAACTCAAAATGTCCATACCTGGTCCGAAAAACAGTCTTTGGCACATCCGTTGCCCGTATTTTCAATTGATGATAACCATATCTCAAATCAATTTCTGAGAAGGTACAAGCACCTTGTAACTGATCGAACAAATCATCGATGCGAGGAAGAGGATACTTGTCTTAATAGTTACCTTATTCAGTTGTCTGTAGTCTATGCACATCCGAAAACTTCCATCCTTCTTCTTCACAAACAAAACAGGAGCACCCCAAGGGGATGCACTTGGTCTAATAAAGCCTTTGCTTAACAACTCTTGATGTTGGGCCTTTAACTCTCTTAACTCAGTGGGAGCCATTATAGAAGGGGGTATGGAAATGGGGCTAGTCCCGGCTCCAGATCATTGCAAAAGTCAATATCCCTATCCGGTGGCATACCAGGAAGGTCTGCAGGAGACATATCTAGAAACTCACAGACAATCGAAACCGACTCAATTGAAGGTACTTGGGTAGTATCATCCCTGAGGTATGCCAGGAAAGCTAAACACCCTTTACTAACCATTCTGTTACCACGAAGAAAGGAGATGATACATACTGGAGTGGAAGTGTAGTCACCCTCCCACTCTAATGGATCTATCCCAGGCTTAGCCAATGTTACAGTTTTAGCATTACAATCTAAGATTGCAAAATTTGGAGAAAGCCAAGTCATACCGAGAATTACATCGAAATCAACCATTTCTAAGATAACCAAGTCTACATGAGTATTGCTCCCCACAATAATTACAAGACAAGACCTATACACCTTTTGAACTATCACAGACTCACCCACCGGAGTAGAGACATGTATAGGCATGTCAAGCAATTCATAATGTAAATCAAAACTAGTAGCAAATGAGGAAGATACATATGAAAATGTTGATCCAGTATAAAATAATATAGAAGCCATGCAATCACAAACCAAAAGATTACCTGTGATAACAACATCAGATGTCTCCGCTTCAAACCTCCCAGGGAAAGCATAACAGTGGGTCCTATCACCTTTCTGCCCGTTGCCCCTACCATGTTGTGCTGCAGTAGTTCCAGTTTGCCCGCCACCCCGGTTTATTTGGTGACCTCCATTACCTTGGCCACCCCGTCCTCCAGCATAGAGGCCTCTTTCATGACCACCTCTACCTGTGACATTAGGGGGTCTGTAATTCTATTTTGGACATACCTCCTAATATGTCAAGTCTCCCCACATCCATAACACTCTCTGGGTTAAAACATAGGTCTTTGTGAGAACGACGGAGTCTTGGGATAACCCCCAAACTCAGAGAAGTGTTGACCGGTCTGCGGTTGACCCCCAGCTACAGCCTGCAGTGAAGACTGAATAGGTCGGGCTGGGTAACCTCCTGAACACTGCCTTGTGGAGTAAGACCCACCAAACTCACCTCCCTTACGAAACTTCTTAGGTTTCGATGCCATGGTGAAGTCGTCTTGCTTCACTCCCTCCACTTCTATCACATAATCTACCACCTCCTAAAAGGATTTTCCTGCAGTATATACCTGTAAGGCTGGAATCTGCAAATCTGACATCAATCCCTTCACAAAACGGTGAATCCGCTCTTGTGGACTAAAGCAAAGCTTGGTGGCATACCTGGATAATGCACGAAACTTAGCCTCATAAGCAGTAACCGACATCCTGCCTTGCTGTAGGCTCAGGAACTCATCCCTCCTCCTATCCCTCAAAGTTCGGGGTATATACTTCTCCATAAAAAATCTAGAGAATGATGCCCAAGTCATGGGTGGGGCCTGTACTAGTTTACACTCAACATACGATCACCACCACATTTTGGCATTTCCCTGAAACTGATAGGTTACAAACTCAACACTGAATCGTTCCACTATGCCCATCTTTTGTAGCAGCTCATGACAATAAACTAGAAAATCATAGGCATCCTCAGATTCAGCACCCTTGAAAACTTGAGGTTTCAACTTCAAGAACTTAGTGAAAAATTCATGCTGATCACTTGTCATTATAGGCCTTGTAGTAAACCGAGGAAACGTGCCTATTTTTAATGAGGCATCCATGCAGGGAGCCACAGCAACTGCATGTTGTACTCCCGGAGACTGAGGTGCTGGTACAGAAAACACTGGAGGTGCTTGGCCTTGATCGGATAACCCGCTAAGATAAGCAAGAACCTGATTAATCATCTTTGGGGTAGGTTGGGGTTGTAATTTCTCATTCTGCACTTTCTCATTCTCCCCTTCCTCACCCTCTCTTACTACTTCCTCAGTCGATGGAGGAGTCACCGCCCTAGTACTAGCTGGGCCAGGTGCTTGTCCTCTTCCTCTAGAGGACGTCCTCCCACGACCTCTACTAGGGCCTCTTGCCACTGCTCCTCTTCGAGCTACAGCCCCAGTGGCTGGCTCAGACGCACCCTGTCTTGCCGTTGTTGGTGTTGGTGCAGTTGTTGCTCTAGTTCTAACCATCTGCGAAATAGAGTGAAGATGGTCAGATACCAATTTGTATCACCTAGATACCAATTAGATCCAAGTAATAGCACGAAAGAAAGAGAGAATGGAATTTTCCTAAAGTCTCATAGCCTCTCAAAGAAAAGTAAAGGCGTCCTCCTACCGTTCCTAAAGACTCTACTAGACTCGTTCTTGTGTGATGAGACCGACGAACCTAATTCTCTGATACCAAGTTTGTCACGACCCAAAACGAGCCGCGAGTGGTACCCACACTTACCCTCCTATGTGAGCGAACCAACCAATCTAAACCCCAACATTTCAACCATAATAAACAGAAAATAATGCGGAAGACTTAAAACTCATTACTATTACCAATAAAGAACTTCTAAAATTTGATACTTATTATTCCCAAAAACTGGAAGTCATCACCACAAGAACATTCTATCCTCAATTACTACATCTAAGAGTATCTAGGAAGCTAAAATAAGTAAACAAATGGTCCATGTCCGAACTTCAAGGACATCAAGACACGAATGAGAGAGAATCCAGTCCAAGCTAGGAACAATAGCTCACCCTGAAATCTGACGTGATGAAAACTGGCTAGAGTTGAGGGCGAGTTGAAGTTGATGGCACGTTTGCTGCACTCCACAAATAAAAAAGAAGAAAATTACAAGTAGGGGTCAGTACAAGACACAAGTACCTAGTAGGTATTATCGGCCAACTCAAAATAGAAAGAAATATATATCGAATAATAACATAAAACCAACCAGATACGTAACAGGTGACAACAACAAGTACCATAACCATTGGCCACAACACCAAGCACATCTATGAGGACTCAAGCCTCCACACCATACTCATTTTGGAAACAGGTTCTTTAAATCTGAGTATATTAGCATGATTCAAGATTCATTCTCTTTACTATCCTGGTGTCGGAACGTGACACTCAGATCCCCTCAATATTCATTCATCTTACTCTCCTGGTGTCGGAAAGTGACACTCCAATCCTCTACTGTCCTGGTGTCGGAACGTGACACTCTGATCCCCTACTATCCTGGTGTCGGAACATGACAAACCGATCCCCTAATACTACATGTCGGTTCGTGACACCCGATCCTCTCATCTAATTAATTTCCAGTTCATCAACCTTCCTTTATGCCTAGACATCATCATTAATTGAGAGGTTTTAAGTTTTAAGATTCAACAGCTTCATTATGCTAATTTTATCACAATTATACAATCACATCATGCAACCACACAATTAAGCATATAAACGACTTTACGATACTACCCAATACATATCAATTGCTATTTAGAGTTTACTATGAGATAACATAAACCATAACCTACCTCCACAGAAGAATCGTGAATCAGGCAATATACTACCCCACTGCTTTTTGCTTTCTCTTCGTTCTTCTTCCTCCCTCGCTCGTTCTCTCTTCTTTTCTTTTTAATTTTCTCCTCTTCCAAATTCCCTTTGTTTTACCCTAATTACCATATAATTAAGTATAAAAGATAATAAAAGTAACCCATTATTTATTTCAAGGTTATCTCCTTTAACCCCCAAGTAATTGAATTATTAACATTAAACCACTAAATTTATAATCACAAGCAGGAATAGTCCAAAAGACCCCTTAAAAACTTTTAATGTAAACTGACATTACAGGGTTCACGACTTTGTGACGGTCCATACTGTAGGCCCGTCACAAAGTTCAGAGAGTTAATACTGTGGAAAGATTTGTGACGGTCCGTCGTGCAAATGACGGTCCGTCCTGCCATTCCATCGTGAAGTTCAGAGAGTCGATCTCAGTACCCAAATTTCCAGGGTCTAAGTGTTTTGGAACGAGACCCCCTCGACGGCCCGTCGTACCCATGACGGTCCGTCGTGGGATCCGTTGACCCAGACAGCTATTACCAGAAATAAACTCTACTGCTCAAACGACTAAACAGGTCGTTACAAGTAAACTCTACAACATTGTAGTTGTTTAAATTCCCCCTCAACATCAACTGCCAGACCAAGCAGTTTGGAGGCTCAACACTCGTGGAAGATTCAGCTTATCATCGTCTTGGGAGGAGATCAGGGAAAAAAGAGATAAAATCATTTTGACTCTCTTTTATGGCATAAGAACATTCCTTTTATAACCTATTTTCTTTATGGAGAACCCTTAGGGGTAAAGTCCCTACTAATGAAAAGCTTACTAAATTTGGCATTTAGCCATCAGAATATGTCTGTTGTTTTGGCAGATCAAGTACACACTACATAGAACATATTTTCAACACAGAAATATTTGCAGCCAAAGTATGCAACAGCTTTGTAGGCAGTGCATGCAAGAAGCCACACCATTCTTCTTTGCAGGTTTTGATCAAATAATAGTTGATAGCAAGGCAATAAAAATGCAGCCCAGAAAATGCTCATGCAATCCACCCCAATATTCATTTGTTGGAAATTTTGAAAGAACATGAGTGCAGTCAAATACGGAGGCAAAACAATCAAAATCAACAAGGTCAAATATGCTATCTACAAGGACAACTACAAGATTCTTACCACTGCATTTCCTCAAATTCATTTTCCAGCCAAGTAGACAGATTTAATTCAAAAGAGTGAAAGGTGTGTGCATGACATCAAGGTGAACATGGTGACAAGGCTTAAACCTAGATATCTGTGGCTCAAAGTTAACATTGATGGAAGTGCACTCACTAACCCGGGCAATTTGGGCGCTTGTGGTATTTTCAGAGACAAAATGGCAAATTGGTGATGGCTTTGACAAAACCCCTTGGAGAAGGAACAAAAAACAAAGCTTACATAGAGGAAGCCATCTTTTGTTTAACTTGGGCGATTGATCTTGGATATTGGAACATAATATTAGAGCTTGACTCTCAACTAGTGGTGCATTTTATTTAAAAGAAGGCAGTTCCTCAATGGAGCATCATCACACAGTTGGGAAGGTCGCAAAATATCATCTCTCACACCCAAAATTTTAAATGCTTACATGTATTTAAAGAAGGCAATTGTGTGGCTGAATAGCTTTCAAAACACAGCCACAAGACATCCACTCCACAAGTGTGCTTCAACAGCCAACAAATGCCTAAGAAGCAAAGTCATACTATCATCTTGATCTACTGAAGATGCCTAGCTTTATGAGGAAGAAGATCAAATGGATTAAGGAACTTCCTTGATCACCTTTGTACTTTTTAAACTTAGCTATAATTAATATTATAGTTACTTTGAATAGGATAGCTCAGTTTATCGACTTTCTGGTAAAGGGAGAGTCTTCCTTGTTAATGTTTCGTAGATAATAAAAAAAATATTGTACACTAAACCATAGATATTACAACTCGAATCTTTAGCCCTAACCCTAAAACCTACAAAATAACCTAGACCCAAACACTTACTCTAACCCTACAATAAAACCTAAATGGTAAACCCAAATACAAAAACCCAAACACTAAACCCTAAACCATTGATATTAAACCTCAAATTCTAAATCCTAAACCCAAAAACCTAAATAACACAAAAACCCTAACCCTAACCCTAACCCTAAAATTAACACTAACCCTAACGCTAAACCATAAAACTAGAAACCTTAGGTTCAAAATACCAAATCCCAAACATTGAATAATAAACCATTGAATTTAAACCTCAAATGCTAAACCCTGAACCATAAACGTAAAAATACCCTACAACATAACCCTATTCCTAACTCTAACCCTAAGCCTAAACCCTAAACACTAAACCTTATGTCCAAAATATGAAAACTCAAACATCATACCATAAACAATAGATTTTAAATCTCAAATGCTAAACTACAAATCGTAAACCTTCTAGGAGAGAAGGAAGTGGAAGGTACATGTATGTGGAGATTTTACCAAAAAATGAAAAGTCTGTCAAACACTGTTAGTGGTCGGTCCAAGAAATAATTTGGTTATATTATTCAAAAAGTTAGGATATATGAGGAACAAGTACACAATGCTGAAGAAAACTACATCACTAAACAAAGTGAATCAAATAGATGTATCCTCCATGAAAGTAATGCAAAGTACATCTAGTTCCTCAAGTTGGAAGACCATATTATTAAACAAAAAACAAAGCTTCAATGGTTTAAGAAGGGTGATACCAACTCCAAATACTATAATTCTGTGATAAGGGGAAGAAGAAGGAAGTTATTTATTCGTAAAGTTGTCAATGAAAATGGAGACTCGATACAAGCTGATGAAAACATTGCTAAGGTAGATTGTGAACTCTTCAAAAAAATCTTTACTGCTGAAGAAAAGCTTATCAATGAGCATACCTTGGAATGCATTCAAACAATGATTAATCAAGACCAAAATGCCCAGCTTACCATTGTTCCTAGTATGGATGAATTTAAAGAGACGGGTTTCTTTATGAATCCTAATTCTACAACTGGTCCTTATGGTATGAAGGGCACTGCTTACAATTATGTTGGCATATTATCAAGAACTATCTAATGGGGGTTGTATATTCCTTTTTCAGTGAAGAGATGATTCCTAAATACTTCTACCATTCTTGTATTTTTCTGCTCCCTAAATTAAATAATCCAAACAAGATGATTGAGTATAGGCCTATAAGACTAAGTTACTTCACTAGGAAGATCATTTCTAAGTGAATGAGCAAAAGTCTTATTCCTATCCTCCCTACCTTATTCTTTACTACAAATTTGGGTTTGTTGGTAGAAGTATTTATGAGAACATCATCCGTTCTCAGGAAATCATTCACCAAATCAAAAAACCCAATATTGGTAGCAATGTCATCATTAAACTAGACATGGCAAAAGCTTATGACAGGGTCTCTTGGTCATATATTTTCCTGGTTCTGAGGAAAATGGGATTTGCTGAGGTATTTATTTATATTGTGTGGAGAATCATGGAAAACAATTAGTACTCAATCATTATGAATGGTAAGAGATATGTTTTCTTTCACTCATCTATAGGTTTCAAGCAAGGCTATTCGCTTTCTCCGACCCTATTTATTTTAGGTGTTGAGGTACTATCAAGATCTGTCAACGGGCTTCATAATTATCCAGACTATCACGTTTTTTCATGGATATGAGAGGGCCACAAGTAAACAATCTGAGTTTTGCTGATGACATATTTCTCTTCACTTCCAGAAGATGCAAAATTTTGAAACTATTAATTAATACCTTAATGGAGTATGAAAACACTTCAGGGAAACTCATCAATGGAGACAAAAGTCAATTTATGCTACACTCTAATTTTTTTAGTAGCACAAGAGATAGAATAAAAACACTTACAGGTTTTAAACAAAAGCAAGGTCGTATCACTTACCTACACTGCCTTTTATTTGTCGGGTGGCCTAGGATGTATATTTTTTTAACCTATGGTGGAATGGAAATTATTACAAAACATGGTTGCAGGCTCTATCTATTCATCTACTATCAACAAAACAAACCTTATGGGGAAATTTTTTTTGCGAAAAATACTGCCAAAGGTCCAACCCTGTCAGCAAAAAATGGGATATTAGAGATTCTCTAACTTGGAAATACATGCTGATGAATAGACAAAAGGTTCAGCAACACATCCAATGGAAACTTTAAGCTTGAAATTGTTCATTTTAGTGGGATATTTGGCTTGGTTATGGACCATTAGCTCAATTCACCACCAACAACAATAGATTTTACTACTCAAAAGTTGTAGATTTTTGGGAGGATGGAAGGTGGAGCTAGAGCAAACTGTTGGAGCAGGCACCTACTAGTCAACTCTCTAACATTCGAGCTATAGATATCACTCCTACCCAGCAGTTGCCGGAAAAAGCTGTTTGGACTCTCAACATTCATGGAGACTTTAGTTGCTCATCAGTGTGAGAGGATATCAGGGGAAATAGAGCTTAAAAGAACATCCAAACCCTTTTATGGAATAAGAACATCCTTTTTAAATCTTCTTTTTTAGTATGGAGAATCCTTAGGGGTAAACTTCCTACTAATGATAAGCTTACTAACTTTGGCATATAGCCATCAAATTGTGTTTGTTGTCTTGACATGTCAGGAATGGAATGCATAGAATATATTTTCAACACACGAAAGTTTGCTACCAAAGTTTGCAGCAGCTTTGCAGGAAATGCAGGCATGCTCCAAGACAACTCCTCTATGCAGGTCCTGATTGAGCAATGGTGGACTTCCAGGACAAAAAATGCAGCGCACAAAACACTCATGCAAGACACCCCATTATTCATTTGTTGGAACTTACTGAAGAACAGGTGTGCATCAAAATACAGAGGCACAACTACCAACATCAATAGGGTCAAATATGCCATATACAAGGACAACTGAGATGCTTATCAGTGCCTTCCCCCAAATTAAGTGGCCAGCAAAGTGGATAGGATTAATTTAAACGACTGAAAGATGTGTGCATGACATCAAGGTGAACATAGTGACATGGCTTAAGCCTACAGATCAGTTGCTCAAAGTTAACACTGATGGCAGTGCACTTACTAATCCGGGCAAGCTAGGGGCTGGTGGTATTTTGAGAGACAAACATGGAAAATTGGTGATGGCTTTCACAACACCACTTGGTGAAGGAACAAATAACAATGCTGAAAATTGAGGCAGCTATCTTCGATTTAAATTGGGCACTTGAGCTTGGATATTGGAAAATCATATTGGAGCTTGATTCTCAAATAGTTGTGCCTTTTATTTTAAATAAGGCTATCCCTCAATGAAGCATCATCACACAGCTGGGAAGATTGCAACATCTCATTTCTCAAACATAAGACTTCAAATTCATACATGCATTTAGAGAAGCCAATTGTGTGGCGGATGCACTTCCAAAATACAGCAACAAGACTACCAGGCCCCAAATATAATTCAACAACAAACAAATGACGAAGGAAGCAAAGTCGTACTATCATGTTGATCTTTTTCTGGTGCCTAACTTTAGAAGGAAGAAGACTAAAAGGATTAAGGAACCTCCTTGAACTTCTTTATATCTTTTCCACTTAGCTATAAATAAAATTATAGCTACTTTAAATAGGTTAGTTTATTTTATAGTCTTTCTGTTTAAGGGAGAGTCTCCCTATATTATGTTTTCTAGATACTATGTATTGAGAGTAGTCCTCTCCTTATGTGCTTAGTATTTTGGTTAAATCTTTTTTGTAAGGGAGGAGTTGAATTCCTTTAGGGTGTTGACTCTAACCATCTTAAGTTGGAGGTGAGGTTTATGCCCCCTCTTTGTACTTTGTTTTATGATATTAATGATAAGAGCCTGGGGATGTGATTATGCCCCTACCCCTCCAAGGGTATTTCAAATAAAAAAATATCAAAACCCTAACCCTACACCCTAACTTAACTCTAACGCATTACCCCAAAATATTAAGCCAAAAAAACCTAAACCCAAACATTAAGAATTAAACCATAGATTTAAATAAAATATCCTAAACCCCAAAACCAAAAACCAAAAAAAAAGCTGAACCCTAACCCTAAACCTATCCATAACATGAATCCTAATCCTTACTTATCCTTAACTATAACGCTATACCCTATATCAAAAGCACACAATAGCAAAACCCTAACATTTAACACTAAACAATAGATATTACAACTCAAAATACTTAACCCCAAACCCATAAACATAACAAAAAAAAAAAAACCTAACCCTAAACCTAACCGTACCATAAATATTAAACCCCTTACCCAAAACACAAAATTACAAACATTAAACACTAAACCATTGATATTAAACCTCAAATACTAAACCCTAAAAAATTCCGAAGAAAACACAGATCCCTAACCCAAACACTAAGCATAATATTTACCCTTAGCCTAACCCTAAACCCTAAAAGAAAACCTAATCCAAAAATACAAAATCCAATAATTAAATATTATTCCTTGGCGAAACAATGAGTATGTCCATACTATTCAACAAATTGCAATTAAATTTGAATTTTTCAAATGAAGCCACATATATCGATATGCCAATGTAACAACAAAATTATGAATAAAAAATGTCAAAGATAGGACAATATACAAAAATTCAATACTCAACATCAATTTGTGGGATTAATGAAAAGAAGCTACATCTTGGAGAAGCTTGGTATTAAAAATTTTAGAAAAAAGAAACTTGAAATGAATAAAAAGTCTCCTTGAATAAATTACAGATACTTTATAGTATTACACAGATCCCTAACCCAAACACTAAGCATAATATTTACCCTTAGCCTAACCCTAAACCCTAAAAGAAAACCTAATCCAAAAATACAAAATCCAATAATTAAATATTATTCCTTGGCGAAACAATGAGTATGTCCATACTATTCAACAAATTGCAATTAAATTTGAATTTTTCAAATGAAGCCACATATATCGATATGCCAATGTAACAACAAAATTATGGGAAAAAAATGTCAAAGATAGGACAATATACAAAAATTCAATACTCAACATCAATTTGTGGGATTAATGAAAAGAAGCTACATCTTGGAGAAGCTTGGTATTAAAAATTTTAGAAAAAAGAAACTTGAAATGAATAAAAAGTCTCCTTGAATAAATTACAGATACTTTATAGTATTAGTTCAAATTCAAATGTATTTTCTAACATTTTCTTCATTCTATATGTAAATATAGTTTAGAATATAGTTAAGTTCTACAAATTCAATTGTAACGGGAAAGTCTCCCTAGTTTAGTTATTGTATTCATGATTTGTTTTTTTAGAATATACATATTGTAAGGGTAAATGAACTAACGTTAGTTGGTTGGTTCATTTTCGAATCATACGTATGAAGGTAAGGTCAAGCCCCCCTTCGCGTACATATTTATTTTGTGAATAATAAGGCCAGGGCATGTTGCTCATCCCCTGATCCACCACAAGGGTCGTTCCAATACAAAATTAAATACTAAATCATAGATTTTAAACTTCATATGCTAAACCCCAAATAATAAAACCTAAAAAAACACTAAACCCTAACCATCACACAAACCTTAACTATAACCATATCCTTCACCCTAACCCTAAATCCTAAAACCTGAATCAAAAGCACAAAATACCAAAACCCTAACATTTAATGGAAAACCATAGATAATATAACTCAAGTCCTTAACCCCAAACCTTATAACATAAAAACCTAAACTGTAACCCTAACGCTAACCCTAGCATAAATCCTAAACCCCAAGACCGAAATACCAAAACCTAAAAATTATCCACTAAAGTATTGATAATAAACCTCAAATACTAAACTGTAAACACTAAAAAATAAAAAAGAACCGTAAACCTAAACCTAAACCTAACCCTAACCCTAACTCTGAAACATAAACTCGAAATCCTAAGAACAAAATATCAAAACCTAAACATTAAATACTAAACCATAGATTTATACTTCAAATGCTAAACCCTAAACCATAAAACATAAAAAAATACACCCTAACCTAATCCTAAACCTAATCCTAACCCTAACCCTAACCCTAGCCCTAACCCTAAACTCAAAGACAAAAATACAAAAACCATAACGGTATACACTAAACTATAGATATTAAAACTCAAATCTTTAACCTAAAACCTAAGAACATCGTAAATCCTAAAACTAACCCTTACATTAACCCTTACCCAAAACCTACCATAAACCCCCATAAAAAATGCAAAATACCAAAACATAAACGATAAACACTAAACCATTGATATAAAACCACAAATTCTACACCATAAACCTAAAAAACTAAACGAACTAAAAACCCTAACCCTAAAAAAACCCTAACCCTAAATCTAACCTTAACCCCAACTCTAACCCTATACCCTAAACTCTAAGTCCACAAAAAAACACTAAGTCCAAAATATGAAAACCCAAACATTAAAATTAAATCATTTATTTTTAACGTCAACTCAAAAACCACAATGCCTAAAAACATAAATAATAACCTAAACCCTAACCTTAACCCTAATGAATTAACTTGAATGATTAAGTCCGAATACCTTAACCTAAACAGTAAACAGTAAACGGTAAACCGTAAATTTTTAACCAAAAATGATAAACCCCAAAACCTAAAAAAACCATAAACCCTAACCCTAACCTTATCCTTAACTTTAAATACTAAATCGTAAACCCTTAATTACAAGAAAATACAAAAACCCTAACATTTAACACTACAGAATAAATATTACAACTAACATCCTTAACCGCAAACCCTAAAACCTAAAAATAATTATGTACCCTAACCCTAACCCTAACCTTATAATAAATGCTTAATACCAAGCCCAAAATACTAAAACCCAAACATTAAACACTAAACCATTAATATTTAACCTCAAATCCTAGTCCCTAAATCCAAACACCTAAAAAAACCTAACCCTAACTCTAAGTCTAACACTAAATAATAAACCAGAAACCCTGAGCCCATATTATCAAAAAACAAATATGAAATACTAAACCATATATTTTGAACCTCAAATCCAAAATCCTGAACCATAAACCTTAAAAAACCTACACCCTTACCCTAATCATAACCCTAATCTTAACCCTAAGCCTATCATTAACCATAACCCAACCCTATACCCTATTCAAACCCAAATACAAAAACACTTATGTTATACACTAAACTTTAGATATTACAACTTAAATCCCTAACCCCGAACCCTAAAAGCTAAAAACAATCTAAACCCTAAGCCTATGCCTAACATTAACCCTTACCCTAACCAACCATAAACCCTAGAGCCCATGCCCAAGATACAAAAACCCAAATTATTAAGACTAAACCACTGATATTAAACCTGAAATTCAACACCCTAAACTCAAAATTCTAAAAGAACACAAAACCCTAACTCTAACCTTAACCCTAACCCAAACTCTAAACCATAATTAGAAAATCCTCAGCCCAAAATTCTATAACCAAACAATGAAATACTAAATAACAGATTTTAAAACCCAAACACAAAACCTTAAACCACACATTTTAATCCTCAAAGCATAAACCACAAACCCTAAAACCTAAAAACAAAGCACTAACCCTAACCCTAACCTTACAACTAACCCTAACCCTATACCATTAACATGAAACACCAAGACCAAATACAAAATCCCAAACATTACAGCCTAAACCATAGATATTAAACAAAAAATCCTAAAACCTAATATAACCCTAAACTGTAACCCTAACCTTATCATTAACACATACCCTAACACTAACCCTATCCTTAACCCTTACCCTAAATCATAAAGCCTGAAACCTATCTTTAATCATCTCCCTAAACCCTAGACCCTAACCCAAAGCCTAAAATACCAAATCCCTAACATTGAACACTAAACCATATATATTTCAGCTGAAATCATTTATCCCAAACCCTAAAACCTAAAAAACAAGCTAAACTCTAACCCTTACCCTAACAATACCATAAAACATAAGCCCCATGCCCAACACACATTGATCCAAACATTAAACACTAAACTAGTTATATTAAACCTCAAATCCTAAGCCCTAAACCAAAAAACCTATGAAGACCTAAAATCCAAACCGATCCCTTACCCTAAAATTAACCCTAACCCTAACCCTGAACCCTAAACAAGACACCCTAATCCCAAAATAAAAAAATCCAATAATTAAGTACTATTCCTTGGAGAAAAAGAGAGAATGTCCATGCTATTTAGCAAATTTCAAGGAAATTGGAAATTTTCAAATGTAGCCACATATATCGATCAGCCAATGTAACAACAGACATATTATCAAAATGTAGTCAAAGACAATAATTCTACACTCAACATCAACTGGTGGGATTAATCAAAGGAATCTACATCTTGGAGAATCTTGGGATGCAAAATCTTAGATGAAAGAAGCTTAAAAGGATTAAAGTGTAACGACCTGTTTAGTCGTTTTAGAGTTGCAGAACAAATTCGAGAAAAACTGGCTGAAACCACGGAGCCAACGACGGACCGTCGCAGGCTCGACGGACCGTCGTGGGTGTTCCGTCCCATGACACTTAGAATTTTTAATTTGGGTACTGAAAATCGACTCTCTGAACTTCGTAACGAAATGGCAGAACGGACCGTCACATCCACGACGAACCGTCGTGAGTACCCGTTGCAAAACACTTCAACTTTTGAGAATTTGGTACAAGAAACGGGTCTCTGACCGTCATGACGGAGGGCGGGGCGGACCGTCCACGGGGTGGACGGGCCGTCATCACCGTAAACCTGGGCGCGGCGACCATCGCGACGGACCGTCGCACCCACGGCGACCCGTCACGGGTTCACTTGATCCCAGGCGGTTTAGGATTTCTTTCCTCGTTTTAAGGGACGTTTTGGACTATTCTTTCCTTAATTATAAAGTTTGAGGGTTATTATTAATAAATCTAATTACTTGGGGTTAAATTAGGTAACCTTAAGTTAATTAGTGGGTCATTATTACCATCTTTCATTCCTAATTATATAGAATTAGGGTAAAAGAAAGAGGGTTTGAATAAGAAAAGAAAAGAATGTAAAGAGAGATGATTGAATCGATTGGGAGAGAGAGAGAGTCGAACGAGGAAGAAGAATATCAAAGCTTGGGAAATTGCTTGTTGATTCCAATTCTTGATTGGAGGTAGGTTATGGTTTATGTTACGATATTCGTAGTGAACTCTTAATAATGAATATTATGTGTTGATATTATTGTAAACCCTACTATGTGCTTAAGTTGTATGCTTGCATGAATATGAATGTGAAATTGTGATGAATTAACAAAGCATGATGAAGCTATTGAATCCCAAATCTTGAAAGAACCCTAATTAAGCTTGATATATTATATAATGAGAATGATGATGCCTTAGTATGAAAGAAGGCTTGATATATTATATAATGAGAATGATGATGCCTTAGTGTAAAAGAAGGCTTGATGAATTAGGGGATCGGGTGCCACGTTCCTACCAGGATAGAATGAATATGAGGATCGAGTGTCACGTTCCGACACCAGGATAGAATATGGATCGGGTGCCACGTTCCTACCAGGATAGAATGAATATGAGGATCGGGTGCCACGTTCGGTACCAGGATAGAATGAATATGAGGATCGGGTGCCACGTTCGGTACCAGGATAGAATGAATATGAGGATCGGAGTGTCACGTTCCGACACCAGGATAGAATATGGATCGGGTGCCACGTTAGGTACCGAGGATAGTATATGAGGATCGGAGTGCCACGTTCCGCACCAGGATAGAAATAGAGGAGCGGAGTGTCACGTGCATCGACACAAGAGGAAGAAAGATAATGAATCTTGAAAGATAATGAATATACTCAATCTAATGAACTTAATTCCCAAATGAGTATGGTATTGAGGCTTGAGTCCTCATGTGTGAACTTCGGTTGTAGTTATTGATGAATTTATGTTGTTATTGCTACATGTTGAGTATTGTAGTTGATTTACATTATTATTGATATATACCGTTCCCTATTTTGAGTTGGCGATGATATCTACTCGATTACTTGTGGTTGTACTGACCCCTACTTTTATGTTTTTCTTCTTTGTTATTTGTGTAATGCGGAAACGTTCCGTCAACTTCAACTCAACAAGAGATCTAGCAGTCTTCACTTCATCGGAAATTCGGGGTGAGCTAATGCGTCTAGCTTGACTGGTCTTCTTCTTCAAGTCTTGATGCCTTGAACTTCCGGCATGGACTAGCTAGTATTTGTTTTAGCTTCTTAGACATTCCTAGTTTAGTAATTTGAGATAGATGTTCTTGTGATGATGACTTCAGATTTTGGGGATATTAATAATAGTTATTGATTTTATTAATGAGTTTAAGTCTTCCGCATTACTTTATGATTATATTACATTGAAATGTTAAGGTTTAGATTGGTTGGTTCGCTCACATAGGAGGGTAAATGTGGGTGCGGTCGCGGCCGGATTTGGGTCGTGACAAACTTGGTATCGAGCATTAGGTTCGTTGGTCTCATCACACAAGAACAGTCTAGTAGAGTCTTAAGGAACGGTAGGGGGACGCCTTTACTTTTCCTTGAGAGGCTATAAGACTTTAGGAAAATTTCACTCTTTCATTCTTTCTTTCGTGCTACTACTTGAGTCCAATTGGTATCTAGGCGATACGACTGGTATCGACCATCTTCACTCTATTTCGCAGATGGTTAGAACTAGAGCCACGACCGCGCCAACAACAACACCGCAAGACAAGAACGTCTGAGCCAGCCACCGGGTCAGTGGCTCGAGGAGAACAACGGCAAGAGGCCGTGGTAGAGGTCGTGGGAGGACGTCCTCTAGAGGAAGAGGACGAGCACCTAGCCCATCTGATACTAGGGCGGTGACTCCTCCACCGACTGAAGAGGTGATAAGAGAAGGGGAGGATGGGGTGAATGAGCAAGCACAGAATGAGGAAATGGCACCTCAACCTACCCCGGATATGATCAATCGTGTTCTCGCTTATCTTAGCGGGTTATCCGATCACGGTCGAGCACCTCCAGGGGTTTTCGCACCAACACCTCCGGTTTGAGGTACGACATGCGGCTACTATGGCTCCCCGCATGGATGCACCATTGGGAATGGGCACATTTCCACGTCTGACTACTGGGCCTATTATGACAAACGATCAACATGAACTTTTCAGTAAGTTCTTGAAATTGAAACCTCCAGTCTTTAAGGGTGCAGAATCAGAGGATTCCTACGATTTCCTGGTTGATTGTCATGAGCTACTACACAAGATGGGTATAGTAGAGAGGTTTGGTGTCGAGTTCGTGAGCTATCAGTTTCAAGGGAACGCCAAAATGTGGTGGCGTTCACATGTTGAGTGTCAACCAACGGAGGCACCACCTATGACTTGGGAATCATTCTCGAGTTTGTTCATGGAAAAGTATATCCCCCGGACCTTGAGGGATAGGAAGAGGGATGAGTTCTTGAGTCTGGAGCAAGGTAGAATGACGGTTAATGCATACGAGGCTAAATTTCGCGCACTATCCAGATCGCCACTCAACTCTGTTTGATCCACAAGAACGGATCCGCCGTTTTGTGAAGGGGTTGAGATCGAGTTGCGTTTCGGCCTTACAGTAGCGGCAACGGCAAAATCCTTCCAAGAGGTGGTAGACTTTGTGATAGAGGTGGAAGGAGTGAAGCGGATGACTTCACCACAACTTCGACATCAAAAAGGTTTCAAAGGAGGTGAGTTTAATAGTTCGTATACTAGAGGACGTAACTCCTGAGGTCACTCCAATCGACCAATACAGTCTTCACTACAGATCGTAGTTGGGGTCCACCTCGACGGTCAACACTTCTCCGAGAGGCCTATGCATGAACCTCGAGAGTGTTATGGATGTGGGAGGTTGGACACATTAAGAGGTATTGTCCAAACCAGAGTTACAGAACCCCAATAGCTAGAGGTAGAGGTGGTAATGGTAGAGGTCGTTATTCTGGAGGGCGTGGTGGCCGAGGTAATGGTGGTCACCAAAACGGCAGAGGTGAAGGGCAAGACGGAGCCACTACTACGCAACATGGGAGGGGCAATGGATGCACAAACGATAGGGCCCATTGTTACGCTTTCCTGGGAGATCTCAAGCGAGGCGTCGATCTTTGTTATCACGGGTAATCTTTTGGTTTGTGATTGCATGGCATCTATATTATTTGACCCTGGCTCCACGTTTTCATATGTATCTTCATCATTTGCTAATGGTCTAAATCTACATTGTGAATTACTTGATATGCCTATTCGTGTTTCTACTCCGGTGGGTGAGTCTGTGGTAGTTGAAAAAGTGTATAGGTCTTGTTTGGTGAATTTTGTGGGGAGCAACACTTACGTAGATTTGGTTATCTTAGAAATGGGTGATTTTGATGTAATTCTGGGTATGACTTGGCTTTCTCCGAATTTTGCAATTACGATTGTAATGCTAAAGCGGTGGCGTTAGCCAAGCCTGAGGCGAATGCGTTAGTGTGGGAGGGCGACTACACTTCTAATCCGGTGCGTATCATATCCTTTCTTCGTGCTAAGAAAATGGTTAGTAAAGGGTGTTTAGCTTTCTTGGCACATCTTAAGGATGACACTATCCAAGTACCCTCAATTGAGTCGGTTTCGGTAGTCCGTGAGTTTTTGGATGTGTTCCCTGCAGATCTTCCTGGTATGCCACCAGATAGGGATATTGACTTCTGCATTGATCTTGAACCGGGTACTCGCCCCATTTCTATACCCCCTTATAGAATGGCTCCCGCGGAGTTAAGAGAGTTAAAGGCACAACTTCAAGAGTTATTGAACAAAGGCTTCATTAGGCCAAGTGCATCCCCTTGGGGTGCTCCGGTTTTGTTTGTGAAGAAGAAGGATGGGAGTTTTCGGATGTGCATAGACTACAGACAACTAAACAAGGTAACCATAAAGAACAAGTATCCTCTTCCTCGCATTGATGACTTGTTCGATCAGTTACAAGGTGCTTGTGTCTTCTCTAAGATTGATTTGAGATCCGGTTATCATCAATTGAAAATACGAGCAACGGATGTGCCAAAGACCGCTTTTCGAACGAGGTATGGGCATTATGAATTCGTAGTGATGTCTTTTGGTCTTACGAATGCCCCCGCTGCGTTCATGAGCTTGATGAACGGGATCTTTAAGCCATATTTGGACCTTTTCGTGATCGTATTTATTGATGATATATTGGTATACTCGAAGAGCAAGAAGGAACATGAAGAGCATTTGAGAATGGTATTGGAAATGTTGAGGGAGAAAAAGCTTTACGCCAAATTCTCTAAGTGTGAGTTTTGGCTAGATGCGGTGTCCTTCTTGGGGCACGTAGTTTCTAAGGATGGAGTGATGGTAGATCCATCTAAGATTGAGACAGTGAAGAATTGGGTAAGACCCACTAATGTGTCAGAAATAAGAAGTTTTGTGGGGTTAGCTAGTTACTACCGCCGATTTGTCAAGGGATTCTCTTCTATTGCTTCCCAATTGTGAACTTGACTAAGCGAGAATGTTCCATTTGTATGGTCGATGAATGTGAGGAAAGCTTTCAGAAGCTTAAGNCTTTGTTGACNACCGCACCAATTCTTACCTTGCCAATAGAGGGTAAAGACTTCATNGTTTACTGTNATGCATCCTATTCTCGGTTGGGTGCAGTGGTAATGCAAGAGAAAAATGTGATTGCTTATGCTTGAGGCAATTAAAGGTGCATGAACGTAACTATCCGACCCATGATTTGGAGTTGGCCGCGGTAGTATTTGCACTAAAACAATGGAGACACTATTTGTATGGGGTTAAGTGTGAAGTCTACACGGATCATCGTAGCCTTCAGTACGTCTTTACTCAGAAAGATTTGAACTTGAGACAAAGGAGATGGATGGAACTACTAAAGGACTACGATATCACTATCTTGTATCATCCGGGGAAGGCGAATGTTGTAGCGGATGCTTTGAGTAGAAAGGCGGGAAGCATGGGAAGTTTAGCCCATTTGCAAGCTTCTAGGCGCCCATTGGCTAGAGAAGTACAGATTTTGGCTAACGATTTGATGAGGTTAGAAGTAAATGAGAAGGGAGGATTGTTAGCTAGTGTGGAGTCGAGATCTTCTTTTCTTGACAAGATTAAAGGAAAACAGTTTGATGATGAGAAACTAAGGCGAATCCGAGACAAAGTGTTGCAAGGAGAGGCTAAGGAAGCACAAATCGATGAGGAAGGTGTTTTGAGAATCAAGGGAAGGGTATGTGTACCCCGAGTTGATGATTTGATCAACACTATTCTGACAGAGGCTCATAGTTCAAAGTATTCTATACATCCGGGTGCGACCAAGATGTATCGTGACCTAAAGCAACACTTTTGGTGGAGTAGAATGAAGCGTGATATTGTTGACTTTATTGCCAAGTGTCCAAACTCANCAAGTGAAATATGAACACCAAAGGCCCGGAGGAACACTTCAGAGAATGCCCATTCCTGAATGGAAGTGGGAGAGAATTGCAATGGACTTTGTGGTTGGTCTTCCAAAGACATTGGGTAAGTATGACTCCATTTGGGTAGTTGTCGATAGGTTAACTAAGTCTGCTCATTTTATTCCGGTCAAGGTAACTTACAACGCAGAAGTTAGCCAAGATCTATATCTCGAGAGATTGTTCGATTGCATGGAGTTCCACTCTCCATCATATCGGATAGAGTACGCAGCTTACTTCTAAGTTTTGGAAAACATTACATGCGGAATTGGGTACTAGGTTGGACCTTAGTACTGCGTTCCATCCTCAGACCGATGGTCAATCTGAGCGAACGATTCAAGTCTTGGAGGATATGCTTCGTGCATGTGTGATAGAGTTTGGTGGCCATTGGGATAGCTTCTTACCCTTAGCGGAGTTTTCATACAATAATAGCTATCACTCTAGTATCGACATGGCTCCATTTGAAGCATTGTATGGGAGGAGATGTAGGTCTCCCATTGGTTGGTTTGACGCTTTTGAAGTTAGACCTTGGGGGACTGATCTGTTGAGAGATTCTATGGAGAAGGTGAAAGCTATTCAAGAAAAGCTTCTAGCGGCGCAAAGTAGACAAAAGGAGTATGCAGACCGAAAGGTTAGAGACTTGGAGTTCATGGAAGGTGAACAAGTCTTGTTGAAGGTTTCACCCATGAAAGGGGTGATGCGGTTTGGTAAAAGGGGTAAGTTAAGTACAAGGTACATTGGACCATTTGAAGTGCTTAAGCGAATAGGGGAGGTGGCTTATGAGTTAGCCTTACCCCCGGGGCTGTCCGGAGTACATCCGGTATTCCATGTGTCCATGTTGAAAAGATACCATGGAGATGGAAACTACATCATCCGTTGGGATTCAGTTTTGTTGGATGAGAACTTGACTTATGAAGAGGAACCGGTTGCTATATTAGATAGAGAGGTTCGCAAGTTGAGGTCGAGAGAAATTTCATCCATCAAAGTTCAATGGAAGAATCGACCGGTTGAAGAGGCTACTTGGGAGAAGGAGGCGGATATGCAAGAGAAATACCCACATCCGCTACGCATTCGTACTCCTTTTCGCCATTGTTTTTCTTCTTTTGATCGTTCGGGACGAGCGATGGGTAAATTGGTATCTATTGTAACGACTGTTTAGTCGCTTTAGAGTTGCAGAACAACTTCGAGAAAAACTGGCTGAAACCACGGAGCCAACGACGGACCGTCGCAGGCTCGACGGACCGTCGTGGGTGTTCCGTCCCATGACACTTAGAATTTTTAATTTGGGTACTGAAAATCGACTCTCTGAACTTCGTATGAAATGGCGAACGGACCGTCACATCCACGACGAACCGTCGTGAGTACCCGCTGCAAAACACTTCAACTTTTGAGAATTTGGTACAAGAAACGGGTCTCGACCGTCATGACGGAGGGCACGGACCGTCCGGGGGTGACGGGCCGTCGCATGAACCACCGTAAACCTGGAGGCGCGACGACCACCGCGACGGACCGTCGCACCCACGACGGCCCGTCACGGGTTGCGCAGTCCCAGGCGGTTTAGGATTTCTTTCCTCGCTTTAAGCGACGTTTTGGACTATTCTTTCCTTAATTATAAAGTTTGAGGGTTATTATTAATAAATCTAATTACTTGGGGTTAAATTAGGTAACCTTAAGTTAATTAGTGGGTCATTATTACCATCTTTCATTCCTAATTATATAGAATTAGGGTAAAAGAAAGAGGGTTTGAATAAGAAAAAGAAAAGAATGTAAAGAGAGACAGATTGAATCGATTGGGAGAGAGAGAGAGTCGAACGAGGAAGAAGAATATCAAAGCTTGGGAAATTGCTTGTTGATTCCAATTCTTCGGTGGAGGTAGGTTATGGTTTATGTTACGATATTCGTAGTGAACTCTTAATAATGAATATTATGTGTTGATATTATTGTAAACCCTACTATGTGCTTAAGTTGTATGCTTGCATGAATATGAATGTGAAATTGTGATGAATTAACAAAGCATGATGAAGCTATTGAATCCCAAATCTTGAAAGAACCCTAATTCGCTTGATATATTATATAATGAGAATGATGATGCCTTAGTATGAAAGAAGGCTTGATATATTATATAATGAGAATGATGATGCCTTAGTGTAAAAGAAGGCTTGATGAATTAGGGGATCGGGTGCCACGTTCCTACCAGGATAGAATGAATATGAGGATCGGAGTGTCACGTTCGACACCAGGATAGAATATGGATCGGGTGCCACGTTCGGTACCAGGATAGAATGAATATGAGGATCGGGTGCCACGTCCGGTACCAGGATAGAATGAATATGAGGATCGGGTGCCACGTTCCGGTACCAGGATAGAATGAATATGAGGATCGGAGTGTCACGTTCCGACACCAGGATAGAATATGGATCGGGTGCCACGTTCCGGCACCAGGATAGTATATGAGGATCGGAGTGCCACGTTCCGGCACCAGGATAGAAATAGAGGAGCGGAGTGTCACGTACCGACACAAGAGGAAGAAAGATAATGAATCTTGAAAGATAATGAATATACTCAATCTAATGAACTTAATTCCCAAATGAGTATGGTATTGAGGCTTGAGTCCTCATGTGTGAACTCGGTTGTAGTTATTGATGAATTTATGTTGTTATTGCTACATGTTGAGTATTGTAGTTGATTTACATTATTATTGATATATACTGTTCCCTATTTTGAGTTGGCCGATGATATCTACTCAGTACTTGTGGTTGTACTGACCCCCCTACTTTTATGTTTTTCTTCTTTGTTATTTGTGTAATGCAGCAAACGTTCCGTCAACTTCAACTCAACAGTAGATCTAGCCAGTCTTCACTTCATCGGAAATTCAGGGTGAGCTAATGCGTCTAGCTTGGACTGGGTCTTCTCCTTCAAGTCTTGATGCCTTGAACTTCCGGCATGGACTAGCTAGTATTTGTTTTAGCTTCTTAGACATTCCTAGTTTAGTAATTTGAGATAGATGTTCTTGTGATGATGACTTCCAGATTTTGGGGATATTAATAATAGTTATTGATTTTATTAATGAGTTTAAGTCTTCCGCATTACTTTATGATTATATTACATTGAAATGTTAAGGTTTAGATTGGTTGGTTCGCTCACATAGGAGGGTAAATGTGGGTGCCAGTCGCGGCCCGGATTTGGGTCGTGACATAAAGAGCCTCCTTGAAGAAATTAAAAATACTTTGTAGTATTAGTTCAAATTCAAATGTATGTTTTAACATTTTCTTAATTCTATATTTTTATATAGTTTAGTATATAGTTATGTTTTACATATATAATTGTAAGGGGAGAGTCTCCCTAGTTTGTTATTGTATTCTAGATTTGTTTTTTTTAGAATATACATATTGTAAGGGTAAATGAACAAACATTAGTAGGTTGGATCATTTTCCCATCATAGGTATGAAGGTAAGGTCAAGCCCCCATTCTTTTACACATTTATTTTTTGAATGATAAGGCCATGGGTTGTTGCTCAGCCGCTGACTCACAACAAGGGTCGTTCAAAAAAAAAATACTAAACCATAGATTTTAAACCTCAAATACAAAATCCCAACCTAACACCTAAAAATCAGTAAACCATAACCCTAACCCTATCCCTAGTACAAACCCCAACCCTAACCCTATCTTAAACTCTCAATATAAACCTTAAACTCTAAATATAAAGAAAAAAATACAAAAACCCTAATGTTTAATGTTAAAGCATAGATATTATAATTAAAGTCCTTCAACCCAAATCCTTAAACATAACAACCTAAACTCTAACCCTAACACTAACCGTACCATAAATACTTAACCCAAGCCCAAAATACCAATAAAATTAAAATTAAACACCAAACTAGTGATATTAAACCTCAAATCCTAAACTCTTAACAAAAAAACTTTAAAAAAACAAAAATCTAAACCTAAACTTAAGCCTAACCTTAACACTAACCCTAACTATATAATATAAACTTAAAACCCTAAGCACAAAATATCAAAACCCAAACATTAAATTTTAGCCATTGATTTTAAACTTCAAATGCTAAAACCTGAACAATAAAACCTAAAAAAACCTACACTCTAACCTTATTTTAACCCTAATCCTAACCCTAACCCTAACCATGAACCTAAACTAGAAACTCTAATCCAAAAATACTAGAATCCAATATTTAAATACTATTCCTTGGCAAAAAAGAGAGAATGTCCATGCTATTCAACACATTTCAAGAAAATTGGAAATTTTCAAATGTAGCCACCTATATCGATAGGCCAATGTAACAACATACTAATTATCAAAATGTAGTCAAAGAAAATAATTCTACACTCAACATCAACTAGTCGGATTAATAAAAAGAATCTACATCTTGGAGAATCTTGGGATGTAAAATCTTAGAAGAAAGAAGCTTTAAAGGATTAAAGAGCCTCCTTGAAGATAATAAAAATACTTTATAGTATTAGTTCAAATTCAAATGTATGTTTTAACATTTTCTTAATTATATATTTAAATATAGTTTAGTATATAGTTATGTTTAACATATTTATTGTAAGGGGAGAGTCTCCCTAGTTTGTTATTGTATTCTAGATTAGTTTTTTTTAGAATATAGATATTGTAAGGGTAAAAGATCAAACATTAGTAGGTTGGATCATTTTCACATCATAGGTATGAAGTTAAGGTCAAGCCCCCATTCGTTTACAGATTTATTTTGTGAATGATAAGGCCATGGGTTGTTGCTCAGCCCCTAACTCACAACAAGGGTCGTTACAAAAAAAAATTAATTACTAAACCATAGATTTTAAACCTGAAATGCAAAATCCCAAACCTAACACCTAAAAAGCAGTAAACCATAACCCTAACTCTATCCCTAGTAAAAACCCTAACCCTAACCCTATCTTAAACTCTAAACCTAAACCTTAAACCCTAAATATAAAGAACAAAATACAAAAACCCTAATATTTAATGTTAAACCATAGATATTATAACTAAAGTCCTGCAACCCGAACCCTTAAACATAACAACCTAAACTCTAACCCTAACACTAACCGTACCATAAATCCTTAACCCCAAGCCCAAAATACCAAAACAAAAAAATTAAACACCAAACTAGTGATATTAAACCTCAAATCCTAAACTGTTAACAAAAAAACTTTTAAAAAAACAAAACTCTAAACATAAACCTAAGCCTAACCTTAACCCTAACCCTGACTATATAATATAAACTTGAAAGCCTAAGCACAAAATATCAAAACCCAAACATTAAATTTTAGCCATAGATTTTAAACTTCAAATGCTAAAACCTGAACAATAAAACGTAAAAAAACCTACACTCTAACCTAACTTTTACCCTAATCCTAACCCTAACCCTAACCCTAATATAAACCCTAACCCTAATTCTTAACCTAAACCAGAAACTCTAATCCAAATATACAAGAATACAATATTTAAATACTATTCTTTGGCGAAAAAGAGAGAATGTCCATGCTATTCAACAAATTTCAAGAAAATTGGAAATTTTCAAATGTAGCCACATATATCGATAGGCCAATGTTACAACATACTTATTATCAAAATGTACTCAAAGACAATAATTATACAGTCAACAAAAACTGGTTGGATTAATAAAAGGAATCTACATCTTGGAGAATCTTGGTATGCAAAATTTTAGAAGAAAGAAGCTAAAAAGGATTAAAGAGCCTCCTTGAAGAAATTAAAAATACTTTATAGTATTAGTTCAAATTCAAATGTATGTTCTAACATTTTCTTAATTCTATATGTAAATATAGTCAAGTTTAACATATTTAATTGTAAGGGGAAAGTCTCCCTAGTTTTTTATTGTATTCTAGATTAGTTGTTTTTAGAATATACATATTGTAAGGTCAAGCCCCCATTCGTGTATAAATTTATTTTGTGAATAATAAGGCCATGGGTTGTTGCTTAGACCCTGACCCTCTACAAGGGTCGTTCCAAAAAAAAATTAAATACTCAACCATAGATTTTAAACCTCAAATTCTAAACCCCAAAACCTATGACCTAAAAAAATACTAAACCATAACCACAACCCTATCCCTAGTAAAAACCCTAATCCTAACCCTGTCTTTCACCCTAAGCCTAAACCTTATACCCTAGATCCAAAGAAAAAAATACAAAAACCCTAACATTTAATGCTATACAATAGATATTATAACATAAGTCCTTCAACTCAAACCCTAAAACATTACTACCTAAACTCTAACGCTAACACTAACCATACCTTAAATTATTAACTCCAAGCCAAAATTACCAAAACATAAAAATTAAACACAAAACTAGTGATATCAAAACCTCAAATCCTAAACTATAAGCAGATAATATTTTAAAAAATTTAAACCCTAAATCTTAACCTAATCTTAACCCTAACACTAAATGTGAGCCATAAACTTGAATCCCTAAGAAAAAAATACAAAAACCCAAACATTAAAATGTCACGACCCAAAATGAGCCGCGAGTGGCACCCACACTTATCCTACTATGTGAGCGAACCAACCAATCTAAACCCCAACATTTCAAACACAAAAATAATGCGGAAGACTTAAAACTCATTAACAAAATCAATAATCAACTTCTAAATCTCAAAACATTCATTATCCCCAAAATCTGGAAGTCATCATCACAAGAACATCTATCCTCAAATTACTAATCTAAGAGTATCTAAGAAGCTAAAATAAGTAAAAAGCTAGTCCATGCCAGAAGTTCAAGGCATCAAGACATGAAGAGGAAGATCCAGTCCAAGCTAGAAGCATTAGCTCACCCTGAAATCCGGCGTGATAAGGACTGGCTAGAGTTGCGGTTGAGTTGAAGACGATGGTACGTTTGTTGTACTCCACAAATAACAAAGAAAGAAACATACAAGTAGGGGTCAGTACAAACACAAGTACTGAGTAGATATCATCGGCCAACTAAAAATAGAATACAGTATATATTAGATAATATCATAAAATCAACTACAATACTCAACATGCGGCATTTACAATAACCATAACCCTTGGTCACAACACCAAGCACACTAATGAGGACTCACGCCTCCCGATCATACTCATTTGGGAATTAGGTTCATTAAATTGAGTATATTGACATCTTTCAAGATTCATTATCTTTATTTCTCTCGAGTCGGAACGTGACACTCCGATCCCCTAGTACTACGTGTCAGTTCCTGACACCCGATCCCCCTAATAGTACGTGTTGGTTCGTGACACCCGATCCCCTATTACTACGTGTCGGTTCGTGACACCCGATCCCCTATTACTACGTGTCGGTCCGTGACACCCGATCCCCTATGACTACGTGTCGGTTCGTGACACCTGATCCCCCATTACTACGTGTCGGTCCGTGACACCTGATCCCCTATTACTACGTGTCAATTCGTGACACCCGATCCTCTATTACTACGTGTCGGTCCGTGACACACGATCCCCTATTACTACGTGTCGGTCCGTAACACCCGATCCCCTAACCTCATTCTTTTAGTTCATCAAGCCTTCTTTTATAGAAAGGCAACATCATTAACAAGAGGTTTTCAAGATTTATGATTCAATAGCTTCATCATGCTTATTTCATCACAATTATATCATCACATCCATGCAAGCATACAATTAAGCATATTGAAGGGTTTACAACACTACCAAATACATATCATTCGCTATTAAGAGTTTACTACGAATAGCATAAAAACCATAACCTACCTCCACCGAAGATTCGTGATCAAGCAAGCAATTTCCCAAAGCTTTGTTTCCTCTTTGTTTCCCTCTTCTCTCGATCGTTCTTTTTCCCTGTCCTTATTCTTTCTATTTTTCTTATTCAAACCTCTTTCTTTTACCCTAATTAGCATATAATTAAGTATAAAAGATGGTGAATTAACCCATTAATTAATTTAAGGTTATGTCTTTTAACCCTCAAGAAATTGGATTATTAATATTCAACCACTAACATTATAATTATAAGCAGGAATAGTCCAAAACGCCCCTTAAAACATTTAAAGAAATCCGACCCAGCCTGGGATTACGCAGTCTGTGACGGGTCGTCGTGCCTGCGACGGTCCGTCCTGCTGAGTCGTCACAGAGTTCAGAGACTCAATTCTTACTAAAGGATCTGTGACGGCCCGTCATGCCTGTGACGGTCCGTCCTGCCACTTCATCACGAAGTTCAGAGAGTCGATTTCAGTACCCAAATTTCAGAATTCTATGTGTTTTGGAACAAGACCCCCTCGACGGTCCGTCGTGCCCATAACGGTCCGTCGTGGGATCCGTCGACCAAGACAATTTTTCCAGAATAAAATCTGCTGCTCAAAATGACTAAATAGGCCGTTACAATAGATACCAATTTACCCATCATTCGTCCTCAAACGATCATAAGAAGAAAAGCAAGAGTGAAAAGGAGTACCTTAATCTGTAAACAGGTATGGGTATCTTTCTTGCATATCTGCCTCCTTCTCCCAAGTGGCTTCTTCAACTGGTCGATTTTTCCATTGAACTTTGATGGATGCAATCTCCCTTGACCTCAGCTTGCGGACTTCTCTATCTAAAATAGCAACAGGTTCCTCCTCATAAGACAAATTCTCATCAAGCAAAACTGAATCCCAACGGATAATGTAGTTTCCATCCCCATGGTATCTTTTCAACATAGACACATGAAACACCGGATGCACTCCTGGCAGTCCTGGAGGCAAGGCTAATTCATAAGCCACCTCCCCTACTCGCTTAAGTACTTCAAATGGTCGAATATACCTTGGGCTTAGCTTACCTCTTTTACCAAACCGCATCACCACTTTCATGGGAGAAACCTTCAGCAAGACTTGCTCACCCTCCATAAACTCCAAGTCTCTAACCTTTCGATCTGCATATTCCTTTTTCCTACTTTACGCCGCTAAAAGCTTTTCTTGAATAGATTTCACTTTCTCCAATGAATCCCTCAAAAGGTCAGTACCCCAAGGTCTAACCTCAAATGCATCAAACCAACCAATGGGAGACCTACATCTCCTCCCATACAATGCTTTGAATGGAGCCATATCAATACTTGAGTGATAGCTATTATTGTATGAAAACTACGCTAAGGGTAAGAAGTTATCCCATTGACCACCAAATTCTATCACACATGCACGAAGCATATCCTCCAACACTTGAATCGTTCGCTCATACTAACCATCGGTCTTAGGGTGAAATGCAGTACTAAGGTCCAACCTAGTACCTAATTAAGCATGCAATGTTCTCCAAAACTTAGAAGTAAACTGCATACCTCTATCTGATATGATGGAAAGTGGAACTTCATACAATCGAACAATTTCTGAGATATAGAGTCTAGCTAACTTCTCTGCATTGTAGGTCACCTTGACCGGGATGAAGTGAGCAGACTTAGTTAAAGTGTCCACAATTACCCAAATAGAGTCAAACTTCCCCAATGTCTTTGGAAGACCAACCACGAAGTCCAATGCAATTCTCTCCCACTTCCATTCAGGAATGGGCATTCTCTGAGGTGTTCCTCGAGGCCTCTGGTGTTCATACTTTACTTGCTGACAATTTGGACATTTGGCAACAAAATCAACAATGTAGCGCTTCATTCTACTCCACCAAAAGTGTTGCTTTAGGTCACAGTACATCTTGGTTGCACCAGGATGTATAGAATATCCGGAACTATGAGCCTCTGTGAGAATAGTGTGGATCAAATCATCAACACGGGGCACACATACCCTTCCCTTAATCCTCAAAACACCTTCCTCATCGATCGTTGCTTCCTTAGCCTCTCCTCGCAACACCTTCTCTCGGATCCGGATCAGCTTCTCATCGGTAAACTGCTTTCCCTTAATCTTGTCAACAAAAAAAGATCTTGCCTCCACACTGGCCAAAAATCCTCCCTTCTCATTTAATTCTAGCCTCATAAAGTTATAAGCCAGAGTCTAAACTTCTCTAGACAATGGGCGTCTAGAAACTTGCAAGTGAGCTAGACTTCCCATGCTTCCTGCCCTTCTACTTAAGGCGTCTGCCACAACATTAGCCTTTCCCGGATGATACAATATAGTGATGTCGTAGTCCTTCAGTAGTTACATCCATCTCCTCTGTGTCAAGTTCAAATCTTTTTGGGTAAAAACATATTGTAGGCTACGATGATCCGTGTAGACCTCACACTTAACCCCATATAAATAATGTCTCCATTGCTTTAATCCAAACACTACCGCAGCCAATTCCAAATCATGGGTCGGATAATTACGTTCATGCACCTTTAATTGCCTTGAAGCATAAGAAATTACGTTCTTCTCTTGCATTAGCACTGCACCCAAACCCGAATAGGATGCATCACAATAGACAATGAAATTTTTATCTTCCACTAGTAGGGTAAGGATTGGTGCAGTAGTCAACAAGGTCTTGAGTTTCTGAAAGCTTTCCTCACATTCGTCCGACCATACAAATGGAACATTCTGCTTAGTCCAGTTCGTCAATTGGGAAGCAATGGAAGAGAATCCCTTGACAAATCGACGGTAATAGCTAGCTAAACCAACAAATATCCTTATTTCTGACACATTAGTAGGTCTTACCCAATTCTTCACTGTCTCAATCATAGAAGGATCCACCATCACCCCATCCTTAAAAACCACATGCCCCAAGAAGGACATTGCATCTAGCCAAAACTCACACATAGAAAATTTGGCATAAAGCTTTTTCTCTCTCAATATTTCCAATACAATTCTCAAGTGCTCCTCATGTTCCTTCTTGCTCTTTGAGTATACCAATATGTCATCAATAAATACGATCACAAAGTGATCTAGATATGGCTTTAAAATCCCGTTCATCAAGTTCATGAAAGCAGCAGGGGCATTCGTAAGACCAAAAGACATCACTACAAATTCGTAATGCCCATACCTGGTCCGAAAAGCAGTCTTTGCCACATCCGTTGCCTGTATATTCAATTGATGATAACTGGATCTCAAGTCAATCTCAGAGAAGACACAAGCATCTTGTAACTGATCGAACAAGTCATCAATGCGAGGAATGGCATATTTGTTCTTAATAATTACCTTGTTCAACTGCCGGTAGTCTATGCACATCCGAAAACTCCCATCCTTCTTCTTCACAAATAACACCGGAGCACCCCAAGGAGATGCACTTGGTCTAATAAAACCTTTGCTCAACAACTCTTGAAGTTGGGCTTTTAACTCTCTTAACTCCGCGGGAGCCATTCTATAAGGGGGTATAGAAATAGGGCGAGTACCCGGTTCCAGATCAATGCAAAAATCAATATCTCTATCCGGTGGCATACCAGGAAGATCTGCAGGGAACACATCCAGAAACTCACGGACTACCGAAAACCAACTGAATTGAAGGTACTTGGGTAGTGTCATCCCTGAGATGTGCCAAGAAAGCTAAACACCCCTTACTAACCATTCTCTTAGCACGAACAAAGGAGATGATACGAAGCGGAGTGGATGTGTAGTCTCCCTCCCACAATAACGGATCTGTCCCAAGCTTGGCTAACGTCACAGTTTTAGCATTACAATCCAAGATCGCAAAATTCGGAGAAAGCCAAGTCATACCCAGAATTACATCAAAATCAACCATTTCTAAGATAACCAAGTCTACATAAGTATTGCTCCCCACAAAAGTCACCAAACAAGACCTATATACTTTTTCAACTATCACAGACTCACCCACCGGAGTAGACACACGAATAGGTATGTCAAGCAATTCACAATGTAGATTAAGACCAATAGCAAATGAGGAAGATACATATGAAAATGTGGAGCCAGGATCAAATAATACAGAAGCCATACAATCACAAACCAAAAGATTACCTATGATAATAACATCTGATGCCTCCGCTTCCGACTGCCCAGGAAAAGCGAAACAATGGGCCCTATCACCTGTTTGCCCGTTGCCCCTACCATGTTGCGCTGTAGTAGTTCCCATTTGTTCGTCACCCCGTCCGTTTTGGTGACCACCATTACCTCACGAATAACGGCCTCTAACATGACCGCCTCTACCTCTAGCTATTGGGGGTCTATGACTCTGTTTTGGACAATTCCTCCTAATATGTCCAGTCTCCCCACATCCATAACACTCTCTGGATTCAAGCATAGGTCTCTCAGAGAAGTGTTGACCGGTCTGAGGTGGACCCCCAACTACAGTCTGTAGTGAAGACTAAATTGGTCGGACTGAGTAACCTCCTGAACCCTGTCCTCTAGAGTAAGAACCATTAAACTCACCTCCCTTTCGAAACCTTTTTGATGTCTATGCCATGGTGAAGTCATCTGGATTCACTATTTTCACCTCTATCAAGAAGTCTACTACTTCTTGAAAGGATTTTGCCGTAGCCGCTACCTATAAGGCTGAAATCCACAATTCTGATCTCAACCCCTTCACAAAACGGCGAGTCCACTCTTGTGGACTGAAACAAAGTTGGGTGGCATACCTGGATAATGCACGAAACTTAGCCTCATATGCAGTAATCGACATCCTACCTTGCTCTAGGCTCAAGAACTCATCTCTTTTCCTATCCCTCAAAGTCCGGGGGATATACTTCTCCATAAACAAGCTAGAGAATGATGCCCAAGTCATAGGTGGTGCCTTTGGTGGTTGACACTCAACATGTGACCGCCACCACATTTTGGCGTTTCCTTGAAACTGATAAGTCACAAACTCAACACCAAACCGTTCTACTATACCCATCTTGTGTAGTAGCTCATGACAGTCAACCAGAAAATCGTAGGCATCCTCAGATTCAGCACCCTTGAAGACTGGAGGTTTCAATTTCAAGAACTTACTGAAAAGTTCATGCTGATCATTTGTCATTATAGGCCCTGTAGTCAGACGAGGAAACGTGCCTATTTCCAATGAGGCATCCATGCGGGGAGCCACAGTAGCTGCATGTTGTACCTCCGGAACCGGAGGTGTTGGTGCAGAAAACACTGGAGGTGTCTGGCCCTGATTAGATTACCCGCTAAGATAAGCAAGAACCTGATTGATCATCTCTGGGGTAGGTTGGGGTGGCAATTCCTCATTCTGTACTTGTTTATTCTCCCCATCCTCACCCTCTCTTACCACTTCTTCAGTTGTTGGAGGAGTCACCGCCCTAATACTGGATGGGCCAGGTGTTTGTCCTCTTCCTCTAGAGGACGTCCTCCCTCGACCTCTACCATGGCCTCTTGCCACTACCCCTCTTCGAGCTATAGCCCCAGTGGCTGGCTCAGACGCATCTTGTCTTGCCGGTGTTGGTGTTGGTGCAGTTGTTGCTCTAGTTCTAACCATCTGCGACATAGAGTGAAGATGGTCAGATACCAATTGGATCCAAGTAATAGCACGAAAGAAGAAAAGAATGGAATTTTCCTAAAGTCTTATAGACTCTCAAAGAAAAGTAAAGGCGTCCCCCTACCGTTCCTCAAGACTCTACTAGACTCGTTCTTGTGTGATGAGACCAGAACCTAATGCTCTTATACCAAGTTTGTCACGACCCAAAACGAGCCGCGAGTGGCACCCACACTTATCCTACTATGTGAGCGAACCAACCAATCTAAACCCCAACATTTCAAACATAAAAATAATGCAGAAGACATAAAACTCATTAACGAAATCGATAATCAACTTCTAAATCTCAAAACTTATCATTATCCCCAAAATCTGGAAGTCATCATCACAAGAACATCTATCCTCAAATTACTAATCTAAGAATATCTAAGAAGCTAAAATAAGTAAAAATCTAGTCCATGCCGGAAGTTCAAGGCATCAAGACATGAAGAGGAAGATCCAGTCCAAGGTAGAAGCATTAGCTCACCCTGAAATCCGGCGTGATGAGGACTGGCTAAAGTTGCGGTTGAGTTGAAGACGACAGTACATTTGCTGTACTCCGCAAATAACAAATAAAGAAACATACAAGTAGGGCAGTACAAACACAAGTACTGAGGAGATATCATCGGCCAACTCAAAATAGAAAATAGTATATTTCAGATAATATCATAAAATAAATTACAATACTCAACATGCGGCATTTACAATTACCATAACCCTTGGTGACAACACCAAGCACACCAATGAGGACTCACGCCTCCCCATCATACTCATTTGGGAATTAGGTTCATTAAATTGAGTATATTGACATCTTTCAAGATTCATTATCTTTATTTCTCTCGTGTAAGAACGTGACACTCCGATCCCTTAGTACTACGTGTCGGTTCGTGACACCCGATCCCCCTAATACTACGTGTCGGTTCGTGACACCCGATCCCCTATTACTACGTGTTGGTCCGTGACACCCGATCCACTATTACTACGTGTCGGTTTGTGACACCCGATCCCCTATTACTACGTGTCGGTCCGTGACACCCGATCCCCTATTACTACGTCTCGGTTCATGACACCCGATCTCCTATTACTACAAGTCGGTCCGTGACACCTGATCCCCTATTACTACGTGTCGGTCCTTGACACCCGATCCCCTAACCTCATTCTTTTAGTTCATCAAGCCTTCTTTTATACCAAGGCATCATCATTAACAAGAGATTTTCAAGATTTATGATTCAATTGCTTCATCATGCTTATTTCATCACAATTATATCATCACATCCATGCAAGCATACAATTAAGCATATAGAAGGGTTTACAACACTACCCAATACATATCATTCGCTATTAAGAGTTTACTACGAATAGCATAAAAACCATAACCTACCTCCACCGAAGATTTGTGATAAAGCGAGCAATTTCCCAAAGCTTTGTTTCCTCTTCGTTTCCCTCTTCTCTCGATCGTTCTCCTTCCTTTCCTTGTTCTTTCTATTTTTCATATTCAAACCTCTTTTTTTTTACTCTAATTAGCATATAATTAAGTATAAAAGATGGTGAATTAACCCATTAATTAATTCAAGGTTATCTCTTTTAACCCTCACGAAATTGGATTATTAATATTCAACCACTAACTTTATAATTATAAGCAGGAATAGTCCAAAATGACCCTTAAAACATTTAAAGAAATCCGACCCAGCCTGGGATTACGCAGTCTGTCACGGGCCGTCGTTCGTGCGACGGTCCGTCCTGCTGAGTCGTCATAGAGTTAAGAGACTCAATTCTTACTAAAGGATCGGTGACGGCCCGTCATGCCTGTGACGGTACGTCCTGCCATTTCGTCACGAAGTTCAGAGAGTCGATTTCAGTACCCAAATTTCAGAATTCTAAGTGTTTTGGAACGAGACCCCCTCGACGGTCCGTCGTGGGATCCGTCGACCAAGACAATTTTTCCAGAATAAAATCTGCTGCTCAAAACGACTAAACAGGTCGTTACATTAAATTTTAGCCATAGATTTTAAACTTCAAATGCTAAAACCTGAACTAAAAAACCTAAAAAAAGCCTACACCCTAACCTAATCCTTACGCTAATTCTAACCCTAAACCTAACCCTCGCCCGTACCTTAAACTCAAAGACAAAAATACCAAAACCATAACGTTAAACACAAAACCATAGATTTTAAAACTCAAATCTACAACCTAAAACCCTAAAACCTAAAAACATCTTAAACACGAAACATATCCCTTACATTATACCATACCAAAACCCTACCATAAAACTTAACAATAAGCCCAAAATACCAAACCTTAAACAATAAACACTAAACAATTGATATTAAACATCAAATTCTACACCCCAAGCAAAAAAATCTAGAAGAATCCATAAACCTAACACTAACCATAACCATAACCCAAACCCTAATGCTAACTCTAACCTTAACCCCAACTCTAACCCTAAACCCTAAACCCTAAGTCCATATAAAAAACTAAGTTCAAAATGTGAAAACCCATACACTAAAATTAAATCATAGATTTTAAACCTCAAATCCTAAACCACAATCCCTAGAAACATAAAAAATAACCTAAACCCTAACCCTAAACCTACCCCTCACCCTAACCCTAAACCATTAGCTAAAGGATTATGCCGAAAATACCTAAACCTAAATATTAAATAATAAACCATAGATTTTAAACCAAAAATCCTAAACGCCAAAACCTAAAACCTAAAAAAACCCTAAACCCTAACTGTATTCGTAACACAACCACTAACCCAAACCCTATCCTTCACCGTAACCCCAAACCCTAAACCCTGAATTCAAAGCATAAAATACGAAAACCCTAACATTTAACAATAAACCATAAATATTACAACTTACATCCTTAAACCTAAACACCATAACCCTAATACCTATTTCAAAAATAAACCTAAGTTCATAATATGAAAACCCAAACACCAATTGCTAAACCATAAATTTTAAACCCCAAAGCCTAAAACCTAAAAAGAAACCTAAACCCTAACCCTAACCCTACAATTAAAACTAACCCTAATCCTATACCATTAATATGAAACACTTAACCCAAATACAAAATCCCAAGCATTAACACAAACCCTAGAATTAATCGTATCCCTAATACTAACCCTAAATCATAAAACCTGAACCCTATCCTTAACCCTAGACCTAAATCCCGAAATACCGAATCCGTAACATTAAACACTAAACCATATATATTTAAGCTTAAGTCATTTACCCCAAACCCTAAAACATAAAAAACAAGTTAAACTCTAACCCTAAACCTAACAATACTATAAATCATAAGCCCCATGCTGAAAACACAAAAATCAAAACATTTAAACTAAACCATTTATATAAAACCTCAAATCCTACGCCCTAAACCCAAACACATAAGAAGACCCAAAATCCAAACCTAACCCTAACACTAATATTAACCCTAACCCTGAACCAGAAACATTAATCCCAAAATACAAAAATCAAATATTTAAATACTATTCCTTGGCAAAACATAGAGAATGTCCATGCTATTCAACGAATTTCAAGAAAATTGGAATTTTTGAATTGTAGCTACATGTATCGATACACCAATATAACAACAGACTTATTAATAAAATGTAGTCAAAGACAATAATTCTACACTCAACATCAACTGGTGGGATTAATAAAAGGAATCTATTGGGGAATCTAGGTATGCAATATTTTAGAAGAAAGTAGCTTTAATGGATTAAAGAGCCTCCTTTTAGAAATTACAAATACTTTATAGTATTATTTCAAATTCAAATGTATGTTCTAACATTTTCTTAATTCTCTATGTAAATATAGTTCAGAATAAAGTGAAGTTTTACATATTTAATATTAAAGAGAATGTCTCCCTAGTTTGTAATTGTATTCTAGATTAATTGTTTTTAGAATATACATATTGTAAGGATAAATGAACAAACATTAGTAGGTTGGATCATTTTCCCATCATAGGTATGAAGGAAGGTAAGGTCAAGCCCCATTCGTGTATAAATTTTTTTTGTGAATAATAAGGCCATGTATTGTTGCTTAGACCCTCACCCACCACAAGGATCGTTGCAAAAATAAAATACTAAACCATATTTTTTATATCTCAAATGCTAAACCCCAAAACCTAAAACCTAAAAAAATACTAAACCATTACCGTAACCCTATCCCTAGTACAAACCTTAACCCTAACCCTGTCTTTGACCCTAAAGGTAAACCTTATACCCTAAATCCAAAGAACAAAATACCAAAACCCTAACATTTAATGCTAACCATAGATATTATAACTCAACTCCTTCAACCCAAACACTAAAACATAACAACATAAACTCTAATCCTAACACTAACCGTACCTTAAATCATTAAGCCCAAGCCCAAAATACCAACACATAAAAATTAAAAACAAAACTACTTATATTAAACCTCAAATCCTAAACAGTACACAAAAAATTTTAAAAAAACAAAACCCTACACCTCAACCTTACCTTAACCCTAACACTAACTATGAGCCATAAACTCAAAATCTTAAGCACAAAATACAAAAACCCAAACATTAAATTTTAGAAATAGATTTGAAACTTCACATGCTAAAACCTGAATAATAAAAAACCTAAAAAAAACCTACACCCTAACCTAATTCTAACCCTAGCCCTAATCCTAACCCTATCCCTAACCCTGAACTCAAAGACAAAAATACCAAAACCATAACAATAAACACAAAACCGTAGATTTTAAAACTAAAATCTTCAACCTGAAACCCTAAAACCTAAAAACATACTAAACACGAAACCTAACCCTTACATTAGACCATTCAAAAACCCTACCATAAACCATAACAACAGGCCCAAAATACAGAAACTTAAACAATAAACACTAAACCATTGATATTAAACTTTAAATTCTACACCAAACAAAAATCTAAAAGAACCTAAAACCCTAAAACTAACCATAACCATAACACAAACAATAACGAAAACTCTAACCCTAACCCCAACTCTAACCCTAAACCCTAAACACTAAGTCCACAAAAAAAAAAAAAGTCCAAAGTATGAAAACCCAAACATTAAAATTAAATAATAGATTTTAAACCTCAAATCCTAAACCACAATCCCTAAAAACACAAAAAATAACCTAAATCCTAACCCTAAACCTAACCCTAACTTTAACCGTAAACCATTAACATGAAAGATTATACCAAAAATACCTAAGCATATATATTAAATAATGAACCATAGATTTCAAACACAAAATCCTAAACTCCAAAACCTAAAACCTAAAAAAAATCCTAAAACATAACCCTATTCGTAACACAACCAATAACCCAAACCCAATCCTTCACCCTAACTCCAAACCCTAAACCCTGAATTCAAAGCATAAAATACGAAAACCCTAACATTTAACACTAAACCATAAATATTACGACTCACATCCTTAATCCAAAATACCATAACCATAATACCTGATTCCTAAATATACCTAAGTTCAAAATACGAAAATCCAAACACCAAACGCTAAACCAAAAATTTTAAAACTCAAACCATAAACCACAAACACTAAAACCTAAAAAGAAACATAAAACCTAACCCTATACCATTAAGATGAAACACCAAGCCCAAAAACAAAATCCCAAACATTAAATACTATACCATAGAGATATTAAACAAAAAATCCTAAAACCTAATAATACCCTAAGCCTTAACCCTAACCCTATCATTAACACGAATCCTAAAACTAATCCTATTCTTAACCCTAACCCTAAATCATAAAACTTGAACCATATCCTTAACCCTAACCCTAAATCATAAAACTTGAACCCTATCCTTAACCCTAACCCTAAACCCTAAACCCTAAAGCCTAAACTCAAATCCCAAAATACCGAATCCCTAACATTGAACACTAAACAATATAAATTTAAGCTCAAATCATTTAACCCAAACCCAAAAACCTTAAAAACAAGCTAAACTCTAACCCTAAACATAAAAATACCATAAATCGTAAGCCCCATGCTAAAAACACCAAAATTAAAACATTAAACACTAAACCATGTGTATTAAACAACAAATCCTAAGCCCTAAACCCAAACACCTAAGAAGACCATAAATCCAAACGTAACCCTAACCCTAATATTAACCCTAACCCAAACCTTGAACCGTAAACCATAAACCCTAATCAAAATATACAAAAATCCAATATTTACATACTATTCCTTGGCAAAACAGAGAGAATGTCCATGCTATTCAACAAATTTCAAGAAAATTGGAAATTTTCAAATGTCCTAAACCCAAAAATAAAAATTAAATCATAGATTTTAAACCTCAAATCCAAAATCACAATCCCTAAAAACATAAAAAATAACCTAAACCCTAAACTTAGCCCCTAACCCTAAGCCTAACCCTAACCCTAACCCTTACCCATTAACCCTAAATAATATGCCCCAAATACCTAAGCATAAATATTATATAATAAACCATAGATTTTAAACAAAACCCTAAACCCAGAAACCTAAAATCTAAAAAACCCTAAACCCTAACCCTTACCATATTCATAACACAACCACTAACCCAAACCGTATCCTTAACCCTAACCCCAAACCCTAATCCCTGAATTCAAAGCATAAAATACGAAAACCCAAACATTTAAAACAAAATAATTAAAATTACAACTCAAATACTTAACCCCGAATCCTAAAATATAATAATAAACCTAAACTCTAAATCTAAACCTTAATTCTAACCCTAACCCTACCCAAAAAAAAAATGCAAACATTAAACACTAAACCATTGATATTAAACCTCAAACCCTAATCCTTAAATCACAAAACCAAAAAGAAAACCTAACCGTAACGTTGACCTTAGACCTAACCTAATACTAAAATAAACGTGAAACCATGAGCCCGTATTAAAAAAATTCAAATATTAAATAATAAACCATATATTTTAAAAACTCAAATGTTAAATCCTGAGCCATAAAACCTAAAAAAGCCTACACCCTTACCATAATCCTAACCCTTACCCAACCCTATGCCCTACTCAAACCCAAAAATAACAAAACCCTAACTTTAAACGCTAAACCATAGATATTACAACTTAAATCCATAACCCTAAACCCTAAAACATAACATTAACCCTTATCCTAACCTACCATACACCCTAGAGCACAAACCCAAAATAAAAAAAAACAACAATAAAGACTAAACCATTGATATTAAACCTCAAATTCTACACCCTAAACTCAAAATCTTAAAGAACACAAAACCCTAACCCTAACCATAGCACTAAACTTAACCCTAACCGTAACTCTGAATCATAAACCAAAGATCCTAAGCCCAAAATTCTAAAACCCAAACGTTAAATACTAAACAATAGATTATTAAACTCAAATGCTAACCCTAAACAACGACACGTAAAAAACACCAATACCCTAACCCTAATTCCTAAGTCTAAAAAAAAACTAAGTTCAAAATATGAAAACCCAAACATCAAACGCTAAATCATAGATTTTAAACATCAAATCATAAACGACAAACCCTCAAACCTTTAAAAAACCTTAACCCTAACCCTAACCCTACCCATAACCCAAACTCTAACCCTAACCTTAAAACAAACCCTAACCCTATATCATAAACATGTAACACCAAGCTCAAATATAAGACCCCAAACACTAAAGACTAAGACATATATATTAAACAAAAACTCCTAAACCATAAAACCTAAAACCTAAAATAACCCGATCCCTATCATTAACACGAACCCTAACCCTAATACTTTCTATAACGCTAACCCTAAACCCTAAACCTTGAACCCTATCTTAAACCCTAACTCTAAGACCTTATCCCTAAACCCAAAGCCCAAAATACAAAAATCACTAACATTGCTAAACCATAGATATTAAAACTCAAATCATTTACCCCAAACCCTAAAACCTAAAAAACAAGCTAAACTCTAATCCTAACCCCAAAAATACTATAAATCATAAGCCCCATTCCAAAAACACTAAAATCCAAACATTAAACACTAAACAATTGATATTAAACCTCAAATGCTAAACCCTAAACCGAAACACCTACGATAATCCAAAATACTAACCCTAAAAATAATATTAACCCTAAACATAACCCTAATATTAAACTTAACCCCAACCCTAAACCCTAAACCCTAATCCCAAAATACAAAAATCCAATAAGTATACACTATTCCTTGGAGAAACAAATAGTATTTCCATGTTATGCAACATATTGCAAGAAAATTTGAATTTTTCAAATGTAGCCACATATATCGATATGACAATGTAACAACAAACATATTATCAAAATGAAGTCAGAGACAACAATTCTGCACTCAACATCAAACAGTGGGATTAATCAAAGGAAGCTAAATCTTAGAGAAGCTTGGTATGCAAATTTTTAGAACAAAGAAATTTAAAATCATTACAGAGCCTTCTTGAAGAAATTACAGACAATTTATAGTATTTGTTAAAATTCAAATGTATGTTCTAACATTTTAATAATTCTATATGTAAATATATTTTAGAATATGGTTCTGTTATACAGATTTAATTATATGGGGAAAGACTCCCTTGTTTAGTTATTGTATCTTAGATTTGTTTTTTTAGAATATACATATTGTAAGGGAAAATGAACTAACATTAGTAGGGTGTTTCATTTTTCCATCATAGGTATAAAGGTAAGGTCAAGGCCCCCTTCGTGTACAGATTTACTTTGTAATGATAAGGCCGGGGGTGTTGCCCAACCCCTAACCCACCTTAAGGGTCGTTCCAAAGAACTATTAAATACTAAACCATTGATTTTAAACCTCAAATTCTAAATCCCAAAACCTAAAACCTAAAAAAACACTAAACCTTTATGGTTATAAAATAAAAAAAACACCAAACCATAACCATAACCATAACCCTATCCATAACACAAACCCTAACCCTATCCTTCACCCTAACCCTAAACCCTTAACCCTGAATACAAACCACAAAATACAAAAACCCTACATTTAATGCTAAACCATACATATTATAATTCAAGTCCTTAACCCCAAACCTTAAAACATAACAACCTAAACTCTAATCCTAACCCTAATCGTACAATAAATCATAAACCCCAAGTCCAAAATGCAAAAATCTAAAAATTAAATACTAAACAATTCAAATTAAACCTCAAATCTTAAACAGTAACACAATTTTTTTTTTAAAAAGGTAGCCCTATGTAACGACCTGTTTAGTCATTTTGAACAGCAGATTTTATTTCTGGAAAAACAGGCTGAGGCGACGGACCCCACGACGGACCGTCGCAGGGTCTCGTTTCAAAACACTTGGATAATCTGAAATTGGGTACTGAAAATCGACTCTCTGAACTTCGTAACGAAATGGCAGGACGGACCGTCACAGGTGTAACGGACCGTCACAGAGTCTTCAGTGGAAATCCACTCTCTGGACCTTGCGACGACCTGCAGGACAGACCGTCGCAGGCACGACGGGCCGTTGCAGGTTGCGCAATCCTAGTCTGGGTCGGATTTCTTTATACGTTTTAAGAGACGTTTTTGACAATTCCTGCTTTAATTATAAAGTTAGTGGGTTAATGTTAATAAGTCTAATTACTTGGGGGTTAAAAGAGGTAACCTTAAGTTAATTAGTGGGTTATTATTGCCATCTTTTATTCTTAATTATATACTAATTAGGGTAAAATAAAGAGGGTTTGAATAAAGAAAATAGAAAGAACCAAGAGAGGGAAAGAGAAACGATCGAGAGAGGAGAAACGAAGAGGGAAAAACACAAAGCTTGGAAAATTGCTTGCTTGATCACGAATCTTCGGTGGAGGTAGGTTATGGTTTTTATACTATTCGTAGTAAACTCCTAATAGCGAATGATATGTATTGATAGTATTGTAAACCCTGCTATGTTCTTAATTGTATGCATGCATGAACGTGAATATATAATTGTGATTATATTAAGCATGATGAAGTTATTGAATCCCGAATCTTGATAAAAACCTAATCTCTTTTTAATGATGATGCCTTGGTAAGGGATAAGGCTTGATGAACTAAAGTAATGAGATTGATGATGCCTTGGTAAGGGAGAAGGCCTGATTAATTGATAGAATGAGATTAGGGGATCGGGTGTCACGAACTGACACGTAGAATTAGGGGATCGGGTGTCACGAACTGACACGTAGAATTAGGGGATCGGGTGTCACGAACCGACAAGTAGAATCAGGGGATCGGGTGTCACGAACCGACACGTAGATTTAGGGGATCGGATGTCACGAACCGACACGTAGATTTAGGGGATCGGAGTGTCACGTTCCGACACATAGTAGTAGGGGATTAGAGTGTCATGTACCGACACAAGAGGATTAATGAATATGAGGGAGCGGAGTGTCACGTACCGACACAAGAGAAATAATGATAATGAATCTTGAAAGATGTTAATATACTTAATCTAATGAACATAATTCCCAAATGAGTATGGTATTGAGGCTTGAGTCCTCATGTGTGAACTTGACGGTAATTGTTAATGATATAGTACTTGTTGTTGCTACATGTTGAATATCATAGTTGATTTTATGATATTACTTGGTATATACTGTTTTCTATTTTGAGTTGGCCGATGATATCTACTCAGTACCCGTGTTTTGTACTGACCCCTACTTTTATTTTTTTCTTCTTGTTATTTGTGGAGTGCAGCAAACGTACCGTCGTCTTCAACTCAACCGTAATTCTAGCCAGTCTTCGTCACATCGGATCTTCAGGGTGAGCTAACGCTTCTAGCTTGGACTGGACTTTCTTCCTCCTGTCTTGATGCCTTGAAGTTCCAGCATGGACTAGCTTTTACTTGTTTTATTTTTTTGAATACTCTTAGTTTAGTAATTTGATCATAGATGTTCTTGTGCTGATGACTTCCAGATTTTGGGGATAATAATAGTTGTTGAGTTTTTAGAAGTTAATGAATTGTTTTTTACTAATGAGTTTAAGTCTTCCACATTATTTTCTGTTGATATTATATTGAAATGTTAAGGTTTAGATCGCTTGGTTCGCTCACATAGGAGGGTAAGTGTGGGTGCCAGTCGCGGCCCGATTTGTGTCGTGAAAAACTTGTTATCAGAGCATTAGGTTCGTTGGTCTCATCACACAAGAACGAGTCCAGTAGAGTATTAAGGAACGGTAGGGGGACGCCTTTACTTTTCCTTGGGAGGCTATAAGACTTTAGGAAAATTCCATTCTTTCATTCTTTCGTTCTTGCTATTACTTGGATCCAATTGGTATCTAGGTGATACAAATTGGTATCTGACCATCTTCATTCTATTTCGCAGATGGTTAGAACTAAATCAACGACTGCGCCAACACTAACACCTGCAAGACAAGAAACGTCTGAGCCAGCCACTGGGGCTGTGGCTCGAGGGAGAGTAGCGGCAAGAGGTCGTGGTAGAGGTCGTGGGATGACGTCCTCTAGAGGAAGAGGACGAGCACCTAGCCCGTCTGATACTAGGGCGGTGACTCTTCCACCGACTGAGGAAGTGGTAAGAGAGGGTGAGGAAGGGGAGAATGAACAAGTGCAAAATGAGGAATTGCCACCCCAACCTACCCCAGAGATGATCAATCAGGTTCTCGTTTATCTTAGTGGGTTGTCTGATCAGGGTCAGGCCCCTCCAGTGTTTTCTGCACCAACACCTTCGGTTTCAGAGGTACAACATGCAGCCACTATGGCTCCTCGTATGGATGCCTCATTAGACATAATCACGTTTCCACGCCTGACTACTGGGCCTATAATGACAAATGATCAGCATGAACTTTTCAGTAAGTTCTTGAAATTGAAACCTCCAGTCTTTAAGGGTGCTGAATCTGAGGATGCTTACGATTTTCTGGTTGACTGTCATGAGCTACTACACAAGATGGGAATAGTAGAACGGTTTTGTGTTGAGTTCGTGAGTTATAAGTTTCAATGGAACGCCAAAATGTGGTGGCGGTCACATGTTGAGTGTCAACCAATAGAGGCACCACCTATGACTTGGGCCTCATTCTCTAGCTTGTTTATGGAGAAGTATATCCCCCGGACATTGAGGGATAGGAAAAGGGATGAGTTCTTGAGCCTAGAGCAAGGTAGGATGTCGGTCAATGCATATGAGGCTAAATTTCGTGCACTATCCAGATATGCCACTCAACTTTGTTTCAGTCCACAAGAGCGGATTCGTCGTTTTGTTAAGGGGTTGAGGTCAGAGTTTCAGATTTCAGCCTTACAGGTAGCGGCTACGGCAAAATCCTTCCAAGAAGTGGTAGATTTCGTGGTAGAGGTGGAAGGAGTGAAGATAGATGAATTAACCATGGCATCGACATCAAAGAGGTTTTGAAAGGGAGGTGAGTTTAATGGTTCTTACGCTAGAGGATAGGGTTCCGGAGGTTACTCAGTTCGACCCATTCATTCTTCACTACAGAATGTAGTTGGGGGTCCACCTCAGACCGGTCAACACTTCTCTGAGAGACCTATGCTTGACTCTAGAGAGTGTTATGGATGTGGGGAGACTGGACATATTAGGAGGAATTGTCCCAAACAGAGTTATAGACCCCCAATAGCTAGAGGTAGATGTGGTCATAGTAGACGCCGTTATTTTGGAGGACGTGGTGGTCGAGGTAATGGTGGTCACCAAAACGGCCGGGGTGATGGGCAAACTGGAGCCACTACATCACAATATGGTAGGGGCAACGTACAAACAAACGAAAGGGCCAATTGTTATGCTTTCCCTGGGAGATCGGAGGCGGAGACATCTGATGCTGTCATCACAGGTAATCTTCTGGTTTGTGATTGCATAGCTTCTGTATTGTTTGATCCTGGATCCACATTTTCTTATGTATCTTCCTCATTTGCTAATGGTCTAAATTTACATTGTGAATTACTTGATATGCCTATTCGTGTTTCTACTCCGGTGGGTGAGTCTGTGATAGTTGAAAAAGTATATAGGTCTTATTTGGTAACTTTTGTGGGGAGTAACAATAATGTAGATTTGGTTATCTTAGAAATGGTTGATTTTGATGTAATTCTGGGTCTGACTTGGCTTTCTCCGCAATTTGCGATCTTGGATTGTAATGCTAAAACGGTGACGTTAGCCAAGCCTGGGACAGATCCATTAGTGTGGGAAGGTGACTACACTTCAAATCCGGTGCGTATCATCTCCTTTCTTCGTGTTAAGAAAATGATTAGTAAAGGGTGTTTAGCTTTCTTGGAACATCTCAAGGATGACACTACCCAAGTACCATCGATTGAGTCGGTTTCGGTGGTCTGTGAGTTTTTGGATGTGTTCCCTGCAGATCTTCCTGGCATGCCACCAGATAGGGATATTGACTTCTGTATTGATCTTGAACCGGGTACTCGCCCCATTTCTATACCCCCTTATAGAATGGCTCCCACGGAGTTAAGAGAGTTAAAAGCCCAACTTCAAGAGTTGTTGAGCAAAGGCTTCCTTAGACCAAGTGCATCTCCTTGGGGTGCTCCGGTTTTGTTTGTAAAGAAGAAGGATGGGAGTTTTCGGATGTGCATAGACTACCGGCAGTTGAACAAGGTAACCATAAAGAATAAGTATCCTCTTCCTCGCATTGATGACTTGTTCGATCAGCTACAAGGTGCTTGTGTCATCTCTAAGATTGCCTTGAGATCCGGTTATCATTAATTGAAAATACGGGCAACGGATGTGCCAAAGACTGCTTTTAGAACCAGGTATGGGCATTACGAATTTGTAGTGATGTCTTTTGGTCTTACGAATGCCCCTGCTGCGTTCATGAGCTTGATGAACGGGATTTTTAAGCCATATTTGGATCTCTTTGTGATCGTGTATATTGATGATATACTGGTATACTCTAAAAGTAAGGAGGAACATGAGGAGCATTTGAGAATGGTAGTGGAAATGTTGAGGGAGAAAAAGCTTTATGGCAAGTTCTCTAAGTGTGAGTTTTGGCTAGATGCAGTGTCCTTCTTGGGGCACGTGGTTTCTCACGATGGAGTGATGGTGGATCCTTTTAAGATCGAGACAGTGAAGAATTGGGTAAGACCTACTAATGTGTCAGAAATAAGGAGCTTTGTTGGGTAAGCTAGCTACTACCGCCGATTTGTCAAGGGATTATCTTCTATTGCTTCCCAACTGACGAACTTGACTAAGCAAAATGTTCCATTTGTATGGTCGGACGAATGTGAGGAAAGCTTTCAGAAGCTCAAGACTTTGTTGACTACCGCACCTATCCTTACCTTGCCAGTAAAGGGCAAGAACTTCATTGTTTATTGTGATGCATCCTATTCTGGTTTGGGTGCAGTGCTAATGCAAGCGAAGAATGTGATTTCTTATGCTTCAAGGCAATTAAAGGTGCATGAACGTAACTATCCAACCCATGATTTGGAATTGGCTGCGGTAGTGTTTGCATTAAAGCAATGGAGACACTATTTATATGGGGTTAAGTGTGAGGTCTATACGGATCATCGTAGCCTACAGTATGTCTTTACTCAGAAAGATTTGAACTTGAGAGAAAGGAGATGGATGGAACTACTGAAGGACTACGACATCACTATTTTGTATCATCCGGGGAAGGCGAATGTTGTAGCGGATGCTTTAAGTAGAAAGGCGGAAAGCATGGGAAGTCTAGCTCAGTTGCAAGCTTCTAGACGCCAATTGGCTAGAGAAGTTCAGATTCTGGCTAACGACCTTATGAGATTAGAAGTAAATGAGAAGGGAGGATTTTTGGCTAGTGTAGAGGCAAGATCTTCTTTTCTTGACAAGATTAAGGGAAAACAGTTTGATGATGAGAAACTAAGCAGAATCCAAGATAAAGTATTGCGAGGAGAGGCTAAGGAAGCACAAATCGATGAGGAAGGTGTTTAGAGAATCAAGGGGAGGGTATGTGTACCCCGAGTAGATGATTTGATCAACACTATTCTGACAGAGGCTCATAGTTCAAGGTATTCTATGCATCATGGTGCAACCAATATGTATCGTGACCTAAAGCAACACTTTTGGTGGAGTAGAATGAAGCGTGATATTGTTGACTTTATTGCCAAATGTCCAAACTGTCAACAAGTAAAGTATGAACACCAGAGGCCCGGAGGAACACTTCAGAGAATGCCCATTCCTGAATGGAAGTGGGAAAGGATTGCAATGGACTTCGTGGTTGGTCTTCCAAAGACAATGGGTAAGTATGACTCTATTTGGGTGATTGTTGATAAGTTAACTAAGTCTGCTCATTTCATTCCGGTCAAGGTGACTTACAATGCGGAGAAGTTAGCCAAAATCTATGTCTCCGAAATTGTTCTGCTGCATGGGGTTCCACTCTCCATTATATCAGATAGAGGTACGCAGTTTACTTCTAAGTTTTGGAAAACATTGCATGCGGAATTGGGTACTAGGTTGGACCTTAGTACTGCATTTCACCCTCAGACTGATGGTCAGTCTGAGCAAACGATTCAAGTGTTGGAGGATATGCTTCGTGCATGTGTGATAGAATTTGGTGGTCATTGGGATAACTTCTTACCCTTAGCAGAATTTTCATACAATAATAGCTATCACTCAAGTATTGACATGGCTCCATTTGAAGCACTATATGGGAGAAGATGTAGGTCTCCCATTGGGTGGTTTGATGCATTTGCAGTTAGACCTTGGGGTACTGATCTTCTGAGGAAATCGTTAGATAAAGTGAAATCTATTCAAGAAAAGCTTCTAGCGGCGTAAAGTAGACAGAAGGAGTATGCAGATCGGAAGGTTAGAGACTTGGAGTTTATGGAGGGTGAACAAGTCTTGTTGATGGTTCGGCAATGAAAGGGGTGATGCGGTTTGGTAAGCGAGGTAAACTTAGCCCAAGGTATATTGGTCCATTTGAAGTACTTTAGCGAGTAGGGGAGGTGGCTTATGAGTTAGCCTTTCCTCCAGGGCTGTCCGGAGTGAATCCGGTATTCCTTGTGTCGATGTTGAAAAGATACCATGGGGATGGAAACTACATTATCCGTTGGGATTCATTTTTGCTTGACGAGAATTTGTCTTATGAGGAGGAACCTGTTTCCATTCTAGATAGAGAAATTTGCAAGTTGAGATCAAGAGAGATTGCATCCATCAAAGTTCAATGGAAGAATCGACCCGTTGAAGAATCCACATAGGAGAAGGAGGCAGATATGCGAGAGATACCCACATCTGTTTACAGATTCAGGTACCCCTTTTCGCCCTCGTTTTCCTTCTTGTGATCGTTCGGGGACGAACGATGGGTAAATTGGTATCTATTGTAACGACCTGTTTAGTCGTTTTGAACAGCAGATTTTATTTCTGGAAAAACAGGCTGAGGCGACGGACCCCATGACGGACCGTCATGAGCACGACGGACCGTCGCAGGGTCTCGTTTCAAAACACTTGGAAAATCTGAAATTGGGTACTGAAAATCGACTCTCTGAACTTCGTAATGAAATGGCAGGACGGACCGTCACAGGTGTGACGGACCGTCACAGAGTCTTCAGTGGAAATCCACTCTCTGGACCTTACGACGACCTGCAGGACGGACCGTCACAGGCACGACGGGCCGTTGCAGGTTGTGCAATCCCAGTCTGGGTCGAATTTCTTTATATGTTTTAAGGGACGTTTTTGACTATTCCTGCTTTAATTATAAAGTTAGTGGGTTAATGTTAATAAGTCTAATTACTTGAGGGTTAAAAGAGGTAACCTTAAGTTAATTAGTGGGTTATTATTGCCATCTTTTATTCTTAATTATATACTAATTAGGGTAAAAGAAAGAGGGTTTGAATAAAGAAAATAGAAAGAACCGAGAGAGGGAAAGAGAAACGATCGAGAGAGGAGAAACGAAAAGGGAAAAACACAAAGCTTGGAAAATTGCTTGCTTGATCACGAATCTTCGGTGGAGGTAGGTTATGGTTTTTATGCTATTCGTAGTAAACTCTTAATAGCGAATGATATGTATTGATAGTATTGTAAACCTTGCTATGTGCTTAATTGTATGCTTGCATGAACGTGAATATACAATTGTGATTATATTAAGCATGATAAAGTTATTGAATCCCGAATCTTGATAAAAACCTAATCTCTTTTTAATGATGATGCCTTGGTAAGGGTTAAGGCTTGATGAACTAAAGTAATGAGATTGATGATGCCTTGGTAAGGGAGAAGGCCTGATGAATTGATAGAATGAGATTAGGGGATCGGGTGTCACGAACCGACACGTAGAATTAGGGGATCGGGTGTCACGAACCGACACGTAGAATTAGGGGATCGAGTGTCACGAACCGACAGATAGAATTAGGGGATCGGGTGTCACGAACCGACACGTAGATTTAGGGGATCGGGTGTCACAAACCGACACGTAGATTTAGGGGATCGGAGTGTCACGTTCCGACACATAGTAGTAGGGGATCGGAGTGTCACGTACCGACACAAGAGGATTAATGAATATGATGGAGCGGAGTGTCACGTACCGACACAAGAGAAATAAAGATAATGAATCTTGAAAGATGTTAATATACTCAATCTAATGAACATAATTCCCAAATGAGTATGGTATTGAGGCGTGAGTCCTCATGTGTGAACTTGACGGTAATTGTTAAGGATATAGTACTTGGTGTTGCTACATGTTGAGTATCATAGTTGATTTTATGATATTACTTGGTATATACTGTTTTCTATTTTGAGTTGGCCGATGATATCTACTCGATGCAGTGTTTTGTAATCGACCCTACTTTTATTGTTTTCTTCTTGTTATTTGTGGAGTGCAGCAAACGTACCGTCGTCTTCAACTCAACCGCAATTCTAGCCAGTCTTCGTCACATCGGATCTTCAGGGTGAGCTAACGCTTCTAGATTGGACTGGACATTCTTCCTCCTGTCTTGATGCCTTGAAGTTCCGGCATGGACTAGCTTTTACTTGTTTTAGCTTTTAGAATACTCTTACTTTAGTCATTTGATCATAGATGTTCTTGTGGTGATGACTTCCAGATTTTGGGGATAATAATAGTTGTTGAGTTTTTATAAGTTAATGAATTGCTTTTTACTAATGAGTTTAAGTCTTCCGCATTATTTTCTGTTGATATTATATTGAAATGTTAAGGTTTAGATCGGTTGGTTTGCTCACATAGGAGGTTAAGTGTGGGTGCCAGTCGCGGCCCGATTTGGGTCGTGAAACCCTAAACATAAACATAATCTTAATCTGCACCCTAACCCTAACTCTGAACCATAAACTTGAAACCCTAAGAACAAAATATCAAAGGAAGGAACTTATGATCATCAGGATCAAAAAATTGCACAACAAAGAAGAAGCAATCAGGAACAAAGGAAGAAACAAAATGTTTATCAACAAGAGAATCTAAATAGCTCAGGTATTGACTCAAGGCTTCCCAATCCCCAAAACATTAATATTGTTAATGATCCTGCTGCTATTACTGTTGTTGATACTGCTCGTGTAGCTGTTGGAGGTGTGGATGGAAGTTGTCAGGAGAATAACAAATTTAATAGTTCCAAAAATTCTAAAGGAAAAGAGAAAATAGATGATCAGGATTCTAGACATGATAAGGTTCCTCCTGATAAATCACAGCATAATAAATTACATCATACTAGCAATAAGAATAATGAGACTAACACTGAAAATGAACCTTATATTACTTCAAGAGATAATCTTGATGAGTATAAGGAGCCAGACTCTGAGGAGGATGAGGATGTAGATTCTCAATCCTTAGGGGAAGGCATAAATCCAGGGGAAGATCTAGATAATTCTTACCAAGTTCAAAAAGGCCCTAAGTTACAGACCTCTAATATTGATGAAATTAGGGATGTCACTAACAAACAAGGCCTATCTCCTAGAGGAAGAAAAGTGTTGAAACAGAATAAAAACACTAGTTTTAGTAAACCTAATACTAGGGCTAGAAGTAGAGGTTTTTGATGCTTAAATTGTTGTGTTGGAATGCTAGAAGCATCAAAACATTTGGTGCTCTTGAAAGACTGATCAATTTAAGGAAAATGCATAATTTATCCATGATTGCTGTGCTAGAGCCTTTTTCTAACATTTCTCATCTTGAATATTATAGAATGCAGATGCTAATGAATTATGGTCATAGCAATCCAAATAATAAAATTTGGATATTTTGGTCAAATGAGGTTACTTGTACTATTTTGGAAAGTGATCAACAGCAAATCACTTGTGAAATCTCTCATGAGGATTGTAAAGAAAAGTGTATTATTACTTTTGTTTATGCTAAGTGTAAGGAATACTTGAGAAAGCCTTTATGGGATAGTATGCTGAAATGGTCCAACACTAGTTACCCTTGGTGTACTATTGGGGATTTCAATGTCATATCATCTACACAGGAGAAGCTAGGGGGTAGAGATTATAATATTAATAAGAGCTTGGAGTTTATTAGTCTTATAGAAGCTTGTGGATTGGTGGATATGGGGTACAATGGCCAAAACTATACATGGTGCAACCACAGGAAAAATGGTGATAGAGTGTGGAAAAGACTGGATAGGGGAATGGTTAATGACAATTGGTTGGACAAGATGCCTCCAAGTAATATTACTCATCTTCCTTCAGTGGGATCAGATCATTGTCCATTATTATTGGAAATAACTAACACTCAGTCCAATATTATTAAGTACTTTAAGTTTCTCAATTATTGGACTGATAATGAATCCTTCCTACCAACAGTGGAAAAATGTTGGAAACAGCCGGTCAAGGGTGATCCTATGTGGATATTACATACAAAGTTGAGTAGATTAACAAAAACTTTAAGGAGTTGGTCAAAAGCTGAATATGGTGATGTTTTTGAAAGGGTTAAACAGTATGAGGCAGTGGTTAATAAGGCTGAAAAAGATCTGATTAGTGATAATAGTACTGAAAATAGAGAGAAGCTTAGTGAAGCTAATGCTAACTATATTAAGTACTTGAAATTGGAATATGCTATTCTTCAACAAAAAGCTCAACTTCAGTGGCTAAAAGAAGGAGATGCAAACTCTAAGTACTTTCATGCAGTGATTAGAGGAAGAAGAAATAAGATGATTATACATAAAATTATGAATGAAGGTGGAGTATGGATTCAAGGTGAAGAGAATGTGGCTAAGGAAGCTTGTGATTATTATCAGACTATATTTACTGGAAATTCTGATAGGATAAAGGAAGAATTGTTACAAGGTATTCCTGACTTGATTACTGCAGAACAAAATTCTGTTTTGGACAAAATGCCTACTGTGGAAGAATTAAAGAACATTATAATGAGCATGAATCCAAACTCTGCCCCAGGTCCTGATGGTATTGGTGGTAAGTTTTACCAAGTTTGTTTTGATATTATTAAGGAGGATATGTTGGCTGCAGTTTTGTCTTTCTTTAATGGTAAAGTCATGCCTAGATATATGACTCACTCTTGTTTAGTATTGCTTCCTAAGATTAATCATCCTAACAAACTTAAAGACTATAGACCTGTTAGCCTGAGTAATTTTACTAATAAAATAATTTCCAAGATTTTGAGTACTAGGATGGCTACTATCCTTCCTTACATTATATCAGCCAATCAGTCTGGATTTGTGAAAGGAAGGAGTATTTCAGAAAATATCTTATTGGCTCAAGAGGTTATTCATGGTATTAAATTACCTAAAGAAGGAAGGAATGTTGTTATCAAACTGGATATGGTCAAAGCTTATGACAGAGTTTCATGGGCATACACTTGTCTAGTTCTCAGAAAGATGGGGTTTAGTGAATTATTTATTGATAGAGCTTTGAGAATTATGAATAATAATTGGTATTCAGTGGTTATTAATGGAAAAAGGCATGGATTTTTTCATTCTACAAGGGGTCTTAAGCAAGGAGATCCTCTATCTCCAGCTCTATTTATTATTGGGGCTGAAGTTCTTTCAAGAAATCTAAACTTATTAACTCATAATCAGCTATATAGAGGTTTCAACATGGAGAAGAGAGGGCCTCAAATTAATCATCTTAGTTTTGCTGATGATATCATTATATTTACATCCACTGATAGAAGATCCTTAAATCTTATAATGAAGATTATAGAGGATTATGAAAATGTTTCTGATCAGAAAGTGAATAAAGATAAGAGCTTCTTCATGGTCACATCTAAGACTAGCCAAGATATTATTAGTGACATACAGTTGATAACTGGTTTTAGTATAAAAAACAGTCCTATATATTACTTAGGATGTCCTTTATACATTGGTGGACAGAGAATTATCTACTTTTCAGAGGTTGTAGAAAAGGTTATTAAAAGGATTTCTGGCTGGCAATCAAAAATCCTAAATTATGGAGGAAAAGTAACTCTTGTGAAACATGTTCTACAAGCTATGCCTATTCACATACTAGCTGCTATGTCTCCTCCTAAGACCACTATTATGTATATTAAGAGAGCAATTGCTGATTTTTTCTGGGGTGTTGATAAGGATGGTAAAAAGTATCATTGGGCTTCTTGGAATACTTTGGCTTATCCAACTATGGAGGGTGGTATTGGGGTAAGATTGTTAGAAGATGTATGTAAGGCATTTCAATACAAACATTGGTGGGAATTCAGAACAAAGGATTCTTTGTGGAGTCAGTTTTTAAAAGCAAAGTATTGCCAAAGAGCAAATCCAGTTGCTAAGAAATATGACACAGGAGATTCTTTGGTATGGAGATATCTAACAAGAAATAGACCTGAAGTGGAATCTCATATTAGATGGAACATTAAAGCTGGAAATTCAAAATTTTGGTGGGATAATTGGTTAGGCAATGGAGCTATTGCTAATTATAGTGGAAATATTTAAAACTAAACAATAAATATTACAACTCACATCCTTAACCCAAAACCCTAAAACATAACAATAAACCTAAACCCTAACCTTAACCCTAAACCTACCATAAATACTAAACCCAGGCCCAATATACCAAACCCCAAAAATTAAACACTAAAGCATTTATATGAAACCTCAAATCCTAATCCCTAAATCCAAAAACCTAAAAAAACCCTAACCCTAACCCTAACACTAAATCATAAACCTTAAACCATGAGCCAATAATATGAAAACCCAATAATTAAATACTAAACAATATATTTTAAACATCAAATGCTAAAACCTAAACCATAAAACCTAAAAAGAACTACACCCTAACCCTAATACTAATCCTAAACCTATCATTAACCCTAACCCAATTGAATACCCTACTCAAAGCCAAAAATATCAAAAGCCTAAAGTTAAACACTAAATAATAGATATTACAATTTACATCCCTAACCTCAAACCCTAAAACCTAAAAACAATCTAAAGCCTAACCCTAACCTTAACATTAACCCTTACCCTAACCTACCATAAACCCTAAAGACCAAGCCCAAAATACAAAAACCCAAACAATAAAGACTAAACAATTGTTATTAAACCTCAAATTCTACACCCTAAACTCAAAAATAAAAAAAAAACACAAAACCCTTACCCTAACCTTAACCCTAACCGTAACACTAAACCATAAACCAAAAATCTTACGCCAAATATTCTAAAAACCAAACGTTATGAAAAAATAGATTTTAAATCTCCAACGCTAACCTTGAATCATGAAACCTAAAAGCAACACCCTAACCCTAGTACTTAAGTCCAAAAAAAACCTAAGTTCAAAATATGAAAACCCAAACATCAAACACTAAACCATAGATTTTAACCCTCAAATAATAAACCACAAACCCTAAAACCTAATGAGAAACCTAAACAATAATTCTAACCCTAACCCTAACCATAACCCTAACCCTATTATTAAGAAGAACACTAACCCTAACCCTATCGTTAACCCTAACCCTCTCGTTAACCCTAACCCTATCATTAACCCTAACCCTAAACCCTAAACCATTAACCCAAAAGATTATGCCCAAAATATCTAAACCTAAACATTAAACAGTAAACCATAGTTTTTTATCAAAAAATCCTAAACTCCAAAACGTAAAACCTAATAAAACCCTAAACCGCAACTCTAACCCTTACCCTATCACTAACAAAAACAATAACCCTAACCCGTTCCATAACCCTAACCTAAACTCTAAACCCAGAATTAAAAGAACAAAATACACAAACCTAAACATTCATTACTAAACCATAAATATTACAATTCACACCCTTAACCCCAAACACTAAAACCTAAAAATAAACCTAAACCCTATCCCTAACCCTAACCCTACCATAAATCCTAAACCCCAAGCCCAAAATACCAAAACCCAAATATTGAACTTTAAATCATTGATATTAAACCTCAAATCCTAATTCCTAGATCCAACAACCTTAAAAAAAATTAACCCTAACACTAACACTAAATCATGAACCCAAAACCCATACGCCATAATATGAAACCCCTAATATTAAATACTAAACCATAGATATTAAACCTCAAATGCTAAATCCAGACACATAAAACCTAAACAAACCTACACCATAACCCTACCATACTAATAGATAAAAATACACAAAACCCTAATGTTAAACACTAAACCATAGATATTACAACTTAAATCCCTATCCCCAAACTTTTAACCGAAAAATAATCTAAGCTCTAACCCTAGCCCTAATCCTTACATTGACCATACCCTAATCTACCTTAAACCCTAAAACCCAAGCTCAAAATACAAAAAATAAAACAATAAAGACTTAACCATTGATTTTAAACATCAAAATCTACACCCTAAACTCAAAAAAAATAAAAGAACACAAAACCTTAACCCTAACGGAACCCTATCCTCAACCATTACCATAACTCTAAACCATAAACCCAAAATCCTAAGTCCAAAATTCTAAAATCCAAACGTTAAATAATAAATAATAGATTTTAAACATCAAATGCTAAACCTGAACCACGAAAGCTAAAAAACCAACACCCTAACCCTAATGCATAATTCAAAAAAAAACCTATGTTTGAAATACAAAAACCCAAATATCAAACACTTAATCATAGATTTCAAACTTCAAATCATAAACCACAAACTTTTAAACCTAAAAAACCCTAAACCTTAACCCTAACACTAAACCAAACCATAACAGTAACCTTAAAACTAACCCTAAATATAAACCATTGACATGTAACACCAAGCCCAAATACAAAATTCCAAACATTAAATACTAAACCATATATATTTAAAAAAATCATAAACCCCAAAACCTAAAACCTAAAATAACGCTAAACCCTTACCCTAAGCTTATTATTAACACGTACCCTAACCCTATTCTTAACCCTAATCCTAAATCCTAACCCCTAAAACCTATCTTTCACCCTAACCCTAAAACCTAAACCCAAAGCCCAGTATACCAATTCCCTAACATTGAACACTAAAAAATAGATATTTCAACTCAAATCCTTTACCCCCAACCCATAAACCCAAAAAACAAGCTAATCTCTAATCCAAACCCTAACTCTACCATAAATCCTAAGCCCCAAGCCCCAAACAAAAAAATTGTAACATTAAACACTAAACCATGGATGTTAAACCTCAAATCCTAAACCCTAAACCCAAAACCATAATCCTATCCCTAACCCTAACAATATATCCTAAAAATTAAACCATAAGCCTAAAAGACAATAACCAAAACATTAAACACTAAACCATAGATTTTAAATCTCAAATCCTAAACCACATACCCGAAAACTCAAATAAAAGTAAACCTTACCCTAACTCTAACACTAACCTTAATCCTGACCCTAACTCTAAACCATTAACCCGAATAATTAGGAACAAAATACCCAAACCTAAACATTAAACACTAAACCATAGATTTTAAACTAAAAATCCTAAAACCCAAAACCTAATACTTAAAAAAACATAAACCCTAACCATAACCCTATGCCTAACACGAACCATGGCCCTAACACAATACTTAACCCTAACCATAAACCCTAAACACTAAATCCAAAGCACGAAATACCAACACTCTAACATTTATAACTAAAAAATAGATATTACATCTCAAATTCTTATACCAAAACACTAACAAATAAAAATAACCTAAACCCTAACCGTAACACTAACCCCACAATAAACCCCAAACCCCAAGTTAAAAATACAAAAGCCTAAACATTAAACACTAATAAATTGATAATAAACCCCAAATCCTAAAACAAAAACTCAAAAACCTCAAAAAGCAGAAATGCCCTAACCATAACCCTAACCCTAACCCTAACCTTAACTCTAAACATTAAACATAAAACCCTAAGTTCAAAATATAACAACACAAACATTTAATACTAAATGATAGATTTTAAACTTCAAAAGCTAAACCCCGAACTGTAAATCCCAACAAAAAACCTACACCCTTACCCCAATCCTAACCCCAACCCCAACCCTAACCCTATCCTTTACCCTAACCTAACCCTATACCATACATAAAAGCCAAATATACCAAAACTCTAAAATTAAACACTAAGCCAAAGATAATGCAACTAAAATATTTAACCCCAAACCGTAAAACCTAAAAACAAGCTAACCCTAACCCTAACCCTAACATTAACCCTTACCTTAACCATAGCATAAACCCTAAACACAAAGCCAAAAGTACCAAAACAAAAAAATTAAACACTAAACCATTTATTAAACCTAAAATTCTACACCATAAACTCAAAAATCTAAATGAACCCAAAACCCTAACCCTAACCCTAACATTAACCCTAACCTTAACTCCAAATAATAAAACCCAAACCCTAAGCCCAAAAACTAAAACCCAAATGTTAAATACGACAAAATAGATTTTAAACCTCAAATTCCAAACCTTGAACCATAAAACATAAAAAAACTAACACCTTAACCCTAATACCCATATCCCCAATAACCTGAGTTAAAAATACTAAACCTAAATATCAAATACTAAACTATAAAATTTAAGCCTCAAATCACAAACCACAAATCCTAAAACCTAAAAACCATAAAACCTAACCATAACCCTATCACAAACCCTACCCTAAACTTAAACCTAACCTTAACCCTAAACCATTAACCCAAAAGAGCAAGCCCAAAATACAAAATCCCAAACATTAAACACTAAGCCATATACTTTAAACAATAAATGCAAAACGCAAAAATCTAAAACATAAAATAAACCTAAACCTAACCCTAACCCTATCCATATCCCTAAACCTAAACCCTAAACCCCATTCAAAAATTACAAAAAAGCCTAACGTTAAACACTAAACAATATATATTACAACTTAAATCCTTAACCCCAAACCCTAAAACCTAAAAACATAAAAAACCCTAACCCTAACCCTAACATTAACCCAAACCGTACCATAAAACCTAAACCAAAGCCTAAAATACAAAAACATAAACAATAAAAACTAATCCATTGATATTAAACCTTAAATTTTACACCCTTATTCTAATAATCTAAAATAACCAAAAACCATAATCCTAATCCTAACCCTTATTTTAACCGTAACCCTAACTATAAACTATAAACCCCAAACCCTAAACCCAAACACTAAATACTAAAAGAATATATTTTAAACCTCAAATGTTAAACCCTGAACCGTAAAACCTAGAAAAAAAAAACCACAAACTAACCCTAAGCCCTAAATCACACAAAAAAAAAACTAAGACCAAAATATTAAAACCTTGATATTAAACAATAAACTATAGATTTTAAACCTCAAATACTAAAAGCAAACCCCAAAACTTATAAAAAAACCCAAACCCTACCCCAACTGAAACCCTAATCCTAATGTTAACCATAACACTAACACTAAACCATTAAACCAAAAACCCGAGCCCAAAAATACAAAAACCCAAACTTTAAAATCTAATGCTTATTTATTGAATTGAATACACGTAACTGCAAAACCAAAAGCCTTAAATCAAACACTAAACCCTAACCCTAACAATATCCCTAAAACAAACCCTAGCTCTAACCCTATCCTTAACCCTAACCCTAAACCCTAAACCCTAAGGCCAAAATACAAAAACCATAACACTTAACACTAAAGCATATATTTTAAACCAAAAACCCTTAACTCCAAAACCTAAAACCTAAAAAAAATTCTAAACCCTTACAATAACCCTATGACTTTCAAGAACCCTAACCCAAAACACAAAACCCTAAACCCTTAGAAAATATACTAAAACTCTAACATTCAAAACTAAACCATTGATATAACAACTCAAATATTTAACTTCAAACCTTAAAACCTAAAAAAACCTAAATTATAACCCTAAACCTATAATTAACACTAACCCTAACCCTAACCATAATCCTAAACCCCAAACCCAAAATACCAAAACCCAAACATTAATTAGTAAACTATACAGTTTAAACCTCAAATGATAAACCCTAAACAATAAAACCAGAAAAAAACCTATGCCCTTATATTAATTCTAACACTTATCCTAACCTAACTCCAAACCCAAAACCCTAAGTCAAAAAGCCCCAAAGACCAAAAGATAGAAACTAAAATATTAAACAATAAACCATAGATTTTTAACAAAAAATCTTAAAACCACAAACCTAAGACCTAAAAAAAAAAAAACTAAATCCTAACCCCAACCCTATCCCTGATACTAACCCTAATCCTAAACCTATCCTTAACCCTAACTCTAAACTCTAAACCGTAAAATGTATGTCCAAAATACGAAACCTTAAAGTTAACACTACTAGATATTTGACCTATAGAAACACTTATGTATAGTAACAGTTATTGAATCGTAGAAATAACTCACCTATTACAACAGTTATAACTGTGGCCACATATTCTTGAATCTAATAGAACAATAATTTAAATGAATTGTGGCATCATCCCTATAATCGTATCTATAGAGATTCGATGGCTACAAATTCAGAACTGGTGTAATATCAAACTCCTTGACGATGGTTAGAAAATCTATGGCAATAGTTGTTTTAGGAAAAAATATTATCTCTCACTGAAACACTAAAAACAATATATTTCCCTCATTCTACTGATCAAAGCAAAAACTAAAAGAAAAAAAAATAAATCTACTTACAGCGAAATGGCGAAGAACGATCAAGGGGACGACTTATGCTCTTGGACAATGAATTTTTCAGCGAGATTTTGGTGTGTAAAACAAGAGGGAAAGATTTCTAAGCTCTTGGACATCGAAGCTTTTTGTTTCGATAACAAGCTCTTGAACAAGAAGCTTTTGGTGAAGCACGTTGGTTCTCTTGGACAGCTAACGTCGACTAAAATTCTTCCATATAAAGGTGAGTAATTTTTAATTTTACAATGCTAGTTCATGATTTGTAAGTATCCATTGGATTATTTGTACAAAAATCTTAAGGAGTAAACAATGGGTTAGCTTAAATATGTGTTTTTTTGTTCTAATCTAGGTAGTGTATAAACTTCCCTTGATTAAATTTGTGATGCATACTTAACAGGAAAAGAAAACACTTATAAATTTATGTGAGAGTTGAGTACTTTTGGGTTAAACTTGTAGAGGATTTAAGGTTAAACTATAGAACTATAGAGGAATCTATTTAAAATCTTTTTGTGTTCTCGTCTCAGTGTCGCTGCCCCGAAGAGATAATCCTTTAGACCTCAACTTGTTTAAGCCGGAATTTGTTTTTTATAATGTGAAGCTTAGTTTCACCTTTTATTCTTCTTTTGTTCCAATGTTTCTTTTCTTCATTGATTTACTGTAGGTGCCTAGTGATGGATAGTTTGGCTTCAAATTGAGTTTGTCTTAGTTGTTTGAGGTATACGCAATGCTCTTGTGTTTATAGTTGTTGTGTTAGCTATTGATATAGATTCAATCACTGGTTGGTTCCTTTGAATCATGTATGTTTTAGGATTTACCGATCGACTTTATTTATGTTTGGTTACCATAGTTTCTAGTTGTCTGTTTACTTTGTTGTTCCTCTATTTCTGCTGGTGTGCTTACTTCCTCTTACTTATTGGATTAATTTGAGTAGTTATTTTTCTCTTATTTTTTTGTGATAGTCTTTCATCTTTAAAAAATTCGATGAGTTTAATGAGCATAGAACAGGGAGGTTGTGACTATCCACCTTGCTATTTTTATTTTAATTTTCATCTCAATAATTCTTGAAATCTGCCCTTATTGCTTTGAAATCTGTTTTAGCATGCCTTTAGTCATTTATGTGTATATAGTTTTTGAATGGTGAAATCTTCTAATAACTTGTCAATTGGATTATACTCTTAATGCTGTCAATTTTTGTTGTTGAATTAGTGTAAAGGTTTGAGATTCGATTAATCTAGATGTTTGAAAGGTTAAGTTCTACCGATATTGCTTGTACTCATCAATTTATTGGCTTTAACGAAATATGGTAGAGGATCATTTGATTTTTTAGGGATTTGTTCGTGGATACACAAAATGGGTTTTTCATGGAGAAGGATTTTTCTGTAGAAATACGCCACATCCAACCAATGAAGAAGAAACTTCTAACATGCATGACGATATAGATAGATTACTTCATGATATTTTTAGAAATGTAGTAGATGATCAGATACATGAAGGAGTGAGAGAGGGTCCACTTGAAGACGCAAAGAGATTTTTTAACTTTGTGGAGGAAGGGAAATAAGAGGTGTATCCGGAGTGTAAGAATTTTTCTAAAGTTGAGTTTTAGCATACGGCTATACTTGTTAAAAAGCATTGACAAGTTGACTGGTGTGGCATTTTTAGATTTTTTGGACTTGATTAGAGAGGCATTTGTATTTGCTCAGATACTCGACTCTTTGAAAAGGCAAAAGAGGTCATAAAAGAGTTGGGTCTTCATTATGAGAAAATACATGCTTGCACAAATGATTGCATGCTATTTTGCAATTACAATGCAAAGTTAGATAATTTCTCTGTGTGTGGAGCTTCAAGATGGAAGAGTGTTCGTAATGACTTAAATAGTAAGGTTACAAAAATCTTAGTGAAGGTTTTAAGGTACTTTACTTTATAGTCTAGGCTTCAGAGAATAGTCATATGTTCTGAAACATCTGTAGCTATGAGATGACATGATACTAAACAACTTAGAGATGGAAATTTAAGACATCCTGTAGATGGTGATGCTTGGAAGGATATTTATTCATTGCATAATGACTTTGCTAATTGATGCTCGTAATATTATATTGGGTCTTTCAAGTGATAATTTCAGTCAATTCAGAACTTTGAAGATTTCTCATAGCACATGGACAGTTGTGTTGATGAACTATAATCTGTCACCACAGACTTTCATGAAGTTGGAGATTGTCATGCCCCACTTGCAACCATAATACTCGTTCCCAATATCTAAATCATAGTCGTAAGATGTGTTACATGGGTCATCGGGAAATTTTACCTCCTGATCGTCCATTTAAAAGAGGTAAAAAATCATTTAATGGTAAAGAAGAGCATAAAGTCGCATCTACTCCATTATAAGGTGCACAAATTTTTGAAGAGCTTCGTGAATTCAATAATGTATTTGGAATGAACAAAAATAAAAGAAAACGAAAAAATGATGGTCCTTGGAAAAATAAACAATTTTTTGAGTTGCCCTATTGAGGAAAAAAAATTGAGAAACAATCTTTATGTGATGCACATATAGAAGAATATTTGTGACAGTGTGCTTGGGACTTTATTGGATATACTTGGAAATTCCAAAGAGCATATGAATTCTCGCTGTGATTGTATGAAATCGGGATACGTAATGAGCTTCAACCTGTAAAATATTGTGATACAGGAAATATCCATCTAGCTAAAACTTGTTTCTCTATGACACCAAATGAGAAAAAAATATTTTGTACCATCTTAAAAGATTCTAAATTACCAAAAGGGTGTGATTCTAATATATAAAGTCTTGTGCATATTGTAGGGATGAAAGTATCAAAATACAAAAGTCACGATGCTTATTTCATAATGCATTACTTACTGAAGGATGCAGTCAGAAAAGTGTTACCCAAGATTGTAGCCATGATCTTGATTAGGTTGGGGAATTTTTTTAGAGCCATATGTAGCAATGTTATTAGAAAAAGTGATCTTGAAAAGATGAAAACAGAAATCATACATATTGAATGTGAGATTGAAAAGATATTTCCCTTATCTTTTTTAGATATAATAATACATTTTTCCTATCCATCTAGTAGATAAAATTATGCTTGGAGTCCCAACTCATTTGCGTTTGATGTATTCTACAGAAAGAACTATGTGTGAATTGAAGGGGCTTGTTCGAAATTGAAAAAATCCTGAAGGATCAATAGTAGAGGGTATTTCAGCTGCAGATTTTATGAAATTTATTTTCATATACCTACCTAAGACGGTGTAGAAAAAATTAAGTATGTATGAAACAGAGGATGATGAAAACATTCAAACAAAGGAAGGTGGTATGTCACTTTTATTTCCTAAGACAGGTCATCCGAATGGAAGTGATAATATAAGGAAAGGCAAGATTATTAATATGAAGCAGCATGAGTTGTTAGAAGCACATCGACATACTATGTTCAATACAGGAAATGAACAAGTAGAGGCACTTATCAAGTAAGATAAAAGATTTGTTTATGATAATGTATTTCAAATTTCATTTCATTTATAAATACACTTTGATCAAATTACACTTCAAGCTTAAAGGGAAAATAAGAGCTTAACTGATAGTCTTACAATAGGCAATGCATGGGTAAAAGTACACGTCCATAGTAGCGAATTTGGTGATTGGATTAGGAACAAACATAAAAATATTGAATTGTATTATCATTTAAAATATCTAGCTAAAGATCCTAACTTTGTGGAAAAAAGATATATTGGATATTTCATTAATTGATATCAATTTCAAATGAAGACACGAGATGCCCCTTGCAAAACTCAAAATAGTGGAGTAACTTTGTCGGCCACAACAGATTGTGTTGCTAGTGCGAGGGACCAAAATCCTATTGATGGAATGGATATCTACTATGGAATTATTTAGGATATCATTGAGATTGATTGTTGGGGTTTCTTTAGTGTTTTTCTTTTTAATAGTGATTAGTTTCACAATGAAGTCGATGAATATAGATTGACTCGGGCATATTTCAATAAAAAATGTACTACTAATTATCCTTTTGTAATAGTATCTCAAGTGCATCATGTTTTTTATGTGGAAGACTTAATTAAGAAAAATGTTTATTATGCAAGAAAAAAAGTCCATATGGATTTGTTTTATCTAGAGGAAGAGAATCGTCCTCATATTGAAGAAACATTTTTGAGAGAGGCTAATGAGTATATTGTTCCATCAGAAAGTGTACTTGATGTAAATTTTAGATGATCCAGAGAAGATCTTCATGTTGATATCATTGATGCTCCTTCCATTGCACAACATTCGCAAGATGAAGTTATTGAAACATAGGAAGAGGAGGAGGATGACTTTGATGATACTGATTGGGATTGGATGGATGTTTATGATTGACAAGGATCTTGAGGACTTGTTCGAATACATTTTCATGTTTTATGTTTGTTTCGTAAGTGCAATTTAAACACTGTAGTGGACAAGAAAATAACTAGGCTCTTATCTCTTTATTATGGTCCAAAACTCCAGGTTAGTATCTTGTTTTTGTGATTCTTTGAATATTTCTTTGCTAATACTTTTATTTACATCTATGGAGTTTAAAAAATAACTTTATCTCCTTATAAGACCTTGGTGATTGATCTATTTATGTATTGCAGGCGTACACTGCCATAGCTTTTAACTTTTTAAGTTCTATTTTCACATAGGTTTGAATAGTTGTAACTATGAGTCAAGAAGCATCTTCAAAAAGAACCAAAAAATCCAAAAAGAAGACATTTTCTAAACCGGGATCCTTATCATTCTTGGCAAATAAGAAATTATTGACGACAAATGAGATTGTTAAAGAAAAAGAGTGTGAGAAAGGACATCTGCTCAAATTAATTGGAGAACAACAATCTGTAGCACCACAATCTGAAGCAACAAGACAATCTTTCGAGAAGCAGCCAATTGAGGAGTTGCCTTTTGAACAGCAGCCTGTCGAGGAGCTGCTTCTTGAGCAGCCTGTCGAGGAGCTGCCTCTTGAACAACCTGTCGAGAAGCTGCCTCTTGAGCAGCATGTGCAAATGAATTCTGTCACTCCTTAGACAAATGATCAGCCTAAAGAACAAGGTAACATATAAGCTTACAAACCTATTAATATGAATCCATAATTTTTAAATATATTTCTTGTATTTTCATATAGATGAAGATGTTTCCAGACATATAAAAGAGGTAGAACACAAATGCATGATGTTCATGCCTTAAAAGAGCGTAGGTTGATCATACTCAATAGTCATAATCAACATGTTGGCCCTACTGATGATGTTGTCATAGAGCTAAGTAGCTTCATCAGATCATTGACTAGAAATGCGACTCTTTGCCCATTTTATATATTCGATTGGAGGAATATGGACACTAAAAAGAATATATGATATTATACCAAGGTATGTAGTTTACAATAATTAATTATTTGTAAAAGTATTTTACATCAATTGGCTACGTGAATAACTTAAAATTATAGGAGAAATACATTATTCCTGAAGATTCGTTCAATTGGACAATCGTAACAATTCGAGATGCTTGGAGAAGACATATAAGTGATTTGAAGATGAATTATTATGATCCATATGACACTGATGCCGTTCGAATGGCAAAAAAGCCTGGTCATATTAAAAAATTTCAATTTAGAGAGCTTCTCAAATATTATAATTCTTAAAAATTCAACGTAAAAGTGTAATTCAAAATCTCAATTTTTTCTTAGTAACTAGCATTTGTATTACATCTTCTGTTTTTTGCTTCCTTTCCAGCTTTTTCCCACCTAATGACCCCAAACACTTCAAAATTATTAGATAAAATAGTACCTCTGTTTCCAGTAGCATCTTTGTGTCTAGCATGTTTGGAATTTTAATCTAATATAGCTGGTCTTCTCCTTCATATTCTCAAACAACAAAGTTGTCAAAAGAAAATGACTTGTAAACACAATAAAGAAGATGAAAAAAAGGTCTTTTACTTGTGCATTTTGTAACCGAAATAAAAAATATAATGGAACTATTACAAGTTCTCTACTCTGCGCAGAAACATGCATTAACAAACAATTCTTAGATAGATGATATGTGGAAAATTGCAGCTTTATGTTGTCTGAAACAAATGCAGAAAATGCAGTTCTTACCGAGATTAACACTATTGATTCATTTTTCCTTTGTAGAAAATGTCTAAAACAAATTCAAAGAATCGAAAAAATTTTATGAATCCACACACTGCAGGCGAAAAGAGTTTCGCTTTAGTTCCTAATAAGCTGGTGTGTTCTCTTATATATATATATATATTTTTAATAAAATTTTGGGGCTTTTTATTCTAGTATGAGTGTATTTTTGATATACAGTTCAATGTTACTAGGAGAAAGATACGGAGACGGTATCATCTAAAGATCTCTTGTGGTTACAAAAAATAAGAAAACCCGTGCATTTGTACAAGTTTTCAAAAGAAGATACTACTAGTGAAATTGTATGTGTACTATCTATTTTAAAAAATTTTTTATTTAGATCAATTATTTATTTCATATTGTATTAGTTGGATCTGTTTTTGTAAGCTGAAATGGAAGAAATTTAAAATCAAATAAGCATAAACAGTGAGTATGTTGATGCATTTTCAAGCGTCATGGGTCTTGAACATTCAGGACGGATAAGACAGCATGGCGCAAGAGTTACAAAGAGTAGTTTGAAAAAAAAGTTTGTAATTCAGAATAAATTTTAAGTGCACTAACTGATGGAATGCATCAAATGCAAGAAAGGATAAAGAAAATGGAGATGAAATGAAGGAACAAAAGAAAATCATGCGACAAGAATTATTGGAGATGTTATTGCACAACTTAATCATGAAGAATTAATTAATCCTAACATATTGTCAGCAGTGTCGACTCCTTCACTAAGAGAAATTACTTCTTTTCAAGGGGCTGAACAAGGTTGTTGTCGCTAATTCTATGTTGTGATTGTTATTTATTGTTGCTACTTGCTATAGGATTAGAATGGAAAAGTATGCTATTGATCTAAGGATGTTCGGGAAAAGTTAGGCAAAGCATGAGTAAATGCCTGATTCATGAGTTTAGTGTCTGAGTTGTTGCTTTTTCTCTGATAGTTTAATGTCTAAGTTGCTGCTTGTAGTCCGGTTCATGAGTTTTCTGGTGCTGAATTTAGATTAGTAGAGGACTAGTTGTTACATTCATAATTTTTTGATAGTTGCTGCATGTAGTCTAGTTTCTTTTCAATTCAAATTAAACATGTCTCTTGTAGCATGATAGTGTTGAATCATGATAGTGTTGTTTCTACTGCTTTTTGTCTGGTCTCTTGTTTCTACTCGTGGTTTCTTGTAGCATGATAGTGTTGAATCCTATCTTGACGGTTATGTTTAGTCGAGCCAAAATAGTAACTAATGCATGTTACTGCATGTAGTCTGGTTTCTTTTTTCTGCTGCTGCTTGTAGAAGTTTTAATGCGGCAGTTGAATGTTGTTGGCATGTACTTGATTTCCAACTTTTAGGGTTGAACAATTCTAAAAGCTAGTGCATGGGTGTAACTACATGTACACTTGTTAATTTCCATGATTTGAAATTTGCTAAATTATTTGTATTTTTTCCTGATTGTATGTAGGTGATGAAATTGAAGAAGGCAATGAAAGCAGTAATGAAGACTTGACATAGAAGCTGAAGTATTGATGTACACTTTATTGATGTTCTAAAAGTCATATATTTTTCAAAATTGAAAATTATATGGCATGTGTTTCACCTTTTTTGTATATTTTACTTTTATTGATATTAGAATCACAGATCTTGAATTCTAATTTTGGTACTGAACATTTAACCTCTGTAACGATTTATGTGTATTTTTATGTGATAAAATTTATTCCAGTGAATGATTTAGTCTATAGCAGGTATATATAGCTTACTAATATTGCATTAGAATTGTTTCTAATAGTAGGTAATAACTGTTGCAATAGACATGAAGCAACAGTTCTACAATTGTTTAAAAGTACTGCAATACCCTATAAAACTCGTCGCAATAGAGTGAAAAAATATGTTGAGTCGAAACCATAACAATAAGTCCATAACCGTTGGCAATTAATTCAAATGAGAACTGTGGCAATAGGTAAATATATGGATACAGTTATATGACCCATCACACAAAACCGTAGCAACAGAACTACAACTACGCGATCTGTAGTAGCGGTTTACGTAACCGTAGAATTAGACCTATGGCTACAGTAGTAATATCTATTGCAACGGTAGGTGAACCGTGACAATAGACCACATTTCTAGTAGGGTATAAACACTTAATTATAGATTTATATATTTCAAATACTAAACCACAAACCCTATAAACTAAAAAAACTAAACCTTAACCTTAACGCTAACTGTAACCCTAAACCATTAACAATAAACCGCAATGCTAAACTTCCAATACCCAAACATTAAACACTAAGCCATTTATATGAAACCTCAAATAATAAACCTTAATTCTAAGTCTAAACCATAAACCCAAAATCCTAAACTAAAAAACAAAAACTCAAACATTAAATACAAAACCATATATTTTAAACGTCAAATGACTAAACCCTGAACCATAAAACCTAAAAAAACCTACACTTAAAAAAATAAAAATAAATATACCCAAACCCTAAACTCTAATTCCTAAGTCAAAAATATGAAAACCGAAAAATTAAAAATAAACCATATATTTCAAACAACAAATACTAAACCACAAAGCCTAAAACATAAAAAAACTTAATCCCAACTCAAACTCTAACCCTAACCCTTACCCTAACCTTAAATCTAATCCTAAAACCTAAAACCTAAAAAACAACACAAACCATAACCCTAACACATCCATATATCCTAAACCCCAAACCTAATATACCAAAACCAAAACATTAAAAAAAAAACCATTGCTATTACACCTCAAATCGTATCCCTAAATCCTAAAAACTAAAAAAACCCTGAACCATTAATGTAAACCTAAACTTATCCCTAACTCTATACTGAAGACATAAACCAAAACCCCAGGCCCAATATACAGAAACCCAAACATTAAAAACAATACCATAGATTTTAAACCAAAAATCGTTAACACAAAAACCTAAGACCTAAAAAACCCTAAACCCTAACACTAACCCTATTCCTAACCCTGACCTTAAACCTAACCCTATCCTTAAGCCTAACTCTAAACCCAAAACACCAAACCCAAAACAAAAAAAATATAAAAAACCTAACATGCAACACTAATCTATAGATATTATAACTCAAATAATTAACCCCAAACCCTAAAATCTAAAAAAATAACTTAAACCCTAACCCTAACCCAAACATTACCCCTAACCCTATCTTTACCATAAATCCAAAACCCCAATTCAAAAATACCAAAACCCTAACATTAAACAGTAAATCATAGATATTATAACTCAAATCTTTATCCCAAATCCTAAACCTAAAAAACAACCTAAATTATAACCCTAACCCTAACATTAACCCTAACCCTAACCCTCTACTTTTTAAAAACCCTAACCCTAACCTTATCCTTAACCCTAACCATAAACAAAAAACCCAAAAAATGAAGCAAAAAATACAAAAACTCTAACTTTCGACACAAAACCATATAAATTACAACTCAAATCATTAACCCCAAATCCTAAAAGCCAAAAAACGACGTAAACCCTAACCTTAACCTTAATATTACCCCTAATCGTAATCTTACCATAAATGCTAAATTCTAACCCTAGCCCTAACATTTACACTAACCCTAACTCTAACCATCCACCTAAACCTCAAACCCAATATACAAAAACCCAAGCATTAAATATTAAACCATCGTTTTTAAGCCTCAAATGATAAACCCTAAACAATCAAAACTGAGAAAAAACATACACCCTATTCTTAATCCTAACCCTTACCCTAACCTAACCCCAAAACCGAAACCCTAAGTCAAAAAAAGCCCCTAAGCCCAAAATATATAAACCAAAAAATTAAACACTAAACCATAGATTTTTAACCAAAAATCTTAAACCCAAATACATAAAACCTAAAAAACCCCTAAAGCCTAACCCTAACCATATCCCTGAAATTAACCCTAATCCTAAACTTGTCCTTAACCCTAACCCTAAACCCTAGACCGTAAACCCTAATTTCAAAATATGATAACCCTAAAATTAAACACTAAATAAAATATTTTAAATTTCAAATATTAAACAACAAATCCTAAAAAACTAAAGCCTAAACCGTAACACTAACCGTAACAATAACCCTATACAATTAACTCGAAACTACAAGCATAAAATTCCAATACCCAAATGTTAAACACTATAGCTTTGATATTAAACCTCAAATTCTAAACCTTAACCCTTAATCTAAACCACAAAACCGAAATCCTAAGCCCAAAATACCAAAACTAAAACATTAAATACTAAACCATAGATTTTATACCTTAAATGTTTAAACCCTGAACCATAAATCCTAAAACAAACCTATACCCTGACCCTAATCCTAACCTAACCCGAAACCTTAAAATCTAAACCCTAATTCCAAAATATGAAAACAAAAAATTAAAAACTATATTATAGATTTTAAACATCAAATACTAAAACAAAAATGTCACGACCCAAAACCGGGCCGCGACTGGCAGCCACACTTACCCTCCTATGTGAGCGAACCAACCAATCTAGACTCTAACATTTCAATATAATATCAACAGTAATAATGAGGAAGAATTAAACTCATTAAATAAAACCAATTCATTAACTTCTAAAATTCAACATCTATTATTCCCCAAAATCTGGAAGTCATCATCACAAGAACATCTACTTCGAATTACTAAATCTAAGAGTATCTAAGAAGCTAAAATACATAAACAGCTAGTCCATGCCGGTACTTCAAGGCATCAAGACATGAAGAAGAAGATCCAGTCCAAGCTAGAAGTTTTAGCTCACCCTGAAATCCAGAGTAATGAAGACTGGCTAGAGTTGCGGTTGAGTTGAAGACGATGGCACGTTTGCTGCACTCCACAAATAACAAAGAAGAAAACATAAAAGTAGGGGGTCAGTACAAACACAAGTACTGAGTAGGTATCATCGGCCAACTCAAAATAAAAAACAGTATATATCAGATAACATCATAAAATCAACTAATATCCTTAGCATGCAGCATTTACCGTTACCATAACCCTTGGTTACAAAACAAAGCACATCAATGAGGACTCACGCCTCCTCATCATATTCATTTGGGAATTAGGTTCGTTAGATTGAATATATTATCATCTTTCAAGATTCATTATCTTTATTCCCCTCGTGTCGGTACGTGACACTCTGCTCCTCATATACTATCCTAGTGTCGGAACGTGACACTCCGATCCTCATTCTATCCTGGTGTCGGAACGTGACACCCAATCCATATTCTATCTTGGTACCGGAACGTGGCACCCGATCCATATACTATCCTGGTGTCGGAACGTGACACTCCGATCCTCATATTCTATACTGGTACCGGAACGTGGCACCCGATCCATATACTATCCTGGTGTCGGAACGTGACACTCCGATCCTCATATACTATCCTTGAACCGGAACGTGGCACCCGATACCCTAATCTCACTACTTTCGTTCATCAAGCCTTCTTTTATACCAAGGCATCATCATTAACAAAGTAGATTAGGGTTTCTTTTCAAGATTTAGGATTCAATAGCTTCATCATGCTTATTATATCACAATTACATAATCACATTCATGCAAGCATACAATTAAGCATATAGGAAGGTCTAAAATACTACCAATACATATCATTCGCTATTAAGAGTTTACTACGAATAGCATAAAAACCATAACCTACCTCCACCGAAGATTAGTGATCAAGCAAGCAAATTCCCAAAGCTTTGTGTTTTCCTCTTCGTTTCTCCTCTCTCGATCAATCCTCTCTCTCTCTTTGTTCTTTCTATTTTCTTTATTCAAACCCTCTTTCTTTTACCCTAATTAGTATATAATTTAGAATAAAAGATGGCAATAATAACCCACTAATTAACTTAAGGTTACCTCTTTTAAACCCCAAGTAATTAGACTTATTAACATTAACCCACTAACTTTATAATTAAAGCAGGAATAGTCCAAAACGTCCCTTGAAACGTATAAAAAATCTGACCTAGACTGGGATTACACAACCTGCGACGGCCCATCGTGCCTGCGACGGTCCGTCCTGCGGGTCGTCGCAAGGTTTAGAGACTCAATTTCCACCAAAGAGTCTGTGACGGTCTGTCCTGCCATTTCGTTACGAAGTTCAGAGAGTCGATTTTCAGTACCCAATTTCAGATTTTCTAAGTGTTCTGAAATGAACCCTGCGACGGTCCGTCGTGCCCATGACGGTCTGTCGTAGGGTCCGTCGTCTCAGCCAGTTTTCCAGAAATAAAATCTGCTGCTCAAAACGACTAAACAGGTTGTTACAATAGATACCAATTTACCCATCGTTCGTCCTCGAACGATCAAGAAGAAGGAAAACAAGGGCGAAAAAGAGTACCTGAATCTGTAAACAGGTGTGGGTATCTTTCTCGCATATCGGCCTCCTTCTCCCAAGTTGCTTCTTCAACCGACCGATTCATCCATTGCACCTTGATGGATGCAATCTCCCTTGACCTCAACTTGCAAACTTCTCTATCTAAAATGGCAACAGGCTCCTCCTCATAAGACAAATTTTCATCTAGCAGAACTGAATCCCAATGGATAATGTAGTTTCCATCCCCATGGTATCTTTTCAACATAGACACATGAAATACCGAATGTACTCCGGACAGCCCTGGAGGCAAGGCTACTTCGTAAGCCACCTCCCCTACTCGCTTAAGCACTTCAAAGGGACCAATATACCTTGGGCTTAGTTTACCTCGCTTACCAAACCGCATCACCCCTTTCATTGGCGAAACCTTTAACAAGACTTGTTCATCCTTCATGAACTCTAAGTCTCTAACCTTTTGATCTGCATATTCTTTTTGCCTACTTTGCGCCGCTAGAAGCTTTTCTTGAATAGATTTCACTTTCTCTAATGAATCCCTCAAAAGGTCAGTACCCCAAGGTCTAACCTCAAATTCATAAAACCAACCAATGGGAGACCTACATCTCCTACCGTACAATGCTTCAAATGGGGCCATATCAATACTTGAGTGATAGCTATTGTTGTAAGAGAACTCTGCTAAGGGTAAAAAGCTATCCCAATGGCCACCAAATTCTATCACACATGCACGAAGCATATCCTCCAACACTTGAATAGTTCGCTCAGATATTATCCTGGTGTCGGAACGTGACACTCCGATCCTCATATACTATCTCACTACTTTCGTTCATCAAGCCTTCTTTTATACAAAGGCATCATCATTAACAAAGTAGATTAGGGTTTCTATTCATGATTTAGGATTCAATAGCTTCATCATGCTTATTATATCACAATTACATAATCACATTCATGCAAGCATACAATTAAGCATATAGGAGGGCTTACAATAATACCAATACATATCATTCGCTATTAAGAGTTTACTACGAATAGCATAAAAACCATAACCTACCTCCACCGAAGATTAGTGATCAAGCAAGCAAATTCCCAAAGCTTTGTGTTTTCCTCTTCGTTTCTCCTCTTCGTTTCTCCTCTCTCGATCAATCCTCTCTCTCTCTCTTTGTTCTTTCTATTTTCTTTATTCAAACCCTCTTTCTTTTACCCTAATTAGTATATAATTGAGAATAAAAGATGGCAATAATAACCCACTAATTAACTTAAGGTTACCTCTTTTAACCCCCAAGTAATTAGACTTATTAACATTAACCCACTAACATTATAATTAAAGCAGGAATAGTCAAAAACGTCCCTTGATACCTATAAAGAAATCTGACCCAGACTGGGATTACGCAACCTGCGACGGCCCGTCGTGCCTGCGACGGTCCGTCCTGCAGGTCGTCGCAAGGTCAGAGACTCAATTTCCACCAAAGAGTCTGTGACGGTCCGTCACACCTGTGACGGTCCGTCCTTCCATTTCGTTACGAAGTTCAGAGAGTCGATTTTCAGTACCCAATTTTAGATTTTCTAAGTGTTTTGAAACGAGACCCTGCGACGGTCCGTCGTGCCCATGACGGTCCGTCGTGGGGTCCGTCGTCTCAGCCAGTTTTCCAGAAATAAAATCTGCTGCTCAAAACGACTAAACAGGTCGTTACAAAAAAACCTAAAACCTTAAAATAACTGAATACCTAACTCAAACCCTAACCCATACCCAAACCCTAACCCTAACCTTAAACCTAACAATAAACCCTAAGCCATTGATATCAAACCATAAATCGTTAACCCCAAACCCTAAAACCTAAAAACAATTTAAAACTTAACGCTAACCCTACCATAAATCGTAAACCCTAATCCTAAAATACAAAAATCCAAACAGTAAAAAATAAACAATTGATATTAAACCTCAAGTCTTAATTCGTATACCCAAAAACCTAAAAAAAAACTAAACTCTAAATCTAACCCTAAACTTATCCCTAACCCCATAAAAATCATTAACCGAGACACGATGCAAAAATATAAAAAAACCGACAATAAACACTAAACAAGAGAATTTAAACCAAAAATCCTTAAACCAAAAACGTAAAACCTAAAAAACCCTAAACCATAATATTAACCATATTCCTAACCCTAACCCTATATTTAAACCTTACACTAAACACGAAACACCAAACCAGAATCAAAAATTACAAAAGCCCTACCATTCAACACTAATCCATACATATTACAACTCAAATACGTAACCCCAAACCCTAAAATCTAAAAACAACCTAAACCCTAACCATAACCCTAAGATTACCCCTAACACTAACCCTACCATAAATCCTAACCTTCTAGCCCAAAATACTAGAACCCTATCTTTAAATACTTAGCCATATATATTAAAACTAAAATCTTTATCAAAAAATCCTAAACCTAAAAAACACGCTAAATTCTAACCCTAAGCCTATCATTAACCCTAATTTTTCCATACACCTAAACCCCAAGACCAAAATACAAAAACTCAAACATCAAATACTAAACCACAGATTTGAAACAACAAGAGATAATCCCTAAACTATAGAACCTGAAAAAAACCTACACCATAATCTCAATCCTAATCCTTAGCATGCCTTAACCCTAAACCCTAAACCCTAAGTAAAAAAAGACACTAAGCCCAAAACATATAAATCCAAACATTAAACACAAAACAATAGATTTTACACCAAAAATCCTAACCTAAAAAACTAAAACGTAAAAAAACCCTAAACCCTGACCCTCACCCTATACCTAACAACAATCCTTGTCTTAAGCCTATACTTAACCCTAACCGTAAACACTAAACCCAAATCCCAATATAAATAAACCCAAAAATAAAAACTAAACCATAGAAATTACTACTCAAATCCTTCACCCCCTTAAACTTAAAACCTAAAAACAACATAAAACCTAACCCTAACCCTAACATTAATTCTTAACCTAAACCTATCATAAACCCTAAACCCAAAGCCCAAAATACAAAAAAGCCAAACATTAAACACTAAAAGCCAAACATTAAACACTAAACCATTAATATTAAACCTTAAATCCTAAGCCCAAAATAAAAAATCCTTAAAAAAAAACGAAATCCAACCCTAACATTAACCCTATCCCTAACCCTAAACCATAAACCCAAAACGCTAAGCCCAAAATACCAAAATTCAAATATTTTATACTAATCCATAAATTTTAAACCTCTAATGCAGAACCCAGATCCGTAATACATAAGAAAAAAACTACACCTTTAAGTTAATCCTTGTCCTAACCCTAACCCTAACACCTATGTCAAAAATATGTATATTTGCTAAAGTCAGAGAGTTTGAGGATCTTTTTAAGAAGGCTGAAGAGGATATTTTTATTCATAAAACAGATACTAATAGAAAAGATTTACAACGATTAAATGTTGAGTATATTAGATATTTGAAATTGGAAGATTCTCTTCTAAAATAGAAGACTCAATTACAGTGGTCTAAGGATTGAGATACTAACTCTAAATACTTTCATGCGTTAATGAGGGAAAGGAGAAGAAGATTATTACTTCATAAAATCTGCACTTATAATGAGAACTGGATTAAAGGTGATCATCATATTCCTAAGGCTGCTTATGAATAATATCACAACATATTTACTGGTCAGACTAGTAGAGTTGATGAAAATATTCTTCATTATATACCTAATTTAGTTACTTCTGAGCAAAATAAGATACTTCAACATATGCCTACTGTGAAAGAGTTAAAACAAGTAGTTTTTGCCATGAATCCTAATTCTTCTCCTGGTCTTGATGGTATTGGGGGAAAATTTTATCAGGCTTGTTGAAACATCATTAAAAAGGATTTATTAGCTGCAGTACATTACTTTTCCAGTGGTCATGTTATGCCTAAATTTATGTCTCATGCTTGTTTGGTCTTAATTCCTAAAATTGATCAGCCTAATAGTTTCACTCATCTTAGACCTATTAGTTTATGAAATTTTACTAAAAAAATTATCTCTAAACTATTAAGCATGAGACTGGGAAATATTATGCCTTCAGTTATTTCAGACAATCAATTTGTATTTGTAAAAGGAAGGTGTATTACAGAGATTATTATGCTTGCTCAGGAGTTTATTTATGATATTAAGAAGGCTTATGTGGGTCATAATGTTGTAGTTAAACTAGATATGACAAATGATTATGATAGAGTATCTTGGTGATATACGCGCTTAGTTTTGAGAAGATTTGGATTTGGGGAGATTTTCATTGATTTAGTCTAGTGAATAATGAGTAATAATTGGTAATCAATTAATATTAATGGACATAGACATGGTTTTTTCACTCAATTAGAGGACTTAAGCAAGGTGATCCTTTATCTCCAGCCCTATTTATTTTAGGAGCTGAAGTAATGACTAGAATGCTTAATAATATTTGCATTCAACCTGATTACAAAGGATTCTACATGGAACCTAATGGCCCTCAGATTAATCATTTATGCTTTGCAGATGATATTATTATTTTTACTTCCTCTGATAAAGATTCTATACAAACAGTTATGGATAATTTGAATGAATATGAACAAACTTCTCAACAACTTATTAACAAACGAAAGAGTTATCTTATGGTTCCTGATAAAACTTCTCATGAAATTATACAAAATATTCAGGAAGTTACAGGTATTTATCAGAAAGATAGTCCTATTATATATCTTGAATGCCCTTTATAAGTTGGGAGACAAAAAATAATATATTATTCCCAACTTTTAGAGCAAATCTTCAAAAAGATTTTGGGTTGGCAGAGTAAAATTCTCAGTTTTTGAGGAAAATTGATTTTGATTAAATATGTTTCACATTATATTCCTATCAAAATTATGGCTGCAATATCTCCTATTAGTACTACTATAAAATATATAGAGTCTATTATTTCTAATTTTTTTCTGTGGAAGAGATCAAGACAATATGAAATATCATTGGACTTCAAAGGATATATTGAGTATACCACAATTAGAAGGGGGAGTTGGAATAAGAAAGCTTACAAATGTATGTACTGCACTTCAATTTAAACAATGGTGTCTTTTTAGATCTATAAATTCCATATGGAAGAATTTCCTTAAGTCTAAATACTGTCAGAGTGCTAATCTAGTGGCAAAAAATTTTGATACTGCTAAGTCTTTGGTTTGGAAATATATGATGAGTAATAAGCATTAAGTGGAGGAGATTATTAATTGGAAAATAATATCTGGCGGTCCGTCGTGGGGTCCATCATTTCTACCAGTTTTTCCAGAATCAATGTCTACTGCTCAAAACGACTAAACAGGTCGTTACAATAGATACCAATTTACCCATCGTTCATCCTTGAACGATCGTAAGAAGAAAAACAAGGGGCGAAAAGAAGTACCTGAATCTGTAAACAGGTGTGGGTATCTTTCTTGCATATCAGCCTCTTTCTCCCAAGTGGCTTCTTCAACGGGTCGATTCCTCCATTGAACTTTGATGGATGCAATCTCCCTTGACCTCAACTTGCGAACTTCTCTATCTAAAATAGCAACAGGATCCTCCTCATAAGACAAATTCTCATCAAGCAAAACTGAATCCCAACCGATAATGTAGTTTTCATCCCCATGTATCTTTTAAACATAGACACATGAAATACCGGATGCACTCCGGACAGCCCTGGAGGCAAGGCTAACTCATAATCCACCTCCCCTACTCGCTTAAGTACTTCAAATGGACCAATATACCTTGGGCTAAGTTTACCTCGCTTACCAAACCGCATCACCCCTTTCATGGGCGAAACCTTTAGTAGGACTTGCTCACCCTCCATAAACTCCAAGTCTCTAACCTTTCGATCTGCATATTCCTTTTGTCTACTTTGCGCCGCTAAAAGCATTTCTTGAATAGATTTCACTTTCTTTAATGAATCCCTCAAATGGTTAGTACCCCAAGGTCTAACCTAAAATGCATCAAACCAACCAATGGGAGACCTACATCTCCTCCCATACAATGCTTCGAATGGAGCCATATCAATACTAGAGTGATAGCTATTGTTGTAGGAGAACTCTGCTAAGGGTAAGAAGTTATCCCAATGACCACCAAATTCTATCACACACGCACGAAGCATATCCTCCAACACTTGAATCGTTCTCTCAGACTGACCATCGGTCAGAGGATGGAACGGAGTACTAAGGTCCAACCTAGTACCCAATTCCGCATGCAATGTTTTCCAAAACTTAGAAGTAAACTGCGTACCTCTATCTGATATAATGGAGAGTGGAACCCGGTGCAATCGCACCACTTTCGAGATGTAAAGTTTGGCTAACTTCTCTGCATTGTAAGTCACCTTGACCGGAATGAAGTGAGCAGACTTAGTTAATCTGTCCACAATTACCCAAATAGAATCAAACTTTCCCAATGTCTTTGGAAGACCTACCACGAAATCCATTGCAATTCTCTCCCACTTCCATTCAGGAATGGGCATTCTCTGAAGTGTTCCTCTGGGCCTCTCGTATTCATACTTTACTTGTTGACAGTTTGGACATTTGGAAATAAAATCATCAATATCACGCTTCATTCTACTCCACCAAAAGTGTTGCTTTAGGTCACGGTACATCTTGGTTGCACCATGATGTATAGAATTCCTTGAACTATAAGCCTCTGTCAGAATAGTGTTGATCAAATCATCTACTCGGGGTACACATACCCTCCCCTTGATTCTCAAAACACCATCCTCATCGATTTGTGCTTCCTTAGCCTCTCCTCGCAATACCTTATCTTGGATTCTGCTTAGTTTCTCATCATCAAACTATTTTCCCTTAATCTTGTCAAGAAAAGAAGATCTTGCTTCCACACAAGCCAACAATCCTCCTTTCTCATTTACTTCTAACCTCATCAAGTCGTTAGCCAGAGTCTGAACCTCTCTAGCCAATGGACGTCTAGAAACTTGCAAGTGAGCTAGACTTCCCATGCTCCCTGCCTTTCTACTTAAGGCGTCTGCCACAACATTAGCCTTTCCCGGATGATACAAGATAGTGATATCGTAGTCCTTCAGTAGTTCCATCCATCTCCTCTGTCTCAAGTTCAAATCCTTCTGAGTAAAAACATATTGTAGGCTACGATGATCCGTGTATACTTCGCACTTAACCCCATATAGATAGTGTCTCCATTGCTTTAAGGCAAACACTACCGCAGCCAATCCCAAATCATGGGACAGATAGTTACGTTCATGCACCTTTAATTGCCTCGAAGTGTAAGCAATTACATTCATCTCTTGCATTAGCACTGCATCCAAACCCGAATAGGATGCATCACAATAGACAATGAAATTCATACCTTCCACGGGCAAGGTGAGAATTGGTGCAGTAGTCAACAAAGTCTTGAGTTTCTGAAAGCTTTCCTCACATTCGTCCGACCATACAAATGGAACATTCTTCTTAGTCAAGTTCGTCAATTGGGAAGCAATGGAAGAGAATCCCTTGACAAATCGACGATAATATCTAGCTAAACCAACAAAGCTCCTTATTTCTGACACATTAGTAGGTCTTACCCAATTCTTCACTGTCTCAATCTTAGAAGGATCCACCATCACTCCATCCTTAGACACTACGTGACCCAAGAAGGACACTAAATCTAGCCAAAGCTCACACTTGGAGAATTTGGCATAAAGCTTTTTCTCCCTCAACATGTAACGACCTGTTTAGTCGTTTGGAGCAGCAGATTTTATTTCTGGAAAAACTGGCTAAGATTACGGACACCACGACGGGCCGTCATAGGCACGACGGTCCGTCACAGATGTCTCGTTTCAATATACTTAGAAAATCTGAAATTGGGTACTGAAAATCGACTCTCGAACCGTGGCGAAATGGCGTGACGGACCGTCCGCAGTGTGACGGTATCACGCACCATTGGTGAAAAATTGGGTCTCGACCCTTGCGACCAGACGGCGGCAAGGCCGGACCGTCGCGAGCGCGGCGACCCGTCACAGCGTGCGTAATCCCAGTTGGAGTCGGATTTCAAGTTACGTTTTAAGGGACGTTTTTGACTATTCTTGCCTTAATTATAAAGTTAGTGGGTTAATTCTAATAAGTCTAATTACTTGGGGGTTAAAAGAGTTAACCTTAAGTTAATTAGTGGGGTATTATTGCCATCTTTTATTCTCAATTATATACTAATTAGGGTAAAAGAAAGAGGGTTTTGGGAATAAAGAAAATAGAAAGAACAAGAGAAAGAGAGAGAAAGTTGAACGATTGAGAGAGAGTCGAACGAGGAAGAAGAACATCAAAGCTTGGGAAATTGCTTGTTGATTCCAACTCTTCGGTGGAGGTAGGTTATGGTTTTCATGCTATTCATAGTAAACTCTTAATAGCGAATGATATATGTTAGTAGTATTGTAAAACCCTTCTATATGCTTAATTGTATGCTTGCATGAATGATGTGATTATGTAATTATGAATAAATAAGCATGATGAAGCTATTGAATCCCAAATCTTGAAAAGAAACCCTAATCTACTTTGTTAATGATGATGCCTTGGTATGGAAGAAGGCTTGATGAATTAAAGTAATGGGATTGATGATGCCTTTGTATAGAGAAGGCTTGATGAATTTACAGAATGACATTAGGGGATCGGAGTGTCACGTTCCGACACATAGAATTAGGGGATCAGAGTGTCACGTACCGACACATGTAGGGGATCGGAGTGTCACGTTCCGACACATAGAATTAGGGGATCGGAGTGTCACGTACCGACACATGTAGGGGATCGGAGTGTCACGTTCCGACACATAGAATTAGGGGATCGGAGTGTCACGTCCTGACACATGTAGGGAATCGAAGTGTCACGTACCGACACAAGAGGAAGAAGGATAATGAATCTTGAAAGATGATAATATACTCAACTTAATAAACTTAATTCCCAAACGAGTACGGTATGGAGGCGTGAGTCCTCATTGATGTGCTTGGTGTTGTGACCAAGGGTTATGGTTATTGTAAATGCCGTATGTTGAGTAGTGTAGTTGATTTTATGATATTATCTGATATATACTATTTTCTATTTTGATTTGGCCGATGATATCTACTCAGTACTTGTGGTTGTACTGACCCCCTACTTTTATGTTTTCTTCTTTGTTATTTGTGGAATGCAGCAAACGTTCCGTCAACTTCAACTCAACAGTAGATCTAGCCAGTCTTCACTACCTTCGGAAATTCAGGGTGAGCTAATGCGTCTAGCTTGGACTGGATCTTCATCTTCAAGTCTTGATGCCTTGAACTTCCGGCATGGACTAGCTTTTATGTATTTTTAGTTTTTAGAATACTCCTAGATTTAGTAAATTGAAGTAGATGTTCTTGTCATGATGACTTCCAGATTTTGGGGATAATAATAGTTATTGATTTTATTAATGAGTTTAAGTCTTCCGCATTACTTTATGATGATATTACATTGAAATGTTAAGGTTTAGATTGGTTGGTTCGCTCACATAGGAGGGTAAATGTGGGTGCCAGTCGCGGCCCGATTTTGGGTCGTGACAAACTTGGTATCAGAGCCTTAGGTTCGTTGGTCTCATCACACAAGAACAGGTCTAGTAGAGTCTTAAGGAACGGTAGGGGGACGCCTTTACTTTTCCTTGAGAGGCTATAAGACTTTAGGAAAATTTCACTCTTTCATTCTTTCTTTCGTGCTACTACTTGAGTCCGATTGGTATCTAGGCGATCTGGTGGTATCTGACCATCTTCACTCTCTTTCGCAGATGGTTAGACCTAGAGCAACGACTACGCCAACACCAACACAAGCACCGGCAGGACAGGGTGCGTCTGAGCCAGCCACTGGGGCTGTAGCTCGAGGAAGAACAACGGCAAGAGGCCGTGGGAGAGGTCGTGGGAGGACGTCCTCTAGAGGAAGAGGACGAGCACCTAGCCCATCTGATACTAGGGCAGTGACTCCTCCACCGACTGAGGAAGTGGTAAGAGAAGGGGAGGATGGGGAGAATGAACAAGAGCAGAATGAGGAATTGCCACCCAACCTATCCCAGAGATGATCAATCAGGATCTCCCTTATCTTAGCGGGTTATCTGATCACGGTCAGGCACCTCCAGTGGTTTCTGCACCAACACCTCCGGTTTCAGAGGTACGACATGCGGCTACTATGGCTCCCCGCATGGATGCCTCATTGGAGATAGGCACATTTCCACGTCTGACCACTGGACCGATAATGACAAACGATCAGCACGAACTTTTCAGTAAGTTCTTGAAATTGAAACCTCCAGTCTTCAAGGGTGCAGAATCTGAAGATGCTTATGATTTTCTGGTTGATTGTCATGAGCTACTACACAAGATGGGGATAGTAGAACGGTTTTGCGTTGAGTTCGTAAGCTATCAGTTTCAAGGGAACGCCAAAATGTGGTGGCGATCACATGTCGAGTGTCAACCGACAGAGGCCACACCCATGTCGAGTGTCAACCGACAGAGTCTCCTTATTTATGTTTTCTTAGCAGTTTGTATTAAGAGAGGAGTCCTCTCTAGGTACTATGCATTTCTATAGATGACTTCTCATTGTATGAGGTTGAATTAAGTAAACTTAGTAGGTAAGTCAATTCTATACTCACCATAAAAATAAGGTAAGGTCTATGCCCCCCTTCATGTTATTCATTGATTTTATTAATGATAAGGCCTGGGGGTCTTGCTCAGCCCCTAACCCACCATAAGGGTCGTTTTGATTAAAAAAAGTTCAAAATGTGGAAACCAAAAACATTAAATAATGAACCATAGATTTTAAATCTCAAATAATAAATAATAAAACCTAAAATTTTAAAAAAGGAAAAACTCTAACCCTAACACTAACCTTAATCCTAAACCTAACCATAAATTATTAAACCAAAACAAAAATCCCAAAATACAAAAACCCAAACATAAAACACTTAACCATAGATTTTAAATCAAATCTCCTTGAACCCAAAACCTAAAAATTAAAAAACCCTAAACCCTAACACTAACCCTATCTCTAACCTTATCCTTAACCCAAAACATAAATGTTAACCCATAAAACATAAGCCAAAATAACCAAAACCCTATCATTCAACAATAAACCATATTTCACCTTAAATCCTTAACCCCAAACCCTAATATCTAAAACAAACCTAAACCACAAACCCTAAAACATTAAAAAAAATAAACCCTAAGCCAAACCTTAGCCAAAACCCAAACCCTAACCTTATACCATTAACTAGTAACTCAAAACCCAAAATACAAAAACCAAAACATTAAACATTAAAGCATATATTTTAAACTAAAAATACTAAACCCCAAAACTTAAAATCTAAAAAAACAAAAACACGAACCCGAACCCGAACTCTAAACCATATACATGAAACCCTTAGGCCAAAATATTAAAATCAAACATTAAATAATAAACCTTAGATTTTAAACATCAAATGCAAAAACCTAAACAATAAAACCTAAAAAAAACCTACACCCTAATCCTAATCCTAACACTAAACCTACCCTTAAACCCTAAACCCTATGTCTAAACCTATACATTAAACACAAAACCATATATTTTAAACAAAAAATATTAAACCCCAAAATCTAAACCAAAAATACCCTAAACACTAATCTTAATTCTATTACTAACACGAACCCTTACCCTAACCCATTCCTTAATCCTAATCATATACCCCATACCATAAACTCCAAGCCCAAAATACCAATATCTTAACATTATACACCAAATCATTGATACTTAACCTCAAATCCTAAAGCCTAACCTTAACCGTATCCTTAACTCTAACTCTAAACCATAATTGCAAAACACTAAACCAAAACAGTAACCCTAACTCTAAATATAAACCATAAACCCAAAACCCTAATCCCACATACTAACCATAAGCTTAAAACTTCATCCCTCATTCAAACCCTGTTCGAAACACTAACCCTAACCTTAAACCTAACCCTAAACCTTAAACAATTAATATTAAACCTCAAATCCTTAACCCCAAATCGTAAAACCTTAAAAACAACTTAAACCCTAACCCTAACCTTAATCCTACCATAAATCGTAAACCCCAAGCCCAAAATACCAAAACCAAAACATTAAACACTAAATCAGTGATATTAGACCTTAAATCCTAATCCCTAAATCAAAAAAATCTAAAAGAAAACAAAACCATAACCCTAACTAGACGTTAACAGTAACCCTAACTCTAAACCATAAACTTGAAATCTGAAGCCCAAAGTATCAAAACCCACAAATTAAATACCAAAAAAAATGATTTTAAACCTCAAATGCTAAACCCTAAACCAGATAACCTAAAATAAAAACCTACACCTAAACCCTATACCCTAAATAAGAATGAAAAAGCTCTGTCCATAATACTAAACCCCATACATTAAACACTAAACTGTAGTTTTAAACGTCAAACTCCATAAATAAACCCATAAGCCTATAAAAAATCATTAACCCAAATCCTAACCCCCAAAAACTAATCCCCTAACCGTAATACTAATCTTAATATTAACCCTAACACTCACCCTAAACCATTAACCCAAAACCCCATGCAAAAACTACGTAAACCCAATCGTTAAACACTAAAGCTTATATTTTAAACAAAAAATCCTAAACCCCAAATCCAAAACAAAAAATTAATCATAAACCCTAGACCTAACCATATCCCTAACATAAAACCTAACTACAACACTATCCTTAACCCTAATTGTAAACCCAAAGGACAAAATACCAAAACCCTAACATTGAACACTAAACCATATATATTGAAATTCACATCCTTAACACAATCTCTAAAACCTAAAAATTAACCTAAACCATAGCCTTAATCCTAACATTGACCTTAACCCTAACCCTACCATAAATCCTTAATCCCATGTCCAAAATACCAAAATCCAAATATTAAAAAATAATCCATTGATATTAAACCCAAAATGCTTAGCCCTGGAACATAAAATAAACATACACCCTTACCCTAATCCTAACCCAAACAATAACCCTATACCCTAAAACCTAAACTAGAAGTTCAAAACAAGAAAACCCAAACATTAATCATTAAATTGTAGATTTTAAACCTCAAATCCTAAACCAAAAACCAAAAAAACTAGAAAAAACCTAAACCATAATTCTAACCATAAACTTATCTCTAACCGTAACCCTAAACCGTTAATCCAAAACCCATAGCCCAAAATACAAAAACCCAAACATTAAACACTAAACCATAGATTTAAAACCAAAGATTGTTATCGCCATAACCTAAGATCTAGGAAAATAAGTAAAACCTAACACAAGCCCTACTCCTAACCCCAACCTTATCTTTAACCCTAACCCTAAATCCAAAAACCCTAACCTAAAGTGAAATGTACCAAACCCCTAATATTTAACACTAAACCATATATATTATTACTCAAATCCTTAATTCCAAACCGTAAAACCTAGAAAAAACCTAAACCCTAACCCTAACCCAATCATTACCGCTAACCCCATCCCTACCATATATTGTAAACCCTGAGCTCAAAAATAATAAAACCCTAACATTAAATACTAAACTATAGATGTTATCACTCAAATATTTACCCCCAAACCCTAAAACCTTAAAAAAATCCTAAATTCTAATGCTAATCCTAACATTAGTCCTAACCATAACCATAACCCTACCATCAATCTAAATACCAAGCTAAATATACAAAAAAACATAAATATTAAATACCAAACCATAGATTTTAAACCTTAAATGAAAATACCCGAAACATAAAACCTGTAAAAAAAATACACCCTTATCTTAACCCTAACCCTTACCCTAACCTAAACCTAAATCCTAAACATTATGTAAAAAAATTCCAAAATACAGAAACCCAAATATTATATAATAACCCATAGATTTTACACTAAAAATAAAAACATAAAATATAAAACCTTAAAAAATTTTAAACCCTATAAATAATCTTATTTCTATCAATAACCCTAATTTTAAATATATCCTCAACCCTAACCCTAAACCCTTAATCCAAACACAAAGCCTGAAATGCCAAAAACCAAAGTTAAACACTAAGCCATAAATATTACTACTCAAATCCTTCACCCCAAACCCTAAAACCAAAAAACTACCTAAAAACTAACAGTAAAATTAACATTAACCTAGCTTAAACATATCATATACCTAAACCCAAAGCCCAAAATAAAAAACCCAAACATTAAACCCTAAATCATTTATATTAAAGCTTAATTCCTAATCTCTAACCAAAAAACCTAAATAAAGATCTAACCCTAACCCTAGCCTTAACTCTAACCCAACCCTAAACCATAAACCCGAAACTCTTAGCCTAATATACAAAAACAAAAACACTTAATACTAAACCATATATTTTAAAACTCAAATTCTTAATCCTGAACCATAATACCTAAAAGATAGTATACCCTAAACCTAATCATAACCTACCCCTATACCCTAAACCGTAATCCATAAGTCAAAAATACGAAAACCCAAACATATAACATTACACTATTGATTTTAAATCCTAAATACTACACAACAAGCCCTAAAACCAAAAAAAAAACCTAACCCTAAACCTAAAGCATTAAGACAAAATCTAAAGCCCAAAATACAAAAACCCAAACATTAAACACTAAGCCATAGATCTTACATAAAAAACCCTTAACTCCAAAACCTAAAACCGCAATACCCTAAACCCTAACACAAACCATAACCCAAACCCTATCCTTAACCCTAAGACTAACCATTGACCCTAAAATGGAAGACAAAAATAACGAAACCCTAACATACAATACTAAACCATATGACAACTTAAATCCTTAACCCAAAACCCTAAAATCGAACAAAAACTGACCCTAACCCTATAATAAACCCTAAACACTAAGTCTAAAATATGAAAGCATAAACATTAAACACTAAACTATGAATTTTAAACCTCAAATCTTAAACCACAAACCCTAAAACATACATAAAATTGATCACTAACCCATACCGTAAACCAAACACCAACCCTAACATTTATCCTAACCCTAAACCTTTAAAACGACACCAAAAATAGAAATACAAAACGCACACATTAAACACTAAAATATGTATTTTAAACTAAAAATCCTAAACCCCAAAACATAAAACCTTATAAAACCCAAACCCTAACCCTAACCCTAACCCTAACTCTAAACCACAAACCCAAAAACCTAAGCCCAAATATCAAAACCTTAACATCAAATAATAAACCTTAGATTTTAATCCTCAAATGCGAAACCCTGAACCATAACCTAAAGGAACCTTAACCCTAACCCTAACCCTAACCCTAAACCCTTAATTCTAGGTTAAAAAAATAGCAAGTACAATTAGTAAAAAAACACAATATTAAATACTATAACATATATTTAAAACCTAAAATTTGAAATCACAAACCCAAAATCCTAACCCTAACCCTAACTGAAATACTAAACCATTAACCCAAAACCCACAACCCAAAACCCACAACCCAAAATACCAAGACTCAAACATTAAATAGTAAACCATAGATTTTAAACCAAAAATCCTAACCCAAAACAAAAAAAAACCTAAACCCTAACCTTAACCCTATCCCTAAAACGATTCCTTACCCTAACACTATCCTTAACACTAACTCTTATTCCTATACCCTATTATCTAAGCCTAAAATACCAATACCCAAACATAAAACAATTAACAATTGATATTAAACCTCAAGTTCTAAACCCTAACCTTAACCCTAATACTAACTCTAAACCATAAAACCAAAACCCTAAGCTCAAATTACCAAAAAAAAGCCAAATTAATTCCTCTCCAACTTATTTTTCTAAAATAAACGCTCCCTAACTTTTACACTATTGTGCATCCAACGGGTAGTTGAAAGGGCCTAAATGGCGCGTGAGACGCCGGCGGCGAACCTCAGATTGCCAGACCACCCCCAAAAGGGGATCTAGAATAAACCGTTAGCTTTATCCCTCTTTAATGCATCAAATAACTCCTGGAAAGTTCAATCCCAAAGTGCGATGATGAGTGAGCTTTCTCAGAAGGGTTAAGAGAAAACCAACAACAATATTTCCCCTGAATCAATCAAGTGTAATTAAGAATACAATCTTGAAGTGGCTGAGTCTAATCAATTAAAGTTACTTAATAATCAATTATCGAGAAATACTGACGAAACAACAGAATGAAACGAAGGGGAAAGCTTTAGAAATATCGAGAAAAATATCCAGTTAGGTGAGAGGCAATATAGACCATCCTCCTAATGGAGGTGTGTGGAAACAATGATTGGGGTGGACTCGCAAAATGAAGATGTTCATATCACACCAATATCCAATGAAATTAACCCTAAAATCGCAAGTGATATTTATTAAATAAAAAGCAAGGAGAAAAATAATGTAAAGGAAATAGATTGAAGGAATCTTTGAAAGCAAGCCTAATCTAAAAAGCTCTTCACAAATGAACTTATCAGGCTAGCAGAACATCATTGAGGTGGAGAGTTCTGCAAAATCCTCATTTGCATTCAATCCTTGAGAGGCAGATGCTCAAAGACAAGGACCTCAACAAGCCTTAAAGGAGCAAGTAGGGGAGGCAAATCATGCAGGTAACCATACTAACCACAAGTCTAAGTTCAAATACGCAAATAATGTTGTTAACAATGTCCATGAGTATGAAAATGCTATGGGAAAATCTAGTGGTAGAACTAGTTGTCAAGAGAAGAGTGATGTAAACAGTCAAAATGAAAGTCAACAAGAAAAGGTGTATGATGAGAAGTGCAATAAAAAAACTAACTATGAAAAGGAAAGTAATATTCAGGACAAAAGAAAAATCTTTAAGATTGATCAAAATCAATGGGCTCAAAATATGAACATTGAGGTAAGGAATCAAGACATGAAATAGTAAGAAGAGCAACAGGATAACGATATACAGTGTCTACCATTGAGAATTTCCTAAGATTTCTATACCTCTAAAACAAGGAGTTCTGATGTCCAAAATGTTGTTCAGAATATCTCCAACCACAATAATAACTCTTCTAATAATAATAAAGTAATCCAGTTACTAAAAATGATCAGGTTTAGGAACCTACTCACTATATTGTTATCCAAACTCTGGTTGCAAGTTTGAGACACATACATGCTGCTCAAGCAGGGGAAGCCTAATGTGATCTTTGATGTCTACGATTACATGCATACATTGACTGTGGACTACAAGTACAGCTTAGTTGGGAAACTTAGTACTACCATGGCTAAAGTGGTGCTAATGAGGAAAAGTACTATACGACAAAGTCAATTATGTGGTGGGGGGGGGGTCAACATAGCACATTACAATGAAAAACATGTGCTTATTGATTATAGAATGAGTTAGACTACAACACTGTCCGGACTGAACAAAGGATGACTATTGGAGGAAAAATGATGATAATACAAGCATGTACACCTTTCTTTAAACCTGAGGAAGACACACCTATTGTTCCTATCTAGATTTTGCTTCCTGGATTACCATGGCCCTGCTACAATAAACCTTTCCTTACTCCATTGTTTGAATCTGTTGGTAAGGTTCATTATCAAGACACTTCTTCCATCAAAAGGTCTTCGGAAGGCAAGGGCAAACTTAAGATTTGAATAGACTTGACTAAGCCTAGACCTAGACATGTTTGGATAGGACTATATCGAGAAGATGATAACATTGGATTCTGGCAACCTATGGAATATATGAATGTTCCCCAACATTGTGAGTATTGTAAAAATTAGGGGATGATATTGATGAATGTAAAGCAAAATGGAGGGATTAAGAGTACAAACGAAGGAAAGAAAAAGAAATGGAGAAAAAGAATAAAAACAATTATTGAAGCAAAGCAAAGGAATAGGAAGATAGACAAAATAAAAGCAAGGAAAATAGAGAGAAACAACAATAACAAGGTATAAATAATAACAGGCAATTGCATGCAGAGCAACAAAAGAAGGAGGAATGGCAAACTCAAAAAACTAAAAACACAAGACAACAACAGCAAGAAACCTCGAAAACTATGTGGAGACCTACTGCCATAATTCTGATTACAAAGGAGGATCACCAACCAGGTGTAAACATTAATCCTCTTCATTTATCTTTTACTAATCAAGAAATGAAGGATCATAATGCACTAGGAAGGGAATAAAGGAAATAAGGATCAGAGAATGGGAGATGCATCAAACAATGAAATAAAAGAAAACATTACAACAATTTAGGAAATGAATAGACGTCCACGAAGTCAAATAAACGAGCATATGAGAAGAGGGGAAGACCAATAAAAAGAACATCAACAAAAGGAAGGGACATATAACAATCCATGTATCATAGATGAGAACCCTAAAAATACTTAATTAGAAGTCTCCGTTAGTAGGTTGGTTGTAGCTGTTGGATGTAAGGAAGGGGAATGTCAGGAGAACACTAATAACATGTAGGAAGGGGCAACCGAAGGGGGGAGCATCACTCAGGAAGGGCATGAGGAGGATTATACTGATGAAAACTCTTACTATAGAGACCACAATAGTAGGAAAAAACAACAAAAGGAGAATCTACAAAAAAGTAAGGAGAAGGAGCAACACCGTGCTAATAGACTTACCATCACAAGGAAGCGCACAAAGTAATACAAGGTCACACACTAATAATGAAGGCCCAAAATAAAGAAAACATGGAAAAGGAGATGGAGAATAGTAGTAGAAAAGATATTGTGCAAAATACTTCTAGAAGTAAAAACAAGCCTATCAAGTAGAAGTAAATGATACACTCATATTTACTTCTTGAAAAGAAGTAAAAGAGTTCGCATTAGGTAATACAACTAGTGAGTTCGGGATCATTTCCACGAGGAAAATGGTTCAGACTTAGCTTTATTCTATTATTACTTCTATTTAGTCTATTATTTCCTGGAAATCAATTACTAAAGGGGTTTTTTGATTAATAAAATCAATTATATAAATTAATGTAAACAAGTAACAGGTTCAAGTACTGGAATTTAATCAAGTAATTGGAGTAACAAGGGTGTAAGTGTTCCCTACAGGCTCCTAACGCAGTAATTCTAGCTATTACAATCCTTTCTAAGTATCTTCCATGCAAAGTAATAAGTTAGATATCTCTAAATTCTTTGTTCGGCATATAGAAAATTTCAATCCGCACATTGGTCCGGCTATGTGTGTCTCTTTACTAAAACTTATATTTACCTCATATTAAGCATCATATTTGATATTTAACAAAGTTGTTACTTCGTAGAAACCGACACTAGCCTATTAGAAAGTATACAATAAATCTATGTTGACAATTCTTTTCCTATAACAAACCTGCTTGGTCTAGCAGGTAGTAATAGGGCGAGTTCTAACATCGTCCACCCGTTAAAAAAACTTCTAAGCGACAGAATTAGCAATACGTGCAAGACACTATTCTAGAAATGTTATTTTAACACATTTTTACCTTGATATTTATCCATGGTTCCAACAATCCATGTTATGGAAAATCTATCAAAACTGTCAAAACACGTTTGAATCGACGATCCCTGCGACAGACCATCATGGATAGGACAGACCTTTGTGGGCTCCGTCATTCCATACTTGGCATAATTTTGTGCTGCTTTCTTCATCACCTCTCTGTTATTCTCGACGGACGGATATGACAAACCGTTGAAAGCATGACGGTTCATTGAGGGTTTGCGTTCAACAACACATAGAAACTTCTTGAAATTGGGTACTGTAATAACTCTCTGACAACCACGACAAATATGCAGGATAGACCATTGTTGCTACAATGGTCCGTAATGAGCTTCTATAGTCCCACACATTGTCAAACTTCCCCGACTTCCTTAAGCAGCTATTTTCTTCTAACTACGGTGCCACCTAAAGAAAGCAACAGTTACGACGGACCGTCATGGGCTCCGTAGGTTTTCACTTTTGAAATTTTTGCTTAAATCCTCTGTGTTCTTCTTTGGACAAATTTTCTTTGAATAAAAAGAAATCTACATCATAAAATCCATACAAAAAGTATTTAGACACACAGTAAACTTAAGGAAAGGGCACTGAGAGTAACTTGAAACCACAGTACCTCAGCAGACCAAAAAAAACTATCAGGCAAAGAGTGTTAATTTAGGTAAGGAGTTGGGTGTTAAAGACAAACAGCAGGGTAAGATCAATAGTTCAGATCAAACTAGAATATTAACCTCCGCTCCTAGAGCACCTCCTAATAATGATTTGGGTAAATGTAAGGTCAACACTACCCCTCTAATTGATTAATATGAGGTAATCAATTGAGAGGATGAGGTTGAAAGAAATTATAAATATGGGCATGAACTTGATGAACATGATTAGTCTATTGATGCACAGAAAAGAGACTATAGTCATCAAAATTACAATGATTTGGAGGAGGAGGTTCAACAAGTGACACAAAATCAAGGTTTATCTCCAATAAAATTTAAACATGAGAAGTTTCATTTTCAAAAACTAGACATTAAAACTGTCACTTCTAGAAGACCAAATACAAGGCTTTTTTCCTCTAGAGTTTCCAAACGCTAATACAATCATATGGAATTTTAGAGGTATCAACACTCAGGGAGCCATGGAAAAAATCATAACTTACAAAAAAATGTATCACTTTGATATTATTGCTATTCTAGAACCTTTTGCTGATAGAAGTACTATCATGAATTTTAAAAATCAACTAGACATGGATAATTCTATAGCAAATTATAATGGCTAAATCTGGTTGTTTTGGAATGGGGATGTAGACTGTCTGGTGAAGGATCAGGATGATCAACAAATTACTTGTGATTTCAGCCACAATGAGCTTCAGAAACATTTCATCATGACATTTGTATATGCCAAATATAAAGAGTATCTAAGAAGACCTGTTTTGGATAAAATACTTCTACATAATGAGGTGGAAGAGAGACCTTGATGCTCAGTGGGAGATTATATTGTTATAGCCATCATTGAGGGAAAATAAGGGGGTATAACGAAAAGTCTTGATTTTAGTGCCATCATAGAAGCTTGTGGTTAATCGACATGGGCTTTAATGGTCCAAAGTACACTTGTTCTAATAATAGGGGCATTAATTGAAGGATCTCCAAAAGGCTTGATAGAGGGTTGATAAATGGTAATTGGCTAGAAACAATGCCTGAAACTAGTATCACCTATCTTCCTTCCAATAGTTCTGACCATTGTCATTTGTGGTTTGAGATCATTAAAAATTAAGGGAGCCATACCATATATTTTAAAGTCTATAATTGTTGTGTGGATAGCCCTAAATTTTTAGGAATTGTCAAATTTTGTTGGGATAGAAATGTGAATTGAAATAGTATGTAGAGATTTCAGTATAAGATGATAAGGCTCTCTAATACTCTATGTAAGTGGTCAAAAGAGGAATTTGGGGACATCTACAAGACTGTTAGAAAGGTTGAATGAAAAGCTAAAGATGTTGAGGAGAAGTTGATCGAAAACAATAGTGTTACCAGTAGAGAGAATATGCATGAAACTAATGCCAAATACATTAAATATCTCAAGTTGGAGGATTCTATTATGAAACGGAAATCTCAGCTACATTGATTCAAAGAAGGGGATACTAATTCTGAATTTTTCCACTCCTTGATAAGGGGTAGAAAGAGACGACTCTTCATTCAACAAATTCATGAAAATGAGGAATGTATTCAAGGATATAGAATCATAGGTAAGGCTTCACATGAATTTTTTACAGGGGAGAGTAAAAGTATCACTGAGACAAACCTAGAATGCATCCATAGAATTGTTACTCAAGAGAAAAATGACACACATACTTCTCAGCCTACTATGAATGAATTACAATAATTGGTCTTCTCTATGAATTCCAACTCTGCAGCATGTCCTGATTGTATAAATCGGTACTTTTTTCAAAAATATTGTCATATTATCAATCAAGACTCGATGGGAGTAGTATAGCTTTTTTAATTGTCCAAGAGATCCCTAAGTATTTTTTTTCATTCTTGTATAGTTCTTCTACCCGAAGTGAATAATCCTAACAATTTGAAGGAGTTCACTCCCATAAGTTTGATAAACTTCATTCGTAAAATCGTTTCCAAACTGTTGAGTACGACATTAAGCCTTACTTTTCACAGGAAATCACCCATCAAATAAAAAAGCCAAACATAGGTAGCAATGTCATTATAAAATTTGACATGGCTAAGGCCTATGACAGTGTCTCATGGGCTTACATTTTCTTGGTCATAAGGAAGGTGGGATTTGAGGAAACTATCATTGATATGGTGTGGAGAAACATGGCTAATAATTGGTACTCTATCGTAATTAATGAATAAGGATTTGAGTTTGTCAAAAATTCTAGGGGCCTCAAGCAAGGACATTCCCTATCCCCTGCCCTATTTATTTAAGGTGTTGAGATGCTTTCAAGATTCATAAATGGACTCCATAATCATCAAGACTATAATGGATTGGTAATCGAATGAATGGGCCCCCAAGTGAATCATCTGAGTTTTGCAGATGAAATCATCCTGTTAACTTCAGGAAGGTTTAAATTTTTATAGTCATCATGCAGACTCTTAGAACCTATGATGGTTTTTCTATCCAGTTGATTAATAGTGACAAAATTATCTTCATGGTTCATCAAAGTGTGTTTGAAACCACAAAAGATATAATTAAAAGGATCATTGGGTTAAAAAACAAATGCAAGGAATTACCAATTATCTGGATATCCACTCTTTGTGTGTAGGCCCACGATTTTACAATTTTTCTAACCTTATTTGTAAATTTATTTGAAGGACTACATGGTGGAAAACAAAGCAATTAAACTATGGTGGCAGATCTATGTTGATTATTAATACTATTCAAGCATTACCCATTCATTTAGTCTCAGCTACCACCTCGCTGCCACTATATTTTAGCAAATACAAATGCTGATTGCAAATTTCTTCAAGGGCTGGAAAAGTGACAAAAAGAAGTATCATTGGGCATCCTGGAGGAACCTGAGATATCCCATTGATAAAGGAGGGGTGAGAATGAAAAATCAGAAGGATGTGTGGTTAGCTTTCTAATATAAATAGTTGTGAAATTTTAGAGGTAAGTAGGAATTATGGGGAGAATTCATCAATGCTAAATACTGCCAAAGAGCAAATCCTATCTCCAAGAAATGTGAATTTGGGGATTCACTAAATTGGAAACATATGATTAATAACAGGTGTAAGGTGGAGTAACAATTTCTATTGGAAGCTTAACTTTGGGAATTTTTCTTATTTGTCGGATAACAGGACTGGGGAAAGACATCTTTCTAAATTTTTTAGCAACAGCCAAAGGTTTTACAAAAGGGAATTAGCTGATTTTTGTGTAGAAAGCCAGTGGAACTATAAAATGCTTGTTCAACAGCCACCCCCTAGAAAACTTGCCGCTATTCTGGCAATACGAGTTCCTCAGCATCATTATTCTAACCAAGCTTACTAGGAATAAAACCCAATGGAATGATCACTTGTGCTTCATCCCGGAATGAAATAAGAGAAAAAAGGCCCAAGGATCAATTTAAGGCTTTCTTTGGCACATGCATACACCATTTAATGCCTCCTTTCTTCTTTTGAGAGCTTTAAATTTATAGATACCTACTAATGAGAGGTTAATTAACTTTCGTTTAGAACCTTCTAACTGATTTTGTTGCAGGAACAGGGCAGGGTTAGATACAATCAAACATATCTTTTATAATGGACAGCTTGCTAGGGATGTCTGTAGATGCTTTACACAAGGAGCAGGAATAAAAATTGATCACATCTCACTGAGACAACATGTAATTCAATGGTGGTCAAAGAAAAATAACAATGAAGCTCATAAACTCATTCTCCAGGCCTCCCCAATACTAATATGCTGGAATTTATGGAAACATTGATATGCGTGTAAATATGGAGGCAAAACCCTTAATGGCACTGAGGTCAGGTAGGCAATTTGATGTTTTAATTATCAACATAAAAAAATGTTTTTCCTTAGGTTAGCTCTCCCCTACTTGGTGTGGAATAATCCAACTATCTTAAGGATGTATCCATTTGATATAGGTGAAGAAGATAGCCTTGACAAGACGACCTGATCAATGGATAAAAGTTAATACCCATGGAAGTGCAATTGATAATGCAGGCAAGTTAGGAGCATCAGGTATACTAAGAGATCATGAAGGCAATCTCATATTAGCATTTACCGAACACTTGGGAAGTGGTACCAACAATAAAGGAGAACTAGGACTAGCTATCTTCGGTATATCTCAGGCTTTTGAACAAGGATACAAGAAGATCATATTGGAAATATATTTAATGCTAGCAGTCAACTGGATACTCCAAAAAAACTAATCCTCAGTGGAGCATTTGCAATCAACTAGACAGATTAAATGGTCACATAGCACAAATTCATGAATACAAATATGCTCATTTTTATGGGGAAGCTAACTGGGTGGCTGATGCACTGTCCAAACACAACTACAATATTGCATGTCCTGAAATCAACTATACTCTTCAAGAGCTACCTATGGTGGTAAAGGCCTATTTTTAATTGGACTTAATGGAGATGCCAAGCTTCACACGGAAGAAAACAAAAAAGATCAAAGAACCTCCTTAAACATTCTATTTACTTTTCTACTAAGCTATAATTCCTCCTATAGCTTTTTTGAATAGTTTAAGCTAGACTGTTTAATTTATTGAGATGTAAAGGGAGACTCTCCCTGATTTATGATTCCTAAATTCTATGTATTGAGGAGTCCTCTCTTCTAGGTATATAGAAACTTTGGATCCATCTTATTTTAAGGTGAGGATTACATTTCTTTATGAAATTTAATCAAAGCCAAAATAGGAATAGAGTTAAGGTTTATGTGCCCCTCTTTGAAATTTTTTTGGGTGAAATTGTAAGGCATACGGGTGATGCCTAGCCCCTACCCCTCTAAGGGTATTACAATTTTTAAAAAATCCCAATGTACCAAAACTCAAACATTAAATTCTAAACCATAGATTTAAACCTCAAATACTTAAACACTGAACCATAAAACCTAATAAAAGCTACACCCTAACTGTAATCCTAACCCTAACCCTAACCCTAAACCCTAAATTCTAAACCCTATGTCCAAAATACGAAACCAAAATATTAAAAATAAACCATATATTTTGAACCTCAAATACTAAACCACAAACCCTAAAACCTAAAAAAGAAACTTAATGACTAACACAAATGCTAACCCTAACCTTAACCCTAACCCTCATCAAAAAACACTAAACACTAAATCATTGATATTAATAATCAAATCCTTAACACCAAGCCCTATAAATTTAAAAATGACTTAAACCCTAACCCTAACCCTACAATAAGTTCTAAACCCCAAGCCCAAAGTACAAAATCCCAAATATTAAACACTAAACCATTGATATTAAACCTCAAATCCTAATTCCTAAACCCAAAAACAAAAAAAAAACTAACCCTAACTCTAAACCATAAACCCAAACCCTAAACCTAAAATATCAAAACACAAACATTAAATACTATAAAATAAATTTTAAACCTCAAATGTTAAACCTTGCACCATAAACCTAAAAAAAAACCCTATACCGTAACACTAATCCTAATCCTAAGCCCAACCCTTTACCATAACAACATCCTTAACCCTAACCCAATTCTATACCCTAACTCAAAGGAAAAAATATCAATACCCTAAAGTTAAACATTAAACCATAAATATTACAACTCAAATCCTTAATCCCATACCATAAAACCTAAAAAAACACCTAAATCCTTACCCTAACACTAACCATAACCCTAACCCAAACCATAAACCAATAACTGATAACCTCATGACCAAAATACCGTAAAAGCCAAATTACTTGTCTCTCTAACTTTTCTCTTTTAAAAAAACACTCTTTATCTTTTGTTGAGATGCGCGTCCAACACCTTGTTATATGACTAGTTCTGAAAGGCCTAATATGGCGCATGAGATGCCAGAGGTGAACCTAAGACAACAGATCAAGCCCTAGTAGGGGAGCTCAGAGGAAAAGAATTAACCCTTAGTTTAATGCCTCTTTAATACATCAAATAACTCTGGGAAAGTGCAATCTCAAGGGGAGATGAACAGTGAACTTTCTTGCAGTGGTGAAGATGAGACCAACTACAATATTACCCTTCAATCAATCAGGTGTAACCAAGAATACAATCGTGAAGTAGAGGATTCTAATTAGTTGAAAATACTCAATAATCAATTATCTAGAAATACTGATGAAACAACCGAAAGAAATGTAGGGGAATGATTTGGGAATATCGCGAATAATACCTAGGAAGGCGATATTCATAAACAATTAAGCAAGGAGAAAAAAAATGATGAAGGAAAATGTAAAAAATAATTTGTGGAAGCAAGCCTAATATCTAAAGGTGTTCACAACATTGCTTTAGCATGCGAGTAAACATTATTGAGGTGGAGAGTTCTACAAAATCCTCATTTGCATTGAATCCAAGAGAGGCAGATGCTAAAAGACAAGGCCCTCAACAAACCTTCAAGGAGCAGCTAAAAGAGGCAAATCATGCAGGTTTACCATACTAACCACAACTCTTAGTTCAAATATGCGAATAATGTTGTTAACAATGGCCATAAGCCTCAAATTTCTATGTGAAAATCTGCTGGTAGGATTAGTGGGCATGAGAAGAGTGAGGTAACCAGTCAAAATGAATGTCTGCAATAAAAGGTGTATGATGAGAAGGGAAATAACAATACTAACTTGGAAAAGGAAAGCAATAGTCAGAGAAAAAGGAAAATGTTTAAGAGTGATCAAAATGAATGGGATTAAAATAAGAAAATTGAGGTAAGGAATCAAGACATGAAACAGTAGGAAGAGCAACAGGATAACAGTACACAGAGTCTTTACCATAGAGAATTTCCTAGGATTTCTATAACTCTGAAAGAAGAGTGCTAATGTCCAAAATGTAGTAAAGGATGTCTCTAATCACAATATTAACTCTTCTTCTAATAATATAAGTAACCAAGTTACTAAAAAGTATTAGGTTGAGGAACATGCTAACTATACTATTATCCAAACTCTGGCTGCAAGAATGAGTCACATACATGCTGCTCAAACACCTATTTGTGGTACTGTGAACTACCCCCAAACAAAATACTAATCAGGGGAATCCTAATGTGATCTTTTATATGTATGATTACATGCATACTTTGACTGTGGACTTTAAGTACACCTTAGTTGGGAAATTTAGTACTACAATGGCTGAAGTGGGGCTGATCAGGAAGAGTATTATACAACAAACTCAATTATGTGTGGGGGGGAGGGGGGCTCAATACAGAACATTACAATTCAAAACATATGTTTATTGATTGCAGAATGAGTTGGACTGCAACAGAGTGTGTACTCACAAAAGGATGACTATTGGAGGAAAAATGATGAGAATACAAGCATGGACACCTTTCTTTAAACCTGAGGAAGTCACTCCTATTGTGCATATCTTGATTTTGCTTCCTGGATTACTGTTAGACCCGCAATGTACTTGATCTAACTACGTGCAGACATGCCAAGGACTTGGGCATTGGTCTTGGCATGGATGATGGCAAAACAGTGCAACACAAGTTCAAGGTGCTTGGGTGTTGGCAAGGCAGCTTGAACGTGCATGGCTTACGTGCGGGCTAAGGGCGTTGGCAAGACAGCATGTTGGCTTGATGAAGCAAGGCACTGAAGACTTGGCAAGGTCAAGGACAAATGCAGTTCACCAGAAATTGCTGAAATAAAACTAAGTGTGGAAGACAGCTAAAATATTCTAAGTTTTGGAAGCTGGCAGGATTATTCAAAGTGTTGGAATGAAGCCTGAAATATTCTAAGTGTTAGAATATTAGTATTTCGTGTAGATAAGAATGTAATTTGAATTAGATTCTATCTGTTAGAAATATAGCTGTTGGAAAGTTAGTTTTGAACCCTGGGCTGACATGTGTCGGACAGGTGTCGTTTGTAACTGCCGCATGTAACTGCCGTAACTGCCATTGTGCAGAAATTCTGATTTAAGGTGGAAATTCGTCTAAGGCAAAACAGAGAGTGTTCTAGCCTTAGACTGATTTGTGAAGCCTTCCTTTGTATTAATTATCGATTAATAAAGGTTGGAACTTATTCCTGTAAACGCTGCCTGTTTATTGTTTGACATTGCTGTTTAAGTATTTCTATACTTAGTCAATTCTGTGGGTGTAAGTAGGCTGAAGTATTACAGATGTTGTAAGACTGCCTAGAGTGGTGTGCGAGAAAAATAAATCGACCCTCATTCAATTGGTATCAGAGCACGGTTAAACAATGGTGAAAAACGCAGAATTATGGGAGTTTGCACGAAAAATTGAATCCTTCGTCGGGTTTACTGAAGACATCTTGGAAGACCCTACGTTTGTGGATTTATTCACACAAATCATTGAGTTGAGAGTGGACGCTGAGAAAGTTCAGGGAGAAATTGGTGGATATCGACAAAATGTTGATAACCACATCACTGAAATCTTGGACTTTCGTGCTACAACTACACAGAAACTGGAGGGACTGCAGAAGGAAAATGAGAACCTTCGTGCAGAACTCGTCGTTCTGTGTCGGGCTGTGGCCACGTTGAGTTCAACTCGTGTTGAATCGTCTAAGGTAAAGATTCCAGAACCTAAGGCCTTTAGTGGCGCAAGGAGTGCTAAAGAATTGGAAAATTTCATCTGGGACATGGAGCAGTATTTTACCGCTGCAAGGGTGCCGGACGCTGATAAGTTGAACATTACCACAATGTACTTGTCAGGTGATGCGAAACTTTGGTGGAGGACTCGTAATGCAGACGACGTAAGTGCTGGTCGTCCTAGAATTGATACATGGGATAAGCTAATCAAAGAAATGCGTGATCAATTTCTTCCTAGCAATGCATCTTGGCTTGCAAGGGATAAATTGAAAAGGTTAAGGCAGACGGGTTCAGTGAGGGAATATATAAAAGAATTTACCTCTGTGATGTTAGACATACAAAATATGTCTGATGAGGACAAACTTCACAATTTCATTTCGGGCATGCAAGGCTGGGCTCAGAACGAACTACGAAGGCAGAATGTTAAAGATCTGCCCGGGGCTATTGCTGCTGCCGATTCGCTAGTGGATTTCCGGGCAACTCGTCCTTCGACAGACGTCCCCTCCACTTCAAAAACTAAGAAAAAGAATGAGAAGAAAGGGGAATGGAGAAAGGAAAGTCGTAAAGACAATACAAATGATAAAGGAAAGGCACAAATGAAGGATAGGAAAGACAGGCCAAAGAATAAAGATGGAAATTCGAAGGGCTGTTGGACTTGTGGTGGTCCTCATTTGGCCAAATCTTGTCCAAACCGGGAAAAAGTGAATGCTTTGCTTGCTGGTAATGTGAATCAAAGGGAGGAGGATGAAGAAATCGTGGCTGCAATGGCAAACCCATTGGGATTGTCCTTCAATCACATTATGGGGATCAATAATGTTGGAGAGATCTCTAGCACTTCGAATCCTCATGCTTCCTTAATTCATATAGAAATGAAAGTGAAGGAGAAATGTGTGATGGCAATGGTTGATACAGGGGCCACACACACGTTTGTAGATGTGAAGATTGCTACAAAATTGGGGCTGAAGTTGTCTAAAAGCCCTTCCTACGTCAAAACAGTCAATGCTAAGGCACAAGCCATTGTGGGCATGGCTTATGGTGTGTCTATGTCGACTGGAAGTTGGGTGGGAAAACATAATTTGATGGTGATGCCGCTTGGTGACTTTGAAATCATACTTGGGATTGATTTCCTAAGAAAATTCCAGTTTGTTCCGTTTCCTCATTTAGATGGAGTGATGGTCATGAATGGAAGCAATGCTGGTTTTCTCAAAGGTGTTCATCCGTTTGGGAACATTAATAAAGTTGCAAAGAAGAAAGACAAGGAAATGTTGTTGTCTGCTATGTCAATCGACAAAGGGCTAAAGAAAGGTGAAGACACCATACTTGCTGCCTTGGTCGAAGTGAAACCTGATGTGAAGATGGAAGTGCCTGATTGTGTTGCTGAATTACTTAAACAGTATGCTGATGTTATGCCACCTGAATTACCAAAGAAATTACCACCAAGGAGGGATATTGATCACAAGATTGAGTTGCTGCCTGGTACGGTTGCCCCTGCACAGGCTCCTTATCGTATGGCTCCTAAAGAATTGGTTGAACTACGCAAACAATTGAATGAATTGCTAGATGCTGGATTGATTCAGCCGTCTAAGGCTCCATATGGTGCTCCTGTTCTATTTCAAAAGAAACAGGATGGAACAATGAGAATGTGTAGACTACCGGGCGCTGAATAAGGCAACTATAAAGAACAAATATCCGGTTCCGTTGGTGCAAGATTTGATGGACAGGTTAAGCAAAGCATGCTGGTTCACAAAACTGGATTTGAGGGCAGGTTATTGGCAGGTTAGAATAGCAGAGGGTGATGAACCAAAGACAACATGTGTAACTAGATATGGTTCCTATGAATTTCTTGTAATGCCGTTTGGGTTGACTAATGCCCCGGCAACGTTTTGCAACTTAATGAACAATGTACTGTTTGACTATCTTGATGACTTTGTTGTTGTTTACTTAGATGATATAGTCATTTATAGTCGAACGTTGGAAGAACATGTTAATCACCTAAGTTTGGTTTTGTCTCAATTGAGGAAATACACGCTTTATGTCAAGATGGAAAAGTGTGAATTTGCTCAACAAGAGATAAAGTTTTTGGGGCATCTTGTTAGTAAAAACCAAGTTCGAATGGATCCTAAGAAAGTGCAAGCCATTGTTGATTGGCAGGCACCTCGTCATGTGAAGGATTTGAGGTCGTTTCTTGGCTTGGCTAACTATTATAGGAAGTTTATTGCTGGTTACTAAAAGAAGCCAGCGGCTTTGACAGATTTGTTAAAGAAGGATACAAAGTGGGTTTGGTCTGAACGATGTGATGAAGCTTTTCAGAATCTAAAGAATGCTATCGCATCCGAACCTATACTCAAATTGCCTGATTTCGAGTTACCATTTGAAGTGCACACCGATGCGTCAGACAAAGCGATTGGTGGTGTATTAGTGCAAGAAGGTCATCCAGTGGCCTTTGAAAGTAGAAAATTGAATGATGCTGAACAGAGATACTCAACACATGAAAAAGAAATGGTTGCGGTGGTACACTGTTTGCAGGTTTGGAGAGTCTATCTCTTAGGCACTCGATTTGTGGTAAGAACTGATAATGTAGCAAATACATTTTTCAAGACACAGAAAAAGTTGAGTCCTAAACAAGCACGGTGGCAAGAATTCCTGGCAGAATATGACTTCATGTGGGAACATAAACCAAGAAAACACAACAAGGTTGCAGATGCGCTGAGTAGGAAAGAAGTGTTTGTTGCAGTATATTCAATTTCAAAACTGGAAACTGATTTCTATGATAGAATCAGGTTATGTGCTGCAAATGATTCGTTATATGTTAAATGGATGGGTCAGGTGCAGGAGGGCACAATGAGACAGTTTTGGATCGAGGACGATCTGCTCTATTTTAAAGGGGGGAGAATCGTTGTACCAAATCAGGGCGGGTTGCGCAAAGACTTGATGAAAGAAGCGCATGACTCTGCTTGGGCTGGACATCCAGGTGTTGAAAGGATGTTAGCCTTACTGTCTCGTGTGTATTTTTGGCCGAAAATGGAAGACGATATAGAGGCGTACGTTAAGACTTGTCATGTTTGTCAAGTCGACAAGACGGAACGTAAGAAGGAAGCAGGTTTGCTGCAACCTTTGCCTATTCCTGAAAGGCCATGGCTATCGGTAAGCATGGATTTCATTTCTGGATTTCCTAAAGTAGATGGCAAAGCATCTATCATGGTGGTAGTTAACAGGTTTTCAAAGTAATCTGTTTTTATTGCTGCTCCTGAGTTATGCTCATCTGAAGTTGCTGCTGAGTTATTCTATAAGCATGTGATTAAATACTTTGGTGTTCCGGCTGACATTGTGAGTGATAGAGACACAAGGTTCACGGGTAGATTTTGGACAGCATTGTTCAATATGATGGGAACTGAATTAAAATTTTCTACTGCAAATCACCCACAAACAGATGGACAGACGGAAAGAATTAATCATTTGTTGGAAGAGTACTTGAGGCACTATGTGACTGCAAGTCAACGGAATTGTGTGGCATTGTTAGACACTGCGCAGTTTTGCTACAATCTGCACATGTCGTCTGCAACAGAAATGAGTCCTTTTTAATTTGTCTTAGGCAAACAGCCTATGACGCCATTAAATGTTGCTAAATCTAAAAATCAGGGAAAGTGTCCAGCAGCATACAGAGTTGCAAGGGACAGACTTGAAATGTTATCTGAGGCACAAGATAGCTTGCGCAAGGCTCAGCAGCGCATGAAGAAGTATCTTTGACCAGCATAAATCGCTCAGTTGAGTTCAATGTGGGTGACAAGGTGTTGCTGAAACTTACCCCACAAATCTGGAAACAGATTGTAAGTAAGACCAGACATCGGGATTTGATACCTAAGTATGATGGTCCATTCGAAGTGGTAAAACGAGTGGGCGTAGTTGCTTATAGGTTGAAGCTGCCAGAAAGGTTGAAAATTCACCCCACCTTCCATGTGAGTTTCTTGAAACCTTACTTTGCAGATGAAGATGATCCGGACAGGAACAGATCAAAGAGGGCTCCTCCATCAGTACCTACACAGTATGATGCTGAAATTGAGAAGATCCTTGATCACCGGGTTTTGGGCACAAGTAAGAAGAATACTAAGACTGAGTTCTTGGTTCATTGGAAAGGCAAGAGTGCAGCAGACGCTGTTTGGGAGAAAGCAAAAGACCTATGGCAGTTTGATGCTCAAATCGATGACTATCTCAAAACAGTCTCGATGAGGACATCGAGTTCAAGTGGTGCGGGTGGTCTGTTAGACCCGCAATCTACTTGATCTAACTACGTCTTGAACATGCCAAGGACTTGGGCATTGGTCTTGGCATGGATGATGGCAAAACAGTGCAAAACAAGTTCAAGGTGTTTGGGTGTTGGCAAGGCAGCTTGAACGTGCATGGCTTACGTGCGGGCTAAGGGCGTTGGCAAGACAGCATGTTGGATTGATGAAGCAAGGCTGTGAAGACTTGGCAAGGTCAAGGACAAAGGCAGTTCACCCGAAATTGCTGAAATAAAACTAAGTGTGGAAGACAGCTAAAATATTCTAAGTGTTGTAAGCTGGCAGGATTATTCTAAGTGTTGGAATGAAGCCTGAAATATTCTAAGTGTTAGAATATTAGTATTTCGTGTAGATAAGAATGTAATTTGAATTAGATTCTATCTGTTAGAAATATAGCTGTTGGAAAGTTAGTTTTGAACCCTGGGCTGACATGTGTCGGACAGGTGTCATGTGTAACCGCCGCATGTAACTGCTTGTAACTGCCATTGTGCAGAATTTTGATTTAAGGTGGAAATTCGTCTAAGGCAAAACACAGAGAGTTTTCTAGCCTTAGACTGATTTGTGAAGCCTTCCTTTGTATTAATTATCGATTAATAAAGGTTGGGACTTATTCCTGTAAACGCTGCCTCTTTATTGTTTGACATTGCAGTTTAAGTATTTCTATACTTAGTCAATTCTGTGGGTGTAAGTAGGCTGAAGTATTACAGACGCTGTAAGACTGCCTAGAGTGGTGTGCGAGAAAAATAAATCGACCCTCTTTCAATTACCATGACACTTCTACAAGAAACATTTCCTTACTCCATTGATGGAATCTTTTGGTAAGGTTCCTTATCTTTACACTGCTTTTAGGTCTAGGGCAGGAAAGGGCAAAGTTATGATGTAAATAGACGTGACTAAGCCTAGACCTAGATATGTTTTGATAGGATTAGATCCTTAAGATTATATCATTCGATTTTTGCAACATATGGAATATGAGAATTTTCCGCCATATTGTGAGTATTGTAAACATTAGGGGCATGATATTAATGAATGTAAATCTAAATTGAGGGATGAAGATTACAGACAAAGGAAAGACAAAAAAGGATAGAAAAAGAAAAAAAACAAAGATTTTAGACAAAGCAAAGGAATAGGATGATAGACAAAATAAAAGCAAGGACAATATAGAGAAACAACATCAACAAGGTATAGACAATTACAGTTAAAGGAATGAAGAGCAGCAAAAGGAGGAGGAATGGAAAACTCAAAAATAGAAAACCACAAGAAAACAAGAGCAAGCAACCTCAAAGATTGTGTCGAGTCCTACTTCCATAAACCTTATTACAAAGGAGGATCACCAAGAAGGTTTACGCACTAATTCTCCTCATTTATCTTTTACTAATTTGTAAATGCAGGATGATCATAATGCATCCGGAGGGGATAGAGGAAACAAGGATCAAAGAATTGGAGATGCACCAAACAAGGAAATAGAAGAAAACACTGCAACAATTCAGGAAAGGAGTACAAGTCAAGAAATCGAAATCAAGGAGAACATGAGAAAAAAGGCAGACCAATAAAAATAACATCAACAAAAGAAGGGACATATAATAATCCAGGTATAATAGATAAGAACCTTACAAATACTGAATTAGATATCTCTGTTAGTAGTTTGGTTTTTGCTATTGGAGGGAATGAAGGGGGATGTTAGGAGAACACTACTAATATGCAAGAAAGGGCAACCTAAGGGGGGGAACATAACGCATAATGAATATGAGGAGGATTATACTTATAAAAACAATTATTATAGAGACTATAATAGTAGGAAAAAGTATCTGAAGGAGAATGCACAAAAATGTCAGGAAAAGGAGCAACATAGGGACAACATACTTACACTAAACAAGGAAGTGCATTAATGAATGCAAGGTATAGACAGAGAAATCATGAAGGCTCAAAATAAACATAACAAGGAAAAAGAGATGGAGAATAGTAGAAGAAAAGATATTGTGGAAAATATACCTAGAAGTAAACACAACCCTAGCAAGAAGAAAAGGGATGCAGCTAAGAGTAAACACAATATGCATTAAGAGGGAGACAAGGAAAACCATTAGGAAAAGAGTGTGAATTCAGGTAATGAGTTTGGGTCTAAATATAAAAAGCAGTGTAAGATCAATAGCTCTGATCAAACTAGAATATTAACTACCCCTCCTAGAGAACCACCTGATAAAGATTATTGGAAATGTCAAGTCAATACTGCCCACTCTAATTGATGAATATGAGGTTATCAATTTAGAGGATGAGGTTGGAAGAAATTATCAACATGGTCATGAACTTGATGATGATGATGAGATTAGTGATGCTCTTATAAGAGCATTTAACCCTAAAAAAGACAAAGATTTGGAGAAGGAGGTTTAACAAATTACACAAAATCAAGGTTTAAATCCAAGAAGATTGAAACATGAGAAGTTTCATTTCCAAAACAAAGCCATTACAACTTTCACTGCTGGAAGACCAAATACAAGACATTAATCCTCTGGAGTTTCCCAATGGTTAGTACAATCATATCAAATGTGAGAGGTATCAACACTCAGGGAGTCAGGGAAAGAATCAGATTTTTCAAAAAATGTATCACCTTGCCGTTATTTCTATTCTACAACCTTTTGCGAATAGTTGTAATGTCATGAACATTAAAACTCATATAGCCATGTATAATGCTATAGCCAATTGTAATTGAAAAATATGGTTGTTTTGGAATGGGGATGTAGACAATGTGGTGAAGGATCAGGATAATCAACAAATTACTTGTCATTTTAGCCACAATGAGCTTCAAAAGTATTTCACCATGACTTTTGTATATTACATATGTAAAAAGTGTCTTAGAAGACTTTTTTGGGATAAAATGCTCCTACAGGATGAGGATTAGGGAGACCCTTATGTTCAGTGGTAAATTATAGTGTTATAACGTCCACGGAGGAAAAATTATGGGGCATTCCATACAATATAAGGAAAGCCTAGATTTCATTACCATCATTAAAACCTGTGGTCGATGGACATTGGCTTTAGTTTTCAAAAATACACTTGGTCTAATAATAGGGGAATTAATCAAAAAATCTGGAAAAGGCTTGACAGAGGTTTGATACATCATAATTTGCTAGAAACTATTCCTCAAAGTACTATCACCCAACATCCTTCCACTGGCTCTAACCATTGTCCTTTGTTGTTGGAAATCATTAACAATGAAGGGATCCTTACCAAGTATTTCAAATTCCTTAATTATTGGGTTGATAGCGCTTACTATTTAGAAACTGTGAAATCTTTTTGGGATACGGAGGTAAATGGAAATAGTATGTGGAGATTTTACCATAAGATAAAAGGGATCTCTAATACCCTAAGTAAGTGGTCCAAAGAGGAATTTGGGGATATTTTCAATATAGTTAGAGTTTGAAGGAAAAGTTTAAGAGGCTAAGGAGATGTTATTAAAAAATAATAGTGTTACAAAAAGAGAGAATCTACATGAAATTATTGCGAAATACATTAGATATCGAATGTTTAAGGGTGCTATTATGAAAGAGAAATCTCAGCTCCATTGATTCAAAGAAGAGGATACTAATTCCAAATTCATCCGTTCCTTGATAAGGGGTAGAAAGAGAAGGCTACTCATCCACAAGATCCATGTCAAAAAGGAATGGATTTAATGAGATAAAAACATAGGTAAGAATGCATGTCAATACTTTTAGGAGTTGTTTACAATGGAGGGTAAAAATATCAATGATACAAACCTAGAATGCATCCCTAGAATGGTTAATCAAGAGAATAATGACAAAATCACTTCGCAGCCTTCTATGAATGAACTACAAAAAGTAGTCTTCTCTACAAACCCCCACTCTTTTGTAGGGCCTGATGGTATAAATGGGTATTTCTTTCAAAAATGTTGGCACATTATCAATCAAGACTTGATGGGAGTGATATAAGCTCTTTTTAGTGCCCATGATATCCCCAAGTATTTTTCTCATTCTTGTATAGTGCTTCTACCCAAAGTGAATAAGCATATCAAATTGAAGGAATTCATGCCTATTAGTCTGAGCAACATGATTAGAAAATCCCCAAAATGTTGACTACAAGATTGAGCCCTATTATGCCTAACTTGAACTCTCAACACCAATCTTGTTTTTTAAAGGGTAGAAGTGTAACTGAAAATATCATGTTGGCACAGGAAATCACCCATCAAATTAAAAAGCCTAACATAGGTAGCAATATCATTATCAAACTTGAAATTTTAATGGCCTATGAAAGAGTTTCATGGTCTTACATTTTCTTTGTCATAAGAAAGATGGGTTTTGAGGAAAATTTCATTGATATGGTATGGAGAAACATGGATAATAATTGGTATCTATCATAATTAATGGAAGAAGATTTGGTTTTTTCGATTATTCTAGGAGTCTCAAGCAAGGGAACCCCCTCTCCCATGTCCAATTTATTTTAGGTTCTGAGATGATTTCAAAATACTTAAATGGACTCCATAATCATAAAGACTATCATGGATTTCTCATGGAATAAAGGGCCCACAAGTGAATCATTTGAGTTTCGCAGATGACACTATCATGTTTACTTGAGGAAGGCTTAAGTCTCTTAAAATCATCACGCACACTCTAAGAACTCATGAAGATTCTTATTGCCAGTTGATTAACAGTGTAAAACTTCACTTCAAGTTTCATCAAAATGTGTTTGACACCTATAAAAGAGAATTAAAAGGATCACTAGATTCAAACAAAAGGCAAAGTATTACACATTATCTTTTATGTCCACTCATTGTGGGTAGACCCTTGATTTATCATTTTTTAGACCTTATTTCTAATGTCATTTGAAGGAATACATGGTGGCAAAACAAGCAAATAAACTATGGTGGCGGAGATGTGGTGTTTAAACTTATAATTCAAGCCTTACCCATTCATTTAATGTTAGCTATCACCCCCTTGCCACTGTAATTAAGCAAATACAAATGTTGATTGCAGATTTCTGCTGGTGCTAGAAGAGTGACGAAAGAAGTATCATTGGGCTTTGTGGAGGAACCTTAGCCACTATTGATGAAGGGGGTGGGAATGAATAATCTAGAGGATGTATTATTAGATTCCCAATATAAATAGTAGTTGAAATTTCGAACTAAGCACACGTTGTGGGGAAAATTCGTCAAAGCCAAATACTGACAAATATCCAATTCTATTTTCAAGAAATGGGACTTTGGGTACTCACTGAATTTGAAATATATGATTCATAACAGGTTTAAGGTGGAGCAGCACATTAATTGGAACTTGATCATAGGGAATTGTTTCTTTTGTGGGACAACTAGATTGGGAAGGGAATCTTGCTCAATTTTCTAGTGACAACCACAAGTTTTAAACCAAGAAAGTAGCTAATTTTTTGTGTAGAAGGACAGTGGAACTATCAAATACTGGTTCAACATGCACCCCTTGGAAAACTTGTCACTATCCTAGCAATACCAGTTCCTCCGCATCAATTTTCTGACCAAGATTTTTGGAAAAATAAATTCCAATGGCATGTTTACTTGTTCTTATGCCTGGAATGAAGTCACGGAAAAAAGTCCCAAGGATCAATATAGGCCTCTCATTTTCTCACATGTATAAACCATTTAAATCCTCCTTTCTTCTTTGGAGAGCTTTAAATGGAAAGCTACCTAGTAATGAGATATTAATAACTTCAGTTTAGATTATTCTAACTGATTTTGTAGTAGGAATAGGGCAGGATTAGATACCATCAATCATATCTTTAACAATGGAGATCTTGCTAGGCATGTCTGGATATGGTTTTCAAATAGAGTAGGGGTAGAAATTTATCATAGCTCAATGAGGCAACTTGTAACTCAATGGTGGTCAATGTAACGGAGCAATGAAGCTCATAAACTCATCCTCCAGGCCTCCCCAATACTAATCCGCTAGAATTTATGGAAACATAAATATGCTTGTAAATATGGAGTCAAAACCCCTAATGGCACCAGGGTCAGATATGCAATTTATATTGATAATTATAAAATTAAAAAATATATTTTTCCTCATGTTAGTTGGCCCCTACTTCATATGAAATAATTCAACTAGCTGAAAAGATGTATGCATGTGGCAAAGGTGAAGAAGATAGCATGGACAAGACTACCTGATCAATGGATCAAAATTAATACATATGGAGGTACAATTGATAATCCAGGCAACATAGGAGTAGGAGGTATACAAACAGATACTGAAGGCAATCTCATATAAGCATTTACCTAACAACTGGGATGTGGTACAACAATCAATCCAAAATAGGAGCAGCAATCTTTTGTATATCTTGGTCTTTGGAACTAGGATACAGAAAGAGAATATTGGAAATGGATTCTATGCAAGAAGACAACTAGATACTCAAAAAAACTAATCTGCAGTGGAGTATTGTAAATCAACTAGACATATTAAAGGGCCTAATAGTTCAAATACATGAATTCAAATGTACTTATGTTTAGAGGGAAGCTAATTGGGTGGCTGATGCACTGTCCACAAATAGCCACAGAATTGCTTGTCCCGTAATCTACTATACTATTCAGGAGCTACCAAGGAGGCAAAGGACTATTTTCAATTGGACTTAATGAAGATGCCAAGCTTCAGAAGGAAGAAAACAAAAAAGATCAAAGAACCTCCTTAAACAGTCTACTAACTTTTGAACTAACCTATAACTCACAATATAGCTAATTTGAATAGTCAAAGTTAGATTGTTAAATTTTTTGAGATATAAAGGGAGAGTCTCCCTAAGTTATATTTCCTAGATTCTATGTATTGAGTGGAGTCCTCTCTTCTAGGTATATAGAAACTTTGGATTCATTATATTGTAAGGTGAGGGTTAGATTTCTCAAGGAAATTTAATTCAAGCCACCATAGGAATGGGGGTCACATTTCTGTTCCCCTCTTTTTACATATTTTTTGTGAAATGGTAAGGCCTGGGGGTGATACTTAGCCCCTACCCCTCTAAGGCAATTAATTTTTTATTAAAAAAATCCCAAAATTCTAAAACGCAAACTTTAAACACGAAATAATAGATTTGAAAAAAAATTCTTAACCCCAAAACATAAAACCTAAAAAACCCTAAACCCTAACACTAACCCTATCCCTAACACACACCTAACCTTAACCCTATCCTTAACCCTAACCCTAAACCCTAAACCCAAAACCAGAAGACAAAAATACCAAAACCCTCACATACAATACTAAACTATATTACAACTTAAATCCTTAACCCAAACAATAAAATCTAGAATCACTAAACCTAAACAAAACCATAACCCTATCATTTATCCTAACCCTAAACCATTAAACTTAAACCCAAAAACCAAAATACCAAAACCCAAACATTAAACACTAAACGGTATATTTTAAACTAAAAATCCAAAACCCCAAAACCTAAAACCTAAGAAAACCAAAACCGCAACCTTAACCCTAACCCTCACCCTCACCCTTACCCTAAACCATAAACCCAAAACACTATGCCCAATAGAAAAAAACATGAACATTAAATACTAAAACTTATATTTGAATCTTCAAATACTAAACCGTGAACCATAAAACCTAACAAAAAACCTACAACCTAACATTAACCCTAACCCTAACCCTAAACCCTAAAGCCTAAGTCAAATAAAAAACTATGTACAATATAAAAAAACCCAAATATTAAACACTTAACCATATATTTTAAATCAAAAATCGTAAACCACAAACCCTAAAACCTAAACCAAACACTATACCATTAACCAAAAACCCACAACCCAAAATACAAAAACTCAAACATTAAACTCTAAACCATAGATCTTAAAATAAAAATCCTAAAACACAAAATCTAAAACAAAAATATCCTTAACCCTAAACCTTATCCTATCTCTAACACAAACCCTTACCCTAACCCTATCCTTCACCCTAAACCTAAACCCTATAACCTAAACTCCAAGCCCACAATACTAATACACAAACATAAAACACTAAACCATTGATATTAAACCGCAAGGCCTAAACCCTAATCTTAACCCGAATCCTAACTTCAAACCATAAACCCGAAACCCTAAGCCCAAAGTACATAAAATAGAATATTAAATTCTAAACCATAGATTTTAAACCTCAAATGCTTAAACACTGAATCTTAAAACATAAAGAAACCTACACCCTATCCCTAACCTAGAAACCTAAACTCTAAACTCTAAGTCAAAATAAACAAACCCAAAATATTAAAACTAAGAAATAGATTTTGATCCTCAAATACTAAAAAATAAACCCTAAAACATAAAAATAACATAATCCCTAACTCAAACCCTAAAAAAAATACTAACCCTAACAATGAACCTAACCCAAAAAACTAAACCCTAAACCCTAAATCATTGATATTAAACCTCAAATCCGTAACACCAAGCCCTATAACCTTAAAAACAACTTAAACCCTAACCCTAACCCTACCATAAATCCTAAACCCTAATCTTAAAATGCAAAAACCCAAAAATTAAACAATAAAACATTGATATTAAACCTCAAATCCTAATTTCTAAATCCAAAAAACAAAAAAATAACTTAACCCTAACTTTAAACAATAAACCCGAAAACCTAATCCCAAAATATTAAAACCCAAAGATTAAATACTAAACCATAAATATTAAACCTCAAATTCTAAACCTTGAACCATAAAACCTAAAAAAATACATAAACCATAACACTAATCCTAACCTTAACCCTAACTCAAACCCTAACCCTAACCATATTGTTAGCAATAACCCAACCCTATACCCTAACTAAAAGAAAAAAAACACCAATACACTAACGTTAAACAATAAAACATAAATATTACTACTAAAATCCTTAACCCCATACCCTAAAACATGAAAAACCCAAACCCTAACCCTAACCCTAACATTTACCCTTACACTAACCCTACAAAACCTTAAACCTCAAGCCTAAAATACCAAAAACCAAACAAAATAATAAACCATTGATATTAGACCTCAAGTTCTACACACTACGCTAAATAATCTAGTACCAAAACCCTAACATTGAACACTAAACCATAGTATTAAAACACAAGTTTTTAACCAAGAACATAAAACCTAAATACTTAAACCCTAACCCTAACCTTAGCGTTAAACCTAACCCTAAACCATTAACCAAAAACCCCAAGCCCAAAATACGAAAACCAAAATATTAAACACTAAACGATAGATTTTAAACCAAAATTCCTAAATGTCAAAACCTAAAACCTAAGAAAAACCATTATCCCTAACGCTAACCCTAATCCTATCCTTAACTTTAAACAGAAACTGAAAGCCAAAAATACCAAAACGCTTACATTAAACACTAAACCGTAGATATTATAAGTCATATAACCCCAAACCCTAAAACGTAAAAAACAACCTAAGACCTAACCCTAATCCTAACATTAACACTAACATTGCCTCTACCATAAACCCTAAACCCATTGTAAGAAATACCAAAATCAAAATATTTAACTCCAAACCATACATTTTAAAACTAAAATCCTAAACCACAAACCCTAAAACCTAAAAAAAAACTAAACCCTAACCATAAAGCTAACCCAAACCCAAAACTTAACCCTAACTCTAACCATAAACCATTAACCCAAAATACCAAAATCAAAAAATTAAACACTAATCCATAGATTTTAAAATGAAAATCCTAAACAACACAAAACCCAAAAACTAAATTCTAACCTTAACCCAACGCTAACCTTAACCTTAACACTAAACCCATAGCCCAAAATACTAAAACCCTAACATTGAAAACTAAACAATCGATATTACAACTTATATCCTTAACCCAATCCTAAAACAAACAAAACAACAAAAAACCTTAACCCTTAATCTTACCCTACAATAAATCCTAAACCCCAAGACCAAAATGCCAATACCCCAAAAAAACTAAACCATTGATATTAAACCTCAAATCCTTAACCCTAAACCCAAAAATATTAAAAACACATACATCCTAACCCTAACCCTAACCCTAACGTTAACCCTAACCATAACTCTAAAACAAAGAACTACAAACCCTAAGAAAAAAATAAAATATCCCAATATTAAGTACTAATCCATATATTTTAAATCTCAAATGCTAAACCCTCAACCATAAACATAAAAAAAGCCTACACCCTAACCCTAATCCTAACCCTAACCTTAACCTTACACCGTAAAACGTAAACCATATGCCCAAAATATGAAAACCCCAATATTAAACAATAAACCACATATTTTAAATCTTAATTACTAAACCACAAACCGTAAAACCTAAAAAAAGTAATCCCTAATCCTAACCCTAACTCTAACCCTAAACTATTAAACCAAAACCCCAAGCCCGAAATACCTAAACCCAAACATTAAACACAAAACCACAAATTTTAAACCAATAATCTTTAACCCCAAAACCTAAGACCTAAAACACCCTGAACGCTAACAATAACCTTATCCATAACATGAACCTTTACCCAAACCATATCCTTAACCCTAACCCTAAACCCTATACCCTATCTCCAAGCCCAAATTACCAATACCAATAAAATAAACACTATACCATAGATTTTAAGACATAAACCCTAAAACCTACAAAAATTAAACCCTAACCTTAACCGTAACGTTAACCATAATTTTAAACCTAAACCATTAACCCTTACCTGAAACCCTACATATCAAAACCCAAATATTAGAAATTATATCATAGATTTCAAACAAAAAATATTCAACCCCAACATTAAACACAAAACCATATAGTTTAAATCTAAACTCCTAAATCACAAACCCTTAAATCTAACCCTAACCCTAACCCAAACCATAAAACCTAAATATTGAAATCCTAACCCTAACCCTAACCTTAGCGTTAAACCTAACCCTATACTAATAACCCAAAACCCCTAGCCCAAAATACCAAAATAAAAATATTACACACTAAACCATAGAATTTAAACCAAAAATCCTAAATCTCAAAACCTAAAACCGAAGAAAAATCCTAATTCCTAACCCTAACACTATCCCTAACACTAAACCTAACCCTAACCCTAACCTTAACCCTAACCCTTACTCTAAACCATAAACAAAAAATTTAAACCAAAAATACCAAAACCTAAACTTTAAATACTAGCCAATAGATTTTAAAATTCAAATGCCAAACCCCTGAAGTAGTGTAAAAAAAACCAACACCCTAAACCTAAACCCTAAGTCCAAAATAAAAGCTAAGTCTAAATATAAAAACGAAGACATTAAAAACTAGACATATTTTAAATCACAAATACTAAACCACAAAACCTAAAACATAAAACCTAAACCTTATCCTAACACGAACCCAAACCAAACCTTAACCTTAACCGTAGCCCTAACCTAAAATAATTAACCCAAAACTCGAAGCCCAAAATACTAAAACCCAAACATTAAACACTAAACCCAAAGATTTTAAACCTAAAATCCCTAAACCCTATACCCTATCTCCAAGCCCAAAATACCAATACTAATTTATTTAAAACTAAACCATAGATTCTAAACCACAAATCATAAAACCTAAAAAAATTAACCCTAACCTTAACCGTAACCTTAACCCTAATTCTAACCCAAAACCATTAACACATAACCTGAAACCCCAAAAAACCAAAACCCTAATATTAGAGACTAAATCATATGTTTAAAACAAAAAATCATCAACCCGAATATTAAACAAAAAACAACATAGTTTAAATTTAAAATTCTAAAACACAAACCCTAAAAACTAACCCTAACCCTAACCATAACCCTAACCCTAACCCAAACCCTTAAACCAAAATACTTAAACCCTAACCCTAACCCTAACCTTAGCGTTAAGCCTAACCCTGAACTATTAACCCAAAGACCCTAGACCAAAATACCAAAACCCAAATATAAACACTAAGCCAATGATTTTAAACCAAAAAACCTAAATCTAAAAACCTAAAATCTAAGAAGAACCCTAATCCCTAACCCTAACCCTGTCCCTAACACTAAACCTAAACTTAACCCTAACCTTAACCATAACCCTAGATCTAAACCATAAACAAAGAACCTAAACCCAAAATACACAAACCCAAACATTAAATACTAAACAATAGATTTCAAAATTCAAATGCTAAACCCTGAACTAGTTTTAAAAAAACCAATACCCTAAATCTAAACCTGAAATAAAAAAATAACTAAGTCTAAAATAGAAAAACACATACATTAAACACTACAACAGATATTTTTAACCACAAATATTAAACCACAAAACCTAAAACCTAAACCCTAACCTTAAACCTTACAAAAACCAGAACCCTAACCATAATCTTAACGTTAACCCTAACCCTAAACAATTAACCAAAAACTCAAAACCCAACATACCAAAACCCAAACATTGAACACTAAACCCAAAGATTTTAAACCGAAAATCCCTAACACCAAAAGTAAAACCTAAGTATAACCCTAACTCTATCCCTAACACAACCCTAACCATATCCTTAACCCTAACCATAAACCATAAAACCCTAACCCGATTACCAAGTACCAAAACCCTAACATTGAACACTAAACCATAGGTATTAAAACACATGTTTTTAACCAAAACCATAAAACTTAAATACTTAAACACTTACTCTAACCCTAACCATAGCGTTAAACCTAACTCTAAACCATTAACCCAAAACCATAAGCCCAGAATATCACAACCCAAATATTAAACACTAAACCATAGATTTTAAACCTCAAAACCTAAAACTTAAGAAAACCCCTAATCCCTAACCCTAACCATATCCTTAACCTTAAACAGAAATCGAAAGCCCAAAATACAAAAACGATAATATTAAACAATAAACCATAGATATTTCAACTTAAATAACCCCAAACCCTAAAACATAAAAAACAACCTAAAACCTAACCCTAATCCTACTATTAACACTAACACTAACTCTACCATACCTTATGCCCAAAGTAAGATATACAAAAACACAAATGTTAAACTCTAACCATACATTTTAAACCTCAAATCCTAAACAACAAACCTTAAAACCTCAACCCTAACCCTAAAGCTAACCCAAACCCAAACATTACCGTAACCCTAACCATAAACAATTACCCCAAAATACCAAAACCCAAAAATTAAACAGTAAACTCTAACCTTAACCCTACCCTATCATTAACCTCTACCCTAAACCCATAGCCCAAAAACTAAAACCCTAACATTGAATGCTAAATAATAGATATTACAACTCAAATCCTTAACCCAAAGCCTAAAACAAAACAAAGTAACTTAAACCCTAACTGTTACTCTAACCCTACAATAAATCCTAAACACCAAGAGTAAAATGCCAATACAAAAAAAAAACACTAAACCATTGATATTAAACCTCAAATCCTAAACCATAAACCCAATAATATTAAAAACACCAAAACCCGAACTCTAACCCTAACCCTAACTCTAAACCAAAAAAATATAAACCCTAAGAAAAAATACAATATCCCAAACATTAAATACTAAACAAAATATTTTAAATCTCAAATGTGAAACCCTGAACCATAAACCTAAAAAAACCCTACACCCTAACCTTAACCTTATATCGTAAACCATAAACCCTAAGTCTAAAATATGAAAAGCCAAAAATTAAACATTGAACCATATATTTAAAATATGAAATACTAAACCACAAACCCTAAAACCCTAAAAAATTTAACTCTAATCCTTACCCTAACACTAAACCTAAACCATTAATTAAAAACCCCAAGTCCGAAATACCTAAACCCAATCATTAAACACTAAACCATAAATTTTGAACCAATAATCTTTATCCCCAAAATCTAAAACCTAAAAGACATTGAACCCTAACACTAACCCTATCCCTAACATGAACATTTACCCAAACCCTATCCTTTACCCTAACCCTACACCCTATACCCTATACCCGAATCTCAAAGGCCAAGATACCAATACCAATACATTAAACACTTAACCATAGATTCTAAACCACAAACTCTAAAACCTAAAAAAATTAAACCTTAACCTTAACCGTAACCTTAACCCTAAACAATTAACCCATAACCTGAAACCCAAAATACAAAAACCCAAATATTAAACACTAAATCATAGATTATAAACAAAAAATCATCAACCCCAATATTAAACACAAAACCATATATTTTAAATCTAAAATCCTAAACCACAAACCCTGAAACGTAACTGTGACGACCTGTTTAGTCGTTTTGAGCAACAAATTTTTATTTCTGAAAAACTGGCCGAAACGACGGACCCCACGATGGAGTGTCATGGGCACGACGGACCGTCGCAGGGTCTAGTTTCAAAACACTTAGGAAATCTGAAATTGGGTACTGAAAATCGAATCTCTTAACTTCGTGACGGAATGGCAGGACGGACCGTCACAGGTGTGACGGACCGTCACAGACTCTTCAGAGAAATTGAGTCTCTGAAGTCTGTGACGGAGCAGCAGGACGGACCGTCGCAGGCACGACGGCCCATCACAGACTGCGTAATCCTAGTCTGTGTCGGATTTCTTTACACGTTTTAAGGGACGTTTTGGACTATTCCTACTCTAATTATAAAGTTAGAGGGTTAAGGTTAATAAGTCTAATTACTTGGGGGCTAAAAGAGGTAACCTTAAGTTAATTAGTGGGTTATTATTGCCATCTTTTATTCTTAATTATATACTAATTAGGGTAAAAGAAAGAGGGTTTGAATAAAGAAAAATAGAAAGAACAAGAGAGAGAGGGAGAATCGAACGAAGGGGAAAACACAAGGCTTTGGGAAAATTCATGCTTGATCACGAATCTTCGGTGGAGGTAGGTTATGGTTTTTATGCTATTCGTAGTAAACTCTTAATAGCGAATTGTATGTATTGAAAGTATTGTAATCCCCTCTATATGCTTAATTGTATGCTTGCATGAATATGATTATGTAATTGTGAATAAATAAGCATGATGAAGCTATTGAATTCCAAATCTTGAAAAAGAAACCCTAATCTACTTTGTTAATGATGATGCCTTGGTACAAAAGAAGGCTTGATGAATGAAAGGGGTGAGATTAGGGGATCGGGTGCGACGTTCCGGTACCAGGATAGAGATAGAGGATCGGGTGCCACGTTCCAGTACCAGGATAGAATGAGGATCGGAGTGTCACGTTCCGACACCAGGATAGTATATGGATCGGGTGCCACGTTCTGGTACCAGGATAGTATATGAGGATCGGAGTGTCACGTTTCGACACCAGGATAGTATATGGATCGGGTGCCACGTTCCGGTACCAGGATAGTATATGAGGATCGCAGTGTCACGTTCCGACACCAGGATAGTATATGGATCGGGTGCCACGTTCCGGTACCAGGATAGTATATGGATCGGGTGTCACATTCCGACACCAGGATAGAATGAGGATCGGAGTGTCACATTCCGACACCAGGATAGTATATGAGGATCGGAGTGTCACGTACCGACACGAGGGGAATAAAGATAATGAATCTTGAAATATGTTAATATACTCAATCTAATGAACTTAATTCCCAAATGAGTATGATGAGGAGGCGTGAGTCCTCATTGATGTGCTTGGTGTTGTGACCAAGGGTTATGGTAATTGAAAATGCTGCATGCTAAGGATATTAGTTGATTTATGATGTTATCTGATATATACTGTTTTCTATTTTGAGTTGGCCGATGATATCTACTCAGTACCCGTGTTTTGTACTGACCCCTACTTTTATGTTTTCTTCTTGTTTATTTGTGGAGTGCAGCAAACGTGCCGTCTTCTTCAACTCAACAGTAATTCAAGCCAGTCTTACTACATCGGAAATTCAGGGTGAGCTAATGCTTCTAGCTTGGACTGGATCTTTTTCTTCAAGTCCTGATGCCTTGAACTTCCGGCATGGACTAGCTTCTTATGTATTTTTAGCTTCTTAGACATTTTAGTTAGTAATTTGATCATAGATGTTCTTGTGGTGATGACTTCCAGATTTTGGGGATAATAATAGTTATTGATTTTATTAATGAGTTTAAGTCTTCCGCATTACTTTCTGTTGATATTATATTGAAATGTTAAGGTTTAGATTGGTTGGTTCGCTCACATAAGAGGGTAAGTGTGGGTGCCAGTCGCGGCCCGGTTTTGGGTCGTGACAGTAACCCTAACCCTAACCCAAACTCTAAATCATCAACCCCAAAACCTAAAACAAAAAGACCCTAAAACCTAACAATAACCCTATCCCTAACACGAGCGCTTACCCTAGCGCTATCCTTAACCCTAACCTTAAACTTTATATCCTAATCTCCATGCCAAAAATACATATACGCAAACATTATAAACTAAATAATTGATAATAAACTTCAAATCTTAAACCTGAACCTTAACCCTAACCCTAACTATAAACCACAAACCAGAAACCCTAAGCCCAAAATACCAAAACTCAAACAATAAATACTAAATCCTAGATTTTCAACATAAAATGCTAAACACTAAACCATAAAACAGAAAAATGCCTACACCTTGACCCTTATCCTAACGCTAACCCTAACCCTAAACTCTAAACTTTAAACCATAAGTAAAAAATACAAAAACTAAAATATTAAAACTAAACCATAGATTTTTGAACCTCAAATACAATACTACAAACCCTAAAACCTTAGAAAAATTAATCCCTAACTCAAACCCAAACCCAAACCCTAACCCTAACCTTAAACCTAACCCTAAACAGTAAACCTTAAACCATAAACCATTGATATTAAACCTCAAATCCTTAACCCAAAATGCGTAAACCTAAAACACTAGTTATACCCTAACCCTTACCCCACCATAAATCCCAAACCCATGACAAAAAAAAACAAAACCCAAACATTAAAAACTAAACCAATGATATTAAACCTCAAATCCAAATCCTTAATCCCAAAACATATAAAATAACCTAACCCTAACCTTGATCTTAACCCTCACCCTAACTCTGAACCATAAATCTGAAACACTAAGCCCAAATCAAAAACCAAACATTAAATACTAAACCACAGATTAAAACGTCAAATGTTAAACCCTAAACCATAAAACCTAAAAAATCATACACCCTAATTTTAACCCTAATCCTAACCCTAACCCTTACCCTAATTCTATCCTTAATCCTAACCCAACCCAATACAGAACTCAAAGCATAAAATACAAATATCCTAATGTTATAAACTAAACCATAGATATTACAACTTAAATCCTTAACCTCAAACTCTAAAACCAAAAAACAACTTAAACCCTAACCACAGCCCTAATATTAACCATTACCATAACCCTACCATAAAACCTAAGCCCAAAATACCAAAACCCAAACATAAATAGTAAAACATTGATATTAAACCTCAAGTCTAACATCTAAAAGAACCCAAAGCCCTAATCCTAACGTTAACCCTAACTCTAACTCTAAACCATAAACCCAAAACACTTAGCCAAAAAAATAAAATCCCAAACATTAAATACAAAAATATATATTTTAAATCGCAAATGATTACCCTGATCCATAAAATTTAAAAACAACCTACATACTAGCCCTAATACTTAAGTCTAAAAAAACTTAATTTCAAAATATGACAAGTTTAAAATATAAATTATAAACCACTAACCCTAAAACCTAAAGAAAATCCTAAACCCTAACCCAAACCATACTCCGAACTTTAACCTAACCCTAACCCAAAACAATTAACTGAAAACCCCAAGCACTATATACAAAATCCAGAAAATGAAAAACTAAACCATAGATTTTAAATAAAAAAACCTATATCTAAAAATCTAAAACCTATAAAAAAAAACCTAAACCCTAACCCTAATCCTAACTGTAACCCTATTTGGGATAAAATGCTCCATCAAGCACAAATTGAGGACAAACCTTGGTGATTAGTGTGGGATTATAATGTAATAACTTCCACTCAGAAAATTCTAGGGGGAATTCCTTTCAATATAAAGAAAAGTATGAACTTCATTGCCATAATAGAAGCATGTTGTCTGATGGACATGGGCCTTAGTTGCCAAAAGTACCATTGGTCTAATAATAATGGCATCAGTCAAAGGATCTGGTGAAGGCTTGGCAGAGGGTTGTTTAATGATAATTGCCTAGAAAATATGCCCTAAACTACCATCACCCACCTTCCTTCTACTGGTTCTGATGATTGTCCTTTGTTATTGGAGATCATTAACAATGAGGGGAACCATACCATGTATTTCAAATTCCATATTTGTTTGGGGGAGAGCCCTAAATTTTTAGGAATTCTGAAAAATTATTTGTAAAGGGATGTAAATGGAAATAGTATGTAGAATTTTACCATAAGATTAAAAAGGCTCTCTAATACTCTGAATAAAGTGGTCTAGAGAGGAACTTGGGGATATTTTCAAGAATATGAGTTTGAAGAAAAGGTTAAAGATGTTGAGGAAAATTTGATTCAAAACAATAGGGTTAGCAACAGAAAAAGACTTCAATGCCTAATATATTAGATATCTCAAGTTCGAGGATGCTATTATGAAACAGAAATTCAGTTACACTTGTTCAAGGATGGGGATATTAACTCTTAATTCATTCATTCCATGATAAGGGGTAGAAGGAGAAGGATTTTCATTCACAGAATCCATGATAAAAAGGAATGGATTCAAGGAGATTAGAACATAGGTGAAGCTGCCTGTGAGAACTCACAAAATCTGTTTCCAGGGGAGAGCAAAAGTATAAATGAGACAAACCTAGAGTCCCTAGAATGGAAAATAAAGTGCAAAATGACAAAGTTAATTATTAACCAACTATGACTGAGCTACAAGAAGTGGTTTTTTCTATGAACCCCAATTCTGCAGAAGGGCGAGATGGTATAAATGGGTATTTCTTTGAGAAATTTTCGCACATTATCAATCAAGACTTGATAGAGGTGGTGCTAGATTTTTTTAGTGTCCAAGAAATCCCTACGTACTTTTCTCATTCATGAATAGTATTTCTACCCAAGATGAATAATCGTAACAAACTGAAGGAGTTCAAGACTATTAGTCTGAGTAATTTCATTAGTAAAATCCTTTTTTAAACTGTTGAGTACAAGATTGAGTCATATTCTCCCTACTTGATCTCTCTCAACCAGTATGATTTTGTGAACAGTAGAAGTATAACTTAAAATATCACGCTGTCATAGGAAATAAATCATGAGATTGAAAATCGAAACATAGGTAGCAATCTCATTATCAAGATTCACATGTCTAAGGCCTATCAATGAGTTTCTTCGGCTTCCATAAGCTTGGTCTTAAGGAAGATGGGTTTTGAGGAAACATTCATTAAACTGGACTAGAGAATCATGGTTAAGATTTTGTAGTCTTTCATTATTAATGAAAGAAGATTTGGTTTATTCCAATCCTTTAAGGGCTTCAAGAAGGGAGACCCCCTTTCCCCTGCCCTATTTATTTTAGGTGCATAAATTCATTAAAGATCTTTAAATAATCTCCATAATCATCAAGATTGCCATTGCTTTGTCATGGAACGAAGGGGACCCCATGTGAACCATCTGAGTATTGCAAATGACACAATCTAGTTTAGTTTAGGAAAGGTTAAGTCTCTCCATCTATCATGAAGACTCTCTGAACATATGAGGATACTTCTAGGCTGTTGATTAATTTTGAGAAAAGCCACTTTATGCTCCATCAAAATGTGTTTGACAACACGAATGATAGAATTTAAAGGATCACTAGGTTCAAACACAAGAAGGTTACTACCACTTATCATTGATGTCCACTTTTTGTGGGTAGTACAAGGATTTTATACTTTTCCTACTTGTCTATAATGTTATTTGGAGGATTATAGGGTGGCAAACTATGAAGGCAGGGTTGTGTTTAATAAGCATGTTACTCAAGCCTTACCCATTCATTTAAGTTTAGCTATCACCCCCCCCCTTCAACTGTACTTAAGCAGATACAAATGTTAATGGAAGACTTCTTTTGGGGATGGAAGAGTAACAAAAAAAAGTATCACTGCGCCTCCTGGAAGAACCTCAGCTATCCTTTTGAGAAAGGAAAGATCGGAATGACAAATCTGAAGGATGCTTTCATAGCTTTCCAATAATAAAAGTTGTGGACCTTTAGAGCTAATCACACACATTGTGGAGAATTAATAAGGGTAAAATACTTCCACAGATGAAATCCTATATGCAAGAAATGGGTTTTTGGAGATTCACTGAATTGGAAACTAATGATACACAACAGGTCTAATGTTGAGCAACACATTCAATTGAAGTTGAACGCAGGGAATTCCTCTTTTTTGTGGGACAACTAGACAGGGGAAGGTCATCTTGCACTATTTTCTAGAAGCAGTCACAAGTTTAACACCATGAAAGTAGCTGAATTTTCGATAAAATGCTAGTGGAACTACCAAATGTTGGTTCAATAAGCACCCCCTAGTCAACTGGCTACTCTTTTAGCAATACATGTTCCTCATCATCAAACATCAGACCAAGCTTATTGTAAAGTCATTACCAATGGCATGTTCAATTGCTCTTTAGCTTGGAATGCAATAAGGGAAGACATACCCGAAGATCAATATAAGGGTCTCATTTGGAATAGGCACACACCATTTGAAGCTTCTTTCCTCCTTTAGAAAGATTTAAATGGGATGTTACCTACTAATGAGAAGATAACTAATTTTATATCCTAATATTCTGGTTGTTTTTGTTGCAGGAAGAGGGTACAATCAGATACAATCAACCATATCAACATTAATGAGTTACCTAGGGAGGTCTGGAGATATTTAGAAAATAGAGCAGTTGTGGAAGTTTATCACAGTTTGCTTAGGCAGCTTATAACACAACGGTGGTCAATGAAACACAAGAATGAAGATCATAAATGGAAACATAGATGTGCATGTAAATATGGTTCCCAAACACCTAATTTCACCATAGTCAGGTATGCACTTTACAGTGATAACTATAAACTTTTAAACTCTGTTTTTTCTCAGGTTAGTTGGCCACCTACTTGATGTGGAATAATCCAACTAGCTTAAAGATGTAACTATGTCACAAATGTGCAGAATAAAGCCTTGAAAAGACAACATGTTTGATGGACTCCATGTTACCTGTCATGTAGATACGCCAAAAAACAACTCCTTAATGGAGTATATGCAATCAGTTGGAAAGATTGAGAGGCCCTATAGCTCAACTTCAAGAAATCAAATGCACTCATGTTTTCATGAAAGCCAACTGGGTGGTTGATGAATTGCCCAAATATAGCCACAAAATCACTTATCTTGAAATCAATTGCAAAAGGCAAGAGTTACCTAAAGAGGAGAAGGCTTACATTAAGTTAGACTTAATGAAGATGCCAAGCTTCAGATGGAAAAAGACAAAGAAGATCAAAGAACATACTGAAACGTTCTAATAGCTTGTCAATTAATTTATAACCCGCAATATAGCTTCCTTGAATAGTTTAAGTTAGATTGTTTAATTTTTAAGATGTTACGGGAGAATCTCCCTTATTTATGCTTCATAGATTCTATGTATTTGGAGGAGTCCCCTCTTCTAGGAAAATAGAATTTTTCGATTCATCTAATTGTATAATGAGGGTAATATTTCCTTAGTAAATTTAACCCAAGCCATCAAAGGTCAAGAGGTAATGTCTATGTCCATCTCGTTGTATACAAGTTTTGTGAAATGGTAAGGCCTTTGGGGGGGGGGGGTTTCTAAGCTCCTACACCTCTAAGGTTATTTCAAAAAAGCCCAAAAACCAAAACCTAAACATTAAATACTAAACAATAGATTTTGAACCTCATATGCTAAACCCTTAAATATAAAACCTAAAAACACCTACACCCTAACCCAAAACCCTAAATCAAAAATAATAAGACTTAAATATAAAAACCCAGACATTAAACACAAAACCATAGATTTTAAACATCAAATCCTAAACTCAAACTCGAAAACGTATAAAAAAAAGCTAAACATTAACCCTAAGCCTAACCCCCTCACTCTAACCTTGACCCAAACCCTAATCATAACCTTAACCCTAACCCTAACCCTAAATCATTAACTCAAAAGCCCAAGCCAAACATACAAAAACCCAAACGTAGAAAACTAAAGCTTATATTTTATACTTAAAATTCTAAACCCCAAATCCTAAAGCCTATAATAAAACACTTAATTCAAACCCTAACAATATCCCTAACACGAATCCTAACTATAAACCTATCCTTCGCCCTAACACTAAACCCTATACCCTAATCCCAAATGACAAATTACCAAAACCTTAACATTGAATACTAAAGCATAGATATTAAAACTTAAATCCTTAACCCAATTCCTAAAACCTAAAACATAACCTAAACCCTAACCCTAACCATAATCTTAACCCTAACCCTAACCCTAAACCCTAAACCTGAAACATAAAGCCCAAATCACATCAAGCCTCATTTTTTGGAAATTTTCTCTCTCTTCGCAGACACTCTCTCTTCTCTCTCACAACGGCTACAAGAGATTCAAAGGCTACAACAGCGCGTGAGCCATCATCAATCGTTTAATGGCCGTAGGACAAAAACAAGAAGCACTACCATGGACATAGCATCCTACCAGTGCATAACACACTCCAATATCAATCTCATAATGCCTCGAAATCGCAGGTGAAAGATGCAATAAAAACAGTGGTGTTTAAAGAATAGTTTGATTAAGGTCGAGAAAATATTTCCCAAGGAATTTTGCGGTGGAATCGTGAATATATGATAATGACTATGAATACAGCACATCAAGATGTACCACATATCCAAAAATCAGGCATTTTCATTGTCCCAATTAGACAGAATCGAGAGGCGAAATTTATCAAAGTTGCTAGTGCACCTCCTGAGTTGCATAGTCAATTTCGCTCCATTTCGAGTCGAATTGTTATGGATTTGACCACTGGGTTTGTTCCCCCAACGATGAGGTCCATCTCACCCAAATATCAAGTGAAATGGATGGTGGAATCGTCAGCGAAGAGAACTCTAGTGACGACAGAGCTTGAAATGTAAAAAACCATGAAAGTTCTTTGAAAAAGGCTGAATCTCAGGCAAAAAACATACAATTAATAGATATTCTAGACTAGCCTAACAGAGATATCACCAACAACAACAATCTAGCACCCTCGACTGATCCTTAGTTCAATGCTCAACATGAAAGACATGAAAGTGAAGGGGAAACCTCAAACAATGTTCAAAGTGCTGAACAAGACATCAATGTTGTTGTTTCTCAAGCAATCAAAGCAACAATAATGTACAAAGGAAACAAAACTCAGTAGGGGAAAAATTCGACTAAGCACGAGGGCAATAACATGAAGAGCATGAGGAAACACTTAGCATCCTCAACTAATGAACCTTTAAATTTCTCTTTTGCCATGATAGGTAATTCATCACATCTATCTCCTTATTTTAATGCTGGTAATCCACATAATGTACATAACAAAGATGAAAAAGGTGAAGGGGATGAGAATACAAATGATCAAAGGCATGAACAATCAAAGGAAAAATCTATCAACCATATAAGTAGGAGCATCAAGCTTTAAAAGTACAAGAGAAGGTGGAAGGAAAAAAACAGAACTCAAAACAGGGGCAAGGGTGTAATGGGATGAAACTTGATCAAGCTAGGCACACCTAGAAGCATGGGGAGGTAATTCTGAGAATCAAATCAATCAATCAAGTGAGGAGTATCACAACAACTTTCCCAAACTATCAAATAATTATTCAAGCCATGAAACTAATGCCCAAGCTGATATACCTAACAAGCAGGGTGGTCAGGGTGTTCATGAAGCTACTAGGAAGCCTTATAACCTACAGCAAGGTCAACAACGTAATAACAACATAAAGAATTATCAAAGCTCGGAACCAGCACCTTACACTATTGTACATTCCTTTGCTGCTAGATTAAGGTATAATCAGGCTAAAAATTAAACTCCTATTATTTTTAATGAGCCTGTCCATACAACTTGACAAGGATTCCATGAAGTTCTCCTAGATGAGGATAATTATTATGTTAAATTGGCTGATATTTTCAAATATACTATTGTGGGAAAGTTTACTAACACAATGCCTAGAACGGAGCAAGTAAGAAAATGTTTCATTTTACAAACTCAACTCATAGGGGGTGTAAAGATCACACATTTGAACTCTAGGCATGTTTACATTCACCTGCACAATGAACTTGACTACCAAACTATTTGGACAAAGCTGAAAATAAACATTGAAGGACAGGCTATGAGAATTCAAGCTTGGACCACTTATTTTACACCTGAAGAGGAACTCCAATTTTTACTATATGGGCGTCTATTCAAGGACTTCCTTGGAATTTGATATATCGTAGTTTAACGGTATAATTAATAGTTTTTCATTAAGTTTAGTGTGTCCAAAAGACTTTTGTGTGCTAATTTTTATATAAGTTTATCTTTCTTTTGCAGGAAATCTGTCTGAAGCTTAATGTGGAGATTTTGAGCGAAGAAATGCAGAAGAGACAAACTACGGAGCTTATGACGGTCTGTCGTGCTTGTGATGGTCCGTAGGTGGCAGCATAGTGCAGCTGCTTAAGGAAGATGGGGAAGTCTGACCAAGTGTGGGGTTACGAAGCTTGTGACTGTCCATCATGTCTATGACGGTCCATCCTGCAGGTTCGTCATGAAGTTTAGAGAAGTGATCCCAGTACCCATATTCCAAGAGTTGAAGTGTTTTGAAATGAAGACCCTCAACGTACCGTTGTGCCTATGACGGTCCGTCATAATTGCCGTCGATGGTGGTGAAGAGAGAAGCAGAAGAAATTGTAAAAGTATGGTACGACGGAGTCCATGACTGTCCGTCGTGACAACAAAGATCCATCGTGAAGGCCGTCGACCCAGCTGCGTTTTGGCTGATTTCCAGGAAACATAGTCCTTATTTAATTAGGTTTTTTTTTATAAATAGTTCGAAGAAACTTGTTTTTGAGGTTAGAAGCTGGATAGTTAGACTCTTAGATTGTTAGACTCCGTATTGTTAGTCATCATATTATTAAAATTTGTATATTAGTGTTAGATTTGGATATTCTTGCAAGTGATTTTTGGTGATTAATCAAGAAAACTTTTGGATTTTACTTTTCTCATTGAAGTAAGTACATCAATTCTTATTTAATATATTAGAATATTGTGTGTATGGCCATGAGTAACTAAACTCCATAACTAGGGTTGTGGGAACCATAGGCAAATAATGAGATAAACCCTAACTAAAATAACAATTCTACAATAGTGTCTTGAATGTATTAATAATTCTTTCACTTAGAAGTCTTTTAATGGATAGCCAACGTTAGAACTCGCCTTAATGGTACTTGCCGGAAAAAGGAGGTAGATAATAGGATAAGAATTATTAACATAGATTTAGTGTATAAAATCTAATAGGCTAGTATTGATTTGTACGAGGTAATAACATAGTCAAATATCCAATACGATGCTTAATATGACGTAAGGCTAAGGGTTAGGATAGCACCCCACGTAGCCAGACCAAGGTGCGGAGTGAGATTTTCTAGATGCCGGACCAAGGATTTAGAAATACATAACTTATCACTTTGAATGCAAGATAGTAGGAAAGAATTGTTATAGTTAGAATTATCAAGTTACGAACCTGTGGGGAACACGTAAACCCTAGTTAGTTTGATTAATTGATTAAAATCCAACTGTCAAAGCTGTTAAGTGTCTCTTTCAAGGTCGTTATTTATTTTCACTCAATTAGAAATAGAAACCCCCCTTTTTATGTTTTTACTTTCCAAGGAAGTCATTGACCAAACAATAGAAATAACAGGTTGAAGTTATGTCTAGACTATTTTTCTCGTGGGAACGATCCCAACCTCACTAGTTGGGTTATTTACTTGACACGAACGCTTTATTTCTTATTTGAGAAGTATGTTTGAGCGTATCAAATTTTTGCGCCGCTGCCGGGGATTATAGCTTTTAGATTAACTTGAACTTATTACTATAGTTTAGTAGATATTTTCTTAATTTTACTTGGTTTTATTGTTTTTTTTAGAACTATCCTCCTTGTATGCCAAATACACAGGGAGGAAGAGAACCCTGGTTTCCCTACGATCACAAGCTTGAGTGTATATTGCGCAATATGAATAGAAACTTGAGAATAAATGATGATGATCCGAACTAGAACATCCCAGCTCCGGTTGATGTTAATGGTCAAATGTTACCCGATGCTCCGGGTGAACACCAACAAAGGGGACAAAATCCCGCTCCACGGCCCGAAGCAAACAACAGAGGGTATGATAACATAGCAGACTCGGATAGGCCACTTCTCTTGCCCCTCTACCTACAGGCCACCCTTTTGTGGTAACTAGTAGCCTGATGCAAATTCTCACTGCCAGAGGTTCGTTTTCAGGGCTACATTCTGAGGATCCACATGCCCATATAGATAAGGAAAGGTCAGTGTGTAAAAGTTGTGTAGGGAGGCCTGATTTGGATCTAGATGTAATAGCGCTCAAAGTGTTTCCTCTCTCACTGACGAGAGTGGCTGCTATATGGTTCACTGAGCTCCCATACAACTCAATCTTCACTTGGAACCAATTAAGGGATGTTTTCTTAGCACGCTACTATCAAGTCTCCAAGAAACTAAACCACAAAGACAGAGTGAACAACTTTGTGGCACTACCAGGAGAGTCAGTTAGTTGTTTTTGGGATAGATTCATCTCATTCTTGAGAAGCGTACCAAATCACCGTATAGATGATGAGTAACTGAAGGAATACTTCTATTGGGGATAGGATGATAAAAGCCATGTTGGAAACCATAGCACGTGGATCTTATGGGGAGTGTCCTTATGCTGAGATCGCTCAAAAATTAGATAAAATCTCCCGGAATAAAAAATCCTGGAGTATTAGGAAGTCTGATACAGGGAGAAACACCTTCGCAGTGCAGTCCGCTCACAACCCAGCGACAGATGAGATTCGTGAAGAAATGTCTAAGATGAGAACTGAGCTTGGGTTGGTACTAAAACATGTCACTGGCAGTGTAGAAAAGATAAATGCAGTCAACTACTTGGCTAAACCACTACCTCTTAATGATGAATGCTATTATACGTAGGACACTTATTCAGTAAATGAAAAGATGGGGGATTTTCGACCAAGCGCCCACGGCTCAAATCAGGATAATTGGCGCCAAGGTTAAGGGAACCAAGGTCGGAACAGAGGTAATTACAATCGTGAGGGTCATTATGTCCGAGAAGGAAGCTACAACCGCGACAACAACTTTAACAAGGGAAACTATGCTAATAAAAACGACAGGAATGGGCCCTACGTCCCTCCTCAAAATCGTGAAGTTACTCCTACGTATGGTGGAGATAGTATGGCGCGAGTTAAGGACTTGTTGCACAAAATGATGAGGAGGTTCGATGCTAGTGATGAGCACATTAAAGGTTAAGGGGTGATTTAACTAGTATTGGGCAAAAAGTTGATACACATGCAATTTTTATTAAACAGATCGAATTGCAAATGGCACAATTATCTATGACACTGACATGGAAACCGGGCACTCTTCCTAGCAACACTGTCCATGATCCAAAGAATGATGCGCACAGTATGGCAATCACTACTCTGAGTGGTAAACAATCCATTGACCCACCTATGCCATCTACTGAGGAAAATGTGAGAAAGGATAATGATTGTGTGGTAAAGGGTAGTGGTGAAGCAGCGGAAAGTAATGGAAAAGATTCAGAAGTACCTATAAAGGTAATTCCCATGCCTAGGCCACCACCACCCTTCCCTCAAGAATTTGTGAAAAAAACCGAGGATGGTAATATCGGCGTTTTATAACAGTGTTGAAGCAGCTCTCTATCAATGTCCCTTTGTTTGAAGCTCTACAACAAATGCCCAGTTATGCCAAATTTATGAAAGATCTAGTAACAAAGAAAAGATCGGTCACTTTCGAGGATGATGATACACTGCAGCAATTTTGTGCTATTGCTACAAGATCCCTCGTACAAAAGAAAGAAGATCCTGGTGCGTTCACGATTCCTTGTACATTTGGGTCATTACAGTTTGCGAAAGCATTATGTGATCTGGGGGCAAGCATAATCTCATGCCCCTCTCGATTTACAAGAATTTGTGTTTGGGGGTTCCAAAACCCACAGCGATGCGGCTACTGATGGCTGATCGGACAGTGAAACGACATATAGGGATACTTCATGATGTGCTAGTAAAAGTGGAGTTATTCATCTTTACGGCTGATTTTGTTATTCTTGATTGTTAGGTCGCTTTTGATGTTCCTAATATCCTTGGGAGGCCATTCCTTTCTAAAGGTAGAGCCTTAGTTGATATGGAGAAGGGACAAATGACATTTCGGTTTAATAATGAAGAAGCGGCCTTCAACATTTGTCGGACCATGAGGCAGAGTGGTGAGCTCCAGTCGGTATCTTCCATATCCCACAAAGAAAAGATGAAGAAGGAGAATTAACAAAAAATGTAAAAGAAGAGTTTATGGTTGGAGATTTGGTGCTTGTAGACAGTTCTAGGTCGCCTTGTCTTCAGGGCAAGCTCATGTCCAAATGGATTGGCCCTTACTTGATTACCCAAGAATTCCCTCATGGAGCAGTTGAGTTAAAATCAAAGGAAGGAGTGTTGTTTAAGAGGAATAGAGATAGAATAAAACTCTATTTTGGGCATAAAGCATCGTGGAATGAAGTTATAGAGGCATACAATCTTGATGAAGTCTGAGTAATCAAGGTTCCCCAGTCGTGCTGGGACATTAAATCAGGCGCTTGTTGGGAGGCAACCCAATACATATAGTCTTTTTAGTAATGGTAGCATTTTTCTACTAATGGGTTTTTAAATTTTCAGGCACATCACCAGTAAATTCTGCAGAAAATTACTCTGCAGCAGTCACTAACGGATACATCGACAGACAGTTGCGCTTGCGACGGACCGTCGTATGCCTCCGTCGTACAAGGTACGTCTTTTCTGGTATTTTCAAACTAGGGCACAAACGACGGAACCAACGACGGGCTTTCACAACTTCGACAGACCGTCGTCGGGGAACCGTCGTGTTATTAATGAGTCGTACCCGACCCTACCCGGCTGGAGTCTTTTTCAAAATTAGACCATTTAAACTCCCCAACCCCTTATTTCACCCCATTCCTTCATTATTCCTCCCACTACTCTCTCTTTTTCAACTTCCACCATCTATTCCTCTATGACCACCAATCATTGCCCCCCACAATTCCCCAAATCCCTAAAAGTGTTAATATACTAGTCGGAGTTGTTGTTGTGAGTGTATTCTTTGCCACCGAGTACTTGTCCATTTATTTTCTCCAATTCTAAGGAATGTGTCTCTAATTTCTACTCATTTATCTTACATTTTTGTTTATTAGTTAGTATTAGCTTAGTTATTAGTCATATGTTGTTTCTTTTATACGATTCTATCTAACGTAGGTTCAAAATGTTTAAAATTGCCATGTTGATAACCCTAGACATAGGTGGTTGCTAGTTTCCTAGGTAGTTGGGATAGACAAATGTAGGTCCAAAACACTACAGGTTTGATGTGGGTTCATCTTAAATGCATGGGGTACCGCCAGTTCTGCCACTGTTATACAGAATGAGACCCCGATGACGGACCGTCGTAGGGTCCGTTCAAAAGGCCCTAGCACCCTGTCGCAATGGACACATGTGACGGATCGTCGTCTTCACGACGGTCTGTCCTGCACAACCGTTCTTGTTTTCAGAGACCGTGTTTCTAAGGGTCTTTCATTTTATCCAAAGTGTTTCCCAACAGACACATGTGACGGACCGTCTTCTTCACGACGGTCCATCCTACACAACCGTTCTGGTTGTCAGAGACCCTGTTTCTATGGATTTCTCACTTTTTACAAGTGTCTTTCAACGGACACATGTGACGGACCGTCATACCCACGACGATCCTTACTGCACGACCGTCATGACGGTGAGAGACCCCTATTCTAAGGGTCTCCATATTTATTAAGTTTTCTACGATGGACACCTATGACGGACGGCCGTAACTTTGATGGTCCGTCCTGCACATACCGTTATGCTAGTCAAAGACTCTCCTTCAGGGTTCTTTTTTATATACATAGTCTAAGTAAAACACAATGGACCTTATGACGGTCCATCATAGTCACGACGAGCCTTCACCAGGCCCGTTGTGTGTCACTGTTTCTATACCAATGACATACTATTTTCAATGTTTTACTTCGTATGGTTTTTCTTGTCTTATTTTCCACTACTCGTACTAATATTGATCCTTTACAGGTACTATATACTATGGCCCCAAGCAAGGCCGAATCTATGCACGCGGGCGATCAAAGTCTGTTGCCCCGTCTGCCCGTATGGTCATCGGCTCTGATGACGAGCATGACCCAGAGTATGTGCCCCCAGGTACTTCAACACCTTCCCGTGCTGCACGTGCTCCTAGAGCCACACCCAAAAAGGTGGCGTCCGGCGTAGTCACTGCCTCCCAGTATGATGAGGAGCGCACACTGACCGGCACACGCTCTGGGTCAGCCACAAATGAAGAAGAAGCGTTTGGGTCCTTAGGAGAATCGTGGTTAGAGGAAGCCTCCGGATCTGCTGAGGTTCCCGCACCCACCACCGCTGCACAGTCGGCCTCGTCTGAGACAGCTTACAGTTCGGATTCCACCTCAAGCTCACAAGCTCAGGCCCCCACCCCAGCCACTGACCAGCCCAACTCGTGGTGTGTCGACGGGCAATTTCAAGTCTACTCCGACGCCAAGTTCCTGACTGATAAAGGAGTGATGACTCAAACACTCACCTTGGAGAGGCAGGTCTTTACAGGGAGTCTCCCGACGATGCCTGAGATCCACCGTCTCTTCACCAGGCATCACTTGGAGTGGACAACACGTCCGAGAGTTCTACGCATCCTACGTAGCGACTCTCCGATCACAGATAGATAGCTGGTCTACCCCCGCTAAATAGCCCCCTGGAGCAGGTTCGAGTACGGGGTGTACAGGTTGACAACTCCCTGCCGGCCATCCACCAGTTTCTATCCGGCGAGGGTGTTGATGCTACTCGGACCCCTCTCACTGCCGAGTTTGACTACCGCAAGCAGATATCTAAAGATGGCCAGTTCCTGCGCGAGCCATCACTAAGAGAGACCACCAAGCGGTGGATGGCCCTGCACCTATCAGTAGATTGAGAGGGTGCCGATTGGATGACTGAGCCGAAGGGGGCCATCAAGAAGGCCAACCTCACATTCACGACGTTGTTCTTGTAGCTGCTTGTCCGTCACTGCCTTTCCCCACAGCTGCAGATAATATCGTTACCTAGGATCGAGCAGTGTTTATGGGGGAGATGATAGCCGGGTTCGAGGTGGACTTTGCATGGCTTCTACAAGCAGTCATGCACGAGAGTGAATTCAAGGTCACTACTACCTACCCTTTCCCGTGCATTATCTTTGTTCTCTGCAGGTCCGCTGGTGTGCCCATATAGAACGTAGATCAGCTTAAGACCCCGCACAACACTGTTGACGTCGGCCTCATCAGAGACGAGGCCAATGAGTTGGCTCCACGTAGAGGGCCCAGTCCAGAGCTGCCCCCACTTGCTGATACGAAAGCCTAGTCGCACGTCTACACAACAAGCGTCCACTGACACTAGTCCGGTCGATTCTATCCCAGGTAGTAGCACTACCTCGAGCTCCTCTCGCACAGCCCCTCTACTGGCACTGGACCCGCTTGCTAGGTCCAAAAACTAGAGGCGCAAATGGCCACACTTCTGCATCATATCCAGCTGTGGATGCAGAAGCCTATTAATGAGTCAGAAGGCCGCCTAGAGAGGAAAATGGTCAAGTTTACAGAGCGGAAGATCGCTGAGGTTAACCAACGCTTAGACGCCTTTGAGTTGAGGGTGCTAGCCCAACCAGCCCCTCCGGTGGATGTGTAGACTCTTCAGGCTGCAGTCGACATTCTCTGTGCAGACATCAACACGATTTTAAAGGCTAGGGTGTGCCGGAGTATGAGGCCCCTTCTGTCGAGCCTTTTAAGGACACAGTGTTGGCGGCCATTTTTGCTACTTCATAAATTCAACCGCCTCCCCCTCGAGAGAGTGCCAAGAGGCAAACTGGTCGAGCAGAGGATGAGCCGCGAGCAAGGAAGAAGGAGCGGCGAGATATAGAGGCTGCGAAGAGAGCTTCACTTACTGAGGAGGAGGCGCACCAAATGAGAGCATCAGATTTAAACGCTGGGGCGTCTAGCTCCTTTCCTGTGCAGATTGCAGGAGGCACTACTGATGGTGCAGTTGTTGCTGAGGACACCACTGAGGGTGTCAAGATTGCAGGGGACGTGGGTTCCGGGTAACCGGACTGACAATTTGTCTGATCGATGGTGCTTTGCGCCACATGTTTGCTTTACCTACCACTCTAGTATTTAGATTTTTTATGCATTGGGGACAATTGCATGTCTTTTTTGTTGGGGTGGGGTAAATGGAATGTGAGTGCTAGGGTGAAGTCTGAGTAGCCCAAATCACTATCCTCTTTTGGGGTTTTCTTGCCTTTGTTCTTTTTCCCCAAGAGACTGATTACTTTTTCTGTTGAACCGGCATGTTTATGTCTTTTGTACATAGTTTAATTTTGGAGCATGATGGATAAAATGATATCCTGATAAATTGGAAAATAATGCATGACTAGGCATAGTAACTGATAATTGTGTGGCTTTAAGCATGAAATAGAGTTACACCATTGCATTACCCTAAGTCTTAAATTCGAACTAGGTGTCTGATAATCTGGTATAGTGATGAGATGTCAAGTGAGTGTGAGGAAAATTTGAATAGTCCACTTTTTGTACTGAGCAAGAACTTGCCTGGTTAGTCCTGCTAAAAGTAAGCTGTAATAGACAATTAGGAAAGGATCATAGGCCCTTGTTAAATTTAGCCCATTTCTAGCCTAAATAAAAGAAACCAAATGAAATTTATCCTTCTTTGAATCAAATAATCTGAGCTTAAAATTAGACATTTCTTTTTCACCTTAACTGATCTTTTCTGGGAACAATGTGTTGGCCCTGGACCCTCCTTGGACATGTGCACCTCAGCTTATGCCAAATGCATATGTTGAGGGTGGCTAATGCAGAAAACAACCTTCGATATGGCCCTGACCAAACTTTGGGTATTGTGTACCTTTACTCATGGCAAAGCCATGAGTTGAGGGTGGCTATTATGAGGAATGCTCTGAAAAGTGGGGTTGAAAGAATGAAGAGAGAGAAATAACAAAAGTAAAGTAACTCAAGAATTAGTTGAACGAAAAATAAAGAAAAAAAATATACAAGAAATACAAGCAATAAAAGAAGAGATTCATTTACACAAATGAAGTAAGAAGAGAAAATAGCAAGGGGAAAGAATATGAGAAATTGGGCGAGATAAAATAATAGAAAGTGGAAGGTTTAGACGATATGTCAAGGAGGGAAAAAAGTCACTAAATATACCCTACCTGACCCTGAGCGTATGTTACTATCTAAGAAAGTCCAATCGTGATCCTAAGGGTTGTATAGCGAACTAAAGGTAGTGAAAATAAGGGCAAGCTTATGGAAGTAGGTATGAATGAGTGTGACTTTGTTCTGAGAGAGAGTGTTGAAAAGTAATCCTTATACTCGATCTGAAATCATTCTGTGAAAAATGAGGATTTTTTTTAAAGTGAGGACACTAGTTGCAATACCGGAATCGTTAGCACCTCGGTGAGAAATTGAAGAGGATAGGTGTTAGTGCATGGTGAGCCCGTGTCATGTTCTGATCCCAAATAATTCAAGCCTAATAGTTATAGCATGCATTAATTTGATGATATTAATCGGGATTGATAGCCAAATGATTGCAAAGGATAAAACATGGATACTATTGTACACAGATTTTGTATTGAGTCATAGTGCGTCTCTTGATGACAAACACCGAATTTAAGTTGAGGTTGTTGATATACCGTGGTTTCACGGTATAATTAATACTTTTTCCTTAAGTAGAGTGTGTCCAAAACCTTTTGTGTGCTAATTTTTATATAAGTGTATCTTTGTTTTGCACGATATCTATCCGAAGGTGAATACAGAGATTTTTAGCGAAGAAATGCAGAAGAGACCACCTCCGGAGCTTATGACGGTCCGTAGGTGTCAGCGTAGTGCAGCTGCTGAAGGAAGATGGAGAAGTCTGACAAAGTGTGGGGTTACGAAGCTTGTGAAGGTCCGTCGTGTCTATGACGGTCCGTCCTGTAGGATCGTCATGAAGTTCAGAGAAGTGATCCCAGTACCCATATTCCAAGAGTTGAAGTGTTTTGAAACGAAGACCCTCGACAGACCGTTGTGCCTATGACGGTCCGTCATACTTGCCATCGAGGGTGGTGAAGAGAGTAGCAGAAGAAATTGCACAGGTATGGGATGACGGAGTCCATGACGGTCCGACGTGACCACAACGATCCATCGTGAGGTCCGTCAACCCAGCCGCATTTTGGCAGATTTCCAGCAAACAGAGTCCTTGTATAATTAGGTTTTTTTAAATTTTTTATAAATAGTTCGACAAAACCTCGTTTTTGAGGTTAGACGTCGGATAGTTAAACTCTTAGATTATAAGACTCCGTATTGTTAGACATCATATTATTAAACTTTGTGTATTAGTGTTAGATTTGGAGATTCTTGCAAGAGATTTTTGTTGATTAATCAAGAAAACTTTTGGATTTTACTCTTTCTCATTGAAGTAAGTACATGAACTCTTATTTAATATATTTGAATATTGTGTTTATGGCCACGAGTAACTAAATCCATAACTAGGATTGTAGGAACCATAGGAAAATAAAGAGATAAACTTTAACTAAAATAACAATTCTAGAATAGTGGCTTGCATGTATTAATAATTATTTCGCTTAGAAGTCTTTCTAACGGATGGCCAACGTTAGAACTCGCCATAATATTACTTGCCGGACCAAGGAGGTAGATAATAGGAAAAGAATTATTAGCATAGATTTAGCTTATACTATCTAATAGGATAGTATTGACTGGTACGAGGTAATAACTTAGCCAAATATCAAATACGATGCTTAATATGAGGTAAGGATTAGGGTTAGGATAGCAACACACTTAGTCGGACCAAGGTGCGGAGTGAGATTTTCTAGATGCCGGACCAAGAATTTAGAAATACATAACTTATAACTTTGCATGCAAGATACTAGGAAAGAATTGTTATAGTAAGAATTATCAAGTTATGAACCTGTGGGGAACAAGGAAACCCTAGTTACTTTGATTAATTGATTAAAATCCAACTGTCAAAGCTGTTAAGTGTCTCTTTCAAGTTCGTTATTTATTTTCACTCATTTAGAAATAACAGGTTGAAGTTAAGTCTAGACTATTTTTCCTCGTGGGAACGATCCCAACCTCACTAGTTTGGTTATTTACTTGACGCGACCGCTTTACTTCTTATTTGAGGAGTAAGTTTGAGCGTATCAGCATTGCTAGAACAAAGTATTTTTGTCAACTATTTTTGAGAGTATTTGGAAGGTGTTGTTTTTGGACTCACCAACCTCCCAATAGACTAGAGGCAGCACCACTAGAGTTAAGGTCCAAGTTTATCTTTCTAAAGAAAGACCTTCACATGTTTGGCTGGGATTCAAACATTCAAACCCTAACAAAGGAAGATTTTTAAAGGTTTAATAAGAAGGTATTTCATGTTACTACTTCTACAGTAAACACCAAGGCCATAAGGATGAGGAATGCACAATCAATAGAAAGGATGACGAGATAAGGAAAAGAAAGGAGTTGGAAGTGGAAAACAGTAAGGAAATAGGGAATTCTGGAAAAAATTATAGGAACAGGGAAGGGTGAAATTGAGGATAAAACAAAGCAACTAAATCAACGAAACAAAAACCAAAAGGGAGGAACTGGAAAAGAGGATGATCAAAAGCAACCAAGGACACAAATGACAGGCCCACAACAAAGAAAAAATACTCACATTCAAGATGAACAAAGGCACCAAGAAGAGATACATGAAGAACAGTGGAAAACACAAAAGTAGAGGCACAAAAAAAGTAAGGAACAAGACAACTACAAAACAGTTTGTAGTCCTGTCTCTCCTCCAATGCAAAGAACCAGTAGCAGCCATCAACAAGAACAGGGAACTGCAGGTATATCAAAACTCCCACCTCAAAATACTTTATCAAATCTTGAAATGCAAGAACAACAGGAGGTGCATCAAACAGGGAAGGATGGAACAAGGAAAGCAGAAAATCAGAAGGATTAACCAAAACATGGGAATACTACTGACCAAACTACCATGAACAATATCAACACTTACATGACACAAAACCAGCATGCTACTGCTAGCAACAATTACTAGAGCACAGGTATTGACTAAATTTTCCCAAAACCCCAATCCCCAAATATAATAGATGTTGATGTCGGTTTAACTGCTGAAGTTTTTAATGGTATGGGTGGGGGATGTCCGGAGGAAACCACTAACTTGCAGGAATGGTTTACCGAAGGGGGGAATATGCCTCATGTTCTTCATGAGGGGTTGGTTTACCATAGGACTAACCTTAGAGCCCCTGATAGTCCTAAGAACAGGCAGCTACAAGGTTAGAAAGAATAACAACAATGTCAAAATAGAGATAACAGAAAACAAGAGTAAGAGAATAATAAGGAAAAATAAGATTTCTTAATAAGAGGAAAATTCAGATAAAGGGAAACAAGTGGATACTTCTACTCAAGTCAGCACCCGTAAGAGCAAAAACAAGCCAAGTAAAAGAAAAGGGATGCTGCTAAGAGGAGAGAAAATAAACTACAATCTAATGACAATGATCTGGGACACGAAAAGAGGGAGGAATCATGCAACAATTTTTTTATGATTGATGATAATAACGGATCGGATATCCCCTATCTTGAGGCTCAATATATGACTCCACCATCATCTAAACCACCTTACAAGAGACAGTGTAAGATGAATACAATACCTTTTTATGAATGAATATGCTATGGATAATTTTTAAGATGAAATTGATTGGGATAATCATTCCTTAGAAAATTTTGATGAGGATTATGAGACTATTCAGGCTCTTATTAAGGTCTTTAGTCCTCAGAATGATCAAACCTTGGAAGAAGAGATCCAACAAGTAACACAAAGTCAATTCTTATCCCCAGGTGGGTTCCAACAAGAGAAATTCCATTTCAAGAAACAAGATATTAAGACTATCACTGCTGGCAGACCTAACACACAGCCCTTTTCATCCAGATTTTCCCAATGATTATTACAATCATTTGGAATGTGAGGGGGATCAACTCTCAAGGGGTGTTGGAGAGACTCAATATTCTCAAAAAACTTCACCATATATATGTTATTACTATTTTTGAACCTTACGCTGATAGTGTGCATGTTCAATGCTTTAAGGCTCAATTAAATATGGAAAATGCTACTAGTAATTGTAATTGTAAGATTTGGATTTTTTTTGAGCAATGATATTGACTGTAATATTCTTGATGAAGATGAACCACAAATGACATGAAACATATTGAATTTCAACATGAGTTAAATAGTACCTTTGTCTATGTTAAATGCAAAGCTAACCTCAGGAGACCTTTTTGGGACAAAATGATCCAACAAGCTACTTTGAATGACAATCCTACATTATAATATCATAACTTATGTGGAGGAAAACCCTGGAGGGGTGCCCTATAATATGAGGAAGAGTATGGATTTTATTGTTGTCATTGAAGCCTGTGGACTTTCGGACATTGGCTTTAGTGGTTATAAATTCACTTGGTCTAACAAGAGGGTGATTAATCACAGAATTTGGAAGAGGATTGACAGGGCAATGGTAAATGACTCATAATTTGAAATGATGTCCCAAACCACTATAACTCATTTTCCAAGTACATGGTCAGATCACTGTAAATGTTTTCCACATTAATTGATCACATCAAGTACTTAAAATTTCTCAATTGTTGGGTTGACAACCCTCATTTAATGGAAACTATAAAAAACTACTGAGAGAAGGAAGTGGAAGGTACTAATATGTGGATATTTCACCAAAAAATGAAAACGTTGTCAAACACCCTTAGTGTTTGGTCTAAGAATAAATTTGGTGATATCTTCCATATGGTTAGGATGTCTGAGGAACAAGTGGATAAAGTAGAAGAAAACTGCATCACTAACCAAAGTGACTCAAACAGAAGCATCCTTCATGAAATTAATGCAAAGTATATCATGTTTCTCAAGTTTGAAGACACTATTTTGAAACAAAAAACCCAGCTTCAATGGTTTATACAGGGTGACACTAACTCCAATACTTCCATTTTGTGGTAAGGGGAAAAAGAAGGAAGTTATTTATTCAGAAAGTTGTCATTGAAAATAGATATTGGATACAGTGTGATGAGAACACTACTAGGAGCTTGTGAACACTTCAAGGAAATATTTAATGGAGAAGAAAGGTTTATTAATGAGCATAGTTGGGAATGAATTCCAAGGATTATTAGTCAAGACCAAAATAACCAGATCACAAATATTCCTAGAAAGGACGAACTTAAAGAGGTGGTCTTTTCTATGAATCGTAACTTTGCAGCAGATGGTATGAATGGGTATTTCTATTAAAAATGATGGCATATTATCAAGAATGTTCTAATGGAAGTTATTTAAGATTTTTTCACTGGACAGATGATTCATTAATATTTATTATTTCATAGTGCTGCTCCCCGAAATGAATAATCAAAACAAGATAGTAGTGTTTAGTCCTATAAGTATGAGAAATTTCACTAGCAAGATCATATATAAGCTAGTGAGCAACAGACTTAGTCCTATCCTCCCAGCCTTAATATATCCTACCAAATCCATATTTGTTAAAGGAAGAAGTATTTCTGTGAACATTATGCTAGCACAGGAAATCATTTATCACATCAACAAACCATATATTTGTAGCAATGTCACCTTTAAACTAAACATGACAAAATCATATGACTCGGTGTCATGGTCATATATCTGTCTGGTTGTAAGGAAAATGGGAATTGCTGAGGTGTTTATTGATATGGTGTGTAGAATCTGGCTAGTGGTACTCAATCATTGTCAATGGTAAAAGGTATGGTTTTTTTCATTCCCCTAGGGTTCTCAAGCAATGTGAACCCCTTTCTCCGGCCCTATTTATTTTATGGGCCGAGGTATTATCAAGATCTCTTAACAGGATTCATAATCATCTAAATTATGTTGGTTTTATCATGGAAACGAAGGGGGCACATGTATACCATTTGAGCCTTGTAGATGATATAATTTTGTTCACCTCTGGGAGATGCAATACTTTGAAGCTCCTAATGACTACCTTAAAGGAGTATGAAAATACTTATGCACCACTCATAAATGGAGACAAAAGTCACTTTATGCTACACTCTAATGCTTTCAATAGCACAAGATATAGAATGAAGAGACTTACAGGTTTTACCCAAAAGAAAGGTCCAATTACATACCTAGGCTTCCCTTCATTTATTTGTAGGCCTAGGAATATTTATTTTTTTAACATTTTTCATAAGTTTGTTGGCAATTAGAGGGTCTAAAACAAAACAACTCACCTATGGTGGCAAGGCAATACCGACAAAATAAGTTTTATAAGCTCTTCCTATCCATATACTTTCTGAAGTTACTCTTCCACCTACTATTATTAAGAAAATTTAAATGCTTATAGAAGACTTTTTCTGGGGGTTGATAGTGATAGGAGGAACCTAAGCTTCCCTTTTTATGAGGGGTGAGTGGGCATGAGGAACTTAAAATATATTTGCAAGGCATTCCAATTCAAGCAATGGTGGATTTTCAGAACCAAATAATCTTTGTGGGGAGATTCCTTTAGAGCAAAGTATTGCCAAAGGTCAAACCAAGTCAACGAAATATGGGACACTAGAGAATCCTTAACCTCGAAATATATGTTGATGAAAATACAACAAGTAGAGAAACACATCCAATGGAAGCATAAAGATAGAAACTACTCCTTTTGGTGAAATAATTGGCTAGGCAGTGGACCATTAGCACAATTTACCACCAACAAGAAAAGGTTCAATAACTCTACAGTTTCAGACTTCAGGGAGGAAGGGAGATCGAGCTGGAGCATACTATTGGAGTAGGCACCTTCCAGTCAGATCTCCAACATCTTATCTAAAGAAATCTCCCTTCATCAATAGAAGCCAGATAAAGCAGTATGGAAACTCAACACTCATGGAGGCTTCAGTTACTCATCAGCTTGGAAGGATATTAGGGAAAAAAGAACTAAAAATCCTTTCAACTCTCTTTTATGGCATAAGTCTGGAGTCATCACAATCTGTATGTTGTTTTAACAGGATATAAATGGATTGCATAGATCATATCTTCAACAAAGGAAATTTTGCAGCCAAAGTCTGGAGCAATTTTGTTGTTAGTGCAGACATGCAACCAAATCACTCTACACTGCAGACCCTTCTGCAGCAATGGTGGACTGCCAGGCCAAAAAATGCAGTACATAAGATGCTACTACAAGCCACTCCAATATTCACTTGGTGGAACTTATTGAAGAACAGGTTTGCAGCCTAGCATGGAGTAAGAACAACTAACATTAGCAGGGTCAAATATGCCATATAGAAGGAAAACTACAAGATGCTTAACACTGCCTTCCCACAAGTTAAATGGCTGGAAAAATGGACAGATTTAATCCAAATGAGTGAAAGGTGTGTGCATGACATGAAGGTAAACATGGTGACATCGATTATACCTACAGATCACTGGCTCAAAGTGATCACTGATGGCAGTGCAATCACTAATCCAAGCAGGCTAGGGTCTGGTGGTATATTGAGAGATAAAAATGATAGTTTGGTGATAGATAAGGATGTAATAGAGGCAACCAAATTTTGATTGACTTGGTCACTAGAAATTGGTAATAGGAACATAATATTGTAACTTGACTCCCAATTGGTTGTGCATTGGATCTTAAAGAAGGCTGTCCCTCAAAAAAACATTATCAAACAGTTGGGAAGGTTACAAAACCTCAATCCTCAAACCTAGAACTTGTAGTGCTTACATGTGTTAAGGGAATGCACTATCAAAAAACAGCCACAAGAGAACTACTCCAAAATTTTACATCAACAGCCAGAAAAACCTTATGGAAGCAAAATCATACTACCACCTTGATCTGTTGTAGATGCCTTTGCTTTAGCTAGAAAAAGACCAAAAGGATTAAGGAACGTCCTTGATCATCCTTATATCTTTTCAACTTAGCTATAATTAATATTATAACTACTTTGAATAGCTTAGTTTAGTCTATATTCTCTCTTGTAAAGAGAGAGTCTCCCTAGTTTATGTTTTCTAGATACTTTGTATTGAGAGGAGTCCTCAACATAGGTACTTAATATTTTGATTTTATCTTTTGTATAAGGGTAAGAGTGGACTTCCTTTGGGAAGTTGACTTCTAACAATCATAGGTTGGAGGTAACGTTTATGCTCCCCAACTTGTATTTTGTTTTTGTTATTAATGCTAAGGCCTTTGGGTGTTTCTCAGCCCCTACCACTCCAAGGGTAATTCAACTAAAAAAATCCCAAAAACCAATCATTATATACAAAACCATATATTTTAAACCTCAAATGATAAACCATGAACCATAACCTATAAAAACCCTACATCCTAACCTTAATCCTAACCCTAACCATAACCCTATACCGTAAAACCTAAACCCTAATCTAAAACACTAAACCCAAAAATTAAACACTAAACCAAAGATTTTAAACCTCAAATCCTAAAAAAACAATAAAACCTTAAAAAACCTAAAACCTAACTTATAACTATCCTTAACCCTTACCCTTACTCTAAACCATTCACCAAAACACTAAGAACAAAATACCTAAACCTAAATATTAAACAATAAACCATAGATTTTAAATCAAAAATCCTAAACCCCATAGCATAAAACATAAAAAATCTTAAACTCTAACCCTAACCTTTTACCTAGCATGAACCCTAGACCTTACCCTATCCCTAATCCCAACCCTAAATTCAACGCACAAAATAAAAAAACACTAACATTTAACACAAAACCATAGATATTACAAATAAAATACTTAACCCCAAACTCTAAAATCTAAAATAACCATAACTCAATTCCAAACCCTAACCCTCCGATAAATCCTAAATATACAAGACAAAAGTACGAAAACCCAAATAATAAAAACTAAACCTATGATACTAAACATCAAATCAAAAACCAAAATAAACAAAAATAAAAACTAAAAAAACTAAAACTCTAACCCTAACCCTAACCTTAACCCTAACCTCAACTCTAATGATAAACACGAAACCCTAAGCCCAAAATATAAAAACCAAAACATAAAACTCTAAAATCAAAAATAACCATAACTCTATTCCAAACCCTAACCCTGCCATAAATCCTAAATGTACAAGACAAAACTACGAAAACCCAAATAATAAACACTAAACCTATGATACTAAACATCAAATCCAAAAACCAAAATAAACAAAAAAACTAAAAACTAAAACTCTAACCCTAACCCTAACCTTAACCCTAACCTTAACCCTAATGATAAACACGAAACCCTAAGCCCAAAATATAAAAACCCAAATATAAAATATTAAACCGTAGATTTAAAAATTCAAATGCTAAACCATGAACCATAAAACCTAAAAACAGACCTACACCCTATCCAAAATCCTAACCCTAATCCTAACCCCAACCCTAACCGTAACCCTATCCTTCACCCTAACACTAAATCCTATACCCTAAACTAAAATTCAAAAATACCAACACCATAATGTTAAACAATAATTTATAGATATTACAACTCAAATCCTTAACCTCAAACCCTAAAACCTAAACAAAAACCTATACCCTAAATTTAACCATTACCCTAACCCTACCATAAAACCTAAATACCAATCCTAAAATACAAAAGATAAAAAAAATTAGCGCTAAACCATTGGTATTAAACCTCAAATTATTTACCTTAAACTCAAAAATCTAAAAGTACCAAAACCCTAACCCTTACCCTAGCCCTTACCTTAACCCTAACCCTAACTCTATATCATAAACCAAAAACCCTAAACCCACAATACACAAACCAAGACTAACCACCAAACAGGGTCAAAAAACTTCCCTTATAGTGGATTGAAAATGTACATTTGTTAGGAAGTTTAGCACTACAATGCCTAGAATGGAGTTGATTAGAAAAAGCTTTATTAAGCAGACTCAACTGAATATAGGAGTCAATAATACTCATTATGATGCCAAGCATGTTTTCATTGACCTTTAAAATGAACTGTACTACAACACTGTTTGGACACAACAGAGAATGACCATAGATTGCAAACTAATGAGGTTATGGTCTTGGACTCCTTTCTCTACCACTAAAGAAGAGACTCCTATTATACCAGTTTGGATTCTTATTCTTTGACTACCCTCGCATTGTTTTTAAAAACCTTTCCTTTTCTTCTTACTTAAAAAATTAGGCAAAGTATTTTACCTGGATACAACTTCCATCAAGAGATCAAGGGAATAGATGGCTAAAGTGAAGATGCTAATTGACCTACCAAAACCTATGCCTAGGCATGTGTTGATTTGTCTTGATTATGATGATACCATTGGTACATGGAAGCCAGTTTAATATGAGAATACCCCATCTTATTTTGAATATTGTAGACATTAGCGTCATGATATAGAAGAATATAAAGAAAGGATGAGAGAGGAGGAGTACAGACAAAGGAAGGAATAGAAAAATTACAAGAGAAATAGAAATAAGGAAAAAAAATAACAAAGGATAGGAATCAATGCAGAACAATCAAAGGACGGTATGGATCAATTGCAAAAAAAGATAATGAAAGTGGTAAGAAAAAAACAACCAAAGTAGCAAAAGGAGGAAGAATGGCACACTCAAAGAAGGAAAAACCAAAAAGACCAAGATAAGGTGGAACAGAAAACATTTGTTATGTTGACATCAACTACATATAGAGCAACAAAGAAAAGCTAGCAGATTCAAGTCCAACATGTAGGTATGAGTACACTAACTTTGCAGGAGAAAGATTTTAATACAAAGCACGAGACAACTCAAGAGAGAAGCACAAGGCAACGAAATCACTTTATGGAGCAAATGGGAAACATGTTAATCCAGCAGAAGATGAAACACTAAAATGAGGGGAGAAACAACAATGCATCAATCCTAGCTGAAAAACCTAACCATAATAGATTTTAACAAAATGAGATTATGATGGACGTAGCTGATGGAGGTATTGAAAGGGAATGTCTGGTGAACACTACTAACCTGCAGGAAAGGGTGACCAAAGGGCAGAACCTATCTCATGATGGGCATGAGAAGGTGTATAATGATCAATACTTTTACCTTAGAGACGAAAATAGCATAATAAAACAACAAAAAAGAGGGCAAACAGAAAATGCAAGAAAAGGATCAACAGACTTAAAACATGCTCAAAGGTAAAAAGACTGAACTAAAGGGAAAACAAAATATGGAAACTGAAGGTAGGGTGTAATAAAAACGGTGTAAAAGTAAAAAGGATATAAAGAACAAATAGAAATTTAGAAAGTACCCTTAAAAGAAAAAACAAAAAACTTGCAAGAAAAAAGAGATGCAGCTAAGAGAAGGTTAAGAAAGAAAAAAGATGCTGGCAAAGAATACCAACAGGAAAGGAGAGAGGAAAAGGAATTTATTTAGTGGAGGTGGATAATCAACATAGACAAACTAGCATAATAGATGAAGAAAATAATTTGAAACCATCTCCAAGGGCACCGCCTATTAAATAACATGTATATTGCCAAGTTAATACTATCCCCCTGATTGATGAATATGAGGTAATTTAATTCAGAGGATGAATTATACAGAGATAATCAGTCTGTACAAAATCCAGATGAGGATGATGAGACTATTGATGCTTTTGTAAGAGATTTTAGTCCTCAAAATGATCAAGACCTTTAAATGGAGCATCAACAAGTGACTCAAACTCAAGATTCATCTCCAAGAGGGTTGAAGAATGATAATTTTCACTTCAAAAATCAGGATATCAAAACTGTCACTGGACATACCAAACACAAGACTTTTCTCATATGGAGTTTCCCAATGATTAGTAAAATCATTTGGAATGTAAGGGGGATAAACACTTAGAGAGTTGTGGAAAGAATCAAAATGCTCGAGAAAATGCAACAATTAGATATTATTGCTATTCTAGAGACCTTTGCAGACAGTGGTAGTGTGATGAATTTCAAGAACCATTTAGCCATGGAGAATGCAAATGCCAATTGCAATGGTAAAATTTGGCTATTTTGGAATGGTGATATTCATTGTATTGTTAGAGATCAAGATGAGAAGCAAATTACTTGTGGCTTTTATCACAATGAACTTCAAAAGCAATTCACTATGACTTTTCTCTATGCCAAGTAAAAACAACATCTACGATGACCTCTACGGGATAATATGCTACATTAAGCTGTCATAGAGGACAAACCATGGTGTTCAGTGGGGGAAAACATTGTTATAACATGTACTTAAGAAAATCTAGGGGGAATTCCATACAATATCACAAAAAGCTTGGACTTATTTGCATCTATTGAAGCTTCTGGTCTCATGATATTGGATTTAATGGTCATAAATAAATTTTGTCCAATAATAGAGGCATCAATTACTCATTTACAACCTAAAGGGGTTGATCATTGTTCTTTGTTACTGGAGATAATCAATAAAGTAGAAGGTTACACTAGGTGTTTCAAATTCATTAATTGTTGGGTGGATAGCCCTAACTTCCTCGAAACTATGAAATCTTGTTTGAAGAGGGAGGTGATAGGAAATAATATGTCCAGATTCCACCTAAAAATAAAAAGACTCTCTAACACTCTGAGTACATTGTCAAAGAATGGATTTCGTGATATTTTCATAAAAATTAGAGAGTTTTAAGAGAAGGTTAAAGAAGCTGAAGAAAACTTGATCCTGAACAAATGTGATACAAATATAGAGGCTCTACATGAACTGAATGCTAACTATATTAGATATATCAAGTTGGAGGATTTAATTATTAAAAAAATATCTCCATTTCAATAGTTTAAGTAGTGTGATACTAACTCTATATTCTTTTATTCTTTTATTCTTTGATAAGGGGTAGAAGGAGAAAACTGTACATCCATAGATTTTAGGAAAATGGGGAATGGATTGAAGGTGATGAAAACATTAGTAAGACTGCTTTGGAGTATTATAAACAAATGTTTAAAGGGAAGAACAGACTTATCAATGAAGTGAATCTTTAATGCTTATCTAGAATGGTAAATCAGGAAATGAATGACAGACTTATATCCCATGCTGTTATGGTGGAATTAAAAGACGTTGTCTTTTTTAAGAACCCTTAATATACAGCAGGACTTGATGGCATGAATGGGTATTTTTTTCAAAAAATGTTGGCACATTATCAATCAGGAATTGATGGAAGTGATTAAAACTTTTTTTAGTGGCTAGGAGATCCCCAAATACTTTTTTCATTCCCATATTGTACTTATAATCATGGTGCGTAACCCTACTAGTCTGAGAAGTTTCATTAGTAAAATCATCTCCAAACTGCTCTGTACATGATTGAGTCCTATTTTTCCTAGCTTAATCTCTCTCAATCAGTCTTGTTTTGTTTAGGGTAGAAGTATATTTTAAAATATCATTTTGTACCAGGAAGTGATCCACCAGATTAAAATATCGAATATAGGTAGTGATGTCATTATAAAGCTTGATATGGCAAAGGCCTATGTAGAGTGTGTTAGACTTATATATGTTTGGTTTTAAGGAAGATGGGCTTTCGTGAGTTATTCATAGACATGGTGTGAAGACTCATGGCAAATAATTGGTGCTCTATCATCATTAATGGAAAAAAAAAATTGGATTTGTCCAGTCAACTAGGAGTCTCAAACAAGTTGACCCCCTGTCTCGTTCCCTACATATTTTAGGTTCAAAGATGCTCTCTAGAGCCTTAAATGGATTACATAATAAACCTGACTACCATGGATTTTTCAATCTCTCAAGCTCATCATGCAAACTCTCAAGGATTATTAGGACACATCATGCCAAATGATCAATTGTGTCAAAGTTCATTTCATTTTAGTACAAAATACATAAATAAAAGGATTAATGGTTTAAAACACAAATAGGGTTTCCTCACATATCATGGATGCCCTCTGTTTGTGGGTAGGGCTAGGATTTCGTATTTTTGTAACATTCTAAATAAAGTGATTTCAAGATTATAGGGTACCAAACTAAGCAACTAGCAGAGTTATGTTAATTAAGCATATCCTTCAAGCACTCCACATTAATTGATTATCAGGTATTACCTCTCCTATAAAACTACTCAAGCAAATTCAAATGTTGATGGCATATTTCTTTTGGGGATGGAAAACTTAAAAGAAGAAATATCATTGGGCTACCCTTTTGATGAGGAGGAGTGGGTATGAGAAACTTGAAAAATGTGTGCTTAGCATTCCAATATAGATAATGGTGGATCTTTAGGACAAAGCACACATTATGGGAAGAATTTCTCAAAGCCAAATATTTTCAAAGGTCAAATCCCATCTAAAAAATGGGATTTTCGTAAGTCCTTGAACTATAATCATAAGATACACAACAACAATAATATTGAGAAACACATTCAATGGAATATTAAATCAGGGAAGTGCACTTTTTTGTGGGACAATTGGCTAGGTGAAGGCCATCTTTCTTTATTTTCTAACCAAAACCAAAGGTTTGATAACAGAAATATAGCAGATTTTTTTGTGGATGGCCAATAGAATTATCAATTTTTTTTAAAAAGGTACCTCCTAATAAACTGACAAATATCCTATCAACAACAATTTCACAACAAAAGCTCCCTGACAAACCATACTTGAAAGCCAATTCCAATGGCATGTTCACTTGTTCTTAAACTTGGAATGAAATAAGGGAAAAAGACCTAAAGATCAGTTTAGTGCCCTCATTTTGCACAAGCATATACCATTTGAGCCTTCTTTCTCTTTTGAAGGGATATAAATAGAAAGTTGCCTTCTAATGAAAAATTAACCACCTTTAGAATTGATCCTACCTACTTTTTTATTCCAGGAACAGGTTAGGACAAGACACCATGAATAACATCTTCAACAATGGTGATCTTGATGTTTAAATCAGGAAAAGCTTTGTAAATATAGCACGAGTTAAATCAGATCACATTTCTTTGAAACAACTTATAGTGCAATGGTTTACAACGAAACATAAAAATAAAGCTCATAAGCTCATCTTACAATCTACCCCTATCCTCATCTGTTGGAACCTATGGATAAACTAATCTGCTAGTAAATATGGGGCAAAAACCTTTAATGGCACAACAGTCAAGTGTGCAATATATAATGATAACTATAAAGTAATCCATTGTGTTTTTCCTAAGGTTAATTGTCCTCCTCCTTGGTCTGGAATCATACAACAAGAAGAAAGGTGTATGCATGCTACGAAAGTACAGAAGATAACTTGGATAAGACAACCTAACTTATGGATCAAAATCAACAAAGATTGGAGTGCATTAGATAACCTAGACAAGATAGGGGCAGGTGGTACATTGAGAGATCATGCAGGCAACCTAATTTGGAAGGACTTGGGAAATGGAACTGAAGATAATATTGGAAATGGATTCTATGTAAATTGTCAACTGGATCCTACAAAAAGCAATACAACATTGGAGTATATGCACTTAGTTTGACAGAATGAGATCTCTCATCTCCAAAACTATGGAATTCAAATGTGCATATATAGTTAGGGAAGCAAACTGGGTGGCTGATGCATTGTCCAAATATAGCCACAAATTTACTAGTCCTCAGATATACTATAAAAGTCAAGAGTTACCTAAAGAGGTAAAATCTTATTACTAGCTTGACTTAGTGGAGATGCAAAGCTTCAAAAGGAAGGAGACAAGAATGATTAAAGACCCCCCTTGAACATACTACTAGCTTTTGAACTAAGTTATAACTCCAATTATAGCTCCTTTGAATAGTTTAATTAGAATTGTTTATTTTTCAATTTGTAAAGGGAGTGTCTCTCTTGTTTATGCTTCCTAGATTATATGTATAGATATGAGTCCACTCTTCTAGGTGCTTAGAATTTTTGAATCATTATTTTGTAAAGGGGAGAAGTAGGGTTTCCTTTGGAAATTGACTCAAATTCATAAGAGGTTTGGAGATTTGGTTTAAGCCCCCCTCTTTGTAAATGATTTTTCTTGAATGGTAAATCTGGGGGTGATGCTAAGACCGTACCCATCTAAGGGTAATTAAAAAAATACCAAAACTCAAATATTAAATACTAAACAATATATTTTAAAAATTAAACACTAAACCCCTGAACCATCATTTTTAAAAAACTACAGCTTAAGCCTAAACCTAAGTCCCAAAAAAAACCTAAGTCCAAAATATAAAAACCCAGACATTAATCACTAGACCATAATTTTAAACCACAAATCCTAAGGCACAGACCCTAAAACCTAAAAGAAAACCTGAACCACAACCCTAACCCTAACCCAAATTCTAACCCTACGCTTAAACCTAAACCTAACCCTAAATCACTACCTCGAAACCCATAGCCCAATGTACCAAAACCACATTAAACACTTAACCCAAATATTTTGAACCGAACACAAACCCTAACACAATCCCCAACCATAACCTTATCCTTAGCCCTAACCATAAGACCTATACCCTTAACCCTATAACATAATACCAAAACCCTAACATTGAAAACTAAACCATAGCTATTACAACTCAATTTTATAACCCAATCCCTAAAAACAAAAAATTTAAGCACTAACCCTAACCCTAACCTAAGCCCTAGACCTAACCCTAAATAATTAAACCAAAACCTCAAGCCCAAAATACGAAAAACCAAATATTAAATACTAAACCATAGATTTTAAACAAAAAAACCTAAACCCCAAAATCTAAAACATAAGAACAAACCTAAACCCTAACTCTAATCCTATCCCTAACACTAACCCTAACCCTAGCCTTCACCTTAACTGAAAGACAAAAGTCCAAAATACTGAAACCCTAAAATATAATACCAAACCCTAACCCTAAAATTAACACTAACACTAACCCTACCTCCATACAGCCCCATAAGGGGTGCTTGGAGGAAAGGAACCTTTATCTAGTTAATCCCCCATATAACTCATCGAGTAACTCCGGAAAATTAAAGATCATGGAGAAACGAACAGTGAAGGTTCTTGGATGGAAAAATATAGGAACAACAACAATATTCTTTCAGATTCAATCAGGTGTGATAAGGAATCTAGTCGATCAAAGCTACATCATTATCAATTGTCAAGAGACACTGAAGAATCAATCATAAACAATGAAAGTGAGAAGTTTGGAAACATTATGACTGAAGCTCACGAAGGTAAAATGCAAAATCGATCAACTTCCCAGCGAAATCGAAAAGAAACAATTGCTGGGGTTTATTCACCTAGGGAAGATGTTGACCTTACAAATATATCAAGTGAAAAAGGCCCAAATATTGGTGGTAACAAGAACACTAGTAGTCAAAAGGACAGTCGAATGAATAGTGTCACAGGCGAACCTGATACAACTACTAGTACATTCCATGAATGTAAGGAGAAAGAGATTCGTGAACTGGTCAATAAGGATAAGAGTACCAAAGAACGAAAATAGAAAAACAGAAACTATAGTAAGCTTACCCTCCATGATGCCTCATAACAAGGTCTCAGCTTGTGAACATAATACTATTGAAGTAGACAGTTCTACAAGATCCTCATCCGCATTCAATCCTAATGCTGCAGATGTGCAACAACAAGACCAACAAAGAACTTTCAAGGAGTAAGCAAGGGATGCAAATTCAGTAGGTGATTGTACTAACAATAACTTTAATCCCAATTATATTAGTAAGGAAGTTAACAATAGCAATGAGCAAGAAAAAGCCATGGAAAAGTCAGCTGGTAGGAGTAGAATACAAGATCAGGGAGAAGGTAACATCCAAAACGAATACCAATAGGAAAGGGATTACTATTACTAAGCCAATACAAATGCAGTCTTGAAAGGTAATACTAGTTGTAAAGGTATGGGGTAAATGGCTACGACTGATAAGAAACAATGGGAGCAAAACTAGAACATTGAGAAAATGAATAAATATTTAAACCAGCAGGACGCTCAACAAGATAACAGTAGGCAAAATCAATATTATTGAGAGTTTCGTAAGATTTGTAGCAATTTTTAGAAGAGGTCATAATGTTAAAAATGCCAAAAAAAAAAATTTAACCCAAATACTAGCTCTTTAAATAGAAGTAAGAATATCCCTGTTACAAAAAAGGATCAGGTTCAGGAACCTAATCCCTATGCAGTTATAAAACTATGGTATTGAGGCACATATATGCTGCTCAAGCTCCTACTTTGGTGTTGAGAACCACTCCTTAACAAACCACGAAACATGGGCAGCCTACTATGATCTTAGATATGTATGATTACATGCACACTTTGACTATGGACTATAAGTACATATTTGTTGAGAAATTGAGTACTACTATGCATAAAAATGAACTTATCAGGAAGAGTTAAATACCACAAACTCAATTATGTGGGGGGGGGGGGGTGGGAAAGTATAGCACATCACAATGCAAAACATGTGTTTACTGACTTACAGAATGAGTTGGATTACAACATTGTCTGGACTAAACAAATGATGACCAGTAAAGGAAAATTGATGAGAATACCAGCATGGATACCTTTCTTTACACCTGCGGAAGAGACTCCTATTGTGCCTGTCTTTATTTTGCCTCCCGGATTACCATGACACTACTAGAAGAAACCTTTTCTTAATCCATTGTTGGAATCTATTGGTAAAGTACTTTACATAGATACTGCTTCTATCAAAATGTCTAGGGCAGGAATAAGCAAAGTTAATATGCAAATAGATTTGACTAATCCTAGACCTAGACATGTTTTAGATAGGGCTAGACCCTAAAGATGATACCATTGGATCTGGAAACCCGTGGAATATGAAAATGTTCCCCCATATTGTGAATATTGTAAACATCAGGGGCATTTTATTGATGAATGTGAATCTAAATAAAGGGATGAAGACTACAGACAAAGGAAAGAAAAAGAAGGGGAGAAAAAGATAAAAAAAAAAGACTCCAACAAAGCAAAGGAATGTATAGATAGACAAAATAAAAGAAAAGAGTATAGAGAGCAACAACAACATAGTATAGATAATAGAAGGCAAAGACATGCAGAGCAGCAAAAGGAGGAGGAATGGCAAACTCAAAAAAGGAAAAAGACAGGACAACAAGAGCAAGAAACTACAAAGACTAAATGGAGACCCACTGCCTTAAACCTAATTTCAAAGGAAGATCACCAAGCAACAATATACACTAACTCTAATCATTTATATTTTACTAATCTGGAAATGCGGGAGGATCATATTGCATCAGGAGGGGATAAAGAAAACAAATATCAAAGAATGGGAGATACACCAAATAAGGAAATAACAAAAAAACTGCAACAACACAAGAACGAAAAAGAAATTAAAGAATTCAAATCAAGGAGCAGATGAGAAAAAGAAAAGTCCAACAAAAGCAACATCAACAAAAGGAAGGGACATATAACAATCAAGGTATCATAGTTGAGAACCTTAATACTTTTGAAGTAGATATCTTTGTTAAGATGCTGGTTATAGATATTGGATGTAAAGAAGGGGGTAGTCAGGAGAACACTACAAACATGCAGGAAGTGATAACCAAATGGGGGAACATACCTCATGATTGACAAGAAGAGGATTATATAGACAGAAACTCTGAAGATAGAGATAACAATTTTAGGAAAAGGCAACAGAAGGAGAATGTACAAAAAAAAGGAAAAAGAGAACCATAGTAAAAACAGAGTCACAATTAACATGGAAGTGGACACAGAAATTAGGAAGGCTCAAAATAAAAAAAAAAAGAAAAGGGAAATGGAGAGCAGTAGTAAAAACTATATTGTGGAAAATACCCTTAGAAGTAAAAACAAGCCTAGCAAGTAGAAAACGGATACAGCTAAGAGAAAAGTCAATAATCAACAAGAGGATATCAAGGAAAATAATTAGGAAAAAAGTGTTAACACAGGCAAGGAGGTGGGGGTTTAACACAAATAGCAATATCAGATCAATAACCCATATCAAACTAGAATATTCAGCCACCTCAAAGAAGACCACCTGATATATGGCAAATGCCAAGTCAATACTGCCCCTCTAATTCTGGAATATGAAATTATCAATTTAGAGGATAAGGTTAAAACAAGTGATCAATATGGGCATGAAATTCATGATGATGATGAGAGTAGTGATGCTCTTATTAGAGAATTTAGCCCTTAAAAATGACAAGGATTTGGAGGAGGACGTTCAACAAGTGACACAATAGCAAGGTTTACCTCCCAAAAGATTTGAAACATGAGAAGTTTCATTTCCACAAACAAGAAATTAAAACTGTCACTACTAGCAGACCAAATACAAGAATTTTCTCCTCTAAGGTTTCCCATTGATTAGTACAATTGTTTGGAATGTGAGAGGCATCAACACTAAGGGAGTCATGGAAGGAATCAATATTTTTAAAAAAATTGTATCACCTTGTCATTATTATTATTCTTGAACCTTTTACAGATAGAAGTAGTGTCACGATCTGTAAAAATCAGCTAGCCATGGATAATGTTATAGCGCATTGTAATGGTAAAATCTGGTTGTTTTGGAATTGGGATGTAGAATGTGTCTTCAAGGATCAGGATTATTATCAAGTCAGTTGTGAATTCAGCCACAATGGGCTTCAAAAGATGTTCACCAATCTTTTTATCTAAGCCAAATGTAAAGATTATTTGAGAAGACCTCTTTGTGATAAAATGCTCCTTCAGGCGGAGGTTGAGGACAGAACCTGGTGCTCAGTGGGATACTATTATGTTATGACCTCCACTTAGGAAAAATTAGGGGGAATCCCTGACAATATCAGGAAAAGTATTTATTTCATTGCCATCATAGAAGCATGTGGCTTGATTGACATGGCCTTTAGTGGTCAAAAATACACTTGGTCCACTAATAAGGGCATTAATCAGAGGATCTGGAGAAGTCTTGACAGAGGGTTGATAAATGATAATTGTCTAGAAACTATGACTCAATCTACTATCACCCACCTTCTTTATACTGGTTTTGACCATTGTCCTTTGTTTTTGGAAATCATTAACAATGAAGGGAGGCATACTAAATATTCAAAATTTCTTTAATTTTTGGGTGAATAGCCTTACCTTTTTAGGAATTGTGAAAGCTTTTTGGGATAGGAAGGTGAGTGGAAATATTATGTGTAGATTTCACCAGAAGATGAAAAGGCTCTTTAATACTCTAAGTAAGTGCTCCAAAGAGGAATTTAGGGACATTTTCAAGACACTTAGAGAGTTTCAAGGAAAAGTAAAAGAGGATGAGGAGAAGATATGTCAAAACAATAGTGATACGAACAGAGAGAATCTACATGAAATTACTTCGAAATACATTAGATATCTCATGTTGGAGGGTACTATTATAAAACCGAAAACTAAGATCTATTGAATCAAAAAATGGGATACTAACTCAAAATTCTTCCATTCCTAGATAAGGGGGAGAAGGAGAAGGCTTTTCATGCACAATATCATTGAAAATGTGGAATGGATTCAAGTGGACGAAAACATAGGTAAGCATGTGATTACTTTCAGGAGTTGTTTACATGGGAGAGTAATGGTATCAAATGAGACAAATCTAGAATGCATCCCTAGAATTGTTACTCAAGAACATAATGACAAACTTACTTCTCAACCTACTATGAATGAACTTAAACATGTGGTCTTCTCTATGAAAACCAACTCTGCAGCAGCGCCTGATGGTTTTAGTGGGTACATTTATCAAAAATGTTGGCACATTATCAATCAAAACTTGATGGAAAGATTTTCAATTTTTTAAGTGCCCATGATATACCCAAGTATTTTTCTCATTCTTGTATAGTGCTTCTACCCAAAGTTAATAATCCCCAAAAATTGAAGGAGTGCAGGCCTATTAGTCCGAGCAACTTCATTGGCAAAATCATTTCCAAACTTTTGAGTACAAGATTGAGCCCTTTTCTGCATATATTGATCTCTCTCAACCAGTATTGTTTTTTAAAGGGTAGAAACATAGCTAAAAACATCATGTTGTCTTAGGAAATCACCCATAACATAAAAAAGCCTAACATAGGTAACAATGTCATTATCACCCTCGACATGGCTAAGGCCTATGACAAAATCTCATGGGCTTATATTTGCTTGGTCTTAAGGAAGATGGGTTCAAACGAAACTATCATTGATAAGGTGTGGAGAACAATGGCTAATAATTTGTACTCTATCATAATTAATGGAAGAATATTTGTATTTTCCCAATCTTTAGGGGCCTCAAGGAAGGAGAGACCCTCTACCCTGCAATATATATTTTAGGTGCTGAGATGCTTTCAGGATCCTTAAATGATCTCCATAATCATCTTGAGTATCATGGATTTTAATGGAAAGAAGGGTCCCCCAACTAAATCATCTGAGTTTTGGAGATGACGCTATCCAATTTACTTCAGGAAGCGCTAAGTCACTTAAACACATAATGCAGACTCTCAGCACCTATGAAAATACTTCAGGCCAGTTGATTAACAGTGAGTAAAGTCACTTCATTGTTTATCAAATTGTGTTTTACAACACAAAATAGAGAATCAAAAGGATCACTATGTTTAAACAAAGGCAAGGGATTTCTAATTACCTTGGATGTCCACTCTTTGTGGGTAGGCAAAGGATTACATATTTTTCCAACCTTATTTCTAAAGTGATTTGTAGGATTACAGGGTGGAAAACCAAGCAATTAAACTATGGTTGAAGAGCTTTGTTTATTAAACATGTTATTCAAGACTTACCCATTCATTTAATCTCAGCTATCACCCCCTTTCTACTTTAATAAGGGAAATACAAATGGTCATGGCAGACTTCTTTTGGGGTTGGAAGAGTGACAAAAAGAGGTATCATTGGGATTCCTAGAGGAACCTTAGATATTCTATTAATGAAGTAGGATTGGGAATGAAAAATCTAAAAGATGTGTGCTTAGCTTTGCAATATAAACATTGCTGGAACTTTAGATTTAAGAACACATTGTGGGAAGAATTCATCAAGGCCAAATACGGCCAAAGATCAAATCCTAACTGCAAGAAACGGGACTTAGGGGATTAACTAAATTTGAAATATATGATTCATAACAGGAGTAAGGTGGAGCAACACATTCATTGGAAGTTGAACTAAGGGAATTGTTCCTTTTGGTGGGACAATTGGTCTCGGGAAGAACATCTTACTTAATTTTCTAAAACCAGCCACAAGTGTGACACCAAGAAAGTAGCTGATTTTTGCGTAGAAGGCCAGTGGAATTAACAAATGTTCGTTCAACAGGAACCCCATAGAAAACTTGCCACTATACTAGCAATTTAAATATCTCAACATTAATCTCCTAACCAATCTTATTGGAAAATATATTGCAATGGAATATTCGCATTTGATTCATCCTAGAATGAAATCAGGAAGAAAATACCAAAGGATTAAATTAGGGATGTCAATTGGAACATGCATACACCATTTAAAAGCTCCTTCCTTCTTTGGAGATCTTTAAATGGAAATCTTCCTACTAATGAGAGGTTAATTAAATTTGTTTTAGAACCTTCTAACTTTTTTTTGCTGCAGGAACAAGATAGGATTAGATACAATAAACTATATCTTTAGCAATGGAAAACTTGCTAGGGATGTCTGGAGATGGTTTTCAAATGGAGCAGGGGTAGAAATTGATCACAACTTTTAACTCAATGGTGGTCAAAGAAGCACAACAATGAATCTCATAAACCCATCCTCCATGACACCCCAATACTTATCTGTAGGAATTTATTGAAGAATAGATGTGCTTACAAATATAGAGGCAAAACCCCTAATGGCACAAGGTTCAGTTATGCAACTTATAGTGATAATTAGAAACTCATAAAATAAGTTTTTCCTTAAGTTAACTAGCCACCTACTTGGAGTGGAATAATCCATTCAGTAGAAAGATGTATCCATGTTACAAAGGTGCAGAAGATAGCCTGGAAAAGACCACTGGATCAATGGATCAAAGTTAATACAAATAGAAGTGCAATTTAGAATTTAGGCAATATAGGGGCACGAGGTATACTAAGAGATCATTAAGGCAAGCTCATACTAGCATTTACCAAACCCTTTTGAAGTGGTACCAACAATATAGCAAAAAGAGTAGCAGCTATATTTGTTATATCTTAGGATTTGGAACTAGGATAATCGAATATCTTATTGGAAACAGATTCCATTCTAGAAGTCAACTAGATACTTCAAAAAACTAATCCTTTGTGTAGCATTTGCAATCATCTAGGTTGATTTAATGGCCTCATTGATCGAATAGATGAATTCAAGTGTACTCATGTATAGATGGAAGCTAACTTGGTTGCTGATGCACTATCCAAGCATAGCCACGAAATTCCTTGTCCAAAAATTTACTATACTATTCAAGAGATACCTAAGGAGGCAAAGACCTATTTTCAATTAGACATAATGGAGATGACAAGCTTCAGAAGGAAGTAATCAGAAAAGATCAAAGAACATCATTATACATTCTACAAACATTTCAACTAATCTATAACTCACAATATAGCTTCTTTTATTAGTTTAAGTTAGATTGTTTTATTTTTTAAGATTTAATGGGGGACTCCATAATATATGTTTCCCAGATCCTATGTATTTAGAGTGCTTCTCTCTTCTAGGTATATTGAAACTTTGGATTCATCTTATAGTAAGGTAAGGGTTAGATTTCTTTAAGAAATTGAATCCAAGCCACCATAGAATATGGGCAAGGTTTATTTCCCCCTCTTTGTACATATTGTTGGTCAAAATGTAATGCCTGGGGGTTATGATTAGCCCCTACTCCTCTAAGGGTATTAAAATTAATTAGAAAAATCCCAAAATATCAAAACCCAAACATTAAATATTAAACTATAGATTTAAAACTATAAATGTTAGCCCATAAACCATAAAACCTAAATAAGAAACCTAAATCGTAACTATAGTCCTAACCCTAGTCCTAACCCTTACCCTAACCTTAAACCCTATACTTTAAACTCAAACGCAAAATTACTGAAACCCTAACGTTAAACACTATACCATAGATATTACAACTGAAATCTTTAACCTAAAACCCTAAAACCTATAAACAAACTAAACCTACCCTAACCCTAACATTAACCCTTACCCTTACCCTACCATACACCCTAAATAGCAAGCCCAAAATACAAAAAATAAAAAAATAAACACTAATCCGTTTATATTAAATCTCAAATTCTACACCCTAAATGCAAAAATCTACAAAACCAAAAATCCTAACCTTAACCCTAACCCAAATCCTAACCCTAACCATAGCCCTAAACCTAAACCTAAACCTTAAACCCAAAGTCCACAAATAACCCTTCAGTCCAAAATATGAAAACACAAATATTAAACTAAACCATAGATTTTAAACCTCAAATCCTAAACAACAATCCCTAAAAGCAGAAAAAAACCTTAACCCTAAACCTCACCCTAACCTTACCAATAACCCTAACCCTAAACCATTAAACTAAAACATTAAGCCCAAAATACCTAAACCTAAATATTTAATAGTAAACCATAGATTTTAAATAAAATCATGAACCCCAAAACCTAACACCTACAAAACCCCTAAACCCTATCCCTAACCATATCCAAAACACAAACACTAACCCTATTCCTATTCAAAACCCTAAACGGTAAACCCTAAACATAAATCCAAAGAACAAAATACTAAAAGCAAAACATCTAAAACTTAACCATAAATATTAAAACTAAAAGCCTTAACCCCAAACCATAAAATCTAAAAAAAAACCTAAACCCTAAACATAACCCTACCATTAATACTAAACCATAATTTTAAACCCAAATATTAAATACTAAACCATAAATTTTAAACCTTAAATGCCAAACCCTGAACCATAAAACCTAAAAAAACCTACACTCTAACCCTTATCTTAACCCTAAATCTAACCCTAAACCTATCCTTAACCAAAACCCAACCCTGTATCCTAACTAAAAGCGAAAATAGCAAAATCATAACGTTAAACACTAAACCATAGAAATTACAACTCAAATCCTTAACCCCAAACGTTAAAACCTAAAAACATTCTAAACCCAAACATTAACCGATACCCTAACACTACGATAAACTCTAAACCCCAAGCAAAAATACCAAAACAAAAACAATAAACACTAAACCAGAGATACTAAACATCAAATTCTACACCCTAAACTCAAAAATAAAAAGAACCCAAAACCCTAATCTTAACCCTAACCCTAACTTTAAACCATAAAACAATAAAACTAAGCCCAAAGTACTAAAACTCAAACACTTAATACGAAACAATAGATTTTAAACCTCAAATGATACACCTTGAACCATTAAAACAAATAAAACCAACACCCTAACTCTAATATCTAAGTCCAAATATAAACTAAATTCAAAATACGAAAACCCAAACATAAAGCATTAAACCATAGATTTTAAACCTAAAACCCTAAGCCTAACCCTAACCCAAACCCTAACCCTAACCTTAAACCTAATCTTAACCCTAAACCATTAACCCAAAATATCAATCCAAAAATAAATAAACCAAACACACAACAATAAAAAATAGAATTTAAAAAGAAAATCCTAAACCCCAAAACATAAAACCTAAAATAACCCTAATCCTATACCTAACACGAACCCTAAGCCTAAACCTTTCCATAATCCTAACCCTAAACACTAAACCCAAAGCCAAAAATATAAAAACCCTAACATTAAACACTAAACCATAGATATTACACTCAAACCTTAACCTCAAACCCTAAAAGCTAAAATAAACCTAATCCCTAACACTAACAGAAATATTCACCCAAACCAAACCATAAAACCTAAACCCCAAGACCAAAATACATAAACCTAATCAACAAATACTAAACCATTGATATTAAATCTCAAATTCTACACTCTAATTCCAAGAATATTAAAGAGCAAAAAACCTTAACCCTAACACAAACCCAACCATAATCAGTAATCTAAACCTAATTCTAAACCATAAACCCAAAATCCTATGCCCAAAATACAAAAACCCAAACATTAAATATTAACAATAGATTTTAAACCACAATTACTAAACCGTGAACCATAAAACCTTAAAAAAAATATACCCTAACCCTAAGCCATAAATCCATAAAAAAACTAATTCAAAAAACATAAAACAGTGAAATTAAACACTAAACAATAGATTTTAAACCAAAAATCCTAAAAACAAACTCGAAAACCTATAAAAAACCCGAAAGCCTAACCCTAATCATAACCCCAAACCCTAACCCTAACCTAAACCCTAATCCTACGCTTAACCCTCGCATAACTCTAAAATTTTAAACCAATAGAAAAACTCAAACGTTAAACACTAAAGCTTAGATTTTTAATTTAAAATCTTGAACCCCGAAATGTAAAAACTAAAATAAAACATTAAACCCTAACCGTATCCATATCCCTAACACAAACCCTAAATCTAACTCTATCCTTAACCTTAACCCTAAAACCTAAACCCTAAACCCAAAGGATGAAAGATGTATTCATGTTACAAAAGTGCAGAAGATAGCCTTGACAAGACCACCTTACCAATGGATCAAAGTTAATACAGATGGAAGAGCATTGGATAATCTAGGCAAGATAGAGGCATTCTGAGAAGTGAAAAAAACAGTAAGGAAGAAATAAGAGAAGCCATCTTTGACATGTCTTGGGAACTAGAACTAGGCTACAAGAAGATTATTTTTGAAATAGATTCCATACTAACTTTTAACTGGATACTCCAAAAAGCTATAACCCTATGGAGTCTATGCAATCAATTAGATAGACTGAGAGGCCTCATATCTCATATTTAGGTATTCAAATGCACTCATATATTCTGGGAAGCATACTGGGTGGCTGATGCACTGTCCAAACAAAGCCACAAAATCACTTTTCAAGAAATCTATTACACAAGCCAAGAACTACCTAAAGAGGGAAAACATACTTTTAGTTGGACTTAATGGAGATTCCAAGCTTCAGAAGGAAAAAGACAAATAAGATTAAACAACCCCCTTATATTATCTAATAGCTTTTGTACTAAGCTATAAGTCATAATATAGTTTCTTTGAATAGTTTAAGTTAGATTATTTGTTTTTGAGCCCATAAAGGGAGAGACTCTCTAATTTATTCTTCCTAGATTCTATGTATTGAGAGGAGTCCTCTCTTCTAGGTATACAGAATTTTTGGATTAATCTTATTGTACGGTAAGGGTAACATTTCATTTGGAAATTGAACCAAAGCCATCATAGGTCTAGAAGTAAGGTCTATATCCCCCTCTTTGTATATAATTTTTGTAAAATGGTAAGGCCTCGGGGTGGTGCTATTCCCCTAACCCTCAATGGGTATTAAAATAAAGGACAAAACTACAAAAACTCAAACATTAAATACTAAACAATATATTTTAAAACTCAAATGCTAAACCTTGAACAATAAAACCTAAACATAACCTACACCCTAACCCTAATACATAAGTCCACAAAAAAAACTATGTTTATAACATGAAAACCCAAACATTAAACACTACACCATAGTTTTTAAACCTCAAATCATAAATCACAAACCCTAACACTAATACTAAACCCTAAATAATGAACCCAATACCCTAAGCGCAAAATACAAAAATGAAAACATTAAATACTAAACTGTACAATTTAAACGTCAAAATGTCAAACCCTGAACAAGAAAATCAAAAAAAAAATGCACCATAACCCTAATACCCAATTCAATATAAAAATTTAAGATAAAAATACAAAATACCAAACATTAAAAATTAAACCATAAAATTTAAACCTCTAATCATAAACCATAAACCCTAAAAAAAAAATAAACCCAAACCCCGATCCTAATCTTAAACCTAACCCTAACTCTAAAACATTAACTAGAAACCCCAAGCCCAAAATACAAAATTCCAAACACTAAAGAACTAAACCATAGATTTTAAAATAAAAATCCTAAACCCCAAAACATAAAACCAAAAAAAAATAATTTAACCCTAAGCCCTATCCTTTAACGACATGTTTAGTCGTTTTGAGCAGTAGAGTTATTTCTGGAAATAGCTGTCTGGATCGACGGATCCTACGACGGACCGTCATGGGCAAGACGGACCGTCGAGGGGGTCTCGTTACAAAACATTTAGACTCTAAAAAAATTGGGTACTGAGAACAACTCTCTGAACTTCGCGATGGAAGTGCAGGACGGACCGTCGTAGACACGACGGACCGTCACAGACTCTTTAACGAATTTGAGTCTCTCAACTCTGTGACGACTCTGCAGGACAGACCGTCGCAGGCACGACAGGCCGTCATGAGCGACGTAACCTCGACTGGGTCGGATTTCTGTTAAAAGTTTTTAAGGGGCGTTTTGGACTATTCCTGCTTATGATTATAAAGTTAGTGGTTTAATGTTAATAATTCTATTACTTGGGGGTTAAAAGAGATAACCTTGGAATAAATAGTGGGTTACTTTTACCGTCTTTTATTCTTTATTATATGGTAATTAGGGTAAAAGAAAAAGAGTTTGAATAAGGAAAAATAGAAAGAACAGAGAGAAGAGGGGAGAACGAACGAGAGAGGAGAAGAACCAAGAGGAAAGCAAAGCATTGGAGAAGTAGATTGATTGATTCATGATTCTTCGGTGGAGGTAGGTTATGGTTTATGCTATTTCATAGTAAACTTTTAATAGTGAATGATATGTTTTGGGTAGTATTGTAAAGTCTTCTATATTCTTAATTGTGTGCTTGTATGATGTGATTATGTAATTGTGAATAATTAGCATGAAGAGGCTGTTGAATCTTAAACCTTAAAACCTCTTTGTTAATGATGATGCCTTGGTATAAAAGAAGGCTTGATGAACTGAAAGAATGAGATTAGGGGACCGGGTGTCACAAACCGACATGTAGTAGTAGGGGATCGGAGTGTCACGTTCCGACAGCACAATAGTAGAGGATCGGGTGTCAAGTTCTGACACCAAGATAGTAGAGGATCGGGTGTCACGAACCGACACGTAGTAGTAGGGGATCGGAGTGTCACGTTCCGACACCAGGATATTAGGGGATCGGAGTGTCACGTTCCGACACTGGGATAGTAAAGAGAATGAATCTTGAATTATGTTAATATACTCAATTAAAGAACCTATTTCCCAAATAAGTATGGCGTGGAGGCTTGAGTCCACACAGATGTGCTTGGTGTTGTGGCCAATGGTTATGGTACTTGTTGTTGTCACCTGTTGAGTACGGTAGTTGATTTTATGTTATTATCTGTTATATATTGCTTTCTATTTCGTGTTGGCCGATGATACCTACTCAGTAATTGTGCCTTGTACTGACCCCTACTTGTATGTTTCTTTCTATGTTATTTGTGTAGTGCAGCAAACGTACCATCGACTTCGACTCGCCCGCAACTCTAGCTAGTCTACAGCATATCAGATTTTAGGGTGAGCTATTTTTCCTAGCTCGGACTCTATTTCCTTTACGTCTTGATGTCTTGAAGTTCGGACACGGACCATCTCTTTATTTTTTTAGCTTCCTATATACTCTTAGATTTAGTAATTGAGGATAGAATGTTATTGTGGTTATGACTTCCAGATTTTGGGAATAATAAGTATTAAATTTTAGAAGTTATTAATTGATTTCATTAATGATTTTTAAGTCTTTCGCTTTATATTCTGTTTATTATGGTTGAAATGTTGGGGTTTAGATTGGATGGTTCGCTCACATAAGAGGGTAAGTGTGGGTGCCACTCGCGGCTCGTTTTGGATCGTGACAAACTTTGTATCAGAGCATTAGCTTTGTTGGTCTCATCACACAAGAACGAGTCTAGTAGAGTCTTAAGGAACGGTAGGGGGACGCCTTTACTTTTCTTTGAGAGGCTATAAGACTTAAGGAAAATTCCGTTCTTTCTTTCTTTCGTGCTATTACTTGTATCCAATTGGTATCTAGGTGATACAAATTGGTATCTGACCAACTTCACTCTATTTCGCAGATGGTTAGAACTAGAGCAACAACAGCGCCAACACCAACACCAGCAAGACAAGATGACTCTGAACCAGCCACTGAGGCTGTAGCTTGAAAAGGAGCAGTGGCAAGAGGCCATGGTAGGGGTCGCGGGAGGACGTCCTCTAGAGAAAGAGGAAAAGCACCTGGCCCAGCTAGTTCTAGGATGGTGACTCCTCCACCGACTGAGGAAGTATTAAGAGAGGGTGAGGAAAGGGAAAATGAACAAGTGCAGAATGAGGAATTACCACCCCAACCTACCCCAGAGATGATTAATCAGGTTCTTGCTTATCTTAGCGGGTTATTTGATCAAGGCCAGACACGTCCAGTGTTTTCTGCACCAGCACCTCAGGTTCCGGGAGTACAACATGCAGCTGCTGTGGCTCCCCGCATGGATGCCTCATTGGAAATAGTCAAGTTTCCTCGATTGACTATAGGGCCTATAATGACAAGTGATCGGCACAAAGTTTTCAGTAAGTTCTTCAAATTGAAACCTCCAGTCTTGAAGGGTGCTGAATCTGAGGATGCCTATGATTTTCCGGTTGATTATCATGAGTTTCTACATAAGATGGGCATAGTTGAACGATTTGGTGTTGAGTTTTTAACCTATCAGTTTCAGGGAAATGCCAAAATGTGGTGGCGATCGTATGTTGAGTGTCAACCAGCACAGGCACCACCCATGACTTAGGCATCATTCTCTAGCTTGTTTATGGAAAAGTATATACCCCGGACTTTGAGGGATAGGAAGAGAGATGAGTTCCTGAGCCTAGAGCAAGGCAGGATGTCGGTTACTGCATTTGAGGCTAAGTTTTGTGCATTATCAAGGTATGCGACCCAGCTTTGCTTCAGTCGACAAGAGCGGATTCGTCGTTTTGTGAAGGGATTGAGGTCAGACTTGCAGATTCCAGCCTTACAGGTAGCTGCTGCAGCAAAATCCTTTCAGGAGGTGGTAGATTTTGTGATAGAAGTGGAGGGAGTGAAGCCAGACAACTTCACCATGGCATCGACCTCTAAGAATTTTTGTAAGAGAGGCGAGTTTAATGTTTCTTACTTCAGAGGATAGGGTTCAGGAGGTTACCCAGCCCGACCTATTCAGTCTTCACTGCAGACTGTAGCTGGGGTCCATCGCAGACCAACCAACATTCCTATGAGTTTGGAGGTTACCCCCAGACTTCGTCATTCTCACAGAGACCTATGTTTGAACCTAGAGAGTGTTATAGATGTGGGGAGACTGGACATATTAAGAGGTATTGTCAAAAACAGAGTTACAGACCCCCAATAGTCAGAGGTATAGGTGGTCATGGAAGAGGCTGCTATTCTGGAGGACGGGGTGGCCAAGGTAATGGAGGCCACCAAATCAACTGGGGTGTCAAGCAAACTGGAACTACTACGGCGCAACATGGTAGGGGCAACAGACAGACAGGTGATAGGGCCCATTGTTATGCTTTCCCTCGGAGGTCTGAAGCGGAGACATCTGATATTTTTATCACAAGTAATCTTTTGGTTTATGATTGCATTGCTTTTGTATTGTTTGATCCTGGATCCATATTTTCATATGTATCTTCCTCATTTGCTAATGGTTTTGAGTTACATTGTGATTTGCTTGACATGCCTATTCGTATTTCTACTCCGGTGGGTGAGTCTGTGATTGTTAAAAAGGTGTATAGGTCTTGTCTTGTAACTTTTGTGGGGAGCAATACTCATGTAGACTTGGTTATCTTAGAAATGGTTGATTTCGATGTAATTTTGGGTATGACTAGGCTTTCTCAAAATTTTGCAATCTTAGATTGTAATGCTTAAACAGTAACGTTGGCCAAGCCTGGACAGATCCGGTAGTGTGGGTGGGTGACTACACTTCCACTACAGTTCGTATCATCTCCTTTATTCTTGCTAAGAGAATTGTTAGTAAGGGTTGTTTAGCTTTCTTGGCACACCTCAGGGATGATACTACCCATGTACCTTCAATTGAGTCGGTTTCGATAGTTCGTAAGTTTCTGGATGTGTTCCCTGCAGACCTTTCTGGTACGCCACCGGATAGGGATATTGACTTTTGCATTGATCTGGAGCCGGGTACTCGCCCCATTTCCATACCCCCTTATAGAATGGCTCCCGCTGAGTTAAGGGAGTTAAAGGCCCAACTTCAAGAATTGTTAAGCAAAGGCTTTATAAGACCAAGTGCATCCCCTTGGGGTGCTCCAGTTTTATTTGTGAAGAAGAAGGATGGAAGTTTTCGGATGTGCATAGACTACAGGCAACTGAACAAGGTAACTGTTAAGAATAAGTATCCTCTTCCTCGCATCGATGATTTGTTCGATCAATTACAAGGTTCTTGTACCTTCTCAAAAATTGATTTTAGATCTAGTTATCATCAATTGAAAATACGGGCAACGGATGTGCCAGAGACTGCTTTCGAACCAGGTATGGGCATTATGAGTTTTTAGTAATGTCTTTTGGGCTTACGATTTCCCCTGCTGCTTTCATGAGTTTGATGAACGGCATTTTTAAGCCATATCTGGATCTCTTTGTCATCGTATTCATTGATGATATACTGGTATACTAAAAGAGCAAGAAAGAACATGAGGAACACTTGAGAATTGTATTGGAAATGTTGAGGGAGAAAAAGCTTTATGTCAAATTCTCCAAGTGTGAGTTTTGGCTAGATTCAGTGTGTTTCTTGGGGCATGTGGTTTTTAAGGATGGAGTGATGGTGGATCCTTCTAAGATTGAAGCAGTGAAGAGTTGGGTAAGACCTACTAATGTTACAGAGGTAAGGAGCTTCGTTGGTTTAGCTAGCTACTACCGTCGATTTGTCAAGGGGTTTTCTTCTGTTGCTTCCCAATTGACAAACTTGACTAAGAAGAGTGTTCCATTTGTATGGTCGGACGAATGTGAAGGAAGCTTTCAGAAGCTGAAAACTCTGTTGCCTACTGCACCAATTCTTACCCTGCCAGTCGAAGGTAAGAATTTCATTGTTTATTGTGATGCATCCTAATCCGGTTTGGGTGCAGTGCTAATGCAAGAGAAGAATGTAATTGCTTATGCTTCGAGGCAATTAAAGGTGCATGAACGTAATTATTCGACCCACGATTTGGAGTTGGCTATGGTAGTGTTTGCATTAAAGCAATGGATACATTATCTATATGGGGTTAAGTTTGAAGTCTATACGGATCATCGTAGTCTACAGTATGTCTTTACCTAGAGAGATTTGAATCTGAGACAGAGGAGATGGATGGAACAACTGAAGGACTACGATTTCACTATTTTGTATCACCCAGGAAAAGCTAACGTTGTGGCAGATGCGTTAAGTAGAAAAGCAGGGAGCATGGGAAGCCTAGCCCACTTACAGGTTTCCAGACGCCCATTGGCTAGAGAGGTTCAGACTCTTGCTAATGACTTTATGAGGCTAGAAGTAAATGAGAAGGGAGGATTTTTGGCCTGTGTGGAGGCAAGATCTTCCTTTCTTGACAAGATTAAGGAAAAGTAGTTTACTGATTAGAAACTGATCAGGATTCGAGATAAGGTATTGTGAGGAGAGGCTTAAGAAGCAAAAATCGATGAGGAAGGTGTTTTGAGAATTAAGGGAAGGGTTTGTGTACCCCGCGTCGATGATTTTATTTACACTATTCTTACAGAGGCTCATATTTCAAGGTATTCTATACATCCTGGTGCAACCATGATGTATCATGACCTAAAGCAAAATTTTTGGTGGAGTAGGATAAAGCGTGACATTGTTTATTTAGTTGCTCAATGCCCGAATTGTCAGCAGGTAAAGTATAAACACCGGAGGCCTGGAGGGATACTTCAGAGAATGCCCATTCCTTAATTGAAATGGTAGAGAATTGCAATGGACTTCGTTGTTGGTCTTCCAAAGACAATGGGTAAGTATGACTCCATTTGGGTAATTGTTTATAGGTTAACTAAGTTTGCTCATTTCATTCTTGTTAAGGTGACTTACAATTTAGAAAAGTTAGTCAGGCTCTATATCTCAGAAGTCGCACTGTTGCATGGAGTTCCACTTTCCATCATATCAGATAGAGGTACACAATTTACTTTTAAGTTTTGGAAAACATTGCATGCTGAATTAGGTACTAGGTTGGATCTTAGTACTGCATTCCACCCTCAGACCGATGGTATGTCTGAGCGAATGATTCAGGTTTTGGAGGATATGCTTCGTGCATGTGTGATAGAGTTTGGTGGTCATTGGGATAACTTCTTACCCTTAGCATAGTTCTCATACAACAATAGCTATCACTCAAGTATTAATATGGCCCCCTTTGAGGCACTGTATGGGAGAAGATGTAGGCCTCCCATTGGGTGGTTTGATGCATTTGAGGTTAGACCTTGGGGTACTGATCTTCTGCGAGAATCGTTAGATAAAGTGAAATGCATTCAAGAAAAGCTTTTAGCGGCTCAAAGTAGAAAGAAGGAATATGCAGATCTAAAGGTTAGAGACTTAGAGTTTGTGGAGGGTGAGCAAGTTTTGCTGAAAGTTTCGCCCATGAAAGGGGTGATGCGGTTTGGTAAGGGAGGTAAGCTTAGTCCGAGATATATTGGTCCATTTGAAGTTCTGAAGCGTGTGGGGGAGGTAGCTTATGAATTAGCCTTGCCCCCAGGGCTGTCATGAGTGCACCCGGTATTTCATGTGTCTATGTTGAAAAGATACCATGGGGATGGAAACTACATCATTCGTTGGGATTCAGTTCTTCATGATAAAAATTTGTCTTATGAGGAGGAGCCTGTTGCTATTTTAGATAGAGAGGTCCGCAAGTTGAGATCAAGGGAGCATCCATCAAGGTTCAATGGAAGAATCGGCCAGTTGAAGAGTCCACTTGGGAGAAGGAGGCTGATATGCAAGAAAGATATCCACACCTGTTCGCAGATTCAGGTACTCTTTCTCGCCCTTGTTTTTCTTCTTGTGATCGTTCGGGGACGAACGATGGGTAAATTAGTATCTATTGTAATGACCTGTTTAGTCGTTTTGAGCAGTAGAGTTATTTCTAGTAATAGCTGTCTGGATCGACGGATCCCACGACGGACCGTCATGGGCACGACGGACCATCAAGGGGGTCTTGTTCCAAGACACTTGACTCTTGAAAATTGGGTACTGAGAACAACTCTCTGAACTTCGCGACGAAAGAGCAGGACGGACCATCGTAGGAACAACGGACCGTCACAGACTCTTTAACGAATTTGAGTCTCTCAACTCTGTGACGACTCTGTAGGGCCGGACGATCGCGAACGGCCGACGGGCCGTCACGGCGTAACCTCGATTGGGTCGATTTACATTAAAAGTTTTTAAGGGGAGTTTTGGACTAATCCTGCTTTTGATTATAAAGTTAGTGGTTTAATGTTAATAATTCAATTACTTGGGGGTTAAAGGAGATAACCTTGGAATAAATATTGGGTTACTTTTACCATCTTTTATACTTAATTATATGGTAAATAGGGTAATAGAAAAAGAGTTTGAATAAGGAAAGATAGAAAGAACAGAGAGAAGAAGGGAGAACGAACAAGAAAGGAGAAGAACGAAGAGAAAAGCAAAGTATTGGAGAAGTAGATTGATTGATTCACCATTCTTCGGTGGAGGTAGGTTATTGTTTATGCTATTTCATAGTAAACTCTTAATAGCGAATGATATGTGTTGGGTAGTATTGTAAAGTCTTCTATATTCTTAATTGTGTGCTTGCATGATGTGATTATGTAATTGTGATGAATTAGCATGATGAGGCTGTTGAATCTTAAACCTTAAAACCTCTTTGTTAATGATGATGCCTTGGTATAAAACAAGGCTTGATGAACTAAAAGAATGAGATTAGGGGATCGGGTGTAACGAACCGACATGTAGTAGTAGGGGATCGGAGTGTCATGTTCCGACACCAGGATGGTAGCGGATTGGGTGTCACGTTCCGACACCAGGATAGTAGAGGATAAGGTGTCATGAACCGAAACATAGTAGTAGGGGATCGGAGTGTCACGTTCCGACACCAGGATAGTAGGGGATCGGAGTGTCACGTTCCGACACTAAGATAGTAAAAAGAATGAATCTTGAATTATGTTAATATACTCAATTAAAGAACCTATTTCCTAAATAAGTATGGTGTGGAGCTTGAGTCCTCATAGATGTGCTTGGTGTTGTGGCCAATGGTTATGGTACTTGTTGTTGTCACCTGTTGAGTATGGTAGTTTATTTTATGTTATTATCTGATATATATTGCTTTCTATTTTGAGTTGGCCGATGATACCTACTCAGTACTTGTGCCTTGTACTGACCCCTTCTTGATGTTTCTTTCTTTGTTATTTGTGGAGTGCAGCAAACGTACCATCGACTTCGACTCGCCCGCAACTCTAGCCAGTCTTCAGCATATCAGATTTCAGGGTGAGCTATTGTTCCTAGCTCGGACTTGATTCTTTCCTTCATGTCTTGATGTCTTGAAGTTCAGACACGGACCATCTCTTTACTTATTTTAGCTTCCTAGATACTCTTAGATTTAGTAATTGAGGATTGAATGTTCTTGTTGTGATGACTTCCAGATTTTGTGAATAATAAGTATTAAATTTTAGAAGTTATTAATTGATTTCGTTAATGAGTTTTAAGTCTTCCACTTTGTATTCTGTTTATTATGGTTGAAATGTTGGGGTTTAGATTGGTTGGTTCGCTCAAATAGGAGGGTAAGTGTGGGTGCCACTCGCGGCTCGTTTTGGGTCGTTACATATCCCTAACCCTAACCCAATTCTTAACCCTAACCTTAACCTCTAAACCTAATGCAAAATATACAAAAACCTTGACGTTAAATACTAAACCATAGATATTACAACTCAAAATCCTAACCCCAAATCATAAAACCTAAAATAACCAAAACCCTAACCCTAATCTTAACCCTACCATTAACCCTAAACCCCAAGATGAAAATACCAAAACCTTAACCATAAACACTAAACCACTGACATTAAACCTCAAATTCTACACCTTAATCCCAAAAATCTAGGAGAACTGAAATCCCTAACCCTTACCCTAACCATAACCTTAAACCTAACACTAACTCCAAACCAAATACCCAAAACCCTAATCCCAATATACCAAAACCCATACATTAAATACTAAATTTAGATATGAAACCTCAAATGCAAAATCCTTATCCATAAAACCTACACCCTAGCCCGAAATAGAAAATTAAAAAAAATTCCAAAATACGAAAACCCACATATTAAACACTGAACCAAAGATTTTAAACTTCAAATCCTAAACACAAACCTGAAAACCTATAAAAAACCTAAACCCTAACCCTAAACCTACACTCCTAACCCTAACCGTAACACAAAACATAATCCTAACTTTAACCCTAACCCTGACCCTAAATCATTATGTGAAAAGCCCAAGGCTAAAATCCAAAAACCCAAACATTAAACAATAAAGCTTCTATTTTAAACCAAAAATCCAAAACCCCAGAACCTAAAACATTAAAGAAAATACTAAACCCTAACCTTATTTATATCCCTAACAAGAACCCTAATTCTAGCCCTATCCTTCACTTTACCCTAAATCCTATACCCTAAACGCAAAAGGAAAAATACCAAAACCTTAACATTGAACACTAAACCATAGATACTAAAACTCAAATCTTTAACCCAATCCCTAAATCCAAAAAACAACCTAAACACTTACCAGAAACCTAACTCTACCATAAATCCTAAATCGCAAGCCCGAAATATGAAAATCCAAATATTAAACAATAAACCTTTCATATGAAACCTAAAGTTTAAAAACCTGAACCTTAAAGCCTAAAAAATTGTACACCCTAACCCTAATGATAACCCTAACCCTAACAGTATACCCTAAACCCAAACCTTAATTCCAAAATAAGAAACCCAAACGCAAAACACTAAACCATAGATTTTAAACCTCAAATCCTAAACAATAAACCTTAAAACCTGAAAAAATAATCCCGAACCTAAAGCCTAACTCTACCATAAACTTATCCATAACGCTAACCCTAAACAAATAATCCCGAACCTAAAGCCCAAAATTCGAAAAAAAAAATATTTAACACTTAGCCATAGATTTTGAATCGAAAATCCTTAACCCCAATAATAACTTAAAAAAACATAAACCGTAACACTAACGCTATGCCTTACATGAATATAACCCTAACCCTATCCCTAACCCGAAACCCCAAACTTTAAGTAAAAATACCAAAACCCTATCATTCAAAACTAAACCATAGATATTACAACTAAAATCCCTAAACACAAACCCTAAAACCTTCAAAACAAGATAAGGCCAAACCCTAAGACTAACCCGAACCCCACCATAAATCCTAAACCCCAAGCCAAAAGTAAGAAAACCCTAACATTAAACACTAAGCCATAGATGTTATAACTCAAATCTTTAACCGCAAATCTGTAAAACACCTTAACCCTAGCATTAATCCTAACACTAACCGAATACTACCATAAACCAAAACAGGGTTAAGACCAAAATACAAAAACCGAAACAGTAAATACTAATCCTTAGATTTTAAACCTAAAATGCTAAACACTGTACCATAAAACCATGAAAAAGAACTCTGCACCCTAATTCTAATCCTAATTCTAACCCTAAACCCTAAAACAAAAGTAAATAAAAGCCCCTAAGCCTAAATCACACAAACCCAAACATTAAACATAGAAAAATAGATTTTAAAATAAAAATCCTAAACTCCAAAACCTAAACCTAAAAAAACATAAACCCTAACCCTAACCCTATCCCTAACATTAACCCTTACCCTATCAATAACCTTAACCCAAAACCCAATGCCCCAAATACAAAAACCTAACATTAAACACTAAACCACAGATATTAAAACTCAAAATATTTGAAACCCTAAAAGTTAAAATACAACCTATTACCTAACCCTAACCCCTAACATTAACCCGAACACTAACCCTACAATAAATTTCTAAACAAAAGCTCAAAATACCAAAACCCAAATATTAAACTCTAAACCATAATCCTAACATTAATCCTAAACCCAAAACTTTAAACCTTCAGTCAAAATAAAAACACCCTAAGTCCATACAAATCGAAACATTAAAAACTAATTCATAGATTTTAAACATCAAATCCTAAACCACAGACCCTAAAACCTAAAAGGACTTAATCACTAGTTCTAACCCTAACCCAAACCTTAAACCTAACCCTAAACCTAAATCATTAACCCCAAACCCGAAACCTAAAACACCAAAACCCAAACATTAATAATTAAACCATAGATTTTAAACTAAATATCTTAAACGCAAAAACCAAAAACACAAAAAAAACTAAACCCTAACCCTAACCCTATACCTAACACGAAACATAACCCTAACCTAATCCTTAACCCTAACCCTGAACCCTAAATTGTTCATCCAAAGCCCATAATACAAAAACCCCAACATTAAACAGTAAACCGTAGATATTGCAACTCAACTTCTTAAACACAAACCTTAAAACCTAAAAAACAACCTAAAGCCTAAGCCTAACCCTAACATTAAAGCAGAACCCTAACCCTACTATAAACTCTATATCACAATCCCAAAATAACAAAACCCAAAGAATAAACCCTAAATCATTGATATTAAACCTCAAATACCGAAGCCTAAACCCTAAAATCTAAAAGAACTAAAAACCCTAACCCTAACCTTAACTTTAACTCTAACTCTAAACCATAAACCCTAAACACTAAGCCAAAAAAACAAAAATACAAACATTAAATACTACACAATAGGTTTAAAACCTCAAATGGTAAACCCTGAACGATAATTTTTTTTAAAAATAATCCTAAACCCTATGTCAAAAAAAACCTAAGTCAAAAATACCAAAACCCACACATTAAACAATAAACCATAGATTTTACACATCAAATCAAAAAGAAAATTTCGTAAAATCTATAAAAAAAAATAAACCCTAACCTTAACCCTAACCTAAACCCTAACCCTAACCCTAAATAATTAACCCAAAACCCCAAGCATAAAATACAAAACCCAATCATTAAACACTAAACCATAGATTTTAAACAAAAAAATCCTAAACGATAAAATCTAAAAACTATTTAACACTAAATCATAACCATAACACGAACCCTATTCTTAATATTAAACCTAAACCATAGATATTACAACTTAAAACCTTAACCCCAAGCCCTAAAACATAAAAAACAACCAAAACCATAGCCCTAACCCTAACAAAACCATAAATCCTAAAACCCTATCAAAAAATACCAAAACAGAAAGATTAAACCCTAAACCATTGATATTAAACCTCTAATCATAAACCCTAAATAGAAAAACTATCAAAAAACAAAACTCTAGCCCCAACCCTGACCTTAACCCTAACTCTAACTCTAAACCATAAACCCAAAAACCTAAGCCCAACATATCAAAACTCCAATATTAAACACTAAATAATAGATTTTAAAACTAAAATGCTAATCTCGGAATAAAAAACCGGAAAAAAAAAACTACACACTAACTCTATACCTAACCCTAAAGTATCAAACCTATGTTTAAAAAAAATTATAAGACCAACATATGAAAATTGAAACATTAAACAATGAACTATAGATTCTAAATTTCAAATACTAAACTAAACACCCTAAAACCTAAATAAAAAAAAGCTAACCCTTAACCTAACTAAAACCTAATCACTAACTTTAACCTACCCCTACCCCTAAACCATTAACCCAAGCCCCAAGCCCAAAATAAAAAATTCCAAACATTAAAAACTAAACACCATATTTTAAACCAAAAATCCTAAATCCCAAAGACTTAAACCTTAAAAAAACCTAAACCTATATGTAACCGTAACACTAACACGAACCATAACCCTATCCATAACCCTAACCCAAAACCCTAAACCCTAAACCCAAAGCACAAAATACTAACACCCTAAAATTAAACACAAAACCGTAGATATTATAATAAATCTTTAACACCATCCCACAAAACCTAAAGAATAACCTAAACCTTAACGCTAAGCCTAACATTAACCCTTTCACTAATCGTACCATAAACCCTAAATACCAAGCCAAAAATACCAAAACGCTAATGTTACACCCTAAACCATAGATATTACAACTCAAATCCATTACCCTAGATTCTGAAACCTAAATAACAACCTAAACCCTAACTGTAACCTTAACCCTAATGTAAATCCTAAACCCCAAGCCCAAAATAACAAAACACTAAAATTAAACACTAAACCATGGATATAATACTCAAACCTTTAACCCCAAACCTTAGACCCTAAAAATAATTTAAACCCTAAAACTAATACTAATATTAACCCTAACCCTACAATAAACCTTAATCCCAAGCCAAAAATCCCTAACAATAAAAAGAATACCATTGATATAAAACCTCAAATTCTACACCCTTAACCTCAAGATCTAAAAGAACCCTAAACACACACCCAAACCCTAAATCTAACCTTAACCTTATCCGTAACTCTAAACTATAAACCCGAAATACTAGCCAAAAAACAACAATCAAAATATTAAATACTAAACAATAGATTTTTAACGTCAAATGCTAAATCCTGAACCATATTAAAAACCTATAAACTAAAATTATACCCTATGTCCAAAAAAGCAACTAAGTCCGAAATATGAAAACTTAGATTTTAACCACTAAACCATAGATTTTAAACCTCAAATCCTAAACTAAAAATCCTAAAACCAAAAAAAACCTACACCCTAACCCTAACCCAAACCCTACCTCTAACCCTAAACATAAACCATTAACCAAAAACCCCTAGCACAAAAAACCCAAACCCAAACATTAAACACTTTACCATAGATGTTATACTCAAATGTTCAACCCCAAATCCTAAATCCTAAAAAAGAACATAAAACCTAACACTAACTCAAATTTAACCCTAACCCTACTATAAACCTAAATCCCAAGCCCTAAATCACAAAACCTAAACAATAAATACTATACCATTGATATTAAACCTCAAATTCTACACCCTTAACCTAAAAATCTTAAAGACCCAAAACCCTCTGCCAAACCCTAAATCTAACCTTCAACTTAACCCTATCTCTAAACGATAAACCCAAAATTCTAAGCCAAAAATAAAAAAAATGCAAATATTAAATACTAAACAATATATTTGAAACATCAAATGCTAAACCCTGAACCATATTAAAAAAACCTAACCCTAAACCCTAAGTCCAAAATATGGAAACATATACATTAAAAACTAAACCATAGATTTTAAACCTCAAATCCTAAACAGAAAAACCCTACAATCTAAAACACCTACACCCTAACATAAAATCTAACCCTAAACCAAAGCCTAACCCTAACCCTAAACATAAACCATTAATCAAAAACCCCAAGCCCACAATACCTATACCCAAACATTAAACTATAAACCGTTGATATTAAACCTCAAATCCTACATCCTAAACACAAAGTCCATAGAAAAAAATAACCCTAGCCCTAACCCTATCTTTAACCCTAAATCTAACTCTTAAAAATAAACCCAAAACCCTAAGCCTAACATATCAAAACTCAAGCATTAAACAATAAACCATAGATTTTAAACAAAAATGCAAAACTCTGAAAGAAACAACCTTAAAAAAACACTTACCCTATCCCTTACCCTAAACCCTGAACCCTAAGTTCACAAAAAAAATCATAAGTCCAAAATATGAAAATCCAAACAATAAACACTAAATAATAGATTCCAAATTTCAAATTCTAAACAAAGCACACTAAAACCTAAAAAAATAAACCCTAACCCTTACCCTAACCATAACCGTATCCCAAACATTAACCCTAACCCTAACCTTAAACCATTAACCCAAGCCCCAAGCCGAAATACAAAATCCCACAAATTAAACAGCAAAAATATATTTTAAACAAAAATCCTAATTCCCAACACCTAAAACCTAAAAAAACCTAAACCTAACACTAACCTATCCCTATCACGAACACTAACATTATCATTAACCCTGACCCGAAACCCAAAACCCAAAACCCAAAACCCAAAGAACTAAAGACATAAATTTCTAAACCTAACATTAAAAATAAAATCATACACATTATGACTAAATCTTTAACCCCCAAACCCTAAAACCACAAGAATAACCTAAAACATAACCCATTCCCTTACATTAACCCTTACCATAATTCTTCCATAATCCCTAAATACCAAGATAAAAATACCAAAACACTAACGTTACACCCTAAACCATACATATTACAACACAAAAACTTTACCCTAAACTCTATAACCTAAATAACAACCTAAACCCTAACCATAACCACAACCCTACTATAAATCCAAAACCCAAGCCAAAATAACAAAACCCTAACATTAAACACTAAACCGTTGATGTTATTTCAAATCTTTAACCTCAAACTCTAAACCTCAAAATACAACCCAAACCCTAACACTAACCCTAATATTAACTCTAACCTTAACGTAAATCTAAATCCCAAGCCCAAAATACCCAAAACCCAAATAATAAACACTATAGCATTGATATGAACCCTCAAACTCTACACCGTCACCCAAAAAATCTAAAAGAACCCAAAACCCTCACCCATACCCTAAATCTATACTTATCCTTTACCCTAACTCTAAACGCTAAACCCGAAATCCTAAGACCAAAACACCGAAACCCAAACATTTAAAACTAAACAATATATTTTAAAACTTAATCGCTAAACCATAAACCATATTAAAAACCTACGTCCTAACCCTAAACTCTATGTCCAAAAAAGCACCTAAGTCAAAAATATGAAAACTCAGACATTAAACACTAAACCATAGATTTTACACCCCAAATCCTAAAACAAAAATCCTAAAACCTAAAAAAACTAAACCCTAACCCTAACCTAAAACTTAAACCATTAACAAAAATAACCAAGTGCAAAATACCAAAACCCAAACATTAAACACTAAACCATAGATGCTATACTCAAAATATTAACTCCAAACCCTAAACCCTAACACTAACCAAAAAATATAAACCCTAAGCCTTCCATAAACCTAAATCCCAAGCCTATAATAGCAAACCCAAAAGAATAAAAACTATACCATTGATATTAAACCTCAAATTAGACACCCCAAAACCTTCATCAAAACCCTAAATCTAAACTTAACCATCAACCTAACTCTTAACTATAAACCCGAAATCCTTAAACCAAAACACAAAAACACAAACATTAAATATTAAAAAATACATTTTAAACCTCAAATGCTGAATCCTGACCCTATTAAAAATATAAACTAGTACTAAACCCTAAGTCCAAAAATGCAAGTTAGTCCAAAATATAAAACCTCAGACATTAAGCACTAAACCATAGATTTGAACTACAAATCCTAAACCAAGAACACTAAAACCTAAAAAACCTAAACCCTAACCCTAACCCTAACCCAAACCCTAACTCTAACCCTAAACATAAACTATTAACCAAAAACCCCAAGCACAATATACAAAAACCCAAACATTAAATACTAAACCATAGATATTATACTCAAATCTTTAACCCCAAACCCTAAACCATAAAAATAACGTAAACCCTAACACTAACCCTAATATTAACCCTAACCCTACCATAAACCTAAATCCCAAGACCAAAATACCAAAACCCAAATAATAAACCATATAAAAAATATAATAATAGTAAAAAAATAATAAACAATATACAAAATTTATATTAAACCTGAAATTCTACACACTAAACCCAAAAATCTTAAAGAACCCTAAAACATAACCCTAACCCTAAACCCAACCGTAACCTTAACCCTAATCTCTGAACTATATACTTGAAATTCATAGTCCAAAATACAAAATCCCAAACATTAAAAACTAAATAATATATTTTAAACCTCAAATTCAAAACCCTGAACCATATTACAAAAACCAAAACCCTAATTCTAACTCTAAATTATAAACCCGAATATGTAAGCCCAAAATACCAAAATCCTAACATTAAATACTAAACAATATATTTTGAACATCAAATGATAAAGCCTAAACCCTTTTAGAAAAACCAAAACCCTAACCCTAAACCCTAAGTCAAAAAAAGCAACTAAGACCAAAATATGAAAACATAGACATTAAACACTAAACCATAAAATTTTAACCAAAAATCCTTAACCAAGAACCCTAAAACCAAAAAAACTAAAACCTAACCCTACCCTAACCCAAACCCTAACCCTAACCCCTAAATTAAACGATTAACCAAAAACCCAAACCACAACATACCTAAACCCAATCTTTAAACACTAAAACATAAATGCTTTACTCCAATCTTTAACCCCAAACACTAAACCCTAACACTAAATTTTTTTTAACCCTAACCCTACAATAAATCGAAATCCCAAGCCCAAAGGACAAAACCTTAAACAATAAACACTATACAATTGATATTAAACGTCATATTCTACACCATAAACCAAAAAATCTAAAAGAACCCTAAAACCTTAACCTAATCCTAAACCTAACATTAACCTTAACCCTAACTCTAAACTATAAATTCGAATATCTATGCCCAAAATACATAAACCCAAACATTAAATAATAAAGAGTAAATATCAAACGTCACATGCAAAACCCTGAACAATATTAGAAAAACAAAAACCCTAACCATAAACCCTATGTCCAAAAAAGCAACTAAGTCCAAAGTATGAAAACTCAAACATTAAACACTAAACCATTGATTTTAAACCACAAATACTAAACCAAAAACCCTAATTCCAACTAAACCCTAACCCTAATCAAAATCCTAACCTAACCCTAAACTTAAACCATTAACCAAAACCCCAAGCCCAAAATACCAAAACACAAACATTAAACACTAAACCGGAGATATTATACTCAAATCTTTCACACCAAACCTTAAACCCTAAAAATAATCTAAATACTAACACTAACCCTAATATTAACCCTAACCGACCATAGACCTTAATCCTTAGCCCAAAATACCAAAATTAAACCAATAAACACTATAGAATTGATATTAAAACTCAAATTCTAAACCGTAAATCAAAAAACCTAATAGAACCCCAAAAATGTCACCCTAACCCTAAACCTAACCGGAACCTTAACCGTAACTCTAAACTACAAAATTGATATTGTAAGCAAAAAATACAAAAACCCAAACATTAAATACTAAAATATATATTTTAAACCTCAAATGCTAAAGCCTGAACCCATTTAGAAAAAAAAACCCTAACCGTAAACTCTAGGTCCAAAAAAACATCTAAATCCAAAATATGAAAACTTATACATTTAACACTAAACCATGGATTTTAAACCACAAATCAACAACCAAGAACCCTAAAACCAAAAAAAAACTAAACCCTAACTCTACTCTAACCCAAACCCTAACCCCGACCCCAAAATTAATCTATTAACTAAAACCCATACCACAACATACCAAAACCCAATCATTAACCACTACAACATAGATGTTATACTCAAATGTTTAACCCTAAAAACAACCTAAACCCTAACACTAACCCAAATTTTAACCCTAACCCTACAATAAATCGAAATCCCAAGTCCAAAAAACAAAACCTTAAACAATAAACACTATACCATTGATATTAAACGTGAAATTCTACACCATAAACCCAAAAATCTAAAAGCACCCTAAAACCTCTCTCTAATCCTAAACCTAACATTAACCTTAACCCTAACTCTAACCTATATATTCGAATATCAAAGCCCAAAATACAAAAACCCAAACATTAAATACTAAACAATAAATATCAAACCTCAAATGCTAAACCTTGAACCATATTAGAAAAACAAAAACCCTAACCATAAACCCTATGTTCAACAAAGCAACTAAGTCCAAAATATGAAAACTCAAATATTAAACACTACACCATAGATTTTAAACCACAAATACTAAACCAAAAAGCCTAATTCCTAAAAAACCTAATCCAAACCCTAACCCTAACCCTAAACTTAAACCATTAACCAAAAACCCCAAGCCCAAAATACCAAAACACAAACATTAAACACTAAACCATAGATATTATATTCAAATCTTTCACACCACACCTTAAACTCTAAAAATAATTTAAAAACTAAAACTAACCCTAATATTAACCCTAACCTACTATATACCTAAATCCTAATCCCAAAATAACAAAATCAATAAAAGAAACACTATACCATTGATATTAAAACTCAATTTCTACACCCTAAACCCAAAAACCTAAATGAACTCTAAAACATCACCCTAACCCTAAACCTAACTGTAACCTTAACCCTATATCTAAACTATAAAATTGAAATTGTAAGCCCAAAATACAAAGACCCAAACATTAAATACTAAACAATATATTTTGAACCTCAAATTCTAAAGCCTGAACCCTTTTAGAAAAACAAAAACCCTAACCCTGAACCTTAGGTCAAAAAAAGCAACTTAGTACAAAATATGAAAATTTAGACATTAAGCACTAAACCATATATTTTAAACCACAAATACTAAACAAAAAACCCAAATTCGTACAAACCCTAAAGCTTAGCCCTAACCCTAACCCTAAACTCAAACCATTAACCAAAACCCCAAGCCAAAAATACCAAAACACAAACATTAAACACTAAACTAAAGATATTAGACTAAAATCTTTCACACCAAACCTTAAACCCTAAAAATAACCTAAACACTAACACTAACCCTTATATTTACCCTAACCTACCATAAACCTAAATCCCAAGCCCAAAATACCAAAATCAAAATAATAAACACTATACTATTGATATTAAAACTCAAATTCTACACCCTAAACCCAAATACCTTAAAGAATCCTAAAACATCACCCTTACCCTAAACCTACCCGTAACCTTAACCGTAACTCTAAACTATAAAATTTAAATTTTATGCCAAAAAAAAAACAAAACCCATACATTAACTACTAAACAATATATTTTGAACCTCAAATGCTAAAGCCTGAACCCTTTTAGAAAAACAAAAACCCTAACATTAAACCCTAGGTTCAAAAAAGCAACTAAGTCAAAAATATGAAAAGTTAGACATTAAACACTAAACCATAGATTTTAAACCGCAAATCCTAAACCACGAACCCTAAAACCAAGAAAAACTAAACCCTAACCCTACCCTAACCCAAACCCTATTCCTTACCCCAAAATTAATCCATTAACCAAAGTATGAAAACTCAAACATTAAACACTAAACCATTGATTTTAAACCACAAATACTAAACCAAAAACCCTAATTCCAACTAAACCCTAACCCTAATCAAAATCCTAACCTAACCCTAAACTTAAACCATTAACCAAAAACCCCAAGCCCAAAATACCAAAACACAAACATTAAACACTAAACCGTAGATATTATACTCAAATCTTTCACACCAAACCTTAAACCCTAAAAATAATCTAAATACTAACACTAACCCTAATATTAACCCTAACCGACCATAGACCTTAATCCTTAGCCCAAAATACCAAAATTAAACCAATAAACACTATAGAATTGATATTAAAACTCAAATTCTAAACCGTAAATCAAAAAACCTAATAGAACCCCAAAAATGTCACCCTAACCCTAAACCTAACCGGAACCTTAACCGTAACTCTAAACTACAAAATTGATATTGTAAGCAAAAAATACAAAAACCCAAACATTAAATACTAAAATATATATTTTAAACCTCAAATGCTAAAGCCTGAACCCATTTAGAAAAAAAAACCCTAACCGTAAACTCTAGGTCCAAAAAAACATCTAAATCCAAAATATGAAAACTTATACATTTAACACTAAACCATGGATTTTAAACCACAAATCAACAACCAAGAACCCTAAAACCAAAAAAACTAAACCCTAACCCTACTCTAACCCAAACCCTAACCCTGACCCCAAAATTAATCTATTAACGAAAACCCATACCACAACATACCAAAACCCAATCATTAACCACTACAACATAGATGTTATACTTAAATGTTTAACGCTAAAAACAACCTAAACCCTAACACTAACCCAAATTTTAACCCTAACCCTACAATAAATCGAAATCCCAAGCCCAAAAGACAAAACCTTAAACAATAAACACTATACCATTGATATTAAACGTGAAATTCTACACCATAAACCCAAAAATCTAAAAGCACCCTAAAACCTCTCTCTAATCCTAAACCTAACATTAACCTTAACCCTAACTCTAACCTATATATTCGAATATCAAAGCCCAAAATACAAAAACCCAAACATTAAATACTAAACAATAAATATCAAACCTCAAATGCTAAACCTTGAACCATATTAGAAAAACAAAAACCCTAACCATAAACCCTATGTTCAACAAAGCAACTAAGTCCAAAATATGAAAACTCAAATATTAAACACTACACCATAGATTTTAAACCACAAATACTAAACCAAAAAGCCTAATTCCTAAAAAACCTAATCCAAACCCTAACCCTAACCCTAAACTTAAACCATTAACCAAAAACCCCAAGCCCAAAATACCAAAACACAAACATTAAACACTAAACCATAGATATTATATTCAAATCTTTCACACCAAACCTTAAACTCTAAAAATAATTTAAAAACTAAAACTAACCCTAATATTAACCCTAACCTACTATATACCTAAATCCTAATCCCAAAATAACAAAATCAATAAAAAAAACACTATACCATTGATATTAAAACTCAATTTCTACACCCTAAACCCAAAACCTAAATGAACTCTAAAACATCACCCTAACCCTAAACCTAACTGTAACCTTAACCCTATATCTAAACTATAAAATTGAAATTGTAAGCCCAAAATACAAAGACCCAAACATTAAATACTAAACAATATATTTTGAACCTCAAATTCTAAAGCCTGAACCCTTTTAGAAAAACAAAAACCCTAACCCTGAACCTTAGGTCAAAAAAAGCAACTTAGTACAAAATATGAAAATTTAGACATTAAGCACTAAACCATATATTTTAAACCACAAATACTAAACAAAAAACCCAAATTCGTACAAACCCTAAAGCTTAGCCCTAACCCTAACCCTAAACTCAAACCATTAACCAAAAACCCCAAGCCAAAAATACCAAAACACAAACATTAAACACTAAACTAAAGATATTAGACTAAAATCTTTCACACCAAACCTTAAACCCTAAAAATAACCTAAACACTAACACTAACCCTTATATTTACCCTAACCTACCATAAACCTAAATCCCAAGCCCAAAATACCAAAATCAAAATAATAAACACTATACTATTGATATTAAAACTCAAATTCTACACCCTAAACCCAAATACCTTAAAGAATCCTAAAACATCACCCTTACCCTAAACCTACCCGTAACCTTAATCAGTAACTCTAAACTATAAAATTTAAATTTTATGCCAAAAAAAAACAAAACCCATACATTAACTACTAAACAATATATTTTGAACCTCAAATGCTAAAGCCTGAACCCTTTTAGAAAAACAAAACCCTAACATTAAACCCTAGGTTCAAAAAAGCAACTAAGTCAAAAATATGAAAAGTTAGACATTAAACACTAAACCATAGATTTTAAACCGCAAATCCTAAACCACGAACCCTAAAACCAAGAAAAACTAAACCCTAACCCTACCCTAACCCAAACCCTATTCCTTACCCCAAAATTAATCCATTAACCAAAAACTTAAACCACAACATACAAAAAACCAATCATTAAACACTAAAAATATAGATGTTATACTCAAATCTTTAACCCCAAACACTAACCCTAACACTAACCCAAATTTTAACCCTAAACCTACAATAAATCTAAATCCCAAGCGCCAAGGACAAAACCTTAAATAATAAACACTATACCATTGATATTAAACGTCAAATTCTACACCATAAACCAAAAAATCTAAAAGAACCCTAAAACCTCAACCTAATCCTAAACCTAACATTAACCTTAACCCTAACTCTAAACTATAAATTCGAATATCTTAGCCCAAAATACATAAACCCAAACATTGAATAATAAACAGTAAATATCAAACGTCACATGCTAAACAAAAAACCCTAACCCTAACCCTAACCCTAATCCAAACCCTAACCATAACCCTAAACTTAAACCATTAACCAAAAAGCCCAAGCCCAAAATACCAAAACACAAACACTAAACACTAAAAAGTAGATATTATACTCAAATCTTTCACACCAAACCTTAAACCCTAAAAATAATCTAAATACTAACACAAACCCTAATATTAACCCTAACCTACCATAAACCTTAATCCCAAGCCCAAAATACAAAAATTAAACCAATAAACACTATAGCATTGATATTGAAACTCAACTTCTACACCCTAAACCCAAAAACCTAATAAAACCCCAAAAACGTCACCCTAACCCTAAACCTAACCGAAACCTTAACCCTAAATCTAAACTACAAAATTTATATTGTAATCCAAAAATACCAAAACCCAAACATTAAATACTAAAAGATATATTTTGAACCTCAAATGCTAAAGCCTGGACCCTTTTAGAAAAACCAAAAACCCTAACCCTAAACTCTAGGTCCAAAAAAACATCTAAGTCCAAAATATGAAAACTTATACATTTATCACTAAACCATAGATTTTTAACCACAAAATCATAAACCAAGAACCCTAAAACAAAAAAAAACAACAAAACCCTAACACTACTCCAACCCAAACCCTAACCCTAACCCCATAATTAATCCATTAACCAAAAACCCATACCACAACATTCAAAAACCCAATCAGAAACCACTAAAACATAGATGTTATACTCAAATGTTTACCTAAAAACAACCTAAACCCTAACACTAACCCAAATTTTAACCCTAACCGTACAATAAATCGAAATCCCAAGCCTAAAAGACGAAACCTTAAACAATAAACACTATACCATTGATATTAAACGTCAAATTCTACACCATAAATCCAAAAATCTAAAAGAATCCTAAGACCTCTCCCTAATCCTAAACCTAACATTAACCTTAACCCTAACTCTAAACTATAAATTCGAATATCTAGGCCCAAAATACCAAAACCCAAACATTAAATACTAAACAGTATATATCAAACCTCAAATGCTAAACCTTAAACCATATTAGAAAAACAACCCTTACCATAAACCCTATGTCCAAAAAAGCAATTAAGTCCAAAATATGAAAACTTAAACATTAAACACTACACCATATATTTTAAACCACAAATAATAAAAAAAAAACCCTAATTCCTAAAAAACCTAATCCAAACCCTAACCCTAACCCTAAACTTAAACCATTAACAAAAAACCCCATGCCCAAAATACCAAAACACAAACATTAAAATTTAAACCGTAGATATTATATTCAAATCTTTCACACCAAACCTTAAACCCTAAAAATAATCTAAAAACTAACACTAATTCTAATATTAACCCTAACCTAATATAAACCTAAATACTAATCCCAAAGTACCAAAATCAATAAAATAAACACTATACCATTGATATTAAAACTCAAATTCTACACCCTAAACTTTCACGACCCAAAACCGAGCCGCGACTGGCACCCACACTTACCCTCCTATGTGAGCGAACCAACCAATCTAACCCTTAACATTTCAACGTATATCAACAGAAAGTAATGCGGAAGACTTAAACTCATTAATAAAAACAATTCAAAACTATTATTATCATCCCCAAAATCTGGAAGTCATCACCACAAGAACATCTACCTTCAAATTACTACACTAAGAGTATCTAAGAAAGCAAAAACAAGTAAAAGCTAGTCCATGCCGGAAGTTCAAGGCATCAAGACTTGAAGAAGAAGACCCAGTCCAAGCTAGAAGCATTAGCTCACCCTGAATATCCGGTATGACGAAGACTGGCTAGAATCACTGTTGAGTTGAAGATGACGGAACGTTTGCTGCACTCCATAAATAACAATAAGAAACATAAAAGTAGGGGTCAGTACAAACCACGGGTACTGAGTATATATCATCGGCCAACTCAAAGTAGAGAACAATATATATATCAAGTTATATCATAAATCAACTATAAAACTCATCATGTAGCAACAAAAAGTACTATAATCATCAATAAGTACCATCAAGTTCATCCATGAGGGCTCAAGCCTCAATACCATACTCATTTAGGAATTAAGTTTATTAAGTTGAGTATATTATCATCTTTCAAGATTCATTATCTTTCTTCCTCTTGTGTCGGTACGTGACACTCCGATCCCCTACTACTATGTGTCGGTACGTGACACTCCGATCCCCTAATTCTACGTGTCGGTTCGTGACACCCGATCCCCTAATAATATGTGTCGGTACGTGACACTCTGATCCCCTAATTCTACGTGTCGGTTCGTGTCACCTGTCCCACTAATACTATGTGTCGGAACGTGTCACTCCGATCCACTAATACTATGTGTCGGAACGTGACACTCCGATCCACTAATACTATGTGTCGGAACGTGACACTCCGATCCACTAATACTATGTGTCGGAACGTGACAGTCTGATCCACTAATCTCATTCTATCAATTCATCAAGCCTTCTCTATATCAAGGCGTCATCAATCCCATTACTTTAATTCATCAAGCCTTCTTTTATACCAAGGCATCATCATTGATAACGTAGATTAAAGTTTCTTTTCAAGATTTGGGATTCAATAGTTTCATCATGCTTATCTTATCACAATCACATAATCATATTCATGCAAGCATACAATTAAGCATATAGTCAGGTTTACAATACTACCAATACATATCATTCGCTATTAAGAGTCTACTACGAATAGCATGAAAACCATAACCTACCTCCACCGAAGAATTGAATCAAAAAAAAATTTTCCCAAAGCTTTGTGTTTCTTCTCCTCTTTCGTTCGACTCTCTCTCTCTCTCTCTCTTTGTTCTTTCTATTTTCTTTATTCCAACCCTCTTTCTTTTACCCAAATTAGTATATAATTAAGAATAAAAGATGGCAATAATAACCCACTAATTGACTTAAGGTTACCTCTTTTAACCCCCAAGAATTTGAGTTATTAATATAAACCCACGAAATATATAATTATAGCAGGAATAGTCCAAAACACCCCTTTAAAATTTAACCAGAAATCCGACTCCAACTGGGATTACGCAGTCTGTGACGGGCCGTCGTGAATGCGACGGTCCGTCCTGCTGCTCCGTCACAGACATCAGAGACTCAATTTCTCTAAAGAGTCTGTGAAGGTCCGTCACACCTGTGACGGTCCGTCCTGCCATTCCGTTACGAAGTTCAGAGAGTCGATTTTCAGTACCCAATTTCAGAATTTCTAAGTGTTCTGAAACGAGACCCTGCGACGGTCTGTCATGCCCATGACGGTCCATCGTGGGGTCCGTAGCCTCAGCCTGTTTTTCCAGAATTAAAATCTGTTGCTCAAAACGACTAAACAGGTCGTTACGATAGATACCAATTTACCCATCGTTCGTCCCCGAACGATCACAAGAAGAAAAACAAGGGCGAGAAGGAGTACCTGAATATTTAAACAGATGTGGGTATCTTTCTTGCATATCTGCCTCCTTCTCCCAAGTGGCTTCTTCAACCGGTCGATTCTTCCATTGCACCTTGATGGATGCAATCTCCCTTGACCTCAACTTGTGAACTTCTCTATCTAAAATAGCAACAGGCTCCTCCTCATAAGACAAGTTCTCATCAAGCAAAACTGAATCCCAACGGATAATGTAGTTTCCATCCCCATGATATCTTTTAAACATGGACACATGAAATACCGGATGCACTCCGGACAGCCCTGGAGGCAAGGCTAACTCATAAGCCACCTCCCCTACTCGCTTAAGTACTTCAAAGGGACCAATATACCTTGGGCTTAGTTTACCTCGCTTACCAAACCGTATCACCCCTTTCATTGGTGAAACTTTCAACAAGACTTGTTCCCCCTCCATGAACTCTAAGTCTCTAACCTTTCGATCTGCATATTCTTTCTGACTACTTTGCGCCGCTAGAAGCTTTTCTTGAATAGACTTCACTTTCTCTATCGAATCCCTCAAAAGATCAGTGCACCAAGGTCTAACCTCAAATGCATCAAACCACCCAATGGGAGACCTACATCTCCTACCATACAATGCTTCAAATGGAGCCATGTCAATGCTTGAGTGATAGCTATTATTGTATGAAAACTCCGCTAAGGGTAAGAAGCTATCCCAATGGCCACCAAACTCTATCACACATGCACGAAGCATATCCTCCAACACTTGGATCGTCCTCTCAGACTGACCATCGGTCTGAGGATGGAACGCATTACTAAGGTCCAACCTAGTACCCAATTCCGCATGCAATGTTTTCCAAAACATAGAAGTAAACTGCGTACCTCTATCTGATATGATGGATAGTGGAACCCCATGCAATCGAACGATTTTTGAGATATAGATCTTGGCTAACTTCTCTGCATTGTAAGTCACCTTTACCGAAATGAAATGAGAAGATTTAGTTAACCTATCAACAATCACCCAAATGGAGTCATACTTACCCATTGTCTTTGGAAGACCAACCACGAAGTCCATTGCAATTCTTTCCCACTTCCATTCCGGAATGGGCAATCTCTGAAGTGTTCCTCCGGGCCTTTGGTGTTCATACTTTACTTGTTGACAGTTTGGACACTTGGCAATAAAGTCAACAATATCACGCTTCATTCTACTCCACCAAAAGTGTTGCTTTAGGTCACGATACATCTTGGTTGCACCCGGATGTATAGAATACCTTGAACTTTGAGCCTCTGTCAGAATAGTGTTGATCAAATCATCGACGCGGGGTACACATACCCTTCCTTTGATTCTCAAAACACCTTCCTCATCGATTTGTGCTTCCTTAGCCTCTCCTCGCAATACTTTATCTTGGATTCGCCTTAGTTTCTCATCATCAAACTGTTTTCCCTTAATCTTGTCAAGAAAAGAAGATCTTGACTCCACACTAGCCAACAATCCTCCCTTCTCATTTACTTCTAACCTCATCAAATCGTTAGCCAGAGTCTGAACCTCTCTAGCGAATGGGCGTCTAGAAGCTTGCAAGTGAGCTAGACTTCCCATGCTTCCCGCCTTTCTACTTAAAGCATCTGCCACAACATTTGCTTTTCTCAGATGATACAAAATAGTGATGTCGTAATCCTTCAGTAGTTCCATCCATCTCCTTTGTCTCAAGTTCAAATCTTTCTGAGTAAAGACATACTGAAGACTACGATGATCCGTGTAGACCTCACACTTAACTCCATATAAATAGTGCCTCCATTGCTTTAATGCAAACACTACCGCGGCCAGTTCCAAGTCATGAGTTTGATAGTTACGTTGATGCACTTTCAATTGTCTTGAAGCATAAGCAATCACATTCTTTTCTTGCATTGGCACTGCACCCAAACCCGAATAGGATGCATCACAATAGACGATGAAATTCTTACCTTCCACTGGCAAGGTAAGGATAGGCGCGGTAGTCAACAAAGTCTTGAGTTTCTGAAAGCTTTCCTCACACTCATCCGACCATACAAATGGAACATTTTGCTTAGTCAAGTTCGTCAGTTGGGAAGCAATAGAAGAGAATCCCTTGACAAATCGGCGGTAGTAGCTAGCTAACCCAACAAAGCTTCTTATTTCTGATACATTAGTGGGTCTTACCCAATTCTTCACTGTCTCAATCTTAGAGAAGACACAAGCACCTTGTAACTGATCGAACAAGTCATCAATGCGAGGAAGAGGATACTTGTTCTTAATAGTTACCTTATTCAGTTGTCTGTAGTCTATGCATATCCGAAAACTCCCATCCTTCTTCTTCAAAAATAGAACCGGAGCACCCCAAGGAGATGCACTTGGTCTAATGAAGCCCTTGCTCAACAACTCTTGAAGTTGGGCCTTTAACTCTCTTAACTCTGCGGGAGCCATTCTATAAGGGGGTATAGAAATGGGGCGTGTACCCGGTTCAAGATCGATACAGAAGTCAATATCCCTATCTGGTGGCATACCAGGAAGATCTGCAGGGAACACATCCAAAAACTCGCGGACTACCGAAACCGACTCAATCGAAGGTACTTGGGTAGTGTCATCCTGAGATGTGCAATGAAAGCTAAACACCCTTTACTAACCATTTTCTTAGCACGAAGAAAGGAGATGATACGCACCGCATTAGAAGTGTAGTCACCCTCCCACACTAACAGATCTGTCCCAGGCTTGGCTAACGTCACCGTTTTAGCATTACAATCCAAGATCGCAAATTGCAGAGAAAGCCAAGTCATACCTAGAATTACATAAAAATCAACCATTTCTAAGATAACCAAATCTACATATGTGTTGCTCCCCACAAAGGTCACCAAACAAGACCTATATACCTTTTCAACTACCACAGACTCACACACCGGAGTAGAAACACGAATAGGCATGTCTAGTAATTCACAAGGTAAATTTAGACCATTAGCAAATGAAGAAGATACATAAGAAAATGTGGATCCAGGATCAAACAATACATAAGCCATGCAATCACAAACCGAAAGATTACCTGTGATGACAGCATCAGAGGTCTCCGCTTCAGATCTCCCAGGGAAAGCATAACAATGGGCCCTTTCGTTTGTCTACCCGTTGCCCCTACCATGTTGTGATGTAGTGGCTCTAGGTTGCCCATCACCTCGGCCGTTTTGGTGACCACCATTACCTCGACCACCACGTCCTCCAGAATAACGGCCTCTACCATGACCACCACTACCTCTAGCTATTGGGGGTCTATAACTTTGTTTGGGACAATTCTTCCTAATATGTCCAATCTCCCCACATCCATAACACTCTCTGGAGTCAAGCATAGGTCTCTCGGAGAAGTGCTGACGGGTCTGAGGTGGTCCCCCAACTACAGTCTGTAGTGAAGACTGAATTGGTCGGACTGAGTAAATTCCCGAACCCTGTCCTCTAGTGTAAGAACCATTAAACTCACCTCCCTTTCGAAACCTTTTTGATGTCGATGTTGTGGTGAAGTCGTCTGGCTTCACTCCTTTCACTTCTATCACAATGTCTACCACCTCTTGGAAGGATTTTGCCGTTTCCGCTATCTGTAAGGCCGAAATCTGCAATTCTGACCTCAACCCCTTCATAAACCGGCGAATCCGCTCTTGGGGACTGAAACAGAGTTGAGTGGCATACCTGGATAATGCACGGAACTTAGCCTCATATGCATTAACTGACATTCTACCTTGCTTTAGACTCAAGAACTCATCTCTTTTTCTATCTCTCAAGGTCCTTGGGATATACTTCTCCATAAACAAGCTAGATAATGATGCCCAAGTCATAGGTGTTGCCTCTGTTGGTTGACACTCAACATGTGATCGCCACAACATTTTGGCGTTCCCTTGAAACTGATAACTCACGAACTCAACACCAAACCGTTCTACTATACCCATCTTGTGTAGTAGCTCATGACAGTCAACCAGAAAATCGTAAGCATCCTCGCATTCAAGACTTTGAAGACTGGAGGTTTCAATTTCAAGAACTTACTGAAAAGTTCATGCTGATCATTTGTCATTACGGGCCCCGTAGTCAGACGTGGAAACGTGCCTATTTCCAATGAGGCATCCATGCGGGGAGCCATAGTAGCCGCATGTTGTACCTCCGGAACCTGAGGTGCAGTGCAAAACACCGGGGTGTCTGCCCCGATCGGATAACCCGCTAAGATAAGCCGTAACACGATTGATCATCTCTGGGGTAGGTTGGGGTGGCATTTCCTCATTCTGTACTTGCTCATTCACCCCATCCTCCCCCTCTCTTACCACTTCCTCAGTCGGTGGAGGAGTCACCGCCCTAGCATCAGATGGACTAGGTGCTCGTCCTCTTCCTCTAGAGGACGTCCTCCCACGACCTCTACCACGGCCTCTTGCCGTTGTTCTTCCTCGAGCTACAGCCCCAATGGCTGGCTCAGATGTTTCTTGTCTTGCCGGTGTTGGTGTTGGCGCGGTCGTTGCTCTGGTTCTAACCATCTGCGAAATAGAGTGAAGATGGTCAGATACCAATTTGTATCACCTAGATACCAATTGGATTCAAGTAGTAGCACGAAAGAAAGAAAGGAAGAATGGAATTTTCCTAAAGTCTTATAGCCTCCCAAGGAAAAGTAAAGGCGTCCCCCTACAGTTCCTTAAGACTCTACTAGACCTGTTCTTGTGTGATGAGACCAACGAACCTAATGCTCTGATACCAAGTTTGTCACGACCCAAAACCGAGCCGCGACTGGCACCCACACTTACCCTCCTATGTGAGCGAACCAACCAATCTAACCCTTAACATTTCAATGTATATCAACAAAAAGTAATGCGGAAGACTTAAACTCATTAATAAAAACAATTCAAAACTATTATTATCATCCCCAAAATCTGGAAGTCATCACCACAAGAACATCTACCTTCAAATTACTAAACTAAGAGTATCTAAGAAAGCAAAAACAAGTAAAAGCTAGTCCATGCCGGAAGTTCAAGGCATCAAGACTTGAAGAAGAAGACCCAGTCCAAGCTAGAAGCATTAGCTCACCCTGAATATCCGGTATGACGAAGACTGGCTAGAATCACTGCTGAGTTGAAGATGACGGAACGTTTGCTGCACTCCACAAATAACAAGAAGAAAACATAAAAGTAGGGGTCAGTACAAACCACGGGTACTGAGTAGATATCATCGGCCAACTCAAAATAGAGAACAGTATATATATAAAGTAATATCATAAATCAACTATAAAACTCATCATCTAGCAACAACAAGTACTATAATCATCAATAAGTACCATCAAGTTCATCCATGAGGGCTCAAGCCTCAATACCATACTCATTTGGGAATTAAGTTTATTAAGTTGAGTATATTATCATCTTTCAAGATTCATTATCTTTCTTCCTCTTGTGTCGGTACGTGACACTCCAATCCCCTACTACTATGTGTCGGTGCGTGACACCCGATCCCCTAATTCTACATGTCGGTTCATGACACCCGATCCCCTAATAATATGTGTCGGTACGTGACCCTCTGATCCCCTAATTCTACGTGTCTGTTCGTGACACCCGTCCCACTAATACTATGTGTCAGAACGTGACACTCCGATCCACTAATACTATGTGTCGGAACGTGACACTCCGATCCACTAATACTATGTGTCGGAACGTGACACTCCGATCAACTAATACTATGTGTCGGAACATGACACTCCGATCCACTGATCTCATTCTATCAATTCATCAAGCCTTCTCTATATCAAGGCGTCATCAATCCCATTACTTTAATTCATCAAGCCTTCTTTTATACCAAGGCATCATCATTGATAATGTAGATTAAAGTTTCTTTTCAAGATTTGGGATTCAATAGTTTCATCAAGCTTATCTTATCAAAATCACATAATCATATTCATGCAAGCATACAATTAAGCATATAGTCAGGTTTACAATACTACCAATACATATCATTCGCTATTAAGAGTCTACTACGAATAGTATGAAAACCATAACCTACCTCCACCGAAGAATTGAATCAAGCAAGAATTTTCCCAAAGCTTTGTATTTCTTCTCCTCTTTCGTTCGACTCTCTCTCTCTCTCTCTCTCTCTCTTTGTTCTTTCTATTTTCTTTATTCCAACCCTCTTTCTTTGACCCTAATTAGTATATAATTAAGAATAAAAGATGGCAATAATAACCCACTAATTGACTTAAGGTTACCTCTTTTAACCTCCAAGAATTTGAGTTATTAATATAAACCCACGAAATATATAATTATAGCAGGAATAGTCCAAAATGCCCCTTTAAAATTTAACCAGAAATCCGACTCCAACTGGGATTACGCAGTCAGGACGGTCGTCGGATCGCGACGGTCCGTCTCGCCGCTTCCGCTGCACGCATTTCGTGAGACTAAATTTCTCTAAAGAGTCTGTGACGGTCCGTCACACCAGTGATGGTCCGTCCTGTCATTCCGTTACGAAGTTCAGAGAGTCGATTTTCAGTACCCAATTTTAGAATTTCTAAGTGTTCTGAAATGAGACCCTGCGACGGTCCGTCATGCCCATGACGGTCCATCGTGGGGTCCGTTGCCTCAGCCTGTTTTTCCAGAATTAAAATCTGTTGCTCAAAACGACTAAACAGGTCGTTACATAAACCCAGAAACCTAAAAGAACCCTAAAATATCACCCTAACCCTAAACCTAACTGTAACCTTAACCCTAACTCTAAACCATAAAATTGAATTTGTAAGCCGAAAAAACAAAAACCCAAATATTAAAAACTAAACAATATATTTTGAACCTCAAATTCCAAAGCCTGAACCCTTTTAGAAAATCAAAAACCCTAACCCTGAACCCTAGGTCCAAAAAAGCAACTAAGTCGAAAATATGAAAATTTAGACATTAAGCACTAAACCATAGATTTTATACCACAAATCCTAAACCAAGAACCCCAAAACAAAAAAAAAACTAAATCCATACGCTACCCAAACCCAAAACCCTAACCTTAACCGCAAAATTAAACCATTAACCAAAAACCCAAGTATTCCCTCATCGAGCAGTTAAGTTAAAAGCCAAGGAGGGAGTGTGGTTTAAGAGGAATAGTGATAGAATAAAACTCTATTTTGGGAATAAAGCATCAGGGAATAAAGTGATAGAGGAATACCATCTTGATGAAGTCTGAGTAATCATGGGTCCCCAGTCGTGCCGCGACATTAAATCAGGCGCTTGTTGGGAGGCAACCCAATACTTATCGTCTTTTTAGTAATGGTAGCATTTTTCTACTAATGAGTATTGAATTTGCAGGCACATAACCAGGAAATTATGCAGAAAATTCCTCTGCAGCAGTCACTTAAGGACACATCGACGGACCGTTGCGGCTGCGATGGACCATCGTATGCATCTATCGTACCAGGTACGTTTTTCTGTTATTTTGAAACTAGGGCACACTCGACAAAACAAATGACGGGTCGTCACAACTGCGACGGACCGTCGTCGGGGAACTGTCGCATGATTAATGAGGTATATCCGACCCAACCCGGCTGGACTATTTTTCAAAATAAGACAGTTTGAATTCCCCAACCCCTCATTTCACCCCCATTACTTCATTATTTCTCCCATTACTCTTTCCCTCTCAACTTCCACAATTTATTCCTCTATAAACACCCGATCATTGCCCTCTCACAATCCTCCAAAGCCCTAGAGTGTTATCTACTATTGGAAACTGCTGCTATGAGTGTCTACCTTTCCACCAAGTACTTGTGCATTTGTTTTTCTCCATTTCTAAGTTATGTGTCTCTAATTTATACACATTTCTGTTGCATTTTTGTTTACTAGGTAGTATTAAGCTTTGTTCCTCATCGTATTTTGTTTACTTTATACAATGCTGTCTAACCTAGGTTACAAATTTTCGAAATTTCCATGTTTACCACAATAGACATGATTGCTTTTGCATTGCTAGTTTCCTAGGTAGTTGGGTTAGACACATGTAGGTCCAAACCACTACAAGGTTGATGTGGGTTCATCGGGGATGCTTAGGGTACCCTTTGTTCTGTCACTGTCATTCAGAGCGATACCCCGATGATGGACCGTCGTAAGGTCCGTGGCAAAACCCCTAGCACCCTGTCCCAATGGACAGATATGACGGATCATCGTACTCACGACGGACCATCCTGCACAACCGTTTGCGTTGTCAGAGACCCTGTTTCTAAGGGTCTCTCATTTTTTCCCAAGTGTTCCCCAACTGACACATGTGACGGACCGTCGTCTTCACGATGGTCCGTCCTTCACAACTGTTGTGGTTGACAGAGACCCTATTGCTAAGGGTCTTTAATTTTTCCCAAGTGTCCTATGACGGACATCTACGACGGACTGTTGTACCTATGACGGTCCGTCCTGCATATACCTTCGTGCTAGTCAGAGACTCTCCTTCAGGATTCTCAATATATACATAGTCCAAGTAACACACGACGGACCCTACGACGGTCCATCATAGTCACAATGAGCCGTCACCAGGCCCGTCGTCTGTCACTATTCCTACAGCACTGATATACTATCTTCAATGTTTTATTTCGTATGGTCTCGCTTGTCTTGTTTGCCACTACGTGTACTAATATTGATCCCTTGCAGGTACTATCTTCTATGGCACCCAAGGAAGACCGAATCTACGCACGCGGGCGATCAAAGTCTGTCGCCCCGTCTGCCCGCATGATCATCGACTCTAATGATGAGCGCGACCCTGAGTATGTGCCCCCATGATCTTCCACACCTTTTCGTGCTGCACGTGCTCCCAGAGCAACACCCAAAAAGGTGGCGTCTGGCATAGTCACTGCCTCCCGTCTGATGAAGAGCGCACGCTTACTTGCACACCCTCTAGGTCAGCCACAAATGAGGAAGGAACGTCTAGATCCTTAGGAGTATCATGGTCCGAGGAAGACTCTGGCTCTTCTGAGGTTCCCGCTCCCGCCACCACTGCAGCGTCGGCTCATCTAATGAGGCTGACAGTTCAGACTCTACATCCGGCTCACCAGCTCAAGTCCTCACCCCAGCCACTGACTAGCCCAACCGGTGCTGTGTCGACGGGCAGTTTCAAGTCTACTCTGACACCAAGTTCCTTACTGACAAATGAGTGATGACTCGAACACTCACTTTGGAGCGGCGGGTACTTACAGGGAGTCTCCCGACGATGCCTGAGATCCACAACCTCTTCCCCATGTATCGCTTGGAGTGGACAGCACGTCCGTTGGGACGATAAAATGAAGAAATGGTCCGAGAGTTCTACGCATCCTATGTAGCTACTCTGCGATCACAGATCGATAGGCGGGCTGCCCCTGTTTAACAGGCCCCACTGGAGAAGGTCCGAGTGTGAGGCGTACAGGTTGACATTTCCCTTCCAGCCATCCGTCGGTTTCTATACGGCAAAAGTGGTGATGCTACTCGGACCCCCCTCACTGCCGAGTTTGACTACCGCTGGCAGATAGTTAAGGATGGCCAGTTCTTGCGCTAGCTGTCACTTAGAGAGACCACCAAGATGTGGATGACCCTGCACCTGTCACTGGATGGAGAGGGTGCCGATTGGGTGACTGAGCTGAAGGGGGCCGTCAAGAAGGCTAACCTCACGTTCACAGCAAAATTCCTGTGGCTGCTTTTGCGTCACTGCCTTTCCCCCACAGTTGCTGATAATATCGTTACCTGGGATCGAGCAGTGTTTATGGCGGCGATGATAGCCGGATTCGAGGTGGACTTTGCATGGCTACTCCAGGCAGTCACGCACGAGAGGGCATTTAAGGTCACTACCACCTACCCTTTCCTGTGCATGATTTTGCCCTTTGCAGGTCCGCAGATGTGCCTATATGGCGAGTAGATCAGCTTAAGACCCCGCAGGGCACAGTTGACGTCGGCCTCATCAGAGACGAGGCCAATAAATTGGCTCCACGCAGAGGGCCCCATCCAGAGCTGCCCCCGCTTGCTGATGATCTTGCTAATACGGTAGCCCAGGCCCGCACACCTATACAGGTGTCCACTAAAACTACCCCGGTCGAGTCTATCCCGGTTAGTAGCACAACCCCGAGCTTCTCTCGAACAGCCCCTTTATCGGCACTGGTCCTGCTTGCAAGGGTCCAAAAACTAGAGGCGCAAATGGCCACTCTTCTGCATTATATCCAGCCATGGATGCAGGTGTCGATTACTGAGTCTGAAGAGCGCCTAGAGAGGAAAATGGTGCAGTTTACAGAGCGGAAGATCGCCGAGGTTAACCAGTGCCTGGATGCCTTTGAGTTGAGAGTACTAGCCCGACCAGCCCCTCCGGTGGATGTGTCGACTCTTCAGGCTGCAGTCTACAGTCTTCGTGCAGACATCAACACAATCTTAGAGGCTAGGGTGCCGGAGCCGGAGGCCCCTTCTGTCGAGCCTGCTGAGGACACCGTGTTGGCAGCCCTTTTTGCTACTTCAGAAATTCCACGACCTCCCCCTCCAGAGAGTGCCAAGAGGCGTAGGGGTCGAGCAGAGGATGAGGCACGAGCAAGGAAGAAGGAGCGCCGAGAGATTGAGGCTGCATAGAGAGCCTCCCTTGTTGAGGAGGAGGCGCACCGAATGAGGGCATCAGAGTTAGCGGCTGGGGCGTCTATCTCCCGCACTGTGGAGATTGCAGGAGGCAGTACTGATGGTGCGGTTGTAGCTAAGGACACCACTGAGGGTGTCCGCATAGCAGAGGACGTGGGTTCCGGGGAACCGGACCTACCATCTTGCTGATCGACGGCTCTTTGCACTACAGGTTTGCTTCACCTACCACTCTAGTAGTTACATTTTTATGCATTGGGACAATTGCATGCTTTTTTGTTGAGGGTTGGTCAAATGGATAGTGAGTGTTAGGGTGAAGTCTAATTATCCAAATTCACTATCCTCTTTTTGTGTTTTCTTGCCTGTGTTCTTTGTCCCAAAAGACTGATTACTTTTTCTGTTGAACCGACATGTTTATATCTTTTGTACAGAGTTTTACTCTTGAGCATGATGGCTAAAATGATATCCTGATAAACTGGAAAATAATGCATGACTAGGCATAGTAACTGATAATTGTGTGGCTCTAAGCATGAAATAGAGTTACACCATTGCATTACCCAAAGTCTTAAATTCGAACTAGGTGTCAAGTGAGTGTGAGGAAATTTTAATAGTCCACTATTTGTACTAAGCTAGATCTTGTCTGGTTAGTCTTGCTAAATGTAAGATGTAATAGACAATTAGGAAAGGATCATACGACCTTATTCAATATAGCCCATTTATAGACTAAATAAAAGAAACCAAATGAAATTTAACCTTCTTTGATCCAAATAATCTGAGCATAAAATTAGACCTTTCTTTTTACCCCAACTGATCTTGTATGGGAACAATGTGTTGGCCCTGGTCCCTCCTTGGACATGTGCACCTCAGCTTATGCTAAATCATAAGTTGAGGGTGGCTAATGCATAAACAATCTTCGCAATGGCCCTGACCCAACTTTTGGTATTGTGTACCTTGACTAATGGCAAAGCCATGAGTTGAGGGTGGCTATTATTCGGAATACTCTTGAATGTGGGGTTGAAAAAACAAAAAGAGAGAAAGAACAAAAGTAAAGTTACTCAAGAATTAGATGAAAAGAAAATTACAGAAAAAGAAAAATACACAAGAATTACAAGCAAGAAAAGAAGAGAGTAACTTACACAAATGAAGAAAGAAGAGAAAATAGCAAGGTGAAAGAATATAAGAAACCGGGCGAGATAAAATGATAGACAGTGGAAGGTTTAGCCGATATTTCAAGGAGGGTGAAAAGTCACTAAAGTATACCAAAATATACCTTACCTGACCCCGAGCCTATGTTACTAGCTAAAAAAGTCATATCGTGATCCTAAGGGTTGCATAGCGAACTTAACGCAGTGAAAATAATGGCAAGCTTATGACAAAAGGTATGAATGATTGTGACATTGTTCTGAGAGCGAGTGTCAAAAAGTAATCCTTATACTCAAACTTAAATCATTGTGTGAAAAAGGAGGATTTTGTTTTAAAGTGAGGACACTAGTTATAATACCGGAATTGTTAGCACCTCGGTGAGAATTTGAAGAGTATAGGTGTTAGTGGATGGTGAGTCTGTGTCATGTTCTGATCCCACATAATTCAAGCCTAATAGTGATAGCATGCATAGATTTGATGAGATTAATTCGGATTGATAGCGAAATGATTGCAAAGGATAAAACATGGATACTATTGTACAAAGATTGTGTAGTGAGTCATAGTGCGTCGCTTGAGGACAAATAACGAATTTAAGTTAAGGGTGTTAATATACAGTGGTTTCACGGTAATATTAATACTTTTTCCTTATGCTTAGTGTGTCAAAAACCTTTTTGCGCTAATTTTTATATAAGTTTCTCTTTGTTTTGCAGGAAATTTGTCGAAAGCTGAATGCGGAGATTTTGAGCGATGAAATACAGAAGAGACCACCTACGGAGCTTATGACGGTCTGTCGTGCTTGTGACGGTCCAAAGGTGGCGGCGTAGTGCAGCTGTTGAAGGAAGATGGGGAAGTCTGACCAAGTGTGGGATTACGAAGCTTGTGACGGTCCGTCGTGTCTCTGACGGTCCGTCCTGCAGGTTCATCGTGAAGTTCAGAGAAGTGATCCCAGTACCCAGATTCCAAGAGTTGAAGTGTTTTAGAACAAAGACCCTTGATGGACCGTTGTGCCTATGACGGTCCATCATACTTGTCGTCGAGGGGAATGAAGAGAGCAGCAGAAGAAATTGCACAAGTATGGGACGATGGAGTCCACGACAGTCCGTTGTAACCACGACGGTCCGTCGCGAGGTTCGTCGACCTAGCCGCGTTTTGGCATATTTCAAGAAATTAGAATCCTTGTTTAATTAGGTTTTTGTGTTTGTATAAATAGTTTGAAAAACCTCGTTTTTGAGGTTCGACAGCAGATAGTTAGACTCCGTATTTTTAGACACCAGATAGTTAGACTCCGTATTATTAGACTTTGTATATTAGTGTTAGATTTTTAGATTCTTGCAAGTGATTATTTGAGATTAATAAAGCAAACTTTCGATTTTATTCTTTCTCATTGAAGTAAGTACATGAATTCGTATTTAATATATTTGATTATTGTGTTTATGGCTATGAGTAACTAAACTCCATAACTAGGGTTGTGGGAACCATAGGCAAATAATTAGATAAACCCTAACTAAAATAACAATTCTAGATTAGTGTCTTGCATGTATTAATAATTGTTTCGCTTAAAATTCTTTTTAACGGATGGCCAACATTAGAACTCGCCTTAATGCTACTTGCCGGACCAAGGAGATAGATAATAGGAAAACAATTATTAACATATATTTAGTGTATACTATCTAATAGGCAAGTATTGATTGGTACGAGGTAATAACTTAGTCAAATATCAAATACGATGCTTAATATGAGGTAAGGATAAGGGTTAGGATAGCAACACACGTAGCCGAACCAAGGTGCGGAGTGAGATTTTCTAGATGCCGGACCAAGGATTTAGAAATACAAAACATACCACTTTGCATGCAAGATACTAGGACAGAATTGTTATAGTTTGAGTTTTAAAGCTATGAACCTGTGGGAACACGTAAACCCTAGTTACTTTGATAAATTAATTAAAACCCAACATTCAAAGCTGTTAAGTGTCTCTTTCAAGTTCGTTATTTATTTTTACTCATTTAGAAATAGAGACCCCCCTTTATTATTTTTACTTTCCAAGGAAGTCATTAACCAAACAATAGTAATAATAGGTTGAAGTTAAGTCTAAACTATTTTCCTCGTGGCAACGATCCCAACCTCACTTGTTGGGTTATTTACTTTACATGACCGCTTTACTTCTTAATTGAGAAGTAAGTTTGAGCGTATCAATAAACCCTAACACTATCCCTAACACGAACTCTAACCCTACCCCTAAACCATATAACTCAAATCAAAGACAAAAATACCAAAACCCTAATGTTAAATATTAAACCATAGATATTACAACTAAAATCCTTAACCCCAAACCATAATATCTAAAAACAACCTAAACGCTAACCTTAACCCTAAACCTAACCCTACGATAAACACTAAATTCCAAGCCCAAAACCTAAAAAAAACTAAAACCTAACACTAATCCTAAGCCTAACCCAAACCCTAACTTTAAGCCTAACCCTAACACTAAACCATAAACATAAAACACTAAAACCAAAATAAAAAAACACAAACATTAAATACTAAACCATAGATTTTATAACTCAAATTCCAAACCATGAACCATTAAACGTAAAAAATCTCACCCTAACCCTAATCCTAAACCTAAACCTAACCCTATACATTAAACCCTAAACCCTAAAACCAAAAAATCCAAATTCCAAAATATAAAAACACAAACACTAAACCCTAAACCATAGATTTTAAACCCCAAGTCCTAAACCTCAAACACTAAAACCTAACAAACACGTAAATATAACCCAAACCCTAACCCTAACCCTAAGCCATTAATACCAAACATTAAGCCCATAAAATAAATAGTAAACGATAGATTTTAAACCTACAATCTTAAACCCCAAAACATTAAACCTTAAAAAACCCTCAAAACCCTAAGCCTAACACAAACCCTAACCCAAACATATCCTTAACCCTAACCCTAAACCCTAAAACCTAAATCTAAAACCCTAAATACCAAAACCCCAACATTGAACACGAAACCATATGCATAACAAATAAAATCCATAACACTAAACATAAAAACCGAAAAAGCAACCTAAACCCTAACCCTACAATAAATCTTAAACTCCAAGTCCAATATATGAAAACGTAAACATTAAACATTAAACAATTGATATTAAACCTCAATACTAAAACCTAAACCCAAAAAAAAAAAAAAACAACTTTCACGACCCGGATCTTTGAATCCAAATCGCAACCTGCGTCGTTAACCTCTCAGAGGTCGCAAACAAGCTTTTTCTTTCATTCATCACATTCATATATAGTTAAATTTCCATAAAATTTTAAACTTAAATATATGAAGTATACATAGACTTCATATAATTATTAACTAATTACATCATATACTAATCTTAAAAAATAAGAAACAACCATTTAATAATTGTGGAATCAATTCAAATAAAAGAATAACATATCATAGTATAGCCAAAACAAACTTATTACAAATCTTTGAATAAATATATGAAATAAACTCTAGGGAAAAAATCCACTAGCTATGTCCAAATATTAATGCTAGACTAAAACTGTAGCATTCTCGAAATTATGAAGACCTACCAAATGATTTAGAGAACGCTGAGTGCAAGTCACTGCGATGAGTCTTCAATCTCATGTCTAACCTACACCAATAAATTAAGTAAATTGAATAGGGTTAGTACACCAACTGTACTAAGTATGGATGTATGATTACATACACATAATGCTATGCATGATCAAGGAATTATTTTCCAAAAAAACATGCCATTTCTAGAAAGTTAAGTCACTAAACTTTCCTAATTCGTTATTTGTGAATTTTTGTATGAATATGATGTATTTTAATACTTTAAAATCACAAAATCATTTTCTATGTGATCACAAGAAATTAGTATCATCAACATAATTTTAGAACAACTCGACCGAAGATTTGAAAATTTAACCATGCTCAACCCGAGAGCCCTATTTTTGACACTTAGACCATTTTTTAGTCTTTTTCTTCTTCTTATTGTGTAGTTCAATAATCCCTTTGGTCCTATGATTTACTTATAAGTGCAATGATTTATTGTAGTCCCATACTTACAATGAATCAAGTACGTCATCGAAGGACTAAGGAATGATTCCACTATCCTTATAATGGGTAATTCATTTCAGTATATATTCATTAACACTTCATAAACCACTCTCTATTGGCTATACTACTTATTTCATCATTTTCATGTTAGGGAAATTATAAAGCTTATTGCTATTATATTTCTACTCCTCTTTATTGGCATTATATAAAAAGTCATTATAAGCCAATATTATTAGGCTTTGCCCATTATTTGTTGAAACTTCATCGGTGTTGATATTGGCAATTAACATTCTTAAGTTCTTACTTTCATAGATTACTTTGAATATATGTTCCATTATCATTCTTCCTTGATTTCTTAGAGACGTATTTAGAAATAAGATCATGCGAGCTAACATGAAATCGAGTGTCATCCTGATATACCATGGTTTCACGGTATTTTTAATGTTTTTTCCTTAAGTTTAGTGTGTGTCCAAACGACTTTTTGTATTGATTGTTATGTAAGTTTCTCTTTATTTGCTAGAAATCTTTCTAAACATGAACGCGGAAGTTTTTTAGCATTAAATGCAGAAAAGTTACCACTTATGGAGCTTGTGACGGTCCGTCGAGCTTGTTATGGTCCTTAGGTGGCATCGTAATAAAATTGCTGAAGGAAGATGGGGAAGTCTTACCTAAGTGTGGGATTACGAAGTTCATGAACAACCTTCATAGCCATGATGGTCCGTCTTGGTGGTTCACCGTGTTGATCAGAGAGTAGTCCCAATACCCTAATTCAAAGAAGTTTAATTGTTATTGAATGGAGACCCTCGATGAACCGTCGTGCTTCAAATGGTACGTCATGTCTGTTCGTCAAGGGTAGTAAAAAAGCAGAAGAAGGATTTGTAAAGTATAGGATGACACAGGCAATGATGGCCCGTCCTTACTATGACGCCCGTCTTGACCACGACGACCCGTCACTAGGTTTGTCGACTCGTACGCATTTTTACAGATTTTCATCAAATAGAGTCCTTCTTTTATTAGATTTTTGTTTATTATAAATAGTTGGAAAAAAATTGTTTTGGGGGTTAGACTCTTTGTTTTTAGAATGTTGGATATTGGACTTATTGTTTGTTAGACTTTTGGAGAATCTTTAGTCCTCGATCAATTTTAGTAATTGAGACACTTTTTTCGGAATTTATTGTTGGTGTGTTTGTTTATTAATCAAGTGAACTTCTGCATTTTATTCTTTCTTATTGAAGTTAGTGCATGAATTCTTAAATCACATATATGAATATTTTGTTTATGACTATGGGTAACTAAACTCCATAACCAGGGTTATGGCACCCATGAGTGAATAATGAGGTAAAACCAAACTCAAAAAACAATTCTAGAAAAGTGTCTTGCATGTATTGATAATTCTTTAAGTTAGAAGTCTTCTTAACGGATGACCAATATTAGAACTCGCCTTAATGCTACTTGCCGGAAAAAGGAGGTTTATAATAGGCTAGTATTGAATTGTACGAGGTAATAACTTAGTCAAATATCAAATATAATGCTTAATATAAGGTAAATGTAAGGGTTAGTATGTTAGTATAGCAACATATGTACCCGGACCAAGGTGCGGAGTGATATTCTCTAGATGACGGACCAAGGATTTTGAAATACATAACTTATCATTTTGCATAAAAGATAGTAGGAAAGAATTATTATAGTTAGAATTATCAAGTTAGGAACCTATGGGGAACACATAAACCCTAGTTACTTTTATTAATTGATTAAACTCAAAGATTTGAATCTGTTAGTTGTTTACTTTAATTAAGGTAGTTATTTTCATTAATTTAGAAATAAAACCCCCCATTTTATTGTCTTTTGTTTTCCATGGAAATATTTGTCAAAATAATAGTATATATAGATTAAAGTAAATTCTGAACTATTTTACTCGCTGGAACGATCCCAACCTCATTAGTTGGGTTCTTTACTTGATGTAACCACTTTACTTCTTATTTGAGAAGTAATTTTGAGCGTTATCAAATTCAGTCGTTGCTTCCGAGGAAAGTAGCTTTTATATTAACTTAAACTTATTACTAATGTTTAGTCAATATTTTCTTGATTTTACTTTTCTATTATTTTTTATTCTTGCAGAACTATGTTCCTTGTAGGCCAAGTACGCGGAGAGAAAGAGAACCCTTGTTTCCCTACGATCACGAATTACAGTTTACCCTACACAATATGATAATATTAAATTGGTATTGGATACTATAGCGGGTTGTCTTATGGGGAGTGTCCTTATGCTGAGAGTTCCAAAAAGTTAGAGAAAATCCCGCGTAATAATAAAGCTTGGAGTACTAGGAAGTCAGATATCGGGAGAAATACATTTAGAGTGCAATTCTCTCACAACCCAGCCACATATGAGATTCGTGAAGAGATGGATCAGATGAGAACTGAGCATAGGTTTGTATTAAAACAAGTCATTGTGGTGCTGAAAAGATAAATGATGTTAACTACTTGTCTCAACCACTACCACCAAATGATGAATGTTATTATGCGGAGAATTCCTATGCGGTAAATGAGCAGGCTGGGGGTATATGACTGAGTGCCCTAGGCTCAACTCAGGAGAATTGGTGCCAAAGTCAATGAAACAAAGGTCGGATCTATTGTACATATAATCGCGAGGGTCATTATATCCGAGATGGAAACTACAACCGCGACAACAACTTTAACAGGGGTAACTATGGTAACCGAAATGATAGGAATGGGCCCTATGTCCCACCTCAAAATCCTGAAGTTACTCCTAGGGATGGTGGAGATAGTATGGAACGAGTTGAGGATATATTGCACAAAAGTATGAGGAGGTTCGACGCTAGTGATGAGCACATAAACAAGTTAAGGAGTGATTCAGAGGGTATTGGGCAGAAAATCGATACACATTCAAATATCGATTAAGATGCTTGAGTTGCAAATGGCCCAATTATCTGCGACCATGAACACACGGAAATTGGGAACTCATCCTAACAACATTGTCCAAATTTGAAAAATGATGGTCATTGTATGGCAATCACTACCCGGAGTGGTAAGCAAACAATTGACCTTACTATGTCGTCTAATGAGGAAAAGGTGATAAAAGATAATGATAATGTGGTAGATTTTAGTGGAGAAATAGAAGAAAACACTAGAAAAGATGATGAAGTGCCTACAAAGGTAATCCCCATGCCCAGAACCCCCACCCCTTTACTCATTGATTAATGAAAAATACCGAGGATGGTAAATATCGGCGTTTTATAATAATGTTGAAGAATCTTTATATCAATTTCCCTTTGGTAGAAGCTTTAGAATAAATGCCCGGTTATGCAATGTTTATGAAAGATCTAGTTACAAAAAAAAGATCGGTCACTTTTGAGGATGAAGATAGAATGCAGCATTCTAGTGCTATTGCTACAAGATCTCTAGTACAAAAGAAACAAGATTCGGGTGCATTCACTATTCCTTGTATAGTCGGGTCATTACATTTTGCGAAAGCAATATGTGATCTTCGGGCAAGCATAAATCTCATGCCCCACTCGATTTACATTAAGTTGTGTTTGAGTGATTCAAAGCCCACTGCGATGCGGCTAGTGATGGCTGATCGAATTGTAAAAGGGCCTACAGGGATACTCCACAACGTGCTAGTAAAACTGGAGTAGTTCATATTTCCGGCATATTTTGTTATTCTTGATTGTGAAGTTGATTTTGAAGTGCCTATTATTCTTTGGAGTCCATTCCTTGCTACGGATAAAGTCTTAGTTGATATGGAAAAGCGACAGATGAAACCTCGGTTGAACAATAAAAAAGCGACCTTCAACATTTCTAGGTCCATGAGGAAGAGTGGTGATCTCCATATGTATCTGCTATATCTTACAAATATAAGATGAAGAAGCAACTTGACCTAATTATTAAAAAATGAGAGTTTTTGGTTGGGGATTTGGTGTTTTTATACAATTCTATGTACGTTTTATTTCCAGGCAAGATTAAGTCCAAATGGACTTGCCCTTCCACATTCGTTGGTCCATGAGGGAGAGTGGTGAGCTCCAATCGTATCTGTTATATCTTACAAAAATAAGATGAAGAAGAAACATGACCTAATAATTAAAAAACGAGAGTTTATGGTTGGGGATTTGCTGTTTTTATACAATTCTAGGTAAGTTTTATTTCAAGGCAAGCTTAAGTCCAAATGGAATTTCCCTTACTATGTTACCCTACTATTCCCTCATGGAGCAGTAGAGTTAGAAACCAAGGCGGGTGTGGGGTTTAAGGTAAATGGACAACGAATAAAACTCTATTTTTGGCATGCTGAATCGGTAAAAGAAATGATTGAGGCATACCATCTTGATGAAGGTTGAGTAATCAAGTATCATCAACATGTCGTGACGTTAAATCAGGCGCTGATAGGAGGTAACCCAACACTTATAGTTTTTCTTTCTAGTAATGGTAGCATATTCTACTTATGGGTTTTAAATTTCCAGGGACATCACAAGGAAATTCTGCAGAAAAATCACTCTGCAATAGTCATTAATGAACACATCGACGGACCGTCATGCATGCGACGGACCGTCACAAGAATTCTTCAAGCCAGGCACGTCTTTCATTTATTTTTAAAACTAGGGCACACGAGACGGAACCAATGACGGACCGTCGCATTTGCGACGGACCATTATCAGAGAGTCATTGCTTCATTAATGAGCGTACCCGACCAGACACGATTTGGGATAATTTATAATTTTAATAACATTTAAAAACGCCACCCTTTCGTTTCACTCATTTCCTTCCCTCTTACTCCCATTTCCCACCCGTTCAAACTTCCAACATCCTACCTCTCTTCTCTATCAATTGTTCGCTTCCTAACATTTCCATTTCCGGATGTCTCCTTTCTACTAGTCGGAATCGCTGCTGTGGTTCTGTTGTTGATCACCGAGTGCCTCCCTTGCTTGTTTTTCTCCTTTGTCAGGTATATGTCTCTTATATCTACCCATTTACATTGATTTCTTTTTAATTAGTATTAGCCTATTTCTTTTTGGTGGGTCTTCATTCTTTGATTAAATTTTGTCTGACCTAGGTTGACAATCCTCAAATTGCACTGTTAAAACTCTAGAAATAGGTTCTTTACCATTTCTATTTTGCTAGGTATTTGAGTTAGAAATATGTAGGTTAACACTAATAATTCCATTTGAATCATAGGGGATGATTGTGGCATCCCCAGTTCTGTCATTGAATAACATAATGAGACCCCAATGATGGACCGTCGTACTCACGACAGACCTTCATAGGGTTGTTGCAACACCCCACCCTTCGTTTTCTCTAAATTTCCTCCAACGGATACATGCGACCGTCGTTCCCACGACGGTCCGTCCTGCACAACCGTTCTGGTTGTCAGAGACCCTTTTCCTAGGGGTCTCCAAATTTTTGTAAGTTTCCTCTGATTGAAATCTACGACAGATCGTCATACCCTCGACGGTTCGCCCTGCATAACCATCATGACGGGCTATTACTTTTTCTAAGTGACTTCTGACAGAAAACTATGATAGACCGTCATACCTTTAACGGTCCATCCTACACAACCGTCATGATTGTCATGTAAACTTGTACTAAGGGTCTCCATTTTTTTTCTAAGTGTCCCCTGACGGACATATATGATGGGCCGTCATACCTACGACAGTCCGTCCTGCACAACCGTTCTTGTTGTCTAAGACCCTATTTCCTAAGGGTCTCCAACTTTTTCAAAGTGTCCTCTGACGGACATCTGTGATAGACCGTCATACCCTAGATGGTCCATTCTGCACAACCGTCGTGACGCTTAGAGACCTCTCTCCTATGGGTCTCTATACCTTTTTCTAAGTACCCCAAGATGGAAATCGACAACGGACTGTCATTATCACGACAGTCTGTCCTGCATAGCCTTCATAATTGTCAGAGACTTTCCTTTAGAGGTCTCAACATAAATATTGTTGATGTAAGACATGACGGACCCCATGACGGTCCATCATACTCACGACGAGCCGTCACCTTGTCTCTCTTGCTTAAATGTCACAGTAGAAATGTCATTACAACTTTGCTCTTATATTTTATTTTTGTCAATTTTGCTTGTCTTGATTGCTCCTTCTAGTACTAATATTTATTCTTTTATAGGTACTATCTCTACTGGAACCAAATAAAGATCTAGTTTACGCACGTGGTCGTTCAAAGGCTGTTGCCTCATCTGCCCGACTAGTTATAGTCTCTGATGATGAGCATCACACCAAGTACATGCCCCCAGGCACTGCGACACCATCACGAGCTGCACGTTCAACTAGAGCTACGCCCAAAAAGGTGGCATCCGGCGTAGTCACTGCCTCCTAATCTAATGAGGAGCGCACACTGACTGACACAACTTCTAGGTTAGCTACACATGAATAAGGAGTGTCTGCTCCTTAGGAGTTTCGTGGTCAGAAAAATCCTCTGGGTCCACCGAAGTCCCTTCCCCCGCCACAATTTCACAATCTCCCTCGTCTGATGACGCTGGCAGTCCTGACTCTACTCTAGGCTCTCCAACTGGTGCTCTCACCCTTGTTGTCGACCTGCCTAACCGGTGGTGTTTCGACAGGCAATATCAAGTGTATTTTGACGCCAAGGCTTCATGACACAGACCCTTACACTGGAGAGGCCGGTCCTTACTGGAAGTCTCCCCATCATGCTAGATATCAACAATCTTTTCACCAGACACCTGTTTGAGTGGAAAGCTCGTTGTTTTGGCCATTACAGTGAGTTGTTTGTTTGAGAGTTTTACACCTCTTATGTGTATACTCTTAGATCATAGATAGATAGGCGGGCTGCCGCCCAAAAAATAGGCCCCACTTGAGAATGTCCGAGTATGTGGGGTTCAAGTTGACATCTTCCTACCCGCCATCCACCAGTATCTTTAAGGCGAGGATGTTGATTCCAATAGGACCCCTCTCACGGACGAGTTTGACAAATGATGACAAATTGTAAAGGATCGCTTATTCTTGTGTGAGCCATCGCTCAGAGTGACCACCAAGAGGTGGATGTCCCTGCACTTATCTGTTGATGGAGAGGGTGCCGAGTGGGAAACAGATACGAAAGGATCCATTAAGAAGGCTAACTTTACCTTCACAGCTAAGTTCTTATGGTTGATTATCCGACACTGCCTTTCCCCCACGGTCGCTGATAATATAGTCACATGGGATCATGCAGTTCTGATGGAAGCAATGATAGCCACGTTTGAGGTGGACTTAACTTGGCTTGTACAGGAGATCATGCAGGAGAGGGCTTTCAAGTTCACAACTACTTAACCTTTTCCGTGCATGATATTTTCCTTATGTAGATCCGCAGGTGATCCAATCTTGCACATTGGTCCGTTTAAGACTCCGCTGGGAACTGTTTATATCGGCCTCATCAAAGATGAGGCCAATGAGTTTGCTCCATTCAGAGGGCCTTGTCCATAGTTGCCTTCACTTAGTTAAAATTTGGCGGATACGGTAGCACATGCTCGAAAGGCAACGTAGGCTACTTCTGAAACCACTGACACTAGCCCGGTCGAGTCTATCGCGAGTAGTTGCGCTGCCCCTAGGTCCTCATGCTTAGCCCCATTCCCCGCTCTAGTCCCGCTTGCTAGGGTCCAAAAACTAGAGGCACAGATGGCTACACTTGTGCATCACATACAGCCTTAGATGCGGAGTTCTATTGGTGAGGCAGAAGAGCGCTTGGAACGTAAAATGGTCCAGCACACAGAGCGGAAGATCGCGGAGGTTCATCAGCACTTGGATGATTTTGAGTTAAGGGTGCTAGCGCGGCCAACCCCTTTGGTGGACGTGTCGACCCTTCAGGCTGCGGTCGAGAGTCTGTGACCGGACATTGATATGATCCTAGATGATAGGGTGCCTGAGTCTGAGGCCCCTTTTGCAGAACCTGCTGAGGACATAGTGATGGTAGCCTTATCCGCCAGTTTAGAGATTCCACCATCTCCCTTGAGGGAATGCAAAGAGGCGGAAGGGTCGAGAGGAGGATGAATCTAGAGCACGAAATAAGGAGAGCTTTGAGATGGAGGCTGCGAGGAGAACCTCGCTGGCTGATGAGGAGGAGCGTCAGATCAGGGCTGTAGAGACAGCTGCTGGGGCATCTAGCTCCTAAGATGTGGCGATAGCGGGAGGAATTGCTGATAGTGTTGTTACTGATGAAGACACTACAGAGGGAGTCCAGACTACAGAGGTAGTGGTTTTGGGGAACCATACCCACCAGCTTGCTGATCATCGGCATTTTGCGCCGTAGGTTTGCATCACCTACCACTCTCGTATATCAAATTTTTTATGCATGGGGGACAATCGGATATCTTTCTGTTCGGGGTGGGGTAAATGGAAAGTGAGTGCTACGGTGAAGTCTAAGTATCACAATTCACGATATTTTTTTGGGTTTTCTTGCCTATGTTCTTTTTCCCCGAAAAATGATTATATTTATTGTTGAACAGACATGTCTTTATCTTGTGTACATAGTTTAACTATGAAGCATGATAGCTAAACTGATATCCTGATGTAATAAAAATGATGCATGACAAGGCATTGTAATTGATAAATGTGTGGCTCTAAGCATGACATAGAGATACAGCACAGCATGACCCTAAGTCTAAATTCGAAGTAGGAGTCTGATAATCTGGTAGAGTAATAAGATATCAAGTAAGTGTGAAGAAGAGTTGAATAGTCCACTATTTGTACTGAGCTAGAACTTGCCTGGTTAGTCCTACAAAAGTAAGCTGTAATAAACAATTAGTAAAGGATTATAGTCCCTTGTTCAATATAGCTAATTTTTAGCCTAACTAAAAAAAATGATTGTAATGAATCCCTCTTTGATCCAAATGATTTATGCTTAAACTAGACCTTTCTTTTTCACCCCAAATTATCTTTTCTAAGAATAGTGTGTTGGCCGTAGCCCCTCCTTGGACATGTGCCCCTCAACATATGCCAAAAGCATATTTTGAGGGTGTCTAATGCAGTAAACAAACTTTTCATGGCCCTGACCCAACTTTGGGTATCGTGTACTTTCACTCATGGCAAAGCCATAATTTTAGGGTGACTCTGATGAGGAATGCTCTGGAAATTGGGGTTAAAAGAACAAAGAAAGAGAAAGAACAAAAGTAAAGTGATTCAAGAACCACTTGAAAGAAAAGTGAAATAAAAACTAATAATAATAAATACAAGAAAGAAAAGAAAAGAGTCACTAACACAAATGATGAAAGAAGGGAAAATAGCAAGGTTAAAGCATATGAGAAATTGGGCGAAATGAAATGTGAAATAGTGTTATGTTTAGCCGATATGACAAGCAGGGAAAAAAGTCACTAAAGTATACCTAGAAATACCCTACCTGACCCTGAGCCTACGTTTCAAGCTACGAAAATCCTATCGTGATCCGAAGAGTTATATGTCGAAATTAAAGAAGTGAAAATAAGGGCAAGCTTATGGCAATATGTATGAATTAGTTGTGAATTTGTTCTGAGAGTGAGTGTTAAAAAGTAATCCTTACACTCAAATAGAAATCATTGTCTGAAAAATGAGGATGTTGTTTTGAAGTGACGACACTAGTTGCAATACCGGAAATATTAGCATCTCGGTGAGAAATAGAAGAGGATAAGTGTCAGCGCATGGTGAGTCTATGTCATAGTTTGATTCCACATAATTCAAGACTAATAGTGATGACATGCATAAATATGATGAGACTGATTGGGATTGATAGACAAATGATTGTGAAACCTAAAACATTGATACTATTTTACAATGATTTTGTAGTGAGTCATAGTAAGTCGCTTGAGGACAAACAACAAATTTAAGTTGAGGGTGTTGATATACCGTGATTTCACCGTATTTTTAATCCTTTTTCCTTAAGTTTAGTGTGTGTCCAAAAGCCTCTTTGTATTGAGTTTTATTTAAGTTTCTCTTTAATTGCAGGAAGTCTATATAAAGATGAACGTAGAAGTTTTTGAGCAAGAAATGCAGAAAAGTTACTATCTACGGAGCTTGTGACGGTCCATTGGCTTGTTACGGTCTATAGGTGGCATTGTAGTGAAGCTGCTGAAGGAAGATAGGGAATTCTAATATGAGTGTGGGATAACGAAGTTCATGACGGACCGTCATAGCCACGAAAATCATTCCGACTGGTTAGTCGTGATGATCAGAGAGTAGTCCTAGGACCCAAGTTCCAAAAAAGTTTAAGTGTTATCGAACGGAGACCCTTGACGGACTGTCGTGCTTTGAATGGTCCATCATGCCTCTTCGTCGAAGGTAATAATGAAAGCAGCAGAAGGATTTGAAAAGTATAGGATGACGGAGGACATAACAACCCGTGTGACCATGGCGGCCCGTCACGAGGTATGTCAACTCGGACGCATTTTGATAGATTTTCAGCAATTAGAGTCCTTCTTTTATTAGGTTTGTGTTTTTTATAAATTGTTGGAAAAAACTCATTTTTGGGTTTAGACTGTTTGTTAGCAAACTCTTTGTCGTTAGACTCATTGATATTAGATTTGTGATTGTTAGACTTTTGTAGAATCTTTTGTCCTCACTTAATTTAATTAATTGAGACACTTTTTTCGGAATTGATTGTTGGTGTGTTTGTGGATTTTGCAAGTGAACTTCTGGATTTTATTATTTCTCATTGAAGTAAGTGCATGAATTCTTATATTACATATATGAATATTGTGTCTATCCCTATGTGTAACTAAACTTGCTAACTAGTATTGTCGTAAGCATGAGTGAATAATGAGGTAAAACCTAACTAAAATAACAATTCTAGAATAGTGTCTTGCATGTATTGATAATGTTTCATTTAGAAGTCTTTTTAACGATGGCCAACATTATAACTCGCCTTAATGCTTCTTGTCGGACCAATGAGGTAGATAATAGGAAAAGAATTATCAACCTAGATTTAGTGTATACCATGTAATAGGCTAGTATTGATTATTACGAGGTAATAACTTATTCAAACATCGAATACAGTGCTTAATATGAGGTAAAGGTAAGGGTTAGTATAGTAACACACATAGCCGGACCAATGTGGGGAGTGATATTTTCTAAATGCCGGACCAAGGATTTACAAATAAATAACTTATCACTTTGCATGCAATATACTAGGAATGAATTGTTATAGTTGGAATTATCAAGTTAGGAACCTGTGGGGAACACTTAAACCCTAGTTACTTTTATTAATTGATTAAACTTCTAGATTTGAATCTGCTAGTTGTTTAATTCAGGTCGTTATTTTCATTAATTTAGAAATAAAAACCCCCCTTATTGTCTTTTGTTTTTCAAGTAATTAATTGACAAAATAATAGTAATAAGAGATTTATGTTAAGTCTAAACTATTTTCCTCGTGGCAACGATCCCAACCTCATTAGTTGGGTTCTTTACTTGATACGACTGCTTTACTTTTTATTTGAGAAGAATGCTTGAGCGTAATAACTTTCCCCCATTGAAAAGGGGTGATTCACTGATAAAAATGAATCTTGATCATGTGAGCTAACATTAAATCCATTGTCGGTCCCACACTGAAAAGGATTGATTCACGGCTAAGGTGAAGCCATGTTAAGTGTTGACCCACACCTAAAAGGGTGGATAACGACTATAGTGAACCAAGAACATTCTTTTTGAGTATTAACTGACATAGATCATTTTATATAAACATGAAATATTGTGGCTTCCCCACACAAAAAAGAGGTGTAGTCACTGGCCAAGGTGAAATTGAAATATAACGATCTCTTTTAGGTTGAAACCGAAGACTAAATCCTATATTAGCTAGACATAGTTCAAGGACTAAGAGACATAAGGAGACTACTTATCCACCTCGGTGGTAGCGTCGTCTCATGAGACTTACACGTTTAAGCACAAGCTCATAGCTAGTCTATCGGTTCTTTATTCACTTTTGTAATCTTCTTATCTCTTAGAGTTGAGTCAAAAATTATGGAAACTTGCTTCTAGGTTGAGGTTTACTTACACTATTGAGGACTTTTAATCCATTTCTTTACATTGATGAAATGTGAATTGTCCTTACATAACAGTTTGGTGTTAATGAGACTGGTCTCACACGTTCTAACACATTCATTTTTGAGTATTTTTAGCATAGTAACTTAGGTATATGTGAGGCTTGTCTCACTTCTTTTAAAACCTCATTTTTTTCCCATTTAATGTCATGCCCTTTGATATGGATTCATTAAATTACTTTTGGAGTTCTTGAGTTATCATTTCAAACCTTTGGTTATATATTATTGGCATAAAATTATTATTAGCCTAGAAAATTTTGAAAAGACTACACATCCATCTTTATTGGCCCACACTAGAGTTACATTCATTCATGCTTAATTTCGGATACATTATTCATCATCCAATCTTTTAATTATTTAAAGGTAACGTTATAGACAACTTCATTCAACTTGTTCGACAATGTAGTGGTAGCCATTTTATTGGGGTAAGTCAAACAATCACTCAATTTATTATTTCATGGATATCTTTTTAGCCAACCTTATAATATATCTTAAATATCACATCAGTAGTAATTTTAGACAACCTCATAAAAACTATTTAATGAACAACAAAATTTTCATAAAATCACGTTTACATTAGATACACACAGGATCATAACATATCAATGCTTAACATTTTCGAATACAATTTAACATATCATCATTCTTTAATTGATGTAAAAGGATACTTAATCCCAAACAAGTAAAACTTATCGGTTCATTCAATATTTACAAATCAAGAACCCTACACATTAAGATCATCAGGCACCACATACCAACAACATAATCAAGACTAATATATAAAGCATTAAAATTGTAACAACGATAGGAGAGAGAGGGAAGTTCGATGAGAACCTCAGGTACAACCCTAGTTTCAAGATTTCATGGATTCGTTATTATGAAAAGTAATCTTGGAGAAATAATTCTATGAAGTAAACCCATACCTTATGTAAAACATAATCTACGAAGACCACATTGAACGAAACCTTGAAATCGTCCTTGAACGTCCATGAAACTTTCTTCCTTATTGCATATGTTTTAGCGTTGTGTTGTCTCAATGTTTGATCGTGAGTTTTTAGGTTTCGGAAGTGATTTTGACTCATTCAACTTAGCCTAATTTAGTAAATTAGAGAAACTTATTAGTTAATTACTAAAATGCCCGTCCTAAGTTGACTAAACATAGGAGACTGTTGACTTCTAGAAACTAGTGTTGACTATGGTGTGGGTCAACAATCGGAATTTATATTAATTAATTCAATCCTAAATTTAATTTACTAAGGTAACCAGGGTAATTACTAAAATACCCCTATATCTTTGGGTCCTTAACTAACCTTTTTGAAAAATTCTAGGTTAGGTACTAGGTTGTGTCCTCAACTAGTTAGTGTCTATCCGGTTTAGTCCTAGGTTGTCATGTGCACTAGTGGTTCAATTTCCTTTATTCCTAGGTTTGTTAGATAGTGAGGACTGTTAGTTAGAGCCTATATTTTTTTAGGTAAGTTGGCCCCACGTGGAGGGACCTGTCCGCACATGCTTGTCCCTAACCGCCCTAACTTAATTCGGTTACGGTGGGTGCGTGGTCCCCCCATTGCCGATTCCCACATGTCTTGTAAATGTTTTTTTTACTTTCCTAACAAACTATTATCTATGTCGCATTTGAAATGTTTAGTTATTGTCCGAATGATCCTCACTATGTCAGCATAATCTACATGATCATTTTAATTGATAATGTTCTATGGTATCTACGATTGACAATTGGATGCCTCATACCACATTGTGAGTTAAGGAAAAAGAATGTTAGTTTAGGGTCTTCATTTGAGGTACAATTTTAGACAGTGCTTATTCATACTTAGAAAATTGGCTAACACCCTGAACCAATATTTTTATATTATGCCCAATTACTATTTAGTATTTGGCATTGGGATTCGTATGTATTCTAAAAGAAATATTTGATACTTATATAGCTCTTTAATAGGCATATATGTGTTTCTTGAATATTACACTAATTGTAACCCTAACTCAAACTTAACACAAACCATAACTCTAAACCATAAACTCGAAATCCTAATCCCAAAATATCATAATCCAAACATCAAATACAAAACAATAGATTTTAAAACTCAAATGCTAAACCCTGAACCATAAAATCTAAAAAACCCTATACCCTAACCCAAATCCTTACACTAACCAATAACAATTTAGATTCTTGATCTGAATCGCAACCGGCGTCGTCAACCTCTCTGCAGTCGGAGACATGCCTCTTCTTAACTGTCATCATATTCATATAGTTAAATTTGCGGAAAATTTAAATCTATTAAAAATTAATCAAGTATATATAGACTTCATATAACTTTACTTAAATTCGTATACTTTCATCTCAACGAAACAACTTTAGAATAACGAGTAAGTAGTTCAAATGGAGAATTTAAAATATAATATAATATTCTACCAAAACGTCCTTAATGCAAAGTAGTGAAATAAACATCTGGAAATGAAATGCTAGGGACAATATCCACTAGCTATGCCTAAATACTAATACAGAAATGATAGGAGAAGCATCCTCGAACTTCATAGGACCTACCAAAGGTCTGGAGATCGCTGAGTGCAAACCATTTGAATGAGTCTTCAACCTTCTCGCCAACACGCACCTATAAAAATAATAGATGTATAGGGTTAGCACACACTTTTACTATGGATGTTTGTATGCACACATACACGTGAGGACAATGCATGATCAAGGAAGTCTATTCCTAACAACATGCCATTTCTAGAAAGTATAGTCACTAGACATTCCTAAATCATTATTTGAGATTTGTGGTTAGAATATGATGTATTATAATGCATTAAAATCACACGAATCATTATCTATATGAACGGAAGACCTTTGAATAATGAACATACTTTTAAAACATCACTAACGCAAATTTGTCATTTATCTCGTCCCAAACCGGAGAGCACCTCTTTCCAGACTTAAAATATTTTTCGTTCTGTTCTTCTTTTTGTTGTCTAGTTCAATTTTATCCTTTTGCATTATGTTTTACCTACTAGTGCAATGATTCATTGTAGTGTCATACCCGCAATGATTCACTATAGTCAGGTAAGTAATCCAAGATAATAAGGAAATGATCTTAGTACAATTTAGGGCGTGAAATCATTGTAAACAAATTATTATTGGTTAAATCTATTATCCGATGTTGGCGATATATAAGAATTCATTATAAGCCAATCTTTTTTAGAATTGTCATTTGCCAATTAAATTTAGTCATTATAATCCTATCTTATTTGGCTTAATTATTTACATAACATAACGATTCATTATTGACTATGCCCTTTACTTAGTGAAAACATCATTGTTATCAACATTGACGTTCATTAATTCTTTCTTTTTTTATTCACTTTGAACATACATCTATTGTTCCTTCTTCCATTCTTAAAGAAGTCCATATCATTAATATTATGTGAAGTTACATGAAATCCAGTATCTTCTCCAAACCGAAAAGAGGTGATTCACCAATCAAAGTGAATCCTAGATCATGCGAGTTAACTTGAAATCCACTGTCTGTCCCACACTTAAAACGGGTGATTGACTGGCTAAAGTGCATCGACACGATTTATTTACCCCATATGAAAAGGGGTGGTCAACGGTTAATGTGAAACAAGGAACATGTTTTTGAGCATTAACCTACATAGATCATGTGAGATAAATATGAAATTAGATGTCTTCCCTTCACCCAAAAGAGGTGGAATCACCAGCCAAGGTGAAGGCGAAACATACCTAGCTCTCTTTGGTGGAATCCACAAGCTAGTTCGCATGTTGGCTAGACATAGTACAACGCTAGGAGATTTTAGAGACTCTTATCCACCGTAGTGGAGAGTCATCTCATGAGACCTACATGTGTTGGCACAATCTCATAGCTAGTCTATAGGTGCTTTACTCACTTTGTTTTATCTTTTTATCTTTTAGAGCTGACTCAAACATTATGGAAGCTTTTTTTCATACTGAGGTTTACTTACTGTATTAATGACTTCTCATACCTTTCATTACATTAATTAAATGTGAATTTATCCTTACACAACATCTTTGATGTTAATTAGACTTGGCTCACACGTTCTAACACCCTTTTTGTGAGTATCTTTACATTGTAGTCTTAGGCGTAGTGAGACTTATTTCAGTTACTTTAACACCTCATTCTTGTCACTTTCTTAACTTATACACTTTTAATTATGTTATTACTCACTTTACTTGCGTAAGTTCATTTGGCACTTCAAATCATCATTTATGGACGTTGAAAACTTCATTTAACCAAATACTTATGTTCATAGTTCATTTTGTTAGGGCATGTTGGGACTTGTCCCAACTATTGGCATAGCAGTGGTTATGGATTCTTTGAATTATCTTAGATGTACTTAAGTTGTTATTTCAATACTTTAGCTACTTGTACTTGGCATAAAATTATTATTGGCCTAGAAAATTCAGAAATGACTTCACAGCAACTTTACTAGCACAAGCAAAACAATCATTCAAATATAGCTTTATGAAATCATTATTAGCCAATTTTAAATCATAGCTTTGGCATATCATTACTAGCCATTTAAGTTGGCCTCATGTAAATACATTAAAGAACATATTATATCCAACATGTCACGTTTAATAGTAAGTATACACCATGACCGTAATCCATCAAGCTTAGCACTTGGACACAAGTTAACGTAGCATCATTCTTTATTTCACGTAAGGAATAATTAAAATCATACGAGTACAACTTATAGTGTCATCGACAACTACAAACCAAGTAACCAACACATTAACATCAGCCAGCACCACATACCAACAATGTAATCGAGATTACATCTATATACTCATTGGAATTGGAAACAAGAATACTATGGAAAATGGGCATTCAAGAAGAACATTGGTAAACAACCCTAGTTTCAAGATTTCATAGATTCAAGACGATGGAAAATACTCTTGGAGAAAGAATTCCAGGAGTGAAACCCATTTTTTTATGTAGATTTTCTCTACGACAATCCCTTGTTGCACAAAAACCATTAAATCACTTATGAAAGCCACTTCTCATTATACGTTCTTCACCTTTTTTCCTTCTGTATTAGGTCGTGAATTCTAAGTGTTTGATTGTGCTTCATAGTAGTAGGAACTGACGTTGAATGAGTAAAATTTTGCTAAAATTAAGTTAGTTACCCTCTTAAGTTGATTAGATATAGGAGGACCATTGACTTAGCCAAATTAGATGTTGACTAAGTGTCTCGACTGGTCAAGGCTTAATTTAAATAATTTGATGGGTTAATTAATTAAATAAGTGACCCAGGGAAATTACCAAAATACCTCTACATCTTTAGGACCACACATAACAATTTTCGAGCTCATCCTTGGTTGTCCCTTAGTTTGTTAATTTTGTTAGGTGTCAATCGACAAAGTCCTATGTTGTCAGATTGATTGGCCTGTAGATTTTGACTGATCCTAGGATAGTTAGATAGTTGATGATGTTATTTAGAATGTAGATTTTGATAGGAAAGTGGACCCCACACGGAAGGACACATGCAAGCATGTCCCTAATCAACTAATCGAAAGTGCTCGGCTGTCACGAGGTACCCCTCTCGGCCGGTTAGCACATGGGCTTGCACATGTGCTTTAACATGGGTTGTTGCTCTTTTCTACAAACCGTGTACTCCTTACTATTGCATTTGGAAAGTTCACTCTTTGTTCAAGGATCCTCACTATGTCTTTGGACACTGCTTAATCTACATGATCATGTGTTATGGTATCTAGGCTTGACACTTGGATGCTTCATACCTTATTGTGAGTTAACAAAAAAGAAACTTTATTTTATGGTCTTCATTGTAGATACAATTTTAGACAGTGCTTATTTACACTTATTAAATTGGCTAACACCCTTAGCCAATATTTTTATATTATGCCCAATACTATTCAATATTGGGCAGTGAGATGCCTATGTACCCCTAAATGCATTCTTGAAACCTATTTGGCTCTTTATTTGGCGTATGCATTTTCCTGGAATGTTACATCATCCCCCCATTAGGAACATTTCTCCTCGAATGACACATATACATTATTTTAGAGCGAGAGGGAATTTCTAAAACGCTTTAACATACTTAACACGTTACCGTTTTTGAACATTTGATCTACACATATTGTGGATGATGCATTCTTGTTCAATCTTACTTGAAGCTTCATTATTAAGAATGAGGAACTTCCTTCTCAATCACACTTAACTTAATGAACATTATAACTCATGCAACACATAAAAAAATAGCAACATAATGCACGCATGAACTTATTTTAACTTGTTTTGAAAAAGTAGAAAACGCACGATTAGCGACTTCTAATACAAAATCGACCAATGCAATAAATGTTAGAGTTTCTTAAAAATAATCATATCTATGAAAAGTATATCCATCCTCAAGAACATAACAAATAAGGGTGACGGGATCTCATATCAGCCTCGGCCTCCCATGTTGCTCCCTCAATAAGGTGGTTCCTCCATGGTACCTTCATAGTGGAAACCTCCTTGCTTCTTTGCCGCTTCACTTGACGATCTAAAATATCAAATAGAACCTCTTCGTAAGGAAGGTTATAATCAAATCCTAACCCCTGAAAAGGTAGGATGGAAGATGGATCGCCTAGACACTTCTTAAGCATTGAAACGTGAAACACTAGATGGATCAAAGCTGAGTCTTGTCGTAACTTTAGTTCGTCGTAAACATTTTCTACTCACTCTAACATCTCATAGGGACCTATATACTTTTGACTAAACTTACCTTTGTTACCAAACCTCATCACCCCTTTTATGGGTGAAATATTCAAGCAGACTTGACAACCTATTTTGAATTCTAGATATATCTTTCTCATATAGGTATATAATTTTTGACGAGTGTAAGAAGTAGCCAAACGATCCTTGATCATCCTCACCTCTTCTATAGCTTGAAGCACGACCTCAGGACCAACGATGGTAGATTTTCTGACGTCAAAACACCCAATTGGAGACGTACATCTCATGCAAAACAAAGCTTTGAAAGGTGCTATCCCAATACTTGGTTGAGAACTTTTATTATACCAGAACTCAATCAATGGAAATTGATAATCCAAACCCCCCTTGAAGTCAATAATACATTCCCTAAACATGTCTTCAACAGTCTTAATAAGGCATTCTTCTTGACCATCAATCTACGGATGAAAAGCAATACTAAGTTTAACCAGTGTACCAAATTTTTTTTGCAAAGTTCACCAATTGTGAGAAATTAATTTGGGTCCCCTATCTAAAATTATAGATAAAGGAACCCATGCCACCTTGCGATCTCATCAATGTACTGTTTGGCGATGTCCTTGGCTCGGTAAGTAGACTACATGGGAATTAAGTGCAGATTTGGTCATTCGGTCAACAATGACACAAATAGAATTACGCACTCTTCCTGTTCTCGGCAAACCAACCACGAAATGAATATTAATGGCCTCCTACTTCCACGTTGAAATCTCGATCATCTAGGTAAGACCCCTAGACTTAAGGTGCTCGACCTTAACCTGTTGGCAACTTGGACATTCTTTCACAAACATTGAGATAACACACTTCATGCTTCTTTGGAATATCCCTAGAAACACTTGCTTGATCTTGATCACAACCCTTGTCTTTACTCTTTATTTTTGGAGAATCTATAATCTTGTGACTACTCTTGCCCAACTAAAGAAATTATTCATCCCCTTAAGACAATCACCATAGTGCTTTTTACCAAACTTTCAACAAGTTGGCTTCTTGTTTCGTGAACCCTAAAACATAACCCTAACCCTAAACCCAACTGTAACCTTAACCCTAATCTTTGAACTATATACTTTAAATTCATAGTCCAAAATACAAAATCCCAAACATTAAAAACTAAATATATATTTTAAACCTCAAATTCAAAACCCTGAACCATATTACAAAAACCAAAACCCTAACCCTAATATCTAAGTCCAAAAAAGGAACTAAGTCCAAATTATTAAAACTTAGACATTAAACACTAAACCACAGATTTTAAACTAATACTCCTAAACTAAAAACCCTAAAACCTAAAAACCCTAAACCCTAACACTAACCCTAACCCAAATGTCACGACCCAAATCGGGGCCGCGACTGGCACCCACATCTACCCTCCTATGTGAGCGAACCAACCAATTTAACCCTTAACATTTCAATATATAACAACAGAAAATAATGCGGAAGACTTAACTCATTAATAAAACAATTCAAAACTATTATTAATATCCCCAAAATCTGGAAGTCATCATCACAAGAACATCTATCTCAAATTACTAAACTAGGAATGTCTAAGAAGCTAAAACAAATACTAGCTAGTCCATGCCGGAAGTTCAAGGCATCAAGACTTGAAGAAGAAGACCCAGTCCAAGCTAGACGCATTAGCTCACCCTGAATTTCGATGAAGTGAAGGCGGCTAGATCTCTTGTTGAGTTGAAGTTGTGAACGTTCTTTGCATTACACAAATAACAAAGAAGAAAAACATAAAAGTAGAAGTCGATTACAACCACAAGTACTGAGTAGATATCATCGGCCAACTCAAAATAGGGAACAGTATATATCAATAATAATGTAAATCAACTACAATACTCAACATGTAGCAATAACAACATAAATTCATCAATAACTACAACCGAGTTCACACATGAGGACTCAAGCCTCAATACTATACTCATTTGGGAATTAAGTTCATTAGATTGAGTATATTCATTATCTTTCAAGATTCATTATCTTTCTTCCTCTTGTGTCGGTACGTGACACTCCGCTCCTCTATTTCTTTCTATTCTGGTACCGGAACGTGGCACCCGATCCTCATATTCATTCTATCCTGGTACCGGAACGTGGCACCCGATCCCCTAATTCATCAAGCCTTCTTTTACACTAAGGCATCATCATTCTCATTATATAATATATCAAGCCTTCTTTCATACTAAGGCATCATCATTCTCATTATATAATATATCAAGCGAATTAGGGTTCTTTCAAGATTTGGGATTCAATAGCTTCATCATGCTTTGTTAATTCATCACAATTTCACATTCATATTCATGCAAACATACAACTTAAGCACATAGTAGGGTTTACAATAATATCAACACATAATATTCACTATTAAGAGTTCACTACGAATATCGTAACATAAACCATAACCTACCTCCACCGAAGAATTGGAATCAACAAAAATTCTCCCAAGCTTTGCTATCCTCTTTGTTTTCTCTCTTTCTCGTACGACTTTCCCTCTCTCTTTTCTTTTTCTGTTTGTTTTATTCAAACCCTCCTTCTTTTACCCTAATTAATGTATAATTAAGAATAAAAGAGGACAATAAACCCCTCTAATTAACTTAAGGTTACCTAATTTAACCCCTAAGTAATTAGACTTATTAATGTTACCCCTCAATCTTTATAATTAAGGAAAGAATGGTCAAAACGACCCTTAAAGCGTGTGGAGAAATCCTAAAGCTGCACGGGATTGTGCGGCTGTGGCGGGCCGTCACGCTGCGACGGTCCGTCACACAGGCCGTCGTGTCTCCCCGGACTCGGGTGGTGCGGCGGCTCGTCACCCCTGACGGTCCGTCCTGGCCCCTCCGTCATGTGATCGGCTTCGTTTTCTTGCATCAATTTCTCAAAAGTTGAAGTGTTTTGCAACGGGACTCACGACGGTTCGTCGTGGATGCGACGGCACGTCCTGCAGGTCCGTCACAACTTACAGAGAGTCGATTTTTCAGTACCCAATTTCAAAACTCTAAGTGTCATGGAACGACACTCCCTCGACGGGCCGTCGGGACCACGACGGTCCGTCGTTCCATCTGTTGTCCCAGCCAGTTTTTCTAGAAATGGACTCTGTTGCTCAAAACGACTAAACAGGTCGTTACACCAAAACCTAACGCTAACTCTAAACTTAAACCATTAACCATAAATTCCAAGTCCAAAATACCAAAATCCAAACATTAAACACTTATAATAGATATTAAACTCAAATCTTTAACCCCAAACACCAAAACCTAAAAACAACCTTAACCCTAACACTAACCCAAATATTAACTTTGACCCTACCATAAACATAAATCACAAGCCCAAAATACCAAACCCCAACAAATAAACACTATACCATTGATATTAAACCTCCAATTCTACAAGATAAACCCAAAAATTTAAAAGAACCTAAAACCTCTCTCTAATCCTAAACCTAACCTTAAACTGAACCCTAACTCTAAACTTTAATCCCAAAATTCTAAGCCAAAAATACCAAAACCAAAACATTTAATACTAAATAATATATTTTAAACCTCCAATGCTAAACCCTAAACCATATTACAAAACCAAAACCCTAACCCTAAACCCTAAATTTAAAAAAGAAACTACGTCAAAAATATGAAAACACATACATTAAACCAAGAACCCTAAAACCTAAAAAACCTAAACCCTAACCCTAACCCTAACCTTAACCCTAACCCTAAACTTAAAACATTAACCAATAACACCAAGCCGAAAATACCAAAATCCAAACAATAAACACTAAACCCTAGATGTTATACTCAAATTTTTAACCCTAAACCCTAAAAACAGCCTAAAACCTAACATTAACACAAATAATAAACCTAACCCTACCATAAACCTAAATCTCAAGCCCAAAATACCATACCTTAAACAATAAACACTATACCATTGATATTAAACCTCAAATTCTACACTATAAACCCAAAATTCTGAAAGAACCATAAAACCTCACCGTAATCCTAAACCTACCCTTGACATTAACCCTAACTATAAACTATAAACCCGAATATCTATGCCCAAAATACCAAATCCGAATCATTAAATACTAAAAAATATACTTTGAACCTCAAATTCTAAAGCCTGAACCATTTTAGAAAAACAAAAACCTTAACACTAAAACCTAGGTCCAAAAAAACAACAAAGTCCAAAATATGAAAACTTGACATTATACACTAAACCGTAGATTTTAAACATCAAATCCTAAACTAAAAACCCTAAAACCTAAAAAACCTAAATCCTAACCCAACCCAAACAAAAACCATTAACAAAAAACCCCAAGCCCAAAATTACAAAACCCAAACATTAAACACTTTACCATAGATATTATACTCAAATCTTTATCACAAAACACGACAACCTTAACCCTAATACTAACCCAAATATTAACTCTAACCCTACCATAAACCTAATCCGAAGCTCAAAATACCAAACCCCAACCAATAAACACTATACCATTGATATTAAACCTCCAATTCTACACCATAAACCCCAAAATCTAAAAGAACCCTAAAAACCTCTCTCAAATCCTAAACCTAACCTTAACCTTAACACCAAATCCAAACTATAAACCCAAAATTCTAAGCAAAAAATACAAAAACAAAAACATTAAATACATAACAATATATTTTAAACCTCAAATGATTAACCCTGAACCATATTACAAAAACCAAAACCCTAACCCTATACACTAAGTCCAAAAAAACAACTAAGTCCAGATTATGAAAACAAAAACATTAAACACTAAACCATAAATTTTCAACAACAAATCCTAAACCAAGAACCCTAAAACCCACACCATAACCCTAACTATAACCCAAACCCTTACTATAACCCTAAACTTAAACCATTAACCAAAAACCCTAAGCCCACAATACAAAAATTAAATAATTAAACGCTAAACCATCGATGTTATACTCAAATCTTTAACCCCAAACACTAAATCCTAAAAACAACCTAAAACCTAACACTAACACTAATATTAACCTAAACCCTCTACCATAAACCTATATCCCAAGACAAAAATATCAAACATTAAACAATGAACACTAAACCATTGATATTAAACCTCAAATTCTAAACCATAAACCATAAAATCTAAAAGAACCCTAAAACCTCACCCCAATCCTAAACCTAACCTTTACCTTAATTCTAACTCTAAACTATACACCCGTATATGTAAGCCCAAAATACCAAAATCCTAACATTAAATACTAAACAATATATTTTGAACATCAAATGATAAAGCCTGAACCCTTTTAGAAAAACAAAAACCCTAACCCTAAACCCTAAGTCAAAAAAAGCAACTAAGACCAAAATATGAAAACTTAGACATTAAAAACTAAACAATAAAATTTTAACCAAAAATCCTAAACCAAGAACCCTAAAACCAAAAAAAACTAAACCCTAACCCTACCCTAACCCAAACCCTAACCCTAACCCTTAAATTAAACTATTAACCAAAAACCCAAACCACAACATACCTAAACCCAATCATTATACACTAAAACATAAATGCTTTACTCCAATCTTTAACCCCAAACCCTAAACCCTAACACTAAATTTTTTTTAACCCTAACCCTACAATAAATCGAAATCCCAAGCCCAAAGGACAAAACATTAAACAATAAACACTATAGCATTGATATTAAACGTCATATTCTACACCATAAACCAAAAAATCTAAAAGAACCCTAAAACCTCAACCTAATCTAAACCTAACATTAACCTTAACCCTAACTCTAAACTATAAATTCGAATATCTAAGCCCAAAATACATAAACCCAAACATTAAATAATAAAGAGTAAATATCAAACGTCACATGCAAAACCCTGAACAATATTAGAAAAACAAAAACCCTAACCACAAACCCTATGTCAAAAAAAGCAACAAAGTCCACAATATGAAAACTCAAATATTAAACACTAAACCATTGATTTTAAACCACAAATACTAAACCAAAAACCCTAATTCCTATAAAACCTAAACCCTAACCCTAACCCTAATCCAAACCCTAACCTAACCCTAAACTTAAACCATTAACCAAAAACCCAAAGCCCAAAATACCAAAACACAAACATTAAACACTAACCCGTAGATGTTATACTCAAATCTTTCACACCAAAACTTAAACATTAAAAATAATCTAAATACTAACAGTAACCCTAATATTAACCCTAACCTACCATAGACCTTAATCCATAGCCCAAAATACAAAAATTAAACCAATAAACACTACAGAATTGATATTAAAACTCAAATTCTACACCGTAAATACAAAAACCTAATAGAACCCCAAAAACGTCACCCTAACCCTAAACCTAACTGGAACCTTAACCCTAACTCTAAACTACAAAATTGATATTGTAAGCCAAAAATACAAAACCCCAAACATTAAATACTAAAAGATATATTTTGAACCTCAAATGCTAAAGCCTGAACCCATTTAGAAAAATAACCCCTAACCCTAAATTCTAGGTCCAAAAAAACATCTAAGTCCAAAATATGAAAATTTATACATTTGACACTAAACAATAGATTTTAAACCACAAATCATAAACCAAGAACCATAAAACCAAAAAAAACTAAACCCTAACCCTACTCTAAACCAAACCCTAACCCTAACCCCAAAATTAATCCATTAACCAAAAAGCCATACCACAACATACCAAAACCCAATCATTAACAACTAAAACATAGATGTTATACTCAAATGTTTAACCCTAAAAACAACCTAAACCCTAACACTAACCCAAATTTTAACCCTAACCCTACAATAAATCAAATCCCAAGTCCAAAAAACAAAACCTTAAACAATAAACACTATACCATTGATATTAAACGTGAAATTCTACACCATAAACCCAAAAATCTAAAAGCACCCTAAAACCTCTCTCTAATCCTAAACCTAACATTAACCTTAGTCCTAACTCTAACCTATAAATTCGAATATCAAAGCCAAAAATACCAAAACCCAAACATTAAATACTAAACAGTAAATATCAAACCTCAAATGCTAAACCCTGAACCATATTTGAAAAGCAAAAACCCTAACCATAAACCCTATGTTCAACAAAGCAACTTAGTCCAAAATATGAAAACTCAAATATTAAACACTACACCATAGATTTTAAACCACAAATACTAAACCAAAAACCCTAATTCCTAAAAAACCTAATCCAAACCCTAACCCTAACCCTAAACTTAAACCATTAACCAAAAACCCCAAGCACAAAATACCCAAAACACAAAAATTAAACACTAAACCGTAGATATTATATTCAAATCTTTCACACCAAACCTTAAACCCTCAAAATAATTTAAAAACTAAAACTAACCCTAATATTAACCCTAACCTACTATAAACCTAAATCCTAATCCCAAAATAACAAAATCAATAAAATAAACACTATACCATTGATATTAAAAATCAAATTCTACACCCTAAACCCAAAAACCTAAATGAACCCTAAAACATCACCCTAACCCTAAACCTAACTGTAACCTTAACCCTAACTCTAAACTATAAAATTTAAATTGTAAGCCCAAAATACAAAAACCCAAACATTAAATACTAAACAATATATTTTGAACCTCAAATTCTAAAGCCTGAACCCTTTTAGAAAAAACAAAAACCCTAACCCTGAACCCTAGGTCCAAAAAAGCAACTTAGTCCGAAATATGAAAATTTTGACATTAAGCACTAAACCATAGATTTTAAACCACAAATACTAAACCAAAAAACAAAATTCGTACAAACCCTAAAGATTAACCCTAACCTTAACCCTAAACTCAAACCTTTAACCAAAAACCCCAAGCCAAAAATACCAAAACACAAACATTAAACACTAAACTGAAGATATTATACTAAAATCTTTCACACCAAACCTTAAACCCTAAAAATAACCTAAACACTAACACTAACCCTTATATTTACCCTAACATACCATAAACCTAAATCCCAAGCCCAAAATACCAAAATCAAAATAATAAACACTATACTATTGATATTAAAACTCAAATTCTACACCCTAAACCCAAAAACCTTAGAGAATCCTAAAACATCACCCTTACCCTAAACGTAACCGTAACCTTAACCCTAACTCTAAACTATAAAATTTATATTTTATGCCAAAAAATAACAAAACCCAAACATTAACTACTAAACAATATATTTTGAACCTCAAATGCTAAGGCCTGAACCCTTTTAGAAAAACAAAAACCCTAACCTTAAACCCTAGGTCCAAAAAAGCTACTAAGTCAAAAATATGAAAACTTAGACATTAAACACTAAACAATAGATTTTAAACCACAAATCCTAAACCACGAACCCTAAAACCAAGAAAAACTAAACCCTAACCCTACCCTAACCCAAACCCTATTCCTTACCCCAAAATTAATCCATCAACCAAAAACCCAAACCACAACATACCAAAAACCAATCATTAAACACTAAAATATAGATGTTATACTCAAATCTTTAACCCCAAACCCTAAACCCTAACACTAACCCAAATTTTAACCCTAAACCTACAATAAATCAAAATCCCACGCCCAAAGGACAAAACCTTAAATAATAAACACTATACCATTGATATTAAACGTCAAATTATACACCATAAACCAAAAAATCTAAAAGAACCCTAAAACCTCAACCCTAAACCTAACATTAACCTTAACCCTAACTCTAAACTATAAATTCGAATATCTTAGCCCAAAATACTTAAACCCAAACATTAAATAATAAACAGTAAAAATCAACGTCACATGCTAAACCCTGAACAATATTAGCACAAACAAAAACCCTAACCATAAACCCTATGTCCAAAAAGCAACTAAGTCCAAAATATGAAAACTCAAACATTAAACACTAAACCATAGATTTTAAACCACAAATACTAAACAAAAAACCCTAACCCTAACCCTAATCCAAACCCTAACCATAACCCTAAACTTAAACCATTCACCAAAAACCCCAAGCCAAAAATACCAAAACACAAACACTAAACACTAAAAAGTAGATATTATACTCAAATCATTCACACCAAACCTTAAACCCTAAAAATAATCTAAATACTAACACTAACCCTAATATTAACCCTAACCTACCATAAACATAAATCCCAAGCCCAAGATACCAAAATTAAACCAATAAACACTATAGCATTGATATTGAAACTCAAATTCTACACCCTAAACCCACAAACCTAATAAAACCCCAAAAACGTCACCCTAACCCTAAACCTAACCGGAACCTTAACCCTAACTCTAAACTACAAAATTTATATTGTAATCCAAAAATACAAAAACCCAAACATTTAATACTAAAAGATATATTTTGAACCTCAAATGCTAAAGCCTGAACCCTTTTAGAAAAACCTAAAACCCTAACCCTAAACTCTAAATCCAAAAAAACATCTAAGTCCAAAATATGAAAACATATACATTTAACACTAAACCATAGATTTTAAACCACAAATCATAAACCAAGAACCCTAAAACAAAAAAAACAACAAAACCCTAACCCTACTCTAACCCAAACCCTAAACCTAACCCCAAAATTAATCCATTAACCAAAAATCCATACCACAACATTCAAAAACCAAATCATTAACCACTAAAACATAGATGTTATACTCAAATGCTTAACCCGAAAAACAACCTAAACCCTATCACTAACCCAAATTTTAACCCTAACCCTACAATAAATCGAAATCCCAAGCCTGAAAGACAAAACCTTAAACAATAAACACGATACCATTGATATTAAACGTCAAATTCTACACCATAAACCCAAAAATCTAAAAGAACCCTAAAACCTCTCCCTAATCCTAAACCTAACATTAACCTTAACCATAACTCTAAACTATAAATTCGAATATGTAAGCCCTAAATACCAAAACCCAAACATTAAATACTAAACAATATATATCAAACCTCAAATACTAAATCCTAAACCATATTAGAAAAACAACCCTTACCATAAACCCTATGTCCAAAAAAGCAACTAAGTCTAAAATATGAAAACATAAACATTAAACACTACACCATAGATTTTAAACCACAAATACTAAACAAAAAACCCTAATTCCTAAATAACCTAATCCAAACCCTAACCCTAACCCTAAACTTAAACCATTACCAAAAACCCCATGCCAAAAATACCAAAACACAAACATTAAAAACTAAACCGTAGATATTATATTCAAATCTTTCACGCCAAACCTTAACCCCTAAAAATAATCTAAAAACTAACACTAACCCTAATATTAAGCCTAACCTACTATAAAGCTAAATCCTAATGCCAAAATACCAAAATCAATAAAATAAATACTATACCATTGATATTAAAACTCAAATTCTACACCCTTAACCCAGAAACCTAAAAGAACCCTAAAATATCACCCTAACCCTAAACCTAACCGTAACCTTAACCCTAACACTAAACTATAAAATTGAATTTGTAAGCCCAAAAAACAAAAACCCAAATATTAAATACTAAATAATATATTTTGAACCTCAAATTCTAAAGCCTGAACCCTTTTAGAAAAACAAAAACCCTAACCCTGAACCCTAGGTCCAAAAAAACAACTAAGTCGAAAATATGAAAATTTAGACATTTAGCACTAAACCATAGATTTTAAACCACAAATCCTAAACCAAGAACCCCAAAACCAAAAAAACTAAACCCATACCCTACCCAAACCCAAAACCCTAACCTTAACCGCCAAATTAAACCATTAACCAAAAACCCAAGTCTTCCCTCATTGAGTAGTTGAGTTAAAAGCCAAGGAGGGAGTGTGGTTTAAGAGGAATAGAGATAGAATAAAACTCTATTTTGGGCATAAAGCATCGGGGAATAAAGTGATAGAGGCATACCATCTTAATGAAGTCTGAGTAATCATGGGTCCACAGTCGTGCCGCGACATTAAATCAGGCGCTTGTTGGGAGGCAACCCAATAATTATCGTCTTTTTAGTAATGGTAGCATTTTTCTACTTATGGTATTTGCAGGCACATAACCAGGAAATTATGCAGAAAATTACTCTGCAGCAGTCACTGAAGGACACATCGACGGACCGTTGCGCCTGCGACGGACCGTTGTATGCATCTGTCGTACCAGGTAAGTATTTCTGTTATTTTGAAACAAGGGCACACGCGACAGAACAAACGACAGGTCGTCACAACTGCGACGGACCGTCGTAGGGGAACCATCGTGTGATTAATGAGGTATATCCGACCCAACCCGGCTGGACTCTTTTTCAAAATTAGACAGTTTAAATTCCCCAACCCCTCATCTCACCCTCATTACTTCATTATTTCTCCCATTACTCTTTCCCTCTCAACTTCCACAATCTATTCCTTTATCAACAACCGATCATTGCCCTCTCACAATCCTCCAAAGCCCTAGAGTGTTATCTACTAATGGAAACTGCTGCTATGAGTGTCTACCTTGCCACCAAGTACTTGTGCATTTGTTTTTCTCCATTTCTAAGGTATGTGTCTCTAATTTATACACGTTTCTGTTGCATTTTTGTTTACTAGGTAGTATAAAGCTTTGTTCCTCATCGTATTTTGTTTACTTTATACAATTCTGTCTAACCTAGGTTACAAATTTTTGAAATTTCCATGTTTACCACAATAGACATGATTGCTTTTGCATTGCTAGTTTCCCAGGTAGTTGGGTTAGACACATGTAGGTCCAAAACACTACAAGGTTGATGTGGGTTCATCGGGGATGCTTAGGATACCCTTTGTTCTGTCACTGTCATTCAGAGTGATACCCCGATGATGGACCATCGTAAGGTCCGTGGAAAAACCCCTAGCACCCTGTCCCAACAGACACATGTGACGGATCGTCGTACTCATGACGGACCATCCTGCACAACCGTTTTCGTTGTCAAAGACCCTGTTTCTAAGGGTCTCTCATTTTTTCCCAAGTGTTCCCCAACTGACACATGTGACGGACTGTCGTCTTCACGACGGTCCGTCCTTCACAACTGTTGTGGTTGTCAGAGACCCTGTTGCTAAGGGTCTCTCATTTTTTCCATGTTTCCTTCAACAGACACATGCAACAGACCGTCGTATCAACGACGGGCCGTCCTGCACGACCGTCATGACGGTCAGAGACCCCTTTCCTAAGGGTCTCCATATTTTTTCCCAAGTGTCCTATGACAGACATCTACGACGGACCGTTGTACCTATGACGGTCCGTCCTGCATATACCTTCGTGCTAGTCAAAGACTCTCCTTCAGGGTTCTCAATATATATATAGTCTAAGTAAAACACGATGGACCCTACGACGGTCCGTCATAGTCACGATGAGTCGTCACCAGGCCCGTCGTCTGTCACTATTCCTACACCACTGACATACTATTTTCAATGTTTTATTTTGTATGGTCTCACTTGTGATGTTTGCCACTACGTGTACTAATATTGATCCTTTGCAGGTACTATCTTCTATGGCACCCAAGCAAGACCGAATCTACGCATGCGGGCGATCAAAGTCTGTCGCCCCGTCTTCCCGCGTGATCATCGGCTCTGATGATGAGCGCGATCCTGAGTATGTACCCCCAGGATCTTCCACACGTTTTCATGTTGCACGTGCTCCCAGAGCAACACCCAAAAAGGTGGCGTCCGGCGTAGTCACTGCCTCCCAGTCTGATGAGGAGCGCACACTGACTGGTACACCCTTTAGGTCAGCCACAAATGAGGAAGGAACATCTAGATCATTAGGAGTATCATGGTCCGAGGAAGCCTCTGGCTTTTTTGAGGTTCCCGCTCCCGCCACTACTACAGCGTCGGCCTCATCTGATGAGGCTGACAGTTCAGACTCTACATCCAGCTCACCAGCTCAGGTCCCCACCCCAGCCACTGACCAGCAAAACCCGTGGTCTGTCGACGGGCAGTTTCAAGTCTACTCCGACGCCAAGTTCCTTACTGACAAATGAGTGATGACTCGAACACTCACATTGGAGCAGCAGGTACTTATAGGGAGTCTCCCGACGATGCCTGAAATCCACAACCTCTTCACCAGGCATCGCTTGGAGTAGACAGCACGTTCGTTGGGATGATAAAACAAAGAAATGGTCCGAGAGTTCTACGAATCCTATGTAGCTACTCTCAAATCATAGATCGATAGGCGAGCTGCCCCCGTTTAGCAGGCCCCACTGGAGCAGGTCCGAGTTTGAGGCGTACAGGTTGACATTTCCCTGCCAGCCATCCATCGGTTTCTATACGGCAAAAGTGTTGATGCTACTCGGACCCCCCTCACTGCCGAGTTTGACTACCGCTAGCAGATAGGTAAGGATGGCCAGTTCTTGCGCGAGCCATCACTAAGAGAGACCACCAAGATGTGGATGGCCCTGCACCTGTCAGTGGATGGAGGGAGTGCCGATTAGGTGACTGAGCCGAAGGGGGCCATCAAGAAGGCCAACGTCACGTTCACAGCAAAATTCATGTGGCTGCTTTTGCGTCACTGCCTTTCCCCCACAGTTGCTGATAATATCGTTACCAGGGATCGAGCAGTGTTGATGGCGGCGATGATAGCCAGATTCGAGGTGGAATTTGCACGGCTACTCCAGGCAGTCACGCACGAGAGGGCATTCAAGCTCACTACCACCTACCCTTTCCTGTGCATGATATTTGCCCTTTGCAGGTCCGCAGATGTGCCTATATGGCAAGTAGATCAGCTTAAGACCCCGCATGGCATAGTTGACGTCGGCCTCATCAGAGACGAGCCCAATGAGTTGGCTCCACGCAGAGGGCCCCGTCCAGAGCTGACCCCGCTTGCTGATGATCTTGCTGATACGGTAGCCTAGGCCCGCACAGCTACAAAGGCATCCACTAACACTACCCTGGTCAAGTCTATCCCGGGTAGTAGCACAACCCCGAGCTGCTCTCGCACAGCCCCTTTACCGGCACTGGTCCCGCTTGCAAGGGTCCAAAAACTAGAGGCACAAATGGCCACGCTTCTGCATCATATCCAGTCGTGGATGCAGAAGTCGATTACTGAGTCCGAAGAGCGCCTAGAGAGGAAAATGGTGCAGTTTACAGAGCGGAAGATTGCCGAGGTTAACAAGTACCTGGATGCCTTTGAGTTGAGAGTACTAGCCCGACCAGCCCCTCCGGTGGATGTGTCGACTCTTCAGGCTGCAGTCTACAGTCTTCGTGCAGACATCAACACAATCTTAGAGGCTAGGGTCTGAGCACGAGGCCCTTCGCCAAGCTTCTTTGAGGACACCGTGTTGGCAGCCCTTTTTGCTACTTCAGAAATTCCACCACCTCCCCCTCCAGAGAGTGCCAAGAGGCGTAGGGGTTGAGCAGAGGACGTGGCGCGAGCAAGGAAGAAGGAGTGCCGAGAGATGGAGGCTGCACGGAGAGCCTCCCTGGTTGAGGAGGAGGCGCACCGAATGAGGGCATCTGAGTTAGCTGCCGGGGCGTCTAGCTCCCGCACTGTGGAGATAGCTGGAGGCAGTACTGATAGTATGGTTGTAGCTGAGGACACCACTGAGGGTGTCCGCATTGCAGAGGACGTGGGTTCTGGGGAACCAGACCCACCATCTTGCTGATCGACGGCTCTTTGCACTACAGGTTTGCTTCACCTAGCACTCTAGTATTTACATTTTTTTGCATTGGGACAATTGTATGCTTTTTTGTTGGGGGTGAATCAAATGTATAGTGAGTGTTAGGGTGACGTCTGATTAGCCAAATTCACTATCCTCTTTTGGTGTTTTCTTGCTTGTGTTCTTTTTCCCCAAAAGACTGTTTACTTTTTCTGTTGAACCAACATGTTTATATCTTTTGTACAGAGTTTAATTATGGAGCATGATGGCTAAAATGATATCCTGATAAACTTGAAAATAATGCATGACTAGGCATAGTTACTGATAATTGTGAGGCTCTAAGCATGAAATAGAGTTACACCATTGCATTACCCAAAGTCTTAAATTCGAACTAGGTGTCAAGTGAGTGTGAGGAAATTTGAATAGTCCACTATTGGTATAGTGATGAGATGTCAAGTGAGTGTGAGGAAATTTTAATAGTCCACTATTGGTACTAAGCTAGAACTTGTCTAGTTAGTCCTGCAAAAAGTAAGCTGTAATAGACAATTAGGGATGGATCATAAGCCCTTATTCAATATAGCCCATTTCTAGACTAAATAAAAGAAACCAATTTAAATTTAACCTTCTTTGATCAAAAAAATCTGAGCTTAAAATTAGACCTTTCTTTTTCACCCCAACTGATCTTGTATGGGAACAATGTGTTGGCCCTGGTCCCTCCTTGGACATGTGCACCTCAGCTTATGCCAAAATCAAAAGTTGAGGGTGGCTAATGCATAAACAATCTTCGTAATGGCCCTGACCCAACTTTGGGTATTGTGTACCTTGAATCATGGCAAATCCATGAGTTGAGGGTGGCTATTATGAGGAATACTCTGGAATGTGGGGTTGAAAAAATAAAAAGAGAGAAAGAACAAAAGTAAAGTTACTCAAGAATTAGATGAAAATAAAATTACAAAAAAAGAAAAATACACAAGAATTACAAGCAAAAAAAGAAGAGAGTCACTTACACAAATGAAGAAAGAAGAGAAAATAGCAAGGTGAAAGAATATGAGAAACTGGGCGAGATAAAATGAGAGACAGTGGAAGGTTTAGCCGATATGTCAAGGACGGCAAAAAGTCACTAAAGTATACCAAAATATACCTTACCTGACCCCGAGCCTATGTTACTAGCTAAAAAAGTCCTATCGTGATCCAAAGGGTTGCATAGCGAACTTAACGCAGTGAAAATAATGGCAAGCTTATGGCAAAAGGTATGAATGAGTGTGTCTTTGTTCTTAGAGCGAGTGTCGAAAAGAAATCGTTATACTCAAACTTAAATCATTGTGTGAAAAAGGAGGATTTTGTATTAAAGTGAGGAAACTAGTTATAATACCGAAATTTTTAGCACCTCTGTGAGAATTTGAAGAGGATAGGTGTTAGTGGATGGTGAGTCTGTGTCATGTTCTGATCCCACATAATTCAAGCCTAATAGTTATAGCATGCATAGATTTGATGCGATTAATCCGGATTGATAGCCAAATGATTGCAAAGGATAAAACATGGATACTATTGTACAAAGATTGTGTAGTGAGTCATAGTGCGTCGCTTGAGGACAAATAACGAATTTAAGTTAAGGGTGTTGATATACCGTGGTTTCACGGTATTATTAATACTTTTTCCTTATGTTTAGTGTGTTAAAAACCTTTTTCCGCTAATTTTTATATAAGTTTCTCTTTGTTTTGCAGGAAATCTGTCCAAAGCTGAATGCGGAGATTTTGAGCGAAGAAATGCAGAAGAGACCACCTACAGAGCTTATGACGGTCTGTCGTGCTTGTGACGGTCTGAAGGTGGCGGCGTAGTGCAGCTGCTGAAGGAAGATGGGGAAGTCTGACCATGTGTGGGATTACGAAGCTTGTGACGGTCCATCATGTCTCTGACGGTCCGTCCTGCAGGTTCATCGTGATGTTCAGAGAAGTGATCCTAGTACCCATATTCCAAGAGTTGAAGTGTTTTAGAACGAAGACCCTTGATGGACCGTTGTGCCTATGACGGTCCATCATACTTTCCGTCGAGGGGAATGAAGAGAGCAGCAGAAGAAATTGCACAAGTATGGGACGACAGAGTCCACGACAGTTCGTTGTAACCACGACGGTCCGTCAACCCAGCCGCGTTTTGGCATATTTCAAGTAATTAGAATCCTTGTTTAATTAGGTTTTTGTGTGTTTATAAATAGTTTGAAAAACCTCGTTTTTAAGGTTCGACAGCAGATAGTTAGACTCCGTATTGTTAGACACCAAATAGTTAGACTCCGTATTATTAGGCTTTGTGTATTAGTGTTAGATTTTGAGATTCTTGCAAGTGATTGCTTGAGATTAATCAAGCAAACTTTGGATTTTATTCTTTCTCATTGAAGTAATTACATGAATTCGTATTTAATATATTTGATTATTGTGTTTACGGCTATGATTAACTAAACTCCATAACTAGGGTTGTGGGAACCATAGGCAAATAATTAGATAAACCCTAACTGAAATAACAATTCTAGATTAGTGTCTTGCATGTATTAATAATTCTTTCGCTTAAAAGTCTTTTTCACGAATGGCCAACATTAGAACTCGCCTTAATGCTACTTGCCGGACTAAGGAGATAGATAATAGGAAAATAATTATTAACATAGATTTAGTGTATACTATCTAATAGGCAAGTATTGATTGGTACGAGGTAATAACTTAGTCAAATATCAAATATGATGCTTAATATGAGGTAAGGATAAGGGTTAGGATAGAAACACACGTTGCCGAACCAAGGTGCGGAGTAAGATTTTCTAGATGCCGGACCAAGGATTTAGAAATACAAAACTTACCACTTTGCATGCAAGATACTAGGAAAGAATTGTTATAGTTGGAGTTATCAAGCTATGAACCTGTGGGAACCCGTAAACCCTAGTTACTTTGATTAATTAATTAAAACCCAACATTCAAAGCTGTTAAGTGTCTCTTTCAAGTTCGTTATTTATTTTCACTCATTTTGAAATAGAGACCCCCCTTTATTGTTTTTACTTTCCAAGGAAATCATTAACCAAACAATAGTAATAATAGGTTAATGTTAAGTCTAGACTATTTTCCTCGTGGCAACGATCCCAACCTCACTGGTTGGGTTATTTACTTTACACGACCGCTTTACTTCTTATTTGAGAAGTAAGTTTGAGCGTATCAATAAACCCTAACCCTATCCCTAACACGAACTCTAACCCTACCCCTAAACCATATAATTCAAATCAAAGACAAAAATACCAAAACTCTAATGTTAAATATTAAACCATAGATATTACAACTCAAATCCTTAACACCAAACCATAATATCTAAAAACAACCTAAACGCTAACCTTAACCCTAACCCTAACCCTACCATAAACACTAAATTCCAAGCCCAAAACCTAAGAAAAACTAAAACCTAACACTAATCCTAAGCCTAACCCAAACCCTAACTTTAAGCCTAACCCTAACCCTTAACCCTAAACATAAAACTCTAAAACCAAAATAACAAAACTCAAACATTAAATACTAAACCATAGATTTAAAAACTCAAATTCCAAATCATGAACCATTAAACGTAAAAATCTCACCCTAACCCTAATCCTAAACCTAAACCTAACCCTATACATTAAACTCTAAACCCTAAAACCAAAAAAGCCAAATTCCAAAATATAAAAACACAAACACTAAACCCTAAACCATAGATTTTAAACCCCAAATCCTATACCTCAAACACTAAAACCTAACAAACAACTAAATATAACCCAAACCCTAACCATAACCCAAAGCCATTAATACCAAACATTAAGCCTAAAATACATAAACCCATAAATTAAATAGTAAACGATAGATTTTAAACCTACAATCTTAAACCCCAAAACATTAAACCTTAAAAAACCCATAAAACCCTAAACCTAACACAAACCCTAACCCAAACATATCCATAACCCTAACCCTAAACCCTAAAACCTAAATCTAAAACCCTAAATACCAAAACCCTAACATTGAACACGAAACCATATGCATAACAAATAAAATCCATAACACCAAACATAAAAACCGAAAAAGCAACCTAAACCCTAACCCTACCATAAATCTTAAACTCCAAGTCCAAAATATGAAAACCTAGACATTAAACATTAAACAATTGATATTAAACCTCAATACTAAAACCTAAACCCAAAAACAAAAAAAAAACCAACTTTCACGACCCGGATCTTTGAATCCAAATCGCAACCGGCGTCGTTAACCTCTCAAAGGTCGCAAACAAGCTTTTTCTTTCATTCATAACATTCATCTAGTTAAATTTACATAAAATTTTAAACTTTAATATATGAAGTATACATAGACTTCATATAATTATTCACTATTTACATCATATATTAATCTTAAATAAAAGAAACAACCATCTAATAATTGTGGAATCAATTCAAATAAAAGAATAACATATCATAGTAGAGCCAAAACAAACTTATTACAAATCTTTGAATAAATATATGAAATAAACTGTAGGGAAAAAATCCACTAGCTATGTCCAAATATTAATGCTAGACTAAAACTGTAGCATTCTCGAAATTATGAAGACCTACCAAATGATTTAGAGAACGCTGAGTGCAAGTCGCTGCGATAAGTCTTCAATCTCATCTCTACACTGCACCTATAAAATAAGTAAATTCAATAGGGTTAGTACACCAACTGTACTAAGTGTGGATGTATGATTACATACACATAAGGCTATGCATGATCAAGGAAAGATTTTCCTAAAAAGCATGCCATTTCTAGAAAGTTAAGTCACTAAACTTTCCTAATTCGTTATTTGTGAATTTTTGTATTAATATGATGTATTTTAATGCTTTAAAATCACGAAATCATTTTCTATGTGATCACAAAAATTAGTATCATCAACATAATTTTAGAACAACTCGACCGAAGATTTGAAAATTTAACCATGCTCAAACCGAGAGCCCTATTTTTGACACTTAGACCATTTTTTAGTCTTTTTCTTCTTCTTATTGTGTAGTTCAATAATTCCTTTGGTCCTATGATTTACCTACAAGTGCAATGATTCATTGTAGTCCCATACTTACAATGAATCAAGTACGTCATCGAAGGAATAAGGAATGATTCCACTATCCTTATAATGGGGAATTCATTTTAGTATATATTCATTAACACTTCATAAACCACTCTCTATTGGCTATACTACTTAATTCATCATTTTCATGTTAGGGAAGTTATAAAGCTTATTGCTATTATATTTCTACTCCTCTTTATTGGCATTATATAAAAAGTCATTATAAGCAAATATTATTAGGCTTCGCCCATTATTTGTTGAAACTTCATTGGTGTTGATATTGGCAATTAACATTCTTAAGTTCTTACTTTCATAGATTACTTTGAATATATATTCCATTATCATTCTTCCTTGATTTCTTAGAGACGTATTTAGAAATAAGATCATGCGAGCTAACATGAAATCGAGTGTCTTCCTGATATACCATGGTTTCATGGTATTTTTAATGTTTTTTACTTAAGTTTAGTGTGTGTCCAAACGACTTTTTGTATTGATTGTTATGTAAGTTTCTCTTTATTTGCTAGAAATCTTTCTAAAGATGAAAGCGGAAGTTTTTTAGCAAGAAATGCAGAAAAGTTACCACCTATGGAGCTTGTGACGGTCCGTCGAGCTTGTTATGGTCCTTAGGTGGCATCGTAGTAAAATTTCTGAAGGAAGATGGGGAAGTCTGACCTAAGTGTGGGATTACAAAGTTCATGACCGACCTTCATAGCCATGATGGTCCGTCTTGGTAGTTCGCCGTGCTGATCAGAGAGTAGTCCCAATAACCTTATTCAAAGAAGTTTAATTGTTATTGAACAGAGACCCTCGATGAACCATCGTGCTTCAAACGGTACGTCATGCCTGTTCGTCAAGGGTAATAAAAAAGCATAAGAAGGATTTGTAAAGTATAGGATGACACAGGCAATGACGGCCCGTCCTTACTATGACGCCCGTCTTGACCACGACGACCCGTCACTAGGTTTGTCGACTCGGACGCATTTTTACAGATTTTCATCAATTAGAGTCCTTCTTTTATTAGATTTTTGTTTATTATAAATAGTTGGAAAAAAACTTGTTTTGGGGGTTAGACTCTTTGTTTTTAGAATCTTGGATATTGGACTTATTGATTGTTAGACTTTTGGAGAATCTTTAGATCTCGATCAATTTTAGTAATTGAGACACTTTTTCCAAAATTTATTGTTGGTGTGTTTGTTTATATATCAAGTGAACTTCTGCATTTTATTCTTTCTCATTGAAGTTAGTGCATGAATTCTTAAATCACATATATGAATATTTTGTTTATGACTATGGGTAACTAAACTCCATAACCAGGGTTAAGGCACCCATGAGTGAATAATGAGGTAAAACCAAACTAAAATAACAATTCTAGAAAAGTGTCTTGCATGTATTGATAATTCTTTAAGTTAGAAGTCTTTTTAACGGATGGCCAATATTAGAACTCGCCTTAATGCTACTTGCCGGAAAAAGAAGGTTGATAATAGGCTAGTATTTAATTGTACGAGGTAATAACTTCGTCAAATATTGAATATAATGCATAATATAAGGTAAATGTAAGGGTTAGTATGTTAGTATAGCAACACATGTAGCCGGACCAAGGTGCGGAGTGATATTTTCTAGATGACGGACCAATGATTTTGAAATACATAACTTATCATTTTGCATAAAAGATAGTAGGAAAGAATTATTATAGTTAGAATTATCAATTTAGGAACCTATGGGGAACACATAAACCCTAGTTACTTTTATTAATTGATTAAACTCAAAGATTTGAATCTGTTAGTTGTTTACTTTAATTAAGGTAGTTATTTTCATTAATTTAGAAATAAAACCCCCTATTTTATTATCTTTTGTTTTCTATGGAAATATTTGTCAAAATAATAGCATAAATAGATTAAAGTTAATTCTAAACTATTTTACTCGCTGGAACGATCCAAACCTCATTAGTTGGGTTCTTTACTTGATGTAACCACTTTACTTATTATTTGAGAAGTAATTTTGAGCGTTATCAAATTCTGTCGCTGCTTCCGAGGAAAGTAGCTTTTAGATTAACTTAAACTTATTACTAATGTTTAGTCAATATTTTCTTGATTTTACTTTTCTATTATTTTTTATTCTTGCAGAACTATCTTCCTTGTAGGCCAAGTACACGGAGAGGAAGAGAACCCTTGTTTCCCTACGATCACGAATTACAGCGTACCCTACACAATATGATAATATTAAATTGGTCTTGGATACTATAGAGGGTTGTCTTATGGGGAGTGTCCTTATGTTTAGAGTTCTGAAAAGTTAGAGAAAATCCCGCGTTTAATAAAGCTTGGAGTACTAGGATGTCAGATATCGGGAGAAATACCTTTGGAGTGCAATCCTTTCACAACCCAGCCACATATGAGATTCGTGAAGAGATGGATCAGATGAGAACTGAGCATAGGTTGGTATTAAAACATGTCACTGTGGTGCAGAAAAGATAAATGATGTTAACTACTTGTCTAAACTACTACCACCAAATGATGATTGTTATTATGCGGAGAATTCCTATGCGGTAAATGAGCAGGCAGGGGGTTTACGACCGAGTGCCCTAGGCTCAAGTAAGGAGAACTGGTGCAAAATTTAATGAAACAAAGGTCGAATCTATGGTAAATATAACCGCGTGGGTCATTATATCCGAGATGGAAACTACAACCGCGACAACAACTTTAACAGGGGTAACTATGGTAACTGAAACGATAGGAATGGGCCCTATGTCATACCTCAAAATCCTGAAGTTACTCCTAGGGATGGTGGAGATAGTATGGAGCTAGTTGAGGATATGTTGCACAAAAGTATGAGGAGGTTCGACGCTAGTGATGAGCACATTAAATAAGTTAAGGAGTGATTTAGAGGGTATTGGGCAGAAAATCGATACACATGCAAACATCGATTAAGATGCTTGAGTTCCAAATGGCCCAATTATCTGCGACCATGAACACACAGAAATTGGGAACTCATCCTAACAACATTGTCCAAATTTGAAAAATGATGGTCATTGTATGGCAATCACTACCTGGAGTGGTAAGCAAACAATTGACCTTACTATGTCGTCTAATGACGAAAAGGTAATAAAAGATAATGATAATGTGGTAGAGGTTAGTGGAGAAATAGAATAAAACACTAGAAAAGATGATGAAGTTCCTACAAAGGTAATCCCCATGCCCAGACCCCCCACCCCTTTACTCAATGATTAATGAAAAATACTGAGGATGGTAAATATCGGCGTTTTATAATAATGTAGAAGAATCTTTATATCAATTTCCCTTTGGTAGAATCTTTAGAATAAATGCCCGGTTATGCAAAGTTTATGAAAGATCTAGTTACAAAAAAAAGATCGGTCACTTTTGAGGATGAAGATAGAATGCAACATTCTAGTGCTATTGCTACAAGATCTCTAGTACAAAAGAAACAAGATTCGGGTGCATTCACTATTCCTTGTACAGTCGGGTCATTACATTTTGCGAAAGCATTATGTGATCTTCAGGCAAGCATAAATCTCATGCCCCACTCGATTTACATGAAGTTGTGTTTGAGTGATTCAAAGCCCACTGCGATGCGGCTAGTGATGGCTGATCGAATTGTAAAAGGGCCTACAGGGATACTGCACAACGTGCTAGTAAAACAGGAGCAGTTCATATTTCCGGCATATTTTGTTATTCTTGATTGTGAAGTTGATTTTGAAGTGCCTATTATTCTTTGGAGTCCATTCCTTGCTACAGATAAAGTCTTAGTTGATATGGAAAAGGGGCAGATGAAACCTCGGTTGAACAATGAAAGAGCGACCTTCAACATTTGTAGGTCCATGAGGAAGAGTGGTGATCTCCATATGTATCTGCTATATCTTACAAGGATATGATGAAGAAGCAACTTGACCTAATTATTTAAAAATTAGAGTTTTTGGTTAGGGATTTGGTGTTTTTATACAATTCTAGGTACGTTTTATTTCCAGGCAAGCTTAAGTCCAAATTGACTTGCCCTTCAACATTCGTAGGTCCATGGGGATTTGGTGTTTTTATACAATTCTAGGTAAGTTTTATTTCAAGTCAAGCTTAAGTCCAAATGGAATTTCCCTTATAATGTTACCCTACTATTCCCTCATGGAGCAGTAGAGTTAGAAACCAAGGCGGGTGTGGGGTTTAAGGTAAATGGACAACGAATAGAACTCTATTTTTGGTATGCTGAATCGGTAAATGAAATGATTGAGGCATACCATCTTGATGAAGGTTGAGTAATCAAGTATCATCAACATGCCATGACATTAAATCAGTCGTTGATAGGAGGTAACCCAACACTTATAGTTTTTCTTTCTAGTAATGGTAGTATATTCTACTTATGGGTTTTAAATTTTCAGGGACATCACAAGGAAATTCTGCAGAAAAATCACTCTGCAATAGTCACTAATTAATACAATGACGGACCGTCATGCATGCGACGGACCGTCAAAAGAATTCGTCAAGCTAGGCACGTCTTTCATTTATTTTTAAAACTAGGGCACACGAGACGGAACCAATGACAGACCGTCGCATTAGCGACGGACAGTTATCAGAGACTCGTTGCTTCATTAATGAGCGTACCCGACCAGACATGATTTGGGATAATTTATAATTTCAATAACATTTAAAAACGCCACCCTTTCATTTCACTCATTTACTTCCCTCTTACTCCCATTTCCCACCCGTTCAAACTTCCAACATCCTACCTCTCTTTTCTATCAACTGTTCGCTTCCTAACATTTCCTAATTTCCGGATATCTCCTTTCTACTAGTCAGAATCGCTGCTGTGGTTCTGTTGTTGATCACCAAGTGCCTCCCTTGCTTGTTTTTCTCCTATGTAAGGTATATGTCTCTGATATCTACCAATTTACATTGAATTTTTATTTTTTTTAATAAGTATTAGCCTATTTCTTTTTGGTGGGTCTTCATTCATTGATTAAAATTTGTCTGACCTAGGTTGACGATCCTCAAATTGCACTGTTAAAACTCTAGAAATAGGTTCTTTACCATTTCTATTTTGCTAGGTATTTGAGTTAGAAATATGTAGGTTAACACTAAAAATTCCATTTGAATCATAGGGGATGATTGTGGCATCCCTAGTTGTATCATTGAATAACATAATGAGACACCAATGACGGACCTTCATACTCACGACGGACCTTCATAGGGTCTGTTGCAACACCCCACCCTTCGTTTTCTCTAAATGTCCTCCAACGGATACATGCGACCGTCGTTCCCATGACGGTCCGTCCTGCACAACCGTTCTGGTTGTCAGAGACCCTTTTCCTAAGGGTCTCCAAATTTTTGTAAGTTTCCTCTGATTGAAATCTACGACAGATCGTCATACCCTCGACGGTTCGCCCTGCATAACCATCATGACGGGCTATTACTTTTTCTAAGTGACCTCCGACAGAAAACTACGATAGACCGTCATACCTTGAACGGTCCATCCTACACAACCATCATGATTGTCATGTAAACTTGTTCTAAGGGTCTCCATTTATGTTTTAAGTGTCCCCTGACGGACATATATGATTGACCGTCATACCTGCGACAGTCCGTCCTACACAACAGTGATTCCCACGTGACGGACATATGTGATAGACCGTCATACCCTAGATGGTCCATTCTGCACAACCGTCGTGACGGTCAGAGACCTCTCTCCTATGGGTCTCTATACCTTTTTCTAAGTACCCCAGGATGGAAATCGGCAATGGACTGTCATTATCACGACGCTCTATCCTGCATATCCTTCATAATTGTCAGAGACTTTCCTTTTGGGGTCTCAACATAAATATTGTTGATGTAAGACATGACGGACCACATGATGGTCCATCATACTTACGACGAGCCGTCATCTTGTCTCTCTTGCTTCAATGTAACAGTAGAAATGTCATTACAACTTTGCTCTTATATTTTATTTTTGTCAATTATGCTTGTCTTGATTGCTCCTTCTAGTACTAATATTTATTCTTTTATAGGTACTATCTCTAATGGAACATAATAAAGATCTAGTTTACGCACGTGGGCGTTAAAAGGTTGTTGCCTCATCTGCCCGACTGGTTATTGTCTCTGATGATGAGCATCACCCCAAGTCAGAAAAAGCCTCTGGGTCCACCGAAGTCCCTTCCCTCGCCACAATTTCACCATCTCCCTCGTCTGATGAGGCTGACAGTCCTGACTCTACTCTAGGCTCTCCGACTGGTGCTCTCACCCTTGTTGTCGACCTTCCTAACCAGTGGTGTGTCGACAAGCAACATCAAGTGTATTTTGACGCCAAGGCTTCATGACACAGACCCTTACACTGGAGAGGCCGGTCCTTACTAGAAGTCTCCCCACCATGCTAGATATCCACAATCTTTTCACCAAACATCTGCTTGAGTGGAAAGCTCGTTGTTTTTGCCATTACGGTGAGTTGTTTGTTTGAGAGTTTTACGCCTCTTATGTGTATACTCTCAGATCATAGATAGATAGGCGGGCTGCCACCCACAAAACAGGCCCCACTTGAGAATGTCCGAGTATGTGGGGTTCAAGTTGACATCTCCCTACCCGCCATCCACCAGTATCTTTAAGGCGAGGATGTTGATTCCAATAGGACCCCTCTCACGGACGAGTTTGACTAACGATGACAAATTTTAAAGGATCGCTTATTCTTGCGTGAGCCATAGCTCAGAGAGACCACCAAGAGGTGGATGTCCCTGCAATTATCTTTTAATGGAGAGGGTGCCGACTGGGAAACAGATACGAAAGGATCCATTAAGAAGGCTAACTTTACCTTCATAGCTAAGTTCTTATAGTTGATTATCCGACACTGCCTTTCCCCCACGGTCGCTGATAATATAGTCACATGGGATCATGCAGTTCTGATGGAAGCAATGATAGCCACGTTTGAGGTGGACTTAACTTGGATTCTACTGGAGATCAAGCAGGAGAGGGCTTTCAAGTTCACAACTACTTACCCTTTTCCGTGAATGATATTTTCCTTATGTAGGTCCGCAGGGGATCTAATCTTGCACATTGGTCCGCTCAAGACTCCGCTGGGAACTGTTTATATCGGCCTTATCAAAGATGAGGCCAATGAGTTTGCTCCACTCAGAGGGCCCTGTCCATAGTTGCCTTCACTTAGTTAAAATTTGGCGGATACGGTAGCACATGCTTGAAAGGCTACGTAGGCTGCTTCTGAAACCACTAACACTAGCCCGGTCGAGTCTATCGCGAGTAGTTGCACTGCCTCTAGGTCCTCATGCTTAGCCCCATTCCCCGCTCTAGTCCCGCTTGCTAGGGTCCACAAACTAGAGGCACAGATGGCTACACTTGTGCATCACATACAGCCTTAGATGCAGAGGTCTATTGTTGAGGCAGAAGAGCGCTTGGAACGTAAAATGGTCCAGCACAGAGCGGAAGATCGCAGAGGTTCATCAGCGCTTGGACGATTTTGAGTTAAGGGTGCTAGCGCGGCCAACCCCTTTTGTGGACGTGTCGACCCTTCAGGCTGCGGTTGAGAGTCTGTGACCGGACATTGATATGATCCTAGATGATAGGGTGCCTGAGTCTGAGGCCCCTTTTGCAGAATCTGCTGAGGACATAGTGATGGTGGCCTTATCCGTCAGTTTAGAGATTCCACCACCTCCCTTGAGGGAATGCGAAGAGGCGCAACGGTCGAGAGGAGGATGAATCTAGAGCACGAAAGAAGGAGAGCTTTGAGATGGAGGCTGCGAAGAGAACCTCGCTGGCTGATGAGGAGGAGCGTGAGATCAGGGCTGTAGAGACAGCTGTTGGGGCATCTAGCTCCTAAGTTGTGGCGATAGCGGGAGGAATTGCTGATAGTGTTGTTACTGATGAAGACACTACAGAGGGAGTCCAGACTATAGAGGTTGTGGTTTCGGGGAACCAGACCCACTAGCTTGCTGATCATCGGCATTTTGCACCGTATGTTTGCATCACCTACCACTCTCGTATATCAAATTTTTTATGCATGGGGGACAATCAGATATCTTTTTGTTGGGGGTGGGGTAAATGGAAAGTGAGTGCTAGGGTGAAGTCTAAGTATCACAATTCACGATCTTCTTTTGGGTTTTCTTGCCTATGTTCTTTTTCCCCGAAAAATGATTATATTTATTGTTGTACAGACATGTCTTTATCTTGTGTACATAGTTTAACTATGAAGCATGATAGCTAAACTGATATCCTGATGTAATAAAAATGATGCACGACAAGGCATTGTAGTTGATAAATGTGTGGCACTAAGCATGACATAGAGATACACCACAGCATGACCCTAAGTCTAAATTCGAAGTAGGAGTCTTATAATCTGGTATAGTAATGAGATATCAAGTATGTGTGAAGAAGATTTGAATAGTCCACTATTTGTACTGAGCTAGAACTTGCCTAGTTAGTCCTACTAAAGTAAGCTGTAATAAACAATTAGTAAAGGATCATAGTCCCTTGTTCAATATAGATAATTTTTAGCCTAACTAAAAAAAACGATTGAAATGAATCCCTCTTTGATCAAAATGATTTAAGCTTAAACTAGACCTTTCTTTTTCACCTCAAATGATCTTTTCTAAGAATAGTGTGTTGGCCCTAGTCCCTCCTTGGACATGTGCACCTCAGCTTATGCCAATAGCATATGTTGAGGGTGTCTAATGCAGTAAACAAACTTTTCATGGCCCTAACCCAACTTTGGGTATCGTGTACTTTCACTCATGGCAAAGCCATGAGTTTAGGGTGACTCTTATGAGGAATGCTCTGGAAAGTGGGGTTTAAAGAACAAAGAAAGAGAAAGAACAAAAGTAAAGTGATTCAAGAACCACTTGAATGAAAAGTGAAATAAAAACTAATAATAATAAATACAAGAAAGAAAAGAAAAGAGTCACTTACACAAATGATGAAAGAAGGGAAAATAGCAAAGTTAAAGCATATGAGAAATTGGGCGAAATAAAATGTTAAAAAGTGTTATGTTTAGTCGATATGACAAGCAGGGAAAAAAGTCACTAAAGTATACCTAGAAATACCCTACCTGACCCTGAGCCTATGTTTCAAGCTACGAAAGTCCTATCGTGATCCTAAGAGTTATATGTCGAAATTAAAGAAGTGAAAATAAGGGCAAGCTTATGGCAATATGTATGAATTAGTTGTGAATTTTTTCTGAGAGTAAGTTTTAAAAAGTAATCCTTATACTCAAATAGAAATCATTGTCTGAAAAATGAGGATGTTGTTTTGAAGTGAGGACACTAGTTGCAATACCGGAAATATTAGCATCTCGGTGAGAAATAGAAGAGGATAAGTGTCAGCGCATGGTGAGTCTATGTCATAGTCTGATTCCACATAATTCAAGACTAATAGTGATAACATGCATAAATATGATGACACTGATTGGGATTGATAGACAAATGATTGTGAAACCTAAAACATTGATACTATTGTACAATGATTTTGTAGTGAGTCATAGTGAGTCGCTTGAGGAAAAAAACAAATTTAAGTTGAGGGTGTTGATATACCGTGATTTCACGATATTTTTAATCATTTTTCCTTAAGTTTAGTGTGTGTCCAAAAGCCTCTTTGTATTGAGTTTTATTAATGTTTCTCATTAATTGCAGGAAATGTGTATAAAGATTAACGTAGAAGTTTTTGAGCAAGAAATGCAGAAAAGTTACTATCTACGGAGCTTGTGACGGTCTATTCGCTTGTTACGGTCTATAGGTGGCATTGTAGTGAAGCTGCTGAAGGAAGATAGGGAATTCTAATATGAGTGAGGGATAACGAAGTTCATGACGGACCGTCATAGCCACGAAGATCATTCCGACTGGTTAGTCGTGATGTTCAGAGAGTAGTCCTAGGACCCAAGTTCCAAAAGTTTAAGTGTTATCGAACGGAGACCCTTGACGGACTGTCGTGCTTGGAAAGGTCCATCATGCCTCTTCGTCGAGGGTAATAAATAAAGGAGCAGAAGGATTTGTATAGTATAGGATGACGGAGGACATAACAACCCGTGTGACCATGGCGGCCCGTCACGAGGTATGTCAACTCGGACGCATTTTGATAGATTTTCAGCAATTAGAGTCCTTCTTTTATTAGGCTTGTGTTTTTTATAAATAGTTGGAAAAAACTCATTTTTGGGTTTAGACTGTTTGTTAGCAGACTCTTTGTCGTTAGACTCATTGATATTAGATTTGTGATTGTTAGACGTTTGTACAATCTTTTGTCCTCCATTAATTTCATTAATTGAGAAACTTTTTTTCGAAAATGATTCTTGGTGTGTTTGTGGATTTTCCAAGCGAACTTCTGGATTTTATTATTTCTCAATGAAGTAAGTGCATGAATTCTTATATTACATATATGAATATTGTGTTTATGCCTACGTGTAACTAAACTTGCTAACTAGTATTGTCGTAAGCATGAGTGAATAATGAGGTAAAACCTAACTAAAATAACAATTCTAGAATAGTGTCTTGCATGTATTGATAATGTTTCATTTAGAAGTCTTTTTAACGATGGCCAACATTATAACTCGCCTTAATGCTTCTTGTCGGACCAATGAGGTAGATAATAGGAAAAGAATTATCAACCTAGATTTAGTGTATACCATGTAATAGGCTATTATTGATTATTACGAGGTAATAACTTATTCAAACATCGAATACAATGCTTAATATGAGGTAAAGGTAAGAATTATTATAGCAACACACATAGCCGGACCAATGTATGGAGTGATATTTTCTAGATGCCAGACCAAGGATTTAGAAATAAATAACTTATCACAATGCATGCAATATACTAGGAATGAATTGTTATAGTTAGAATTATCAAGTTAGGAACCTGTGGGGAACACTTAAACCCTAGTTACTTTTATTAATTGATTAAACCCCTAGATTTGAATCTGCTAGTTGTTTAATTCAGGTCGTTATTTTCATTAATTTAGAAATAAAACCCCCCCTTATTGTCTTTTGTTTTTCAAGGAATTAATTGACAAAATAATAGTAATAAGAGATTTATGTTAAGTCTAAACTATTTTCCTCGTTGCAACGATCCCAACCTCATTAGTTGGGTTCTTTACTTGATACGACTTCTTCACTTTTTATTTGAGAAGAATGCTTGACCGTAATAACTTTCCCCCATTGAAAAGGGGTGATTCACTGATAAAAATGAATCTTGATAATGTGAGCTAACATGAAATCCATTGTCTGTCCCAAACTGAAAAGGATTGATTCACGGCTAAGGTGAAGCCATGTTAAGTGTTGACCCACACCTAAAAGGGTGGATAACGACTATAGTGAACCAAGAACATTCTTTTTGAGTATTAACTGACATAGATGATGTTATATAAACGTGAAATATTGTGGCTTCCCCACACCGAAAAGAGGTGTAGTCACTGGCCAAGGTGAAATTGAAATATACCGATCTCTTTTAGGTGGAAACCGAAGACTAGTTCCTATATTAGCTAGACATAGTTCAAAGACTAAGAGACATAAGGAGACTACTTATCAACCTCGGTGGTAGCGTCGTCTCATGAGACTTACACGTTTAAGCACAAGCTCATAGTTAGTCTATCGGTTCTTTGTTCACTTTTGTTATTTTCTTATCTCTTAGAGTTGAGTCAAACATTATGGAAACTTGCTTCTAGGTTGAGGTTTACTTACACTATTGAGGACTTTTAATCCATTTTTTTAAATTGATGAAATGTGAATTCTCCTTACATAACAGTTTGGTGTTAATGAGACTGGTCTCACACGTTCTAACACATTCATTTGTGAGTATTTTTAGCATAGTAACTTAGGTATATGTGAGGCTTGTCTCACTTCTTTTAAAACCTCATTTTTATCCCATTTAATGTCATGCCCTTGGATATGGATTCGTTAAATTACTTTTGGAGTTCTTGAGTTACCATTTCAAACCTTTGGTTATATATTATTGGCATAGAATTATTATTAGCCTTGAAAATTTTTAAAAGACTACATATCCATCTTTATTGGCCCAATCTAGAGTTACCTTCATTCATGCTTAATTTCGGATACATTATTCATTATCCAATCTTTTAATTATTTAAAGATAACGTTATAGACAACTTCATTCAACTTGTTCCACAATGTAGTGGTAGCCATTTTATTGGGGTAAGTCAAACAATCACTCAATTTATTATTTCATGGATATCTTTTGATCCAACCTTATAATATATCTTAAATATCACATCAGTAGTAATTTTAGACAACCTCATAAAAACTATTTAATGAACAACAAAATTTTCATAAAATCACGTTTACAGTAGATACACATAGGATCATAACACATCAATACTTAACATTTTCGAATACAATTTAACATATCATCATTCTTTAATTGATGTAAAAGGATACTTAATCCCAAACAAGTAAAACTTATCGGTTCATTCAATATTTACAAATCAGGCACCACATACCAACAACATGATCAAGACTAATATATAAAACATTAAAATTGTAACAACAATACGAGAGAGAGGGAAGTTCGATGAAAACCTCAGGTACAACCCTAGTTTCAAGATTTCATGGATTCGTTGTTATAAAAAGTAATCTAGGAGAAATAATTCTATAAAGTAAACCCATACCTTATGTAAAACATAATCTACAAAGACCACATAGAACGAAACCTTGAAATCATCCTAGAACGTCCATTAAACTTTCTCCCTTTTTGCATATGTTTTAGCATTGTGTTGTCTCAGTGTTTGATCGTGAGTTTTTAGGTTTAGGAAGTGATTTTGACTCATTCAACTTAGACTAATTTAGTATATTAGAGAAATTGATTACTTAATTACTAAAACGCCCCTCCTAAGTTGACTAAACATAGGAGACTGTTGACTTCTAGAAACTGGTGTTGACTATGGTGTTGGTCAACAATTGGAATTTATATTAATTAATTCAATCCTAAATTTAATTTACTAAGGAAACAGGGTAATTACTAAAATACCCCTATATCTTTGGGTCCTTAACTAACCTTTTTGAACAATTCTAGGTTAGGTACTAGGTTTCGTCCTCAACTAGTTAGTGTCTATCCGGTTTAGTCCTAGGTTGTCATGTGCACTAGTGGCTCAATTTCCTTTATTCCTAGGTTAGTTAGATAGTTAGGACTGTTAGATAGAGCCTATATTTTTTTAGGTAAGTTGGCCCCACGTGGAGGGACCTGTCCGCACATGCTTGTCCCTAACCGCCCTAACTGAATTCGGTTACGGTGGGTGCGTGGTCCCCCCATTGTCGATTCCCACATGTCTTGTAAATGTTTTTTTTACTTTCCTAACAAACTATTATTGATGTCGCATTTGAAATGTTTAGTTATTGTCTGAATGATCCTCACTATGTCAGCTTAATCAACATGATCTTTTTAATTGATAATGTTCTATGGTATCTACGATTGACAATTGGATGCCTCATACCACATTGTGAGTTAAGGAAAAAGAATGTTAGTTTAGGGTCTTCATTTGAGGTACAATTTTAGACAGTGCTTATTCATACTTAGAAAATTGGCTAACACCCTGAGCCAATATTTTTATATTATTCCCAATACTATTTAGTATTTTGCATTCGGATTCCTATGTATTCAAAAATAAATTCTTGATACTTATTTAGCTCTTTAATAGGCATATATGTGTTTCTTGAATATTACACTAATTGTAACCCTAACTCAAACTTAACCCAAACCATAACTCTTAACCATAAACTCGAAATCATAATCCCCAAATATCATAATCCAAACATTAAATACAAAACAATAGATTTTAAAACTCAAATGCTAAACCCTGAACCATAAAACCTAAAAAACCCTATACCCTAACCCAAATCCTGACCCTAACCAATAACAATTAAGATTCTTGATCTGAATCGCAATCGGCACCGTCAACCTCTCTGAGGTCGGAGACATGCCTCTTCGTAACTGTCATCACATTCATATAGTTAAATTTGCGGAAAATTTAAATCTTTTAAAACTTAATCAAGTGTATATAGACTTCATATAACTTTACTTAAATTCGTATACTTTCATCTCAACTAAACAACTTTATAATAACGAGTAAGTAGTTCAAATGGAGAATTTAAAATATAATATAATATTCTACCAAAACGTCCTTAATGCAAAGCAGTGAAATAAACATCTGGAAATAAAACTCTAGGGACAATATCCACTAGCTATGCGTAAATACTAATACAGAAATGATAGGAGAAGCATCCTCGAACTTGATAGGACCTACCAAAGGTCTGGAGAGCACTGAGTCCAAACCACTTGAATGAGTCTTCAACCTTCTCGCCGACACACACCTATAAAAATAATAGATGTATAGGGTTAGAACACACTTGTATTATGTATGTTTGTATGCACACATACACGTGAGGACAATGCATGATCAAGGAAGTCTATTCCTAACAACATGCCATTTCTAGAAAGTATAGTCACTAGACATTCCTAAATCATTATTTGAGATTTGTGGTTTGAATATGATGTATTATAATGCATTCATATCACACGAATAATTATCTATATGAACGGAAGACCTTGGAATCATGAACATACTTTTAAAACATCACTAACAAAAATTTGTCATTTATCTCGTCCCAAACCCGAGAGCACCTCTTTCCACACTTAAAATATTTTTCGTTCTGTTCTTCTTTTGTTGTCTAGTTCAATTTTATCATTTTGCATTATGTTTTACCTACTAGTGCAATGATTCATTGTAGTGGCATACCTGCAATGATTCAGTATAGTCAGGTAAGTAATCCAAGAGATTAAGGAAATGATCTTACTACAATTTAAGGCATGAAATCTTTGTAAACAAATTATTATTGGTTAAATCTATTATCCGATGTTGGCGATATATAAGTAGTCATTATAAGCAAATCTTTTTTAGAATTGTCATTTGCTAATTAAAAGAAGTCATTATAATCCTATCTTATTTGGCTTAATTATTTACATAACATGACGATTCATTTATGACTATGCCCTTTACATAGTGAAAACATCATTGTTATCAACATTGACGTTCATCAATTCTTGCTTTCTTCATTCACTTTGAACATACATCTATTGTTCCTTCTTCCATTCTTAAAGAAGTCCATATCATTAATATTATGTGAAGTTACATGAAATCCAGTATCTTCTCCAAACCGAAAAGAGGTGATTCACCAATCAAAGTGAATCCTAGATCATGTGAGTTAACTTGAAATCCACTGTCTGTCCCACACTTAAAATGGGTAATTGACTGGCTAAAGTGCATTGACACGATTATTTACCCCATACGAAAAAGGGATGGTCAACGGTTAATGTGAAACAAGGAACATGTTTTTGAGCATTAACCTACATAGATCATGTGAGATAAACATGAAATTAGATGTCTTCGCGTCACCCAAAAGAGGTGGAATCACCAGCCAAGGTGAAAGCGAAACATACCTAGCTCTCTTTGGTGGAATCCACAAGCTAGTTCGCATGTTGGCTAGACATAGTACAACACTAGGAGATTTTAGAGACTCTTATCCACCGTAGTGGAGAGTCATCTCATGAGACCTACATGTGTTGGAACAATCTCATAGCTAGTCTATCGGTGCTTTACTCACTTTGTTTTATCTTTTAGAGCTGACTCAAACATTATGGAAGCTTGTTTTCATACTGAGGTTTACTTACTGTATTAATGACTTCTCATACCTTTCATTACATTAATGAAATGTTAATTTATTCTTACACAACATCTTTGATGTTAATTAGACTTGGTCACACATTCTAACACCCTTTTTGTGAGTATCTTTACATTGTAGTCTTAGGCGTAGTGAGACTTGTTTCATTTCCTTTAACACCTCATTCTTGTCACTTTCTTAACTTATACAGTTTTAATTATGTTATTACTCACTTTACTTTCGTAAGTTCATTTGGTACTTCATATCATCATTTATGGACGTTGAAAACTTCATTCAACGAAATACTTATGTTCATAGTTCATTTTGTTAGGGCATGTTGGGACTTGTCCCAATTATTGGCATAGCAGTGGTTATGGATTCATTGAATTATCTTAGATGTGCTTAAGTTGTTATTTCAATACTTTTGCTACTTGTACTTGGCATAAAATTAGTGTTGGCCTAGAAAATTCAGAAATGACTTCATAGCAACTTTACTAGCACAAGCCATACAATCATTCAAATATAGCTTTATGAAATCATTATTAGCCAATTTTAAATCATAGCTTTGGCATATCATTACTAGCCATTTAAGTTGGCCTCATGTAAATACATTAAAGAACATATTATCTCCAACATGTCACGTTTAATAGTAAGTATACACCATGACCGTAACCCATCAAGCTTAGCACTTGGACACAAATTAACGTAGCATCATTCTTTATTTCACATAAGGAATAATTAAAATCATACGAGTACAACTTATAGTGTCATCGACAACTACAAACCAAGTAACCAACACATTAACATCAGCCAGCACCACATACCAACAATGTGATCGAGATTACATCTATATACTCATTGGAATCGGAAACAAGAATACTATGGAAAATGGGCGTTCAACAAGAACATTGGTAAACAACCCTAGTTTCAAGATTTCATAGATTCAAGACGATGGAAAATACTCTTGGAGGAAGAATTCCAAGAGTGAAACCAATTTTTTAATGTAGATTTTCTCTACGACAATCCCCTGTTGCACAAAAACCTTTAAATCACCTATGAAAGCCTCTTCTCGTTCTACGTTCTTCGCCTTTTTTCCTTCTCTATTAGGTCGTGAATTCTAAGTGTTTGATTGTGCTTTATAGTAGTAGGAAGTGACGTTGAATGAGTCAAATTTTGCTAAAATTAAGCTAATTAATCAGTTAATTACTTAAACTCCCATCTTAAGTTGATTAGATATAGGAGGACCATTGACTTAGCCAAATTAGATTTTGACAAAGTGTCTCGATTGGTCAAGGCTTAATTTAAATAATTTGATGGGTTAATTAATTAAATAAGTGACCCAGGGAAATTACCAAAATACCTCTAAGTCTGTAGGACGACAAATAACAATTTTCGAGCTCATCCTTGGTTGTCTCTTAGTTTGTTAATTTTGTTAGGTGTCAACCGACAAAGTTTTATGTTGTCGGATCGATTGGCCCGTAGATTTTGACTGATCCTAGGATCGTTAGATACTTGATGAGCTTATTTATAATGTAGATTTTGATAGGAAAGTGGACCCCACACGGCAGGACACATGCAAGCATGTCCCTAACCACCTAATCGAAAGTGCTCGGCTGTCACGAGGTACCCCTCTCGGCCGGTTAGCACATGGGCTTGCACATTTGCTTTAACATGGGTTGTTGCTCTTTTCTACAAACCGTGTACTCCTTACTATTGCATTTGGAAAGTTCGCTCTTTGTTCAAGGATCCTCACTATGTCTTTGGACACTGCTTAATCTACATGATCATGTGTTATGGTATCTAGGCTTGACACTTGGATGCTTCATACCTTATTGTGAGTTTAGAAAAAAGAAACTTTATTTCAGGGTCTTCATTGTAGATACAATTTTAGACAGTGCTTATTTACACTTAGTAAATTGGCTAACACCCTTAGCCAATATTTTTATATTATGCCCAATACTATTCAATATTGGGCAGTGAGATGCCTATGTACCCCTAAATGCATTCTTGAAACCTATTTGGCTCTTTATTAGGCATATACATTTTCCTGGAATGTTACATCATCCCCCCATTAGGAACATTTCTCCCCGAATGACACATACACATTATTTTAGAGCAAGAGGGAATTTTGAAAACACTTAAACATACTTAACACGTTACCATTTTTTAACATCTGATCTACACATATTGTTGATGACGCATTCTTGTTCAAGCTTATATGAAGCTGCATTATTAAGAATGAGGAACTTCCTTCTCAATCACACTTAACTTAAAGCACATTAGAACTCATGCAACACATAAAAAAATAGCAACATAATGCATGCATGAACTTATTTTAACTTGTTTTTTAAAAGTAGAAAACACACGATTATCGACTTCTAATACAAAATCGACAATGCAGTAAATGTTAGAGTTTCTTAAAAAAAATCATATCTATGAAAAGTATATCCATTCTCAAGAACAGAACAAATAAGGGTGACGGGATCTCATATCAGCCTCGGCCTCCCATGTTGCTCCCTCAATAAGGTGGTTCCTCCATGGTACCTTCATAGTGGAAACCTCTTTGCTTCTTAGCCACTTCACTTGACAATCTAAAATATCAACTAGAACCTCTTCGTAAGGAAGGTTATAATCAAATCCTAACCCCTTAAAAGGTAGGATTGAAGATGGATCGCCTAGACAGTTCTTAAGCATTGAAACGTGAAACACTAGATAGATCGAAGCTATGTCTTGTCGTAACTTTAGTTCGTCGTAAATATTTTCTACTCACTGTAACATCTCATAAGGATCTAGGACAAAGAACTGGTACCAATTTCCAGCACTGATTGCACTGCATTTCAACCATATACTTGCAACCTTTCTTTGTACTCATTTCTTGAAACTTCAATTTAGTATCAATTTTCGTCGCCAGCATTTGAACATTGCAGATCGATGTTTTCACTGTGTTTTGGATTCAAATTTTTCTATCTTTTGCTCGTCCTAACCACTAGAACGAACCTAATATTCGTCATCATATTTGCCATACCAGAACCTACTCAAATTTCCATTCGCAATTCAGGCGATTTACTTACTATCCGATCTTCAAATTCATGATTTAAGAAACACATCACTATATTTTGATAAGAATGTTTTCCTGATCAATTCTCTGTCGATTGGCTTGTGAATATATTTCCACTTATGTGATTGACATTTGCGACTGTGTCTAATTTTTCAGAGGAATATCGATCACGCGATGAAACTTCCATTTAACCCTTAGAGTTAAGGAGTAGGGAACAAAAATTCACTAACTCCATAAATTTCCTTGTCCAGTCAAATTCCTCCTCATAAATTGTAATATGGAACACTTCTTCATGACGCAAATACAAAGAATTATTTATTGAATTTGTGGAATTTTCTTTTCTTTGCGAAACAATGTTACAATGCTTAGAATAATGCTCCTTATCCGGTGGTCAACTGTTCACCGGCGGCTTTAAGGACATACCAACTGAACTTAGTCAACCAACTATGAGAGAATGATAGAGAGAATATTGGAGAGAGAAAATTTTTTGAGGGTTGTGTTACTTAATGTTAAGTTAGGTTAATGTATTTTGGGTTTTCGTTTTTGGCTTTAATGATTAGGGTTTAGTTTTTAATGTTTAGGTTTTTGTATTTTGGGCTTGGAGTTTTGGGTTTATAGTTTATGGTTAGGGATAGTGCTTAGGGGAGGGTTACGGTAAGGGCTAGGATTTAAAGAGTTTTGTAGGTTTAAGGGTATAGGATTTAGAATTTTAGGTTTAGTATCAATGATTTAGTATTTAATATTTTTTATTTAGGGCTTTGGGTTTAAATGTTTAAGATTGGCGATTAGGGTAACGGTAAAGAAAGGTTTTGTTTTTGGTTTTAGGGTTTGAAGTTTAGGATTTTAGCTTAAATATCTACAGTTTACTGTTTAATGTTTGGGTTTTGGTAATTTTGGCTTTGTTTTTAGAATATAGGGTGTGTTAGTGTTTTATTTTTTTTAGGTTTTAGTGTTTGGGGGTCAGGATTGGGGTTTTACATCTATGATTTAGTGTGTAATATTTGGGTTTTGGTTTATTAGGCTTGGGAATTAGGGTTTATGGTTTATGGTTAGGGTTGAGGTAAATGTTACTGAGCTTAGGGATAGGGTTGGGGTTTAGGATTTGGGCTTTTGGTTTAGGGTTTAGGAGTTTGGGTTAGGGTTAGGGTTGAGGTTTCTTTTTAGGTTTTAGGATTTGTGGTTAATTATTTGAGTTGTAATATCTATGGTGCTTAGTGTTTAATGTAAGAATTTTTGTATTTTGGGCTCTAGATATAGGGGTTAGGTTATAAGGGTTTAAGGGTGCGAGTAAGGTTTAGGGTTAGGCATAGGGAACATTTAACGTTTTTTAAGGTTTTATGAATTGGGATTTATAATGTGTGGTTTAATATATATGGTTTAGTGTTTAACTTTTGGGTTTTAGTATTTTTGTCTTGGTGTTTAGAATTTAGGTTTTATGGTTAGGGTTATGGTTAGGGATTAGTATTTTTAGGTTTTAGGGTTTGGGGTTTAGAAAGTGGGATTTATTATCTATGGTTTAGTATTTAATGTTTGAGTTTTGATAATTTGTGCTTGGGGTTTAGGGTTTGGGTTAGGGTTTGTGTTTAGTTTTTGTAGGGTTGAGGGTTAAGGATTTAAGTTGTAATATCTATGGTTTAGTGTTTAAAGTTATGTTTTTGTATTAAGGCTTTTGGATTTAGGATTTAGGGTTTGTTTTAGGGTTTAGTTTTTTTTAGGTTTTAGGATTTTGGGTATAGAATTTTAGGTTTATTATTTATGGTTTAGATTTTAATGTTTGGGTTCTGGTATTTGGAGTATGGGACATAGGATTTAGGTTTCAAGGTTAGAGTAAGGGTTAGGGTAAAGGTAAGGGTTAGGGTAAGAAATTAGGATATTTTATAGGTTTTCGAATATAGGTTTGTAGTTTATGGTGCAATATATATGGTTTAGTGTTTAATATTTTGTTTTGGTATTTAGATCTTTTTTTTGTTTATTTGAACGACCCTTTGAGGGGTTAGGAGCTTACCAACACCCGCAGGCCTTAACATAAATACCTAAATGCAAAATACAAAGAGGGGGACATAAACCTTACCTCCACTTAAAGGTGGTACAAGAGTTGGTAGCCTACTAAGTAGACATAATAAGTTCACCGACTCTTCCCCAAACAAGAAATGCAACCTATAATCTAAGCACCTACACGAGAGGACTTCTCTTGACACAAAGAATCTGGGAAAACATAAGTTAGGGAGATTCTCCCTTTATAAATAAATGGACAATCCTCTTAAAAAACTATAAATTTGAAAAGAGATAGCGAATATGAAGAAAATGGTGAGAACCAAAAAGTAGACATTAATGGATTTGTTCATGGTCTTGGGGTTTAGGGTTTAGGATTAGAGTTAATTTTTGAGTTTAGTTTTTAGGTTTTAGAGTTTGGGCTTCAAGATTTGTGGGTTAATATATCTATGGTTTAGTGTTTAATGTTTGGGTTTTGGTATTTTTGTCGTGGGTTATAGGATTTAATCTTTATAGTTAGGGTTAAGGCAAAGGTAAGGGTTAGGATTATGGTTAGGGTCTACGGTTCTTTTCTATTATAGGGTTGGGGTTTTAGTATTTGAGTTGTAACATATATTGTTTCGTTTTTAATGTTTAGGTTTTGGTAATTTTTTATTTTGTATTTAGGGTTTACGATTTAGGGTTAGGGTTAGGGTTAAGGTTAGGGTTGAAGATAGGGTTTAGGGGTTTTTAAGGTTTTAGGTTTTGGGTTGAGGATTTGAGGTTTAAAATTTATGGTTTAGTGTTTAATGTTTGGGTTTAGGTATTTTGGGCATCTGGTTAGGGTTAGGGTTAGGGTTAAAGTTAGGATTAGGGTTAGGTTTAGGGTTAAAGTTAGGATTAGGGTTAGGTTAGGCTTAGTGTCACGACTCACAAGTTCACCCTAGAAGATAGGGCAACCCTTGGGTCGCAACACGACATACGTTACCTCTCAGAGGTCTTGTACAAGCCCTTATACATTGTTCATTCGGTATATTTATATATTAGTATAGAATTACTTTTTCTTCAAAAACATAGTGTTGAAGTCTTTTCATAAAACATCTAACAAATGTCTCAAAAACCATCTATGACATTATGAGTACAATAGTCTTGGGTCACTTCCAACAAATGTCTAGTATAATGAAAAACATAAAAACACAACATAGTTGTGGTGCCCTCGGACGCTATGAGGACTTACCAATCTACACTTCATAAAAACCTTTGAAACTCTACCCTTGCAAGTAATTCAATATCCTCAAGATTATACATGGACAACGTGTAGGCAATATGTTTTAATATGACGCGTACTACGTATGGAAACTATCATCACAACACCATTTTCGGCCTACACCAACACCACGTACGTGTAGCCTAAACTAGCAAAAAGTGTGGCCTTTGATAAAAGGGTACACTTTTGGACATTCAGCAACACTTTTTAGGTGCTGCCCAAAGGAAGCGTACCCTTTGACATTAGGCAACACTTTTTAAATGTCGCCATCTTTGGCTACATTTATAAAGTGTAGCCAAAGAGGTATAAGGCAACGCTTTCTTGTGATGCATTAGCAACACTTTTTATTTTATTATACTACACTTAAATGTGTGGTCTTTGCTTGGTTGATGGTTACATTTAAAAGTGTTGTCTTTTATATCTCATCTAAAACAACACTTATAAAGTTTGCCAATGTTTCATAGAATTTTTGTAGCGAAAATTTTTCATCTTTAACAATAATATTTTTTATTTCCATATAATAAATAATCATATAATTAAATATATAAGTGATTTAAACCATAAAATTAGCTAATAAATAAATCGAGGCTATATATTATGAATAATCTTTGAAAACATGTCTTCTACAACCAATACAAAGAAAGTGATTGCTTAAAAATCTCTACTATCAATATATACTAGAAAATCAAAGGCATTTAAACAAATATTATAATATTAAAAAATTCTTCAGTATAAATACAATAGATCGAATTCACTTCCGACCACTAATCAAAATTCCATTACCGACATTTTCCTGCACATTTAAAATAAAATTATAAGTTAGTGAAATAAATCATGAATTTAATATGCTCAATACTAGTCATTTTTAACAATCAGGAGATTTTGTCATGAATTGCATTCTCTGCAGATAGGGTTCCTTAGTCTTTTGTGGAGGATGGCATTGAGAACTATAATTGCAGTTGTTATTTCAAAGAAAAAATAACATAACCACGGAGGGAAGCTTTTTATTTTAATTTTATGGACATAAAGTTGTTGATATATGGTTGTCTCCATAATCTTAATGCTTAGATATGCAAGAGATATATATTGAATTTAGTGGATATAGAATTGCACAGAATAACATATGAAAGGGGAACATTCATATGCTTCTACCATGCTTTTCGTTGGATTATCTACCTTTTTTTTCATTTCCAGTATCATTTTGTTTGGCTGGCTAAACCACTTTCTACTTCTCTTCAATGCCAACTCGAAGTCCACTTCAAGCCAAAGAACAGGGGCAGCAAGAGAGTAATCTGAAGATATTCTAATGCAAACATGTAAATCAGGATAGCAACGGCACCAAACAGGCATGAAAAAAGAGGTAACTCAACACAAAAAACATCAAAGTATATGTTTTATCAACGTAACCTAGGATATCGAAAGATCATTCAAACTGCACCTCCAGATCTTGTCCCGACGATTCTTGCAACTCAAATTCATAGGTAGCCCATACAAAATAGCAATCTAGAAGCAGATATACCGCGTTATGTAAAAGTTCTCTATTACAAAACATAGACTATTAACTGCACATCAACTAGAAAGGATGCAAAATGTCGTCTCAGAACTATAGAGACTTAGAAAACACACAGATATGCCCATGAAAATGCAATATACATATGACCGAGAAAGCTATTAGGGAACATCTTTTACATTGAAGAATTCACCAAATATTTATAACCAACGCACTTAAGCCTATGTAATATTACAAATGAACGAAACAATCCCATTGATAAACTATGATAACCAAGGTATCCTGTCAATTGAATTGGAAGCTCGCGACTATGTTCTTGATGACTACTTTTGGAATTTATTGGGCAGAATCTCACAACTTTAAAGTTAGTTACAGTGTTGTAAGACATATTACAGTTTACACAGACAAATAATAGTGAGTAGCACCATACATTAATGTTTTTATGGTGTTGTAAAACATAATAGTTTGATAATTGTACCAGTAATATTGTTCACCTCATTGTTCTGCCTCTATTGTCCACTTTCTGATAATATTAGAAAACTAATAAGTATATAAATAAATACAACAATTCTTATTTAAATGTCCTAAAGAACTTTTATTAGTGTACCATTAATAGTATGGAAAGTAATAACCTTTGTCACATAATTTTGTGCCAAAAAAGTCAAATATAATAATAGTAAGCTAGAAGTAAAAGTTCCTAAATAAACTTATAATCAGATAAGAAGCCAAGATAAATTACTTGACGAAACAACAATTGGGTGCATAAATAAAATAATGGAACTAAAGCTACTAAAACATTGTGGAACTTGTAACTTGGACAACACAATTGTAGCAGCAAGGGAAAGGCTACATGAGATTCAAGCTCATCTTAATTATGCCTCAAACCAAGAATTTATCGAAAAGAAGATAATATCATTAGTAGAAATGAAAAAGTAGATTGATATTCAAGGGAAGGTCAAGAAGAAAAAATCAAAAGCTCACTGAAAAAATGGAAGGGGATTGAAATAATAATATTTCTTTAAATGTATGAACTCTTGAGCTAGAATAAATTCACACACAATATTTCTTTAAGGCTCACTAGCTACTCATATTGAAAGAGGTAGAATAGGTCAACATATAGAAAATTCAATCAGCATAGCAACAAAACGGCAAATTCATGGATAATTGATTATCAACCAGCTAATAGATAGTAGGCTAAAATTCATATATTTCCCATAATTGTTTCACAAATTTAACCACGAAAAAGTAGCTATATTTATAGGCAAAGCCAACATATGTATAACTACGTAGTAGATGAATAAGATTCAAGTTCATATCAAAACTAACACCTGCAGCGATCTCAACAAGAAATTGCATCTCCTTCTTGACAAGAGAAGCAAGCTTACATCATTCTTCCTCTCCTACCACCCTTTTTGTGAGTGCAATCAATTGGAATTGTTGAAAAGTGAATCGAGATCATAGATCCCCTGTTATCACCCCAAGGCAACCTAAGAGAGAACGAATGGCTCTAGCAAAGTCAACCTAGGAGACAACTCTTACGGATTTTGTATAATAGGAATCTAAGCAAATATAGTATATGAGGAAACACAAAGCATAGGCAACACGACAAATATTGAAGCTGAAATCACATCAATTTGGAAAGCACTAAGTTATTGCAAGAGGTGTGGGATCACAAATGCCATTTTAGAGACGGACTCGCTAAGTCTCTACAACATGATTCAATGAGAGTGGAGGTTAACTTGGAGTTTAATTGATATGATAGAGGAGATGCATATGATTATGGGAACAAGTCAAATGCAGATAGTACATATATTTAGAGAAGTTAATCAATTAGCTAATTGCATCATAAACATATCTATTAACCAAGAAAACAGGCAGCAGTATCATGGATTTTAAAATCTACCTTGTAGTGCAAGAAAGATCTTAAAGATGGACAAGCAACATTACCAACAATCAGAATAAGAACAAAGAAAATCTTAAACATCTGCAGAAATTAACATGAAAAGCAAAGGAAGAACCACAGAGTCACCTACTTACAAAATCATTTGCGGCCAAGCAGGGGAAAAGTATTTTTTTTCAAACCAACAACCCCAACCTGAAGATAGGCCGATATATGATATTTGACAAAACAAAAGAGATCATCTCAATGTGCAGATTATGATATATTACTCATGACGTAGCACAACAAATAAAAACCTAATGGTTCTCTTCAATGTGCAGATTGTGATATTCAACTATGCGCACTACTATTATTACAACAACAACAAAAAATGTAGCCCCACGAGTGGGTAAGGGAATACAACAACATACACAACATAATTAAACAAGTGGAGTAAGTGGAGGGTAGAATTAATATGCACCAAAACTATGAGGAAAACAACATTACCTTTCTTCATGCAGTGAACTGGAAGGGGACGAGTTGGAAATCGATCTTCTCCATTAAACTTGAACACTAACAACGGATGAGAATTTCGGGCAGAATCTCGGACTCGAACAAAGCTTGTGAAAACTAATCTGCGAAATGAGTTAGAAAATATCATACTCTTATGGACACTTAAATCTCCTTGCCTTGAATGTGTTTATATATATATATATATATATATATATATATATATATATATATAAATATATATATATATATATATATATATATATATATATATATATATATGTATAGTAACTATTTTCTTCAGCTGCTCTAAAAGTGTTTGCTCAAATAAATCCCAACTTTTTTCCAACCCCCAACAATGAAAAAAGAGGTTTATATGGGGAGGCTAAAATAGGAGCTACACTCCCAAAAAACAATTGATGAAGCCAAAATACAATTCATACTCCCAAAAATCGTATAAAAATACAAGATATTAAAACCCTAAAGCTAAAATTTAGACATTATGAATAACATTTCTTACTTGATAAAACCTTCTCAAACTAAACCTGTTTGAAATCGTGTTCATAAGTGAGAAACTTGAGAGAAAAGTGTAGCCTCAATTCATCATCTTTCCAACAACCCAAAAGCATTCATTCTTTCTAAACACGAAACAAAAAATCAAAAACTTCAGCTAACAACAAGACCTGTTTGAGTACTAACGCCTGATGAAATAGGTATTGAAAAAGAGAATCGTACTTACTATTGAAGAAATCGTTATTGGAGAAAACGACTTGAGCTCTTTAGCTCTTCACCTCTTCATTTCTGTTCTGGGTCGACTTCTACTCTTCAGCCTGTTCTTCTCAAAAACTATATCGGAACAGATAAGTTGTTCTTCAGCTTTCTTCACGTTGGTTCTTCAGCTCCTTCACGTTGGTTCTTCAGTTCCTTCACAAAATCAGAAAAGTGAAAGAGGAATGATGAAGGAGGAATGTCATGTAAAAGAGGAAAGAGTCAAAAGTTAAATGTTTTATGATTTATTAATGTTTTTTTTGCCCAGTAAAAATATGAGTAAGAGTTGAAAATAATTGGAGGGAGAGTGAAAAAATTAAATGTTTTAGTGAAAAATTTTAAGGCAATACTTATAAATTGTTGTTTTTTAAATTATAAAAATAGGACATTTTAGAAGTGTGGTCATATATGTAAATAGGTGTTGCCAATTATATCATATTTTAACAACACTTATAAAGTGTATCTTATATTATTAAAGAGTACGCTTTTGAAGTGTTGCCAAAATTATTGTAGCTAAAAGTGGGTAAATTGGTATCTATTGTAACGACCCTTTTGGTCGTTTTGAGAATTAAAGCCTTGTGTTTCATAAAATATTTTTCGTTAGATTCTAATTTGGTATTTTAAACTATTTCATAATTATAATTATGAAATTAGTGGGGTAGTTTTAATAATTTATTTAGTTAGTTGTTAGAGAAAATAATATTAAAATTAATAGTGGGTCACTTTTACCTTTTTTATAATAAGTCATATAATAATTAGGGTTAATAAATCATATGTACAAGAAAAGAAAAGAGGAGAGAAGTGGAATAAATCAAACGGCGCTGAACGAAAGAAAGTCACGGCAGCTTCAGGTGAGCAAATAAATACTGAGATTACTACTTATAAAAATATTTATTATTATAACATTTTCAATGTCAACTCAAATTAGAAAATGTTTTATAACTATAGAGTGGAAGTTTGACTAGTCATAAGATAATTAATTTGCAACGTGAGTAGATTGGAAAAATTAATCAAACATTATTGATCACTGATGGAGGCATATTATTATTATATAATTATTATAATGTTAGGGGGTAAGAAAATTAAGGTGTTGCATTTATATGAAAGTCTCTATATTGATATAACTAATGAAGAATATATTTAGCAACTAAATTTCCTAATTGGGGTAAAGAATTAGAGTGTTGGCGGTGGAAATATGTTATAGGAGTTTAACTATCATGACATATGGGTATTGGCATCGTGCAACACTCAGGTAAGTTTAGGGTGGAAGATTTAAATATTATTATAATTTAATTAATTGGAGAGAATTGAAGTTACAATAGTTATGTATGTGGATCGAGTTTATGCCTCTTAGTTAATAATTATTAATTAATAAAGAATGACGTAGGGAGAATAAAGGGTGGCATTAATGTACCTGTTGATTGCCTAAGAATTAATATAACAATGTTAGTATATATGTACATATGTTAATATGGGAACTGAACTTGCAGGATTAAACTGAGGAGTGCCACTGGTTTCGACACCAGTGGCTTTAGGTTGGGATATTATAACTTATTATTATTATTATTGAATATACTAAAGTTTGATATATTGAGATAGGTAATAATTTTAGGTGTATTAATTATTTTAAACTTCATTCAAAGTTTTGATAATTGGAGAATGAGGAACTTTCCTTAGGATTGAACTTTGGGAAACTGATTATATAATTAGGTGAATTTATGGATATAGGCTACACACAGATTAATCGCAATGTGTATGGTCTTGTGAGCTTACACCTTATGTATATATATATATATATATATATATATATATATATATATATATATATATATATATATTTGATAGATTTGAAAGGTTCGAAGGCGTTGAGGAAAGAAAAAGTATTGGAGAAGTAACTTGTTTAATTTCGGTTCTTCGGTGAAGGTAGGTTATTGTTTATGCTATTTCATAGTAAACTCTTAATAGCGAATGATATGTATTGGGTAGTATTGCAAAGTCTTCTATATGCTTAATTGTGTGCTTGAATGATGTGATTATGTAATTGTTATGGATTGGAAAGATGAGGCTGTGAATCTTAAACCTTAAATCCAGTTTGTTAATGATGATGCCTTGGTATAAAAGAAGGCTTGATGATCTAAAAGAATGAGAATTAGGGGATCGAAGTGTCACGTACCGACACCAGGAATTAAGGGATCGGGTGTCACGAACCGACACGTAGTAGTAGAAGATCGGAGTGTCACGTTCCGACACCAGGATAGTAGGGGATCTAAGTGTCACGTTCCAACACCAGGATAGTAGGCAATCGGAGTGTCACGTTCCGACACCAGGATAGTAAGATGAATGAATATTGAGGGGATCGGAGTGTCACGTTCCGACACCAGGATAGTAAAGTGAATGAATCTTTAATTATGCTTATATATTCAATTCCAAAGAACCTATTTCCCAAATGAGTATGGTTTGGAGGCTTGAGTCCTCATAGATGTGCTTGGTGTTGTGGATAATGGTTATGGAACTTTTTGTTGTCACCTATTAAGTATCTAGTTGGTATTATGTTATTATCTGATATATTGCTTTCTATTTTGAGCTGACCGATGATACCTACTCAGTACTTGTGCCTTGTACTGACCCCTACTTGTATGTTTCTCTTTGTTATTTGTGGGGTGCAGCAAACGTACCATCAACTTCGACTCGTCCTTAACTCTAGCCAGTCTTCATCACGTCAGATTTCAGGGTGAGCTATTGTTCCTAGCTCGGACTGGATTCTCTCTCATTCATGTCTTGATGTCTTTGATGTTCGGACACGAACCATCTGTTTACTTAATTTAGCGTCCTAGACACTCTTAGATTTCGTAATTTGAGGATAGAATGTTCTTGTGGTGATGACTTCCAGATTTTGGGAATAATAAGTATTAAATTTTAGAAGTTATTTACTGTTTATAGTAATGAGTTTTATGTCTTCCGCATTATTTTTTGTTTATTATGGTTGAAATGTTGGGGTTTAGATTGGTTGGTTCGCTCACATAGGAGGGTAAGTGTGGGTGCCACTTGCGGCTTGGGAAGATAGCTTGATTGATCACGATTCTTCGGTGGAGGTAGGTTATGGTTTATTTCTATGTGATAGATAAACTCTAAATAGTGATCGATATTTAATGGGTGGTATTTTAAAGTCTTCTGTATGCTTGATTGTGTGTTTGTATGTTGTGATTGTGTAATTGTGGTAAATTAAAATGATGAGACTGTTGAATCTTCAATCTTAAATCCTCTCTATTAAGATGACGCCTTGACATAAAGAAGATTTGATGAAAAAAAAATAATGAGATAAATGGATCGGAGTGTCACGTTCCGACACAGTAAAATTGGATCGGAGTGTCACGTTCTGACACGGTAGTATATGGGATCGGAGTGTCACGTTGCGACACGGTAATATTGGATTGGAGTGTCACGTTCCGACATGGTAATATAGGATCGGAGTGTCACGTTCTGACACGATAATAATAAAGAGAAGGAATCTTGAATTAGGTTCATATGCTCAAATTTGAAGAACCTATTTCCCAAATGCGTATGGTGTGGAGACTTGAGTCCTCATAGGTGTGCTTGGTGTTGTTTCCAATGGTTCTTGAAATTTTTGCTTGTCACCTGTTAAGTTTTGTGGTTGATTTTATATTATTAATCAGTATATATTGTTTTCTATTTTAAGTTGGCCGATGATACCTACTCAGTACGTGTTCCTCGTACTGACCCCTACTTGTAATTTTCTTCTTTGTTATTTGTGGAGTGCAGCAACCGTGCCACCGACTTCGACTCATCCTCAGATCTAGCCAGTCTTTAACACATCAGAATTCAGGGTGAGGTATTATTCCTAGCTCGTGCTGGATTCTCTCATTCACGTCTTGATGTCTTCAATTCGGACATGGACCATCTTTTTACTTATTTTAGCTTCTTCAAAACTCCTAATTTCGAAATTTGAGAATAGATGTTCTTGATGTGATGACTTCCAGATTTTGGGGATAATAATTGATAAACTTTAGAAGCTTATTTATTTGGTTATCTTAATAAGTTTTGGATCTTCCGCATTATTTTTGTTATTCATAGTTGAACTACTGGTAAATGTTGGGGTTTAGATTTGTTGGTTCGCTCACCTGGTAGAGTAAGTGTGGGTGACACTCGCAGCTCATTTTGGGTAGTTAAAAACTTGGTATCAGAGCGTTAGGTTCTGAATCTGAGGATGCTTCTGATTTCTGGTTGATTGTCATGAGCTGCTACATAAGATGGACATAGTAGAAAGATACGGTGTTGAGTTTGTGACCTACAAGTTTCAGGGGAATGCCAAAATGTGGTGGCGGTCGTATGTTAAGTGTCAACCAGCACAGGCACCATTTATGACTTGGGCATCATTCTCTAGCTTATTTATGGAGAAGTATATACCCCGGACTTTGAGGGATAAGAGGAGAGATGAGTTCCTGAGCCTAGAGCAAGGCAGAATGTCTGTTACTGCTTATGAGGCTAAATTTCGTGCACTTTCAAAGTATGCCACCCAGCTTTGCTTCGGTCCACAAGTGTTTTGTGTTGAAATGTTGGGGTTTAGATTGGTTGTTCGCTCACATAGGAGGGTAAGTGTGAGTGCCACTCGCGGCTCGTTTTGGATCGTGACAAACTTGGTATCAGAGCATTAGGTTCGTTGGTCTAATCACACAAGAACGAGTCTAGTAGAGTCTTGAGGAACGGTAGGGGGACTCCTTTACTTTTATTTGAGAGGCTATAGGACATTAGGAAAATTTCATTCTTTCTTTCTTTCGTGCTATTACTTGGATCCAACTGGTATCTAGGTGATACAAATTGGTATCTGACCATCTTCACTCTATTTCGCAGATGGTTAGAACTAGAGCAACAACTGCGCCAACACCAACACCGGCAAGACAAGATGCGTCTGAACCAGCCACTGAGGCTGTAGCTCGAAGAGGAGCAGTGGCAAGAGGCCGTGGTAGAGGTCGCGGGAGGACGTCCTCTAGAGGAAGAGGACAAGCACCTGGCCTAGCTAGTACTAGGGCGGTGACTCCTCCACCAACTGAGGAAGTAGTAAGAGAGGGTGAAGAAGGGGAGAATGAGCCAGTGCATAATGAGGAATTACCACCCCAACCTACCCGAGTGATGATTAATCTGGTTGTTGCTTATCTTAGCAGGTTATCTGGTTAAGGCCAGACACCTCTAGTGTTTTCTGCACCAGCACCTCAGGTTCCGGTAGTACAACATGCAGCTGCTGTGGCTCCCCGCATGAATGCCTCATTGGAAATAGGCACATTTCCTCGATTGACTACAGGGCCTATAATGACGAATGATCAGAACAAACCTTCACTAAGTTCTTGAAATTGAAACCTCCAGTTTTCAAGGGTGCTGAATCTGAGGATACCTATGATTTTCTAGTTGATTGTCATGAGCTGCTTCATAAGATGGGCATAGTGGAACGATTCGGTGTTGAGTTTGTAACCTATCAGTTTCAGGGAAATGCCAAAATATGGTGGCGATCGTATGTTGAGTGTCAATTAGCACAGGCACCACCCCTGACTTAGGCATCATTCTCTAGCTTGTTTATGGAAAAGTATATACCCCGGACTTTGAGGGATAGGAAGAGAGATGAGTTCCTAAGCCTAGAGCGAGGCAGGATGTCAGTTACTGCTTATGAGGCTAAGTTTCGTGCATTATCCAGGTATGCCACCCAGCTTTGCTTCAGACTTGCAGATTCAGCCTTACAGGTAGCTACTGCAGCAAAATCCTTTCAGGAGGTGGTAGATTTTGTGATAGAAGTGGAGGGAGTGAAGCCAGAAGACTTCACCATGACATCAACGCCTAGGAGGTTTTGTAATGTAGGCGAGTTAAATGGTTCTTATTTCAGAGGGCAGGGTTTAGGAGGTTACCCAGCCAGACCTATTCAGTCTTCACTGCAGGCTGTAGCTGGGGGTCCACCGCAGACGGGTCAACACTTCCCTATGTTTGGGGGTTATCCCCAGACTCCGTCTTTCTCACATAGACCTATGCTTGAATCCAGAAAGTGTTATGGATGTAGAGAGACCGGACATATTAGGAGGTTTTGTCCAAAACAAAGTTACAGACCCCTAATAGTTAGAGGTAGAGGTGGTCATGGGAGAGGCCGCCATTCTGGAGGACGCGTTGGTCAAGGTAATGGTGGTCAACAAACCAACCGGGGTGGCGGGCATGCCGGAGCGACTGCAACACAACATAGTAGGGGCAACGGACAGATAGGTGATAGGGCCCATTGTTATACTTTCCCTGGGAGGTGTGAAGCGGAGACATCTGATGTTGTTATCACAGGTAATCTTTTGGTTTGTGATTGCATGGCTTCTGTATTGTTTGATCCTGGATCAACATTTTCATATGTATCTTCCTCATTTTTACTGGTTTTGATTTACATTGTGATTTGCTTGACATGCCTATTCGTGTTTCTACTCCGGTGGGTGAGTCTGTGATAGTTGAAAAGGTGTATAGGTCTTGTCTTGTAACTTTTGTGGGAAGCAATACTCATGTAGACTTGGTTATCTTAGAAATGGTTGACTTCGATGTAATTCTTGGTATGACTTGACTTTTTCCAAATTTTGCAATCTTAGATTGTAATGTTAAAACTGTAACGTTGGCCAAGCCTGGGACAGATCCGTTAGTGTGGGAGGGTGACTACACTTCCACTCCAGTTCGTATCATCTCCTTTCTTCGTGCTAAGAGAATTGTTAGTAAAGGTTGTTTATCCTTCTTGGCACAACTCAGGGATGATACTACCCAAGTACCTTCAATTGAGTCGGTTTCGATAGTCCGTGAGTTCCTGGATGTGTTTCCTGCACACCTTCCTGGTATGGCACCGGATAGGAATATTGACTTTTGCATTGATCTGGAGCCGGGTACTCGCCCCATTTCCATACCCCCTTATAGAATGGCTCCCGCTGAGTTAATAGAGTTAAAGGCCCAACTTCAAGAATTGTTAAGCAAAGGCTTTATTAGACCAAGTGCATCCCCTTGGGGTGCCCCTGTTTTATTTGTGAAGAAGAAGGATGGAAGTTTTCGGATGTGCATAGACTACAGAAAACTAAATAAGGTAACTATTAAGAACAAGTATCCTCTTCCTCGCATCGATGATTTGTTCGATCAGTTACAAGGTGCTTGTACCTTCTCAAAAATCAATTTGAGATCTGGTTATCATCAATTGAAAATACAGGAAACGGATGTGCCAAAGAATGCTTTTCGGACCAGGTATGGGCATAATGAGTTTTTAGTAATGTCTTTTGGGCTTACGAATTCCCCTGCTACTTTAATGAGCTTGATGAACGGGATTTTTAAGCCTTATCTGGATCTATTTGTCATTGTATTCATTGATGATATACTGGTATACTCAAAGAGCAGGAAAGAACATGAGGAGCACTTGATAATTGTATTGGAAATGTTGTGGGAGAAAAAGCTTTATGCCAAATTCTCCAAGTGTGAGTTTTGGCTAGATTCAGTGTCCTTCTTGGGGCATGTTGTTTCTAAGGATGAAGTGATTGTGAATCCTTCTAAGATTGAAGTAGTGAAGATTTGGGTAAGACCTACTAATGTTACAGAGGAAGGAGCTTCGTTGGTTTAGCTAGCTACTACCGTCGATTTGTCAAGGGATTTTCTTCTGTTGCTTCCCAATTGAAAAACTTGACTAAGTAGAGTGTTCCATTTGTATGGTCGGACGAGTGTGAAGAAAGCTTTCAGAAGCTCAAAACTTTGTTGACTACTGCACCAATTCTTACCCTGCCAGTGGAAGGTTAGAATTTCATTGTTTATTGTGATGCATCCTATTCTGGTTTGGGTGCAGTGGTAATGCAAGAGAAGAATGTAATTGCTTACGCTTCGAGTCAATTAAAGGTGCATGAACGTAATTATCTGACACACGATTTGGAGTTGGCTGCGGTAGTGTTTGCATTAAAGCAATGGAGAAATTATCTATATGGGGTTAAGTGTGAAGTCTATACAGATCATCGCAGTTACAGTATGTCTTTACTCAGAAGGATTTGAATTTGAGACAGCGGAGGTGGAAGGAACTACTGAAGGACTGTGATATCACTATCTTGTATCATCCGGGAAAAGCTAATGTTGTGGCGGATGCTTTAAGTAGAAAGGCCGGAAGCATGGGAAGTCTAGCTCACTTGCAGATTTCTAGACGCCCATTAGCTAGAGAGGTTCAGACTCTGGATAATGACTTTATGAGATTGGAAGTACTAGAGAAGGGGGGATTTTTTGCCTGTGTGGAGGCAAGATCTTCCTTTCTTTACAAGATTAAGGGAAAGCAGTTTACTGATGAGAAACTGATCCGGATTCGAGATAAGGTATTGCAAGGAGAGGCTAAAGAAGCAAAAATCAATGAGGAAGGCGTTTTGAGAATCAAGGGAAGGGTATGTGTACCCCGCGTCGATGAATTGATTTACACTATTCTTACAGAGGCTCATAGTTCAAGGTATTCTATACATCCAGGTGCAACCAAGATGTATCGTGGCTTAAAGCAACAATTTTGGTGGAGTGGGATGAAGCGTGACATTGTTGATTTTGTTGCTCAATGCCCGAATTGTCAGCAGGTAAAGTATGAACACTAGAAGCCTGGAGGAACACTTCAGAGAATGCCCATTCCTGAATGGAAGTGGGAGAGAATTTCAATGGACTTCGTGGTTGGTCTTCCAAAGACAATGGGTAAATATGACTCTATTTGGGTGATTGTTAACAGATTAACTAAGTCTGCTCACTTCATTCCGGTTAAGGTGACTTACAATGCAGAGAAGTTAGCCAGGCTCTATATCTCAGAAGTCGTTCGGTTGCATGTAGTTCCACTTTCCATCATATCAGATAGAGGTACACAATTTACTTCTAAGTTTTGGAGAACATTGCATGCCGAGTTAGGTACTAGGTTGGATCTTAGTACTGCATTTCACCCTTAGACCGATGGTCAGTCTGAGCGAACGATTCAGGTTTTTGAGGATATGCTTCGTGCATGTGTGATAGAGTTCAGTGGTCATTGGGATAACTTCTTACCCTTAGCAGAGTTCTCATACAACAATAGATATCATTCAAGTATTGATATGGCCCCATTTGAGGCACTCTATGGGAGAAGATGTAAGTCTCCCATTGGGTGGTTTGATACATTTGAGTTAGACCTTGGGGTATTGACCTTCTGAGGGAATCGTTAGATAAAGTGAAATGCATTCAAGAAAAGCGTTTAGCGGCTCAAAGTAGACAAAAGGAATGTGCAGATCGAAAGGTTGGAGACATGGAGTTTATGGAGGGTGAGCAAGTTTTGCTGAAGGTTTCTCCCATGAAAGGGGTGATGCGGTTTGGTAAGCGAGGTAAGCTTAGTCCGAGGTATATTGGTCCATTTGAAGTTCTGAAGCACGTGGGGGAGGTATCTTATGAATTAGCCTTGCCCCCAGGGCTGTTGTCTATGTTGAAAAGATTCCATGGGGATGGAAACTACATCATTCGTTGGGATTCAGTTCTTCTTGATGAAAATTTGTCTTATGAGGAGGAGCCTGTTGCCATTTTAGATAGAGAGGTCCGCAAGTTGAGATCAAGGGAGATTGCATCCATCAAAGTTCAATGGAAGAATCGGCTAGTTGAAGAGTCCACTTGGGAGAAGGAGGCTGATATGCAAGAAAGATATCCACACCTGTTCACAGATTCAGGTACTCTTTCTCGCCCTTGTTTTACTTCTTGTGATCGTTCGAGGACGAACGATGGGTAAATTAGTATCTATTGTAATGACATGTCTAGTCATTTTGAGTAGTAGAATTTATTTCTGGTAATAGCTGTCTGGGTCGACAGATCCCACGACGGACCGTCATGGGCACAACGGACCGTCGAGGGGGTCTCGTTCCAAAACACTTAGACTCGGGTTATTTGGGTACTGAGAACAACTCTCTGAACTTTGCAACGGAAGAGCAGCACGGACCGTCGTAGGTACGATGGACCGTCACTGAGTCTTTAACGTAATTGAGTCTCTCAACTTTGTGACGGAAGCAGCAGGACGGACCGTCGCAGGCACGACGGGCCGTCACAGGCTGCGTAACCCTGACTGGGTCGCATTTCTGCTAATAGTTTTAAGAGGTGTTTTGGACTATTCCTGCTTATGATTTTAAAATTAGTGGTTTAATGTTAATAATTTAATTACTTGGGGGTTAAAAGAGATAACTCTGAAATAAATAGTGGGTTTATTTTACCATCTTTTATACTTAATTATATGGTAATTAGGGTAAAATAAAAAGAGTTTGAATAAGGAAAAATAGAAAGAACAGAGAGACAAGGGGAGAACGAACGAGTGAGGGAGAAACGAAGAGGAAAGCAAAGCATTGGAGAAGTAGATTGCTTGATCACGATTCTTCGGTAGAGGTAGGTTATGGTTTATGCTATTTCATAGTAAACTCTTAATAGCGAATGATATGTGTTTGGTACTATTGTAAAGTCTTTTATATGATTAATTGTGTGCTTGCATGATGTAATTAGGTAATTGTGATGATTTAGCATGATGAAGCTGTTGAATCTTAAACCTTAAAACCTCTTTGTTAATGAGAATGCCTTGGTATAAAAAAAGGCTTGATGAACTGAAAGAATGAGATTAGGGGATCGGGTGTCACAAACCGACACGTAGAATTAGGGGATCGAAGTGTCACGTTTCGACACCAGGATAGTAGAGGATCGGGTGTCACGAACCGACAGGTAGTAGTAGGGGATCAGAGTGTCACGTTTCGACACCAGGATAGTAGGGGATCAGAGTTTCACGTTCCGACACCAGGATAGTAAGATGAATGAATATTGAGGGGATCGAGGTGCCACGTTCCGACACCAGGATAGTAAAGACAGTGAATCTTGAATTATGCTAATATACTCAGGTTTAAAGAACCTGTTTCCCAAATGAGTATGGTATGGAGGCTTCAGTCCTCATAGATGTGCTTGGTTTTGTGGCCAATGGTTATGGTACTTGTTGCTGTCACCTGTTAAGTATTTGGTTGTTTTTACATTATTATTTGATATATATTGCTTTCTATTTTGAGTTGGCCGATGATACCTACTCAGTACTTGTGCCTTGTACTGACCCCTACTTGTATGTTTCTCTTTGTTATTTGTGGAGTGCAGCAAACGTACCATCGACTTCGACTCGTCCTCAACTCTAACAAGTCTTCATCACATCAAATTTCAGGGTGAGCTATTGTTCCTAGCTCGGACTGGATTCTCTCTTATTTTTGTCTTGATGTCCTTGAAGTTCGGACATGGACCATTTGTTTACTTATTTTATCTTCCTAGATACTCTTATATTTAGTAATAGAGGATAGAGTGTTCTTGTGGTGATGACTTACAGATGTTGGGAATAATAAGTATTAAATTTTAGCAGTTATTTATTGGTTATAGTAATGAGTTTTAAGTCTTCCGCATTATTTTCTGTTTATTATGGTTGAAATGTTGGGGTTTAGATTGGTTGGTTCGCTCACATAGGAGGGTAAGTGTGAGTGCCACCGCGGCTCGTTTTGGGTCGTGATAGCCATATAAAAAGTATAGGTAAATAAGTGTAAAAGTATTTTGTTTTCTTGTGTCGGCCAAATATAATAAGGCCAGGTGTAAAGTAAAATGTAATGTTGTGTCGGCCATTTGGTCAAGTTGTTAAGAATTTCTTTTATAAATAGAGGGTCCTCCCTCATAATAAAATCATCCCTGATCCCTTTTCCTTACAACTCTCTCTCTCACTCTTAAATTCCGCTTCCACCCAAAATAGGTAAACTAATTACACTTAGGACGATGTTAAGGTCTTCAAATAAGTAAATGTGATTTAGTTGGTGAGTATAGTGTTTGAATTAAGTTATAACTAATCTAATTTGACTCAGAAAGTTGTTAAATTCATTAAATAAGTTAATGTGATTTAACTGGTGAATAAAGTGTTGAATTAAGTTAAAACTAAACTAATTACACTTAGAAAGATGTCAAGTTCTTTTAATTAATAATTGTGCTTAGGTTGTTAATATAGTGTTTGAATTAAGTTAAAACTAAACTAATTACACTGAGAAAGTTTTTAAGTTCTTTAATAAAAATAATACGATTATATTGGTCAGTAAAGTGTTGGAACTAAGTTAAAATTAAACTAATTACAATTGGAAAGATGTTATATTATTTAAATTAGTAAATGTGATTTAGTTGGTGAATTTATTGTGGAATTAAATTAAAACTAAACTTATTACACTTAGAAAGATGTTAAGGTCTTCAAATAAGTAAATGTGATTTAGTTGGAGAATATATTATTTGAATTAAGTTATAACTAAACTAATTAGATTTAGAAAGTGGTTACATTCATTAAAAAAGTTAATGTGAATTTAGTGTTGGAATTAAGCTAAACTAAACTAATTAGACTTGGAAAGTTGTAAATTCTTTAAATAAGTTAATGTGATTAAGTTGGTGAATTTATTGTTGGAATTAAGTTTAAACTAAACTAATTACACTTAGAAAGATGTTAAGTTCTTCAAATAAGTAATGCGATTTATATGGTGAATATAGTGCTGGAATAAAGCTAAAAGTAAACTAGTTACACTTACAAAGATGTTAAGTCCTTTAAATAAATAAATATGATCTAGTTAGTGAATATAGTATTTGAATTAAGTTCAAACTAAACTAATTACATTTAGACAGTTGTTAAATTCTTTAATAAATTAATACAATTTAGTTGGTCAATATAGTTTTGGAACAAAGTTAAAATTAAACTAATTACGCTTAGAAAGATGTTATGTTTTTTAAATTAGTTAATGTGTTTTAGTTGATGAATATAGTGTTGGAATTAGGCTAAAAGTAAACTAATTAGACTTAGAAAGTTGTTAAACTCTTAAAATAAGTTAATGTGGTTTATTTGGTGAATATCGTTTTGCAATTAAGTTAAAACTAAACTAATTACACTTAGAAAGATGTTAAGTTATTCAAATAAGTAATGTGATTTGTGGAATTAAGTTACAACTAAATAAATTACACTTGGAAAGTTGGTAAGTTCTTCAAATCAGTAAATTTGGTTAGTTAGTGAATATAATGTTTGTATTAAGTTAAAACTAAACTAATTATACTTTGAAAGTTGTTAAATTCATTAAATAAGTTAATGTCATTTAGTTGGTTAATATAGTATTGGAATTAAGTTAAAACTAAACTAATTAAACTTAGGAAAATGTTAAGGTCATTAAATAAGTAAATATGATTTAGTTGGTGAATACAGTGCTTGATTTATGTTATAACTAAACTAATTAGACTTAGAAAGTTGTTAAATTCATCAAATAAGTTAATGTGATTTAGTTGGTCAATATAGTGTCAGACTTGGAAAGTTGTAAATTCTTTAAATCAGTAAATGCAATATAGTTGGTGAATTTAGTGTTGGAATTAAGTTAAAACAAAACTAATAACACTTAGAAAGTTATTAAATTCATTAAATAAGTTAATGTAATTTAATTGGTGAAAAAAAGTGTTGGAATTAAGTTAAAACTAAACTAATTAGTCTTGGAAAGTTGTAAATTCTTTAAATCAGTGAATGTAATTTAGTTGGTGAATTTAATGTTGGAATAATGTTAAAAGTAAAATAATTACACTTAGAAAGTTGGTAAATTCTTTAAATAAGTAAACGTGTTTTAGTTGGTGAATATAGTGTTGGAATTAAGTTAAAAACTAAACAAATTAGACTTCAAAAGATTTTAAGCTCCTTGAATAAGTAAATGTGATTTAGTTAGGGATTATAGTGTTTGAATTAAGTTAAAACTAAACTAATTAGACTTAGAAAGGTGTTAAGTTTTTTAAATAAGTAAATGTGCTTTAGTTTGTGAATATAGTGTTTAAATTAAGTTGAAACTAAACTAATTACACTTAGAAAGATGTCAATATCTTTAAATAAATAAATGTGATTTAGTTGGTTAATATAGTATTTGAATTAAGTTAAAACTAAATTGTCACGACGCAAAACGAGCCGCGAGTGGCACCCACCCTTACTCTCCTAGGTGAGCAAACCAACAAATCTAAACCCCAACATTTACCGGTAAACTAATTATAAATAGTAAAAAAATGCGGAAGATCCAAAACTCATTAAGATAACCAATAAATAAGCTTCTAAAGTTTAATACTTATTGTTTCCTAAAATCTGGAAGTCATCACACCAAGAACATCTATCCTCGAATTTCAAAATCTATGAGTATTTAAGTAGCTAAAAATAGTAAAAAGATGGTCCATGTCCGAACTTCAAGACATCAAGACGTGAAGGAGAGAATCCAGCACGAGCTAGGAATAATAGATCACCCTGAAATCTGATGTGCTGAAGACTGGCTAGAGTTGAGGGCGAGTCGAAGTCGATTGCACGTTTGCTGCACTCCACAAATAACAAAGAAGAAAATTACAAGTAGGGGTCAGTACAAGGAACACGTACTGAGTAAGTATCATCGGCCAACTCAGAATGGAAAGCAATATATATTGAATAATAACATAAAATCAACCGTACTACCTAACATGTGACAATCAACAAGTATAAGAACCATTGACAACAACACCAAGCACACCTATGAGGACTCAAGCCTCTACACCATACTCATTTGGGAAATAGGTTCTTTGAATTTGAGTACATTAACATAATTCAAGATTCATTCTCTTTCTCATTATCGTGTCGGAACGTGACACTCCGATCCATTATCACCGTGTCGGAACGTGACACTGTGATCCCCGAATACTACCGTGTCGGAACGTGACACCCGATCCCCAAATACTTTCGTGTCGAAACGTGACACCCAATCCATTTATCTCATTATTTTAGTTCATCAAGACTTCTTTTTTTCAAGGCATTATCTTAATAGAGAGGATTTAAGATTGAAGATACAACAGTCTCATCATTCTGACCACCACAATTACACAATCACAACATACAAACACACAATCAAGCATATAGAAGACATTACAATACCACCAAATATATATCGATCGCTATTTAGAGTTTATCTATCACATAAAAATAAACCATAACCTACCTCCACCGAAGAATCATGATCAATCAAGCTATCTTCCCATTGCCTTTGCTTTCCTCTTTGTTCTCTCTTTCTCGTTCATTCTCCCTCTCTGTTCTTTGTATTTTTCTTCTCCTGATTCTTTTTATTTTACCCTAATTATCATATAATCAATTATAAAAGATGATAAAAGAAATTCACTATTTATTCCCTTATTATATTCTTTAACCCCCAAGTAAACAAAATTATTACACTTACCCCACTAATTCCATAATTAAAATCATGAATAGTTTAAAACACCCATTTAAAACTTTTGGTAGAAATCCGACCCAGTCGGGGTTACGCTGCTTGTGACGGACCGTCGTATCTATGACGGTCCGTCCTGCAGGTCCGTCACAGCGTTCAGAGAGTTAAAATTCAGTAGTGAAGTTACGTAACTTGTGACGGTCTGTCGTACCTGCGACGGTCCGTCCTGCAGGTCCATCAGAAAGTTCAGAGAGTCGATCCAAGTACCCAGATTTCAGAGTAGAAGTGTTTTGGAACGAAGGCCCTTGACGGACCGTCGTGCCTATGACGGTTCGTCCTACCTGTCGTCGAGGGTAGTGAGGAGAGCAGTAGAATAATTTACACAAGTATGGGACGACGGAGTCCATCACGGTCTGTCGTGCCCATGACGGTCCGTTGCGTGATCCGTCGACCAAGTCTGTTTTATCAAAAATAGTTCTACTGCTCGTACCGACAAAACAGGTCCTTACAATAGATACCAATTTACCCATCCTTCGTCCTCGAACGATCACAAGAAGAAAAGCAAGGGCGAGAAAGAGTAACTGAATCTTTAAAGAGATGTGGATAGCTTTCTTGCATATCAGCCTCATTCTCCCAAGTGGACTCTTCAACTGGCCGATTCTTCCACTGAACTTTGATAGATGCAATCTCCTTTGATCTAAACTTGCAGACCTCTCTATCTAAAATAGCAACAGACTTCTCCTCATAAGACAAATTCTCATCAAGAAGAACTGAATCCCAACAAATAATGTAGTTTCCATCCCCATGGTACTTTTTCAGCATAGACACATGAAATACCGGGTGCACTCCTGAGAGTCCTGGAGGCAATGCCAATTCATAAGCCACCTCCCCCACGCGCTTCAGAACTTCAAATGGACCAATATACCTCGGACTAAGCTTACCTCGCTTCCTTTTTCATAGGTGAAACCTTCAGCAAGACTTGTTCACCCTCCATAAAATCCAAGTCCCTAACCTTTCGATTTGCATATTCTTTCTGCCTTTTCTGAACTGCTAGAAGCTTTTTCTGAATGAATTTTACTGTATCCAACAATTCCCTCAAGAGATCGATACCCCACAGTCTCACCTCAAATGCATCAAACCAACCAATGGGAGACCTACATCTCTTCCCATATAGTGCCTCAAATGGGGCCATATCAATACTTGAGTGATAGCTATTATTGTATGAAAACTCTGCTAAGGTTAAGAAGTTATCCCAAGGACCACCAAATTCTATCACACATGCACGAAGCATATCCTCCAACACCTGAATCGTTCGCTCAGACTGACCATCGGTATAAGGGTAAAATGCAGTACTAAGATCAAACCTAGTACCTAATTAAGCATGCAATGTTTTCCAAAGCGTAGAAGTAAATTGCGTACCCCTATCTGATAAGATTGAAAGTGGAACCCAATGCAACCGAACAATTTTTGAGATATAGAGTTTGGCTAACTTCTGTGCATTGTAAGTCACCTTTACCGGAATGAAGTGAGCAGACTCAGTTAATCTGTCAACAATTACCCAAATAGAATCAAATTTACCCAATGTCTTTGGAAGACCAACCACAAAATCTATTGAAATTCTTTCCCATTTCCATTCAGGAATGGGCATTTTCTGAAGTGTTCCTTCGGGCCTGTGGCGTTCATACTTTACCTGCTGACAATTCAGGCATTGGGCAAAAAAATTAACAATGTCTCACGCTTCATTCTACTCCGCCAAAAATGTTACTTTAAGTCACGATACATTATGGTTGCACCAGGATGTATAGAATACCTTGAACTATAAGCCTCTGTAAGAATAGTGTGAATCAAATTATCAACACGGGGCACACATACCCTTCCTTTAATTCTCAAAACGACTTCCTCATAAATTATTGCCTCTTGAGCCTCTCCTCGTAATACCATATCTCGAATTCGGCTCAGCTTTTCATCAGTAAACTGTTTTCCCTTAATTCTGTCAAGAAAAGAAGATCTTGCCTGTACAAAAGCCAAAAATCCTCCCTTCTCTAGTATTTCCAGCCTCATAATGTCATTAGCCAGAGTCTGAACCTCTTTAGCCAATGGACGTCTAGAAACCTGTAAGTGGGCTAGACTTCCCATGCTCCCTGCCTTTCTACTTAAAGCATCTGCCACAACATTAGCTTTTCCTGGGTGATACAAAATAGTGATATCATAGTCCTTCAGTAGTTCCATCCACCTCCTCTGCCTCAAATTCAAATCCTTCTTAGTAAAGACATACTGTAAACTACGATGATCTGTATAGACTTCACACTTGACCCCATATAGGTAATGTCTCCATTGCTTTAATGCAAACACAACTGCAGCCAACTCCAAATCATGGGTCGAATAGTTACGTTCATGCACTTTTAATTTCCTCGAAGCATAAGCAATTACATTCCTCTCTTGCATTAGCACTGCACCCAAACCAGAATAAGATGTATCACAGTAAACAATGAAATCCTTACCTTCCACTTGCAAGGTAAGAATTGGTGCGGTAGTCAACAAGGTCTTGAGGTTCTGGAAGCTTTCTTCACATTCGTCCGACCATATAAATGGAACATTTTGCTTAGTCAAATTTTTAAATTGGGAAGCGACAGAAGAAAATCCCTTGACAAATTGACGGTAGTAGCTAGCTAAACCAACAAAGCTCCTTACCTCTGTAACATTAGTAGGTCTTACCCAATTCTTCACTACTTCAATCTTAGATGGATACACCATCACTCCATCCTTGGAAACCACGTTCCCCAAGAAGGACACTGAATCTAGCCAAAACTCACACATGAAGAATTCGGCATAAAGCCTTTTCTCTCTCAACAATTCCAATAAATTTTGCAGATGCTCCTCATGTTCTTTCCTGCTCTTTGAGTATATCAGTATATCATCAATAAATACAATAACAAAGAGGTCAAGATATGGCTTAAAAATCCCGTTCATTAGGCTCATGAAAGCAGCAGGGGCATTCGTAAGCCCAAAATACATTACTAAAAATTCATAATGCCCATACCTGGTTCGGAAAGCAGTCTTTGGCGCATCTACTGCCCGTATTTTTAGTTGATGATAACCAGATCTCGAATCAATTTTTGAAAAGGTACAAGCACCTTGTAACTGATCGAACAAATCATTAATGTGAGGAAGAGGATACTTGTTCTTAATAGTTACCTTATTCAGTTGCCTATAGTCTATGCACATCCGAAAACTTCCATCCTTCTTCTTCACAAATAAAACAGGAGCACCCTAAGGGGATAAACTTGGTCTAATAAAGCCTTTACCTAACAACTCCAAATGTTGGGCCTTTAACTCCCTTAACTCAGCTGGGGCCATTCTATAAGGGGGTATGGAAATGGGGCGAGTACCCGGCTCCAGATCAATACAAAAATCAATATCCCTATCTGGTGGCATAACGGGAAGGTCTGCAGGAAACACATCCAGAAACTCACGGACTATCGAAATAGAGTCAACCGAAGGTACTTTGGAAGTACCATCCCTGAGATTGGAAAAGAAAGCTAAATAACCCTTACTGACCATCCTCTTAGAACGAAGAAAAGAGATAATACGAACTGGGGTGGGAATATAGTCACCCTCCCACACTAGCGGATCTTTCCCAGGCTTGGCCAATGTCACAGTTTAGCATTACAATCTAGGATTGCAAAATTTGGAGAAAGCCAAGTCATACCCAGAATTACATCAAAATCAACCATTTCTAGAACAATCAAATCTACATGAGTATTGATCCCCACAAAAGTCAAAAGACAAGACCTATACACCTTTTCAACTATCACAGACTCAACTACAGGAGTAGAGATACGGATAGGCATGTCAAGCAAATCACAATGTAAATCAAGACCCGTACCAAATGAGGAAGATACATATGAAAATGATCCAGGATCAAATAATACAGAAGCCATGCAATAACAAAACAAAAGATTACATGTGATAACAACATCAGATGTCTCTGCTTCAGACCTCCCGGGGAAAGCATAACAATGGGCCCTATCACCTGTCTGCCCGTTGTCCTTACCATGTTGTGCTGCAGTAGTTCCAACTTTCCCGCCACCCCGGCTGATTTGATGAACACCATTACCTTGTCCACCACGTCCTCCAGAATGGCAGCCTCTCCCATGACAAACTCTACCTCTAATTATTGGGGGTCTGTAACTATGTTTTGGAAAATGCCTCCTAATATGTCCAGTCTCTCCGTATCCATAACAATCTCTGGAGTCAAACATAGGTCTCTGTGAGAATGACGAAGTCTTGGGATAACCTCAAAACTCAGAGAAATGTTGACTCCTCTGCGATGGACCCCCAGATACAGCCTGTAGTGAAGACTGAATAGGTCGGGCAGGGTAACCTCCTCAACTCTGCCCTCTGGAGTAAGAACCACTAAACTTACCTCCCTTACGGAACTTCTTAGATGTCGACGCCATGGTGAAGTTGTCTGGCTTTACCCCCTCCACCCTTAGCACAAAGTCAACCACTTCCTGAAAGGATTTTGCTGTAGCAGCTACCTATAAGGCTAGGATCTGCATATCTGACCTCAATCCTTTCACAAAGCAGTGAATCCTCTTTTGTGGACTGAAGCAAACCTGGGTGGCATACCTTGAGCGCGCACGAAATTTGGCCTCTTAAGCGGCAACATACATCCTTCCTTGCTCTATGCTCATGAACTAATCTCTCCTCTTGTCCCTCAAAGTCCAGGGTATATACTTCTCTATAAATAAGATAGAGAAAGATGCCCAAGTCATAGGTTTTGCCTGTGCTGGTCGAAACTCAACATACGGACGCCACAACATTTTGGCATTCCCCTGAAACTGGTAGGTCACAAATTCAACACCAAATCGTTCTACTATGTCCATCTTATGTTGCAGCTCATGATAATCAACCAGAAAATCATAGGCATCCTCAGATTCAGCACCATTGAAGACGGTAGGTTTCAACTTCAAGAATTTAGTGAAAGGTTCATGCTGATCACTCGTCATTATTGACCCTGTAGTCAATCGAGGAAACGTGTCTACTTCCAATGAGGCATCCATGCGGGGAGACACATCAGCTGCATGTTGTACTCCTGAAACCTGAGGGGCTGGTGCAGAAAACGCTGGAGGTGTCTGGCCCTGATCAGATAACCCGCTAAGATAAATAAGAACCTGGTTGATCATCTCTGGGGTAGGTTGGGGTGGTAATTCCTCATCCTGCACCTGTTCATTTTCCCGTTCCTCACCCTCTTTTACTACCACATCAGTCGGTGTAGGAGTCACCGCCCTATTACTAGCTGGACCAGGTGTTTGTCCTCTACCTCTAGAAGACGTCCTCCTGTGACCTCTACCACGACCTCTTTCCACTGCTCCTCCTCGAGCTATAGCCCCAATGTTTGGCTCAGACGCACCCTGTCTTACCGGTGTTTGTGTTGGCACAGTTTTTTCTCTAGTTCTAGCCATCTGCGAAATAGAGTGAGGATGTCAGATACGAATTTGTATCACCCAGATATTAATTGGATCCATGTAATAGCACGAAAGAAGGAAAGAATGGAATTTTCCTAAAGAACTATAGCCTCTCAAAGAAAAGTAAGGGCGTCCCCCTACCGTTCCTCAAGAATCTACTAGACTCGTTCTAGTGTGATGAGACTAACGAACCTAACACTCTGATACCAAGTTTGTCACGACACAACAAATCTAAACCCACCCTTACTCTTCTAGGTGAGCGAACCAACAAATCTAAACCCCAACATTTACCGGTAAAACATTTCTGAATAGTAAAAATAATGTGGAAGATCCAAAACTCATTAAGATAACCAATAAATAAGCTTCTACACTTTAATACTTATTGTTTCCCAAAATCTTGAAGTCATCACACCAAGAACATCTATCCTCGAATTTCCAAATCTAGGAGTATTTAAGAAGCTAAAAATAGTAAAATGATGGTCCATGTCCGAACTTCAAGACATCAAGACGTGAAGGAGAGAATCCAGCATGAGCTAGGAATAATAGCTCACCCTAAAATCTGATGTGCTGAAGACTAGCTAGAGTTGAGGGTGAGTCGAAGTCGATGGCACGTTTGCTGCACTTTACAAATAACAAAGAAGAAAATTACAAGTAGGGGTCAGTACAAGGTACACGTACTGAGTAGGTATCATCGGCCAACTCAGAATAGAAAGCAATATATATTGAATAATAACATAAAATCAACCTTAATACTTAACAGGTTACAATCAACAAGTATAAGAACCATTGACAACAACACCAAGCACACCTATGAGGACTCAAGCGTCTACACCATACTCATTTGGGAAATAGGTTCTTTGAATTTGAGTACATTAACATAATTCAAGATTCATTCTCTTTATCATTATCGTTTCGGAACGTGACACTCCGATCTATTATCATCGTGTCAGAACGTGACACTCCGATCCCCTTATACTACCGTGTCGGAACGTGACACAGATCCCCTAATACTACTGTGTCGGAACATGACACCCGATCCATTTATCTCATTTTTTTAGTTCATCAAGCCTTCTTTATGTCAAGGCGTTATCTTAATAGAGAGGATTTAAGATTGGATATTCAATAGTCTCATCATTCTGACCACCACAATTACACAATCAGAACATACAAACACACAATCAAGCTTATAGAAGACTTTACAATACCACCCAATACATATCGATTGCTATTTAGAGTTTATCACATAGAAATAAACCATAACCTACCTCCACTGAAGAATTGTGATCAATCAAGCTATATTCCCAATGCCTTTGCTTTCCTCTTTGTTCTCTCTTTCTCGCTCGTTCTCCCTCTCTGTTCTTTGTATTTTTCTTCTCCGAATTCTTTTTCTTTTACCCTAATTATTAGATAATCAATTATAAAAGATGATAAAAGTAACCCACTATTTATTCCCTTATTATCTTCTCTAACCCCCAAGTAAATAAATTGTTACACTTACCCCACTAATTCCATAATTAAAATGATGAAATGTCCAAAACACCCCTGTAAAAATTTTAGCAGAAATCCGACCCAGTCGTGGTTACACCGCTTCTGACGACCCGTCGTATCTATGAAGGTCCGTCCTGCAGGTCCGTCACAGAGTTCAGAGACTTAAAATTCAGTAGTGAAGATACGCAACTTGTGATGGTCCGTCGTACCTGCGACGGTACGTCCTGCAGGTCCGTCACAAAGTTCAGAGAGTCGATCCCAGTACCCTGATTTCAGAGTTGAAGTGTTTTGGAACGAAAGCCCTTGACGGACTGTCGTGCCTATGACTGATCGTCCTAACTGTCGTCAAGGGTAATGAGGAGAGAAGAAGAAGAATTTACACAATTATGGGACGACGGACTCCATCACGGTCCGTCGTGCCCATGATGGTCCGTTGCGTGATTTGTCGAGCCAGTCAGTTTTATCAAAAATAGTTCTACTGCTCGAACCGACTAAACAGGTCGTTACATAAACAATTACATTGAGAAAGTTGTTAAGTTCTTTTAATAAGGTAATGCGATTTATTTGGTGAATACTGTGTTGCAACTATGTTAGAATTAAACTAGTTACACGTGGAAAGATGTTATGTCCTTTAAATAAATTAATGTGATTTAGTTGGTGAATATAGTGTTGGAATTAATTTAAAACTAAACATATTACACTTAAAAAGATGTAAAGGTCTTCAAATAAGTAAATGTGATTTAATAGGTGAATATAGTGTTTGAATTAGGTAAAGGTACGCAGTTTACTTCTAAGTTTTGGAAAACATTGCATGCTGAATTAGGTACTAGATTGGATCTTAGTACTGCATTTGACCCTCAGACCGATGGTCAGTCTGAGCGAAGGATTCAGGTTTTGGAGGATATGCTTCGTGCATGTGTGATAGATTTTGGTGGTCATTGGGATAACTTCTTACCCTTAACAGAGTTCTCATACAACAATAGCTATCACTCAAGCATTGATATGGCCCCCTTTGAGGCATTGTATGGGAGAAGATGTAGGTCTCCCATTGGGTGGTTTGATGCATTTGAGGTTAGACCGTAGGGTACTGATCTTCTGAGGGAATCGTTAGATAAAGTGAAATGCATTCAAGAAAAACTTTTAGCGGCTCAAAGTAGGCAGAAAGAATATGCATATCGAAAGGTTAGAGACATGGAGTTTATGGAGGGTGAGCAATTTTTGCTGAAGGTTTCACCCATGAAAGGGGTGTTGCGGTTTGGTAAGCGAGATAAGCTTAGTTCGAGGTACATTTGTCCATTTCAAGTTCTGAAGCGCGTGGGGGAGATATCTTATGAATTAGCCTTGCCCCCAGGACTCTCATGGGTGCACCCGGTATTTCATGTGTCTATGCTGAAAAGATACCACGGTGATGGAAACTACATCATTTGTTGGGATTCAGTTGTTCTTTATGAGAATTTGTCTTATGAGGAGGAGCCTGTTGCTATCTTAGATAGGGAAGTCCGCAAGTTGAGATCAAGGGAGATTGCATCCATCATAGTTCAATGGAAGAATCGACCCGTGGAAGAGTCCACTTGGGAGAAGGAGGCCGATATGCAAGAAAGATATCCACACCTGTTTACAGATTCAGGTACTCCTTTTCGCCCTTGTCTTTGTTCTTGTGATCGTTCAGGGACGAACGATGGGTAAATTGGTATCTATTGTAACGACCTGTTAGTCGTTTTGAGCAGTAAAGTTTTTTTTCTGGTAATAACTGTCTGAGTCGACGGATCCCACGACGGACCGTCATGGGCACGACGGACCGTCGAGGGTGTCTCGTTCCAAAACACTTAGAATTCTGAAAAATTGGGTATTGATAACAACTCTCTGAACTTCACAACGACATGGCAGGACGGACCGTCGTGGGCACGACGGATCGTCACAGGACCTTTAGTGAAAAGTTAGTCTCTGAACTTTGTGACGGAAGCAGCAGGACGGACCGTCGCAGGCACGACGGGCCGTCACAGGCACGACGGGCCGTCACAGGCTGCGTAACCCTGACTGGGTCGGATTTCTATTAAAAGTTTTAAGGGGCATTTTGGACTATTCCTGCTTATAATTATAAAGTTAGTGGTTGAATGTTAAAAATTCAATTACTCGGGGGTTAAATAAGATAACCTTGAATTAACTAGTGGGGTGCTTTGGTCATCTTTTACATTTAATTATATGGTAATTAGGGTAAAAGAAAAAGAGTTTGAATAAGGAAAAATCAGAAAAAGAGAAGAGGGAGAACGAACGAGCGAGAGAGAGAGGAACGAAGAGGGAAGCAAAGTTTTAGAGAAGTAGATAGCTTGATCGCGAATTCTTCGATGGAGGTAGGTTATGGTTTTTAGGCTATTTCATAGTAAACTCTTAATAGCGAATGTTATGTGTTGGGTAGTATTGTAAAGTCTTCTATATGCTTAATTGTGTGCTTGCATGATGTGACTTCATAATTGTGATAAATTAGGCATGATGGGGCTGTTGAATCTTGAACCTTAAAAACCTCTTTGTTAATGATGATGCCTTGGTATAAAAGAAGGCTTGATGAACTAAAGGAATGAGGTTAGGGGAAAGGGTGTCACGAACCGACACGTAGTATTAATGGGTCGGGTGTCACGAACCGACACATAGTATTAATGGATCGGGTGTAACGAACCAACACGTAGTATTAATGGATCGGGTGTCACGAAACGACACGTAGTAATAGGGGATCGGAGTATCACGTTCCGACACCAGGATAGTAAAAAGAATGAATCTTGAATGATGATAATATACTCAATTTAATGAACCCATTTCCCAAAAGAGTATGGTATGGAGGCTTGTGTCCTCATGGGTGTACTTGGCGTTACTATCAATGATTTTGGTACTAGTTGTTGCTACCTGTTGGGTATTATAGTTGATTTTATGATATTATCTGATATATATTGCTTCCTATTTTGAGTTGGACGATGATATCTACTTAGTACTCGTGTTTTGTACTGACCCCTACAGGTATGTTTTCTTTTATTTAATTGTGTAGTGCAGCAAATGTACCGTCGCCTTCAACTCAACCGCAATTCTAGCCAGTCTTCATCACATCAGATTTCAGGGTGAGCTATTGTTTCTAGCTTGGACTAGATCTTCTTCTTCACGTCTTGATGCCTTGAAGTTCTGGCATGGACTATCTGTTTAGTTATTTTAGTTTCTTAGATACTCTTAGACTTACTAATTTTAGGATAGATGTTCTTGTGATGATGACTTCTAGATTTTGGGAATAATAAGTATTAAATTTTAGAAGTTATTTATTGGTTATAGTAATGATTTTTAAGTCTTCCGCATTATTTTCTGTTTATTATGACTGAAATGTTGGGGTTTAGATTTGTTCGTTCGCTGACATAGTAGGATAAGTGTGGGTGCCACACACGACTCATTTTGGGTCGTGACAGTAATTCATACATTCAAGACTAAGAAACTTTAGCATCGTAAGTCAAGGCAACAACACATATTCACATTCGTACATACATCAAGCAAGGGACACAAGTCAATAACGATAAGCAACCACATACTTTACTTTAACTCATAATACATGTAATTCTAGAAGCACATAGAAGTAACTATTATCATCTTTAAGTCATCCTACACACCATCATAACATCATCAATATGACCATTATAGACTCAAATAGTCAAGTAGGAATAACCAAGACTCGACCCTAAGACTATACACACAAGGTCAAAGTCATAGTCTAAAATGATCACCTATGTGACATGAACAGAAAAACACATATGTGACTTCACATGTAGATAGATATTGTCATGCTTCACATAATCAACTACACAAATAGCCACATTACTTCAAGTAATTTGCTGAGAAGGACACATCAATTGCATGTAAAGCACATAACACCGCCACCATATGTGGACCATACCAATCACAATATAATTGAAGTCTAATTAACATCAAAATAAAGTAAGTAGGGTAAATTACCACCACATCATCCTCAACACCTCAATTCGATGCTAAATCATCCAATTCAATACCATAAAACTCTTATCAATGTCCATGAACAATAATCCAATCTAGAAACTATGATAATCAATGAAATTCGGTAAATTCAATAAGTATTTATCAATATAATAGAACCTAGATATCAATTTAACACAATTATTACATCATTAGATAACCCATAGAAATCTACACTATAATTCATAAATATTAAGTCAATATCAAGTAACCCATAACATAGTCAAAAACTAGGGTTCATCCTGTTATGCCTCGTATTTTTTTTATACGTAGTGCGCGTCATGATCTATTAGACGCAAGTCCGGGGAATGAGATTTTATTTTAAGTTCCAAGTGATTAAAGAAATACTAGGCAAGGATGTTAAATCCAAATGTGATATTAAATATTATTTGGCTAAGGTAAGTGCCATTAACTTTAAGTGAGGGATTAATTAGAGGCTGATTAGGATTAATTTAATCCAGTGGGCCCCGCCACTCATAATTAGTTACTGATAAGGATTAATTTAATGCAGTGGGCCCCACCACTCAAGGCAAAAATTAAAAAGGGATCAGATTGGGAGCTGGCCTTAGTGGACACGTGTAGAGGGGGGCTGCCTCCACTTCATATTATAAATGAGGTTGAGAAATCCACTCCATACTAAATAAAGTGGTGAAATGCATTGCTGCATATCATCTTCTTCACCAATTGGCTTAGGCAGCCATGGAAATGGAGAAACCAACCCTGCAACTCTTGGCCAGCAGCTGCAAATAATTCGGTTCGTAATCTCCTTGCTTAGTGTGTTAATTTTTTAGAATACCTTTGTTAATTATCCATTAATATTAAGAAGGGGGCGTGAGCAGTAGCTTAGGAAGTTTGTTTTAGTTATTGAATATGCTAAGTATGAACGGAAACCATAATCGGATTATTAGTGGTGTCGTGTTGGTTCTTGGGCTGTTTTGATTAAAGCAAACTACGGGAAAATTCTGTTGTGGCGTTATGTATATGTTCAATGTGATTATGAGTATATACTCCAAAGGATGAATACGATAAGGTAGATTTGTTGCGAATTATAAAATGAGTTATCGCTAGGTGTGCCGTTGCTTCGCTGCTATGGTTGCCGACACGGAACTGTTTTGGGGAGGGGGCTGTTTAATATGATTTGTTGGGTTATATGTGTTATTGGTATTGCTGTGTATAATTTGGGTTGTTGTCGGATTGGGACGAAGTAAGGAAAATAGGGGAAGTGCTACCGGATTTTTGTTAGATTATTAGCTAGCATACAAGATAGTAAAGCGCAATGTTTATCTAATTGCGGCACGATTGTTGATTGTTATAGATTAATAGCTTGAGCAGTAAATATTGGATGGGCGGCTCGACTATACGGTATGTAACGTTGTTCTTTTCTTTCTTTGTTTGGCCTTACTTTTAAAAATAAGCGAATAACGGACAAGTTTGATACTTACCTCTAGAGCATCTAGGTGACGTATATTCTTGCTTCCAAATTTTTTCCTCTTTATATCGGCTATGTCTAAGGCTTTGATGATTTCTCATATCTATAGTAGTGCTTCTTTGAGTCATTGAGATTTTACGTTTCTATATCGTATTAAAGGTTCATAATCTTGATAAAATGTTAATCTTTGTTAATACTCCTTGCTGGTTCACGTTGATTGTTCTATTGAGTTATAAGAAATGATTTTAATTGCATATGGTTGCTTATAATATTCTACTCGTGCATAGAGTCATTTATCATTTCACCGAGTCCCGGGCTGGGTAATGTTCGTGCGGAGTTTCTTGCATATGTCACCGAGTCCCTCACTAGAGGGCCGGGTATGTATATTATATATATGATTGGTGATGAGGATGGTTATAATGATGATGACGACGGAGATGACGTGATGATTATTTTACCGAGCCCCTTACTAGGGAAGCTGGGCACCTTATATGTTAAAGATATGCATGATTTTCACTTAAAAGGGTACATTTGTAGCGATATTTTGATTCGACTTGCCATATTGGTTTACTGTAATCTTTACCTTATGTTTTACATACTCAGTACATTGTCCATACTGACCCCCCTTTCCTCGGGGTGCGTTTCATGCCTGCATGTGTAGACGCACAGTTCGGTGATCCTCCCGCCTAGGATATCTACTCTGTTGATTGGGAGAGCTCCACTGTTCTGGAACCCAATCGTTTTGGTACATAACTTTTTCTGTAGTCTTTTTGTCATTTATGGGTTTGGCGGGACCCTGTCCCGTCGAGTTTCACTACAGTACTCTTAGAGGTCTGTGGACATTATGTGGGTTATATATATATTTTTTGGATAATGGTCTGGACATGGTTTGTTTGGGATGTACACTTGTACAGGGGAAGCCTTGTCGGCTGCGTACATCATTGTGTATTTTGTAGTGGCAGCCTTGTCGGCTTACGTATGTTATTTTGCTTTGGATAGTGGCGGCCTTGTCGGCTCGTGTATGTTGTTACGGTTGAATGGTTATGATTCCTTATGAGACAGGTCCTCTTTATATATATATATATATATGACGTAGGGGTTGGCTTGATTTGATTAAATTCCATATTGTCTTAATTTCAGTTGGTTATACTTAACAAGTTTGTAGGTGGGTGTCCAAAAAATACACTAGTCACGGCCCGTCGGGTTGGGGCGTGACATATCCAATTCATGGGTTCATAGGTATTTTAGGTTAAAATGACCAATACAATAAACAATAAATTATTATTCAATGCTTAGAAATCATTAAATCATGAAATTTTGACAATTCAACATGAAAGCTTTAGAAAACTTCTTGAGAGCTGGGCTCCTTGATGAAGAGAGTTTCAAGGATAAAAATACATAAACTGATGAAGCTAATTCTTCACTTTGATGAAGAATCTCCACTCAATTCAACAATCCAAGCTCTTCCTTGATTTTGGACTTCAATGGAGTCTTAAGGAATTTCTAAGGGATTTTGGGGTTTTTGATTTGAAAGAATAAAATATTCTTAGTGTTAAACATCAATATACATACGTAAAAATCCCAAAAGATCATTAAAGAACCTCCAATACTCTTTTGGAAGTTGGGTGAAATTATGCTTTCACCCCTCACTTTAGCAGTGGACTTGTGCTGGAACACAAGCACTTAGAGGGATGCCAAACGACGGCCCGTTCCTTAACCAACAGACCTTCCTTTTGGTCTATGGTCTGGGACTGAGGCTGGTATCTTTCCTCTCTTCTCCCATGACTAACTCCCAATCGATGAGCAACCACTAACGTGGCGTCGACTGACCTACTGGGCGTCGATTGCCAACCGTTTGTTGGGCCGTCTTGGGCATCACTTTGGGTTCTTCCTCAAGGTGTTACGCCTCGTATTTTAATACGTAGTGCGCGTCATATACTAGTAGATGTAAGTTCGGGAATGAGATTTTATTTTATGTTCCAAGTGATTAAAGAAATATTTGGCAAGGATGTTAATTCCAAATGTGATATTAAGTATGATTTGGCTAATGTAAGTGTCATTAACATTATGTGAGGGATTAGTTAGTGGCTGATTAGAATTAAATTAATCAAGTGGGCTCCACCACTCAAGGAGAATTAAAAGAAATCAGATTGGGAGCTGGCCCTTAGTGGGGCACGTGTAGAGGGGGGCTGCCTCCACTTCATATTATGAATGAGGTGGTGAAATTTATTGCAAACATATCATCTTCTTCAACACTAAACTTAGGCAGCCATGGAAATGGAGAAAACCAACCATGCAACTGTCGGCCAGCAACTACAAAAGAATTTGGTTAGTAATCTCATTGCTTGGTGTGTTAATTCCTTAGAATGCCATTGTCAATGAGGCATTAATGTTAAGAAGGGGCGTGACAATAGCTTAGGAAATTTGTATTAGTTATTGAATGTTCTAAGTATGAACGGAAACCATAATCAGATTATTAGTGGTGTCGTGTTAGTGTTTGGGCTGTTTTGATAAAAGCACAATGCGGGAAATTCCTTTTTGGCGTTATGTATATGTTAATGTGATTATGGATATATACTTCAAAGGATGAATACGATAAGGTAGATGTGTTGCGAATTATACAACGGGTTATCGCTCGGTGTGTCGTTTTTTCGTGACTATGGTTGCCGAGACGGAACAGTTTGGGGGGGGGGGGGCTGTTTAATATGATTCGTTGGGTTATATTTGTAATTGGTAATTCTATGTATAATTTGGGTTGTTGTCGGATTGGGACGAAGTAAGGAAAATAGGCGAAGTGCTGATGGATTTTCGTTAGATTATGAGGTAGCTTACAATAAGTAATAAAGCGCGACGTCTATCTAATTGCGACACGATTGTTTCTTGTTATAGATTAATAGCTTGAGCAGTCAATATTGGATGTGCGGCTCGACTATACGGTATGTGACACTATCGTTTCTTTGTTTGTTTGGCATGACTTTTAAAAATGAGAGAATGACGGACATGTTTGATACTTACTCCTAAAGCGTCTAGGTGACGTATGTTCTTGCTTCCACAACTATTCCTCTATATATCGGCTATGTCTAAGGTTATGGTGATTTCTCATATCTATGGTAGTGCTTCTTAGAGATTGAGATTTTACGTTTCCATGTCGTATTAAAGGATCAAAATCTTGATAAAAAGTTAATCTTTGGTAATACTCCTTGCTGGTTCACGTTGATTGTTCTATTGAGTTATAAGAAATGATTTTAATTGCATATGGTTGCTCATAATATTGTGCTCGTGCATAGATTCATTTATCATTTCAGCGTGTCCCGGGCCGGGTAATGTTCGTGAAGAGTTTCTTGCATATGTCACCGAGTCCCTCACTAGAGGGCAGGGTATGTATATTATATATATGATTGGTGATGAGGATGGTTATGATGATGATGATGACGAAGATGATGTGATGAATATTTCACCAAGTCCCTCACTAGAGTAGACACACAGTTCGGTGATCCTTCCACCTAGGATATCTACTCTACTGATTTGGAGAGCTCGACTGTTCCGGAGCCCAGTCGTTTTTGTACATAACTTTCTGTGTAGTCTTTTGCTTGTTTATGGGTACGGCGGGGATCTGTCCCTTTGAGTTTCACTACTATAATCTTAGAGGTATGTAGACATTATGTGGGTTGCATATATATGTTTTGGATAATGGTCTAGACATGGTTTGTTTGGGATGTCCGCTTGTACAGGGCAACCTTTTCGGCTGCGAACATCATTGTGTATTTTGTAGTGGAAGCTTTGTCGGCTTGCGTATGCTATTATGCTTTGGATAGTGGCGGCCTTGTCGGCTCTTGTATGTTGGTACAGTTGAATGGTTATGACTCCTTATGAGACAGATGCACTTTATATATATATGGTGTTGGGGTTGTCTTGATTTGATTAAATTCCATATTGTCTTAGGTTCAGTTGGTTATACTTAACAGGTTTGTATGGAAGTGTCCAAAACGGGCACTAGTCACGGCCCATCGGGTTGGGTCGTGACACAAGGACCCTTGGATGGTCCTTGGGGTTGTTTTGCCAGACTTTTCCAAACCAAATATAATTGTATACAAGTTTAGAACCTATCACATGAATTTCATCCAAAATGAACACATAAAACTCGACGAAACATGCCTAGAGACAGAAGGTCATTTCAAGGCACATCTTTCGAACGTTATAAACGTTCTTGGAAGTTTGACCTTCAAACATCATGAAACTCGACACACTGCCTATATATGAGATAATAAATCATTTAAATACATTACAACCTCATGATCACACATAAAACCACATATGAGGCACATAGGTTATCTAGTCGTCGAACGTCTTAGTCGTCCCTTGACGTTTGACTTCCAATGCACCTAAACTCTCAGTTAATCTATACCATATAATAGAATTATTTAGTACCTTACACCATAAAGACCAACATGTTAGGATCTAGTTCACCTAAGTCATTTTTGCGGTCTTGTACAAGTTGGTAAAACATTTCCATCTTAAGGAATTCAAGTGAATAATATGATTTAACATCAAGGTAAGGGGAAAAGGACAACCTAAACCTTGAAGAATTCAAGTCTTGGCAATTGAGATTTTTGTCTGGCAAAGTAAGAAATTGAAATTTTCATCCCTCTCTTGTTCTTACATAATTTATAAAAGTTTGTATGTGTTAATGAACCGTTGAGTGTTGCCTCTGTATGGTGTTAGCTTGGTGAATGTTTAGCAAGGAGGTGCTTGTTGGGACATACATGGAGTGGAGTCCCCTTAAATTTCAATTCTGAGCTTATTTTGAGAATCTAAATGTTAGTCCGAATTCACGGGATGTTGATGGGAAGTCATGAGTTCATATTGTAATTTCCATATTGTGAGGCTTAGGGACTATTTTGTGTATCATAAAATAAGAGGGTCTAGCTTGATATGTAGTGAAGTCACGAAATCTTGTTAGAGGATAGAACATCAAAACTGTAGTGATACACCACATAATTGAGTGTTGCATGAGCTTACTTCCTGCCATTCTTTTAATACTCCCCCTGTTAAAAAACGATGACCTAGTTTGACTTGGAACGGAGTTTAAAAAAAATAAGAAGTCTTTTTAATCTTGTGGTTCTAAATAAAAGTTCTGTCAAATGTACCAAAATTCCCTTTAATCATGTGGTTTTAAACATGCCACGTGGAAAGTTAAAGTTAAAGTGTTGCCAAAAAGGAAAGGGATCATTCTTTTTAAAACATACTAAAAAGGAAATAGGGTCATTCTTTTTTAAATGGAGGGAGTATTGTTTTCTAGTCATGATGAAGCCTGGGGGGTTTTGGAGGACCTTATAAAAATGATTAGGGGAAAATGGAAGGGAAGAACTCTGGATGGAATCAATATATATATATATACTGTCAATTACTGTTTTGTTCTGATCAAGTAGCCCAAACTTGTTAAGAAACTATTATTAATTTTTATTATTTACTCCATTGTAGATAAATAATATGAAAGGAAGATGTTTAACTAATTGTGATATCCATTATTGTGCAGCAAGGTATGTAAGGCTTTTTGATTTCCTATTTCTTTGGTATGGATCCAACACTTCTAATCTTTCTAAGTTCTCTTTGGAGTGACTAGTCCATAAATGCAGTTCGTACTCCCTAGAGAATCAAAATGAGCACTCTACTATGAGTTTGTACTAAATATGCATGTTTACTCTACCAAGTGTTAGCATGCAAGATTTAAACTAGTTTCATCGTCAAAGTACCCCTGGCACATATTTCCCTTATATACAAAATTTGATACGCTCAAACTTACTTCTCAAATGAGAAGTAAAGCGGTCGCGTCAAGTAAATAACCCAACTAGTGAGGTTGGGATCGTTCCCACGAGGAAAATAGTCTAGACTTAACTTCAACTTGTTATTACTATTGTTCGGTTGATGACTTCCTTAGAAAGTAAAAGCATAAAAAGGGGGGTTTGTATTTCCTAATAAGTAAAAAATTAACTAACGAACTTGACAGAGACACTTAACAGCTTTTAATTTTGGGTTTTAATCAATTAATCAAGTAACTAGGGTTTACGTGTTCCCCACAGGTTCATAACTTGATAATTCTAACTATAACAATTCTTTCCTAGTATCTTGCATGCAAAGTGATAAGTTATGTATTTCTAATGCCTTGGTCCGGCATCTAGAAAATCTCACTCCGCACCTTGGTCCGGCTACGTGTGTTGCTTTCCTAACCCTTATCCTTACCTCATATTAAGCATCGTATTCGATATTTGACTAAGTTATTACCTCGTACCAATCAATACTAGCCTATTAGATAGTATACACTAGTTCCATGTTAATAATTCTTTTCCTATTATCTACCTCGTTGGTCCGGCAAGTACCATTAAGGCGAGTTCTAACGTTGATCATCCGTTAAAAAGACTTCTAAGCGAAAGAATTATTAATACATGCAAGACACTATTCTAGAATTGTTATTTTAGCTAGGGTTTATCTCATTATTTTCCTATGGTTCCCACAACCCTAGTTATGGAGTTTAGTTCCTCATAGCCATAAACACAATATTCCAATATGTTAAACAATAAATCATGTACTTACATCAATGAGAAAGAATAAAGTCCGAAAATTTGCTTGATTAATCACCAAAAATTACTTGTAAGAATCTCCAACAATCAAACACTCAAAACACAAAGTCTAATAATATGATGTTTAATCTCACAGAGTCTAACCTCAAAAACGATGTTTTTCAAACTATTTATAAAAAATAAAAACCTAATTAAAAAAGGATTCTAATTATTGGAAATCTGCCAAAACGCGGCTGGGTCGACGGACCACGCGACGGACCGTCGTGGCCATGACGGACCGTCGTGGACTCCGTCGTCCCATACTTGGTGCAATTCTTCTGCTGCTTTCTTCATTCCCCTCGACGGCAAGTGTGACGAACCGTCATAGGCACAACGGTCCGTCGAGGGTCTCGTTTTAAAATACTTCAACTCTTGGAATCTGGGTACTGGGATCACTTCTCTGATCTTCACGACGAACCTGCAGGACGGACCGTCATAGCCATGACGGACCGTCACAAGCTTCGTAATCCCACACTTGGTCAGACTTCCCCATCTTCCTTCACCAGCTTCTCTACACTGCCACCTACGGACCGTCACAAGCATGACAGACCGTCATAAGCTCCGTAGGTGGTCTCTTCTGCATTTTTCGCTCAAAATCTCCGCATTCAGTTTTGGACAGATTTCCTACAAAACAAAGAGAAACTTATATCAAAATTAGCACAACAAAGGCTTTCGGACACACTAAACTTAAGGAAAAAGTATTAATTATACCGTGAAACCACGGTATATAAACACCCTCAACTTAAATTCGTTTTTTGTCCTCAAGCGACGCACTAAGACTCACTACACAATCTTTGTACAATAGTATTCATGTTTTATACTTTGCAATCATTTGGCTATCAATCCCGATTAATATCATCAAATCTATGCATGCTATCACTATTAGGCTTGAATTTTGTGGGATTCAAACATGACATAGACTCACCATGCACTAACACCTATCCTCTTCAACTTCTCACCGAGGTGCTAACAATTCCGGTATAGCAACTAGTGTCCTCACTTTAGAACAAAATCCTCATTTTTCACACAATGATTTCAGTTTGAGTATAAGGATTACATTTCAACACTCGCTCTCATAACAAAGTCACACTCATTCATACCTATTGCCATAAGCTTGCCCTTATTTTCACTGCCTTAAGTTCGCTATACCACCCTTAGGATCACGATAGGACTTTTTTAGCTTGTAATGTAGGCTCAGAGTCAGGTAGGGTATATTTAGGTATACTTTAGTGACTTTTTGCCCTCTTTGACATATTGGCTAAACCTTCCACTTTCTATCACTTTATCTCGCCCAGTTTCTCCTATTGTTTCACCTTGCTGTTTCCCTTCTTTCTTCATTTGTGTAAGTAACTCTTTTCTTTTCTTGTTTGTAATTCTTGAATATTTCTCTTTATTTTTTTAAACGAGTTCTTGAGTCACTTTACTTTTGTTCTTTCTCTCTTTGTTCTTTCAACCCCACTTTCCAGAGCATTCCTCAAAACAGCCACCCTCAACTCATCGCTTTGCCATGAGTTAAGGTACACAATACCCAAAGGCGGGTCAGGTCCATAACGAAGGTTGTTTATACATTAGCCACCCTCAACTGATGCTTTTGGCATAAGCTGAGGTGCACATGTCCAAGGAGGGACCAGGGCCAACATATTGTTCCCAGAAAAGATCATTTGGGGTGAAAACGAAAGGTCTAATTTTAATCTCAAATTATTTGGATCAAAGAAGGATAACTTTCATTTGGTTTCTTTTATTTAGGCTAGAAATGGGCTATATTGAATAAGGGCCTATGATCCTTTCCTAATTGTCTTTTACAGCTTACTTTTAGCAGGACTAACCAGGCAAGTTCTAGCTCAGTATCAGTAGTGGACTATTCAACTTTCCTCACACTTACTTGACGTCTCATCACTATACCAGATTATCAGACACCTAATTTGAGTTGAAGATATAGGGTAGTGCAATGGTGTAACTCTATTTCATGTTTAGAGCCACACAATTATCAGTTACTACGCCTAGTCATGCAACATTTTCCAGTTTTATCGGGATATCAGTTTAGCCATCATGCTTCAGAGTTAAACTATGTACAAAAGATATAACGTGCCGGTTCAACAGAAAAAGTAATCAGTCTTTTGGGGAAAAAGAACACAGGAAAGAAAACCCCAAAAGAGGATAGTGAGTTGGGCTACTCAGACTTCACCCTAACACTCACTTTCCATTTACCCCACCCCTAACAAAAAAGCATGCAATTGTCCCCAATGGATAAAAAAATCTAAAGATTACAGGGATAGGTGAAGCAAACATGTGGCGCATAGCGCCGTCGATCAACAAGCTGGTGGGTCTGGTTTCCCAGAACCCACATCCTCTACAATCTGGACACTCTCAGTGGTGTCCTCACCAATCTGGACACCCTCAGTGATGTCCTCAGCAACAACCACACCATCAGTAGTGCCCCCTGCTGTCTCTACAGTGCGAGAGCTAGACGCCCCAGCCGCTATCTGCGATGCTCTGATCTGGTGTGCCTCCGCCTCAGCAAGTGAGGCTCTCCTTGCGGCCTCCATCTCTCGACGCTCTTTCTTCCTTGCTCGCGCCTCATCCTCTGATCGACCCCTACGCCTCTTGGCACTCTCTCGAGGGGAAGGTGGGGGAATATCTGATGTAGCAAACAGGGCCGCCAATACAGTGTCCTCAACATGCTCGACAGGCTCCGGCACACTCGCCTATAGGATCGTGTCAATGTCTACACGAAGACTGTCGACTGCAGCCTGAAGAGTCGACACATCTACCGGAGGGGCTGGGCGGGCTAACACTCTCAACTCAAATGCATCGAGGCGCTGGTGAACCTCAGCAATCTTCCGCTGCATCTTCCTCTCCATACGCGCTTCAGACTCAGTAATAGACTTCTGCATCCACGGCTGGATATGATGCAGAAGGGTGGCCATTTGTGCCTCCAGTTTTTGGACCCTAGCAAGCGGGGCCGGTAACGGTAGAGAAATTTGTGCGAGAGGAGCTCGGGGCTGGGCTACTACCCGGGATAGAATCGACCGGGGTAGTGTCAGTGGACGCCTGTGTAGCGGTGTGGGCCTGGGCAACCGTATCCGCAAGATCATCAGTAAGTGGTGGCATCTCTTGACGGGGCCCTCGACGTGGGGCCAACTCATTGTCCTCGTCTCTGATGAGTCCGACGTCAACGGTGCCCTGCGGGGTCTTCAACTGATCTATGTGCCATATGGGCACACCTGCGGTCCTGCAAAGGGCAAAAATCATACACGGGAAGGGGTAGGTAGTGGTGACCTTGAATGCCCTCTCGTGCATGACTGCCTGGAGAAGCCATGCGAAGCGACCTCGAATCCGGCTATCATCGCTGCTATCAACACTGCTCGATCCCAAGTGATGATGTTATCAGCAGCTGTGGGGGAAAGGCAGTGACGGACGAGCAGCCACAAGAACTTCGCGACGAACGTGAGGTTGGCCTTCTTGATGGCCCCCTTCGGCTCAGTGACCCAATCTGCACCCTCTCCGTCGACTGACAGATGCAGGGCCATCCACCTCTTGGTGGTCTCTCTCAGTGCCTGCTCGCGCAAGAACTGGCCATCCTTCACTATCTCGCGGTGATAGTCAAACTTCGGCGGTGTGGGAGTCCGCGTAGCATCTGCACTCTCGCCGTATAGGAACCGGCGGATAGCTGGCAGGGAAATGTCGACCTGCACACCTCGGACTCGAACCTGCTCCAGTGGGGCTTGTTTAGCGGGAGCAGCCCGCTTATCGATCTGTGATCGGAGAGTCGCTACGTAGGATGCGTACAACTCTCGGACCACTTCCTCGCTGTATCGTCCCAACGGACGGGCTGTCCACTCTAAGCGATGCCAGGTGAATAGGTTGTGGATCTCCCGCATCGATGGGAGACTCACTGTAAGTACCCGCCGCTCCAAAGTGAGTGTCCGAGTCATTACCCCTTTATCAGTAAGGAATTTTGTGTCGGGGTAAACTTGAAACTGGCCTTCGACGCACCACCGGTTTGGCTGGTCAGAGGATGGGGTGGGGACCTGGGGTGGTGTGCCGGATGTAGAGTCTGAACTGTCAGCCTCATCAGACGAGGCCGACGCTGCAGCAGTGGTGGGTGCGGGAACCTCCGCAGATTCTGAAGCTTCCTCGGACCAGGATACTCCTAAAGAGCGAGACGCTCCTTTCTCGTTTGTGGCTGACCTAGAGGGTGTGCCGGTCAGTGTGCGCCCTCATCAGACACGGAGGCAGTGACTACGCCGGTCGCCACCGTCTTGGGTGTGGCTCTGGGGGCACATGCAGCACGAGAAGGTGTGGAAGTGCCTGGGGGCACATATTCTGGGTCCCGCTCATCATCAGACCCGATGATCAAGCGTGTTGATGGGGCAACAGACTTGGATCGCCCGCGTGCGTGGGCTCGGTCTTGCTTGGGTGCCATAGTAGATAGTACCTGCAAAGGATCACTATTAGTACGAGTAATGTCAAAGAAGACAAGCAAGCCCATACAACATAAAACATTTAAAGTATTGTGTTAGTGATAGTGAAACTGTATCACACGATGGGCTAGATGACAACTCGTCGTGGATACGACGGACCGTCATAAGGTCCGTCGTGTTGTACTTGGTAAATGTATATAGAAAGAACCCTGAAAGAGGGGTCTTTGACCATCATGACGGTCAAGCAGGACGGACCGTCGTGGGTGTGACGGTCCGTCATAAGAGTCCGTCGTAGGACACTTAGAAAAGTTTGAGAGACCCTTAGAAACAGGGTCTCTGACAACCATGACGGTCGTGCAGGACGGACCGTCGTGGGTGTGACGGTCCATCGTAAGAGTCCGTCGTAGGACACTTAGAAAATTTTGAGAGACCCTTAGAAACAGGGTCTCTGACAACCATGACGGTCGTGCAGGACGGACCGTCGTGGGTGTGACGGTCCGTCGTGGATGTGACGGTCCGTCGTAAGAGTCCGCCGTAGGACACTTAGAAAATTTTGAGAGACCCATAGAAACAGGGTCACTGACAACCATGACGGTCGTGCAAGACGGATCGTCGTGAAGACAATGGTCCGTCACAGGCGTCGTTGAGCAGGGGTGCTAGGGCTTGTGCAACGGACCCTACGACGGTCCGTCGTATGTGCGACGGGCCGTCATCGGGGTCTCATTCTGAGTAGCAGTGTTAGAACTGGGGGTACCCTACGCATCCCCTATAAACCCACATGGTCGGGTAGTGTTGTGGACCTATATGTGTCTATCCTAACGACTTAAGAAACTACCAAAGCAAAATAACCTATGCCTAGGGTTATCAACATGGCACATACTAACATTTTGAACCTAGGTTTAGACATAAGAATATAAAGGAAACAGTATACGACTAAGAACTAAGATAATACTAACTACAAAACCAAAATGCAAGATAAATAAGTATAAATGTAGAGACACATACCTTGGTAATGGAGAAGAAGACAAACGGAGAATGATTCTGGCAAGGTAGACACCGACAGTAGCAGCACCGACAAGTAGATGATAATGATAAGGCTTAGGTGGTTTTTGGGAGCAGTGATCAGTGAGGGGAAGTGTGGATGTTGAAAAGAGAGGGGAGATGAGGGGAATAAGGAAGTAATGGGGTGGAATATGGAGGGGGGCAAGTATAAACAGTCAGATTTGGAAAAGGGTCCAGCCAGGTCAGGTCGGGTAGATTTCATTAATCGCGCGATGGTTCTTCGACGATGGTCCGTCGCACGTGCGACGCCCTATCGTAGGTTCCATCGTGTGTGCCCTAATTTCAAAAATGACAGAAATACGTACCTGGTGTGACGGTTGCCTACGACGGTCCGTTGCATTCGCAACGGTCCGTCGTTGTATCCGTCAGTGGCTACTGCGGAGTAGTTTTCTGCAGAATTTCCTGGTAATGTGCCTGCAAAATTAAAAACCCATTTATAGAAAATAATGCTACAATTATTAAAAAGACGATAAGTATTGGGTTGCCTCCCAACAAGCGCCTGATTTAATGTCGCGGCACGACTGGGGCCACTTGATTACTCAGACTTCATCAAGATGGTATGCCTCGATCACTTCATTCGCTGATTCAGCATGCCCGAGATAGATTTTTATGCGCTGTCCATTCACCTTGAACCGCACACCCTCCTTAGTTTCCAACTCAACTGCTCCATGAGGGAATAGTTGGGTAACCGTGTAAGGACCAGTCCATTTGGACTTGAGTTTGCGTGAAAACAAGCGCAACCTGGAATTGAATAAAAGCACCAAATCCCCGACCATAAACTCTCGTTTTTCAATTTTGTTGTCATGATACTTCTTCATCTTTTCTTTGTATAGGGCTGAGCTTTCATAGGCTTTCAAGCGAAACTCATCAAGTTCATTCAACCCATTTAACCGTTGCTCTGCAGCTTCGCTCCAATCCACTTTTAACTTCTTCATAGCCCACATGGCTTTATGCTCTAACTCAACCGGAAGATGACAAGCTTTCCCATATACAAGTTGGTATGGAGACATACCTATGGGAGTCTTATAAGCTGTCCGGTAGGCCCAAAGAGCATCATCAAGCCTCCATGGCCAATCTGTTCTACTAGCATTCACTGTTTTGGACAATATCTGTTTGATCTCCCGATTCGATACCTCAACCTGTCCACTAGTTTGAGGGTGGTAAGGAGTGGCCACATTATGGCGAACACCGTATTTCTCCAATAACCCTTGAACAATCTTTTGCATAAGTGGGAGCCCCCATCACTAATAATAGCCCTTGGAGTGCCAAAACGGGAGAATATATTCTTTTTCAAGAATGCAGTGACACTCTTTCCTTCATTGTTTGCGAGGGTTATGGCTTCGACCAATTTAGATACATAATCAACTACTACAAGAATGTACTTCATCCCATGAGAACTCACGAAAGGGCCCATAAAGTCAATACCCCACACTTCAAATAACTCAATCACAAGAATGGGGTTTAGAGGGAGCTCTTGCTTTCTTGAAATACCACCATCTCGTTGACATTTGTAACATGATTTAGCAAACCCATGAGCATCTTGATGAAGAGTTGGCCAATAGTAACCACATTGCAATATCTTGTGAGCGGTTCGGATACCACTGTGATGTCCGCCAACAGGTGAAGAATGGCATGCCTCCAATACACTCAACATTTCACATTCTGGCACACAACGCCGAATAAGCCCGTCAGCACAACTCCTATACAAGTATGGTTCATCCCAAAAGAACTTCTTCACATCGTACATTAACTTTTTCCTTTGATGAAAGGACAAGTCTGATGGAACAATATCACTCGCCAGATAGTTCGCAAAATCTGCGAACCATGGAATCAAGTCTTGTGAAGCAGCCAATACATGTTCATCGGGGAAAGTATCATCAATGTCAGTCTTATCCCCTAACTCTCTTATAGCTTCATCCTCTAGACGAGCCAAATGATCAGCAACTTGATTTTCAGTCCCTTTTCTATCCAGCACTTCAAAGTCAAATTCTTGCAGCAGTAATACACAACGAATCAGCCTGGGTTTTGCATCCTTTTTCGTCATCAAATATCTCAATGATGAATGGTCAGTATGCACTATAACTCTAGTACCTAGAAAATAGGAGCGAAATTTCTCAAAACCAAAAACTACTGTGAGGAGTTCTTGTTAAGTCACAATGTAGTTCTTCTGGGCTTCATTTAGGGCTTTACTAGCATAGTAAATTGGGTGAAGGATTTTGTTTCTTCTCTGTCCCAATACTACACCAAGAGCTACCCCACTAGCACCGCACATTACCTCAAATGGACTGTTCCAATCCGGAGAAATAATGATAGGCACAGACACTAACTTCTCTTTTGGCTCACCGAATTCTTTAAGACAGGATTCATCAAAACAAAATTTACATTCTTTCTCCAGCAATTTGCACAATGGGTGTGCAATCTTAGAAAAGTCTTTGATGAATCTCCGATAAAAACCTACATGCCCAAGAAAGCTTCTCACACCTTTCACAGAGATCGGCGGGGGAAGTCTCTCTATTACCTCAACTTTAGCTCGATCAACCTCTATGCCCTTTTCTTAAATGCGATAACCCAACACAATACCCTCTTTCACCATGAAATGACACTTTTCCCAGTTTAGTAACAAATTGCAGTCTTCACATCTCTTAAGAACCTCAGATAAATTTGTCAAGCACCGCTCAAATGAATCACCAACCATAGAAAAATCATCCATAAAAACCTCTATAGTATCCTCCACCATGTCAGAAAATATTGACATCATACATCTATGAAAGGTTGCGGGTGCATTGCACAACCCAAACGACATTCTTCTGAACGCAAAAGTCCCATATGGACAAGTGAAAGTGGTTTTCTCTTGATTTTCTGGTGCAATAGAAATCTGATTATACCCCGAATACCCATCAAGAAAACAATACCACCCTTTTCCGGCAAGTCTATCCAACATCTGATCCATGAAGGGCATAGGAAAATGGTCTTTTTCAGTCCATGAGTTCAGTTTGCGGTAATCCATACACACCCTCCATCCAGTAACCGGTCTCATTGGAACAAGTTCATTCTTTTCGTTGGGGACCACAGTCATTCCCCCTTTTTTAGGTAAACACTGAACCGGGCATACCCAACTACTATCGGCGATTGGATAGATTACTCCAGCATCCAACCACTTGATAATTTCCTTCTTCACAACCTCTTGCATAGGAGGGTTCAAGCTTCTCTAGTGCTCAATACTCGGCTTATGATCAGGCATGTGTTGGATTTTATGAGAACAAATACCAGGAGGGATCCCAATAATGTCCGCAATGGTCCACCCAATAGCTCTTTTGAACCACTTTTGTACCTTCACCAAACTCTGAACCCTATTGTTCATCCAGGTCTAATGCAATAATTATCGGTAAAGTGTCACCATTTCCTAAGAATTCATACCTAAAATGAGGTGGGAGAGCTTTTAATTCAACTTTCGGAGCTTCCTCTATGGATGGTTTAGCGGGTGGGGACTCGCGATTCTTCATATCAAGCTCAAATTTCTTCGGTTTGAACCAAACATCACCTCGGTTGAGAGCCGCGACTAATGACTCATACTCTTCAATGCAATCGCTATAAAAGTTTATTATCACTGCCGCTAATGCTTCGACACCTAGACGTTCTTCTATTTGTGTCTCAAATGTCTCACCCATGTTGTAGGATATAGCAGATGCCGATTGGAGCTCACCACTCTGCCTCATGGACCTACAAATATTAAAGGTAACTTCGTCACTGTTCAACCGAAATTTCATCTGGCCCTTTTCCATGTCTACTAAGGATCTTCCCGTAGCTAGGAATGGCCTCCCAAGGATAATAGGCACTTCAAAATCAACCTCACAATCAAGAATAACAAAATCGGCCGCGAAGATGAATGACTCTACTTTTACTAGCACATCATGAAGTATCCCTATGGGCCGTTTTACTGTTCGATCAACCATCAGTAGCCGCATCGCAGTGGGCTTTGGGTCACCCAAACCCAACTACTTGTAAATCAAGAGGGGCATGAGATTTATGCTTGTCCCCAGATCACATAATGCTTTCGCAAAATGTAATAGCCCGATTGTACAAGGAATAGTGAACGCACCCGGATCTTCTTTCTTTTTGACCAGAGATCTTGTAGCAATAACACTACAATGCTGCATTCTATCATCATCCTCAAAAGTAACCGATCTTTTCTTTGTGACCAAATCTTTCATAAACTTGGCTTAATCGGGCATTTGTTCTAAATCTTCTACCAAAGGGACATTGATAGAAACTTGCTTCAACATTGTTATAAAACGCCGATATTTTCCATCCTCATTCTTTTTCAATAATCTTTGAGGAAATGGGGGTGGTGGCCTAGGAATGGGAGTTACCTTTTTAGGCACTTCAACATCTTCTGCACTGTTATCCTCTAAATTAGCATTAACATTTACCACTTTATCAGTGTCTTTTGTCACCTCATTCTCATTAGATGGCATAGGTGGGTCAATGGTTTGCTTGCCACCGCGAGTAGTAATTGCCATACAATGTCCATCATTTTTCGTATTTTGGACAGTGTTGCTAGGAAGAGTGCCCGGTTGCCGTGTGTTCACAATTGCAGATAATTGGGCCAATTGTAACTCCAGTTGCTTTATCGATATTACATGTATATCAACTTTTTACCCAGTACCCGCTAAATCATTCCTCATTTCTTTATTGTGCTCATCACTAGCATCGAACCTCCTCATCATTTTATGCAACATATCCTCAACTCGCGACATACTACCTCCACCATCCCTAGGAGTAACTTCAGGATTTTGAAGAGGAACATAGGGTCCATTCATGTCGTTTCTTTTACCATAGCTACCCCTGTTGAAGTTGTTGTCGCGATTGTAGTTTCCGTCTCGGACATAATGACCCTCACGATTGTAGTTACCATAGTTCCGACCTTGGTTCCCTTGAGCTTGGCGCCAATTTTCCTGATTAGAGCCTTGGGCACTTGGTCGGAAACCCCCCATCTGTTCATTTACTGCATAGGAATCCTCCTCGTAATAACACTCATCGATTGGAGGTGGTGGTTTAGCCAAGTAGTTGACTGCATTAACCTTTTCTGCACCCCAGTGACGTGTTTTAATACCCAAGCTCAGTTCTCATCTGAGCCATTTCTTCACGAATATCATCTGTGGCTGGGTTGTGAGTGGACTGCACTGCGAAGGTGTTTCTCTCTGTATCGGACTTCCTAGTACTCCAAGCTTTGTTGTTACGGGAGATTTTCTCTAATTTCTCAGCAATCTCAGCATAAGGGCATTCTCCATAAGATCCACCTGCTATAGTGTCCAACACCGCTTTATTGTTTTCATCCTGTCCCCGATATAAGTATTCCTTCAGTGACTCATCATCAATACGGTGATTTGGGACACTTCTCAAGAATGAGGTGAATCTATCCCAAGAACTACTAACTGACTCTCCTGGTAGTGCCACAAAGTTATTCACCCTGTCTTTGTGGTTTAATTTTTTGAAGACCGGATAGTAGCGTGCTAAGAAGACATCCCGTAGTTGGTTCCAAGTGAAGATGGAGTTGTATGGGAGCTCAGTAAACCACATAGCAGCCTTTCCCGTCAGTGAGAGAGGAAACACTCTGAGACCTATTACATCTAGATCCAAATAAGGCCTCCCCACACAACTTTTACACACTGCCCTTACCTTAGCTATATGGGCATGTGGATCCTTAGAACGTAGCCCTGAAAACAAACCTCTGGCAGTGAGCATTTGCATCAGACTACTAGTTACCACAAAAGTGTGGCCTGTGGGTAGAGGAGGCAAAACAATTGGCCCATCCGAATCTGCTATGTTATCATAGCGTCTATAGTATGCTTGGGGCCGTGGAGCGGGATTATATCCCCTCTGTTGATGTTCACCCGGAGCATCGGGTAACGTCTGACCATGAACATCAGCCGGAGCTGGGATGTTCTGGTTTGGATCCTCATCATTGATTCCCAAATTACGATTCATGTTTCGCAATGTACGCTTTAGCTCGTGATCGTAGGGAAACAACGGTTCTCTTCCTCTCCGTGTATTTGGCATACAAGGAGGATAGTTCTGAAAAGAAATCAAAAACAATAAAACAAAGTAAAACCAAGAAAATATCAACTAAACTATAATAAGAAGTTCAAGTTAATCTAAAGGCTAAATTCCCCGGCAGAGGCGCCAAAATTTGATACGCTCAAACTTACTTCTCAAATGAGAAGTAAAGCGGTCGCGTCAAGTAAATAACCCAACTAGTGAGGTTGGGATCGTTCCCACGAGGAAAATAGTTTAGACTTAACTTCAACTTGTTATTACTATTGTTCGGTTGATGACTTCCTTAGAAAGTAAAAGCATAAAAAGGGGGGTTTGTATTTCGTAATAAGTAAAAAATTAACTAACGAACTTGACAAAGACACTTAACAGCTTTTAATTTTGGGTTTTAATCAATTAATCAAAGTAACTAGCGTTTACGTGTTCCCCACAGGTTCATAACTTGATAATTCTAACTTTAACAATTCTTTCCTAATATCTTGCATGCAAAGTGATAAGTTTTGTATTTCTAAATCCTTGGTCCGGCATCTAGAAAATCTCACTCCGCACCTTGGTCCGGCTACGTGTGTTGCTTTCCTAACCCTTATCCTTACCTCATATTAAGCATCGTATTCGATATTTGACTAAGTTATTACCTCGTACCAATCAATACTAGCCTATTAGATAGTATACACTAAATCTATGTTAATAATTCTTTTCCTATTATCTACCTCCTTGGTCCGGCAAGTAGCATTAAGGCGAGTTCTAACGTTGATCATCCATTAAAAAGACTTCTAAGCGAAAGAATTATTAATACATGCAAGACACTATTCTAGAATTGTTATTTTAGCTAGGGTTTATCTCATTATCTGCCAATGGTTCCCACAACCCTAGTTATGGAGTTTAGTTCCTCATAGCCATAAACACAATATTCAAATATGTTAAACAAGAAATCATGTACTTACTTCAATGAAAAAGAATAAAGTCCAAAAATTTGCTTGATTAATAATCAAAAATTACTTGTAAGAATCTCCAACAATCAAACACTCAAAACACAACGTCTAATAATATGATGTTTAATCTCACAGAGTCTAACCTCAAAAACGAGGTTTTTCGAACTATTTATAAAAAATAAAAACCTAATTAAACAAGGATTCTAATTACTGGAAATCTGCCAAAACGCGGCTGGGTCGACGGACCACGCGACGAACCGTCTTGGCCATGACGGACCGTTGTGGACTCAGTCGTCCCATACTTGGTGCAATTCTTCTGCTGCTTTCTTCATTCCCCTCGACGGCAAGTGTGACAGATCGTCATAGGCACAACGGTCCGTCGAGGGTCTCGTTTCAAAATACTTCAACTCATGGAATCTGGGTACTGGGATCACTTCTCTGATCTTCACGACGAACCTGCAGGACGGACCGTCATAGCCATGACGGACTGTCAAAAGCTTCGTAATCCCACACTTGGTCAGACTTCCCCATCTTCATTCAGCAGCTTCTCTACGCTGCCACCTACGGACCGTCACAAGCACAACCGTCATAAGCTCCGTAGGTGGTCTCTTCTGCATTTTTCACTCAAAATCTCCGCATTCAGCTGTGGACAGATTTCCTGCAAAACAAAGAGAAACTTATATCAAAATTAGCACAACAAAGGCTTTCGGACACACTAAACTTAAGGAAAAAGTATTAATTATACCGTGAAACCACGGTATATCAATAGGTCAAACTGATCCTAGATTACACATGGTACATATGTCTATAGGATAGATACACGAACTGCCTATATCCTGCCAACTTGCTTCAATTGTATATTCCATCATAAATTTCATATTTTTCACATGTTCATGTGTTCCCTTTATTGGTTATTACTCCCATTGTGCTAGACTATTATATTTCCTCATATGATTTCTACGTGCTCTATTGTACATTTATATCTATGTACTTACTTGGAATATGTATCCGTCTTTAAGTTGAATCTGTCCACATTCTTCCTTAATTCCACATTCATGTATACCTTGTCTTTGATATCTGTTGGTGAGTATTTGGCTATCATATAGAGTTCAAAATCACTTGGATGAAAGTTATATGTCTTCACTTCATATGTGCTTCAATTACAGATGTCAAAAATATATACTCAGTCGTAGAAGAAGTATTACGTCGGTGTCACATTTGTTTCCCACGTCCTTGTCATTATGATTAGTCCATATACGTATGTCTTCTACTACTATTTCATAGTTCCAAATTCTCAACAATGATTATGACCACAAAAACATCAATCCCAATTGAGTTACTATTAACAAAAGAACAATCTCAAAAGAGTTATGATTATCCAACGTACAGTTTCAAAAGAGTTATTAACATAAAAGAAACAATCTCAAAGATTTAAAAATATCTAAGTGAAGCAAGTTGTTTAATTATGGGTGGCAGCCCAGGGGCAAAGCCTAGCATGGGACGATGTCGACTTGTATAAGAAGGTTGCAGCTCAAGGGAGAAAGCCTTGCATGGTCCGATCCCAATTGGTATGTAAGGATGGCAGCTCAGGGGCGAAAGCCTAGCATAGTCTGATCCCAATTTATGGAATTATCAAGACAACATCCCAGGGATTAAAAGGCCAAGCATGGGTCATCCTCTCCTACCACTCATCAGCTGGTCATTTGTATCATATAGCTCATTAAAATTATAACACACAGAAAAGTAAAGAAACAATTCCACAAGTATAAGTAAAGGTTGTCTCTAATCCTTATCTATTAGTATTTGGTTTCACTTGAGCTCTCATGTCACATATCATGTATTACGCCTTACATATTCAGTACATTATTTTGTATTAACGTCCCTTATTGAGGTGCTACATTTCATGTTGCAGGTACAAGTATTCAAAAGTAGATCTCCCCAATAGAAGCACACAATACTCATCGGTTGTTGGTGAGATCCAGGTTGATTCGGAGCTTTGCTGAGTCTTTACTATGCATGTTTTCATAGCACGGATTCCAATAGAAGCTTTGTAGACCAATTTAAAGCTATCATATGTATTCATAGTTCCACTTGACACATGTATTGATTTAGCTAGTCAACGTGTGTTGTACATAAAGCTTGTCATCAATAATCTACATAGTAGTTTACTTTCTCATAATATGTTACTTGTAAAGCATGTGTTCATAGGGTACTTGTCCGCTTCACCTAGGGTTGGGGTATGACAAAAGTTGTATTAGAGCAGTTCGTCCTAGGTAGTCTACAAAGTTGTGTTTAGTAGAGCCTTATTTATGAATGTGTTCCTTGCAACATTTATAATTAGGGGGCTGTTTGGACATTTAGCAAAGATACTTTCTTTCATATTCATAATCGTGCGAGCAAAGTTATGATGCCAATTTCCAGTTATACTGGATCATGCTATTAGTATTAACTATAGTTAAGGTTAACTATTGTTAACGTATCAGCATGTGACATATAGAAAGGACCTCAAGTTACCAAAAGTTTGACTAGATTGAGCTCATTTTATTCGACCATCTCAGTTGTAATGGCTTTTATGTTATTTGCATCTAAAGTTGTATTGGTACCATTTGTATCATGTTGGTTCAAAAATGATTTGTTACCTAGTTATATATAATTGTTCTAGCATTCCCAAGCACATCTTCTTAGGAGGATGTAGCCAGCTCTTGAGTTCTATGTTTCCTCCACACTTACATGATCTATCCCTATAGAGAACACTTGTTCTTAGTCTTTCATATACATATAATATTCAGGGATACAAATATTCTTAAAATTGATTTAGTTAAACTAGTTTCTTTTAGTACAAAGAATGCAGTGGAATAATTTTATCGGTTGATGTATCAATGAAATAGTGTTATTAGAGATGCCCCTGATTGGCTGACAAGGCTCAAATTCTCACCGTATGTCCTCCCGAGAATGTTAATGTTTGGCATTTATATGGTATGTTCCAAAAACCTTGAATAAGTACTAATAACATTTGTATTATTTTCATGGCTATAAAACATAGAATAAGCGTCCCAATTACTGAAAATGATATATGTAAGGCAGTTTCTATTATGATCTATATTTTAGCTACAATGAATCGGAATTTGAATGAAAATTGATTGATTAGACCTAGGTTGTGATTAGTCAGGTTGTACATAGAGGATTTAGAGTGCATGAAACTACTAAGTTTGATCAAAAGGTACTTGTTAGATAGGAAGCATGTGAGAATGAAGTTTTAGAGATAGGATATATCAAATTCCCTAAACATAGGAGTAGGGGTGATATGATGATGCTATAGAGGAGTGATATAGGTGGATATGAAATAGTGATTGCTAAGTGTATGAGGCAAGAAAATGTTATCAATTTTTCAACCCTAACGAGCTATAACGGTGCACGTGGGAATAACTTTGTGAACCTTTTTTAGACAGAGAAGTCTATTTAGTATTGATTGAAGTCTTGATAATAACAAGAAAAAAAAAGGTGCATAGAAAGGGTATCTACATAGAAGATACATCAGCCTAGTTCATCCACATTATTAGTACAAAAGAGAAGTAGAGCATTATACACATATATAGACTTCTATCGAATTGAGCAGAGCTAATACATGATTCATTTAATATAAGCGTATAGTAGTTCATCAATCATAGTCTAGTTAAGGGAGAGGAGAAAATGATCACACGATTGTTGTTCTTATTTTCTATCTTTCATGGGAAAAGAGTCGGAGCACCCTCACTTGTCATAAAAAAGAGAGGAAATCTATTAATATGGACAGACCTCTCTAGTTAATCCCAAAGTGGCTAACTCTAAGATGTTATGAAGTATGATATAACATTATAGGTACCTGATATTACATGTTATTACAATTCATGTTTTATGGTGTGTTCAAGCTTCACTATTTATTTTCTATTATGACCTTTAAAAAGGCAGCATACATCGAGTGTGATGTAACACAATCTAGTAATGAAAGGAAAAGTTTATATCGGCCTACTACTTCAAAAGATGATCCATTGAGGATCTATTTTCTCTATCTTAACTATAGTATTTATATTGACCTAGAAGGAAGCCAAGTAACAATAGCAGAACACCTATTAGATTTCTTAGGTGATTGAAAAGAGTAGACAGGGAAGTTAACTATATGTGATTTAACGGGAGTAAGAAATAAGAGGAGAACTAACCCACCCATGACTTAACACTTAAGATAGTGTGTTTGCCCTTACTATGGTAAAGTGGTTCTATTGATTCTCGTAGTCTCCAAAGATGGTTCATTATGTAATTATACATCTTGTATGTTAGCTTATCTATTTGTATGTCATTTCCCTGTGTGGATTACTTCCTCATAGGTTACCTAATGTCATAGATCGCATGTAAGCATTATCCGCTTTGGAGCACCCTTGTTTATTACTATATGTTTTCACATGACCTTTTCCCTACATGTAATTCATTTGCATTGGTTACTTTCCTCAAGTCACTTGTCCATCTTGTGAGAGTTCTTCAGCATAATTGATCATATGACCATTTTGATATATTTTACATTCCTCGTATCATGCTTAAACGTTACATGACTTATAGCTTTTCTGGCCATGTGTCATGTGCTCACTTGCTCATATTTCATTTGTGTAATCATTTACATGTTAGTCCACCTATTTGTACGACATAACACATTTTTTCAATGTGATTTGTTTTTTGTAGTTCAACTTCTTTTATGTCTACATGTATTATAGTCTACTTGCTTCGATATTATATATTTCAGAGCTTTAGTACTCAAGCATCATGTGCTCATCTAGTACATTTCCTACATGAATTAAAGCTCATTTGCTCACACATCGCCCGATGAACCATATGTATGCATACACTATATTCTATAGCTTAATGCACGTTATCATGGTCTCTACCTATTGTGCTAATCTGCCTAGGTGTCATACCCATTGTGATTTATTTATCTGTATACTGTGTCCCTCTGTGTTTATTGACTTGAGTTTTTAACATATTTGCAAATCATTTCCTTGTATCATTATGTAGTGAACATTTTTACAAGAAAAGGTTGAGGATATATGTAAATTTTATCACAGCCATAGATATACAACATGGCATACTGCATTATCCGAAGGTGCGACAAAAACATGAGTGTATATTAACAGTTATGACTTCTTATAAGATAGACTCACCTCTGGAAAACATCATGAGATAAAAGAGAAGGGAAAGTACTGCCCCGATAGGTTAGGCCTATGATTTTATGTGTCCATTCCATATATAAAAATGGGAGATATCATAGTTATTCTTGATTGTTAAGGCCCGGAAGCTAAGCTCAATATGTGTAACCTCCATTGAAGTATTGGGGAAAGAATAAAATATAACATAAGATACTTGGGTATAGAAGATGGTAGAGATCCTAAGTAACCCTCCTCATTCAAAACATCAACATAAGGATCAGAGATCATGTGGTCCCCTTGTATGATCATAAGTCCTACTAGCATTTGTTCATTTAATATGTCATTTGCATTACTTGAGTTTAGTAGGCGTATCAAAATCCTTATTTGTATGATTCTCCTTGTGTATCATCAGTACATTATATAGTCATGAAAGGGGTTTAATTTGTCATTTTATTATTTTATGAACCAGATCATGCTAGACTTGTCTATACGTGTTTTGATTAGTCTATGGATTTTTGATAGTTCTATTTACGATGGGAACTCTCATGAAGAGGGAGAACGAACGAGCGAGAGAGAGAGGAACGAAGAGGGAAGCAAAGCTTTGGAGAAGTATATTGCTTGATCGCAAATTCTTCGGTGGTTGTAGGTTATGGTTTTTATGCTATTTCATAGTAAACTCTTAATAGCGAATGATATGTGTTGGGTAGTATTGTAAAGTCTTCTATATGCTTAATTGTGTGCTTGCATGATGTGACTTCATAATTGTGATTAATTAAGCATGATGGGGCTGTTGAATCTTGAACCTTAAAAACCTCTTTGTTAATGATGATGCCTTGGTATAAAAGAAGGCTTGATGAACTAAAGGAATGAGGTTAGGGGATCGGGTGTCACGAACCGACACGTAGTATTAATGGATCGGGTGTCACGAAGCGACACGTAATATTAATGGATCGGGTGTCACGAACCGACACATAGTATTAATGGATCAGGTGTCACGAATCGACACGTAGTATTAGGGGATCGGAGTGTCACGTTCCGACACCAGGATAGTAAAAAGAATGAACCTTGAATGATGATAATATACTCAATTTAATGAACCCATTTCCCAAAGGAGTATGGTATGGAGGCTTGTGTCCTCATGGGTGTACTTTGCGTTACTATCAATGATTCTGGTACTTGTTGTTGCTACCTGTTGAGTGTTGTAGTTGATTTTATGATATTATCTGATATATATTGCTTCCTATTTTGAGTTGGCCGATGATATATATTGCTTTCTACAGACCCCTACTTGTATGTTTTCTTTTTGTTAATTGTAGAGTGCAGCAAACGTACCGTTGTCTTCAACTCAACCGCAACTCTAGCCAGTCTTCATCACGTCAGATTTTAGGGTGAGCTATTGTTTGTAGCTTGGACTGGATCATCCTCTTCACGTCTTGATGCCTTGAAGTTCTGGCATGGACTATCTGTTTAGTTATTTCAGTTTCTTAGATACTCTTAGACTTAGTAATTTGAGGATAGATGTTCTTGTGATGATGACTTCCAGATTTTGGGAATAATAAGTATTAAATTTTAGAAGTTATTTATTGGTTATAGTAATGAGTTTTAAGTCTTCCGCATTATTTTCTGTTTATTATGACTGAAATGTTGGGGTTTAGATTTGTTGGTTCGCTCACATAGTAGGATAAGTGTGGGTGCCACTCACGACTCATTTTGGGTTGTGACAAACTTGGTATCAGAGTATTAGGTTCGTTGGTCTCATCACACAAGAACGAGTCTAGTAGAGTCTTGAGGAACGGTAGGGGGACGCCTTTACTTTACCTTGAGAGGCTATAAGACTTTAGGAAAATTCCATTCTTTTCTTCTTTCATGCTATTACTTGGATCCAATTGGTATCTAGGTGATATAAATTGGTATATGACCATCTTCACTCTATTTCGCAGATGGTTAGAACTAGAGCAACAACTTTGCCAGCACCAACACCGGCAAGACAAGATGCGTATGAGCCAGCCAGTAGGGCTGTAGCTCAAAGAGGAGCAGTGGCAAGAGGCCGTGGTAGAGGTCGCGGGAGGACGTCCTCTAGAGGAAGAGGACAGGCACCTAGCCCATCTAGTACTAGGGTGGTGACTCCTCCACCGATTGAGGAAGTAGTAAGAGAGGGGGAGGAAGGGGAGAATGAGCAAGTGCAAAGTGAGGAATTACCCCCCCCCCCCAACCTACCCCAGAGATGATTAATCAGGTTCTTGCTTATCTTAGCGGGTTATCTGATCAGGGCCAGACACCTCTGGTGTTTTCTGCACCAGCACCTCAGGTTCCGGAGGTACAACATGCAGCTACTGTGGCTCCCCGCATGGATGCCTCATTGGAAAGAGGCACGTTTCCTCGTTTGACTACAGGAGGTTACCCAGTCCGACTAGTTCAGTCCTCACTACAGGCTGTAGCTGGGGGTCCACCGCAGACCGGTCAACATTTCTCTGAGTTTGGAGGTTATCCCTAGACTCCGTTGCTCTCACAAAGACCTATGCTTGAATCCAAAGAATGTTATGGATGTGGAGAGACTGGACATATTAGGAGAAATTGTCCAAAACCGAGTTACAGACCTCCAATAATCAGAGGTAGAGGTGTTCATGGAAGAGGCCGTTATTCGGGAGGACGTGGTGGCCGAGTTATTGGGGGTCATCAAAATGGCCGGGGTGACGGACAAACGGGAACTACTGCAGTGCAACATGGTAGGGGCAACGGACAGACAGGTGATAGGGCCCATTGTTATGCTTTCCCTGGAAGATCTGAAGCGGAGACATTTGATGTTGTCATCACAGGTAATCTTTTGGTTTGTGATTGCATTGCTTCTGTATTGTTTGATCCTGGATCCACATTTTCATATGTATCTTCCTCATTTACTACTGGTCTTAATTTACCTTGTGAATTACTTGACATACCTATTCATGTTTCTACTCTGGTGGGTGAGTCTGTGATAGTTGAAAAGGTATATAGGTCTTGTCTTGTGACTTTTATGGGGAGCAATACTCAGGTAGAATTGGTTATCTTAGAAATGGTTGATTTTGATGTAATTTAGGGTATGACTTGGCTCTATCAAAACTTTGCAATCTTAGATTGTAATGCCAAAACGGTGACATTGGCCAAGCCTGGGACAGATCCGTTAGTGTGGGAGGGTGACTACACTTCACTTCAGTTCGTATCATCTCCTTTCTTCGTGCTAAAAGAATGGTTAGTAAAGGGTGTTTAGCTTTCTTGGCACACATCAGGGATGATACTACCCAAGTACCTTCTATTGAGTCGGTTTCGATAGTCCGTGAGTTTCTGGATGTGTTTCCTGCAGACCTTCCTGGTATGCCACTGGATAGGGATATTAATATCTGTATTGATCTGGAGCCGGGTACTCGCCCCATTTCCATACCCCCTTATAGGATGGCTCCCGCTGAGGTAAGAGAGTTAAAGGCCTAACTTCAAGAGTTGTTAAGAAAAGGTTTCATTAGACCAAGTGCATCTCCTTGGGGCGCTTCGGTTTTGTTTGTGTAGAAGAAGGATGAAATTTTTCGGATGTGCATAGACTACAGAAAACTGAATAAGGTAACTGCTAAGAACAAGTATCCTCTTCCTCGCATCGATGATTTGTTCAATCAGTTACAAGGTGTTTGTACCTTCTCAAAAATTGATTTGAGATCTGGTTATCATCAATTGAAAATGCGGGCAACAGATGTGCGAAAGACTGCTTTTCGGACAAGGTATGGACATTATGAGTTCTTAGTAATGTCTTTTGGGCTTACTAATGCCCCTGCTGCTTTCATGAGTTTGATGAATGGGATTTTTAAGCCATATCTGGATCTCTTTGTCATTGTATTCATTGACGATATACTGGTATACTCAAATAGCAAGAAAGAACATTAGGAACACTTGAGAATTGTATTGGAAATGTTGAGGGAGAAAAAGCTTTATGCCAAATTCTCCAAGTGTGAGTTTTGGATAAATTCAGTGTCCTTCTTTGGGCATGTGGTTTCTAAGGATGGAGTGATTGTGGATCCTTCTAAGATTGAAGCAGTGAAGAATTGGGTAAGACCTACTAATGTTACAGAGGTAAGGAGCTTCGTTGGTTTAGCTAGCTACTACCGTCGATTTGTCAAGGGATTTTCTTCTGTTGCTTCCCAATTGACAAACTTGACTAAGCAGAGTGTTCCATTTGAATGGTCGGATGAGTGTGAAGAAAGCTTTCAGAAGCTCAAAACCTTGTTGACTACTGCACTAATTCTTACCCTGACAGTGGAAGGTAAGAATTTCATTGTTTATTGTGATGCATCCTATTCTGGTTTGGGTGCAGTGCTAATGCAAGAGAATAATGTAATTTCTTATGCTTCGAGGCAATTAAAGGTGCATGAACGTAATTATCCGACCCACGATTTGGAGTTGGCTGCGGTAGTGTTAGCATTAAAGCAATGGAGACATTATCTATATGGGGTTAAGTGTGAAGTCTATACAGATCATCACAGTTTACAGTATGTCTTTACTCAGAAAGATTTGAATTTGAGACAGAGGAGGTGGATGGAACTACTGAAGGACTATGATATCACTATCTTGTATCATCCGGGAAAAGCTAACGTTGTGGCAGGTGCGTTAAGTAGAAAAGCAGGGAGCATGGGAAGTCTAGCTCACTTGCAGGTTTCTAGACGCCCATTGTCTAGAGAGGTTCAAACTCTGGCTAATGAATTTATGAGGCAAGAAGTAAATGAGAGGGGAGGATTTTTGGCCTGTGTGGAGGCAAGATCTTCCTTTCTTGACAAGATTAAAGAAAAGGAGTAAACTGATGAGAAACTGATCCGGATTCGAGATAAGGTATTGCGAGGAGAGGATAAAGAAGCAAAAATCGATGAGGAAGGTGTTTTGAGGATTAAGGAAAGGGTATGTGTACCCCGTGTCGATGATTTGATTCACACCATTCTTACAGAGGCTCATAGTTCATGGTATTCTATACATCTTGGTGCAACCAAGATATACCGTGACCTAAATCAACATTTTTGGTGGAGTAGGATGAAGCGGGACATTGTTGCTTTCGTGGCTCAATGCCCAAATTTTCAGTAGGTAAAGTATGAACACCAGAGGCCTGGAGGGACATTTCAGAGAATGCCCATTCCTGAATGGAAGTGGGAGAGAATTGCAATGGACTTAGTGGTTGGTCTTCCAAAGAAAATAGGTAAGTATGACTCTATTTGGGTAATTGTTGACAGATTAACTAAGTCTGCTCATTTCATTCCGGTCAAGGTGACTTATAATGCAGAGAAGTTAGCCAAAATTTACATCTCAGAAATTGTTCGATTGCATGGAGTTCCACTCTCCATCATATCAGATAGAGGTACGTAGTTTACTTCTAAGTTTTGGAAAACATTGCATGCTGAATTAGGTACTAGATTGGATCTTAGTACTGCATTTCACCCTCAGACAGATGGTCAGTCTGAGCGAACGATTCAGGTTTTGGAGGATATGCTTCGTGCATGTGTGATAGAGTTTGGTGGTCATTGGGATAACTTCTTACCCTTAGCAGAGTTCTCATAAAACAATAGCTATCACTCAAGCATTGATATGGCCCCCTTTGAGGCATTTTATGGGAGAAGATGTAGGTATCCCATTGGGTGGTTTGATGCATTTGAGGTTAGACCGTAGGGTACTGATATTCTGAGGGAATCGTTAGATAAAGTGAAATGCATTCAAGAAAAGCTTTTAGCCGCTCAAAGTAGGCAGAAAGAATATGCAGATCGAAAGGTTAGACCATGGAGTTTATGGAGGGCGAGCAAGTTTTGCTGATGGTTTCACCCATGAAAGTGGTGATGCGGTTTGGTAAGTGAGGTAAGCTTAGTCCGAGGTACATTGGTCCATTTGAAATTCTGAAGCGCGTGGGGGAGGTAGCTTATGAATTAGCCTTGCCCCCAGGACTCTCATGGGTGCACCCGGTATTTCATGTGTCTATGCTGAAAAGATACCACGGTGATGGAAACTACATCATTCGTTGGGATTCAATTCTTCTTGATGAAAATTTGTCTTATGAGGAGGAGCCTGTTGCTATCTTAGATAGGGAAGTCCGCAAGTTGAGATCAAGGGAGATTGCATCCATCAAAGTTCAATGGAAGAATCAACCCGTGGAAGAGTCCACTTTAGAGAAGGAGGCCGATATGCAAGAAAGATATCCACACCTGTTTACAAATTCAGGTACTCCTTTTCGCCCTTGTCTTTCTTCATGTGATCGTTTGGGGACGAACGATGGGTAAATTGGTATCTATTGTAACGACCTGTTAGTCGTTTTGAGCAGTAAAGTTTATTTTCTGGTAATATAACTGTCTGAGTCGACGGATCCCACGACGGACCGTCATGGGCACGACGGACTGTCGAGGGTGTCTCATTCCAAAACATTTAAATTCTTAAAAATTGGGTACTGAGAACAACACTCTGAACTTCACAACGACATGGCAGGACGGACCATCGTGGGCACGACAGACCGTGACAGGCCCTTTAGTGAAAAGTTAGTCTCTGAACTTTGTGACGGAAGCAGCAGGACGGACCGTCGCAGGCACGATGGGCCGTCACAGGCTGCGTAACCCTGACTGGGTCGGATTTCTGTTAAAAGTTTTAAGGGGCGTTTTGGACTATTCCTGCTTATAATTATAAAATTAGTGGTTGAATGTTAAAAATGCAATTACTCGGGGGTTAAATGAGATAACCTTGAATTAATTAGTGGGGTACTTTGGTCATATTTTACATTTAATTATATGGTAATTAGGGTAAAAGAAAAAGAGTTTGAATAAGGAAAAATCAGAAAAAGAGAAAAGGGAGAACGAATGAGCGAGAGAGAGAGGAACGAAGAGGGAAGCAAAGCTTTGGAGAAGTAGATTGCTTGATCGCGAATTCTTCGGTGGAAGTAGGTTATGGTTTTTAGGCTATTTCATAGTAAACTCTTAATAGCGAATGATATGTCTTCTATATGCTTAATTGTGTGCTTGCATGATGTGACTTCATAATTGTGATTAATTAAGCATGATGGAGCTGTTGAATCTTGAACCTTAAAAACCTCTTTGTTAATGATGATGCCTTGGTATAAAAGAAGGCTTGATGAACTAAAGGAATGAGGTTAGGGGATAGGGTGTCACAAACCGACACGTAGTATTAATGGATCAGGTTTCACGAACCGACACGTAGTATTAATGGATCGGGTGTCACGAATCGACACGTAGTATTAATGGATCGCGTTTCACGAATCGACACGTAGTATTAGGGGATCGGAGTGTCACGTTCCGACACCAGGATAGTAAAAAGAATGAATCTTGAATGATGATAATATACTCAATTTAATGAACCCATTTCCCAAAGGAGTATGGTATGGAGGCTTGTGTCCTCATGGGTGTACTTGGCGTTACTATCAATGATTTTGGTACTTGTTGTTGCTACCTGTTGGGTATTATAGTTGATTTTATGATATTATCTGATATATATTGCTTCCTATTTTGAGTTGGCCGATGATATCTACTTAGTACTCGTGTTTTGTACTGACCCCTACTTGTATGTTTTCTTTTATTTAATTGTGGAGTGCAGCAAACGTACCGTCGTCTTCAAGTCAACCGCAATTCTAGCCAGTCTTCATCACATCAGATTTCAGGGTGAGCTATTGTTTCTAGCTTGGACTGGATCTTCCTCTTCACGTCTTGATGCCTTGAAGTTCTGGCATGGACTATCTGTTTAGTTATTTTAGTTTCTTAGATACTCTTAGACTTAGTAATTTTAGGATAGATGTTCTTGTGATGATGACTTCCAGATTTTGGGAATAATAAGTATTAAATTTTAGAAGTTATTTATTGGTTATAGTAATGAGTTTTAAGTCTTCCGCATTATTTTCTGTTTATTATGACTGAAATGTTGGGGTTTAGATTTGTTGGTTCGCTCACCTAATAGGATAAGTGTGGGTGCCACTCACGACTCATTTTGGGTCATGACAGTAATTCATACATTCAAGACTAAGAAACTTTAGCATCGTAAGTCAAGACAACAACACATATTCACATTTATACATACATCAAGCAAGGGACACAAGTCAATAACGATAAGCAACCACATAATTTACTTTAACTCGTAATACATGTCATTCTAGAAGCACATAGAAGTAACTATTATCATCTTTAAGTCATCCTATACACCATCATAACATCATCAATATGACCATTATAGACTCAAATAGTCAAGTAGGAATAACCAAGACTCGACCCTAAGACTATACACACAAGGTCAAAGTCATAGTCTAAAATGATCACCTATGTGACATGAACAGAAAAACACATATGTGACTTCACATGTAGATAGATATTGTCATGCTTCACATAATCAACTACACAAATAGCCACATTACTTCAAGTAATTTGCTGACAAGGCCACATCAATTGCAAGTAAAGCACATAACACCGCCACCATATGTGGACTATACCAATCACAATATAATTGAAGTCTAATTAACATCAAAATAAAGTAAATACGGTATATTACCACCGCATCATCCTCAACACCTCAATTCGATGCTAAATCATCCAATTCAATACCATAAAACTCTTATCAATGTCCATGAACAATAATCCAATCTAGAAACTATGATAATCAATGAAATTCGGTCAATTCAATAAGTATTTATCAATATAATAGAACCTAGAAATCAATTTAACACAATTATTACATCATTAGATAACCCATAGAAATCTACACTATAATTCATAAATATTAAGTCAATATAAAGTAACCCATAACATAGTGAAAAACAAGGGTTCATCCTGTTATGCCTCGTATTTTTTTATACTTAGTGCGCGTCATAATCTAGTAGACATAAGTCCGGGGAATGAGATTTTATTTTAAGTTCCAAGTGATTAAAGAAATATTAGGCAAGGATGTTAAATCCAAATGTGATATTAAATATTATTTGGCTAATGTAAGTGCCATTAACTTTAAGTGAGGGATTAATTAGTGGCTGATTAGGATTAATTTAATCCAGTGGGCACCGCCACTCATAATTAGTTTCTGATAAGGATTAATTTAATGCAGTGGGCCCCACAACTCAAGGCAAAAATTAAAAAGGGATCAGATTGGGAGCTGGCCTTAGTGGACACGTGTAGAGGGGGGCTGCCTCCACTACATATTATAAATGAGGTTGAGAAATCCACTCCATACTAAATAAAGTGGTGAAATGCATTGCTGCATATCATCTTCTTCACCAATTGGCTTAGGCAGCCATGGAATTGGAGAAACCAACCCTGCAACTCTTGGTCTGCAGCTGCAAATAATTCGGTTAGTAATCTCCTTGCTTAGTGTGTTAATTTTTTAGAATACCTTTGTTAATTATCCATTAATATTAAGAAGGGGGCGTGAGCAGTAGCTTAGGAAGTTTGTTTTAGTTATTGAATATGCTAAGTATGAACGGAAACCATAATCGGATTATTAGTGGTGTCGTGTTGGTGCTTGGGTGTTTTGATTAAAGCAAACTACGGGAAAATTCTATTGTTGCGTTATGTATATGTTCAATGTGATTATGAGTATATACTCCAAAGGATGAATACGATAAGGTAAATGTGTTGCAAATTATAAAATGAGTTATCGCTAGGTGTGCTGTTGCTTCGCTACTATGGTTGCCGACACGGAACTGTTTTGGGGAGGGGGCTGTTTAATATGATTCATTGGGTTATATGTGTTATTGGTATTACTGTGTATAATTTGGGTTGTTGTCGGATTTGGACGAAGTAAGGAAAATTGGGGAAGTGCTGCCGGATTTTTTTTAGATTATTAGCTAGCATACAAGATAGTAAAGCGCGATGTTTATCTAATTGCGGCACGATTGTTGCTTGTTATAGATTAATAGCTTGAGCAGTAAATATTGGACGGGCGGCTCGACTATACGGTATGTAACGTTGTCCTTTCTTTCTTTGTTTGGCATGACTCTTAAAAATAAGCGAATAGCGGACAGGTTTGAGACTTACCTCTAGAGCGTCTAGGTGACGTATATTCTTGCTTCCAAAATTATTCCTCTATATATCGGCTATGTCTAAGGCTATGATGATTTCTCATATCTATAGTAGTGCTTCTTAGAGTCATTGAGATTTTACGTTTCCATAACGTATTAAAGGTTCATAATCTTGATAAAACGTTAATCTTAGGTAATACTCCTTGCTGCTTCACGTTGATTGTTCTATTGAGTTATAAGAAATGATTTTAATTGCATATGGTTGCTCATAATATTCTGCTCGTGCATAGAGTCATTTATCATTTCACCGAGTCCCGGGCTGGGTAATGTTCGTGCGGAGTTTCTTGCATATGTCACCGAGTCCCTCACTAGAGGGCCAGGTATGTATATTATATATATGATTGTTGATGAGGATGGTTATGATGATGACGACGACGGAGATGACGTGATGATTATTTTGCCGAGCCCCTTACTAGGGAAGCTGCGCACCTTATATGTTAAAGATATGCATGATTTTCACTTAAAAGGGTACATGTGTAGCGATATTTTGTTTCGACTTGCCATATTGGTTTACTGTAATCTTTACCTTATGTTTTACATACTCAGTACATTGTCCATACTGACCCCCCTTTCCTCGGGGTGCTGCGTTTCATGCCCGCAGGTGTAGATGTACAGTTCGGTGATCCTCCCGCCTAGGATATCTACTCTGTTGATTGGGAGAGCTCCACTATTCCGGAACCCAGTCGTTTTGGTACATAACTTTTTCTGTAGTCTTTTGCTCATCTATGGGTATGGTGGGACCCTGTCCCGTCGAGTTTCACTATTGTACTCTTAGAGGTCTGTGGACATTATGTGGGTTATAAATATATTTTTTGGATAATGGTCTGGACATGGTTTGTTTGGGATGTACACTTGTACAGGGGGAGCCTTGTCGGCTGCGTACATCATTGTGTATTTTGTAGTGGCAGCCTTGTCGGCTTACGTATGTTATTTTGCTTTGGATAGTGGCGGCCTTGTCGGCTCGTGTATGTTGTTACGGTTGAATGTTATGATTCCTTTTGAGACAGGTCCTCTTTATATATATATATATATATATATATATATATATATATATATATATATTTGACGTTGGGGTTGGCTTGATTTGATTAAATTCCATATTGTCTTAATTTCAGTTGGTTATACTTAACAAGTTTGTATGCGGGTGTCCAAAAAATACACTAGTCACGGCCCGGCGGGTTGGGTCGTGACATATCCAATTCATGGGTTCATAGGTATTTCAGGTTAAAATAATCAATACAATAAACATTAAATTATTATTCAATGTTTAGAAATCATTAAATCATGAAATTTTGACAATTCAACTTGAAAGATTTAGAAAACTTCTTAAGAGCTGGGCTCCTTGATGAAGAGAGTTTCAAGGATAAAAATACATAAACTGATGAAGGTAATTCTTCACTTTGACGAAGAATCTCCACTCAATTCAACAATCCAAGCTCTTCCTTAATTTTGGACTTCAATGGAGTCTTAAGGAATTTCGAAGGGACTTTTGGGTTTTTGATTTGAAAGAATAAAATATTCTTAGTGTTAAACATCAATATACATACGTTAAATACCTAAAAGATCATGAAAGAACCTCCAATTCTCTTTTGGAAGTGGGGTGAAATTACGCTTTCACCCCTCACTTTAACAGTGGACTTGGGCTGGAACACAAGCACTTAGAGGGATGCCAAACGACGGCCTGTTCCTTAACCAAAAGACCGTCATTTTGGTCTATGGTCTGGGACTGAGGCTTGTATCTTTCCTCTCTTCTCCCATGACTAAGTCCCAATCGATGAGCAACCACTAACGGGGCGTCGACTGACCTACTGGGCGTCGATTGCCAACCGTTTGTTGGGCCGTCTTGGGCATCACTTTGGGTTCTTCCTCAAGGTGTTACGCCTCGTATTTTAATACGTAGTGCGCGTCATGAACTAGTAGATGTAAGTTCGGGGAATGAGATTTTATTTTATGTTCCAAGTGATTAAAGAAATATTTGGCAAGTATGTTAATTCCAAATGAGATATTAAGTATGATTTGGCTAATGTAAGTGTCATTAACATTAAGTGAGGGATTAGTTAGTGGCTGATTAGAATTAAATTAATCAAGTGGGTCCACCACTCAAGGAGAATTAAAAGAAATCAGATTGGGAGCTGGCTCTTAGTGGGGCACGTGTAGAGGGGGGCTGCCGCCACTTCATATTATGAATGAGGTGGTGAAATTCGTTGCAACCATATCATCTTCTTCAACACTAAGCTTAGGAAGCCATGGAAATGGAGAAAACCAACCATACAACTGTCAGCCAGCAGCTACAAAAGAATTTGGTTAGTAATCTCATTGCTTGGTGTGTGAATTCCTTAGAATGCCATTGTTAATGAGCCATTAATGTTAAGAAGGGGCGTGACAGTAGCTTAGGAAATTTTTATTAGTTATTGAATTTTCTAAGTATGAACGGAAACCATAATCGGATTATTAGTGGTGTCGTGTTAGTGTTTGGGCTGTTTTGATAAAAGCAAAATGCGGGAAATTCTGTTTTGGCGTTATGTATATGTTAATGTTATTATGAGAATATACTTCAAAGGATGAATATGATAAGGTAAATGTGTTGCGAATTATAAAACGAGTTATCGCTCGATGTGTCGTTGTTTTGTGACTATGGTTGCCGAGATGGAACTGTTTGGGGGCTGTTTAATATGATTCGTTGGGTTATATTTGTAATTGTTATTGCTATGGATAATTTGGGTTGTCGTCGGATTGGGACGAAGTAAGGAAAATAGGGGATGTGCTGCTGGATTTTAGTTAGATTATGATGTAGCTTACAATAAGTAGTAAAGCGCGACATCTATCTAATTGCGGCACGAATGTTTCTTGTTATAGATTAATAGCTTGAGCAGTCAATATTTGATGTGCGGCTCGACTATACGGTATGTGACACTATCCTTTCTTTGTTTGTTTGGCATGACTTTTAAAAATGAGAGACTGACGGACAGGTTTGATACTTACTCCTAAAGCGTCTAGGTGACGTATATTCTTGCTTTCACAACTATTCCTCTATATATCGGCAATGTCTAAGGTTATGGTGATTTCTCATATCTATGGTAGTGCTTCTTATAGATTGAGATTTTACGTTTCCATATCGTATTAAAGGATCAAAATCTTTATTAAAAGTTAATCTTTGGTAATACTCCTTGCTGGTTCACGTTGATTGTTCTATTGAGTTATAAGAAATGATTTTAATTGCATATGGTTGCTCATAATATTGTGCTCGTGCATAGATTCATTTATCATTTCAGCGAGTCCCGGGCCGGGTAATGTTCGTGCAGAGTTTCTTGCATATGTCACCGAGTCCCTCACTAGAGGGCCGGGTATGTATATTATATATATGATTGGTGATGAGGATGGTTATGATGATGATGATGATGGAGATGATGTGATGAATATTTCACCAAGTCCCTCACTAGAGTAGACGCACAGTTCGGTGATCCTCCCGCCTAGGTTATCTACTCTGCTGATTTGGAGAGCTCGACTGTTCCGGAGCCCAGTCATTTTTGTACATAACTTTCTGTGTAGTCTTTTCTTGTCTATCGGTACGGCGGGGATCTGTCCCTTCGAGTTTCACTACTACACTCTTAGAGGTCTGTAGACATTATGTGGGTTGCATATATATGTTTTGGATAATGGTCTAGACATGGTTTGTTTGGGATGTACGCTTGTACAGGGCAGCCTTTTCGGCTGCGTACATCGTTGTGTATTTTGTAGTGGCAGCCTTGTCGGCTTGCATATGCTATTATGCTTTGGATAGTGGCGGCCTTATCGGCTCTTGTATGTTGTTACAGTTGAATGGTTATGACTTCTTATGAGACAGATCCACTTTAGATATATATGGTGTTGGGGTTGTCTTGATTTGATTAAATTCCATATTGTCTTAGTTTCAGTTGGTTATACTTAACAGGTTTGTATGGAAGTGTCCCAAACGGGCACTAGTCACGGCCCATCGGGTTGGGTCGTGACACAAGGACCCTTGGATGGTCCTTGGGGATGTTTTGCCAGACTTTTCCAAACCAAATATAATTGTATACGAGTTTAGAATATAATTGTACACAAGGTCATTTCCAAACCAAATATAATTGTACACAAGGTCATTTCAAGGCACTATTCACGAACTTCATGAACGTTCTTGGAAGTTTGACCTTCAAACATCATGAAACTCGACACACTGCCTATATATGAGAGAATAACTCATTTAAAGACATTGCAACCTCATGATCACACATATAACCACATATGAGGTACATAGGTTATTTAGTCGTCGAACGTCTTAGTCGTCCCTTGACGTTTGACTTCCAATGCACCTAAACTCTCAGTTACTCTATACCATATAATAGACTTATTTAGTACCTTAGACCATAAAGACCAACATGTTAGGCTCTAGTTCACCAAAGTCATTTTCGCGGTCTTGTACAAGTTGGTAAAACATTTCCATCTTAAGGAATTCAAGTGAGTAATATGATTTAACATCAAGGTAAAGGGAAAAGGACAACCTAAACCTTGAAGAATTCAAGTCTTGGCAATTGAGATTTTTGTCTGGCAAAGTAAGCAATGGAAATTTTCATCCCTCTCTTGTTCTTACATAATTTATAAAAGTTTGTATGTGTTAATGAACCGTTGAGTGTTGCCTCTGTATGGTGTTAGCTTGGTGAATGTTTAGCAAGGAGGTGGTTGTTGGGACATACATGGAGTGGAGTCCCCTTAAATTTCAATTCTGAGCTTATTTTTAGAATCTAAATGTTAGTCGGAATTCACGGGATGTTGATGGGAAGTCATGAGTTCATATTGTAATTTCCATATTGTGAGGCTTAGGGACTGTTTTGTGTATCATAAAATAAGAGGGTCTAGCTTGATATGTAGTGAAGTCACGAAATCTTGTTAGGGGATAGAACATCAAAATTGTAGTGATACACCACATAATTGAGTGTTGCATGAGCTTACTTCCTGCCATTCTTTTAATACTCCCTCTGTTAAACAAAGATGACCTAGTTTGACTTGGCACGAAGTTTAAAAAAATAAGAAGTCTTTTTAATCTTGTGGTTCTAAATAAAAGTTCTGTCAAATGTACCAAAATTCCCTTTAATCATGTGGTTTTAAACATGCCACGTGGAAAGTTAAAGTTAAAGTGTTGCCAAAAAGGAAAGGGATCATTCTTTTTAAAACATACTAAAAAGGAAATAGGGCCATTCTTTTTTAAATGGAGGGAATGTTGTTTTCTAGTCATGATGAAGCCTAGGGGGTTTTGGAGGATCTTATAAAAATGATTAGGGGAAATGGAAGGGAAGAACTCTGGATGGAATCAATATATATATATATACTGTCAATTACTGTTTTGTTCTGATCAAGTAGCCCAAACTTGTTAAGAAACTATTATTAATTTTTATTAATTACTCCATTGTAGACAAATAATATGAAAGGAAGATGTTTAAATAATTGTGATATCCATTATTGTGCAGCAAGGTATGTAAGGCTTTTTGATTTCCTATTTCTTTGGTATGGATCCAACACTTCTAATCTTTCTAAGTTCTCTTTGGAGTGACTAATCCATAAATGCAGTTCGTACTCCCTAGAGAATCAAAATGAGCACTCTACTATGAGTTTGTACTAAATATTCATGTTTACTCTACCAAGTGTTAGGATGCAAGATTTAAACTAGTTTCATCGTCAAAGTACCCCTGGCACATATTTCCCTTATATAGGTCAAACTGATCCTAGATTACACATGGTACATATGTCTATAGGATAGATACTTGAACTGCCTATATCCTGCCAACTTGCTTCAATTGTCTATTCCATCATATATGTCATATTTTTCACTTGTTCATGTGTTCCCTTTATTGGTTATTACTCCCATTGTGCTAGACTATTATATTGCCTCATATGATTTCTACTTGCTCTATTGTACATTTATATCTATGTACTTACTTGGAATATGTATCCGCCTTTAAGTTGAATCTGTCCACATTCTTCCTTAATTCCACATTAATGTATACCTTGTCTTTGATATCAGTTGGTGAGTATGTGGCTATCATATAGAGTTCAAAATCACTTGGATGAAAGTTATATGTCTTCACTCTATATGTGCTTCAATTAGAGATGTCAAAAATACATACTCAGTCGTAGAAGAAGTATTACGGCGGTGTCACATTTGTTTCCCACGTCCTTGTCATTATGGTTTGTCCATATACGTATGTCTTCTACTACTATTTCATAGTTCCAAATTCACAACAATGATTATGACCACAAAAACATCAATCCCAATTGAGTTACTATTAACAAAAGAACAATCTCAAAAGAGTTATGATTATCCAAAGTACAGTTTCAAAAGAGTTATGAACATAAAAGAAACAATCTCAAAGATTTAAAAATATCTAAGTGAAGCAAGTTGTTTAATTATGGGTGGCAGCCCAGGGGAAAAGCCTAGCATGGGCCGATGTCGACTGGTATAAGAAGGTTGCAGCTCAAGGGAGAAAGCCTAGAATGGTCCGATCCCAATTGGTATGTAAGGATGGCAGCTCAGTGGCGAAAGCCTAGCATAGGCTGATCCCAATTTATGGAATTATCAAGACAACATCCCAGGGATTAAAAGGCCCAGCATGGGTCATCCTCTCCTACCACTTATTAGATGGTCATTTGTATCATATAGCTTATAAAAATTGTAACACACAGAAAAGTAAAGAAAGGCATAACATACACAATTCCACAAGTATAAGCAAAGGTTGTTTCTAATTCTTATCTATTAGTATTTGGTTTCACTTGAGCTCTCATGTCACATATCATGTATTACGCCTTACATATTCAATACATTCTTTTGTATTAACGTCCCCTATTGGGGTGATACATTTCATATTACAGGTACAAGTATTCAAAAGTAGATCTCCCCAATAGAAGCACATGATACTCATCGGTTGTTGGTGAGATCCAGGTTGATTCGGAGCTTTGCTGAGTCTTTACTATGCATGTTTTCATAGCACGGATTCCAATAGAGGCTTTGTAGACCAATTTAAAGCTATCATATGTATTCATAGTTTCACTTGACACATGTATTGATTTAGCTAGTCAACATGTGTTGTACATAAAGCTTGTCATCAATAATCTACATAGTAGTTTACTTTCTCATCAAATGTTACTTGTAAAGCATGTGTTCATAGGGTACTTGTCCGCTTCACCTAGGGTTGGGGTGTGACAAAAGTTGTATTAGAGCAGTTCGTCCTAGGTAGTCTAAGAAGTTGTGTTTAGTAGAGCCTTAGTTATGAATGTGTTTTTTGCAACATTTATAATTAGGGGTCTGTTTGGACATTTAGCAAAGATACTTTCTTTCATATTCATAATCGTGCGAGCAAAGCTATGATGCCAATTTCCAGTTATACTGGATCATGCTATTCATATTAACTATAGTTAAGGTTAACTATTGTTCATGTATCAGCATGTGACATATAGAAAGGACCTCAAGTTACCAAAAGTTTGACTAGATTGAGCTCATTTTATTGGACAATCTCAGTTGTAATGGGTTTTATGTTATTTGCATCTAAAGTTGTATTGGTACCATTTTTATCATGTTGGTTCAAAAATGATTCGTTACCTAGTTACATATATTTGTTCTCGCATTTCCAAGCACATCTTCTTGGGAGGATGTAGCCAGCTCTTGAGTTCTATGTTTCCTCCACACTTACAGGATCAATCCCTATAGAGGACACTTGTTCTTAGTCTTTCATATACATATAATTTTCAGGGATACACATGTTCTTAAAATTGATTTAGTTATACTAGTTTCTTTTAGTTCAAAGAATGCAGTGGCATAATTTTATCGGTGGATGTATCAATGCAATAGTGTTATTAGAGATGCCCCTGATTGGCTGACAAGGCTCAAATTCTCACCGTATGTCCTCCCGAGAATGTTAATGTTTGGCATTTATATGGTATGTTCCAACAACCTCGAATAAGTACTAATAACATTTGTATTCTTTTCATGGTTATAAAACATAGAATAAGCGTCCCAATTACTGAAAATGATATATGTAAGGCAGTTTCTATTATGATCTATATTTTAGCTACAATGAATCGGGATTTGAATGAAAATTGATTGATTAGACCTAGGTTGTGATTAGTCAGGTTGTACATACTGGATTTAGAGTGCATGAAACTACTAAGTTTGATCAAAGGTACTTGTAAGATAGGAAGCATGTTAGAATGAAGTTTTAGAGATAGGATATATCAAATTCCCTAAACATAGGAGTAGGGGTGATATGATGATGCTATACAGGAGTGATATAGGTGGTTATGAAATAGTGATTGCTAAGTGTATGAGGCAAGAAAATGTTATCAATTTTTCAACCCTAACGAGCTATAATGGTGCACGTGGGAATAACTTTGTGAACCTTTTTTAGACAGAGAAGTCTATTTAGTATTGATTGAAGTCTTGATAATAACAAGAAAAAAAGAGGTGCATAGAAAGGATATCTACATAGAAGATACATGAGCCTAGTTCATCCACATTATTAGTACAAAAGAGAAGTAGAGCATTATACACATATATAGACTTCCATCGAATTGAGTAGAGCTATTACAGGATTCATTTAATATAAGCGTATAGTAGTTCATCAATCATAGTCTAGTTAAGGGAGAGGAGAAAGTGATCACACGCTTGTTGTTCTTATTTTCTATCTTTCATGGGAAAAGAGTCGGAGCACCCTCACTTGTCATAAAAAAGTGAGGAAATCTATTAATATGGCCAAACATATCTAGTTAATCCCAAAGTGGCTAACTCTAAGATGTTATGAAGTATGATATAACATTATAGGTACTGACATTACATGTTATTACAATTCATGTTTTATGGTGTGTTCAAGCTTCACTATTTATTTTCTATTATGACCTTTAAAAAGGAAGCATACATCGAGTGTGATGTAACACAATCTAGTAATGAAAGGAAAAGTTTATATCGTCCTCCTACTCCAAAAGATTAACCATTGAGGATCTATTTTTCAATATCGTAACTATAGTATTTATATTGACCTAGAAGGAAGCCAAGTAACAATAGCAGAACACCTATTAGAGTTCTTAGGTGATTGAAAAGAGTAGATAGGGAAGTTAATCATATGTGATTTAACGTGAGTAAGAAATAAGAGGAGAACTAACACACCCATGACATAACACTTAAGATAGTGTGTTTGCCCTTACAATGGTAGAGTGGTTCTATTGGATCTCGTAGTCTCTAAAGATGGTTCATAATGTAATTATACATCTTGTATGTTAGCTTATCTATTTGTATGTCATTTCCCTTTGTGGATTACTTCCTTATAGGTTACCTAATGTCATAGATCGCATGTACGCATTATACGCTTTGGAGCACCCTTGTTTATTACTATATGTTTTCACATGACCTTTTCCCTACATGTAATTCATTTGCATTGGTTACTTTCCTCAAGTCACTTGTCTATCTGGTGAGAGTTCTTCAGCATAATTGATCATATGACCATTTCTATATATTTTACATTTCTCGTATCATGCTTAAACGTTACATGACTTATAGCTTTTCTGGCCATGTGTCATGTGCTCACTTGCTCATATTTCATTTGTGTAATCATTTACATGTTAGTCCACCTATTTGTACGACATAACACATTTTTTCAATGTGATTTGTTTTTTGTAGTTCAATTTCTTTTATGTCTACATGTATTATAGACTACTTGCTTCCATATTATATATTTCAGAGCTTTAGTACTTAGGCATCATGTGCTCATCTAGTCCATTTCCTACATGAATTAAAGCTCATTTGCTCACACATCCCCCGATGAACCATATGTATGTGTACACTATATTCTATAGCTTAATGCACGTTATCATGGTCTCTACCTATTGTGCTAATCTGCCTAGGTGTCATACCCATTGTGATTTATTTATCTGTATACTGTGTTCCTCTGTGTTTATTGACTTTAGTTTTTAACATATTTGCAAATCATTTCCTTGTATTATTATGTAGTGAACATTTTTACAAGAAAAGGTTGAGGATATATGTAAATTTTATCACAGCCATAGATATACAACATGGCATACTGCATTATCCAAAGTTGCGACAAAAACATGAGTGTATATTAACAGTTATGAGTTCTTATAAGATAGACTCACCTCTGGAAAACATCATGAGATAAAAGAGAGGGGAATGTACTGCCCCGATAGGTTAGGCCTATGATTTTATGTGTCCATTCCATATATAAAAATGAGAGATACCATAGTTATTCTTGATTGTTAAGGCCCGGAAGCTAAGCTCAATATTTGTAACCTCCATTGAAGTATTGGGGAAAGAATAAAATATAACATAAGATACTTGGGAAAAGAAGATGGTAGAGATCCTAAGTAACCCTCCTCATTCAAAACATCAACATAAGGATCAGAGATCATGTGGTCCCCTTGTATGATCATAAGTCCTACTAGCATTTGTTCATTTAATATGTCATTTGCATTACTTGAGTTTAGTAGGCGTATCAAAATCCTTATTTGTATGATTCTCCTTGTGTATCATCAGTACATTATATAGTCATGAAAGGGGTTTAATTTGTCATTTTATTATTTGATGAACCAGATCATGCTAGACTTGTCTATACGTGTTTTGATTAGTCTATGGATTTTTGATAGTTCTATTTACGATGGGAATTCTCATGAATCGCCAGATGAAATTCCTAGGTTAATCAAGCCATTAGTTTCACACATCATTCGATGACGAATGATCATAAGGAGGGGAGTATGTAACCCCTCGTATTCTATGTTACTAGTTCTCTGTATATGTCGCTTTAAAATTTCCGTGTGGTATAGTTATGGACTCGGTTTCCGATGTAATTGATTAAAATAGAATATATTTAAAGTTGTAATACCCCGAATGTGCCTTCCAGCACATACATAAAAATCTAAGGGTTTAGGGTTTAGGATTTGAGGCTTAATATCAATGGTTTAGTTTGGCTTTTGGTATTTTGGGCTTAGGGTTTAGGATTTAGGTTTTAAGGGTTTAAGGTTAGGGTTAGGGTTAGGAAAGGTATAGGTTTTCTTTTTGGTTTTAGAGTTTGGGGTTTAGGATTTGAGGTTTAATATCTACAGTTTAGTGTTTAATGTTCTGATTTCATTATTTTTTCCTTGGGGTTTGAAACTTAGGATTTAGGTTAGAGTTTAGTTTTTTGATGTTTTAAGGTTTGGGGTTTAAAATCTACAGTTTAGTTTTTCATGTTTCAGTGTTGGTATTTTTGGCTTGGTTTAAGGTTAGGGTTAATGTTAGGGTTAGGGTTAGGGTTTAGGGTTGATTTTAGGTTTTAAAGTTTGGGGTTAAGGATTTGAGTTGCAATATCTATTTTTAGTGTTTAATGTTAGGGTTTTGGTATTTTGGGCTTTGGGTTCAGGGTTTAGGGTTTAGGGATTTGGGTTAGGGTTAGGCATATGGTTAGGATTAGGGTTTGGGTTAGGAATAGGGTTAGGGTTTCTTTTAAGGTTCTAGGTTTTGGCGTTTAGGATTTGTGGTTTAAATCTATTGTTTAGTATTTAATGTTTGGGTTTTGGTATTTTGGACTTGGGGTTTCGAGATTATGGTTTATGGTTAGGGCTAGGGTTTAAAGTTTACTTTTAGGTTTTAGGGATTGTGATTTAGGATTTGATGTTTAAAATATGTTGTTTAGTGTTTCATGATTGGATCATTGTGTTTTGGACATAGAGTTCAGGGTTTAGGGTTAGGGTTAGGGTTAGGGCTAGGGTGTAGGGTTTTTGTAAGTTATAGGGTTTATGGTTTAGCATTTGTGGTTTAATATATATGGTTTAGTGTTTAATGTTTGAATTTTTTTATTTTGGGCATGTTTTTTTTTAAAAAAAAATTGGAACAACCCTTTTGGTGGGTCAAATGATCCAAACAACTAAGGTTAGTTCATTTAACCTTACAATATGTATATATTTTAAAACTAATTCTGTAATAAAATAAACAAGGGAGACTCTCCCGTTACAATTGAATATACAAAAACTTAACTATATTATAAACTATATTTACATAAAAAAATAAAAAATAGAAATGTTAGAACATACAATTGAATTTGAAAGTTAAACATTCTGCTAGTAAGTTCTTCAAGGAGACTCTTTAATCAATTTAAGCTTTTTTCTTCTAATATTTTGCATACCAAGCTTTTCCAAAATGTAGCTTCCTTTGATTGACCCCACTAGTTGATGCTGAGTGTAAAATTATTGTATAATGTCATGTCTATGACTCCATTTTTATAGTAAATATGCTGTTGCGTTGGCCTCTCGACATGTATGTCTGCATTTGAAAAATTCTAGTTTGCCTGCAATCTGTTGGATTGTATGGACATCCTGCCTGCTTCTACAAGGAATGGTAATTGTATTATTGATCTATTTGCTTAATAATTCCAAATCCAACTCAAGAATAACACATTTGTATCCATGTTGTTCACACCAATAAATTCCCTACAATGCTACCTTAATCTCGGCAATGTTATTAGTATCAAAACCTAAAGGAATGGAAAATGCATAGACTAGTTTACCTTGATAGTCCCTTAGAAAACCTCCCCCTCCAATTCTACCTGGATTGTGCATAGCACTACCATGTGTATTCAATTTGTAGTATCAATTAGAGGTTTTTGCCATTGTAGCGTTGTGACATTATGTTGTTGTTTGCTTTGTTCAATGAAACTGAACAGTTCTTCCCAATCATGAGGCCATTTGATACTTGGAAAGGATACTATTAATATCTTTTTGATGTCTATTAGTATGGCCTATTGTACTCTGTGTATACTTGATCTTTTAACTTAATAATTCACGGAACACCTATTTTCCACAATTGCCAACAAATAATATTATTTATACTTTGAATAGAATTTTTAATTCCTCATTCTGATGTTGAAGGCTTGACAACTGCAATAGCAAATTCCTCAGGTCACTACTGATGTGTTGTGTGCCCACCAGTGCTGAATGTTTATCCCAAACATATTTAGAAAATTGTCCATTCACTAAAATGTGGTTGATTTCATCCTTCCCAGGTCCTATGAAAGCAACAACAATCTGCAGCATCATTTCAAAAAGCAGTAATTTTTTCATTAGTAGGTAATTTCCCCCCACAAAGCTAAGGAGATTTTGAACGGTAGGTTTTTATGCTGAATCATTTTATTAATAGGGTCTTTACTATGTTTTTCCTTATGTTCTCCCAGGCACTAAATATAGAAAAGTAACCATTTTCAGCATGTGCCCAATTAGCAGTGTCAGGCCTGCCTTCCTGGTACTGAATATTAGTACTAAGTAATATGGGAACTAATAAGGGAGGGGCATGTAATCTAATCTCCCTTTCTTTCCAATGTCCAGATTCTAAAAAATAAGAGACTTTGATGTTATTCAAACTTGAAGCATTGTTGCAATACTTGGTAGCTAAAGGCCCATACCAAACCAATTATCTGTCACTCCTCAAATCTCATTAAGACGGACAGGCACCCGATGCCCTAAAGGCCTAGGAGAACCAACTTTTAACCTGTTCTACTATGCATATAACTATAATAATCTTGACGAGTTCACATAGGACATGCCATACCAACTAACCTAAGTAGACTCAAAAGTTATATACAAGACTTGGCCGTTGAGGCCACAACTCCTTAAGACACAATTGAACTATGTACATATATCTACAAAGCCTCTACAAAGATAGAAGACCTAGAGTAGGTCGGGACAGACCCCGCCTTACCCTTAACTATGATACAATACCAAAAATGAATTTACCAAGTACTCAGTAAAGCTCCGAATCAACAGGTATCTCACCAAAATTTTTTGAGTGTCGTGTGCTTCTACAAAGAAGATCTACTAGCTGGAGTAAATGTGCCTGCAACGTCCCCACAAGGGACGTCAGTACAAAAAAAATGTAGTGAATATTTCAGGCGATAGATAGCATATATAATAAGAGGGCTAAAATGAAATCAACTACCAACACATGAGTGCATAGATCATGAAAGAAGATCACCTTTATTTACTCTTGTGAGATCATGTAAGTCACGTTCTTTCCTTTACATTTCTGAACGTTATAATATTTTTAGGGCATGTGATACAATTCACAAGCTGATAAGTAATAGAGAGGATGACACATGCTAGGCATATTAACCCCTGGGATGCGGTCCTCATAATTACACAGTTTGGGATCGACCCATGCTAGGCTTTCGCCCCTGAGCTGCCACCCTTCTATACCGATAGGGATCGACCCATGCTAGGCTTTCGTCCCTGGGCTGCCACCCGTAATTATACAAATTTCTTCACTTGTATTCTTTAATCTTTCAGATTGTTGTTTATCAGTTCAGAAATCTTTCGGAATTGTTCTTTGGATAATCATAACAATTTTGAGATGTTGTTTTGGTGGTCATAATCATCTTGGAGATATAGAAATACGGACCAGTAGTAGAAGACATGAAAATAATACTTTGAGACAGTAACAATGACATAAGGAGCTATGTAACATCAACACATTACTTTAAGATCTTAATGACACAATTGACTTCAACTGTCTAGGAGAAGGAGTCACCAAACTTTCTTTTGGAAATACCATTTCTATAACAGCACAAGGGGGGTAATTACACAAGTATAGAGTAGTAAACATATAATGAAATAGTTTTATGTACTTAGGATGGGGGAGGGATATGATTAGCTATTTGGAGTCAATACACTAGTATTGTTTCTTTTATTAGGAGTATAATTTAGGAGATTCACTTCATTGATATAAATTACATGTGTCAGATTTCATGCAAAGGAATATGAAATCGAATAGCCTTACATACCTTATTTTCTGACCAATACCACTATCACGATTCAGTCTTCCTTTTTGGGTGCTACTCTTAAACATAAGTCATAATTAAGCTAACGTCAGCAGCTAATCACATTAAGGCCCTTGAACATAATATCTAAAATATTCGACGAAAATAAGGCCCATACAACCCTTACACAAACGGTGAACAACCACACCCTTCCTTTACCCATTAATACAATTTCATACATCCTCTCCCGTGATACCCAAGTTGCCCTAAATAAAAATATTATAAGGCAGCCACAATCAATCTCAAATCTTTCAGCATAATAGGAGAATATTGACTCAATGATATCACAATCCATGAATTCTTGATAAATATATACCAAATTCTCCACTCCAAACATGTATTCAAAGAGAGGAAAATAAATAGGTTGTAGTCTTATTGTATTTCTGGAAATTTATCCTCTAAACTTGTACTTCAAAAATTCAAACTCTCCTTCAAACTTTTACTTCAAAATGAGACAATATGAGAGAATCCTAAGGTGTTTTAGGGCTTCTTGTTGAATCCAAGAGAGACCAAGAAAGAAACTTAAGGAATCTAAAAATTTTGCAAGTTTAAAATGGAAAAATAGACTTGGTCTTTATCCTTTAAAAATGGAGAGATATTGCGGACTTTCTTGGCCAATTTTTGTCGATATATTGTCAAGTAGGTGACCCAGCTACTTCACCTTTTGACTTAGGCCTTTTTGGACTTAAGATTAATGGCCTTGGCTGTCCATTTCCCTTTGTTCTTTTATTATACTTGGGCCAGATTAATGCAAGTAGGTGGTACACACTTGGCCCAATTACAAGGTAAAAAAGTCTTAGTAGGTGATGGACCTACTTAGTTTCACTTGGGCTTTATCCATAATGGGCCATTGGCATATTTGGCTGCTGGGCTTTCTTTGGTTTTTATTTTAATTTTATAGGTTTAGGCCTTAAGTGAGCCCATTAATATAAGCCTAAATCTGGACCATCAAACTTGGGCCCTTTAACTATATTATCGCTCAAGTAGGTAATGCAGCTTTTAGATTAATTAAGCCAAGAAAGTAGCTTAATTATTTTATTTCAATTTCTGAATGTTAATCCCTTTTCTTCAACTTAGAACTTAATTTTCAACTTTAGTCTCAATTACCACCTTACTATATTTTCTTAAATACTTTCTGTCAGAGTTTACTTGCAATGCACATGCTGAAACGTGCAATGCATTACATCACCATCTTAGCTAGTTTAAACCAACACAAGTCATATAAGAAGCATGATCCCTCACCTACACTATAAGTCTATGTCATGTATAACATGAATAGAACTAGCACATACATAATACAGGCGTTACATTATCCCACCAAAAAATACAGGTCCCTAAATGTATATTCCAAGTAATATGAGATCCTACATCCTCCCTATTAATAGTAAGATACCTTCCAAATAAGTGATTGACCATTACCAAATTTTTTTGCTACTATGTTAGATCTGACAATATTTAGACTTCAAAAATGACCCCCATAGAGACTGTTTTGTTCTTAAGTCCCACCATTGTTTATGTTAGAAGGACATACAAATATCTTCAAATAATCTTACCCCAATTCCCCCTTCATCAGTAGGATATCCTAAAATTTCCAATGATTCCCAATGATACTTTTTCTCTTCCTTTTCAGCCCCCCAAAAGAAGTCAGCAATTACAGTTTTAATGTATTTCAGATTTGTTTTAGGAGGGGATATTGCATCCATAGTATGAATAGATATATTTTGTAAAACATGTTTAACTAAGGTTTTTTACCTCCAAAACTCAGAATTTTTGATTGCCGACCAGTGATTCTCTTAATTACTTTATCCACAAGTACAGAATAGTACATAATACTTTGTCTCCCTATGTGTAAAGGACAACCTAAATACTTAATAGGGCTATTTTTCTTACTAAAACCAGTCTCCTCTTTAATAATAGCAACAATATCATCATTTGTATATTTAGTTACCAAAAAAATGTATCTTTACTAAGAAATTGATAAGAAACTTTTCCATAAGCAGAGATGGTCTTCATTATAAGTTTAAAAGAGATTCTCATTGTAGAGTTAAAATGATTATATCATCCGCAAAACTTTAATGATTAATTTGAGGCCCCTTACCCTCCATATGAAACCTCTTATATAATAATTTTTCATTTTAAAGATAAAGTTATCTAGATAAACTTCAGCAAGTAAAATGAATAAAGCTGGAGATAAAGGATCACCTTGCTTATGTCCTCTAGTGGAATGGAAGAAACCATGTCTTTTACCATTGATACTATAGAGTACCAATTATTACTAATGATTCTGCATACTCTATGAATGAATATCTCCCAAAAACCCATCCTTCTCAAAGCCAGACAAGTATAAGACGAAGACACTCTATCATAAGATTTGACCATATCTATCCTAATGACTACATTAGCACCTTCATTAGGTTTGAGACCATAAATGATCTTTTGAGCCAACATTATATTCTCAGAAATACTCCTACCACTTACAAAACCAGATTGATTAAGAAAAATAATATTAGGTAAAATAGGAGCTAATCTAGTACTCATGATTTTAGAAATGATTTTATAATAGAAATTACTAAGATTAATAGGTCTATAGTCTTTAAGAACATTAGGATGTTCTCTTTTAGAAATCAAAATCAAGCAAGAGTGAGTCATGTGTTTGAGGCATGTCTTGACCACTAAAAAAAGATTGAACAGCAGCAAGTAAATCAAATTTAATTATTTCAAAACAGATTTGATAAAATTTTCCTCCTATTCCATCCGGACCAGGAGCTGAATTATGATTCATATCAAACACTACATTTTTTAATTCTTCCATTATAGGCATGCCCTCAAAGATTAGGTTTGTTGATGAGTAATAATATTTATAATGCATTGTAATATCTCCTCATTGATTCTGTTGTTATTACTAGTGAAGATGTTTTGAAAATAATAGCATGCTTCTATAGCAATTTCTTCATCTCCCTGTACCCAATCCCCAGAGTATGATAAGATTTTATGCATAAGCAGTCTTCTCCTTTTCCCTCTTAAAACAACATGAAATTACTTAGAAATTGTCTCACCCTCTTTAAACCAATGAATCTGACTTTTTTGTTGTAACAGGGTGTTATGCCTCGAATTTTTATGCGTAGTGCGCGTCATGAACTAGTAGATGTAAGTCCGGGGAATGAGATTTTATTTTAAGTTCCAAGTGATTAAAGAAATATTAGGCAAGGATGTTAATTCCAAATGTGTTGTTAAGTATGATTTTGTTAATGTAAGTGCCATTAACTTTAAGTGAGGGATTAATTAGTGGCTGATTAGGATTAAATTAATCTAGTGAGTCCCACCACTCAAGGCAAATTAAAAAGGAATCAGATTGAGAGCTGGCCTTAGTGGGACACGTGTAGAGGGGGGCTGCCTCCTCTTCATATTATAAATGAGGTGTGAAATGCATTGCAACATATCATCTTCTTCACCTCTTGGCTTAGGCATCCATGGAAATGGAGAAAACAAACCATGCAACTCTTGGCGAGCAGCTACAAAGAATTTGGTTAGTAATCTCTTTGCTTGGTGTGTTAATTCCATAGAATGCCTTTGTTAAATAGCCATTAATGTTATGAAGGGGGCGTGACCAGTAGCTTAGGAAGTTATTGTTAGTTATTGAATGTGCCAAGTATGAACGGAAACCATAATCGAATTATTAGTGGTGTCGTTTTGGTGCTTTGGCTGTTTCGATTAAAGAAAATTACGGGAAAATTCTCTCTTGGCGTTATGTATATGTTAAATGTGATTTAGGGTATATACTCCAAAGGATGAATACGATAAGGTAGATGAGTTGCGAATTATAAAAGGAGTTACCGCTCGGTGTGTCATTGCTTCGTTACTATGGTTGCCGAGACAGAACTGTTTTGGGGGAGGGGGTTGTTTAATATGATTCGTTGGGTTATATGTGTTTTTGGTATTGCTGTGGATAATTTGGGTTGTTGTCGGATTGGGACGTTGTAAGGAAAATAGGGGAAGTTTTGCCGGATTTTCGTTAGACTATTAGCTAGCTTACAATAAGTAGTAAAGCGCGTCGTCTATCTAATTGCGGCACGATTAGTGCTTGTCATAGATTAAAAGCTTGAGCAGTAAATATTGGACGTGCGGCTCGACTATACGGTATGTAATGCTACCCCTTCTTTCTTTGTTTGACATGACTTTTAAAAATAAGCGAATAACGGACAGGTTTGATACTTACTTCTAGAGCGTCTAGGTGACGTATATTCATGCTTCCACAACTATTCCTCTATATATCGGCTATGTCTCAGGCTTAATGATTTCTCATATCTATGGTAGTACATCTTAGAGTCATTGAGATTTTATGTTTCCATATCATATTAAAGGTTCATAATCTTTATAAAACGTTAATCTTTAGTAATACTCCCTGCTGGTTCACGTTTATTGTTCTATTGAGTTATAAGAAATGATTTTAATTGCATATGGTTGCTTATAATATTCTTCTCGTGCATAGAGTCATCTATCATTTTACCGAGTCCCGAGCCGGGTAATGTTCATGCGGAGTTTCTTGCATATGTCACCGAGTCCCTCACTAGAGGAACGGGTATGTATATTATATAAATGATTGGTGATGAGGATGGTTATGATGATGATGATGACGGAGATGATGTGATGATTATTTTGTCGAGCCCCTTACTAGGGAAGTTGGGCACCTTATATGTTAAAGATATGCATGATTTTCACTTAAAAGGGTACATGTGTAGCGATATTTTATTTCGACTTACCATGTTGGTATCCTTTCATCTTTACCTTATGCTTGACATACTCAGTACATTGTCCGTACTGAACCCCCTTTCCTCGGGGGCTGCGTTTCAGGCCCGCAGGTGTAGACGTACAGTTCAGTGATCCTCCCGCCTAGGATATCTACTCTGCTAATTGGGAGAGCTCCACTCTTCCGGAGCCTAGTCATTTTGGTACATAACTTTTTGTGTAGTCTTTTGCTTGTCTATGGGTATGGCAGGGCCCTATCCTGTCGAGTTTCACTACTATACTCTTAGAGGTCTTTTGTCATTATGTGGGTTGTATATATATATGTTTTGGATAATGGTCTGGACATGGTTTGCTTAGCATGTCCGCTTGTACAGGGGAAGCCTTGTCGGCTGCGTACATCATTGTGTATTGTGTAGTGGCAGCCTTGTCGGCTTGCGTATGCTATTATGCTTTGGATAGTGGCAACCTTGTCGGCTCGCGTATGTTGTTACGGTTGAATGGTTATGACTCCTTATGAGACAGGACCACTATATATATATATATATATATATATATATATATATATATATATATGGCGTTGGGGTTGTCTTGATTTGATTAAATTCCATATAGTCGTAGTTTCAGTTTGTTTTACTTAGCAGGTTTGTATGTGAGTGTCCAAAACAGGCGCTAGTCACAGCCCATTGGTTTGCGTCGTGACAAAGAGTGGTATCAGAGCGGTTCTTCCTCGGAATTGTCTACAGACCGTGTCTAATAGAGTATCGTTTATCGTTGTGTTGTGCACCACATCTATAAACAGGAAGCTACAGGACATTGAAGATGTCATCCTTTCTTCTTATTCTAGATCGTGCGATAGAGCTATATTAACAGGATAATCCCTCTCTAACAAATCCCTGTGTTTTTGGCTATGCCTCTAAAGAAAGCAACAGCCACCCAGAAGGGAAAATCGGTAGCCAAAGGTACTAGTCTGACTCGGAGAGTTACTAGGGCCCGTGCCCAATCTATGCCTGGTATTGTGCTTCAGTCGGAGAGCTCTGCTACACCGCCACCGCCAGAGGAGCTTAGAGCAGCAACTCCAGTTCGGGGGACACCAACAGCTCCCGAGGCCCCAACACCTGAACCTCCAGCTCCTCAGTCAGGGGCGGAGGATAGGGCCATGAGAGATGCGGTTCAGTTGCTGACTAGATTAGTGGCAGGTCAGGCTCACAGGCATGGACTAGGAGTTGATCATGCGGACATATCTGATAGCTTAAGGGATCGTGACTTCTTAAGTTGTAATCCTCCAGAGTTCTTTAGGTCAAGACTCTAGCATGATCCGCAAGAATTTATTCGTCAGATGCAGCATACATTTAGGATAATCAAGGCTTCAGAGATCGAGTCTGTTAAGTTGGCTACGTATCATTTGTACGATGTAGCTATCAATTGGTATGTGTCTTGGGAGTTATAAAGGGGTGAAGGTGCTCCTCCCGCGGTTTGGGATGAATTTGTGGAGTCTTTCCAGGGCCACTTCCTGCCTCTAGAGATGAAGCGAGCTAGAGTCAATAGATTCTTGAGTTTGAGGCAGAGTGGCAGGAGCATTTGAGAGTATAGCCTTGAGTTTGATTCATTGGCTAGGCATGCGCCTACTATTATGGCTGATATGGCAGACATGGTACATCGTTATGTGATGGGATTGGATCGTTATCTGATTGATGTTTGTATGGCAGTAACTCTTCAACCAGGTACGGACATTGCTTGGGTTCAGGCATATGCACAGGGGGTAGAGGATTGGCACCGGGGACGTTAGCCAGATAGAGTTTATAATAGAGGCCAGCATAAGAGGGCTAGATCAGCAGGTTATACTGACGAGTTTCGAGGCAGCCAGTCTCAGCGCTATGTTAGATTTTCTTCCCAGCCAGCAGAAAGTGCACCCCCACGGTCCATGGGTAGGGGGTTTGATCCTACGGGATATTCAGAAGCTGGTTAGAGCTCTAGGGCATCAGGGTCACGGATGGGCAGGGGTTTGAGTCAGTCGAGGCCACCTTTGCCTCGGTGTTCTCGATGTGGTAGGTCCCATCCTGGGGAATGTCGTTGGGCTACAGGTGCATGTTATTCTTCTTGCCGTCAGGGTCATACTATGAGGGAGTGTCACCTTAGAGGTAGTGCAGGTTGTATGGCACAGCCTACTGGGTCCGTGGATGGTTCATCTTCTTCTGTGGCTATGCGCCCTACGGGGTAGGGAATTCAGGCGCCAGTAGGCCGTGATAGAGGATGTGGTGGAGCTTCCAGTTCTAGCGGTCCCTCGAACCGTGTATATGCTTTGACTGGTAGGCAGGATCATGAGGCGTCACCTAATGTGATCACAGGTATATTATCACTATTCTCCCGAAGCGTGTATGCATTGATAGACCCAGGTTCCACCTTATCATTTATATCTCCTTTCGTTACTAGTAGGATAAGAATGGAGTCTGAGTTGATAGAACCATTTGACGTTGCTACACCTGTAGGAGATTCTGTCATAGCTACGCGAGTATATAAGAATTGTTAAGTGGTTATATATAGTCGTCGTACCGTAGCAGATCTAATAGAGTTAAATATGATTGAGTTTCATATTATCATGGGCATGGATTGGTTGGTTGCTTGTTATGCTAATATTGATTGAAGAGGAAAGATAGTTCAATTTCAATTTCCAGGGGAACCGATTATAGGGTGGAAGGGAAGTACAGTATCGCCGAAAGCTAAGTTCATTTCATACCATAAGGTTGGGAAGATGGTTAGAAAAGGCTATATTTATCATCTGGTTCGGGTGCATGACATAAAGGCAGAGGCACCGACTCTTCAATCAGTCCCGATAGTTAATGAATGTCCCGATGTATTCCCAGAGGAACTTCTAGGCCTTCCTCCAGAACGAGAGATAGAGTTTAGTATAGATGTACTGCAAGATAACCAGCCTATATCTATACCTCCTTATAGAATTGCACCTGCTAAGTTGAAAGAATTGAAAGAGCAATTGAGGGATTTGCTAGAAAAGGGCTTTATCAGGTCTAGTACGTAACCTTGGGGAGCACTGGTACTTTTTGTGAGGAAGAAAGATGGGTCGCTGCGGATATGTATTGATTATAGGCAGCTGAACAAAGTAACAGTAAAGAACAGGTATCCCCTCCCAAGGATTGACGATCTATTTGACCAGTTGCAGGGTGCTATGTATTTTTCAAAGATAGACTTACGGTCAGGTTATCATCAAGTGCGGGTAAGGGAGGCAGATATTCCAAAGACGGCATTCCGAACCCGATACGAGCATTATGAGTTTAGAGTGCTGTCTTTTGGGCTACCTAATGCTCCAGCGGTGTTTATTGATTTAATGAATCGAGTATTCAAATCATTCCTTGATATGTTTGTTATAGTATTTATAAATGATATTTTGGTCTATTCACATTCAGAAAAAGAGAATGCAGACCATTTAAGGACGGTACTTAGGGTGCGTCAGCACCAGAAGTTGTATGCTATGTTTTCTAAGTGTGAGTTCTGGTTGACTTCAGTGGAATTCTTCGGGCATAATATTGGAGCTGATGGTATACAGGTAGACACACAAAAGATTGAGGCGGTAAAGACTTGGCCTAGACCTACGACACCTACTGAGGTACGCAACTTTCTAGGGTTAGCAGGATATTATAGGAGATTCGTAGAAAAATTTGCCTCAATTTCAGCGCCTTTGACATGGCTAACTCAAAAGGTAGACAAGTTCCAGTGGACTGATGCTTGTGAGCGAAGCTTCTAGCTATTTAAAGACAAATTGACTACAGCTCTAGTCCAAACTCTTCCCCAGGGACCAGACAGTTATGTTATTTATTGTCATGCTTCGGGTTTTGGGCTAGGATGTGTAACGATGCAGCATGGAAAAGTTATAGCCTATGCCTCCCGACAACTTAGGAAGCATGAAAAAAATTATCCTACTCACGATCTGGAGTTAGCTGTCACGGTTCATGCGTTGAAGATATGGAGGCATTATTTATATGGTGTCCATGTAGACATCTATACATATCATAAGAGTCTCCAATATATCCTAAACAAAAGGAGCTGAACTTACGACAGAGGTGGTGGTTAGAGTTGCTATAGGATTATGATGTTGATATTTTATATCATCTAGGGAAAGCGAATGTTGTAGCAGATGATCTTAGCCGTATGTCCATGGGTATCTTGACAAATTGTACAACCAAAAAGGAGGGAGATGGTTTGGGAGATTCAACGGCTATCCAGCCTTGGAGTCCGTCTGGCTAATTCAGAAGATAGTGGAGTTTCTATTCTAGAGATTGCTGAGTCCTCAATCATAGATGAGGTAAAGAGACACCAATACGAGGACCCTATTATGGCACAGTATAGAGATGCAGCTCTTCAAAAGGAAAAGACCCCATTTAAGGTTACACCTGACAGAGTGTTACGATATGAAGGCAGATTGTGTGTACCCGATATTGCGGGGCTACGACGGCAGGTTATGGGAGAGGCACACTCTGCCCGTTATTCTATTCACCCATGGTAAACGAAAATGTATCATGATCTCAGATGCTTGTACTGGTGGGATGGCATGAAAAAGGATGTAGGAGTTTGTTGCTCAATGCCCGAATTGTCAACAAGTTAAGATCGAACATCAAAAGCCTGGTTGATTATTACATGTTATAGAGATCCCGACTTGGAAATGGGAGATGATTAATATGGACTTCACGGGGTTTCCACGTCGGGAGATAGTGAGACATCATGGGGTTCCCACGTCCATTATATCAGACAGAGGAGCTCAATTTACACCCAACATTTGGAGATCATTTCAGAAGGGATTGGGGACACTGTTGAACCTTGGCATAATATTTCACCCTCAGACTGATGGGCAGGCTGCGCGTACTATTCAGACATTAGAATATATGTTGTGGTCTTGTATTATTGACTTAAAATGTAGCTGGGATGACCACTTGCCGCTCATTAAGTTTGCCTATAATAATAGCTACCATTCTAGTATCCAGATGGCACCGCACAAGGCCTTATATGGGAGGAAGTGCAGGTCACCTATTGGTTGGTTTGACGTTGGAGAGACTAAGTTAATAGGCCCGGATATGATTCAACAAGCTGTTGACAAGGTGAAGCTTATTCAAGAAAGATTATTAGCAGCCCAGAGTTGACAGAAGTCATACGTAGATAATCGGCATCTGTGTTGATAGGTATAATTGTTAGAGAGACTTCGCTGGAACCTTTTTTTGTAAAACGCTAACTTAAAATTCGAGGATGAATGTTCCTAAGGGGGGAATGATGTTATGCCTCGTATTTTTATACGTAGTGCGCGTCATGAACTAGTAGATTTAAGTCCGGGGAATGAGATTTTATTTTAAGTTCCAAGTGATTAAAGAAATATTAGGCAAGGATTTTAAGTACAAATGTTTTGTTAAGTATGATTTTGTTAATGTAAGTGCCATTAACTTTAATTGAGGGATTAATTTGTGGTTGATTAGGATTAAATTAATCTAGTGGGCTCCACAACTCAAGGCAAATTAAAAAGGGATCAGATTGGGAGCTGGCCTTAGTGGGACACGTGTAGAGGGGGGCTACCTCCACTTCATATTATAAATGAGGTGTGAAATGCATTGCAACATATAATCTTCTTCACCTCTTGGTTTAGGCAGCCATGCAAATGGAGAAAACCAACCATAAAACTCTTGCCCAGCAGCTGCAAAGAATTTGGTTAGTAATCTCTTTGTTTGGTGTGTTAATTCCTTAGAATGCCTTTGTTAATTAGCCATTAATGTTAAGAAGGGGGCGTGACCAGTAGCTTAGGAAGTTTTTTTAGTTACTTAATGTGCTCAGAATGAACAGAAACCATATTTGAATTATCAGTGGTGTCGTGTTGGTGCTTGGGCTGTTTTGATTAAAGCAAACTGCGGGAAAATTCTGTTTTGGCGTTATGTATATGTTAAATGTGATTATGGGTATATACATCAAAGGATGAATACAATAAGGTAGATGTGTTGCGAATTATAAAATGAGTTACCGCTCGGTGTGTCATTTCTTTGTTACTATGGTTGCCGAGACGGAACTGTTTTGGGGGAGGGGGCTGTTTAATATGATTCGTTGGTTTATATGTGTTATTGGTATTGCTGTGGATAATTTGGGTTGTTGTCGGATTAGGACGAAGAAAGGAAAATAGGGGAAGTGCTACCGGATTTTTGTTAGATTATTAGCTAGCTTACAATAAGTAGTAAAGCGCGTCATTTAGCTAATTGCGGCACGATTATTTCTTGTTATAGATTAATAGCTTGAGTAGTAAATATTGGACGTGCGGAAGGACTATACGGTATGTAACGATACCCCTTCTTTCTTTGTTTGGCATAACTTTTAAAAATGAGCGAATAACGGACATGTTTGATACTAACTTCTAGAGCGTCTAGGTGACGTATATTCATGCTTCCACAACTATTCCTCTATATATCGGCCATGTCTAAGGCTTAATGATATCTCATATCTATGGTATTACTTCTTAGATTAATTGAGATTTTACGTTTCCATATCGTATTAAAGGTTCATAATCTTGATAAAACGTTAATCTTTGGTTATACTCCCTGCTGGTTCACGTTGATTGTTGTATTGAGTTATAAGAAATGATTTTAATTGCATATGGTTGCTTATAATATTCTTCTCGTGCATAGAGTCATCTATCATTTTACCGAGTCCCTCAATAAAGGGACGGGTATGTATATTATATGTATGATTGGTTATGAGGATGGTTATGATGATGATGACGACGGAGATGATGTGATGATTATTTTGCTGAGCCCCTTACTAGGAAGCTGGGCACCTTATATGTTAAAGATATGCATGATTTTCACTCAAAAGGGTACATGTGTAGCGATATTTTGTTTCGACTTACCATGTTGGTATCCGGTAATCTTTACCTTATGCTTTACATACTCAGTAAATTGTCCGTACTGACCCCCCTCTTTCCTCGGGGGGCTGCGTTTCATGCCCGCAGGTGTAGACGCACAGTTCGGTGATCCTCCCGCCTAGGATATCTAGTCTTCTGATTGGGAAAGCTCCACTATTTCGGAGCCCAGTCATTTTCGTACATAACCTTTTGTGTAGTTTTTTGCTTGTCTATGGGTATGGCGGGGCCCTGTCCCGTCGAGTTTCACTACTATACTCTTAGAGGTCTGTCGTCATTATGTGGGTTGTATATATATATTTTTGGATAATGGTCTTGACATTGTTTTTTTGGGATGTCCACTTGTACAGAGGCAGCCTTGTCAACTGCGTACATCATTGTGTATTATGTAGTGGCAGCTTTGTCGGCTTGCATATGCTATTATGCTTTTGATAGTGGCGGCCTTGTCGGCTCGCATATGTTGTTATGGTTGAATGGTTATGACTCCTTATGAGACAGGTCCACTATATATATATATATATATATATATATATATATATATATATATATATATATATATGGCGTTGGGGTTGTCTTGATTAGATTAAATTCCATATAGTCGTTGTTTGCAGGTTTGTATGTGAGTGTCCAAAAGGGGCACTAGTCACGGCACATCGATTTGGGTCGTGACACAGGGAATGCTCAATTTTTAAATGCCTTATATGTTTTGCATTAATACTATGCAATTTAGCCTCATTGTCTTTATTATTAGCATTAAGCAGATTATCTTCAGCATCCTTTACTAAATCCTCATACTCTTTTATCTTTGCAAAAATATTTCCAAAATCATTCGCTGACCAAACACTTAAGTAGTAGAAGGTCTCTTCATGTTAGTATGAAAAATTCACATAGGGTTACCAGTTGCTTTTGTTTTCCAGCAATTTTCCACAAGCTGAAAAAGATGAATTTTCAGTTCAATATATAAGGGATTTAAAGCATTTGATTACATGTTCTGATCTAGTACTCATTTCAAGGATTAAAGGACAGTGATTAGATCCAATGATGGTAAATGATTGATAGTAGTTTGAGAAATTTTATCTAGCCACTTGTCATTTACGATAGCTCTATCTAATTTTTTTTTTACAAATTCTAGCTCCTCTTTGATTACACCAAGTAAACGGATGCCCATAGTAACCTATATATACTAAACCACATGCTTCAATAATACTAATAAATTCAGAACTCTTATTCATGTTATATTCCCTACCTCCGACTTTTTCATTAGTAGATGAAATTAACATTAAAATCACGAATCACACACCAAGAAAAATTAGTATCAGCATAATGTAACATTTTATCCCATAAAGGTCTCCTTAAATAGTCTTTACATTTAGCATACACATAAGTAACAAGAAACATATATGTACAGTCTAAATGATTAATTTCACAAGTAATGTGTTCATCTTGCACTTCCACCACTTTACAAGTTACATCACAAGACCAAAACAACTAAATTTTATTGTTTATATTGCAATGAGAATGATCCATCTGTAATTGGCTCATAAAGAAATAATATGTGATTGATTTGCAAAAGGTTCCAAAACAGAAATCATAGTTAAATTATGAAGTTTTTTGAGGTTTTGCAATATTTCCAAAGCACTAAGAGTATTTATACTCCTAACATTCCAACATATGGCTCTGATCATCAAACACCTCTACTACTAGCCCTAGTATGTGGTCTGTTGACTGTACCATTTGTATTTCTAGATTCTTTTATGCCTCTAGGAAAAAATCCATGCTTTCCAGTAACTTCCTCAACCTCTTCAGGATTATTACTGTGTAGCATAGGTCAACATTAAGGTTCTTGTTTTTAATTAATTTCTTAATCTAACTCATCACCCTCCTCTAAGGATTGAGTATCTTCATCATAACCTTCCTCAGAGTTGGGTGCCCCATATTCAAGTCATTATACTTTTCTATTTCTACAAAGTCATGACCTTTTTCTTTATGTTTTTTTTCTTAATTGCCTCTCTTTTCTTTTTACTTACTCTTAATTGTGATTTATAGTTACTATGTTTATCAGGTGGTTCATTATATTCAATTTTAATGTGTTGACCAACATTCTCATCTACTTGGTCCATCTTGCCTTTTCCTTTGGATAAACAGACTTCACTGTCTATTTTCTCCTGAGAAGTTCCAACCTCGCCTCCATCAGCTATACCAACATTGCAAATAGTACATTTAGTAATGGGTGTAGGGGTTGGGAGAATTGAGTCAATACCTGAGTGAGTTATAACAACTCTCTGTGCTAGATTTTTATCTCTGGTGAGTTACGCATCCCTTCTTATAACATGAATTTCCCTCAGGTGTTGTTCTGCAACCTGCTCCCTGGTACTATTCCTTCTTTTCATCAGTGTATGTTTCTGTTTTTGATATTGATATTTAGCTCCACTTGAAGCCTGAACAGTATGTCTCTCCAATTCTTCAGTACTTAATGGTTGTTCCTGCACTTTCAAATATATGTAAGTATTTTTAGTGGTAATAATGTTTATACATTTTTGTGTACTTGCTATTTATTGGTGTTGATTAGCATTTTTCCTCATTTGCATCTGCCATGCTTCTTATTGATGAACCTGTCTTTGTTGTTGTTCTCTTGGGATAGTACTATGATTACTATCATCCTCCACTCTGCCTGCTTGGTTGGACTCAAGTACCTGCAATTCTTTAGTAACATTGCCATTTTTTGTTTTATTTTTTCCATCTCTTTCCTTCTTTTGTTATCTTCATCGCTTCATTTGATTATACAATTAATTTTCTTATGTCCTTGATGTTTACAGTAGAAGCAATAATCAGAAATGTTATGATATTCAATTTTCTGCCACCTCCAATCAGTGATATCATATCCAATATATCCCATCCAAATATGAGGAGGTCTATCTTTGGTAAAATATACTTGAACTTTAACTCGAGCTTGACTATCCCTAGTTTTATGGATAGAAGCTGAATCTAAATACATGATTCTTCCTATATATGATAGCAAACTAGTGATGAATTGTTTATTATAGCAATGCCATCGTAGTTCAGGAAAAGAAATCCATATTCCACAAGAGGAGTTTCTTCAGCTGGCTTAAAGTTGTGTGTCAAAGCCTGTATTCTCATAACTTGTCCAACTATTGTCATCCTTTGTTTAGTCCCCACCATATTGTAATCTAACTCATTATCAAGATCCATATAAATAGGTCTAGAATTGAAGTGGGCTATTTTAACTCCTCCTTGTAGTTGAGTTTGAAGAATAAAATTTTTTCTCATAAGTTCCACTCTAGGCATTGTGTTTATAAATTTACCAATTAAAGTGAACAAGCAAGAAGAACCCCAATCTTTAACTATTTCTTCCTTCACATAGAGAACAGCAGCAAGCCCTTGTTTAATAGTGATTTCTTGCTCAGTAAGATCAATACAAATTTCATTTTGACTGGTTGAATCTAAACCTATCTTTGTATAAAAGTATATGGTGCAGGTTCTGGAAAATTAGCAACATTAACAGGATTTTGTTTTATTCTATCAGTAGCAGCCTTAGTCACATTTCGATTAAAATTCATAAAAATTTTAGGAAAATGTGTTTCATAGTTAGTTTCATTCAGCCTGTTATCTCGCACACCTAAATCCTTAGAATTTCAGGAATTAATATTCAAAACACGACCGACATTAGTAGTAAATGTAGATAGAGTATACTGACCTGGATGAGTAGTAGATATTCTTTGTGGTTTTGAATAATTTAATGATTCTCGACCAACAAGATGACCTGCTTTGTTCCCTTGTAGATGTTCTTGGTCAATAGTTTTCCCTGTATTGTCAGCTTCCATTGGGTCTTTCGCAAATTGATCCTCAAAAAAGCCCACCCACATTTTCCCTTTGATTCTTATTTAACATAGATCAATTTTCCTCTCTATATTCCAATGCATGTATCTCTTCCATTAATTGTGAACTTTGCGCAGCTGAATCTGAATCTTTTAGACTGTGATTCTCAGGTGGCGTTATCCGTTCCCTTGATTTTGAGCTTCCCACAGCTGAATAAGTAAGTTGAAGTCCGCGATTCACATCGATTTCATTGCAATTTAGAGAAGAAGTAGATTTTTGACCTTGATTAAGAGAAAAATCCTCACGATCCCGATTATCATCGACCTTTTCACTAGATTTTTGTACTGATTCCACAGAGCATTCTTTGTCCCCCATCTGAGATGCAACATGAGTTGATTCTGAACCCAATTCCAAATGTAGAGATTGTTGATTCATAGTGCAATTCAATTGTTGTGTTGTCCTGACCGGGGTCTAGACCCTAGCCGATACCGGCGTCGTTGATCTCTCGGAGGTCGCAGACAAGCCTACATACATCATCATTACATCATTTAGGTTATTTTTAGCGGAAAATTTAAAATTTTTATTTGCTTTGAAGTATACATAGACTTGCATATTATATAATATCAGTTCACAACAACCATCTAATAATAAGATATTCAAATAAAGGAAATAGTTCATAACTGCATTAATATAAAGTTGTCAAAAGTGCCAATACGACGTCTGAAAATAAGTAAGAGAGAAACGCTAGTGGAACATCCTCCACTAGCTCATTCCTACGTCTAAGCTAGAATATAAGAGATAAACATCCTCGAAATCATAAGGGACTACCAAGTCCGGATTAATGCTCCACATCCGGATAGCCTCAACGTAGTCTCGTAACCTCTATCGTCCACCTACACTTGCACCTAAAAGTAGAGGGTTGTATAGAATTAGTGCATACTTGTACTAAGTATGTGTGTATGCAAGTACGCACGAAGGACATGCATGATTAAGAAGAGATCTCTCCTAAGATATGAGTTATAGAAAGCCAAGTCAGTTTGACTTGCCAAATAAGATTAGGAAAGTCATGCTATGAGAGTAACATGCATCATCATTCTTTTTATATTGCACACAGCCCATAACACATTTCATATAGCACATACATATATCACATATCTTTCGTTTGTATGCCGTGAAACCTTAGAATCACAGACTTAACATTAGGACTTCCCAAATGAGGGCTCAACACATTGGACCTCAACTAGGGAGCCTTCTTTAGCAAACACTGAGTCTGCTTCATTCATTCATACGTACTTCATTTTCATCCATTTATATACCTATGATGTTGTTTAGGACTCTCATCGGGTTCACTGTGCAATGACCAAGAATGACCTATTGTCATTAGTAGAGTCTAGTTCACCTCTTGATTATCCTATCCAAACACTCTTGGTATCATTTATTTCATTGTGTGCATTACATGAGGCTGGCCTCATTCTTTATTTGATCAATTTCACTTTAACCGAAATAGATAATGTGAGCTTCTTGTCCAATGTCTACCCCACACCGAAAAAGAGATGGAATCACTGGCCAAAGTGAAACCAAAACATGCTAGCATATATAGTGAAATGAACACTTCTAGAACTCTATGTTGGAAGCATAGGTTAAAGACTAAGAGATATAAGGAGATCCATACCCACCTAAACGGACTCTCATCTCATGAGACGTACATGAACCTCTGCCTTCTTGAAAGAAGGAAACGCGACTCATAGCTAGCCTATCGGTGCTCCGTATAAAGTTTCATTACATTCATCTCACAAATCATAGAAGTTGGATTCTAGCATGAGGGCATCATTGCTCATTAGATGATCTCTCATCGCATTATTAGTATTAAGTGTGCATTTAATCTCAATAGTTTAATAAGAGTGTTTCTTAGAGAGTGGTCTCTTTATTAGTTTTACACTCTCATAGGTGAGTACGACTGTTTTTGGTAACACTTATTAGGATCATTTGAGATTTATCTCATCTTTCATATTAGCCTCTTATCATGTTGTCACCACATTCATTAACTTTAGCATATTAGCTCTTCATAACTACTCACCCCATTACATGAATGTTCATTTCGTCACATGCCAATGCACTTGTCCTTTTAGTGTGTTTTACACTCTTACTTAACCCTCCTAGGGTTACATCATTTCATCACACCATACGTACAATCCATGAGCCTTCGCTCATATTTCTTCTAAGTGACTTGTACCCAACCAAGATTATGTGGTACAAGACTTATGCATCTTGTAAGTAGCCAATGTCTAGAGTTCAATTTCTATAGGCGACATTCATTAATTATTTATTCACATAAGACATATGTATCAATACGAGATTGGGAAAGGGAACCCGATTTCAAATCCCGTGAGCAACACTTAGTCTTATATTAATTTTTGATTTAAAATTTCGTCTTGGGGACCCGAGGTTGAGCCCCAACGCCTAAACTTCTTTTTTTTTCTTTTTTTTTCATTTATTCCTTTATCTTTTGAGGCCAAGAGGGTGTGGGATCGATCCCCCACAACCTCATTTTTACTTTTCTATAATTATTTTCCATATTTCTTCACCGATCCGAGAAGTTGTGGGTCCGATCCCAACACACCTTATTTTATTTATTTTTTCCTCTTTCATTTCTTCACTTGAGCCTTACGTCATTTTGAATCCCCCTTACCTCATTTTTATTATTGCATTTTCAGCGGCTTAAATATGGTGAGGTCTCGGGTTCAATCCTTGATGACCTCACACATTTTAATTTTTTTTGAAACCCAAATCCTCAATGCTGCTTATGCCGAGACCAAATTTTTAGATTTTTTAGTCCACCTTTTCTCAATATTTATATGTTCGATTCTTAGGCAATTCGCTGGATATTTCGTACATTATTATGTGCATTTTTCATGGTTACATTTGGCCGAGAATTTTCACTCAATTCATCAACATCACCCCCCCACCCATGAACATCACAATTTCTACATGTAATTGCATACAAAAACGCAAGGATTTAACATCTCATTTTCACATAGTTTTGGAAAAGACATGCTTAACAATCACATAAATCCGTACATATATACGTGAAAATATTCATCAAGAAAACACGTTACATCCCTAAATTCTACCAGCAAACATACCCACCCTACAACAATTGATGGGAGCTAGTGACAGAGCCATAAAAAGGGGAAACATTCCTATTTTTCGGATTAGAATACGACTGAATCCTAAGGGTCTCTTGGGAAAGGGATCAAGAGGAAGAAACCTTTAACTTTTTTGTCGTTCAACACCGTTTCAAACCTGATCCAATACGCTGCCAACTCCCACGATAACAATGCTTCACCACCGAAACCTCACGCGTAACCCGTCGAAAAATATGTTTTTTTTTTCATTTTTAGTTTAGCTTTTCTTTTGAGTTTTCGCGTACAAGTTCTTCAAGAGTGATGAACTTTTGATTTTGATCCTTTACTGAAGATTAAGAGTGAGAATGAGAATGGAGAGACGTGAGAATGAGAGTGGAGATATGCGAGAGTAAGTTTAGGAGTAGGAGTTTTAGGTAAAAACTTAGTCAAACTAGGATTCTTTGTTATTTAAATAAAAATTCGAATTTTCTAAGGCTTCAGTGAAATGACTAATATGCCCTTACTAAAATCAGACAATTTAATACGAATTAAATTAAATTAATATTGCTTACATCAATGATCGAACCCGGGGTGAAGCCTAACTCACGAACCGGATCAAATGGGGTCGACCCGACCCAAATCGTCCCCTAATTACATTAATTAATTACTTAATTAAATACTTAGGGTAATTACAATACTAACCTTAACCTGGAAAAGACCATTTTACCCTTAGACACTCCAAACCTAAGATTACCCCTTTCAAGTCCGGTTAAGACTCACGCAGGTGATCTTAATATTCGGGTGCCCTACATGACAGGACCCAACCTTGCCTAGGTGAACTAACTCACCAAGTTTGTTGGCATGGTAGGTGCATATGTTCTGAGGTCTGGTTTCACGCGCATCAAGCTGTGTGAACCCGATTTAATCTAGGAATTCTAGGTACGTTTAGGCATTACTTCACATAGTCATTATCGGGTTGTTACACCTGTGTCCGGCTTATTGAATCGATTATTTGTCTCCATTATTCAATTCACGCGAATGAATTCTCAGTTGCTAATTATGAGCGAATCTTGAACACTTTTTTAAAGAGCAAATTTTTTCCAATAGAGAGAGGTCTTTTGTTTTTTTGGGTTTTGGGTTTAGGGTTAAGGGTTTAGGATTTAGGGTTTTGGGTTTAGGGTTTAGATTTAGTGTTTAGTGTTTAGGTTTTTTTTTAGGTTTTAGGGTTTGGGGTTTAGGATCCGAGGTTTAATATCTATGGTTTAGTATTTAATGTAAGGGTTTTTATATTTTCTGCTTGGGGATTAGGGTTTCGGGTAGTGGGGGGTTCATTGTTAGGGTTAGTTTTAGGATTAAGGTTAGGGTTAGGGTTAGGGTTTAAGATTTTTATCAGTTTTCGGGTTTGGTTATGATTTATGGTTAAATATCTATTGTTTTAGTGTTAAATGTTTGGGTTTTGGTATTTTTGTTCCTTTTTTTAATTATTTGAACGACCCATGTGGTGGGTCAGGGGTTGAGCAACACCCCTGGCCTTATCATTTATAAAACTTAAAAAGTTCATAGAGGGGGTATAAACTTTACCTCCGGTCCTAATGTGGGTTACAAGTCGACCAACAAACATACTAAGATTAGTCAACCCAACCCGCTACATCAAGTTGTATTTAAGAGAAACTAAGCACCTATGGAGGACTCCTCCTTAATACATAGTTTACTAAGACTACATAAACTAGGGAGACTCTCCTCTTTACAAGGAAAGTCCATAAAAAAAATGTATTCTAATAACTATATAAAATATAGACATAGTAATTATGACTAGGATGTATAACAATATGTTCATACACAGTATACAACATGTAAAACATAAGGAATTTAATAAATGATTATTTTAAATCATAAGTAAACCATTCACTATGACTTGTATACTAACATCACAGGCCTCTACTTCTAGATCTTGTTATTGATCTACTAGTATATGCAGGTTGAAGATTATGTCTAGTTGCCTTCCTTCCTCTTGGTGACAGCCTTGTTTGTCTTGAACTTCTTGTATTTCTTCTTCATCTTCATTATTGTCTAAGGATCGAGTATCTTCATCATACTCATCCTCAAACGCTATATGGTTATATTCATCCACCCCTTCATATCTTTCTTGTTGTCCCTGTTGTAGTTCCAATCATTGTGCTATGATCCTTTTCTTTTCTTTTTTATGACATATCTTCTTTTCTTGCTCAATCTTGTCTTTGTGTTGTTTTTAGTGTTCTGAGGAGAACATCCTTCAAGATCTTTTTGATTATCCATACATACCAACTTGTTGATTTTTGTTATTGGGCAGGAGACTCTGTTTGAGCTGAGAGTTGATTATCAATAACCTGTTGTAGAGAAACTGGACTGCTACACTCTCCCTCCTGCATATTCATTTCCTTCAACATCTACACAAAGTCTGTTAGTCTCACAAATAATGTGTATGTGTATGTGAAATCTTGTGAAATATTACCTGCTATATTTGTTTCATTCTGTAATTTACCTACATCAATATGTGCATGCCCTACAGGATGAAATGAATTGTTTTCTTAAAATTCTGAAGTTTCTGCACATCATTGGAAGAAGAAATTTTCATTCCCAAGTGATCTGCATGGACATTTTGTTGTAGGCCCTGAACTGCATAGCCTTCTGTTGATGCAGAAATATCTGTATCCATCTGTACTAATGAATCCTGTTCCTCACATCTAACTTAATAAAATTATTATTAGTGGGCACAGTAATTGTCATACCTGTTTTGACTGGATTTTGAACCTCCGCAAATCTTCTTTCTACTGCATATTTCGAGCTTTCCGAACAGTTTTGGGAATAATTTGTTCTTGCTGCTTATTTTGGTTTATTTTTTTTGTCTGCCATTTATCACCTTGTTCTAATATTTCCTGCTCATGACAGATTTGGGATGTAGTATATATAGTTTGCTTACCCTGCTGCATTTCACCTGAAGTACTACCAATAACATCTTTATTTTTATTTTCTGCATTAGCTTTTCCTTTCTGTCCAGCTTCCACCTCTTTCTTTTGACAAAAATTCCTCGTCTCTTGATTTGATTGTGCAGTCATTAATCACATGGCCTTGATGTTCACAATAAGGACAATAAACCAATAAGTTCTCATATTCAATACTCTACCACTTACCTTTGTTAAAGTCCTCCTCCTCATAGCCTAGCCACAAATGCTTAGGTCTATACTTCGTGATATCATGTTGAATCCTAACGCTTGCATGCTATCTCTTGTCTTATTCACTGTTGCATTGTCTAAATATAAAAAACCTTACCAACAAGAGACAGCATAGTTGTAAGGATCTCCTTATAATAACAGTGCCAAAGAATCTCCGGAAGAGAAAATCCAAACTTTAACAATAGGAGTTTCCTTAATAGGTTTAGAGTAGGAGTCCAAGTTTGTTTTCGCATAGGCTGCCCTTCTATGGTCATTCTTTGTTTTATCCAAACCGTTACAAAGTCAAGTTCATTATCCAAATCAATGTATACATGTTTAGAATTGAAACGGACAATTTTAGCTCCACCTAATAACTGAGTTTGATTGATCAAATTTTGTCTAATCAGCTCCACCCTAGGCATTGAATTACTAAACTTACCAATTAGAGTGAACTTGTATCTATCAGTCCACTTAACCAAAAAATCTTCCTCACTAAAGATGACTGCAGGTCAACCTTGTTTAGTAGTAATCTTGGGAGTTCGAAACAGAATATGTTTGTATATATGTATAAGGAGCTGGTTCTTGGTGATCATCCTGTTTTTGTTTCTTAGCTTGACCATACCCTTTTTGTCCTCTCATATTCAAATTTCAGTTGTTGGTTATGTCTCATAGAGTTGTTAGAGATTTGGGGAAAAGGTTGTTGTCTACTGCTAACAACATTACCATTAGTTGCACCCTCATTCCCACCACTCATATTTACAACTAGTGCAGCAACAGTCTCAACAAGTCTATTGAATTCATTATTGGTGTTAGCAGTATTTGTAACTTTAGTTATCGAGCCACTGTCAAGAACCCGAACACTTCCTTTCCCACTACTAACAGCATTATCAACAGCTGCTAAACCAACATACTCCTTATCAACTTGTGGATTACTAACATGAAGAACAATGTTAGTTATAGTGAACTTACATGCAGGCAAAGACTGTTGATGATCACCCTTAGACTGCCTCGCCTCCCCTACACTTTGCATTTTTCCAGAATTGTTGACTGTTCTTGATTGGTCCTGTTCTTTATCTTTGTACAAAGAACTAACTCCAATCTTCAACATCGAATCTACAACCTCTACAACCCTCTTCTTTTTACTTGTTTGAACTTTTTTTTGATCTTGTAGATTTGTGTCATCTAGTAGAATGAGATTAGGATGATCAAGATTCTCAGGCATAACATTGTAACTAATTCCTTGACCACTATAATATCAAATGGCGATCATATTTTCGAGGCCTCCACCAACGTTTTGCAGATCGGTGATTGATCTATTTTTTTAATAGATGTTGTTGTTGTTTGTTCGCCTAGCCTAGTTGAACCAATCCCAATACTTGGATCCACGTTCACATCAACATATGTTGATCGAAGTTTTTTTTGGGAGCCAGACCCAGCATCTCCAGAATCACATTTTACCGGACAACACCCAATATTTGGATTCTCCTCACTCGATCTAACTCTAGTTTCTTGATTTGGACTTGCGACTTCAGCTGTTTTCAGTAGATAATCGATATTAAGTTAAACTCATCCCAACACATGAATTCACGATTGCTGCAATAGGTCCCGATCTAGTACCAATATCACGACTAGTTCTAACCATAGATTCGATGAAATTCTCTTATTTTTCAGTTGAATACAAAACTTGAGATGCAGATTTCATATCTTCATTCGATTTAACCACTAGCGAGCTAGAATTTGCCATTTCCATAACACTTCTTGCCCATTACAATTCCTCTTCTGAAATTGTGACATGTTGTTTATCCGGTGGCTGGCTTTGCTACACCGGCGACGGAGATGCCATTCTCAATTCCACAAACCAGTTTTTAAGGTTTAGGTATTTAAGTTTAGAATTTAGGGTTTTAGGTTAGAGTTTAGGGTTTAGGGATTTTGTAAAAGTTTGGATCTTTCAAGGCACCTTAAAACACTAGTCTAGAAGACCTTGTTATAAAAGGTTGGCACCCAGGTTCAAACTATTGGTCTTAAGGTTTAGGGTTTAGAGTTTTAGATTAGGGTTAGGGTTAGGGTTTAGTTTTGCTAAGTTTTAGGGTTTGGTGCTTTGGATTTGTCGGTTAATATCAATTGTTTAGTATTTAATGTTTGGGTTTTGGTATTTTGAGCTTGGGGTTTAGAAATTAGCGTTTAGGGTTCATTTTAGGGATATGGTCTAGGGTGTTTTTATGTTATAGGGTGGGTTTTTAGGATTTTAGTTGTAATATCTATGGTTTAGTGTTCAATGTTTGGGTTTTTTTTAATTATTTTGAGTTTGGGATTTAGTGTTTACGATTTAAGGTTAAGGTTAGGGTTAAAGATAAAGCTTAGGGTTTTTAAGGTTTTAGGTTTTGGGGTTGAGGATTTGAGCTATAAATTTTTTGATTTAGCATTTAACTTTTTGGTTTTGGTATTTTGGGCTTTGGGGTTAGGGTTTATTGTTTAAGGTTAGGATAAGGGTTAAGGTAGAATTAGGATTAGGGTTAGGGTTAGGGCTAGGTAAGTGTTTAATTTTTGTTAGGTTTAGGGTTTGGTACTTAGGATTTGATGTTTAAAATCTACAGTTTAGAGTCTAATGTTTGGGTTTTCATACTTTTAGCTTAGGGTTTAGGGTTTAATGTTTTTTTTAGGGTTAGAGTTATTTAGGTGTTAGGGTTTAGAGTTTAGGGTTTAGAATTTGAGGTAATTTCTATGGTTTAGTTTTTAATGTTTGGGTTTTGGCATTTTGGGCTTGGGGCTTAGGGTTTAGGGTTAGGGTTAGGGTTTAGTTTTTTTAGGTTTTAGGTTTTGGGGTTTAGGACTTGAGGTTTAATACCTATGGTCTACTATTAAATGTTTGGGTTTTTCTATTTTGGACTTGGTGTTTAGTGTTTAGGGTTAGGGTTAGGGATAGGGTTTAAGTTTTTTTAGGTTTAAAGTTTGGGGTTTACGAAATCAGGTTAAATATGTATCGTTTAGTGTTTAATGTATATTTTTTGGTATTTTGTGTTTTTTTTGTGTTTATGGTTTTGGGTTTGGATTAGGATTAGGGTTTTATTTTATTTATGTTTTAAGGTTTGGTTTTTAGAATTTGAGGTTAAAGATCTATAGTTTAGCGTTTAATGTTTGATTTTTTTATTTGTAGATTGGGGTTTAGGGTAATTTCTATGGTTTAGTTTTTAATGTTTGGATTTTGGCATCTTGGGCTTGGGGCTTGGGGCTTAGGGTTTAGGATTAGGGGTTAGGTTTTAGTTTTTTTATAGGTTTTAGGGTTTGGGGTTTTAGGACTTGAGGTTTAATATCTATGGTTTAGTGTTAAATGTATGGGTTTTGTATTTTGAACTTGGTGTTTAGAGTTTTGGGTTAGGGTTAGGGTTAGGGTTAGGGTTAGGGATAGGGTTAGGGTTTAAGTTTTTTTAGCTTTAATGTTTGGGGTTTACAAAATCAGGTTAAATATGTATCGTTTAGTATTTAATTTATATTTTTTGGCACTTTTTGTTTATGGTTTAGGGGTTGACGATTTAAGGTTTGGGTTAGGATTAGGGTTTTATTTTATTTTATGTTTTAAGGTTTGGTTTTTAGGATTTGAGGTTTAATATCTATAGTTTATTGTTTAATGTTTGAGTTTTTTTATTTTTTGATTGGGGTTTAGGGTTTAGGATCTTTCTTAGGTTTTAGGGTTTAGGGTTTAGGATTTGAGGTTTAATCTTATGATCGAGGGGCACACCTAGAAGCTTTCACGTCCGGGGAGCACCCCCTGGAAGTAACATGGCGTACTTCACCTTTCAAAGGTCGCATACAAGCCCATATATACCATTCATCGCATTGTCATAGGTAAATTTAGAGGAAAATTTAAAATTGTCTTAGCACATCATATGCTAGAACATTACTTTCAATAAATAGATAAAATTTCACATTTACATAGTTAGACTCTAAGTCTCTTTGCAATCTTTGAATCAACATCATTAGAATACTTTAGAGACACGACCCTTAAAAAATATATCATAAGTAAACTATAACATGACTCTAAACAAAAACTTGACATAGGACCTCCTTGAATGTTAAGGATTCCTTTCCTTGAGCTTTGGGAAAACATACATTAAGACATTCAACATAGAGACCTCCTTTAAGAATCCTTAACATACACTTTGTGTAAAATAGGTAGAGAAGAATGGATTTAGTACAAGAATGCACTAAGTAGGCCAACCATACAAAAATATACATTTAAAAGGGACATTTTACTTGAAACCATGCATTATGTCTTTTTCTGAAAAAGTTCATAAAACTTTATATATTAAGCATCATACAACTTGCATACTTCATTTAGGCATATATCATAGTCATAATATCACATAAAATAACACATAGCTTTTAAGTCACATTGGAGTCACATTATAGTAACCTCCTTGCACTTTACAATAAGTACTTTTCTCTTTACAGGTAACACTGTAGTGATACTTGGTGCAATGCATCACCTTAAGGCCACAAGGAAACCATACATACAACCTAAATGATCCAACCCATACCATCATAGAAGTATTGAACACCATAAGACACATTCAAGTAAAGATACCTTACACTATCACAGTAAGTCATAGTCACATTGTACGTATGTTAACTTCACTTCACATAGGCCAACATAAGACCTTACTCACAACACAAATCTAAGTCCACTAGTGCAATGTACATGTGAAGCCCCATAACCTCACACATACTTAGTCTTATCATTAGACCACGAGCCTTAACAATTCACTTCATATACCAACATGGTATGTATCAACCCTTCACTCACACCAAGTAATACACTCATCATATAATCACCATAAGAAGAGATTGTTCATATACACTCATATCATGCATTTTATCACAACAAGTAGACAATACTACAATGTTATGCATAAGGACATCAACATAATCATATACATTAGAACATCTTTCTATGATAACATGGGCATCATGGATGATACTAACATGAGTGGCATGTACCCCTCAAGACCATTCATGTGGAGTCAAGCAAAGGATCTCCAAGTCCTACAAGAAATGTTCATGAAAAGAGAAGCATAGAGAAGATTAAAGGTCACCAAAGAAGTAAATACAATGTGTTTACATTACATCAAATTGAGAAGGAAGAAAGACAGAGGCCATATGTGCAAATGGACATTTCATGAATCAAGAAATCACAAAAAAAGGAAACCAAACAATGCCCTTACATCATTAAGGAAAAATTGTCAAAGAAGTGTCTTCTTTATTTCCTTAGTATAAATATTAGTCTTTTATCATTTTGCAAGACTTAGACTATGTTGAATATTGTCTCTCAAATTGTAGTATCTTCTTAGTTAATAATTAGGGTTAACCTTGGGATTGCTAGTTAACTTTTTGAATTTGATTAATCAAAGCGTTACCCCTTTGTTATTCTTGGTTTCATTTGATTATTCTTCCTTGGGTTAAATTTAGGTTGTTGAAGTCAATTGATAGGTGAGGGTTTTAGTCCCTTGTTGCCCATAATTTCAATAATTGAGTATTAATCGGCATATCCTTTATTTCTCTGTGTCTTTCCTTATTTGATCATTATAATCTACAATATTTCAATGAGAGTGGAGAGATGAATGTCCTCAAAAAAGCAAGTATTCGATTTAATGTGGGAAAGTATAATGAGGAATTTGTTTGTGATGTGGTTCCTATGTTGGCATGTCACCAACTGTTGGAGAGACCTTGACAATTTGATAGAGATGTTGTCCACCAAGGTAGATCCAACAAATAAACTTTCGTGATTGAAGGTAAAAAATATGTGCTTAAACCTATCACTCCATATCTAGTGAGTTAGGACTATCGGGTTATGAAGGAGCTTCGGGAAAGCGAAAGTTCCACCATCATTCCAAAAGAGGGGAGTGCCTTGGCTAAAAATAATAAGAACATGTGCATGATAGAACATCCAAGCAAGTTTTTAAAGGGTGTGGATGAGGGAAGCTTTCTAGTGTGCCTTGTCAACACCAAACTTTTGTTACATGTTAACCAAGATACTAGTACTTTGCCTAGTATTATTTCTTCTCTTTTGCAGGGATATAATGAACTATTTCCTGATGAGATGCCAGCCGGATTACCACCCTTGAGGGGAATTGAGGACCAAATTGATTTTATACCGGGTTCACAAATTCCAAATCGTCCAGATTATAGAAGTAACCCGGCAGAAACCAAAGAGCTATCAAGGCAAGTGGAAGAGCTTCTTGAGAAAGGGTTGATCAAAGAAATCCTAAGTCCTTAAGCCATACAAGTAATTCTTGTTCCCAGAAAAAAATGGCACTTGAAGAATGTGTATTGATTGTAAAGCCGTAAATATGATCACACTGAAGTATCCCGATCCCATTCCTCGACTTGATGATATGTTTGATGAGCTATGTGGTTCTATTGTTTTCTCCAAGATTAACCTTTGAAGTGGGTATCATCAAATTCGAAGGAAACCGGGTGATGAGTGGAAGACGGATTTCAAGACAAAGTTTGGGATGTATGAATGGCTTGTGATGCCATTTGGATTGACAAATTGATACGCTCGAACTTACTTCTCAAATAAGAAGTAAAGCGGTCGTATCAAGTAAAGAACCCAACTGATGAGGTTGGGATCGTTCCCACGAGGAAAATAGTTCAGACTTAACTACAATTTATTATTACTATTATTTACTCAATTATTTCCTAAGAAAACAAAGACAATAAAAGGCGGGTTTTTATTTATAAATGATTAAAAATAACTAACTAGATTAAAGTAGACACCTAACAGATTCAAATGTTGGAGTTCAATCAATTTATAAAAGTAAATAGGGTTTATGTGTTCCCCACAGATTCCTTATCTGATAATTCTAAGTATAACAATTTGTTCCTAGTATCTTGCATGCAAACTGATAAGTTATGTATTTCTAAATTCGTTGTCCAGCATCTAGAAAATTTCACTCCGCACCTTGGTCCGGCTACGTGTGTTGCTATACTAACCCTTACCTAAACCTCATATTAAGAATTGTATTCTATATTTGACTATGTTATTACCTCGTACAAATCAATACTAGCCTATTAGATAGTATACACTAAATCTATGTTGATAATTCTTTTCCTATTATCTACCTCCTTGGTCCGACAAGTAGCATTAAAGCGAGTTCTAACATTGACTATACGTTAAAAAGACTTCTAAGCGAAAGAATTATCAATACATGCAAGACAGTATTCTAGAATTGTTATTTTAGTTAGATTTTATCTTGTTATTTTCACCCATGATTCCCACAACCCTAGTTTTGTAGTTTAGTTACCCATAGTCATAATCACAATATTCCTATATATAATATAAGAATTCATGCACTTACTTCAATGATAAAGAATAAAATCCAGAAATTTACTTGACTAATCGATAAAATCACCAACAAGCAACTCCAGAGAAAAGTGTTACAATCCAAGGTGTAATAATCAAAATAATATCCTCACAAAGAATGTAACATAAAAGTGTCTAATAACCAAGAGTCTAACACCCAAAATGAGTTTTTTTCAACTATTTATAAAAAAACAAAAACCTAATCAAAGAAGGCTCTATTTGCTAAAAATCTATCAAAATCCGGCTGGTCGACGGACCTCGCGACGGGTCATCGTGGTCACGTAGGGCCGTCATGGAATCTGTCATCCCATAATTAGAAAATTCTTCTGCTGCTCTCTTCATTACCCTCGATGGTAGGTATGACGGATCGTCAGAAGCAAAATGGTCCGTCGAGGATCTCCGTTCCATAACACTTAAAATTGGAATTTCGGTACTGGACTACTTCTTTGATCATCACGAAGAACTAATAGGACGGACCGTCATGGCTGCCACGGTTCGTCATGCTCTTCGTAATCCCACACTTGGTCAGATTTCCCTATCTTCCTTCAGCAGCTTCACTATGATGCCACCTACGGACTGTCACAGGCACGACGGACTGTCACAAGCTCCGTAGTTGGAACTTTTCTGCATTTATTGCTCAAAAAACACAAGTTCCCCAAGCACTTTCATGAGATTGATAAACCATGTGTATAGTAAGACAATGGAGGAACATGTATCCCATTTGAAACAAGTTTTTGATGTTCTACTACAAGAGCGTCTTTTTGCTAACTTCATGAAATGTTCATTTGATGTTGACAATGTTGCGTTTTTAGGTTTTGTGGTTAGTGCAAATGGGATTGAGGTCGATGAAGAGAAGGTGGAATCCATCAATACTTGGCCAACCCTAATGAGTACAACACAGGTAAGAAGTTTTCATGGGTTAGCAAGTTTTTATCCGCGATTTGTGAAAGACTTTAGTTCAATTGCTTCTCCTTTGACTGAACTGATCAAGAAAGATGTACCTTTTGTATGGGGTGAGGTGGAGGAGAAGTTTTTTCAAGTCTTGAAATTGATGTTGAGTTCTGCACCTTTTGCTCCAACTACCCAACTTTTATAAGACTTTGAAATTGAATGTGATGCTTCAGGTGTTGGTATAGGTAGCAATAAGGAAAACCATTAGCTTTCTTTAGTGAAAATCTACAAGGAGCTATGCTCAAGTACTGAACTTATGATAAGGAATTCTATGCACTTGTGCGAGTTTTTGCTCATTGGAAGCACTACCTGTGGCACAAAGAGTTCATGATAAGGACCGATCGTGAGTCCTTGAAGCATCTTAAGGGGAAATCCAAGATGAACCAGCGACATGATAAGTGGGTTGAATTCATTGAAACCATTCCATATGTGATCAACTACAAGCAAGACAAGGAGAATGTGGTAGCGGATGCTCTATCAAGAAGGTTTGTGTTGGTCAATACCTTGGTTTTTATAATGATGGGGTTTGAAAGCTTAAAGGGATTCTATTCTATGGATTTCGACTTCAAAGGTACTTTTGATAATCTTACTCAAGGGAAGCGAGTTCATAGGTACAAATTGGTGCATGGTTTTTTGTTCAAAGATGGTCGAGCATGTGTGGGCATGGGACATTTTGGGGTACCCAAAACACTTTGTTTTCTTAAGGAGCATTTCTTTTGGCCGAAGATGAAACATTATGTGGAGAGGATTTGTGGATAATGTCTAGAATTCAAGCAAGCCAAATCCACAACTGGTCCGTGGATCGATTGTAACGACCTGTTTAGTCGTTTTGAGTAGCAGATTTTATTTATGGAAAAACAGGCTGAGATGACGGAACCCACGACGGACCATCATGGGCACAACGGACCGTCGAGGGGTCTCGTTTTAAAACACTTAGAAATTCTGAAAGTTGGGTACTTAAATCGACTCTCTGAACTTCGTAACGGAATGGCAGGACGTACCGTCACAGGTGTGACGGACCGTCACAGACTCTTCAGAGAAATTGAGTCTCTGAAGTCTATGATGGAGCAGCAGGACGGACCGTCGCAGGCGCGACGGGCCGTCACAGGCTGCGTAATCCCAGTCTGGGTCGAATTTCTTGATACGTTTTAAGGGACGTTTTTGACTATTCCTGCTTTAATTATAAAGTTAGTGGGTTAATGTTAATAAGTCTAATTACTTGGGGGTTAAAAAAGGTAACCTTAAGTTAATTAGTGGGTTATTATTGCCATTTTTTATTCTCAATTATATACTAAATAGGGTAAAAGAAAGAGGGTTTGAATAAAGAAAATAGAGAGAACAAAGAGAGAGAGAGGATTGATCGAGAGAGGAGAAACGAAGTGGAAAACACGAAGCTTTGGGAATTTGCTTGCTTGATCACTAATCTTCGGTGGAGGTAGGTTATGGTATTTTACACTATTCGTAGTAAACTCTTAATAGCGAATGATATGTATTGGGTAGTGTTGTAAACCCTTCTATATGCTTAATTGTGTGTTTGCATGTTGTGATTATATAATTGTGATGAAATAAGCATGATGAAGCTATTGAATCTTAAATCTTGAAAAAGAAACCCTAATCTACTTTGTTAATGATGATGCCTTGGTATAAAGGAAGGATTGATGAACGAAAGTAGTGAGATTAGGGGATCGGGTGCCACGTTCCGGTACCAGGATAGAATATGGATCGGGTGTCACGTTCCGACACCAGGATAGAATGAGGATCGGAGTGTCACGTTCTGACACCAGGATAGTATATGGATCGGGTGCCACGTTCCGGTACCAGGATAGTATATGAGGATCGGAGTGTCACGTTCTGACACCAGGATAGTATATGGATCGGGTGCCACGTTCCGGTACCAGGATAGAATATGGATCGGGTGTCACGTTCCGACACCAGGATAGAATGAGGATCGGAGTGTCACGTTCCAACACCAGGATAGTATATGAGGAGTGGAGTGTCACGTACCGACACGAGAGGAATAAAGATAATGAATCTTGAAAGATGTTAATATACTCAATCTAATGAACCTGATTCCCAATTGTAAATGCTGCATGCTAAGAGTATTGTAGTTGATTTTATGATGTTATCTGATATATACTGTTTTTTATTTTGAGTTGGCCGATGATACCTACTCAGTACGTGTGTTTGTACTTAGCCCCTACTTTCATGTTTTCTTCTTTGTTATTTGTGGAGTGCAGCAAACGTGCCATTGTCTTAAACTCAACCGCAACTCTAGCCAGTCTTCATTACTCCGGATATCAGGTTGAGCTAATGTTTCTAGCTTGGACTGGATCTTCCTCTTCATGTCTTGATGCCTTGAACTTCCGGCATGAACTAGCTTTTATTTGTTTTAGCTTCTTAGAATACTCTTAGTTTAGTAATTTGATCATAGATGTTCTTGTGATGATGACTTCCAGATTTTGGGGAATAATAGATGTTGAATTTTAGAAGTTAATGAATTGGTTTTATTTAATGAGTTTAAGTCTTCCGCATTATTTACTGTTGATATTATATTGAAATGTTAGAGTTTAGATTGGTTGGTTCGCTCACATAGGAGGGTAAGTGTGGGTGCCAGTCGCGGCCCGGTTTTGGGTCGTGACAAACTTGGTATTAGAGCATTAGGTTCGTTGGTCTCATCACACAAGAACGAGTCTAGTAGAGTCTTAAGGAACGGTAGGGGGACGCCTTTACTTTTCTTTGAGAGGCTATAAGACTTTAGGAAAATTCCATTCTTTCTTTCTTCTTTCGTGCTATTACTTGGGTCCAATTGGTATCTAGGTGATACAAATTGGTATCTGACCATCTTCACTCTATTTCGCAGATGGTTAGAACTAGAGCAACAACCGCGCCAACATCAACGGCAAGACAAGAAGCGTCTGAGCCAGCCACTAAGGCTGTAGCTCGAGGAAGAGTAGCGGCAAGAGGCCGTGGTAGAGGTCGTGGGAGGACGTCCTCTAGAGGAAGAGGACGAGCACCTAACCCATCTGATACTAGGGCGGTGACTCCTCCACCGACTGAAGAAATAGTAAGAGAAGGGGAGGATGGGGAAACTGAACTAGTACAGAATGAGGAATCACCACCCCAACCTACCCCAGAGATGATCAATCAGGTTCTTGCTTATCTTAGCGGGTTATCTGATCGGGGTCAGGAACCTCCAGTGTTTCTGCACCAACACCTCCAGTTACAGAGGTACAACATGCGGCTACTATAGCTCCCCGCATGGATGCCTCATTGGAGATAGGCACGTTTCCTCGTCTGACTACGGGGCCTATAATGACAAATGATCAGCATGAACTTTTCAGTAAGTTCTTCAAATTGAAACCTCCAGTCTTCAAGGGTGCTGAATCTGAGGATGCCTACGCTTTCTGGTTGACTGTCATGAGCTACTACACAAGATGGGTATAGTAGAATGGTTTGGTGTTGAGTTTGTGACTTATCAGTTTCAAGGGAACGCCAAAATGTGGTGGCGATCACATGTTAAGTGTCAACCGACAGAGGCAACACCTATGACTTGGGCATCATTCTCTAGTTTGTTTATGGAGAAGTATATCCCGCGGACTTTGAGGGATAAGAAAAGAGATGAATTCTTAAGTCTAGAGCAAGGTAGGATGTCGGTTACTGCATATGAGGCTAAGTTTCGTGCACTATCCAGATATGCCACCCAACTTTGTTTCACACAAGAGCGGATTAAATGCGTTTTGTGAAGGGGTTGAGATCAGAATTGCGGATTTCAGCCTTGCAGGTAGCGGCTACGGCAAAATCTTTTCAAGAAGTGGTAGACTTCGTGATAGAGGTAGAGGGAGTGAAGACAGATGACTTCACTATGGCAACGACATCAAAGAGGTTTCGAAAGGGAGGTGAGTTTAATGGTTCTTATTCTAGAGGACAGGGTTCAGGAGGTTACTCAGTCCGACCAATCCATTCTTCACTACAGACTGTAGTCCTCAGACCGGTCAACACTTCTCTGAGAGAACTATGCTTGAATCCAGAGAGTGTTATGGATGTGGGGAGACTTGACACATCAAGAGGTATTGTCCAAAACAGAGTTACAGACCTCCAAATGTTAGAGGTAGAGGTGGGTATGGAAGAGGCCGTCATTCCGGAGGACGCGGTGGTCGAGGTTATGGTGGTCACCAAGACGTCCGGGGTGATGGGAAAACTAGAGCCACTACATCACAACATGGTAGGGGCAACGGACAGACAGGTGAGAGGGCCCATTGTTATGCTTTCCCTGGGAAATCTGAAGCGGAGACATCTGATGCTGTCATCACAGGTAATCTTTCGGTTTGTGATTGCATGGCTTTTGTATTATTTGACCCTGGATCCACATTTTCCTATGTATCTTCCTCATTTGCTACTGGTCTTAAATTAAATTGTGAATTGCTTGACATGCCTATTCGTGTTTCTACTCCGGTGGGTGAGTCTGTGATAGTTGAGAAGGTGTATAGGTCTTGTCCTGTGACTTTTATGGAGAGCAATACTTATGTAGACTTGGTTATCTTAGAAATGGTCGACTTTGATGTAATTCTGGGTATGACTTGGCTTTCTCCGAATTTTGCGGTCTTGGATTGTAATGCTAAGACTGTGACGTTAGCCAAGCCTGGGACAGATCCGTTAGTGTGGGAGGGTGACTACACATCCAATCCGGTCCGTATCATCTCCTTTCTTCGTGCTAAGAGAATGGTTAGTAAGGTTTTTTTAGCTTTCTTGGCACACCTCCGGGATGATACTATCCAAGTACCTTCGATTGAGTCGGTTTCGGTAGTCCGTGAGTTTTTGGATGTGTTCCCTGCTGATCTTCCTGGTATGCCACCGGATAGGGATATTGACTTCTGTATTGATCTTGAACCGGGTACTCGCCCCATTTTTATACCCCCTTAAAGAATGGCTCCCGCGGAGTTAAGAGAGTTAAAGGCCCAACTTCAAGAGTTGTTGAGCAAAGGCTTCATTAGACCAAGTGCATCTCATTGGGGTGCTCCAGTTTTGTTTGTGAAGAAGAAAGATGGGAGTTTTCGGATGTGCATAGACTACCGGCAGTTGAACAAGGTAACTATTAAGAACAAGTATCCTCTTCCTCACATTGATGACTTGTTCGATCACTTACAAGGTGCTTGTGTCTTCTCTAAGATTGACTTGAGATCCGGTTATCATCAATTGAAAATACGGGCAACGAATGTGCCAAAGACGTCTTTTCGAACGAGGTATGGGCATTACGAATTTGTAGTGATGTCTTTTGGTCTTACGAATTCCCCTGCTGCGTTCATGAGCTTGATGAACGGGATTTTTAAGCCATATTTGGACCTCTTCGTGATCGTATTTATTGATGATATACTGATATACTCTAAAAGTAAGAAGGAACATGAGGAGCATTTGAAAATTGTATTGGAAATGTTGAGGGAGAAAAAGCTTTATGCCAAGTTCTCTAAGTGTGAGTTTTGTCTAGATGCAGTGTCCTTCTTGGGGCATGTAGTTTCTAAGGATGGAGTGATGGTAGATCCTTCTAAGATTGAGACAGTGAAGAATTGGGTAAGACCTACTAATGTGTCAGAAATAAGGAGCTTTGTTGGATTAGCTAGCTACTACCGCCGATTTGTCAAGGGATTCTCTTTCATTGCTTCCCAATTGACGAACTTGACTAAGTAGAATGTTCCATTTGTATGGTCGGACGAGTGTGAAGAAAGCTTTCAGAAGCTCAAGACTTTGTTGACTACCGCACCCATTCTCACCTTGCCCGTAGAGGGTAAGAACTTCATTGTTTATTGTGATGCATCCTATTCTAGTTTGGGTGCAGTACTAATGCAAGAGAAGAATGTGATTGCTTATGCTTCGAGGCAATTAAAAGTGCATGAACGTAACTATCCAACTCATGATTTGGAATTGGCTGCGGTAGTGTTTGCATTAAAGCAATGGAGACACTATTTATATGGGGTTAAGTGTGAGTCTACACGGATCATCGTAGCCTTCAGTATGTCTTTACTCAGAAAGATTTGAACTTGAGACAGAAGAGATGGATGGATCTACTAAAGGACTACGATATCACTATCTTGTATCATCCGAGAAAGGCTAATGTTGTGGCAGATGCCTTAAGTAGAAAGGCAGGGAGCATGGGAAGTCTAACTCACTTGCAAGTTTCTAGACTCCCATTGGCTAGAGAGGTTCAGATTCTGGCTAATGACCTTATGAGGTTACAAGTAAATGAGAAGGGAGGATTTTTGGCTTGTGTGGAGGCAAGATCTTCCTTCCTTGACAAGATTAGGGGAAAGCAGTTTAATGATGAGAAATTGATCTGGATCCGAGAAAAAGTGTTGCAAGGAGAGGCTAAAGAAGCAACAATCGATGAGGAAGGTGTTTTGAGGATTAAGGGAAGGGTATGTGTACCCCGTGTCGATGATTTGATCAACACTATTCTGACAGAGGCTCATATTTCAAGGTATTCTATACATCCGGGTGCAACCAAGATGTACCGTGACCTAAAGCAACAATTTTGGTGGAGTAGAATGAAGCGTTATATTGTTGACTTTATTGCCAAATGTCCAAACTGTCAACAAGTAAAGTATGAACACCAGAGGCCTGGAGGAACACTTCAGAGAATGCCCATTCCTGAATGGAAGTGGGAAAGAATTGCGATGGATTTCGTGGTTGGTCTTCCAAAGACATTGGGAAAGTTTGATTCTATTTGGGTGATTGTAGATAGGTTAACTAAATCTCCTCATTTCATTCCGGTCAAGGTGACTTACAATGCAGAGAAGTTAGCCAAACTTTACATCTCGGAAGTGGTGCGATTGCATGGGGTTCCACTCTCCATTATATCAGATAGAGGTACGCAGTTTACTTCTAAGTTTTGGAAAACATTGCATGCGGAATTGGGTACTAGGTTGGACCTTAGTACTGCGTTCCATCCTCAGACCGATGGTCAGTCTGAGCGAACGATTCAAGTGTTGGAGGATATGCTTCGTGCATGTGTGATAGAATTTGGTGGCCATTGGGATAACTTCTTACCCTTAGCGGAGTTTTCATACAATAATAGCTATCACTCAAGCATTGATATGGCTCCATTTGAAGCATTGTATGGTAGGAGATGTAGGTCTCCCATTGGGTGGTTTGATGCATTTGAGGTTAGACCTTGGGGTACTGACCTTTTGAGGGATTCATTAGAGAAAGTGAAATCTATTCAAGAAAGGCTTCTAGCAGCGCATAGCCGGCAAAAAGAATATGCAGATCGAAAGGTTAGAGACTTAGAGTTCATGGAGGGTGAACAAGTCTTGTTGAAGGTTTCGCCCATGAAAGGAGTGATGCGGTTTGGTAAAAGAGGTAAACTAAGCCCAAGGTGTATTGGTCCCTTCGAAGTGCTTAAGCGAGTAGGGGAGGTGGCTTACGAATTAGCCTTGCCTCCAGGGCTGTCCGGAGTACATCCGGTATTTCATGTGTCTATGTTGAAAAGATACCATGGGGATGGAAACTTCATTATCCGTTGGGATTCAGTTTTGCTTGACGAAAATTTGTCTTATGAGGAGGAGCCTGTTGCTATATTAGATAGAGAAGTTCGCAAGTTGAGGTCAAGGGAGATTGCTTCCATCAAGGTGCAATGGAAGAATCGACCGGTTGAAGAAGCCACTTGGGAAAAGGAGACCGATATGCAAGAAAGATACCCACATCTGTTTAAAGATTCAGGTACTCCCTCTCGCCCTTGTTTTCTTCTTGATCGTTCGAGGACGAACGATGGGTAAATTGGTATCTATTGTAACGACCTGTTTAGTCGTTTTGAGTAGCAGATTTTATTTCTGGAAAAACAGGCTGAGACGACGGAACCCACGACGGACCGTCATGGGCACGACGGACCATCGAGGGGTCTCATTTTAAAACACTTAGAAATTCTGAAAATTGGGTACTGAAATCGACTCTCTGAACTTTGTAACGGAATGGCAGGACGGACCGTCACAAGTGTGGCGGACCGTCACAGACCTATGAGGACTCAAGCCTCCACACCATACTCATTTGGGAAATAGGTTCTTCGATTTTGAGTATATTAACATAATTCAAGATTCATTCTCTTTATCATAATCGTGTCGGAACGTTACACTCCGATCCCATAATACTACCGTGTCGAAACGTGACACTCCGATCCCCTAACACTACCGTGTCGGAATGTGACACCCCATCCCCTAATACTACCGTGTCGTAACGTGACACTCCGATCCCCTATTACTACCATGTCAAAACGTGACACCCGATCCATTTATCTCATTATTTTAGTTCATCAAGCCTTCTTTATGTCAAGGCGTTATCTTAATAGAGAGGATTTAAGATTTGAGATTCAATAGTCTCATCATTCGGACCACCACAATTACACAATCACAACATATAAACATACAATAAAGCATATAGAAGACTTTACAATACCACCCAATACATATCGATCGCTATTTAGAGTTTATCTATCACATAAAAATAAACCATAACCTACCTCCACCGAAAAATCGTGATCAAGCAAGCTACTTCCCCAATGCCTTTGCTTTCCTCTTCTTTCTCTCTCTTTCTCGCTCGTTCTCCCTCAGTGTTCTTTTTATTTTTCTTCCCAGATTCTTTTTCTTTTACCCTAATTATCATACAATCAATTGTAAAAGATGATAAAAGTAACCGACTATTTATTCCCTTATTATATTCTTTAACCCCCAAAGTAAATAAATTATTACACTTACCCCATTAATTCCATAATTAAAATCATGAATAGTCCAAAACACCCCTTTAAAACTTTTAGCAGAAATCCGACCAGTCGGGGTTACGCCGCTTGTGACGGCCCTTCGTATCTATGACGGTCCGTCCTGCAGGTCTGTCACAGAGTTCAGAGAGTTAAAATTCAGTAGTGAAGTTACGCAACTTGTGACGGTCCGTCGTACCTGAGACGGCCCGTCCTGCAGGTCCGTCACAAAGTTCAGAGAGTCGATCCCAGTACCCAGATTTCAGAGTTGAAGTGTTTTGGAACGAAGGCCCTTGACGATCCGTCGTGCCTATGATGGATCGTCCTACCTGTCGTCGAGGGTAATGAGGAGAGCAGCAGAAGAATTTACACAAGTATGGGACGACGGAGTCCATCACGATCCGTCGTGACAATGACGGTCCGTCGCGTGATCCGTCGACCTTGTCAATTTTATCAAAAATAGTTCTACTGCTCGAACCGACTAAATAGGTCGTTACAATAGATACCAATTAACCCATCGTTCATCCCCGAACGATCACAAGAAGAAAAGCAAGGGCGAGAAAGAGTACTTGAACTTGTAAAAAGATGTGGATTTCTTTCTTGCATATCGGTCTCATTCTCCCAAGTGGACTCTTCAATTGGCCGATTCTTCCACCGAACCTTGATAAATGCAATCTCCTTTGATCTCAACTTGCGGACCTCTCTACCTAAAATAGCAACAGGCTCCTCCTCATAAGACAAATTCTCATCAAGGAGAACTGAATCCCAACGAATAATGTAGTTTCCATCCCCATGGTATTTTTTCAGCATAGACACATGAAATACTGGGTGCACTCTTGAGAGTCCTGGAGGCAACGCCGATTCATAAGCCACCTCCCCCACGCGCTTCAAAACTTCCAATGGACCAATATACCTCGGACTAAGCTTACCTCGCTTCCCAAGCCGCATCACCCCTTTCATGGGTGAAACCTTCAGCAAGACTTGTTTACCCTCCATAAAATCCAAGTCCCTAACCTTTCGATCTGCATATTCTTTCTGCCTGTTCTGAGCAACTAGAAGCTTCTCCTGGATGAATTATACTTTATCTAACGATTCCCTCAGAAGATCAGTACCCCATGGTCTCACCTCAAATGCATCAAACCAACCAATGGGAGACCTACATCTCCTCCCATACAGTGCCTCAAATGGGGCCATATCAATACTTTAGTGATAGCTATTATTGTATGAAAACTCTGCTAAGGGTAAGAAGTTATCCCAATGACCACAAAATTCCAACACACATGCACGAAGCATATCCTCCAACACCTGAATCGTTCGCTCAGACTAACCATCGGTCAAAGGGTGAAATGTATTACTAAGATCCAACCTAGTACCTAATTCAGCATGCAATGTTCTCCAAAATTTAGAAGTAAATTGCGTACCCCTATTTGATATGATGGAAAGTGGAACCCCATGCAATCGAACAATTTCTGAGATATAGAGTTCGACTAACTTCTCTGCATTGTAAGTCACCTTGACCGGAATAAAGTGAGCAGACTTAGTTAATCTGTAAACAATTACCCGAATCGAATCAAATTTACCCAACGTCTTAGGAAGACCAACCACAAAATCCATTGCAATTCATTCCCATTTCCATTCAGGAATGGGCATTTTCTGAAGGGTTCCTCCGGGCCTCTGGTGTTCATACTTTACCTGCTGACAATTCGGGCATTGGGAAACAAAATCAACAATGTCACTCTTCATTCTACTCCACCAAAAATGTTGCTTTAGGTCACGGTACGTCTTAGTTGCACCAGGATGTATAGAATACCTTGAACTATGAGCCTCTGTAAGAATAGTGTGAATCAAATTATCAACACGGGGCACACATACCCTTCCTTTAACTCTCAAAACGCCTTCCTCATCAATTATTGCCTCTTTAGCCTCTCCTCGTAATACCATATCTCGAATTCGGCTCAGCTTCTCATCAGTAAACTGTTTTCCCTTAATTCTGTCAAGAAAAGAAGATCTTGCATCCACACAAGCCAAAAATCTTCCCTTCTCTAGTATTTCCAGCCTCATAAAGTCATTAGCCAGAGTCTGAACCTCTCTAGCCAATGGGCGTCTAAACCTGTAAATGGGCTAGATTTCCCATGCTCCCTGCCTTTCTACTTAAAGCATCTGCCACAACATTAGCTTTTCCTGGGTGATACAAAATAGTAATATCATAGTCCTTCAGTAGTTCCATCCACCTCCTCTACCTCAAATTCAAATCTTTCTGAGTAAAGAGATACTGTAAACTATGATGATCTGTATAGACTTCACACTTGACCCCATATAGATAATGTCTCCATTGCTTTAATGCAAACACGATTGCAGCCAACTCCAAATCGTGGGTCGCATAGTTGCGTTCATGCACTTTTAATTGCCTCGAAGCATAAGCAATTAAATTCCTCTCTTGCTTTAGCACTGCACCCAAACTAGAATAAGATGCATCATAGTAAACAATGAAATCCTTACCTTCCACTGGCAAGGTAAGAATTGGTGCAGTAGTTAACAAGGTCTTGAGGCTCTGGAAGCTTTCTTCACATTCGTCCGACCATACAAATGGAACATTCTGCTTAGTCAAATTTGTCAATTGGGAAGCAACAGAAGAATATCCCTTGACAAATCGACGGTAGTAGCTAGCTAAACCAACAAAGCTCCTTACCTCTGTAACATTAGTAGGTCTTACCCAATTCTTTACTACTTCAATCTTAGATGGATCCACCCTCACTACAGCCTTTGAAACCACGTGCCCCAAGAAGGACACTCAATCGAGCCAAAACTCACACTTGGAGAATTTGGCATAAAGTCTTTTCTCCCTCAACAACTCTAATACAATTTTCAAATGCTCCTCGTGTTCTTTCCTACTCTTTGAGTATATCAGTATATCATCAATAAATACAATAACAAAGAGATCCAGATATGGCTTAAAAATCATGTTCATCAGGCTCATGAACGCAGCAGGGGCATTCGTAAGCCCAAAAGACATAACTAAGAATTCATAATTCCCATACCTGGTTCGAAAGCAGTATTTGGCACATCTGCTGCCCGTATTTTCTATTGATGATAACCAGATCTTAAATCGATTTTTGAAAAGGTACAAGAACCTTGTAACTGATCGAACAAATCATCAACGCGAGGAAAGAGGATACCTATTCTTAATAGTTACCTTATTCAGTTGCCTGTAGTCTATGCACATCCGAGAACTTCCATCCTTCTTCTTCACAAATAAACAGGAGCACCCCAAGGGGATGCACTTGGTCTAATAAAGCCTTTACCTAACAACTCCTGAAGTTGGGTCTTTAACTCCCTTAACTCAGCTTGGGCCATTCTATAAGCGGGTATGGAAATGGGGCGAGTACCCGGCTCCTGATCAATACAAAAATCAATATCCCTATCCGGTGGCATACCAGGAAGGTCTGCAAGAAACACATCCAGAAACTCACAAATTATTGAGACAGACTCAATTGAAGTTACTTGGGAAGTATCATCCCTGAGATGTGCCAAGAAAGCTAAACAACCCTTACTAACCATTCTCTTAGCACGAAGAAAGGAGATGATACGAACTGGGGTGGAAATATAGTCACCCTCCCACACTAACGGATCTGTCCCAGGCTTGGCCAATGTCACAGTTTTAGCATTACAATGTAAGATTGCAAAATTTTGAGAAAGCCAAGTCATACCCAGAATTACATCGAAATCAACCATCTCTAGAGTAATCAAATCTACATGAGTATTGCTCCCCACAAAAGTCACAAGACAAGACCTATACACCTTATCAACTATCACAGACTCACCCACAGGAGTAGAGACACGAATAGGCATGTCAAGCAGATCACAATGTAAATCAAGACCAGTAGCAAACGAGGAAGATACATATGAAAATGTGGATCCACGATCAAATAATACAGAAGCCATGCAATCACAAACCAAAAGATTACCTATGATAACAGCATCAAATGTCTCTACTTCAGACCTCCCAGGGAAGGCATAACAATGGGCCCTATAACCTGTCTGCCTGTTGCCCCTACCCTGTTGCGCGGCAGTAGCTCCAGCTTGCCCGCCACCACGGCTGATTTGGTGACCACCATTACCTTGGCCACCACGTCCTCCAGAATGGCGGCCTCTCCCATGACCACCTCTACCTCTAATTATTGGGGGTCTGTAACTCTGTTTTGGACAATGCCTACTAATATGTCCAGTCTCTCCACATCCATAACAATCTCGGAGTCAAGCATAGGTCTCTGTGAGAACGACGAAGTCTGGGATAACCTCCAAACTAAGAGAAATGTTGACTGGTTTGCGATGGACCCCCAGTTACAGCATGTAGTGAAGACTGAATAGGTCGGGCGGGGTAACCTTTTGAACTCTGCCCTCTGGAGTAAGAACCACTAAACTCACCTCCCGTATGGAACTTCTTAGATGTTGACGCCATGGTGAAATTTTCTGGCTTCACCCCCTCCACCTCAATCACAAAGTCAACCACTTCCTGAAAGTATTTTGCTGCAGCAACTACCTGTAAGGCTGGGATCTGCAAATCTGACTTCAATCCTTTCACAAAGCGGCGAATCCGCTCTTGTGGACTGAAGCAAAGCTGGGTAGCATACCTGGATAGCACACAAAATTTGGCCTCATAAGCGGCAACAAACATCCTTCCTTGCTCTAGGCTCAGGAAATTATTTCTCCTCTTGTCCCTCAAGGTCCAGGGTATATACTTCTCCATAAATAAGCTAGAGAATTATGCCCAAGTCATAGATGGTGCCTGTGCTGGTTGACATTCAACATACGACCGCCACCACATTTTGGCATTCCCCTGAAACTGGTAGGTCACAAACTCAACACCAAATCGTTCTACTATGTCTATCTTATGTAGCAGCTCATGAAAATCAACCAGAAAATCATTGGCATCCTCAGATTCAGCACCCTTGAAGACTAGAGGTTTCAACTTTAAGAATTTAGCGAAAAGTTCATGCTGATCACTCGTCATAATAGACCCTGTAGTCAATCGAGGAAATGTGCCTACTTCCAATGAGGCATCCATGCGGGGAGTAACAGTAGCTGCATTTTGCACTCCCGAAACCTGAGGTGCTGGTACAGGAAACATTGGAGGTGTGTGGCCCCGATCAGATAACCCGCTAAGATAAGTAAGAACCTTGTTGATCATCTCTGGGGTAGGTTGGGGTGGTAATTCCTCATCTTGCACCTGTTCATTTTTTCCTTCTTCACCCTCTCTTACTACCTCATTAGTCGGTGGAGGAGTCACCGCCCTATTAATAGCTGGACCAGGTGTTTGTCCTCTACCTCTAGAGGACGTCCTCCTGCGACCTCTACCACAGACTCTTGCCAATGCTCCTCCTCGAGCTACAACCCCAATTTTTGGTTCAGACGCACCCTGTCTTACCGGTGTTGGTGTTGGAACAGTTGTTACTCTAGTTCTAACCATCTGCGAAATAGAGTGAGGATGTTAGATACCAATTTGTATCAACTAGATACCAATTGGATCCAAGTAATAGCACGAAAGAAGGAAAGAATGGAATTTTCCTAAAGTCCTATAGCTTCTGAATGAAAAGTAAGGGCGTCCCCCTACCGTTCCTCAAGACTCTACTAGACTCGTTCTTGTGTGATGAGACCAACGAACCTAACGCTCTGATACCAAGTGTGTCACGACCCAAAACGAGCCACGAGTGGCACCCACCACTTGCTCTCCTAGGTGAGCGAACCAAAAAATCTAAACCCCAACATTTACCAGTAAAACATTTTTAAATAGTAAAAATAATGCGGAAGATCCAAAACTCATTAACGAACTCAATTAAATAAAGTTTTAAAGTTTAATACTTATTATTCCCAAAATCTGGAAGTTATCACACCATGAACATCTATCCTCAAATTTCTTAATCTAAGAGTATTCAAGAAGCTAAAAATAGTAAAAAAGATGGTCCATGTCCGAACTTCAAGGCATCAAGACGTGAAGGAGAGAATCCAGCACGAGCTAGGAATAATAGCTCACCCTGAATTCTGATATGCTGAAGACAGGCTAGATCTGAGGACGAGTCGAAGTCGATGGCACGCTTGCTGCACTCCACAAATAACAAAGAAGAAAATTACAAGTAGGGGTCAGTACAAGGAACACGTACTGAGTAGGTATCATCGGCCAATTCAGAACAGAAAACAATATATACTGAGTAATAATATAAAATCAACCATAATACTTAACAGGTGACAGTCAACAAGTATAAAAACCATTGGAAACAACACCAAGCACACCTATGAGGACACAAGCCTCCACACCATACTCATTTGGGAAATAGGTTCTTCGATTTTGAGTATATTAACATAATTCAATATTCATTCTCTTTATCATTATCGTAACGGAACGTTACACTCCGATCCCCTAATACTACCGTGTCGGAACGTGACACTCCGATCCCCTAACACTACCGTGTCGGAACGTAACACTCGATCCCCTAATACTACCGTGTCGGAACGTGACACTCTGATGCCCTAATAATACCGTGTTGGAACGTGACACCTGATCCATTTATCTCATTATTTTAGTTCATCAAGCCTTCTTTATGACAAGGCGTTATCTTAATAGAGAGTATTTAAGATTGGAGATTCAACAGTCTCATCATTCTGACCACCACAATTACACAATCGCAACATATAAACACACAATCAAGCATATAGAAGACTTTACAATACCACCCAATACAAATTGATCGCTATTTAGAGTTTATCTATCACAAAGAAATAAACCATAACCTACCTCCACCGAAGAATCGTGATCAAGCAAGCTACTTCCCCAACGCCTTTGCTTTCCTCTTCGTTCTCTATCTTTCTCGCTAGTTCTCCCTCTCTGTTCTTTTTATTTTTCTTCTCTGATTCTTTTTCTTTTACCCTAATTATAATATAATCAATTATAAAAGATGATAAAAGTAACCCACTATTTATTCCCTTATTATCTTCTTTAACCCCCAATGTAAATAAATTATTACACTTACCCCACTAATTCCATTATTAAAATCATGAATAGTCCAAAACACCCCTTTAAAACTTTTAGCATAAATCCGACCGGTCGGGGTAACGCCGCTTGTGATGGCCCGTCGTATCTATGACGGTCCATCCTGCAGGTCCGTCACATAGTTCAGAGAGTTAAAATTCAGTTGTGAAGTTACGCAACTTGTGACGGTCCGTCGTACCTGCGACGGTCCGTCCTGCAGGTCCGTCACAAAGTTCAGAGAGTCGATCCCAGTACCAAGATTTCAGAGTTGAAGTGTTTTGGAACGAAGGCCCTTGACGGGCCGTCGTGCTTATGCCGGATCGTCCTACCTTTCGTCGAGGGTAATGAGGAGAGCAACAGAAGAATTTGCACAAGTATGGGATGACGGAGTCCATCACGGTCCGTCGCGTGATCCGTCGACCCAGTCAGTTTTATCAAAAATAGTTCTACTGCTCGAATCGACTAAACAGGTCATTACATTATGTCTTGTTATCTTCCTTCCTCTTTGTGATAGACCTTGTTTCTATTTAATTTCATGTATTTCATCTTCATATTCAGTGTTAAAAGTGGACTTGACTTCCTCTTCCTTCTCTTTGGTATTTGAAGATTGAGTATCTTCATCATACTCATCCTCATAATTTATATTACAATATTCATCCACTTCTTCCACTCTCTCTTGTTGTCCATGTTGTTCATTACCAAGCATTGTGCCTTGTGCCTTATCTGGTCTTTTATAATGGAATTTCTTCTGTTTTTTCTCAGCTTGGTCTTGGATTTGTTTTTAATATTCTTAGGAGACTCTTCATCTTGTTGTGTATCCCTTCCATGATGCTCTAACAGGAGTTCTAAGCTCAATGCGTTCCCATCCTCGACCAACCCTTGCCTATGTATTTCCTTCCCCTACACAACACTCTCCTTCATAGACGTTCACTTCCTCCTTCTTCTATACAAAATGCATTAGTTACACGAATAATAGGATGATGTTGTGATGATTGAGACTGAGAGATCATACCTGGTATAGTATTTATATTTTAAATATTATCTACTTTAAATTGTGAATTGCTTGCATGGCATGTTGATAGTAGATTATGAGCTGCATGGTTATCCTTTGCTATAGAATTGCTCATATCTAGCTGAACTACTGTACTTATAACCTGTTCCTGCTTATCTATTTCAATAAAATTATTAGAAGTAGGAACAGTAATTGTCATACCTATTAAGACTGGCTGATATAATTCTTGCACATCTTCTTCTTGCTACACCACTCTAGCTTTCCAAAAACTCTTGGGAACTTATTCTTGCTGCTTTTTAACTTTTGTTTTCTGTATTTTCCACTTTTCACAACCTTTATCTATGATTTATTCTACATGATGTATTGGTTGTGTGCTATTTGCAGGTTGTGTAGGCTGCTGCAAAACCCATGTACCACTGTTAGAATTTTCATACCTCTTCTTTTATGCATTCTTCTTGCCATTTTTTCAAGTTTGGCTCTTTCCTTTGATGAAACTCCTCATCCCTCACTTTGACTGTGCACTCTTTGATCATTTGGCCTTGGTGTTTACAATAAGGGCAATACGCAGGCACATTTTCATACTCAATATATTGCCATTTACCTTTGTTCAAATCCTCCACATCATACCCAAGCCGTACATGTTTAGGTCTGTCTTTTTGTGAGATTCAATTGAATTCTCACTCTTGCCATTCTACCATTTTCTTATGGCTAGTAGCATTATCCAAATATAAAACCTTTCCAACAGGGGTCAACATAGCAGTCAAAATTTCCTTATAGTAACAATGCCAAGGTAATCCCGGTAGTGAAATCCAAACAAGGACAATAAGTGTTTCCTCAATAGGTTTAAATGTAGGAGTAAATTCTTGATTTCTCATGGCCTGTCTCTCAATTGTCATTCTTTGCTTGGTCCAAACAGTTACAAAATAAAGCTCGTTATCCAAATCATTGTATACACTTCTAGCATTGAAATGTGCAATCTTAACTCCTGTGGAAAGTTTAGTTTGGTTTATAAAACTTTGTATTATCAACTCTAGTATACGCATAGCATTATAAACTTTCAAATTAGAGTATATTTGCATCTATTAATCTATTTACCTAAAAAATCTTCTTCATTAAAAATAACAGCTGGTCTTACCCTATTTAGTAGTGAATTTAGGAGTCTCAAACGTTATAGGTGCAACAATTTTGGCCAGATTACATCAAATCATAGCAGCATAGGACTAAATCATAGTGTATGGAGCTGGTTTTTTCCAATCAAACTTGTTTTTGTGCTCTTCATTTTGAACATAATTTTGTTGCCCTTTCACATTACATTTAGCCTAATAGTTATGCTTCAAAAAATTGTTCGAAGTTAGTGGAAAAGGTTGATGGTGAGACTGAGGCTTCTGTACCACAGCTCCTTCATTTTGAGTACCACCAGAACCCCCATTCCCACTACTACCAGCCTTATCAATAGCAGCTAAACCAACATTCTCCCTATCAATAATGTAAAATCCTAAATGAACTAAGGTGAACTAGAGCTTCGTGAATGTTTTTAGGCAGTGTGTGATGTTTGACGTCAAACGTCCAAGAACATCCATGATGTTTGGAAAGTCGGCCTTAGAAAGTGCTCATAGGTCCTCGGGTGTTTGACTTACTTTTATGTGTTCATTTTGTTTGAAATTGGTGTGAGATGTTCCTACGACCTAGACGACAATGTTTAGGGCTTTAAAGTCCGCGTACAACCCCACCTATGACCCACAAGGGGCCCTAGTAGAGGACCCCAACACCTAGGAAGAACCTACCAAGACTGCCCCAAAACCAGCCTTACACAACGGAGGTAAATTGACGTCCCTTAGGTCAATCTACGCCCTGTCATCTAGGGGCGTAGGTTGGGACTTAGTATTGGAGTCCAACCCTCTATTTTTCCATCTGCATGCCCAAACGACGCCCAGCAGCATGGGCCGTCATTCAGTTGATGCCCCGTTGCTTGGGTCCGTCGATGGTGGTCCTGCAAAAGCTGTTGGACGCTGCTGCCATTGATTGGGGTGTTCTGTAAATTAACCCCAACTCTTTTATGACCCTAGGATGATATTTTTAGGGTTTTTAAGTTATATTATATTAGTTTTAAGTCATAGACCTAGACAAGACCCCTCACTTCCAATATTCAAACTCTTTCTCTAAGGACAAACTCTCTCGAGTCACCATTGAAGCTAAGGCTCAAGAGAGCTAGGAGGTCTGGTTGGACGTGATTCTTCATAAAAATTAGTGGGTTTCCTTCTCGTTGAGGTACGGTAGTCATCCTTGAACCCTCTTCCATTTGAGGAGTCATTTCTAAAAGATCTAAGGGTTTTCAAACTGTCTTCTTCTACTTTTGATTCTAAGCATGGGTCTTCATGTAAAACTGTTTTAATGATTCAAACATGTTTCTTCTAGTATTCATTGATGATTTTGATATTAAAACCCTAATGAACTTATGTTTATGCATATTTCCAACTTTTAGGTTATGAAATGGGTTAATGAACATGATTGTGTAGTTTTTTAGTTTTGGTTTCCTTGTGTTGTTATTATGGTTTAGCTACTGTCCTAAGGGACATATTATGATGAAATATTGAATAGTTGATTATAGGTGGTGAAAGCTGGGTTAAATGGTGAGTTGGTTTTATTGTATAAATCTTATTATGAAATGCTCTTGAGTGGTATGGTCAACTTTCTTGGCGGCGGTGTTTACTTGTTGTATTTGGTACGTATTGTGAGTATGGATTTGAAGTACTAGTGTGTGAAATGAAGTGATAATGATGAGATGTTGATATGCATTATGAAGCTTGAATTTTATGTCTTGCTTAGATTATGCCTAAATGAAGTATGTGTATATGTTTGCTAGTGTGTGAGAAATGATGAATAGGTAGTAAGCATGTATAGAAAAGTTAATGTAAATGAAATGATGCATATGTGCAAGGTGTGTTCACATGTACACACACACACTTGCTTGAATGAATGAAGCTAAGTTAACTCAAAAAGGGATATTTTGGGGTGAACAATCTTCGTGAGTTGAGATGAAGTGTTTAGTAGAAACCTCATTATCTTCTACGAGTTTTCTAAGATAGGTAGTAGGATGGATACCCTTCGTGAGTTGAGATGTGGCGTCCACTAGTTATCCTTAACCTATAGTATAAAATATTGAGAATCTGTGGGAGGTTATGCCTAGCACCAAGAGTATATGAAGAAGGGGTGGTTACACTTCGTGAGTTGAGATGTTGTATTCCAATGTACCTCTTGAGATGAGTACTCCTCGTTAGTAGAGAATGAGTTACTTAGTAGCAATATCCTTATCCCTTAACTATGCGCCCGCATAGGTGTAGCTATTTGGAAAGCCATGTATAAGAGAATGCCCTTACTCTAGGAAAGTGAGGATCCCTCATGCGATAGGGGTTAATATCGGGATTCTATGTCGGTTAAGCTAACCCCCACAAAAGTAATGAAAGTAATAAGTCTTCTAAAAGAGTATACTACTTAGGGTAGGTAGCAGAATGGGACGCTATCTATCCATTGCACTAGGCTGGCATTTTGAAAGGGGAGTATTCGTAAATCTTATATGAATTGAAAGTACTAAGTCTTCAAAAAGAGTGTACTACTTAGGATAGGTGGTGGAATGGGAGGCCATATATTCATTGCACTAGGTAGGCGTTATGAAAAGGGAGTCTTTGTTAGTCTTATATGAATTCAATGAGCTAAGTCTTCTAAAAGAGTGTCCTACTTAGGGTAACTGGTGGAATGGGACACCATGTACTCATTGCACTAAGTAGGCATTCCGAAAGGTAAGTCTTTGTGTGTTGTTTGAGTGTTCTTCTAATGTCTTGTCATTGAGTGGGGACTTGTTCTCCCGATGTCAGTAAGCCTAGAAGGGTAGTCTTGGGGATCACCTAGGTGTGTATTGAAGGGGGTGTATGTGTGTTTCCTTCATGTCTTACTTTTGTGAGTCTTAGGATAACCTTAGCTAGGGAAACTCCTACGGAAATGAGTTCTCTTCCTCTTGGCTTGACTTTGGGAGTTCACTGTTTTGGGATAAAATGAATTCACTGTAATATTAAAACGGTTTCACTGTAACATTTTGGATAATTCATTGTAAAATGGTTCGACGGTTAAAAATTATGGAAATCTTTCTCTAATTGTTAAATGATGATTCTTATGATGTTTTACTTCTATATTCATGAATATTTTACTTAATTGTCGTCAAAATGTATTTATACTAAAATGTCCCGTTTTGCATTTTTATGCATATCCCATACTTAGTTCATTATTTGCACTAACCCCATACTTTTCTGTACTCTATAATAAGTATAGGCTTGGAGGCAAGGAGAAGTCTAGAAGGCGAAGCTTGGGAAATATACTCTCTCAAGATTTTGTATGTCCTCATATATTCGAGGACATAGTTTATGTTTCTTAGTTTCTTTATTTAAAGACTTATTAGGTACTTTTTTATTATAAAGGGCCATGTCCCTAAGATATTATGTCGTGTCTTTAAGTTTGGCTTGTGACGATGAGATTTTCTTAGTATTTATGAAAGAATTCCTTTTAATATTAAATGTCATGAAAAGTTTTAATTTCTCACCACTTTTCATGTCTTATGTAATGAACGATAGTTAAAGGGCTTGTACAAGACCCCAAAGGGTCAAGTACTCCTTGTGACGATCCAAGGGTTCTTACCTGCATTCAATTCTGCATCATTCTTATGTGCAGGTATATTGCCATGGACTTGAGGAGTACTCCATCCATTACCAAGAACATGCTCAAGATGACTAGTCTCCCCTGCACTTGGAAATTTTCTAGAATTTGTGGTTGTTCTTAATTGATCATGTTTTTGGATTTGAACAAAGAACTGATGCCAATCTCCAACATCGAATTAACTGCATCTTCAACATTGTTCTTGCAATTTTTTGATAAATTTCTTGAACTTGCAGATTGTGCCATCTTGTGGTATAGACTTAGCATTATCAAATCATTCATGAGGAGTAACACGTTCAACACTGGAAATGTTTCCTTCATCCCAAATGGTGATTTATGCTCCGACAGCACCACCCACGCTTTGCAGATCGACAATATTTTGATTCTCATCACAACTTGTTCTTGCTCGTTCCTCCAGCGATATGCTTGCAAATCTAGCTCCACTCAAGCGATTTGGACTTGTGAGTTGATTTTTTAGTAGAATATAAATTCTTGAGATACTAATTTTTCTATAATTTTTTTTCCTCAAATTAATAGAACGTTACTTTGATTCACGAATACTACAATAGAACCTGATTGAAAATCAATACGCTCATCAGATGTACCAATGTTGCGAGTTATTCTAACAGTGCGGTTAATGAAATTCGCTGATTTTTCAGCTAAAGATGGAGCTTGAGATGTAGATTTCAACCACTTGTGAACCAGAATTTGCCTTTTCCATAACTCTTCTTGTCAAGTCATATTCCTTTTCTGAAATTGCGACATCGGTCGCTTGTTCACGCCTCAAATTTGAAGAATTATCTGATGAATTTGTTGAATTGCTTTGAAAAGAAGGATCAATAGTAAATTGATATAATGCATGTTGTTTATCCGGTGGCTGGCGTTGCTTCACGTGCAGTGTAGACGCCATTCTCAATTCCACAAACCAGCGTGTGAGAGCACCTATAGAGAGAAATTTTAGAGAAAAAATTTAGGAAAATGAATTACGATGCATTTTAGCATTTATGATTTAGGGTTAGGGTTAGGGTTAGGGTCAGGGTCAGGGTCTAGCTTTTTTTGGGTTTTAGGGTTGGAGTTTTAAGGTTTGAGTTGTAATATCTATAGTTTAGTGTTTGATGTTAGGATTTTTGTATTTTGGGTTTGGGATTTAGGGTTTAAGATTTAGGGTTAGGGTTAGGATTAACGCTAGGGTTAAAGAAAGGTTTAGGATTTTTTAAGGTTTTAGGTTTTGGGGTTGAGAATTTGAGGTTTAAAATCTGTGATTAGTGTTTAATGGTTGGGTTATGGTATTTTGGGCTTCAGGTTTAGGGTTTAGGGTTAGGGTTAGGGTTAAGGTTAGGTTTTGGGTTAGGGTAAGTGCTTAGTTTTTTTAGGTTTTAGAATTTTGGGTTTAGAATTTGATGTTTAAAATCTATGATTTAGTGTTCAATATTTTGTATTTTTTGCTTAGGGTTTAGAGTTTAGGTTAGGGTTTAGGGTCTTTTTAGGTTTTTGAATTTAATGTTTGGCATTTGATTTTAATATGTATGGTTTATTGTTTAATCTTTGGGTTTTGGTATTTTGGGCTTAGGGTTTAGGGTTTAGGGTCAGGGTTAGGGCTAAGGTTTAGTTTTTTAGGTTTTAGACTGTTTGGGGTTTAGGATTTGAGGTTTAATATCTATGGTTTAATGTTAAATATTTGGGTTTTGTTATTTTGGACTTGGGATTTAGGTTTTACGGTTTAAGGTTAGGGTTAGGTTTTAGTTTTTTTTAAGTTTTAGGTTTTGTGGTTTAGGAATTGATACAAAATATGTATGGTTTAGTGTTTAATGTTTAGTATTTGATATTTTGGGTTTAGGGTCTAGGGTTTAGGATTAGGGTTATGGTTTTGTGTTTTATGCTTTAGGGTTTGCATTTTAGAATTTGAAGTTTAATATCTACGGTTTAGTGTTTGATATTTGGGTTTTTATATTTTGGGATTGGGGTTTAGGGTTTATGTTTAGGGTTAGGTTTAGGGTTAAGGTTTAGGATTTTTTTAGGTTTTAAAGTTTGGGGTGTAGGATTTGAGGTTTAATATCTATGGTTTAGTTTTTAATTAATGTTTAGGGTTTGATATTTTAGTCTTGGGGTTTAGGGTTTATGGTTTAGGATCAGGGTTAGGGGTATCATCTTCCGGAGAAGTTTAAATGATTGGGTTCTGGGGAGATTTAATGATTTTTATATGGTTAGAAGAAGGGAAACTAACATATATATATATGTGTTATTCGATTTCTAGAGTTGAAAATATATACAGTTTCATACCAGTTTTGGGTGGAGAGCATGAAAAAGTTCAATTTAGTGTTCTTTGGTATTATTTTCCTATGAATTTTAGTGAGGCAGACATGCAGTATGCTTAATTGTCATTTTTTACTTTTAATTGTCCTCAGAAGGGAAACATATGTGTTGTAGAGGTAGGCAAAGCATGAAAAATTTCAATTTATTGTTCTTTAGTATCATTTTAGGAACTGTAGTGAGGCAAAAATGCAACACACTAATTGTCCTTTTACTTTTAATTGTCCTTAAGAAAGGTAAATATTTGTTTTACTCCATTTCAAAATATTCAGTTTTTGTTTTTGTTTGGATAAAAGATGGAATATTAATTTTAGTGTTCTTTATCATCATTTTCCTATTAATTTTAGTAAGACAGACCATCATGTTTACTTTAAAAGAAAAATAACTTGAATTTGTATACGATGTCTTCCTTCACGAGCTAGTCGTGTTTTGACTACTCTCGAAATTCTAATTATGGTGGGGGTTATAGGAGATGTAAATGATGTTGTCGTATAGAATTGTTGATTGAATCTGTGACTTCAATCAAATTGAATGTGATATTATATTCACTTTCAACCAATTTTTACTCCTTGGTTACTAGTTGACTTCCTAGTTCTCTCGAACTGTTAGGAGTGTATTTACTTCCGATTGTATAATCAATCTCTTACTAAGTTTTATTTGATAGTCTTGTCTTCTTATGGTGTTGTCATTTCTCTTCATTCATGAGTTTGTAATTGAATATGCTAGTTTCGTAATAATAGTTGGTTGAAACGGAATCCATGAATGGAATGGTACTGGGTTCTTGTAGAGTTTTAGATAGGTTTCTCCATCCTCTTCTGAATAAAGAAAGCAAAAACTTAATGGGATCACCTTTTTTTACAGTGAAATAGGATTTGAAGAGTTTTCACAATCATTCACAGGAACTTCAGTAGAAAAAAGGTAAATAGTGGAACCTACCATTTTGAGAATACAAGATTGTGTCATATATTATTACTAAAGCTTGTATACAGGGAAAGAGCTAGGCATAAGCTTATATAAAAAAAAACAAAGTATTTATCAATACTTTGGTTATTCTACTGAAGTAGTTTTCTTTTGAGCCTATTCATCTTTGCTTATTTTAGACTTATATTTAATGACTTGCTTCATGTGGCTATTTTATTATGGTGTAGATTTTTTATTCCCCCTCTTGCATTAATGATAAATGAATTTGCTGGTAAAGGTGCTTGTTGTGTAGGTAAAAGTACTGTGCGAGAAAGCGAAAGGTATTCTACTGCAAGAGAGTACTGTGCAGGTACGATACCTTATATAGTTATTTTTTTAATTATTAATGAAACTAGATAGCCATTAGAGCCCTATATATGGGTGTGTATTTCAGATTCTGGTTGAACCTTTCTCCTATTTTTTTGGGACGATGTGTTAAACAATACCTCAAGCCTCTATTTTTGCTTTGTTTAATAAAAAATGCGGAACTAGTTTGCTGTCTAGGAGTTCTGGAAGGATGACATCTATTCTAAAAATTCATTTATAATCATCTTGAAGTGTATAGTTTGTGTAATTGCACTTCACTTTTTGTTTGGTAGCTGATGAAATGTATGCCGACTAAAAATTCACCTCTGGTAGCTTCTTTTTACTTGAATAAACCTAACATGAGTGTAATGTAGTCCCAACCAAAATTTAGTTAATTTATCTTGTATATTTTTAAGAGGAGGGGGGTTGGAGGGTTTCAAATGCTTAATATCCGTTAAGATTATCCAATACGTATCTTAGTGTGAACAGGCCTGGTAAGGCTTGTTATGGTTTTTTCTGTCTCTTGCATGCAATCGCAATTTGCAGCCATGGCGTGATTGACTTCTATATTCCTTGTCATAGCATACTGCTTACATCTTCGCCCCATTTTCTTAAAAAAGAGAGAGAAAGAATGTGTATCTCTCCACCCCCAATCTTCCAACATACTAGTCCCTTTTCGTTTAGCCTGTTAGTGTCAATTTTAGTCTGCTCCAGCCTCTCCTATATCAGCCTCTTAGACTTAAATATGCAATAAAAGAAGTAGTTGTATGTGCCCTTAACAAATTGAACATGATTGTGCTTAATAGAAGCATTTTTGTTAAATGTGCAATTTTTGTTGTTGCATGATGGTGATGATGAATATTAACAGTTTGTAAACTTGAATAAATTGGGTGATGATCCTCAATTGTCAAGAAAAATTTCTATCTAAAGGTTGCAAAAACTGCCCCCATGGTTAGCTGAGATCTAGTGGGAAAAGGTGGTCGATTTGTGGCTTACGTCACATGTTCAAGCCCCACACCATGCAAAGAGAAGCGTAGTATATAAGTGGAGAAGGTTAGAGGGGATGAACCATTATCCACGGAGTTTAAAAGGCTCTGATTGGTCCAAAGGGAAGGTGATCTCGTTGAGACATCCGAGAAATTCAGAAGTAGTGATGACAAGGTTGGTATACTTTAGTTTAAAAAATTCTCTTTTCTATAGTTTTACCAATGCTGAACATCTTTTGCTTACTGTTTAGGTTATTGTATTTCTGTTTCTTAAAATGCATTTGCAAACTTGCAGGCTACAGTCTATCGTTAACTTTGGAACAGTCCCGAAATAATCTTCATCTTCTTCATATCCAAGCGCAGTGCGTTGTTGATGTACTTGAGTTCTTTCTGACTACTATATCTCCGGAAGGTATTCTTGCAAGTAAACTTGCATGTAAGGTAACCATTATTCATAACTTCTACGTTCACTTATCTCTTGTTAGTGCCTTCTATGTTCTCTTTTAATTAATTGAGTTATTTGTTTTTCTTGGTCTAGGTGGTGTTATTTTTTCAGAACAGTGATGGCTGGTGGCTGTTCAAGAAAGCAACCCTTGCATTATCCACGAAGCTAGAAGCTTTGGTGTACTAATAAGATATATGCAACAGCAGCAGCTTCCAGTGTTGGGAAACTGACCATGGATGCCCTTATATGCATATAGAATTGAGAAAATCCTTTTGACGTGAAGTGTGTGGTATCCCTCATGGATCAGATGGGATAAACATGAACGAGGCAGTGAAAGGACAGAGCTTGGTGGATGGCAATCATACGTGTAACACTTCTTATTTCATTTAATAGAAAGATTTGTTTTTTGTCACACTTCTTGTGATTAATCAATTAGTGTGTTCCTCCATTAAAAAAACAACAGCCCTTGTTTATAAAAAAGGAAACACCGCAAAAACAAAAATTGATTTAACTTTGTGTTTCTTTTGTGTGTTTGTTTTACTTTGTTGACTGTTGATTAATATACATAAAGAAAAAGTGATGATGATTTTTCTATTTTTGGGCTCAATATGGGCAATGAGATTATCCAATACGTATCTTGGTGTGGCAACCCGATAAGGCTTGTTATTGTTGCCTCTGTCTCCTGCATGCATCCATTCTTTGCAGCCATGGTGTGATTGACTTCTATTTTTCCTTATCATAGCATACATCTTATCCCCATTTCCTTGAAAAGAAAGAGAGAGAAAAAATGTGTATCTCTCAAACCACAATCTTCTAGCATTCTTTTGTTAATGTCGGTTTTAGTTTGCTCTAGCATCTCCTAGATCAGCCTCTCAAACATAAATCTGCAATAAAAGAGGTTGTTGTATGTGCCCCTAACAAATTGAAGGGGACTTTGTGTTTTATTGATGCAATTTTGTTACATGTGCAATTTTTGTTGTTGCAGGATGGTGATGCTGAATATTCATTGCTTCTAAACTTGAAAAGGTTGGATGATGATCTTCAATTGTCAAAGAAAATTTCCATCGAAAGCTTTAAAAAATTGATCCCAAGGCTTAGCTCTAGTGGAAAAAGGTGTTTGATTTGTGTCTTGGTCACATGTTCAAGCCCCACACCATGCAAAGTGAAGCCTGGTATTTAAGTTAAGGAAAGGGTAGAGGGGAGGGCCCATTCATTATCCATCGAGTTCAAAAGACTATGATTTGTCCAAAGTGGGGGTTCCACACCGATTTCTAGGTTATCTTAAAGATTTTTTGGTTATCAAAAAAAGATCTTGCAGAGACTTTCGAGAACTTCAGAAATATTGATGACAAGGTGGGTATACAGTTTTTTGAAAAATTCATTTTTTCTTTAGTTTTACCAATACTCAACTTCTTTGGCTTACTGTTTAGGTTATTGAATTTCTGCTTCTTAACATGTATTTTCAAACTTGCAGGCTACAGTCTGTCTTAAACTCTTGAACAGTCCTTGAACAATCTTTATCTTCCCTATCTCCAAGCGATGTGCATCGTTTGATCTACTTGAGTCCTTCATAACTACTAAATATCCGGAGGTCTTCGTGTAAGTCAACTTGCATTTTGGGAAAGCGTTATTCCAAACTTCTAGGATCATGTATCTCCTGTTAGTGCCTTCTATATTCTCTTTTAGTTAATTGAGTGTGTTGTTCTTGGTCTAGGTTGTGTTATTTTTTCAGATTAGTGGTGGTTGTTCAGAAAAGCACCCTTGCATCATCCACGGAGCTAGATGTTTTTAGTCTACTCATCAGATATGCAACGGCAGCAACTTCCAATCTCGAGAAATTTATCGTGATTGCCCTTATATGCATATGGAATCGAGCAATGGATCAGATGGGAAAAACACTAACTACTTCTTAAGGCACTAGATATTGTTTTAGTTAGTGAAATGACAGAGCTTCGTGGATGACTCTCATACAAGTAACACTTCTTATTTCATTTGATTGAAATATCTCTTTTTGTCACACTTCTTGTGATTCCTCAATTAGTGTATTCCAAGTTACCAGAACTACTCTGCTACTTCTACTTATGTTATAAAATGCTAGTTTTTCTTAGATGTAAATGTTCTAGGTTATACAAACACAGAGAAATAACGTACCTTAAAAATAAGTAACACATGGCACCCTTTTCATCCGAGATTCAATATCTTAGTTAAGTCTATCATGCTGTTAAATTATTTCTATGAAAATGAGGATATTCCCTTTTTTCTTATTATTTTTTTCTTTTGTAGGCTGATATCCTTTGGATCACTAAGATATTGTGGTTGTTGAGAAACTTTTAGCCCTCTTCAATTCCATAAAGTTTCTAAATCTCTTCCCTTTTCTGCATATTTTCCTTTCCTGTATAATATTTGAGTTCATATTGACATGATGTTCACGGACTCCAATATTTGCATGCATGTTTAAGTGAAGGCACGGTCTTCTACTTTCTGTCATTCTGAATAATTAATGTATGTGAGTTCCGGGTGTTACTTGACTACCCTATCGAACTTTCATACCTATTTGTATTCAATTGTTATTCCTTCCTTGCTTTATTAATGAGAAAGCTTCAATTAGTAGAGGCCAAAGTTCATCAAATTCAGAGTAAGCCAGGAAATTTCTGAGCTTATTGATGCGAAGGTTCAATACAGGCTGAGCTTTGGTTTGAAACTGTAAAATGCTTGAAGCTTTGGAGGGGAGTATTTATTCAATAGATATGGTACTAATCTCAAGCTCGATGAGTATACTAGGGTAGCCATTTCTTACCAGCCTCAATGGCTTCAGATCTTAGGTGATAGAGAGCATATTTTCTTGCATTTATTTATAAATACAATGAATTGATGTTAGTAAAAATATTTTTTGATGTGGTTATCTCATCTTATATGCTTAATAGAAGCAGCTTCTAGACTACAGAAAATGATGACAGAGGACCTTATTTACATGCATGTGGAGTTGGGAGAATCATATGGACCTGAAAAGTCTAGTTGCCTTCATTGGATGAGATGGGAAAAACTTGAACTACTTCCTAGGCATTAAAGGATATTTTTTGCAGTTAAAGGACAGAGCTTGCTTGTTGACTGCCATACATGTAACACTTCTTTTTCCACATAATAGAAAGATCTACTTTTGTTACACATTTTTTGTCACAGGTAATAGAAATATTATTTTTTGTTATTGTAGAATTGTGATGATGAATATTCACTACTTGTTAACTTGAAAAGGTTTTGTTAGCTTCAATGTCAAGATAAATTTCCATTGAAAGCCTACATAAAAATCTTACAGAGACTTCCAAAAACTTCAGAAGATCTAATGACGAGTTAGGTATACTGTTTTTTGAGAAATTCTATTTTGTAGTCTTGCTGACTCAATACTGCTTTGTCTTACTGTTCAGCTTATTGGATTTCTGCTTGTTAACTTGCATCTGCATGTTTGCTTGCTACACTGTCATAAACTCTGCACTTGGCTCTATAACAAATTGTCCTCCCTACATACAATCCTAGTTGATCCCTTATCAACTCCTTAATCTCCTTTTTATGTTAGTTTGAGATACAATCCTATCTTGAAATTATGTCCAATGTACACAGAAGTTTATAATTGTTCTTCTTTTTAGTTGTTCAGCGCTGAAATCTCACTTCTTCACAATAAATTCACCAAAAATACTGTCAGTATATCTCCCATTTCCATAGTATTTTCTTTTAAATTTGACTCTAATTTTCTACTTCTCATTAGGCTTAAGTTCGAGTTGCACTTTGTTCTTTACAGAAATATTACGCAACTTTTCTAATTTGCACAGCACTCTCAAAGACCATGTCAAGTTCAAAAATAGTTATCTGACAATCGGGATCAAACCTTAGTTTTCTATTCTTCTTCTAGCTGGTAAGTTGATGCATCTTTTAGCTAGGACATCCAATGCATCTCTACTGTCATCACTACCAATATCTGAGCTACTATAGCACTCCTCAACTGGTGTCAGAACAGGCACCTTCCTCTTCTTTTTCTGATGAATTTTCTTTCTTCTTTCTGTTCAGAATGCTCTTAAATCCTCATCCAACTCACTATCATATTCCTCATGTATAATATCTAACTCAGATCCACTAGAGTACAAATTTGAAGGCAAATCACTATCATCTTCCCTTGCATTAACATTTTAATCTCTTATATATGTTGTTTCTTCCTACTCGGTAAAATATGAACTTGTTGCTGCATCTATTGCAATAAGTTGAGGGTGTTCACCTATTGCAACCCTAGACCCCCTATTTTATGAATTCTCACTGTTTTGAAACACCCCAAGTTCACTTGATATTCAAATGGGGCCCTCTCTTCCACCAAAATAGGTTGATTACGACATGACTAATAAACAACTCTAAAAAAGCATCATCTTTAAGGTAAGATACAATATTTAAAATCTGTCTGTCATTTTTCAACAAAACAAATTCATTGGAATTTGAGTTACATACGTAGAAACCCCCAACAGATGTATACCCTATATCCTTTTTATAACAACCCAATTCAATCAAAGAAAAATAATCTTTATCTAAAGGATGTACCTTATTTCTCTCCCCAACGTATTTAGGATTTAAAACTTTCAAAAAAGAACCATTTTCATTATGGAATCTAACAAGAGTATATTCTTGTGCCACGAGTAAGATTTACGCTAACATGAAATGAAAAGGGGAAACAAGAATATCATCAGAAGATTTACAGTGAATTTCAAAACTAAAAATCTAAATCTTGCATCAAAAATTCCTAATGAAAAACACTAAAAAGAAAAAGAAAAACCACATAGCATCCAAAATAAATCTACAAACCATGGTTATAAGATTTGCTTACCAACAACCAATACATTTTAGAAGATTACGTCTTCAAATGTTATTGTCTTTAAATGGGAAGAAATCATTGATAATTGCTGAAGGTTTCATCTTCAAAGAGTGGGTATTCGGGGAAGGATTGTTATTTTGAAAGGTTTCTCCGAAGAGTAGGTTAAACAAGTCTTTTCATTTTTGGAGGGAAATAATTAAAGGATCTGTAATAGAAACCAGATATTATGGAGAAATAAAACACATGGAGGTATGTAATTGGATGCTTTTTTACTTGTATAACATGTGCATAAAAATTATGTAAGTAAAACAAATGTGTTAAAATGGAACATAAATATTTGAGTTGAAGGGTTCAAATGGAACAAGGTTGAGTTGAGTTGTACATTTGTTAGGCCAGTTTCTTTTATACTGCCCATATATACATTTAAGTCCCTTTTCTTCTTATTTATTATTTTTTCTTTTGTAGGCTGATAACCTTTGGAACAGTAAGATATGTATACTTTTAAGTCCCTTTTCTTCTTATTTATTATTTTTTCTTTTGTAGGCTGATAACCTTTGGAACAGTAAGATATCCTTCTTGCTGAGAAACTTTAGCACTCTTCAATTCCATGTAGTTTGTAAGTCTCTTCCCTTTTCTGCATCTTTTCCTTTCCTGCATATTATTAGAGTACATACTAACATGATGTTCACTGATTCCAACATTTGCAGGCATGTTTAAGTGAAGGCACGGGCTACTACTTCCCACCATGCCACGTAGTTAATATATGTGAGTTCCGAGTGTTATTTGACTGCCCTAAGGACCTTTCATCCCTATTAGTATCCAATTGTTATTTCTTTCCTGCTTTATGGGAAAGCTTCAATTCATAGAGGCCGAATTCCATCAAATTCAGACTCTGTAAAGCAGGAAGTTTAAGAGCTTCTTGATTGGAAAGTTAAATATAGGGTGAGCCTTGGTTTTAAACTGTAAAAATGCATTTAAATTTGTAGTACCATAGTTATGGTACTAATCTCAACTTCGATGAGTATGCTAGGGTGACCATTTCTTACCAGCCTCAACTTCTTAAGAGAAGAGGTGATATAAAGCATATTTTATTGCATTTATATTTATGCTGGTGAAAATCTATTTGGATGTGGTTATCTCATCTGATATATGCAATGGTAGCAACTTCTACACTACAGAAACTGATGGCGGAGGACCTTATTTCGAATCGTGTTGACCTGAAAACTCTTGTTGCTCTCAATGGATGAGAAGGTAAAACTTGAACTATTTCCTTGGCACAAAAGTAAATTTTTGGCAGTGAAAGGACGGAGCTTGGTGGATGGTTGTCATACAGGTAACATTTATTAGTTCATTTAATAGAAAGATCTTTTTTGTTACATTTTTTATTACAAGTAATAGAAAAAAAATGTCGTAGGATTCTGATGATGAATATTAACTACTTGTTAACTTGAAAAGTTTTTATGAACTTCAATTGTCAAGATAAATTTCCATTGAAATCTTACATAAAAATCTTACAGAGACTATTTAAAACTTTAGAAGTTTGAGAAATTATGGTTTGTTATCTTGCCAACACTCCTGCTTTGGCTTACTGTTCAGCTTATTGAATTTTTGCTTCTTAACTTGCACCTGCATGTTTGCTGGATACACTATCATAAACTCTTGATTGGAATAATCTATATCTTCCTTTATCTCCAAGCATAGTGCCTTGTATGAACTACATGAGTCCTTATTGACAACTAAAATATTTGGAAGGTCTTTAAAACTAAATCCAAAAAAATTCTACAAAAACATGAGCTCTAAACCTTAAAACATAAGAATCCTAATATATTAGGACCCTTGATACCGTGTACTTTTACACACGACATAGGATGACCCCAAGCTAACTGTGAGTTGTATATCATAAAAATTATATTACAATAACACCTTAAAACCCCCCTTTAATAGCCTAAACATAAGAAATATGCTTAAGAAACCCTAAATCATAAATCCTAAACCCTAAAACCAATGTTAAAAACACTAAACCTAAAAAAACCCTTTAAACCCCTAACCCTTAAGAAATTCTAAATATAAGATCCTAAGCCCTAACCCTAAAAATCTCTAAACCATAAACCATAAAAAATCTTTAAAAAACCTTTTAAAACCCAAAACATAAAAAATTTACCTATTTAAAGAACTTAACATCTTTCTAAGTCTAATTCATTTAGTTTTTACTTCATTCAAACACTATATTCACCAACTAAATCATATTTAGTTATTTGAAAGACTTAGCATCTTTCTAAGTGTAATTAGTTTAGTTTAAACGTATTTCCAACACTATATTCATCAACTAAATCAATTTAACTTATTTAAAGAACATAACATCTTTCCAAATGTAATTAGTTTAATTTTAACTAAGTTTCATTACTATATTGATAAACTAAATCGCATTAAGTTATTTAAAGAACTTAACATCTTTCTAAGTCTAATTACTTTAGTTTTAACTTAATTCAAACACAATATTCACCAACTAAATCACATTTACTTATTTACAAAACTTAACATCTTTCTAAGTCTAATTAGTTAAGTTTTCACTTAATTCCAACACTATATTCATGAAATAAATCAACTTATCTTATTTAATGGATCTAACAACTTTCTAAGTCTAATTCATTTAGTTTTATCTTAATCCCAACACTATATTCACCAACTAAATCACATTAACTTATTTGAAGAATTTAACATTTTATGAAGTGTAATTAGTTTAATTTTAACTAAATTGAATACTATATCAGCAACTAAATCACATTAACTTATTTAATAAAATTAACATATTTCCAAGTATAATGAGTTAAGTTTTAACTAAATTCAAACACTATATTCATCAACTAAATCACATTTACTTTTTTGAAGAACTTAACATCTTTCTAAGTATAATTAGTTTGATTTTAACTTAACTCCAACACCATATTCACCAACTAAATGAAATTAACTTAATTAAAGAATATAACATCTTTCCAAATGTAATTAGTTTAATTTTAACTAAGTTTCATTACAATTTTGATAAACTAAATCGCATTAACTTATTTAAAGAACTTAACAATTTTCTAAGTGAAATTAGTTTAGTTTTCACTTAATTCAAACACTATATTAACCAACTAAATCACATTTACTTATTTGAAGAACTTAACATCTTTCTATGTTTAATTACTTTAGTTTTAACTTAATTCAAACACTATATTCACCAACTAAATCACATTTACTTATTTACAGAACATAACATATTTCTAAGTCTAATTAGTTTAATATTAACTTAATTCCAACACTATATTCATGAAATAAATCAACTTATCTTATTTAATGGATTTAATAACTTTCTAAGTCTAATTTATTTAGTTTTAACTTAATCCCAACACTATATTCACCAACTAAATCACATTACCTTATTTGAAGGATTTAACATTTTATGAAGTGTAATTAATTTAATTTTAACTAAATTCAAATACTATATTAGCAACTAAACACATTAACTCATTTAATGAAATTAATAACTTTCCAAGTCTAATTAGTCTAGTTTTAACTAAATTCGAACACTATATTCACCAACTAAATCACATTTACTTATGTGAAGAACTTAACTTCTTTATAAGTATAAATAGTTTGGTTTTAACTTAATTCCAATACCATTTTCACCAACTAAATCAAATTAACTTATTTAAAGGACATAACATCTTTCCAAGTGTAATTAGTTTATTTTTAAATTAGTTTACACACTTTATGTAACAACCCATTTAGTCGGTTTGAGCAGTAGAATTATTTCTGATAAATACTTACTGGGTAGGCGGACCATGCGACGGATCGTCATGGTCACGACGGACCGTCATGGACTCCGTCGTCCCATACTTGTGAAATTACTCCTGCTGCTCCCTTCACTACCCTAGACGGCAAGTATGACGAACCGTCATAGGCACAACGGTCCGTCGAGCGTCTTCGTTCCAAAACACTTCAACTCTTGGAATCTAGGTACTGGGACTAATTCTCTAAACTTCTTCACGGACCTGCAGGACGGACCGTCACAGGAACGATGGACCGTCACAGGTACGACGGACTGTCACAATCTGCGTAACCCCACACGGTGTAAGACTGCCGCTAAATTTTAAAGGGGTGTTATGGACTATTCATGTTTATAATTATGAAATTAGTGGGGGCAAGTTTAATAATTTATTAATTTGGGGGTCAAAGTAGATAGTAGGGAAATAAATGGTGGGTTACTTTTATCATATATTTTTATAAAATTGATTATATAATAATTAGGGTAAAAGGAATCTGTAGAAGAAAAATAAAAAAAAAGAGCAGAGAGGAGAACGAGCGAGAGAGAGAAAGAAAGAAGAAAGCAAGCGACTTAGACTTCAGATCGAGAAGATTCATAGGCACTGAGGAAGGTAAAGGCATTGGAGAGGTAGCTTGGTTGGTTTTGGTTCTTCGGTGGAGGTAGGTTATGGTTTAATTCTATGTGGTAGCTAAACTCTTAATAGCGATCGAAATGTATTGAGTAATGTAATAAAATCTCCTATATACTTGATTGTGTGGTTGAATGTTTGGTTGTGTGGGTTGTGGTTGGTCTAATATAAGGAGACTATTGGATTTCTAAACTTGAAACCTCTCTATTAAACTAACGCCTTGAATAAAGAAGGCTTACTGAAATAAAATAATGAGATTCTTGGATCAGAGTGTTACGTTCCGACACGGTATTCTTGGATCGGAGTGTCACGTTCCGACACAACATATGGGATCGGAGTGTCACGTTCTGACACGGTATATGGGATCAGAGTGTCACGTCCGACACAATAACATTAAAGGAAAGAAATCCTAAATTATCTTAATATACTCAAATTCAAAGAACATAATTCCCAAATGAGTATTGAGTGGAGGCATGAGTCCTCATAGGTGTGCTAATATGGTGATTGATTGTGTACCTATTATGGTGTTGTTGTCAATGGTTTATGTGATTGTTTCTTGTCACCTGTTAAGTATTGTAGGTTATTTTATTTTATTATTCATTATATATATTGTTTTCTATTTTGAGTTGGCCGATGATACTTAATCAGTACGTGTTCCTTGTACTGACCCCTACTTGTATTTTCTTCCTTGTCATTTTGTGGAGTGCCGCAAGTGTTCCATCGACTTCGACTCACCCTCAACTCTAGCAAGTCTTTAGCACATCAGAGTTCGGGGTGAGCTATTGTTCCTAGCTCGTGCTGGATTCTCTCCTTCACGTCTTGATGTCTTTGAATTTCAGTCATGGACCATCTTTTTACTTGTTTCATTTTCGTAAATACTCTTAGATTTTGTAATTTGAGGATGGATGTTCTTGATGTGATGACTTTCAGATTTGGGGATAAAAATTGATAAACTTTAGAAGCCTATTTAATTGGTTACATTAATAAGTTTTGGATCTTCCGCATTATATTTTGTTATTCATAGTTGAACTATTGATGAATGTTGGGGTTTAGAATTGTTGGTTTGCTCACCTAGTAGGTTAAGGGTGGGTGCCACTCATGACTTGTTTTGGGTCGTGACAAACTTGGTATCAGAGCATTAGGTTCAATGATCTCATCACACAAGGATAGGTCTTGTAGAGTCTTGCAGAACAGTACGGGGATGCCTTTACTTTTCTTCAAGAGGCTGTAGGACTTTAGGAAAACTCCATTCTTTCCTTCTCTCGTGCTATTACGTGGATCCAATTGGTATCTAGGTGATACAAATTGGTATCTGACATCCTCACTCTATTTCGAAGATGGTTCGAACTAGAGCAACAACTGTGCCAACACCAACACCGACTAGACAAGGTGCGTCTGAGCCAACCATTGGGACTATAACTCGAGAAAAAGCAGTAGCAAGAGGCCGTGGTAGAGGTCGCAGGAGGACGCCCACTAGAGATAGAGGGCAGACACCTGTTCTAGCGAGGAATAGAGCAGTGACTCCTCCACCGACGGATGAGGTAATAAGAGAGGGTGAGGAAGGGGAAAATGAGCAGGTTCAAGATGAGGAATTACCACCCCAGCTTACCCCAGAGATGATTAGTCAGGTTCTTACTTATCTTAGCAGGTTATCTGATCAGGGCCAGACACCTCCACTGTTTTCTGCACCAGCACCTCAGGTTCCGGGAGTACAACCTACAGCTGTTGTGGCTCCCCGCATGGACGCATCATTGGAAGTAGGCGCATTTCCTCGATTGACTACAGGGTCTATAATGACAGGTGATCAACATGACCTTTTCACTAAGTTCTTAAAAGTGAAACCTCCAGTCTTCGAGGGTGCTGAATCTGAAGATGCCTATGATTTTCTGGTTGATTGTCATGAGCTGCTACATAAGATGGACATAGTAGAACGATTCGTTGTTGAGTTTGTGACCTATCAGTTTCAGGGGGATGCCAAAATGTGGTGGCGGTCATATGTCGAGTGTCAACCAGCGCAGGCACCACCCATGACTTGGGGATCATTTTCTAGCTTATTTATGGAGAAGTATATACCCCGGACTTTGAGGGATAGGAGGAAAGATTAGTTCCTGAGCCTAGATCAAAGAAGGATGTCTGTTGCTGCTTATGAGGCTAAATTTCGTGCAGTATCCAGGTATGCGTCTCAGCTCTGCTTCAGTCCACAAGAGCGGAATCGTCGCTTTGTGAAAGGATTGAGGTCAGATTTGCAATTTTCAGCCTTACCGGTAGCTGCTGCAGCAAAATCCTTTCAGGAAGTGGTTGATTTTGTGATAGAGGTAGAGGGGGTGAAGCCAAACGACTTCACCACAACATCGACATTTAAGAAGTTCCGTAAGGGAGGTGAGTTTAGTGGTTCTTACTCCAGAGGACAGAGTTCAGGAGGTTACCCAGCCCGTCCTATTCAGTCTTCACTGCAGGCTGTAGCTGGGGTTCCATCGCAGATCGGTCAGCATTTTTCTGAATTTAGAGGTTATCTTTAGACTTCGTCATTCTCACAAAGACCTATGCTTGACTCAAGAAATTGTTATGGATGTGGAGAGACTTGACATATTAGGAAATATGGTCCAAAACAGAGTTACAGACCCCCAATAGCTAGAGCTAGAGGTGGTCATGGTAGAGGTCGTCATTCTGGAGGACGTGGTGGCCAAGGAAATGGTGGTCACCAAATCGGTCAGGGTGGCGGGTAAGTTAGGACTACTATAGCGCAACCTGGTAGGGAATATGGACAGACAGGTGATAGAGCCCATTGTTATGCTTTCCCCGGGAGGTCTGAAGCAGAGGCATCTGATGTTGTTATCACATGTACTCTTTTAGTCTGTGATTGCATGACTTCTGTATTATTTGATCCTGGATCCACATTTTCATATATATCTTCCTCATTTGCTACTGGTCTTGATTTACATTGTGATGTGCTTTACATGCCTATTAGTGTCTCTACTCCTGTGGGTGAGTCTGTGGTAGTTGAGAAGGTGTATAGGTCTTGCCTTGTGACTTTTATGGGGAGCAATACTTATGTAGATTTGATTATTCTAGAGATGGTTGATTTTGATGTAATTCTGGGTATGACTTGCCTTTCTCCAAATTTTGCAATCTTAGATTGTAATGCTAAAACTGTGACATTGGCCAAGCCTAGGACAGATCCGCTAGTGTGGAGGGTGACTATATTTCCACTCCAGTTCGTATTATCTCTTTTCTTCGTGCTAGGAGGATGGTGAGTAATGGTTGTTTAGCTTTCTTAGCACATCTCAGGGATGATACTTCCAAAGTACCTTCGATTGAGTATGTTTCGATAGTCCGTGAGTTTCTGGATGTGTTTCCTGCAGATCTTCCGGGTATGCCACCGGATAGGGATATTGATTTTTGTATTGATCTGGAGCCGGGTAGTCGCCCCATTTCCATTCCCCCTTATAGAATGGCTCCAGCTGACTTAAGGGAGTTAACGGCCCAACTTCAGGAGTTGTTAGCGAAAGGTTTTATTAGACCGAGTGTATCCCCTTGGGGTGCTCCTGTTTTATTTGTGAAGAAGAAAGATGGAAGTTTTTGAATGTGCATAGACTAGAGGCAGCTGAATAACGTAACTATTCAGAACAAGTATCCCATTCCTCGCATTGATGATTTGTTCGATCAGTTACAAGGTGCTTGTGTCTTATCTAAAATTGATTTGAGGTCCGGTTATCACCCATTGAAAATACGGGCAGCAGATGCGCCAAAGACTGCGTTTTGAACAAAGTATGGGCATTATGAATTCTTAGTAATGTCTTTTGGGCTTACGAATGCCCCTGCTGCTTTCATGAGCCTGATGAACGGGATTTTTAAGCCATATCTTGATCTCTTGGTTATTTTATTTATTGATGATATACTGATATACTCAAAGAGCAGGAAAGAACATGAGGAGCATTTGAGAATTGTATTGGAGTTGTTGAGGGAGAAAAGGCTTTATGCCAAATTCTCCAAGTGTGAGTTTTGTCTAGATTTAGTGTCCTTCTTGGGGCACGTGGTTTCTATGGATGGAGTGATGGTGGATCCTTTTAAGATTGAAGCAGTGAAGAGCTGGGCAAGACCTACTAATGTTTCAGAGGTAAGGAGCTTTGTTGGTTTAGCTAGATACTACCGACGATTTGTCAAGGGATTTTCTTCTATTGCTTCCCAGCTGAAAAATTTGACTAAGCAGAATGTTCCATTTGTATGGTCGGACGAATGTGAAGAAAGCTTCCAAAAACTGAAGACCTTGTTGACTACTACACCAATTCTTACCTTGCCAGTGGAAGGTAAGAATTTTATTGTTTATTGTGATGCATCTTATTCTGGTTTGGGTGCAGTGCTAATGCAGGAGAGGAGTGTAGTTGCTTATGCTTCGAGGCAATTAAAAGTGCATGAACGTAACTATCCGACCCATGATTTGGAGTTGGCTGTAGTTGTATTTGCATTAAAGCAATGGAGACATTACCTATATGGGGTCAAGTGTGAAGTTTATACAGATCATCGTAGTTTACAGTATGTCTTTACTCAGAAAGATTTGAATTTGAGGCAGAGGAGGTGGATGGAACTATTAAAGGACTATGATATTACTATTTTGTATCACCTAGGAAGAGCTAATGTTGTGGCAGATGCCTCAAGTATAAAAGCAAGGAGCATGGGTAGTTTAGCCCATTTATAGGTTTCTAGACGCCCATTAGCTAGAGAGGTTCAGACTTTGGCTAATGACTTTATGAGGATGGAAGTACTAGAGAAAGGAGGATTGTTGGCCTGTGTGGAGGCAAGATCTTCTTTTCTTGACAAGATTAAGGGAAAGCAGTTTGCCGATGAGAAGCTGAGCCAAATTTGAGATATAGTATTGCGAGGAGAGGCTAAAGAGGCAATAATTGATGAGGAAGGCGTTTAGATAATTAAGGGAAGAGTATGTGTGCCCCGTGTTGATGATTTGATTCACACTATTCTTACAGAGGCTCATAGTTCAAGGTATTCTATACACCCTGGTGCAACCAAGATGTATCGTGACCTAAAGCAACATTTTTGGTGGAGTAGAATGAAGCGTGACATTGTTGATTTTGTTGCCCAATGTTTGAATTGTCAGCAGGTAAAGTATGAACAACAGAGGCCCGGAGGGACACTTCAGAGAATGTCCATTCCTGAATGGAAGTGGGAAAGAATTGCAATGGATTTCGTGGTTGGTCTTCCAAAGACATTGGGTAAGTTTATACTCTAAATATGGATTATATATATTGTTTTAATTTATTCCATGAAGTCTAACTTGTTATTTATAAAAGTATACAAAATTGTTACAGTTTTTAAACTATTAGTTGTAAGTTTCAAACTAATTTTGGTATTACGCTAAATAGAAAAAATTATGATTAGTAAAAATATTTTAAATAAACCGACCTCCAAATGTCTCTTTTATAAAAATGAATTAGATATAATAAAAAAATACCGACCTCATGAGGTCGGTATCACATTAAATTTTAAGATAAATAAAATTAATCATATTAAATATAGGGAAAATATCCAAGTACCCCCTCAACCTATGCCCGAAATCCCAGAGACACTTATACTATACTAAGGTCCTATTACCCCCCTGAACTTATTTTATATGTAATTTTCTACCCCTTTTTAGCCTACGTGGCACTAGTTCAAAAAAAAAGTCAACCATCATTGGGCCCACAAGATAGTGCCACGTAAGCTAAAAAGGGGTAAAAAATTATTAATAAAATAAGTTCAGGGGGGTAATAGGACCTTAGTATAGTAGAAGTGTGTCTCTAAGATTTCGGGCATAGGTTGAGGGGGTACTTGGGCATTATCCCTTAAATAAATAATATTAACATCGAAATGTGTATGTATATATATATATATACATACATACATATATATATATATATATATATATATACACACACACACACACACACACACACACATATATATATATATATACACCTCTTAATTATATAAATTTAACTTTATCAATCAATGAAAGTTTATCAATATCAAATCTAATATATAAATCTCTTCAAATTGATCATCTATATTTATTTAATTTATAATTTCATATATAATTATTTAACCTATTTCATACTCAGATGAAGTATCTTTTACATGTTATTATAATTAGGAAGTAATCACTACACTTGACATACATTCAAGATTGCAAGTATATAATAATACTATCTCGCATTTCATACTGAAATAAATTATATGTTAGCTTTTCACCTCTACATCATAAAATAAGATATTAAGTTCATGATTAGCAGATGGACTTATAGTTTTGTACATTACTCTATAAATATAAGTATAATTATGTCCGAATCATATAAATATAGTTTCATACTCTAAATATGGATTACACATATCTTTTTATTTTTTCACGAAGTCTAACTTTTTATTGATATAAGTATACAAAATTATTAAACTTTTTCAACAATTAATATTTTGATACCTCATGAGGTCGGTACTTGGATGGTATTAAAATACCGACTTTATGCTGTAAGTATTTGGATAAAATAAAAATACCGACCGCATGATGTTGGTATGAATTTCGATGAAGTAAAAAAATCGACCACATGAGGTCGGTATTTGGATGAAAGATAAATACCGATCTCATGAAGTCGGTATTTAGTAAAGAAAAAATTTTGACCTCATGAGGTCGATATTTGGAAGAAGAAAAAATACCGATCTCATGAGGTCATTATCTAGATAAAATAAAAATTTTGACTTCATAATGTCTTTAATTGGATGAAATAAAAATATCGACCTCGTGATGTCAATATTTGGATATGGATGAAATAAAAATATCGACCTCATTAGGTCGGGATTTGGATGAAAGATAAATGCCGATCTCATGAAGTCAGTATTTAGATGAAGTAAAGATACCGACCTCATGAGGTCGATATTTGGATGAACAAAAAATACCAAAAAAATACCAACTTCATGAGGTCGGTATTTGGATAAATTAAAAATACTGACTTTATGATGTCAGTATTTGGATGAAATAAAAATGTCGAACTCATGATGTTGGTATTTAGATATGGATGAAACAAAAATATCAACCTCATTAGGTCGGTATTTGGATGAAATATATATACCAATCTCATGAAGTCGATGTTTAGATAAAGTAAAAATACCGACCTCATGAGGTTGTGTAACGAACCTTTTGGTCGTTTTGAGAGCTAAAGCCTTGTGTTTCATAAAATATTTTTCGTTAGATTCTAAATGGGTATTTTGAACTATTATAATTATGAAATTAGCGGGGTAGTTTTAATAATTTATTTAGTTGGTGGTTAAAGAAGATAACTTTAAAATTAATAGTGGATATATTTTAGCATATTTAAAATTAATTATATAATAAGTAGGGTTAATATTATTAGATTATACGAAAACCGCTCACAAATCTTATTAATGAATTCTTGGCGCCGTCGACGGGACAATCAGAAAAGGCTAGAGGTAAAAAACTTCATCTAGCATTATATTTTATTGGTTAAAATTAGGTGGTTGAGGGGTATTGATTCTTGTTAGTATTAGTGAATTATAATGAAAGAAATAGACATATATTTTAATAATATTATAACATTATAGTTGGTTTTGAATGTATAATAATTAATGGATGAGGATATTGCTATGATATGTTAATTAAAAAAAACTAGTGTCAATCAATTATAGAGTTTTACAGTGTGATGATGGCAAAACAAAAAATATATATATCTTTATATATGTAATGTACGAGATGTATAGTTATTCGAAGTGATATTGAACAAATATAAACTTTAATGATTATTAAATAATATTAATATGAAGTATGATTAATAATTGGCCAATTATCTGCAGATGGATGATAAATTTATACATTTTGTATAATGATAAAAATTGGGTTAGACGTGTTTCCACTGGTGTTCAAAACCAGTAGCTCGATCTGGAATTTAACTACGTATTATCCTATTATAAATTGAGTTTAGTATATCAATATAGGTAATTAAATATTATGTGTATCGAATTATTTAAATTTCATTAAAGTTATGTTAATTGGGGAATTCAGATCTACCCTTAGATTAGAACTTCAGGAAATTGATTATATAATTATGTGAGCTTTTGGGTCTAGATTAAACATAGAATAAATTGAGTGTTTATAGACTTGATAACTTACAAGTTATGCATATATACTTGATAGATTGGAGAGGTTTGGAGGCGTTAAGGGAAGGAAAGACATTGGAGAAATAGTTTGCTTAACTTCGGTTCTTCGGTGGAGGTAGGTTATGGTTTATGCTATTTGATAGTAAACTCTTAATAGTGATTGACATGCATTGAATGATATTGTGAATTTTTCTATGTACTTGATTGTATGATTGTGTGGCTTGGTCGTGTGTTTTGTGATTGGTCTGAAATCCCTAGACCGTAGAATGTATAATCTTAAACCATATCTATCGAAGTAATGCCTTGAATAAAGAAGGCTAGATGAAATATTATTAACGAATGGAAAAGTGGTGATACTAAATGATAAACTAATGATATTATAGGATCGGAGTGTCACGTTTCGACACAATATTATTGGATCAGAGTGTCACGTTCCGACACGGTATTCTTGGATCGGAGTGTCACGTTCCAACACGATATTCTTAGATCGGAGTGTCACGTTCCGACACGATAATATTAAAGGAGAAATAAGTTGAATAAATGGAAGATACTCAATCTCAAAGAACTCAACTCCCAAAATGGTTTGGTTTGGAGGCATGAATCCTCATGTGTGATCTTGCTACTGTTGACTTAATACGTGCTTACTTTATTGTTATTGACACTTGTTCATGTTGTTGTTGCTTATCATATGTTAAGTGCTATAGTTGAGTTCATAATATTATTCTTTGTATATTAGTTACTATTTTGGGTTGACCGATAATACTTACTCAGTACATGTTGCCTCGTACTCAGCCCTACTTGTTTTCTTCTTGGTTTTTATTTTATGAAATGCAGCGAGTATACTATGACTTCTGATTTCCATCAACTCTAGCCAGCCTCTCGTATATCAAATTCCAGGGTGAGCTATCAATTCAAGCTCGTGTTAGGTTCTCTAGGTCATGACATGATGTCCTATACTTTCAGACAAATACCATTTTATTCATTACTTTGGTGTATTTGATATTCTTAGACTTAGTATTGGATATTAGATGTCCTTGATGTGATGACTTTCAGGTTTTGAGAAATAATATTTAGTAACATTTGAGTTTCCGCGTTATGCTTGTATTTTGTAAGTTAGGTTAAATTGGTTGGTTTGCTCACTTAAGAGGTTAAGTGTGAGTGCCACTCATGACTCGTTTTGGGTCGTGACAAACTTGGTATCAGAGCTTTAGGTTCAGGGATCTCATCACACAAGGACAAGTCTAGTATAGTCTTGAAAAATGGTTTGGGGACGCCTTTACCTTTTTTTAAGAGTCTATAAGACTTTAGGAAAACTCATTTCTTTCTTTATTTCGTGCGACTACTTGAATCCAATTGGTATCTAGGTGATACAAATTGGTATCTTTATTTCTTCGCTCTATTTAACATATGGTGAGTACTAGAGTATTAGGTACTGTAATGACTAGGTAATGAACACCATTACGTATTGATATACAATTAATAAAGTTATCATAACATATACGAGTTTCTCAACGAATGATGAAGTTACGTTGAGGCAATTGAGGGCAGAATCTTTATCATGGCTTTATAGATTAAGTGTATACAAGAAAAAAAGGGGTTATAATATGAATTTTACAATAAAATTTATGTTTACTTAGTCAAAGTTATGATGCGTGTTATTTTTTTCGTTGACCTGATCTAAGAATGAATTTAATAGTATTTTGGATCTATTCAATGGATAGAAGTATGTTGGCTATTGGTTGTACGATATTCTCGTTAGGTAAGATGTGTTCCAGTGAGGCATATAAAGAAAGTTTAAGGTATTGTAATTGTGTTATGTAGAAACAAGTACGTCAAGTATCAAGTGTGAATACTAACTGTTTAAGGAGTTATTGCGGTATGACATGTTTAGATAATGACATTTGGTGTTACTTTCACTAGTTTATTACTATGGGCGCTTGGATTGGGCATTGTTTTAAAGAAGTTTCTAGTTGTGGAACTTAAATACGATATTAATGTTTTAGGTTGTGAAATGTATCTTGAGGGTTCTGAATATGGACTGATGATTTTATCTTAAGTTTCAAAGGATAAATTGATACTAGAATGACAAACTTATAGGGAAAAAGAAGTCCCGGGTGAAGTAAATTAAAGCTTTTAGCAAGAAAGTGCGTAAAAAAAATTGGGTTTGTCCCTTAAATTTTAATTGGTATTCCTGAGTTTAACGTGTCAGGTCTAGGAAAAAGTTTCACTTTATGGCGATGACAAGGGTTTGTTGAAGATGATGGTAATACGAGCTAGTGATGAATTGTGATTGAGATGCAACTATAGAATACAAATTGTTTGTCAATTTTTTTTTATATGATAATAATGACTTGTGAGTATCTAAGGTGTGATTTTCTATTACTAACTGAGTCACATAGTTGTATAGAAAGTTTTATGAGATGGTGGGGCACCGCTAGAATAGAACTTAAAGGAGTTAGAGTCATAATTAAAATAAGATAAATTTGTGGGATATGTAGCATTCAGAAAAAGGTGAGAACAATAATATTCTCTCTAATTGAAAGGGTCATATAGGTATCTTAAGGAAGGTGATAATTGGGTTCAAGAGAGCGTGGTTTTATCTATTTTGTTTTGATAAAGGCAATAATGTAACAGGTTAATCGTATTGGCTAAAATTTATTGGATAAAACTTAAGAGAGGAGTGTACAGACGTTTAACTTGAGTGGGCTGATAAGTTCTATTCTAGTGTTGAATTTAGTAATGAGTAGGGTTGGATTTTAGTGAAGGATATGTAACGTAGACGGAGAGGCGATCAATGATAAGTTAAGGTACAATAATTTATAGAATTCTTCAAAGTATAAGCAAATGTAGATAATTCAGGGAATTGTGTTACACAATTGGACTTATAATTCAAATTTTTTGTTATAAATCTGAATTTGTAGTGGTATATTTTGTCAAGGTATGAATTAGTAAGATGAGAAATGATTGATTGCATCGGTATTGAGCACGTCAAAGAATTTATGCTTGCTTTGGACCATAAAGTTTGTTACTTTTGATTGTTAAAAAGGATCTAAAGAAGGGTTTACCCTCAAGTTTTGATTAAGAGTGTGAAGTAAAATGTCATGGTTTATTAGTAAAACATGAGATCGGTAAGCAAGCTAGATAAAAAAGAGTTTGTTATATTGATGGATCGAGATATGTAGAATTTGCACCATGAGAAGAATTTGAGAAGAGTGAAGGAATAAGACCTCTCGTATAAATCCATGGAGTGTAGTTGATGGTTGTTTTAATTTCTGCCTATGATTGTGAGATGTGAACTAATTCGGTAAAGACTTACTAGGAGTTTATCATCGACTTCTGCAAAAAAAAAAGAGTTTTGATTTAGGTGACAAACAATGAGGTACGAAAAAATTAGTATTTTACAATGGGGTTAGATTGCTCAAATTAGGATAGAAGACTTCAGAATGATGTAAAAAGTGAGATATAATTCTACATGGTTATTAAGAATTTGGAGTTGGATTAATATTACCCTATTGATGGGACTACATAGAATGTCAGATGTGTTACATAGATATTTGATGGTTAATAGAGATTATGAGCTTATAGTATACAAAATAATTTAAGTGATCAAGAATTTCTTCAAGTGTTGTCTTCAGTGGATATGGGGTTCAATAAATCAATTATATGTGTGTAATCATAATAAGGACTAAATTTGTGATTCTGGGTAGCAATAAAATCAAAGAGATAGAGTTAGATGAATGAAAATGTTTATATGGTCAAAATTAAAGGAGTATCTAGAGTTTTTTGACCTTGGTTAGGTATATTCTTATGTGACCACTTTCTTCATATTGGACATTATTTGGTAGTATGATTCACTACTTATACTACGCGTGTTTTCACATCTATGGGTTGATTTCTAGTGGTGAATCGGATGTAAAGATCCTCTTGTGTCCTCTTGATAGGGTAGGATCATTGGGAAAACTTGGTATTTTAGTTATGATAGAATTGGTTTTGTTTGGGATAGCTAAAGTATATCAGTAGTTCTATATGCAAAAACTTGGTTATGAGAATATATATCAGAGCTTCTATGAAGAGTTACAATTGCCTAAGAGTAATGTTAGAGGTTCTTCATTTTGAAGTGTATCCCTTGTTGGTGTTTACCTGATAGTATTCTTCCTTGGGTTAGATATGTTGATTTTCCCTTGATGAGTAATCGATGTCTAAAGCTAATATTTTCATTACTTAAGCTTGTGATGAGATTGTGTTGTGAAAAGAAAATCCTGATCAGATGTGTGATGTTTTTTGCATTATGAGTGTGTGGTGGTTGGTTAAAATCCACTTTTGGTTGTAGCCACTTTTGATTCAAAATTTTATCGTGGTTATGTTAGATATTTGTTCAGATGGTTGTGTCAAGGCCTAGTTGGAGAATAGATCATTTGAAAAGTATATTATTAGATATAGTTTTGTTGTTAGTTGAGTTTACATACAACAATAATTATCCCTAGAGTAATGAGATGGACCATTTGAAGCATTGTATGAGAGTAGGTGTAGATCTTCAATTGATTGGTTTATTTCTTTTGATATAGGACCACGTGTACTACTATTTTGAATGAATTTTTGAGACAACTACCCTTTCTTGCCTTGCCTTCCTTTGATCGTTCGAGGACAAACGATGGGTAAATTAGTATCTATTGTAACGACCCTTTTGGTCGTTTTGAGAGCTAAAGCCTTGTGTTTCATAAAATATTTTCCGTTAGATTCTAAATTGGTATTTTGAACTATTATAATTATGAAATTAGCGGGGTAGTTTTAATAATTTATTTAGTTGGTGGTTAAAGAAGATAACTTTAAAATTAATAGTGGATATATTTTAGCATATTAAAAATTAATTATATAATAAGTAGGGTTAATATTATTAGATTATACGAAAACCGCTCACAAATCTTATTATTAAATTCTTGGCACCGTCGACGGGACAATCAGAAAAGGCTAGAGGTAAAATACTTCATCTAGCATTATATTTTATTGGTTAAAATTAGGTGGTTGAGGGGTATTGATTCTTGTTAGTATTAGTGAATTATAATGAAAGAAATAGACATATATTTTAATAATATTATAACATTATAATTGGTTGTGAATGTATAATAAAGAATGGACTAGGATATAGCTATGATATGTTAATTAAAAAAAACAAGTATCAATCAATTATAGAGTTTTACAGTGTGATGATTGCAAAACAAAAAATATATGTATCTTTATATATGTAATGTACGAGATGTATAGTTATTAGAAGTGTTACTGAAAAAATATAAACTTTAATGACTATTAAATAGTATTAATATGAAGTATGATTAATCATTGGCCAATTATGTGCAGATGGATGATAAATTTATACATTTTGTATAATGATAAAAATTGGGTTAGACGTGTTGCCACTGGTGTTCAAAACCAGTGGCTTGATGTGGAATTTTACAACGGATTATCCTATTATAAATTGAGTTTAGTATATCAATATAATTAAATATTATGTGTATAGAATAATTTAAATTTCATTAAAGTTATGTTAATTGGGGGAATTAAGATCTACCCTTAGATTAGAACTTTAGGAAATTGATTATATAATTATGTGAGTTTTTGGGTCTAGATTAAACATAGAATAAATTGAGTCTTTATAGACTCGCTAACTTACAAGTTATGCATATATAATTGATAGATTGGAGAGGATTGGAGACGTTAAGGGAAGGAAAGACATTAGAGAAATAATTTGCTTAACATCGGTTCTTCGGTGGAGGTATGTTATGGTTTATGCTATTTGATAGTAAACTCTTAATAGTGATTGCATGCATTGAATGATATTGTTAAGTTTTCTATGTACTTGATTGTGTGATTGTGTGGATTGGTCGTGTGTTTTGTGATTGGCCTGAAATCTCGAGACCGTAGAATGTATAATCTTAAACCATTTCTATCGAAGTAATGCCTTGAATAAAGAAGGCTAGATGAAATATTATTAATGAATGGAAAAGTGGTGATACTAAATGATAAACTAATGATATTATAGGTTCGGAGTGTCACGTTCCGACACAATATTCTTGGATCGGAGTGTCACATTCCAACACGGTATTCTTGGATCGGAGTGTCACGTTCCGATACGGTATTCTTGGATCGGAGTGTCATGTTCCGACATAATAATATTAAAGGAGAAACATGTTGAATAAATGGAAGATACTCAATCTCAAAGAACTCAACTCCCAAAATGGTTTGGTTTGGAGGCATGAATCCTCATGTGTGATCTTGCTACCGTTGACTTAATACATGCTTACTTTATTGTTATTGACAATTGTTCATGTTGTTGTTGCTTATCATATAACAGTTCTATAGTTGAGTTCATAATATTATTCTTTGTATATTAGTTACTATCTTGGGTTGACCGATGATACTTACTCAGTACATGTTGCCTTGTACTGAGCCCTACTTGTTTTTTTCTTTGTTTTTCTTTTATGAAATGCAGCGAGTATACTATGACTTCTGATTTCCCTCAACTATAGCCAGCCTCCCGTATATCAAATTCCAGGGTGAGCTATCAATTCAAGCTCATGTTAGGTTCTCTCGGTCATGACATGATGTCCTATACTTTCGGACACATACCATTTTATTCATTATTTTGGTGTATTTGATATTCTTAGACTTAGTATTGGATATTAGAGGTCCTTGATGTGATGACTTTCAGGTTTTGGGAAATGATATTTAGTAGCATTTGAGTTTCCGCGTTATGCTTGTATTTTGTACGTTAGGTTAAATTGGTTGGTTTGCTCACTTAAGAGGTTAAGTGTGAGTGCCACTCACGACTCGTTTAGGGTCGTGACAGGTTTACATTTGGATGAAGAAAAAATACCAACTTCATGAGGTCGGTATTTGGATTAAATAAAAATACAAACTTCATGATGTCAGTATTTGGATGAAATAAAAGTACCGACTTCATGATGTCGGTATTTTATATTAATTTATATTTTAAATTATATAAGATAGTCATCCGGTTTATTTAAAGTCAATTAAAAAATCAATTTATAATTTTATGGAAATCATTGTATAAATATTTTATTAAAAAATAATGTATACTATTAATTTTACAGATGTTTGGATTTCGGTATAATAATAATTTTTTTTTATTACATAAAACCGTCTCTTGGAAGAAAATTTAAATAATATTAAATCAAAATATTTCATAACTTTATTTTTTATTTAATTGAGAAAAACAAAATATGTTTATTCATTTATTTTATTTAATACTGACATTAAGAGGTCGGTTTTTATTGTAATTTATTTTTTCCGCAAAAAATACCGACCCTTTGAAGTCGGAATTTCCCCCCCTCTTTATTTTGCATAAAAAACAACTACTTTTATTCTTTTACCAATACTAACTTCTGGAGGTCAGAAATTACCGACTCAATTTAAGGTCGGTAATTTATATGTCGGTATTCACTATTTTTTTAGTAGTGTAGTAAGATATGTCCACATCAATGACTACCCTGTGTCCCATTTCTTAGCTAATATGTTAGATATTTGACAATACTTGGCCTTTAAAATTTTCCCCATAGAGTTTTTAGTTCTGAATTTCCACCACTGTTTGTTCTAGAATGCAGTGCAGATATCCTCCAATAACCTCACTCTAATTCGTCCTTCATCAATGGGATATCCAAATGTTTCTCGCGAGGCCCAATGATAATTTTTCTTCTCTTGATCTCTACCCCAAAATAAATCAGCAATGACTTGTTTTAAATATTTGATAGCAGTCTTAGGTGGAGATATGGAAGCCATAGTATGGATAGGAATTGATTGTAACACATGCTTCACAAGAGTGACTTTACCCCCAAAACTTAGTATTTTAAATTGCCATCATGTGATACTCTTTATCACTTTATCCACAAGATCAAAATAGTAAATGATCTTTTATTTCCCAATGTATAATGGAAAACCTAAATAGGTAATAGGGATGTCTTTTTTAACCAGTTTCTTCCTCAATAAGCTCAATAGTGTCACTAGAAGTATAAGTAGTTACCATGAACATGTTTTTACTCTTGTTTAGATGTTGCTCAAAAACTATTTCATATGATGCGATAGTCTTCATAATTTGTAAGGAATATTTGGTAGTAGAAGTGAATATAACAGTATCATCTGCAAAACTATGGGCCTACTCTCCATATGGAATCCTTTATAAAGATGATCTTGGTGTAACATATTAAGCTTTCTTCATAAAACTTCAGCACCTAAATAAAAAGTTATGGTGACAAGGGATCCCCTTGTTTAAGACCCCTAGTAAAATGAAAAACCATGCCTTTTGCCAATGATAACAATGGAATACCAATTAATACTCATTATCGTCCAAACTCTATCCATGAAAATTTCCCCAAATCCTATCTTCCTTAATACTAAATGTGTATAAGCCCAAAATACTATATCATAGGCTTTAATCATGTCTATTATAATTACCACATTATCACCTTCACTAGGATGCTTAATGCCATGAATAATCCCTTGATCTAACATAATGTTTTCAGAAATATTCCTTCCCCTTACAAATCCAGATTGATTGTCTGAAATAGGAGTAGGAGGTATAGGAGCTAATCTAGTACTAATAATCTTAGAAATAATTTTATTTGAGAAATTATTAAGGGTAATTGGTCAAAACTAAATAAGCTTATTAGGAGCATTCACTTTGGGAATTAGCATAAGGCATGCGTGAGTCATAAATTTAGGCATATTTTGGCCAATGAAGAAAGATTGAACTGCAACCAAAAGGTTATCTTTAATAATGTCAAAACAACAATAATAGGTATTCTGGACTTAGGGTTTAGTGTTTAAGGTTAGGTTTAGGGTTAGGGTTAAGGTTAAGGTGTAGGTTTTATTTTGGGTTTTAGTGTTTAGGATTTAGCATTTGAGGTTTTGATATCTATGCTTTAGAATTTGATGTTTGGATTTTTGTACTTTCTTCTTGGGGTTTAGGGTTAGTATTAATTAGTGTTTTATTATGTTTTAGGGTTTGGAGTTTAGAATTTGAGGTTTAATATCTATGGTTTAGTGTTTAATATTTGTGTTTTTGTATTTTGGGGTTCGGGTTTAGGGTATAGGGTTTAGTGTTAGGGTTAGGGACTAAGATTTATGGTACAATATCTACGGTGTAGTGTTTAATGTTTGGATTTTGGTATTTTGGTATTGGGGTTTAGGGTTAGGGTTAGGGTTTAGTTTTTTTAGGGTTTAGGGTTTGGGGCTTAGGATTTGTGGGTTAATAGTTGTAGTTTAGTATTTAATGTTTGGGTTTTAGTATTTTGGGCTTGGAGTTTAGTGTTTATGATTTAGGTTAGGTTCTAGGTTTTTTGTAAGTTTTAGGGTTTGAGTTTTAATATATATGGTTTAGTGTTTAATGTGTGGGTTTTTGTATTAAGGGCTTGGGATGTAAGGTTTTCAATTTAGGGTTAGGGAAAGGGTTAAGGTTAGAATTAAAGATAAGGTTTAGGTTTTTTTTTAAGGTATTAGGTCTTGGGGTTGAGGATTTGAGGTTTAAAATCTGTAGTTTAGTGTTTAATGTTTGGGTTTTTGTATTTTGGGATTTGGGTTTAGGTTTAGGGTGAGGGTTAAGGTTAGTATTTGTGTTAGGGTTAGGTTCTTTTTAGGTGATCCCACCAATATAACTCTCTAAGATCACGATAATTTTTGTGGAACCCGGATGAATAGGATATCGGGAACCATGAGCCTCTTCTAACACCGTATTCCTCAAATCATCAACATCTGGTACACACAATCTATTTTGGTACCTTAACACACCATCAACCCCTTTGGACAATGACTCATTGAACTAACAAAGTATTGATTTATTCAACTCTATCAATAGCGGATCAAGGTGTAGTTTAGACTTCACCTCAACCACTAAGGATGACCCAGAGTTATTATGGACCATAAAACCACCATTTGGGAAATCATTCAACTGAACACCCAATATACTCAACCTATGAGCACCTTCAATAGGTCTTTTTTACCTTTTTCCACATGAGACACTCTGTCCATGGCCATACGAGTTAAAGCATCTGCCACTATATTAGCTTTGTTGGGTGTGTAGAGAACACTCATGTCATAATCTTTCAACAATTCGAACCATCTTCTGTGACAGAGGTTTAGCTCATTTTGAGTAAACACATATTGAAGACTCTTATGGTCGGTATACACATCCACATGAACACCATGCAAGTAATGCCTCCATATTTTAAAAGCAAATACTACGGGCACTAATTCAAGATCGTGAGTTGGATAATTCTTCTCATGCACTTTGAGTTATCTAGAGGCATACGCTACTACCTCCCCATGTTGCACAAGAACACACCCAAACCCACTCGGTATACATCACAATATACCACAAAGCCATTGGTACCCTTCGATAAAGTCAACACCGGATGGGAGGTAAACCTATCTTTTAAAATTTGAAAGCTTTTTTTCACATGCCTCCGACCAGTCAAACTTAACACTCTTTTGGGTCAAGGTAGTCAAAGGAGAAGCAATGGACACAAATCCATCCACTAACCTTGTATAATACCCAGCTAAACCCAAGAAACTTCTAATGTCGGTTGGAGTCAATGGTCTAGGCCAATTCCTTACCACATCGGTTTTCTTTGGATCAACCTCTATACCTTCACTTGAGATAATATGACCATGAAATGCCACCGATCTCAACCAAAACTCACACTTTCTATACTTGGCAAATAGTTGGTGTTCCTTAAGGACTTGTGAGACCACCCTCAAATGGTACATGTTTTCACCCTCATTCTTCAAATATACCAAGATATCATCAATGAATTCAATAACAAAGGAATCTAGGTAGTTTTCGAAACCCTATTCATAAGGTCCATAAAAGTTGCAAGGCATTCGTGAGACCAAACGACATTACTACGAACTCATAGTGCCCATATGTAGTTCAAAATTCCATTATAGCTACATCTTCACCTGTCAGTCTAAGTTGTTGATATCCCGATCTCAAGCAAATCTTAGAAAAGTTGCTAGCCCCTGGAGTTGATCAAATAAGTCATCAATCCGAGGGATAAGATACTTGTTCTTAATGGTGACCTTATTGAGTTGGCGATAATCAATGAACATCCAAAGAGAACTATCCTTATTTTAAACAAACAACATTGAACTCCCCATGGTGAAATACTAGGTTGAATAAACCCCTTATATATAACAAGTATTTGAGTTGAAGCTTTAACTCTCACAATTCCGCCGAAGCCATCCCATAAGGAGGGATTCAAATGGGGTTTATGTCTGGTAATAAGTCAATATTTGATCTATTTCCCCCTCAGGTGGAATTTCGGGCAACCATCGGAAAAGACTTCCAGAATGTCCTTAACTACAGGGACCGACTCAATTGGAGGGATGCCAGACTCATGATCTTTTACTCTTATGATATGGTAAAGACACCCTATTAGATATCATTTTACAAGTTTTTAAAATAAAAGTGATACTACCTCTAGGAATTGAGTTACCCCTCTTCCACTCTAAGATGGGTTCATTAGGAAAATTGAACTTGACTGCTCTTGTTCAACAATCAATGGAAGCAAAAAAAGCATGCAAACAATCCATTTCCAAGATAACATCTATTGGTAAAAGATATATGACAACTCCTAAAGACTATTTTACCCACAACGGAGTCACCCACCGGGGTTGTAACGGAAAATAGTTCAATTAAAATATTGGTAGAACATTAAAATTTGTAGATACTAGAGGAGATACAAATTATAAAGTAGCATCGAGATATAGTAAATCATAAACATCAATAGAGAAGAGTTGTAACACACCAGTGACCACATCGGGAGACTCCTCTTGCTCACCCTAGAGTGGAAAACATAAAAGTGGTTCCTCTTTGGAGCATAGGAACTAGTACCGCTTGCTTGAGCTTAACCACTCCCCTTATCTTTACTCCTAACATTTGCTTGAGCTTGATCACAACCAAAGCAATTTATCATTCCCACCAAGCATTCACCCCTATGCTTCTTACCAAACTTTGCACAAATAGGTTTTCACTTGGTTAATTTCCACTTCTTGCCTTTTGAAACTTAGGGTTAGACACCCTATCCTTGTTTGCCTTAGGGAAATTGGAAGGAACTTGGTTGGAGACCCTCTTCTTGAACCTAGTCTTGTCTTGAATCTTAGGCCTACCCTTGGAAGTACCTCCCTCATAAGACTTGTCCCTCTTAAACTCCCTATTCTTCCTCTTTAGTCTAGTCTCCTCAATTTGTTGGCCTTGTGATACGCTCAAACTTACTTATCAAATGAGAAGTAAAGCGGTCGTGTCAAGTAAATAACCCAACTAGTGAGGTTGGGATCGTTCCCACGAGGAAAATAGTCTAGACTTAACTTCAACTTGTTATTACTATTGTTCGGTTGATGACTTCCTTAGAAAGTAAAAGCATAAACGGGGGGTTTGTACTTCCTAATGAGCAAAAATAACTAACGAACTTGAAAGAGACACTTAACAACTTTTAATATTGAATTTTAATCAAGTAATCAAAGTAACTAGGGTTTACGTGTTCCCCACAGGTTCATAACTTGATAATCCTAACTATAACAATTCTTTTCTAGTATCTTGCATGCAAAGTGATAAGTTATGTATTTCTAAATCCTTGGTCCGGCATCTAGAAAATCTCACTCCGCACCTTGGTCCGGCTACGTGTGTTGCTTTCCTAACCCTTATCCTTACCTCATATTAAGCATCGTATTCGATATTTGACTAAGTTATTACCTCGTACCAATCAATACTAGCCTATTAGATAGTATACACTAAATCTATGGTAATAATTCTTTTCCTATTATCTACCTCCTTGGTCCGGCAAGTAGCATTAAGGCAATTTCTAACGTTGATCATCCGTTAAAAAGACTTCTAAGCGAAAGAATTATTAATACATGCAAGACACGATTCTAGAATTGTTATTTTAGCTAGGGTTTATCTCAATATTTGCCTATGGTTCCCACAACCCTAGTTATGGAGTTTAGTTCCTCATAGCCATAAACACAATATTCAAATATGGTAAACAAGAATTCATGTACTTACTTCAATGAGAAAGAATAAAGTCTGAAAATTTGCTTGATTGATCACCAAAAATCACTTTAAAAAATCTCTAACAATCAAACACTCAAAACACAAAGTCTCACAATATAATGTTTAATATCACCGAGTCTAACCTCAAAAACGAGGTTTTTCGAACTATTTATAAAAAAATAAAAACCTAATTAAACAAGGATTCTAATTACTGGCAATCTGCCAAAACGCGGCTGGGTCGACGGACAACGGGACTGACCGTCGTGGTCATGACGGACCGTCGTGGACTCCGTCGTCCCATACTTGGTGCAATTCTTCTGCTGCTTTCTTCATTCCCCTCGATGGCAAGTGTGACGGACCGTCATAAGCACAACGGTCCGTTGAGGGTCTCGTTTCAAAATACTTCAACTCTTGGAATCTGGGTACTGGGATCACTTCTCTGATCTTCACGACGAACCTGCAGGACGGACCGTCATAGCCATGACGGATCATCACAAGCTTCGTAATCCCACACTTGGTCAGACTTCCCCATCTTCCTTCAGCAGCTTCTCTACGCTGCCACCTATGGACCGTCACAGGCACGACGGACCGTCATAAGCTCCGTAGGTGGTCTCTTCTGCATTTTTCGCTCAAAATCTCCGCATTCAGCTTTGGACAGATTTCCTGCAAAACAAAGAGAAACTTATATCAAAATTAGCACAGAAAGGGCTTTCAGACACACTAAACTTAAGGAAAAAGTATTAATTATACCGTGAAACCACGGTATATCAACACCCTCAACTTAAATTCATTTTTTGTCCTCAAGCGACGCACTATGACTCACTACACAATCTTTGTACAATAGTATTCATGTTTTTATCCTTTGCAATCATTTGGCTATCAATCCCGATTAGTCTCATCAAATCTATGCATGCTATCACTATTAGGCTTGAATTTTGTGGGATTCGAACATGACACAGACTCACCACGCACTAACACCTATCCTCTTCAATTTCTCACCGAGAGGCTGACAATTCCGGTATAGCAACTAGTGTCCTCACTTTAGAACAAAATCCTCATTTTTCACACAATGATTTCAGTTTGAGTATAAGGATAACATTTCAACAATCGCTCTCAGAACAAAGTCACACTCATTCATACCTATTGCCATAAGCTTGCCCTTATTTTCACTGCCTTAAGTTCGCTATACAACCCTTAGGATCACGATAGGACTTTTTTAGCTTGTAACGTAGGCTCAGAGTCAGGTATGGTATATTTAGGTATACTTTAGTGACTTTTTGCCCTCCTTGACATATCGGCTAAACCTTCCACTTTCTATCACTTTATCTCGCCCAGTTTCTCCTATTCTTTCACCTTGCTATTTTCCTTCTTTCTTCATTTGTGTAAGTAACTCTTTTCTTTTCTCGTTTGTAATTCTTGAATATTTCTCTTTTTTTTAAAAGAGTTCTTGAGTCACTTTACTTTTGTTCTTTCTCTCTCTTTGTTCTTTCAACCCCACTTTCCAGAGCATTCCACAAAACAGTCACCCTCAACTCATGGCTTTGCCATGAGTCTACACAATACCCAAAGTCGGGTCAGGGCCATAATGAAGGTTGTTTATACATTAGCCACCCTCAACTTATGCTTTTGGCATAAGCTGAGGTGCACATGTCCAAGGAGGGACCAGGGCCAACATATTGTTCCCAGAAAAGATCAGTTGGGATGAAAAAGAAAGGTCTAATTTTAAGCTCAAATTATTTGGATCAAAGAAGGATAACTTTCATTTGGTTTCTTTTATTTAGGCTAGAAATGGGCTATATTGAATAAGGGCCTATGATCCTTTCCTAATTGTCTGTTACAACTTACTTTTAGCAGGACTAACCAGGCAAGTTCTAGCTCAGTACCAATAGTGGACTATTCAACTTTCCTCACACTCACTTGACATCTCATCACTATACCAGATTATCAGACACCTAGTTTGACTTGAAGATTTAGGGTAATGCAATGGCGTAACTCTATTTCATGTTTAGAGCCACACAATTATCGCATTACGCCTAGTCATGCAACATTTTCCAGTTTTATCGGGATATCATTTTAGCCATCATGCTTCAGAGTTAAACTATGTACAAAAGATATAACGTGCCGGTTCAACAGAAAAAGTAATTAGTCTTTTGGGGAAAAAGAACACAGGCAAGAAAACCCCAAAAGAGGATAGTGAGTTGGGCTACTCAGACTTCACCCTACCACTCACTTTCCATTTACCCCACCCCCAACAAAAAAGCATGCAATTGTCCTCAATGCATATACAAAACAATCTAAAGATTAGAGGGGTAGGTGAAGCAAACCTGTGGCGCATAGCGCCGTCGATCTACAAGTTGGTGGGTCTGGTTTCCCAGAACCCACATCCTCTGCAATCTGTACACCCTCAGTGATGTCCTCAGCAACAACCGCACCCTCAGTAGTGCCTCCTGTTGTCTCTACAGTGAGGGAGCTAGACGCCCCAGCCGCTATCTGCGATGCTCTGATCTGGTGTGCCTCCGCCTTAGCAAGTGAGGCTCTCCTCGCGGCCTCCATCTCTCGGCGCTCTTTCTTCCTTGCTCGCGCCTCATCCTCTGATCGACCCCTACGCCTCTTGGCACTCTCTCGAGGGGAAGATGGGGGAATGTCTGGAGTAGGAAACAGGGCCGCCAATACAGTATCCTCAGCAGGCTTGACAGACTCCGGCACTCTTGCCCCTAGGATCGTGTTGATGTCTGCACGAAGATTGTCGACTGCAGCCTGAAGAGTCGACACATCTACCGGAGGGGCTGGTCGAGCTAATACTCTCAATTCAAAGGCATCTAGGCGCTGGTTAACCTCAGCAATCTTCCGCTGCATCTGCCTCTCCATGCGCGCCTCAGACTCAGCAATAGACTTCTGCATCCACGGCTGGATATGATGTAGAAGAGTGGCCATTTGTGCCTCCAGTTTTTGGACTCGAGCAAGCGGGGCCGGTGTCGGTAGAGGGGTTGTGCTTCTACCCGGGATAGACTCGACCGGGGTAGTGTCCGTGGATGCCTGTGTAGCTGTGCGGGCCTGGGCCACCGTATCCGCAAGATCATCAGATAGTGGTGGCAACTCTGGACGGGGGGCCCTCGACGTGGGGCCAACTCATTGGCCTCGTCTCTGATGAGGCCGACGTCAACGGTACCCGGCGGGGTCCTCAACTGATCTATGTGCCATATGGGCACACCTGCAGACCTGCAAAGGGCAAAGATCATGCACGGAAAGGGGTAGGTGGTAGTGACCTTGAATGCCCTCTCGTGCATGACTGCCTGGAGAAGCCATGCATAGTCCACCTCGAAACAGGCTATCATCGCCGCCATCAGCACTGCTCGATCCCAGGTGACTATGTTATCAGCAGCTGTGGGGGAAAGGCAGTGACGAACGAGCAGCCACAAGAACTTTGCGACGAACGTGAGGTTGGCCTTCTTGATGGCCCCCTTCGGCTCGGTGACCCAATCGGCACCCTCTCCGTCGCCGATCGATAAGTGCAGGCCATCCACCGCTTGGTGGTCTCCCTCGCTTGTCGCTCGCAGAACCGCCCATCCTTCACTATCTCCTCGCGGTAGTCGAACTCGGCAGTGATGGGGGTCCGAGTAGCATCTGCACTCTCGCCGTATAGGAACCGGCGGATGGCGGGCAGGGAAATGTCAACCTGCACGCCCCGGACTAGAACCTGCTCCAATGGGGCCTGTTTAGCGGGAGCAGCCCGCCTGTCGATCTGTGATCGAAGAGTCGCTACGTAGGACGCGTAGAACTCTCATACCATCTCCTCGCTGTATCGTCCCAACGGACGGGCTGTCCACTCTAAGCGATGCCTGGTGAATATGTTGTGGATCTCCGGCATCGAGGGGAGACTCCCTGTAAGTACCCGCCGCTCCAGGGTGAGTGTTCGAGTCATTACTCCTTTATCGGTCAAGAACTTCGCGTCGGAGTAAACTTGAAACTGGCCTTCAACGCACCACCGGTTTGGCTGGTCAGAGGCTGGGGTGGGGACCTGGGCTGGTGCGCCGGATGTAGAGTCTGAACTGTCAGCCTCATCAGACGAGGCCGACGCTGCAGCAGTGGCGGGTGCGGGAACCTCAGCAGATCCTGAAGCTTCCTCGGACCAGGATACTCCTAAGGAGCCAGACGCTCCTTCCTCGTTTGTGGCCGACCCAGAGGGTGTGCCGGTCAGTGTGCGCTCCTCATCAGACTGGGAGGCAGTGACTACGCCGGACGCCACCGTCTTGGGTGTGGCTCTGGGGGCACGTGTAGCACGGGAAGGGGCGGAGGTGCCTGGGGGCATGTATTCAGGGTCCCGCTCATCATCAGAGCCGATGACCATGCAGGCAGACGGGGCGACAAACTTAGATCGCCCGCGTGCATAAGTGCGGTCTTGCTTGGGTGCCATAGTCGATAGTACCTACAAAGGGGCAATATTAGTATGAGTAGTGGCAATCAAAACAGGCAAGCTCATATGACATTAAACTTTGAAAATAGTGTGTTAGTAAAATTGAAACTGTATCACACGACGCGACCTATGACGGACCGTCATGAGGTCCGTCGTGTTATACTTGGTATATGTATATATAAGGAACCATGAAGGAGGGGTCTCTGACCATCATGACGGTCAAGCAGGACGGACCGTCGTGGGTGTGACGGTCCGTCGTAAGTGTCCGTCGTTGGACACTTAGAAAATTTTTGCAGACCCTTAGAGGAGGGGTCTCTGACCATCATGACGGTCGTGCAGGACGGACCGTCGTGGGTGTGACGGTCCGTCGTAAGTGTCCGTCGTTGGACACTTGGAAAATTTTTGGAGACCCTTATCAGAGGGGTCTCTGACCATCATGACCGTCGTGCAGGACGGACCGTCGTGGGTATGACGGTCCGTCGTAAGTGTTCGTCGTTGGACACTTGGAAAATTTTTGGAGACCCTTTTCAGAGGGGTCTCTGACCATCATGACGGTCATGCAGGACGGACCGTCGTGGGTATGACGGTCCGTCGTAAGTGTTCGTCGTTGGACACTTGGAAAATTTTTGGAGACCCTTTTCAGAGGGGTCTCTGACCATCATGACGGTCGTGCAGGACGGACCGTCGTGAAGACAACGGTCCGTCACAGGCGTCGTTGGGGAGGGTGCTAGGGCTTATGCGACGGACCCTACGACGGTCCGTCGTGTATACGACGGACCGTCATCTGGTCTCGCTCAATATCGAGATGTAATCAGAAGTTACCCTAAGCAACCCCAATGAACCCACATGGTCTTGTAGTGTTGTGGACCTATATGTGTCTATCCCAACTACCTAGGAAACTATTAATGTGAAATCACCTATGTCTAGGGTTATTAACATGGCAAATTCAAACATTTAGAGCCTAGGTCTAGACATGATCATATAAAGGAAACAAGATATGACTAAGAATGAATCTAATGCTAACTAATAAAAAAAATACAAGAGAAATGAGTATAAATGTAGAGACACATACCTTGGAAATGAACAAAACACAAGTGGGGAATGATTCAGGTGGCAAGGTAGATACCAAAAGCAGCAGCACCGACAAGTAGATGATAGTGATAAGGTTTGGGGAGATTGTGGGAGTAATGATCAGTGTGGGAAGTGTGGAAGTGGAAAAGAGAGGGGAGATAAGAGGAAGTTGGAAGTAATGGGGTGGAATATGGAGGGGTGGGGGGTATAAATGGTCAAATTTTGAAAAGGGATCCAGCCGGGTCGGGTCGGGTTAATTTCATTAATCGCGCAATGGTTCCCCGACGACGGTCCGTCGCACATGCAACGCCCCATCGTGGGTTCCGTCGTGTGTGCCCTAATTTCAAAAATGACAGAAATACGTACCTGGTGTGACGGATGCATACGATGGTCCGTTTCAGTCGCAACGGTCCGTCGTTGTATCCGTCAGTGGCTACTGCGGAGTAGTTTTCTGCAGAATTTCCTGGTGATGTGCCTGCAAATTTAAAACCCATTTATAAAAAAATGCTACCATTATTAAAAAGACGATAAGTATTGGGTTGCCTCCCAACAAGCGCCAGATTTAACGTCGCGGCACGACTGGGGCAACTTGATTACTCAGACTTCATCAAGATGGTATGCCTCGATCACTTCATTCGCCGATTCAGCATTCCCTAGATAGATTTTTATGCGCTGTCCATTCACCTTGAACCGCACACCCTCCTTAGTTTCCAACTCAACTGCTCCATGAGGGAATAGTTGGGTAACTGTAAGGACCAGTCCATTTGGACTTGAGTTTGCCTGGAAACAAGCGCAATCTGGAATTGAATAGAAGCACTAAATCCCCGACCATAAACTCTCGTTTTTCAATTTTGTTGTCATGATACTTCTTCATCTTTTCTTTATATAGGGCTGAGCTTTCATAGGCTTTCAAGCGAAATTCATCAAGTTCATTCAACCCATTTAACCTTGCTCTGCAGCTTCGCTCCAATCCAATTTTAACTTCTTCATAGCCCACATGGCTTTATGCTCTAACTCAACCGGAAGATGACAAGCTTTCCCATATACAAGTTGGTATGGAGACATACCTATGGGAGTCTTATAAGCTGTCCGGTAAGCCCAAAGAGCATCATCAAGCCTCCTTGACCAATCTGTTCTACTAGCATTCACTGTTTTGGACAATATCTGTTTGATCTCCCGATTCGATACCTCATCTTGCCCACTAGTTTGAGGGTGGTAAGGAGTGGCCACATTATGGCGAACACCGTATTTCTCCAATAACCCTTTGAACAATCTGTTGCAGAAGTGGGAACCCCGATAACTAATAATGGCCCTTGGAGTGCCAAAACGGGAGAATATATTCTTTTTCAAGAATGCAGTGATACTCTTCCCTTCATTGTTTGCGAGAGTTATGGCTTCGACCCATATAGATACATAATCAACTGCTACAAGAATGTACTTCATCCCATGAGAACTCATGAAAGGGCCCATAAAGTCAATACCCCACACATCAAATAACTCAATCACAAGAATGGGGTTTAGAGGGAGCTCTTGCTTTCTTGAAATACCACCATCTCGTTGACATTTGTCACATGATTTAGCAAACCCATGAGCATCTTGATGAAGAGTTGGCCAATAGTAACCACATTGCAATATCTTGTGAGCGGTTCGGATACCACTGTGATGTCCGCCAATAGGTGAAGAATGGCATGCCTCCGATACACTCAACATTTCACATTCTGGCACACAACGCCGAATAAGCCCGTCGGCACAACTCCTATACAAGTATGGTTCATCCCAAAAGAACTTCTTCACATCTTACATGAACTTTTTCCTTTTATGAAAGGACAAGTCTGATGGAACAATATCACTAGCCAGATAGTTCGCAAAATCTGCGAACCATGGAATCAAGTCTTGTGAAGCAGCCAATACATGTTCATCGGGGAAAGTATCATCAATGCCAGTCTTATCCCCTAACTCTCTCATAGCTTCATCCTCTAGACGGGACAAATGATCAGCAACTTGATTTTACGTCCCTTTTCTATCCAGCACTTCAAAGTCAAATTCTTGCAGAAGTAATACCCAACGAATCAGCCTTGGTTTCGCATCCTTTTTCGCCATCAAATATCTCAGTGCTGAATGGTCAGTATGCACTATGACTCTAGTACCTAGCAAATAGGAGCGAAATTTCTCAAAAGCAAAGACTACTGCGAGGAGTTCTTGCTCAGTCACTGTGTAGTTCTTCTGGGCTTCATTTAGGGCTTTACTAGCATACTAAATTGGGTGAAGGATTTTGTTTCTTCTCTGTCCCAATACTACACCAAGAGCCACCCCACTAGCATCGCACATTACCTCAAATGGACTGTTCCAATCCGGAGAAATAATGATAGGTGCAGACACTAACTTCTCTTTTAGCTCACTGAATGCTTTAAGACAGGATTCATCAAAACAAAATTTACATTCTTTCTCCAGTAATTTGCACAATGGGTGTGCAATCTTTGAAAAGTCTTTGATGAATCTCCGATAAAAACCTACATGCCCAAGAAAGCTTCTCACACCTTTCACAGAGATCGGCAGGGGAAGTCTCTCTATTACCTCAACTTTAGCTCGATCAACCTCTATACCCTTTTATGAAATGCGATGACCGAACACAATACCCTCCTTCACCATGAAATGACACTTTTCCCAGTTTAGTACCAGATTGCAGTCTTCACATCTCTTAAGAACCTCAGATAAATTGGTCAAGCATCGCTCAAATGAATCACCAACCACAGAAAAATCATCCATAAAAACCTCTATAGTATCCTCCACCATGTCAGAAAATATTGACATCAGACATCTCTGAAAGGTTGCGGGTGCATTGCACAACCCAAACGGCATTCTCCTGAACGCAAAAGTCCCATATGGACAAGTGAAAGTGGTTTTCTCTTGATCTTCTGGTGCGATAGAAATCTGATTATACCCCGAATACCCATCAAGAAAACAATACCACCCTTTTCCGGCAAGTCTATCCAACATCTGATCCATGAAGGGCATAGGAAAATGGTCTTTTTCAGTCCATGAGTTCAGTTTATGGTAATCCATACACACCTTCCATCCAGTAACCGGTCTCATTGGAACAAGTTCATTCTTTTCGTTGGGGACCACAGTCATTCCCCCTTTCTTAGGTACACACTGAACCGGGCATACCCGACTTCTATCGGTGATTGGATAGATTACTCCAGCATCCAACCACTTGATAATTTCCTTCTTCACAACCTCTTGCATAGGAGGGTTCAAGCGTCTCTGGTGCTCAATACTCGGCTTATGATCAGGCATGAGTTTGATTTTATGAGAGCAAATACCAGGAGGGATCCCAATAATGTCCGCAATGGTCCACCCAATAGCTCTTTTGAACCTTTTTAGTACCTTCACCAAACTCTGAACCTGTTGTTCATCTAGCTCTGATGCAATGATTACCGGCAAAGTGTCACCATTTCCTAAGAATTCATACCTAAGATGAGGCGGGAGAGCTTTTAATTCAACTTTTGGAGCTTCCTCTATAGATGGTTTAGAAAGTGGGGACTCGCGATTCTTCATATCAAGCTCAAATTTCTTCGGTTTAAACCGAACATCACCTCGGTCAAGAGCCGCGACTAATGACTCATACTCTTCAATACAATCGCTATCAAAGTTTATTATCACTGCCGCTAATGCTTCGACACCTAGACGTTCTTCTATTTGTGTCTCAAAGGTCTCACCCATGTTGTAGGATATAGCAGATGCCGATTGGAGCTCACCACTCTGCCTCATGGACCTACAAATATTAAAGGTCACTTCCTCACTGTTCAACCAAAATTTCATCTGCCCCTTTTCCATGTCTACTAAGGCTCTTCCCGTAGCTAGGAATGGCCTCCCAAGGATAATAGGCACTTCAAAATCAACCTCACAATCAAGAATGACAAAATCGGCTGTAAAGATGAATGACTCCACTTTTACTAGCACATCGTGGAGTATTCCTATAGGTCATTTTACTGTTCGATCAGCCATCAGTAGCCGCATCGCAGTAGGCTTTGGGTCACCCAAACCCAACTTCTTGTAAATCGAGAGGGGCATGAGATTTATGCTTGCCCCCAGATCACATAATGCTTTCGCAAAATGTAATAGCCCGATTGTACAAGGAATAGTAAACGCGCCCGGATCTTCTTTCTTTTGGACCAGAGATCTTGTAGCAATATCACTACAATGCTGCATTCTATCATCATCCTCAAAAGTGACCGATCTTTTCTTTGTAACCAGATCTTTCATAAATTTGGCGTAACCGGGCATTTGTTCTAAGGCTTCTACCAAAGGGACATTGATGGAAAGTTGCTTCAACATTGTTATAAAACGCCGGTATTTACCATCCTCGGTCTTTTTCACTAATCTCTGAGGAAATGGGGGTGGTGGCCTAGGCATAGGAGTTACCTTTTTAGGCACTTTAGCATCTTTTGCAGTGTTATCCTCTAATTCAGCATCAACTTCTACCATTTTATCAGATTCTGTTGTCGCCTTATTCTCATCAGATGGCATAGGTGGATCAATGGTTTGCTTACCACCGCGAGTAGTAATTGCCATACAATGTCCATCATTTTTCGGATTTTGGACAATGTTGCTAGGAAGAGTGCCCGGTTGCCGTGTGTTCACAATTGCAGATAATTGGGCCAATTGTAACTCAAGTTGCTTAATTGATATTGCATGGGTATCAACTTTTTGCCCAATACCCGCTAGATCATTCCTCAACTCTTTATTTTGCTCATCACTAGCATCGAACCTCCTCATCATTTTATGCAGCATATCCTCAACTCGCGACATACTACCTCCACCATCCCTAGGAGTAACTTCACGATTTTGAGGAGGAACATAAGGTCCATTTTTGTCGTTTCTGTTACCATAGCTACCCCTGTTGAAGTTGTTGTCGCGATTGTAGTTTCCATCTCGGACATAATGACCCTCACGATTGTAGTTACCATAGTTCCGACCTTGGTTCCCTTGACTTTGGCGCCAATTTTCCTGATTAGAGCCTTGGGTACTTGGTCGGAAACCCCCCATCTGTTCATTTACTGCATAGGAATCCTCCTCATAATAACACTCATCGATTGGAGGTGGTGGTTTAGCCAAAAAGTTGACTGCATTAACCTTTTTCTCGCACTTCCCATGACATGTTTTAGTACCAACCCAAGCTCAGTTCTCATCTGAGCCATTTCTTCCCGAATATCATCTGTGGCTGGGTTGTTAGTGGACTGCACTGCGAAGGTGTTTCTCTCTGTATCGGACTTCCTAGTACTCCAAGCTTTGTTGTTACGGGAGATTTTCTCTAATTTCTCAGCAATCTCAGCATAAGGGCATTCTCCATAAGATCCACCTGCTATAGTGTCCAACACCGCTTTATTGTTATCATCCTGTCCCCTATAGAAGTATTCCTTTAGTGACTCATCATCAATACGGTGATTTGGGACACTTCTCAAGAATGAGGTTAATCTACCCCAAGAACTACTAACTGACTCTCCTGGTAGTGCCACAAAGTTATTCACCCTGTCTTTGTGGTTTAATTTCTTGGAGACCGGATAGTAGCGTGCTAAGAATACATCCCGTAGTTGGTTCCAAGTGAAAATGGAGTTGTATGGGAGCTCAGTAAACCACATAGCAGCCTCTCTCGTCAGTGAGAGAGGAAATACTCTGAGACCTATTACATCTAGATCCAAATCAGGCCTCCCCACACAACTTTTACACACTGCCCTTACCTTAGCTATATGGGCATGTGGGTCCTCAGAAGGTAGCCCTGAAAACAAACCTCTGGCAGTGAGCATTTGCATCAGACTACTAGTTACCACAAAAGTGTGACCTGTGGGTAGAGGAGGCAAAACCAGTGGCCCATCCGAATCTGCTATGTTATCATAGCCTCTGTAGTATGCTTGGGGCCGTGGAGCGGGATTCTGTCCCCTCTGTTGATGTTCACCCAGAGCATCGGGTAACATCTGACCATGAACATCAGCTGGAGCTGGGATGTTCTGGTTTGGATCCTCATCATTGATTCCCAAATTACGATTCATGTTTCGCAGTGTACGTTCTAGCTCGTGATCTTAGGGGAACAACGGTTCTCTTCCTCTCCGTGTATTTGGCATACAAGGAGGATAGTTCTGAAAAAGAAATCAAAAACAATAAAACAAAGTAAAATCAAGAAAATATCAACTAAACTATAGTAAGAAGTTTAAGTTAATCTAAAAGCTAAATTCCCCGGCAACGGCGCCAAAATTTGATACGCTCAAACTTACTTCTCAAATGAGAAGTAAAGCGGTCGTGTCAAGTAAATAACCCAACTAGTGAGGTTGGGATCATTCCCACGAGGAAAATAGTCTAGACTTAACTTCAACTTGTTATTACTATTGTTCGGTTGATGACTTCCTTAGAAAGTAAAAGCATAAACGGGGGGTTTGTACTTCCTAATGAGCAAAAATAACTAACGAACTTGAAAGAGACACTTAACAGCTTTTAATGTTGAATTTTAATCAAGTAATCAAAGTAACTAGGGTTTACGTGTTCCCCACAGGTTCATAACTTGATAATCCTAACTATAACAATTCTTTCCTAGTATCTTGCATGCAAAGTGATAAGTTATGTATTTCTAAATCCTTGGTCCGGCATCTAGAAAATCTCACTCCGCACCTTGGTCCGGCTACGTGTGTTGCTTTCCTAACCCTTATCCTTACCTCATATTAAGGATCGTATTCGATATTAGACTAAGTTATTACCTCGTACAATTCAATACTAGCCTATTAGATAGTATACACTAAATCTATGGTAATAATTCTTTTCCTATTATCTACCTCCTTGGTCCGGCAAGTAGCATTAAGGCGATTTCTAACGTTGATCATCCGTTAAAAAGACTTCTAAGCGAAAGAATTATTAATACATGCAAGACACGATTCTAGAATTGTTATTTTAGCTAGGGTTTATCTCAGTATTTGCCTATGGTTCCCACAACCCTAGTTATGGAGTTTAGTTCCTCATAGCCATAAACACAATATTCAAAAATGGTAAACAAGAATTCATGTACTTACTTCAATGAGAAAGAATAAAGTCTGAAAATTTGCTTGATTAATCACCAAAAATCACTTGTAAGAATCTCTAACAATCAAACACTCAAAACACAAAGTCTCACAATATAATGTTTAATATCACCGAGTCTAACCTCAAAAACGAGGGTTTTCAAACTATTTATAAAAAAATAAAAACCTAATTAAACAAGGATTCTAATTACTGGCAATCTGCCAAAACGCGGCTAGGTCGACGGACCACGCGACTGACCGTCGTGGTCATGACGGACCGTCGTGGACTCCGTCGTCCCATACTTGGTGCAATTCTTCTGCTGCTTTCTTCATTCCCCTCGACGGCAAGTGTGACGGACCGTCATAAGCACAACGGTCCGTTGAGGGTCTCGTTTCAAAATACTTCAACTCTTGGAATCTGGGTACTGGGATCACTTCTCTGATCTTCACGACGAACCTGCAGGATGGACCGTCATAGCCATGACGGACCGTCACAAGCTTCGTAATCCCACACTTGGTCAGACTTCCCCATCTTCCTTCAGCAGCTTCTCTACGCTGCCACCTACGGACCGTCACAGGCACGACGGACCGTCATAAGCTCCGTAGGTGGTCTCTTCTGCATTTTTCGCTCAAAATCTCCGCATTCAGCTTTGGACAGATTTCCTGCAAAACATAGAGAAACTTATATCAAAATTAGCACAGAAAGGGCTTTCGGACACACTAAACTTAAGGAAAAAGTATTAATTATACCGTGAAACCACGGTATATCAGCTTGCACCATCAACCTCGAAATATCCAAGTTATCATGGAGCATCGCCGAACGGCAATCTTCAACCAAATCATCAGACACTCCTGTAACACAGCGATTCATCTCATCCCTTCGATTAGACACCAAGTAAGGTGCATTCTGGGACAATTTAGTAAACTTCAAGGAGTACTCTTGCACAGTCATACCTCTATGACAAAGGTTAATGAATTTCTCTACTTGGGCCTCCCTTTTCTCCCTAGGAAAGAACCGATCAAGAAAATCCCTTCTAAGCACCTCCCAAGTGATAGGACCCGCTCTCAAGGCCCTATTGTCTCTTTATTGGGTGTACCATATTTTATCTACATCCCTGAGTTGATAGGAAGCTAGTTTGGCCTTTTCATTCGATGTCAATCCCATATCATAAAGAATCTTACAGACCTCATCAATGAAGTATTGGTGGTCTTCATTAACTTTGAACCAAAGAACATAGGAGGGTTCATCCTAGTGAAGTCTCTCAAGCGAGAAGTCGTGGTACTATTATTTTGTTGAACATGGGGTCAAACCTCCCTATTTGCTTGACCTGTAATGGCTTGACCTTATCTTTTTGTTCGTCATTCATGGAGGAATGACCGTAGTTTGGTCTTGTGGAGGCACTAGACTGCCTTGTGGAGGGACTTGCTTGCCTTAAGAGGAACTCCCGCACTAGACAAATTTTCCTCCACTATCCTTGTAGATGTCCTCCTAGTATTAATTTCCTGTATCCACAAGAAAAGGATTAGAAAAAGGAAAAGGTCACATAGAGTTTCAACTCTTAAGGAACGACTTTCAAGATTACTAATAAAGGAAAATTCTTAAGAGTCACATAGCTTCTCATTCATAAGTGTGGCGCGCTTCACACACCCATGAACAAGACTCTATGTAGACGTGGTTTAATAAGACATCAATCCTAAGATTTAGTTAACCTCATGCTCTGATACCAAGTTCGTAACGAACTGGAAGAACCCCCTAAACATAACCGGTGTCGTCGTCCTCCGAAAGTCAAACCATAGGTTAAAATGCGAAAAAATTAAAACTTTTCATATATATATATATATATATATATATATATATATATATATATATATATATATATATATATATATATATATGAGGATTACATAGACTTCTCGCGTACTACATATGGGGTTCACTAAGAATCCTCTCATATGAAGCTTACTTAGGCTTCTCATTTAGACAACGTAATCAATACGTACGAATTAGTATAATACTTTATCTCATATTGAACCCTCTAAAACAGAGTAGAAACATTAGACATAGACCTTACACAAATGATTGTCTTTTAGACTATACCAACGACATAGCTAGAATGGAAAAGGTAACATCCTCAGATCTTGACGACCTACCAATACTTGGAGAAAGATGTCCGATTCTTCTTCAAGTAGCCTCAAATAATTCAACGGTTTGAACCTATATTGTTTGGGAAAAAGGGAAAAACTATAGGTTAGTACAACCACTTGTGCTAAGTGTAGAAACATATACACATAAAATATTGAAATCATATTTGAAGGGACATTCGTTCAAAACCATGCTAAGTTAAATTGAAAAGCCTTAATGCACAATAAGGAATACTGTCACGACCCAACCCGATGGGTCGTGACTAGTGCCCGTTTTGGACACTCACATACAAACCTGCTAAGTATAACCAACTGAAACTAAGACAATATGGAATTTAATCAAATCAAGACAACCCCAACGCCATATATATATAAAGTGGACCTGTCTCATAATGAGTCACAACCAATCAACCGTAATAACATATGCGAGCCAACAAGGCCGCCACTATACAAAGCATAATAGCATACGCAAGCCGACAAGGCTGCCACTACACAATACACAATGATGTACACAGCCGACAAGGTTGCCCCTGTACAAGCGGACATCCCAAACTAACCATGTCCAGACCATTATCCAAAACATATATATGCAACCCACATAATGTCGACAGACCTCTAAGAGTATAGTAGTGAAACTCGATGGGACAGGGCCCCGCCATACCCATAGACAACTAAAAGACTACACAAAAAGGTATGTACCATAATGACTGGGCTCCGGAACAGTGGAGCTCTCCCAATCAGCAGAGTAGATATCCTAGGCGGGAGGATCATTGAACTGTGTGTCTACACCTGCGGGCATGAAACGCAGCCCCCCGAGGTAAGGGGGTCAGTACGGACAATGTACTGAGTATGTAAAGAATAAGGTAAAGATGACAAGATACCAACATGATAAGTCGAAACAAGATATCGCTACACATGTACCTTTTAAGTGAAAAACCATGCATATCTTTAACATATAAGGTGCCCACCTTCCCTAGTAAGGGATTCGGCAAAATAATCATCATATATATATACATCATACGTACCCGGCCCTCTAGTGAGGGACTAGGTTAAATACTCATCACATCATCTCCGTCATCATCATCATCATAACCATCCTCATCACCAATCATATATATAATATACATACCCGGCCCTCTAGTGAGGGACTCGGTGACATGCAAGAAACTCCGCACGAACATTACCCGGCCCGGGACTTGGTTAAATGATAAATGACTCTATGCACGAGCAGAATATTATGAGCAACCATATGGAATTAAAATCATTTTTTTTAACTCAATAGAACAATCAACGTGAACCAGGAAGGAGTATTACCAAAGATTAACGTTTTATCTAGATTATGAACCTTTAATACGATATGGAAACATAAAATCTCAATGACTCTAAGAAGCACTACCATAGATATGAGAAATCACCATAGCCTTAAACATAGCTGATATATAGAGGAATAGTTATTGAAGCAAGAATATACGTCACCTAGACGCTCTAGAAGTAAGTATCAAACCTGTCTATTATTCGCTCATTTTTAAAAGTCATGCCAAATAAAGAAAGAAAGGATAGCGTTACATACCGTATAGTCGAGCCGCACATCCAATATTTGCTGCTCAAGCTATTAATCTATAACAAGCAACAATCGTGCCGCAATTAGATAAACATCGCGCTTTACTACTTATCGTAAGCTAGCTAACAATCTAACGAAAATCCGGCAGCACTTCCCCTATTTTCTTTACTTCGTCCCAATCCGACAACAACCCAAATTATCCACAGCAATACCAATAACACCTATAACACAAATTCATATTAAATAGCCCCCCCCCCAAAACATTTCCGTCTGGGCAACCATAGTAACGAAGCAACGACACACCGAGTGATAACTCATTTTATAATTCGCAACACATCTACCTTATCGTGTTCATCCTTTGGAGTATATACCTATAATCACATTAACATATACAAAACGCCAAAACAGAATTTCTTGCAGTTTGCATTAATCAAAATAGCCCAAACACTAACACGACACCACTAATAATCCAATTATGGTTTCCGTTCATACTTAGCACATTCAATAACTAAAACAACTTTCCTAAGCTACTGATCACGCCCCCTTCTTAACATTAATTGCTAATTAACAAAGGCATTCTAAGGAATTAACACACCAAGAAAAGAGATTACTAACCAAATTCTTTGCAGCTACTGGCCAAGAGTTGCATGGTTGGTTTTCTCCATTTCCATGGCTGCCTAAGCCAAGTGGTGACGAACATGATATGTTTGCAACGCATTTCACCACCTCATTTATAATATGAAGTGGAGGCAGCCCCCCTCTACACGTGACCCACTAAGTCCAGCTCCCAATCTGATTCCTTTTAATTTGCCATGAGTGGTGGGGCCCACTAGATTAATTTAATCCTACCAACCACTAATTAATCCCTCACTTAAAGTTAATTGCACTTATATTAGCCAAATCATACTTAATATCACATTTGGAATTAACATCCTTGCCTAATATTTCTTTAATCACTTGGAAATTAAAATAAAATCTCATTCCCCGGACTTACATCTATTAGTTCATTACATGCACTACGTATAAAAATACGAGGCATAACATCCTTCCCCCCTTAGGAACATTCGTCCTCGAATGTTAAGTTAGCGTCTTACAAAAAAATTCAAGTGAGGTCTCTCTAACACTTATACCTAGCATCGATACATGGAAGACTGGATGTATCGCCTCCAAATCAGATGGTAGATCCAACTCATAGGCAACCTTGCCTATCCTACGAACAATCAGATAAGGCCCAATGTATCTCCGACTGAGCTTCCCCTTCCTGCCGAATCTTATCACACCCTTCATGGGTGATACCTCCAGGAATACCTAGTCACCAATCTGAAACTCCAAATCTCGACGCCGATTATCTGCATATTACTTCTGTCGACTCTGGGCTGCTAATACTTGAAAATGCTTCACCTTGTCAACAACTTTCTGAATCATATCCGGGCCTATTAACTTAGTCTCGCCAACATCAAACCAACCAATAGGTGACCTGCACTTCCTCCCATATAAGGCCTCGTACGGTGCCATCTGGATACTAAAATGGTAGCTATTATTATAGGAAAACTCAATGAGCGGCAAGTGGTCGTCCCAGCTACCTTTGAAGTCAATAATACAGGCCTGCAACATATCTTCTAATGTCTTAATAGTACGCTCAGCCTGCCCATCAGTCTGAGGGTGAAATGTTGTGCTAAGGTTCACCTGTGTCCCCAATCCCTTCTGAAACGATCTCCAAAAGTTGGCTGTAAATTGAGCTCCTCTGTCTGATATAATGGATGTGGGAATCCCATAAAGTCTCACTATCTCTCTTACATATAACCTCGCATAATCTTCAGCCTAATAAGTAGTCCTAACTGGATGAAAATGGGCCGATTTCGTCAGCCTATCTACAATAACCCATATAGAGTCATACTTCTGTTGAGTGCGACGTAAGCCTGTAATGAAGTCCATATTAATCATCTCCCATTTCCAAGTCGGGATCTCTATTTTGTGTAATAATCTACCAGGCCTTTGATGTTCGATCTTGACTTGTTGACAATTCGGGCACTGAGCAACAAACTCCGTTATGTCATTTTTCATGCCATCCTACCAGTATAAGCATCTGAGGTCATGATACATTTTCGTTGACCCGGTGTGAATAGAATAACGGGCAGAGTGTGCCTTTCCCTTAACTTGCCGTCGTAGCCCCACAATATCGGGTACACACAATCTGCCTTCATGTCGTAACACTCCGTCAGGTGTAACCTTAAATGGGGTCTTTTCCTTTAGAAGAGTTGCATCTCTATATTGTGCCAGAATAGGCTCCTCGTATTGGTGTTTCTTTACCTCATCTATGATTGAGGATTCAGCAACCTCTCGAATAGAAACTCCACTATCTTCTGAATTAGCCAGACAGACTCCAAGGCTTGATAGCCGCTGAATCTCCTGAACCATCTCCCTCCTTTCTGGTTGTACATCTTTCAAGCTACCATGGACTTACAGATAAGAGCATCTTCTACAACATTCGCTTTCCCTGGATTATATAAAATATCAACATCATAATCCTTTAGCAACACTAACAACCGCCTCTGTTGTAAGTTCAGCTCCTTCTGTTTACAGATATATTGGAGAATCCTATGATCTGTATAGATGTCCACATGGACACCATATAAATAATGCCTCCATATCTTCAAGGCATGAACCATGACTTCTAACTCCAGATCGTGAGTAGGATAATTCTTTTCATGCTTCCTAAGCTGTCGGGAGGAATAGGCTATAACTTTGCCATGCTGCATCAATACACATCCTAGCCCAACACGCGAAGCATCACAATAAATAACATAGCCGTCTGGTCTCTCCGAAAGAGTTAGGACTGGAGCTGTAGTCAATTTGTCTTTCAATAGCTAGGAGCTTCGCTCACAAGCATCAGTCCACTGGAACTTGGCTGCCTTTTGAGTTAGCGTTGTCAAAGGTGCTGAAATTGAGGTAAACTTTTCTACGAATCTCCTGTAATATCCTGCTAACCCCAGAAAGTTACGTACCTCAGTAGGTGTCGTAGGTCTGGGCCAAGTCTTTACGGCCTCAATCTTCTGCGTGTCTATCCGAATACCATAAGCTCCAATAATATGCCCCAAGAATGAAAGTCAACCAGAACTCACACTTGGAGAACTTAGCATACAACTTCTGGTGCTGAAGCACCCTAAGTACCGTCCTTAAATGGTTTGCATGCTCCTCTTCTGAACGTGAATAGACCAGAATATCATCTATAAATACAATAACAAACATATCAAGGAATGGTTTAAACACTCGATTCAATAAATCCATAAACACCGCTGGAGAATTAGTCAGCCCAAAAGACAGCACTCTAAACTCATAATTGTCACGACCCAAAAATGGACGTGATGGCACTCGTCTTATCCCACCAAGACAAGTCAGCCTAAAACTCAACCATTACAATAAAGTGCGGAAATAAAATATAAGTAACTTAATAAAAACCCCAAAACCTGGTAGTCACGTGTACAAGCATCTAAAATATTACAATTGATTAAAATGAAAACTCAAGTCTCAAATGAACTTGTTTCTAGAATAGAACAAGATCATAATTAAGGAGAAGAAAGTCTACTGCGATGGAAATAGCTACCTGACAAATCTCCAAGAAACCTCAGACAAGGAGAAGGGAAATATCACAAAGTCCGGGCTAGTAACCTACAAAAAAATTTGTAGTAGCAAGGGTTGAGTACCAAACCACATGGTACCCAGCAAGTAAAACGTCTAAACACAAGCTAAGGGGATAAAATATGGGTACTCCTACCACCCCCAACCAAACTTCCACAACTACAAACTGCATTAAAATCAACCCAACCTAACAACTCACAGTTTACATAGCACGTAGCTCAACCACAACACTTAGACAAATTTCATATCCTCAACAACAACACTTCAATAAATTACATATCCTCAACAACAATACTTCAACAAATTATATATCCGCAAGAACAAGCTCAATATTGATCAATCACAAGTTCCGCAGAAAGGCAATCAGAAGATCAGCAAAATACGATATCAAGTTCACTAATGATAAGTATGTGCAATGCAATGGAATGCAATGTCAAGTATAATGATGCATGTCTAACCTAGTGATACACACCCGCTGTCTCTCAGTCCGGGACCCATGGGGGACATATCTGTCCATGCATCTGTCACGGCGCACGACATGACCCTCGATAATAGTAACCATCACGGCGCGCGATGCGTCCCTAGAAATATAGTATCCATCGTGGCGCGTGATACGTCCCTCGAAATGGTAAATCCTCTTAAGTACCCATTCTTTCTCAATGCACATAACACTTGTCACAACCAATGCCTCAGAATAATGCAGATGACAAGTTCAAACAAATAATGAGGAGATGACCATTTTCATAACATCGCAAAGTTCACAACCACACAAACATGAAGTTACATCAACAATGATTCAACAAGCCTTAAACCCTTTCTCAACACAACACACATAAACAATTAATCACATTTCCTTTTGTTATCCCCTTTCTTTTCATCATTACAACTAATCAATATGGACAAGTCAACCCATCACCAATCCCGTTACTCCCAACATATACCACAAGGACATACACGTTCATACACTTAACAAGAGTTTAGAAATCCACTTGCCTCAATCAATCAAGAATTACTCCAAAACTTGATCTTTCCCCTTTCGTTGAACTCTCAACTCAAAGCAATCTATTCAAATAATGATCATAATAAGATTTAAAAATTAACAACACCCATTATTATGATCCCTAGGTTAACTTCAAGATTGAACCTATGCCCATAAGGACATAACAGAAATTTTTATTAAAAATATTTTACTCATATCAAAGATCCCAAATTCATAACACGTACAAAAATTATATGAGCAAATTGTTTGACCATAGCATTGAAAACATACAGACGTTAAGCATGGGGATTTCCAGATCATAGCTTTAACCCATTTAATAAGGAATGTATTATAATTTATTATTAAAAAAATAGTCACAAGTAAGATGAACGAATCTGCCATGCATTTTTTCAAAATTATAAAATATCTACATCCATTAGTATATAGAAATTATTATAATACAATTAAATGTTAAAGTACCTACCACAAGATCCTATAGTGTCTAGCTCTAAAACAAATCCAACATTGTCACCTATTATATCTTCTAATTATTTATATTTTATTTACTTTTACATAATTGCTTTTGATGTTAGCCTCAATTTACCAATTGAAACAAAATTATCCAAGTATTAGTAAGGTAAGGATTATAACAATTTCTTTTGTACCTGAAGCTCCCGTGATTACTCTTCAAATTGTAAGTCCGCCGCAGGTAAATTCTTTCGAGTTACGTCTATTCTGTTATTTTATTTTATGTTTCCTTTCTAAAAGAAACCCTACCTACTTATTTTAATATTAAATAAGTTATTGACTTGATCCATTAACCAATAACTAATAAAATTTAATTATTTAATAAATATCCACTAACTAAATACCCGTAGTTATCGAATAATTTAAATTTCTAAAAATTATATTTTGGGTCATTACATTATCCACCACTAAAAATCATGTTCGTCCATAAACATAAGGTGAAAGAAAGTACCTGAAGCTTCAAAAAGTTGTGTATATCTAGCACGCATGTCAGACTCTGTCTCCCAAGTTGCCTCTCCCACAGATCGGTGCTTCCATTGCACTTTCACTGAAGCAATCTCCTTGGTCCTAAGCTTGCGAACCTGCCTATCCAAAATAGCTATAGGCTCCTCCTCAAATGTCAAGTCTGGACTTAACTCCACAGAGTCAAGTGAAAGCACATGAGATTCATCTGGAATATACTTCCGAAGCATAGAGACATGGAAAACAGGATGAACTGCCGACAAACTAGGTGGCAAGGCCAACTTATAGGTAACCTCTCCCACTCGGCTCAATATCTCAAAAGGTCCAATGAACCTAGGGCTAAACTTGCCCTTCTGTCCAAACCTCATCACACCCTTCATGGGTGATACTCGGAGCCAAACATGATCACCCTCCATAAACACCAAGGATCTAACTCTCCGGTCTTCATAACTCTTCTATCGACTCTGAGCTATCAATAATCTATACTGAATCATACGGACCTGCTCCATAGAATCTCTAAGCAAGTCTGTATCCAAAGAGTCCATCTCCGCCGAATCAAACCAACCAATCGGAGACCTACACCGTCTTCCATACAACGCCTCAAATGGGACCATCTGGATGCTAGAGTGATAACTGTTATTAAAGGCAAACTCCGCTAACGGTAAATGTTTATCCCATCTAGCACCAAAATCGATCAGACACGCTCGAAGCATATCTTCCAATACCTGAATGGTCCGCTCAGATTGACCATCTGTCTGAGGGTGAAATGCCGTACTCATATCTAACTGGGTACCCAGACCATGTTGTAATGCCTTCCAGAAATGAGAAGTAAATAGTGAACCTCGATCTGATATGATAGAAATAGGAACTCCGTGTAGTCGAACAATGTGACTGATATATAGCTTGGCTAACTTTTCTGCCGTATACTTCACCTGAACCGGAATGAAGTGGGCGGACTTGGTCAGCCTATCAACAACAACCCAAATATAGTCATAACCACCCATTGTGGTAGGCAAACCCACCTCAAAGTCCATAGTAATCCGCTCCCACTTCAAAGTAGGAATAGGCATCCTTTGAGATACACCCCCAGGCCGCTAGTGCTCACACTTGACCTGCTGGAAAGTCAAACACCTCAAAACAAAGTCTGTAATATCTCTCTTCATCCCACACCACCAGTAATGCTGACTCAAATCATGATACATCTTCGCCGCTCTCGGATGGATGGAATATCGAGAACAATCGGCCACCTCAAGGATCAATCTAATCAAATCGCCTGTCTTGGGCACACAAATCCTGCGTCCGATCCTCAAGACACCATCAGAATCAAGGACAACCTCCTTAGCTTCCCCTCTCAATACTTTGTCTCGAATGAGACATAATTTTTCATCATCAAACTGGTGTGCACGAATCTGCTCGACTAAAGAAGATCGAGCCTCAATAAAAGCAATCATCCCATCACTCTCCTCTGAGATCTGCAATCGGACAAGACTGTTAGCTAACAATTGAACATCTCTGGCCAATGGTCTCTCCTCAACATAAGAGATGCAAGACTCCCCATGCTATGAGTCTTCCTACTCAAAGTATCGGCCACAACATTGGCCTTCCCTGGATGATACAGAGTGGTCACATCATAGTCCTTCAGCAACTCAAGCCATCTCCGTTGCCTCAAGTTCAAATCCCTCTGGCTAAAGATATACTGAAGACTCCGATGATAAGTGAAGATCTCACAATGCACTCCATACAAATAATGACGCCATAACATAAGTACAAATACCACAGCTGCCAACTCCAGATCATGAGTAGGGTAGTTCTTCTCATGGGACTTCAATTGCCTAGAAGCATAAGCAATCACTTTCCCCTTCTGCATCAACACACCAGCCAATCAAACTCCTGAAGCATCACAATACACAGTAAAGTCTACACCCTCCTCAGGTAGGAGCAGAAGTAAACAATGTCTTGAGCTTTTGAAAGCTCTGCTCGCACTCATCAGACCACTGAAAACGCACATCCTATCGAGTCAATCTAGTTAATGGAGCTGCAATGGTAGGGAAAATCTGAACAAATCGTCGATAATAGCCTGCTAATCCCACAAAACTTCGAATCTCATTAGGTGAAGTAGGTCGCGTCCAGCCTCTAACTGCCTCAATCTTGGCCGGATTTACTCTAATACCCTCCTTAGACACCACGTGTCCTAAAAATGCCACAGAAGTAAGCCAGAACTCACACTTTGAGAACTTGGCATACAACTTCTCTTCTCTCAACCTCTGAAGTACAATTCTCAAGTGTCGGACATGGTCCTCCTCAGTCCTGGAGTAAACCAAGATGTCATCGATGAAAACAATCACAAAAGAATCAAGGTGTGGTTGAAACACCCCATTCATCAACTCCATGAATGCTGCAGGGGCATTAGTCAATCCGAAGGACATCACTAGGAATTCATAATGCCCATACCGAGTTCGAAAAGCTGTCTTAGGGATATCTGATGCCCTAATTTTCAACTGATGATACCCAGACCTCAAATCAATCTTAGAGAACAATGATGCTCCCTGTAATCAAATAAGTCATCTATACACGGAAGAGGATACTTATTCTTCACTGTTACTTTGTTCTACTGTCTGTAATAAATACACATCCTCATAGTTCTATCCTTTTTCTTCAAAAACAATACAGGGGCACCCCAAGGTGACACACTAGGGCGAATAAAACCCTTACTCAATAAATCCTGCAACTGATCCTTCAATTCTTTCAACTCTGCTGGAGCCATACGGTATGGAGAGATAGAAATAGGCTTAGTGCCCGGCTCCAAATCAATAGCAAAATCGATATTCCTATCGGGAGGAACACTTGGAAGATCAGAAGGAAATACATCGGGAAACTCCTGATCCATGGGAACAGACTCCGTGGGAGTTGGTTCAACACTAGTATCCCGAATAAAAGCTAAGTAAGACAAACACCCCCTCTCCACCAGTCTCTGAGCACGGATAAAAGAGATGACCTTACTAGGATAAGAACCACTAACACTCTTCCACTAAACCCTCGGAACACCAGGCATTGCTAAAGTCACAATCTTAGCATTACAATCAAGGACATCATGATAACGAGAAAGCCAATCCATACCCAAGATAACATCAAAGTCCACCATCCCCAGAAATATTAAGTCTACCTAAGTGTCATACCCAGCCAAAGAAACAAGACATGATCGATATACTCGATCCACCACTAAGGGCTTACCCACGGGTGTAGAAACACGAATAGGTACAGTCATGCTATCACATATCATATAAAATTTAGCAGCAAAATAAGTAGACACATAAGAGAATGTAGAACCTGGATCAAACAACACAGACGCAGGTCGATGGCATACTGGGATGATACCTGTAATAACAGCATCAGAGGTCTCCGCCCTCAAGTCTTCCAGGGAAAGCATAGCAGTGGCCTCCTTGTCAACCTCCATCCTGGGTGGTACCTCTACCCCCATTCTGCTGAGCTGCAACACAACTACTAGAAACTCTATCATCTCTACCTGACTGAACTCTGCCACGACCTCTACCCTGTGGTGCTGGTGGTCTAGTCTGGAATGAAGAATTAGGTCGGGGCCCACCACGACCCCTTTGTAAGTACACTGCCGCATTAGATGATCGGGATCTTCACAAGTAAAACAAAATCTCTGACCTGGGAACTGTTGTGTTGACCCTGAAAATCCACTATAATTTCCTCGCCCTGTAGGTCGCTGCTGTGAGCCGTACGAGCTATGACACGGGCTATAAGAACCCCTAGATGTCTGGCCACCCTCAAATGTCGGCATAGATGCATGAATAGGTCCCCGCTGCTGAAAAGAACCACTCACTCTCTGTGATCCCCTACCTCCAGATGAGGCACCATGAAACTGGCCTGATATACGAGCCCTTTTTGGGTCCCCAAACTCCTCTCTCTCTATCAATTCTGGCTCTTTGGCGGCGCTCACAATGGACTGGAAAGAAGCCCCCTCTCTAGATGCCCGAAACACAGCTGACCTGATAGAGAAAGTCAATCCCCTCACAAATCTGCGGATCCTCTCTGTCTCATTTGGAATAATGGCCAACGCATGCCTAGACAACTGGCAAAAACGTGCCTCATACTCTATAACCGATAAACCATCATGTCTCAGACTCTCAAACCTCAAGCGACTCGCCTCTCTCACGCTCCATGGGATAAAACGATCTTGGAATGCACTAGCAAACTGCTCCCAAGTCACTGGAGGAGATCCAACTGGCAAACATCCCGAATAAGTCCTCCACCAGTCTCTCGCTGGTCCACGAAGATGGAGTGTAGCATATCGAACCCCATGTGACTCAGCTAATCCAACCACCTCTAGTAACTCTCAGCAGGTAGTTAGAAACTCATGAGCGTCCTCGCTCTTCCCACCCTAAAACTGGGGTGGGTCCATCTTCCGAAATCTCTCATACATGCGTTTCTCATCCTCTGTGAGAACAACCATCGACGCAACTTAACCCCCAACTACTGGTGCAGCATTATTCTGAACCGCGGGATCTACTGGTAGTTGCCCCACCGCATCCTGAACAACTGAGCTTGTTGCTGCTCTTTGGTCTGAGCCCCCTCTCTAGTACGAGAGTCATGTGGTGTGGTAGTCGCCCCATCACCCTAAGAAAAGCCCTCTAGAACACTTAACACCCTCAATAATGTATCCTGAAGCAAACGTGTGACTACAGGATATTGAGGAACCTGGTCCTCTCTGCCATCAATTTGAGGTTCTATAGAGACCTCTCTAGCACGACCTCTCACTGGTGCTGCTTCACGTCCACGACCTCTTGCTACTGTCGTACTACTAGCACGACCTCTTGCTCGAGATCTACCCCTACCTCTAGCTGGGGCCTCAACAACTGCCTCGGGAAGTGCCTCCGCTCTACCACCAGTAACATTATTTCTAGTCCTCGTCATCTGTCAAAAGAGTATACAATAACTTAGTACTAACGAAGGTAACTACGCACGAAGAGAAAGAGTGAACAAAAGGAAGTTTCCTAGTAATCTTTATAGCCTCTCAGAGATGAGTACGGACGTCTCCGTACTGATCCTTGAGACTCTACGTAGAATCGGCTTGTGAACACGTAAGACCTATGAACCTGGGGCTCTGATACCATTTTGTTAAGACCCAAAAATGGACGTGATGGTACTCGTCTTATCCCACCAAGACAAGTCAGCCTATAACTCAACCATTACAATAAAGTGCGGAAATAAAATACAAGTAACCTAATAAAAACCCCAAAACCTGGTAGTCACGTGTACAAGCCTCTAAAATATTACAATTGATTCAAATGAAAACTCAAGTCTCAAATGAACTTGTTTCTAGAATAGAACAAGATAATAATTAAGGAGAAGAAAGTCTGATGCGATTGAAGCAACTACCTGACAAATCTCCAAGAAACCTCAGACAAGGAGAAGGGAAATATCACAAAGTCCAGGCTAGTAACCTACAGAAAAATTTGTAGTAGCAAGGGTTGAGTACCAAACCACACGGTACCCTACAAGTAAAACGTCTAAACACAAGCAAAGGGGATAAAATACGGGTACTCCTACCACCCCCAACCGAACCTCCACAACTACAAACTGCATTAAAATCAACCCAACCTAACAACTCACAGTTTTCATAGCACGTAGCTCAACCACAACACTTAGACAAATTTCATATCCTCAACAACAACACTTCAAAAAATTACATATCCTCAACAACAATACTTCAACAAATTACATATCTGCAATAACAAGCTCAATATTGATCAATCACAATTTCCGCAGAAAGGCAATCAGAATATCAGCAAAATAGGATATCAAGTTCACTAATGATAAGTATGTGCAATGCAATGGAATGCAATGTCAAGTATAATGATGCATTTCTGACCTAGTGATACAAACTCGCTGTCTCTTAGTCCGGGACCCATGGGGGACATATCTGTCCATGTATCTGTCACGGCGCACGACACGACCCTCGATAATAGTAACCATCGTGGCCCGCGATATGTCCCTCGAAATATAGTTTCCATTGCGGCGCGCGATACATCCCTCGAAATGGTACATCCTCTTATGTACCCATTCTTTCTCAATGCACATAACACTTGTCACGACCAATGCCTCAGGATAATGCAGATGACAAGTTCACACAAATAATGAGGAGATGATCATTTTCATAACATCGCACAGTTCACAACCACACAAATATGAAGTTACATCAACACTGATTAAACAAGCCTTCAACCCTTTCTCAACACAACACACATAAACAATTAATCACATTGCCTTTTGTTATCCCTTTCTTTTCATCATTAGAATTAATCAATATGGACAAGTCAACCCATCACTAATCCCGTTACTCCCAACATATACCAGAAGGACATACACGCATTTCATACACTTTAAAAGAGTTTAGAAATCCACTTGCCTCAATCAATCAAGAATTTCTCCAAAACTTGATCTTTCCGCTTTCGTTGAACTCACAACTCAAAGCAATCTATTAAAATAAATGATCATAATAAGATTTCAAAATTAACAACACGCATTATTCTGATCCCTAGGTTAACTTCAAGATTGAACCTATGCCCACAAGGACATAACAAAAATTTTTATTAAAACTATTTTACTCATATCAAAGATCCCAAATTCATAACACGTACAAAAATTATATGAGCAAATTGTTTGACCATAGAATTGAAAACATACAGACGTTAAGCATGGGGATTTCCAGATCATAGCTTTAACCCATTTAATAAGGAATGTATTATAATTTATTATTAAAAAAAAATAGTCACAAGTAAGATGAACGAATCTGCCATATATTTTCTCAAAATTATAAAATATCTACATCCCTTAGTATATAGAAATTATTATAATACAATTAAATATTAAAGTACCTACCACAAGATCCTATAGTGTCTATCTCTAAAACAAATCCAACATTGTCATCTAACATATCTTCTAATTATTTATATATTTATTAACTTTTACATAATTGCTTTTGATGTTAGCCTCAATTTACCAATTGAAACAAAATTATCCAAGTATTAGTAAGGTAATGATTATAACAAATTTTTTTTTACCTGAATCTCCCGTGATTACTCTTCAAATTATAAGTCCGCCGCAGGTAAATTTTTTCTAGTTACGTCTATTCTCTTATTTTATTTTATGTTTCCTTTCTAAAAGAAACCCTACCTACTTATTTTAAAATTAAATAAGTTAATAACTTGATCCATTAACAAATAACTAATAAAATTTAATTATTTATTAAATATCCACTAACTAAATACCCGTAGTTATCGAATAATTTAAATTTCTAAAAATTATATTTCGGGTCATTACAATAATGCCTGTATCGGGTCCGGAATGCCGTCTTTGGAATATCTGTATCCCTTACTCGCACCTAATGATAACCTGACCGCAAGTCTATCTTTGAAAAACACTTAGCACCCTGCAACTGGTCAAATAGATCGTCAATCCTTGGGAGGGGATACCTGTTCTTTACGGTTACTTTGTTCAGCTGCCTATAACTAATACACATCCGCAGCGACCCATCCTTCTTCCTCAAAAACAGTACCGGATCTCCCCAAGGTGACGTACTAGGCCTGATGAAGCCCTTTTATAGCAAATCTCTCAATTGCTCTTTCAATTCTTTCAACTTAGCAGGTGCCATTCTATAAGGAGTTATAGATATAGGCTGGGTATGTGGTAGTACATCTATAGTAAACGCTATCTCTCGTTCTGGAGGAAGGCCTGGAAGTTCCTCTGGGAATACATCGGGAATTTTATTAACTACCGGGACTGATTGAAGAGTCGGTGCCTCTGCCTTTATGTCATGCACCCGAACTAGATGATAAATATAGCCTTTTATAACCATCTTCCTGGCCTTAAGGTATGAAATGAACTTACCTTTCGGCGATACTGTACTCCCCTTCCACTCTAAAATTGGTTCCCCTGGAAATTGAAATCAAACTATCTTTCCTCTGCAATCAACATTTTAGCATAACAAGTAGCCAACCAATCCATGCCCATGATAATATGAAACTCAATCGTGTTTAACTCTATTAGATCTGCTACAGTACGACGACTATGTATAACCACTGAACAATTCTTATATACTCGCGTAGCTATGACAGAATCTCCTACAGGTGTAGCTACCTCAAATGGTTCTATCAACTCAGACTCTATTCTGATCCTACTAGCAGCGAAGGGAGATATAAATGATAAGGTGGAATCTGGATCTATCAATGCACACACACTTTGGGAGAATAGTGATAATATACATGTGATCACATTAGGTGACGCCTCCTGATCCTGCCTACTAGTCAAAGCATATATATGGTTTGAGGGACCGCTAGAACTTAAAGCTCCACCACGTCCTCTACCACGGCCTCCTGGTGCCTGAATACCCTGCCCCATAGGGCGCATAGCCACAGAAGAAGATGAACCAACAACGGACCCAGTAGGCTGTGCCATACCACCTGCACAACCTCTAAGGTGACACTCCCTCATAGTATGACCCTGACGGTTAGAAGAAAAACATGCACCTGTAGCGCAACGACATTCCCCAGGATGGGACCTACCACAGCGAGAACACCGAGGCAAAGGTGGCCTTGACTGGCTCAAACCCCTGCCTATATGTGACCCTGACGCCCTAGAGCTCTGACCAGCTTCCGAATATCCTGTACGATCGAACCCCCTACCCATGGAACGTGAGGGTGCACTCTGTGCTGGCTAGGAAGACAATCTAACATGCTGCTAAGACTGCTCGTCTCGAAACTGATCGGGATAACCTTCTGATCTATCCCTCTTATACTGACCTCTATTATAATCTCTATCTGGCTGACGTCCCCGGTGCCGATCCTCTACCCCCTGTGCATATGCTTGCACCCGAGCAATGTCCATACCTGGCTGAAGAGTCACTGCCATACAACCGTCAATCAGATAACGATCCAATCCCATCACATAACGATGTACCCTGTCTACCAAATCAGCCACAATAGTAGGCGCATGCATAGCCAATGAATCAAACTCGAGGCTATACTCTCGAACGCTCCTGCCATTCTGCCTCAAACGCAAGAATCTATTGACTCTAGCTCGCTTCATCTCTGGAGGCAGGAAGTGGCCCTGGAAAGCCTCCACAAATTCATCCCATACCGCTGGAGGAGCACCCTCACCCCTAGATAACTCCCAAGACTCATACCAATTATAATAGCTACATCCCGCAAACGATACGTAGCCAACTCAATAGACTCAATCTCTGAAGCCTTGATTATCCTCAATGTACGCTGCATCTGACGAATAAACTCTTGCGGATCATCCTGGGGCCTTGATCCAAATAACTCTGGAGGATTACAACTTAAGAAGTCACGAGCCCTTAAGCTATCAGATCTGTCTGCATGATCAACTCCTAGTCCATGCCTGCGAGCCTGACCTGCCACTAATCTGGTCAACAATTGAACCGCATCTCTCATGGCCCTATCCTCTGCCCCTGGCTGAGGAGCTGGGGCCTCAGGGACTGGTGGTGGTGTCCCCCGTACTGGAGTTGCTGTTGCTCTAAGCTCCTCTGGCGGTGGCGGTGTAGCAGAGCTCTCCGACTGGAGCACAATACCAGGCATAGACTGGGCACGGGCCCTAGTAACTCTCCGGGTCTGACTAACCTTCTGCTACCGATTTGCCCTTCTGGGCGGCTGTCGCTTTCTTTGGAGGCATAGCAGAAAACACAGTGATCCATTAGAGAGGGATTATCCTATTAATATAGCTCTATAACACGATCTAGAATAAGAAGAAAGGATGACATCCTAAATGTCATGTAGCTTCCTGTTTATAGATGTGGTGCACAACACACCGATAAACAAGACTCTACTAGACACAGTGTGTAGACACTTTCGAGGAAGAACCGCTCTGATACCACTCTTTGTCACGACCCAACCCAATGGGTCGTGACTAGTGCCCGTTTTGGACACTCACATACAAACCTGCTAAGTATAACCAACTGAAACTAAGACAATATGGAATTTAATCAAATCAAGACAACCCCAACACCATATATATATATATAAAGTGGACTGTCTCATAAGTAGTCATAACCACTCAACCGTAACAACATACGCGAGCCGACAAGGCCGCCACTATCCAAAGCATAATAGCATACGCAAGCCGACAAGGTTGCCACTACTCAATACAAAATGATGTACGCAGCTGACAAGGTTGCCCCTGTACAAGCGGACATCCCAAACAAACCATGTCAAGACCATTACCCAAAACATATATATGCAACCCACATAATGTCTACAGACCTCTAGGAGTATAGTAGTGAAACTCGATGGGACAGGGCCCTGTCATACCCATAGACAAGCAAAAGACTACACAAAAAGTTATGTACCAAAACGACTGGGCTCTGGAACAGTGGAGCTCTCCCAATCAGCAAAGTAGATATCCTAGAAGGGAGGATCACCGAACTGTGCGTCTACACCTGCCGGCATAAACGCAGCCCCCCGAGGAAAGGGGGTCAGTACGGACAATGTACTGAGTATGTAAAGCTTATAAAGATGACAGGATACCAACATGATAAGTCGAAACAAGATATCGCTACACATGTACCTTTTAAGTTAAAAACCATGCATATCTTTAACATATAAGGTTCCCAGCTTCCCTAGTAAGGGACTCAGCAAAATAATCATCATCATATATATACATCATACGTATCCGACCCTCTAGTAAGGGACTCGATGAAATAGTCATCACATCATCTCCGTCATCATCATCATCATAACCATTTTCATCACCAATCATATATATAATATACATACCCGGCCCTCTAGTGAGGGACACGGTGACATATGAAAGAAACTCAACACGAACATGACCCGGCTCGGGACGCGGTGAAATGATAAATGACTATGCACGAGCAAAATATTGTGAGCAACCATATGCAATTAAAATCATTTCTTATAACTCTATTTAACAATCAACGTGAACCAGCAAGGAGTATTACCAAAGATTAACGTTTTATCAATATTATGAACCTTTAATACGATATGGAAACGTAAAATCTCAATGACTCTAAGAAGCACTACCATAGATATTAGAAATCACCATAGCCTTAGACATAGCCGATATATACAGGAATAGTTGTGGAAGCAAGAATATAGGTCACCTAGACGCTCTAGAAGTAAGTATGAAACATGTCCGTTATTCGCTCATTTTTAAAAGTCATGCCAAACAAAGAAAGAAAGGATAGTGTTACATACCGTATAGTCGAGCCGCACGTCCAATATTTACTTCTCAAGCTATTAATCAATAACAAGCAACAATCGTGTCGCAATTAGATAAACGTCGCGCTTTACTACTTATTGTAAGCTAGCTAATAATCCAATGAAAATCCGGCAGCACTTCCCCTATTTTCCTTACTTCGTCCCAATCTGACAACAACCCAAATTATCCACAGCAATACCAATAACACATATAACCCAACGAATCATATTAAACAGCCCCCCCCCCTCCCCAAAACAGTTCCATCTCGGCAACCATAGTAACGAAGCAACGACACACCGAGCGATAACTCATTTTATAAATTGCAACACATCTACTATATTGTATTCATCCTTTTGAGTATATACCCATAGTCACATTAACATATACATAACGCCAAAACAGAATTTCCTGCAGTTTGCTTTAATCAAAACAGCCCAAACACTAACACGACACCACTAATAAACCGATTATGGTTTCCGTTCATACTTAGCATATTCAATAACTAAAACAATTTCCTCAGCTACTGGTCATCCTCCCTTCTTAACATTAATGGCTAATTCACAAAGGCATTCTGAGGAATTAACACACCAAGCAAAGAAATCACTAACCAAATTCTTTATAGCTGCTGGCCAAGAGTTGCACGGTTGGTTTTCTCCATTTCCATGGCTGCCTAAGCCAAGTGGTGAAGAAGATGATATTTTTGCAATGCATTTCACCACCTCATTTATAATATGAAGTAGAGGCAGCCCCCCTCTACACGTTCCCCACTAAGGCCAGCTCCCAATCTGATTACTTTTAATTTGCCTTTAGTGGTGGGGCCCACTAGATTAATTTAATCCTTTCCAGCCACTAATTAATCCCTCACTTAAAGTTAATGGCACTTACATTATCCAAATCATACTTAATATCACATTTGGAATTAACATCCTTGCCTAATATTTCTTTAATCACTTGAAACTTAAAATAAAATCTCATTCCTCGGACTTACATCTACTAGCGCACTACGTATAAAATACGAGGCATTACAAATACTAAGAGCCAATGATCACATATCATTAAGACAAGACCATATGCAACACAAGACCAACATCATTGATATAGTCAAGTTAATCATGTATAATGTCAATACAGGTCATACCAACATGAATAACATCAATTACGATCATATAGGCATGACTAATTCCATTATAGCATTATAATAACAATTCATGTACCTACAAGTGCAATGCTTATGTGAAGTCCCATTATCTCACATAATCAAGTAAACAACGAAAGAGATCATAAATATTGTCTAAGTCCATATAAAATAGCATCATGAGTAGTCATCATCATTTATAGAAATATAGACCAATAACATGTTTGTAAGTGAAAATAACATTATATAGGATCATCAACATGTAAAGTCAACATATGTACATCGTTTAAGTCATAAGAGCATAAGAACACCCTCCTAGGACTTCTATCACACCTCAAATCCCATTAAGACAGAAGACACCCGATGTCCTAAAGGCCCGAGAGAACCAACTTGTAACCTATGCTTACTATGCATATAACTATAAAAATTGTGTGACAAGTTCACATAGCATGCAACTATACGAACCAACACAAGTAGATACAAGACTTGACCTTTGAAGCCACAAGTTTTTAGGAGACAACTGAACCATGTACATACATCTACAAAGCCTCTAAACATAGAAAACCTTAGAGTAGGTCGGGATAGATCCTGCCTTACCCTTAACTACAATACAATACCAAAATGAATTTACCAAGGACTCAGTAAATCTCTGAATCAACCTGGAGCTCAACAAAAGTAGTTGAGTGTCGTGTGCTCCTACTAGGGAGGTATACTAGCTGGAGTTCATAGGCCTGCAACATGAAATGCAGCGTCCCCCGCGAGGGACGTTTGTACAAAAAAATGTAATGAATATGTAATGTCTGAAATGAAATCAAGTATCAACATATGAGTGCATAGATCAGGATAGAAGACCACCTTTGCTCATACGTGTGAAATCATGTATATCTATATCAATAGGGATCATCCTATTCTAGGCTTTCCCCCCTAAGCTACCACCCTTATGTACTAGTTGTGATCGACCCTCATGGTAGGCATTTGCCCTGGGCTGCCACCCGTAATTATACATATTGCTTTACTTAGATTCTTTAATCTTTGAGATTGTTATATATCAGCTTGTAACTCTTTTGAGATTGATATTTGGATAATCATAAATCTTTGGAGATTGTTGTTTTGGTGGTCACAATCATTTTGGAGACGTGGAAATACATATCAGTAGTAGAAGACATGAAAATGATACTTCAAGGCAGTAACAATGACATAAGGAGCTATGTAGCATCAACATATTACTCGTGAATTTAGTGACACAATTGACTTCAACTATCTAAGAGGAGGATTTACCGAACTTTCTTTTGCGAATACCATTTCTATAGCAGCACAAGGGGGGGGGGGGTAATTGCACAAGCATAGAATAGTGAACTAGTTCTATGCACTAAGGAGAGGGGGGGAATGTTGTTAACTATTAGGGGATAGTACGCTGCCGCTATGTTTTCTTTACTAGAAACATAACTTAGGAGATTCACTTCATCGATATTAATCGCATGTGTCAGATTTCATTCAAAGGAATATGGAATCGAATATCCTTGCATACCTTATCCTTTGACCGATATAACTATAACAATTCAGCCTCCCCTTTTCAGTTTTAAATCTACGATTTAAGTCATGATAAACTAAAATTAGTAGCTATCATACCGAGCTAACCTTGACAGATAATGAGCCCATACAACCCTTAAATTAATGCTATCACCAAACCCTCATTCTTTGTCCAAACATACAATATATATTCTTTTCCAAGATTAATCAAGTTGCACAAACAATAATACACATAGAACATCCCAAATATTCTTTATCATACAATAAATTATTGAACTCACCACCCCTTTGAGTTCTTCATGACATCACACCCTAATTCCTCACCCAAACTCATACATAAGGAAGACAAAAATGGAGCTGTTAGCTTACCTCAATTTATGCAACTTCTCCTTACAACTTGAATTCTTCTAGAACATCAACTTCCCTTCACACTTAAACCAAAGAAGAAGAAAAGGGTATCTTAATAAATAAGGAAGTGAGCAGTAGCTTCTGGAAATTTTTTGCATTTGTACTTCTTCTACTAAAGCATGAATAACATGTTTTCCTAATTATCAATGGGAGAATAAGGCTAAATCCGTGTGTTTTCATTTACCTTGGTTTTCAGATATGAGGGTTTCTTTAATAATCCTAGAAGAACTTTAAGGCTACAGGCTTCATCTTTAAGAGAAAAGAGAGAGAGAGAGAGAGAACTGGAGTTAATTCTCCATTTTATGTGTTAAACTAGGTGAAAAGATCAATTCATATTAGATTTATATGGAGCTTTATTGACCACAAAAATATCCTCTAAATCCTCTCCTTTTTTGGTCCATTTTCAGCTGCTAATTGGTCAAGCAGGTGATGCACCTGCTTATATGCATCAAGCAGCTCAAAAGGTCAAACTAGGTGATTCACCTACATGGTTTCACTTGAGCTTTAAATATATTGGGCATTGGAAGATTTGGCTGCTGGGAGTTCTTTCATTTTTATTTTCTTTTAACAAATTTGGGCCTCAAGTGAGTCGATTGATATAAAAGTCGATAATTGATCCATCACTTGGGCCCTTTAACTATATCCATATAGCTCAAGTAGGTGATGCAGCTGGTAGCTTAATTAAGACAAGCAAGCAACTCAATTAATTCATTCCCATTTCTGAATATTAATCCCTTTTTCTTCAACTTAGCACTTAACTTTCAACTTTATGATCAATTACTACTTACTATATCTATCTGAAATATTTTCTGTCGGAGATAACTTGTGATACACATGTTGAAACGTACAAGGTGTTAAATCACCTTCCAAGCTAGTTTAAACCAATACTAATCATATAATAAACATGATCCTTCACCTATACTATATGTCTATGTCAAGTATCACCTGAATAGAACTAACATATATATAATACATGTTGTTACATCCTTCTCCCCTTAAAACATTCTTCCTCGAATGTTAGCAAGGTTATCCAGCCCAAACAAGTTCAAGCCTAAGTTAGTCTACTTTTGATCACATTGAACATATAGACTTATACTTACTTGTCAACTCCTCTGCTCAACATTTTAATCTTTCTCATCAAACTAGAAGAGGTGAGGATACTTCAATTTCATTTATTCTTCCGCTTCCCATGTAACTTCTTCTACTTGTTTGTTTCTCGATAGTATTTTTACAGAAGCTACTTCATTATTTCTTAACTTACTAACTTGTCGATCCAAAAATAGCAATGGGTAATTCTTCATAAGTGAGATCTCCTGTAACTTGTACATCTTCAGTAGGAGTAACACGAGATGGGTCACCTACACATTTTCGAAGCATTGAGACATAAAACACTAGATGAACTGACGAGAGCTCTTGTGGTAGCTCTAACTCATAGTCTACTTGGAAGACTTTTCAAATAATCTTATATGGCCCATATAACATTGACTCAACTTTCCCTTTTTGCCACAAACCTCATTACCACTTTTATTGGAGACACCTTCAAGAATACCCAATACCATATAGACATCAAGAATACCCAATACCATATAGAAAATTCTATTCCTCTCATTCTAACATTCACATATGATTTATGTCGACTTTGAGCTAGTTCTGTTGTATCACTTTGACTTTTTCCATAGCTTGATGAACAAGATCTGGCCCAAATAAGGTAGTTTCACCTGTTTCGAACCAGCCAATTCGTTATCTACACTTTTTACCGTATAAAGCTTCATAAGGTGCCATTTTCATACTCGAATGGTAGCTATTGTCATAAGCAAATTGAATAAGTGGTAGGTGATCATCCCTGCTACCCTTGAAATCTAATGTACAAGCTCGCACCATATCCTCAAGTGTTTGAATTGTACATTCTTCTTGGCCATCCATTTGAGGGTAAAATGATGTACTTAAATTCACTTATGTTTCCAAACTCTTCTGAAATGACTTCCAAAAATTTGGAGTGAATTAAAATCCTTTATAAGATATTACAAATATTGGCACTCCATGTAGTCAAACTACCTCCCATGTAATATACAACCTTGCATACCCCTCAGATGTATAAGTAGTCTTCACCGGCAAAAAGTGCGCTGCTTTAGGGAGCCTGCCAACTAACCTACACAGAGTCAAATTTCCGCAATAAGCGAGGAAAACCAGTGACAAAATCCATGTTGATCATATACCATTTCCAAATTGGAAGTTCCACACGCTGCATATAACCTCGGGGCTTCTGGTATTCTACTTTTACTTGTTGACAATTTGTACACTGAGCCACCAATTCTGCAATGTTATTCTTCATGTCCCCCACCAATACATCTCTTTCAATTCATGATACATTTTAGTTGACCCCGGATGTATAGAGTATCTTGAATGATGTTCTTCCATCATGATACTCTTTCTTAGTTCATCTACATTAGGTACACACAAACTGTTGACAGCGAAGTACGCCCGCTTGCTAAGCTCAAATAACTTTGTCATACCATGTTGTACATTATCCTTAAGCTGTAAAAGAATAAGATCAGTGTACTGCTTTTCTTTCACTTCCACACTAATGAGGATTGTGCCGCATTTTGCACAATAACCCCTTCGTTTGGAGATTCAAGAAGGCGACCCCCCAAGTTCGCTAGTTGGCACTGATCCTTAGTTATTCTTTGTCTTTCCACATACTGGCCATAAGTTCTTGTCAGTATTTTACAGTAGCAGCTACTACATTTGCTTTACCGAGATGATACAAGATATCAATGTCGTAATCTTTAAATAGCTATAGCCACCTTCACTGCTTCAGATTTAGGTCCTTTTGCTTAAAGATCTTTTGATCAGTGTATATGCCAACATGAACTCCATACAAGTAGTGGCAACTATTTTCAAAGCAAAAACAACTGGTTTATATAGTTTTCAAAGCTCTAGATCATGGAATGGATAATTTTTCTCATGTGGCTGAAGCTCCCTTGAGCCATACGCTGTTACTTTGCCATGCTGCATCAATACACAATGTGAGCCCACTCCCAAAGCATCACAATACATAGAATATTCTTCTGTGCCTTCTGGAAGTACATATGCAGGTGTAGAAGTTAATCTACTCTTCAGCTCTTAGAAGCTTCTTTCACACTCATCACTCCACCGAAACTTTTTTTTTGTGTGTAAGCTTTGTTAAGGGTGTAGAAATGGAACAGAAGCCTTCAACAAACCTTTTGTAATAACCAGCCAATCCAAGAAAACTACAGATCTCTGTAGGCATTGTAGGTCATGGACAGTTGTTCACGACTTCAATCTTTTGGTTATTGTCACATCCAGGAATACCTCTAGATGTATCGGCGTTGTTGTCCTCTTTGAGTACATTCTTAGGTCAAATTTAGCTGAAATTTAAAACTTTTGACCACTTCTACTTGAGGATTACATAGACCTCTACATATACAAATATATATATATATATATATATATATATATATATATATATATATATATATATATATATATATATATATATATATATATATATATATATATATATATATATATATATATATATATATATATATATATAAGACCACATATAGATCATACAATGTTTAGTATTTATGAAAGGAAGAACATAAAAGTCTTCATACTAAAGCAACATTAGGCTTGATAGTGGCATTGCCCTTGGAAAGTGAGGACCTACCCAACTTGGATGATCAAGAATTTCAAGTCTTCTTCAAAGTCGTCTCCAAAATCCCTTCAATGACCAGAACCTAAAATGTTTGGAAAAAGGAAGAAATGGGGTTAGTACATCACTTGTACTAAGTATGAGATCATATGCACACATATCATGAAACCATGATAAAATAGGACACTTAATTAAGTATGCAATTTACTTTGAAAACCTTTATGCACATTCAACACGACCATACCAAATTAATAGAACATGTTAATTAAGTCATAAGCATGTACATCACCAGACCAACAACATCAAATCTAGTCAAGTCAACATGCATATCATGCAATTGAATACATAGTCAAGTATTCTTTTATCAAGTCATAAATAACCATAAGCATGAGTAGGATAATATTATAACATAACCAAAGTAAGGCAATTACCCACAAACCCTATCAAGTCAATAAGTGCAATGACCAAGAAAAGCCCCATAACCTTACTCAATCAAGTAACTCAACAAGAATCATGTCCAACATCCCACTTCACATAGCATGGCATTTAAAAGTACATATAATCATACTTTAACAATGCAGACCAACCCATATTAATAAGTGAAATTAGTCAACATATTGAGTGTGTTTGGTATGATGGAAAATATTTTTTGGAAAATGTTTTCCAATTTTCTTATGTTTGGTTGGGACAAAAGTTTTGGAAAATGTTTTCCAAATCAACTCATTTCCCTCAAAATTAAAAAAAAATGACTTCCCTTCAAAAATTAAGGAAAACATTTTCCAAAACTCTACTCCAATTTTAAATTACATTTTTTTGGGAAAAACAATGATTTAAAAAAATAAATTTTAAAATTTTATTTTTTTACCCGATCACTGACCTCCACCCACCACCGGCCAGCCTCCCCCCTTAAGTTTAAATTTTTATTTTTCATTCCTACCCCTCCCCCTGCCCCCTCCCCACCCCACCCCCACCACCACCCTAATAAATATTGTTATTGAAAAATATTTTCAATTTCATAAATTATTTTCTACTCTAGTAAAAGTAAAAGATGTCTTTAAAAAAAATCATTCATAAATCAAACACTAAAAATCATTTCTGAAAAATATTTTCTACTCACCAACCAAACATGAGAAAATAAGTCCAAAATCTACTTGTTTTCCATGAAAATATCTTTTAGGAAAATATTTTTTTTCATACCAAACACACCCATAGTATCATCAATGCGCATGTTCATCATATACATATCATTTACAAACATATTCATATGTAAGAACATCCTTCTAAGACTTCATTCAAGGCTAACTAGTGTAATGTTTAGGTAGAGTTCCATAACCATACCTAGACTAAGGTAAATCCCTTATGTTATCTTAGTTAAAGTTAATTCCTTTAATTTATTTTACCTTTTGGGAACATCTTTCCTTAACTGACATAACCCTACACCGAAAGAAGGCAGACTACATTCCAAGGTAGTACTAAAACATCAACATAGAAACTAGGTGGATCCACTAGCTAGTATTCCTATGGGGGCAACATAGTGCAAGAACTAAGAGATATAGTTTGGACCCTCTTTATGCTACATGCATTATAATCGCCAATCTCAAGAGTAAGTTGGTGATCCTACCATACCTATGTTGGAAGGGACACTTCTCACTTTAGTTCACTCAGTGCTAAGCTAGTGTCCCTTTTGAAATGTCTTTTAATGCTTTTATTTATCATCATAACTTAATGTAGGTCATAGGGTCAGACCCATGTATAAACATCATCATCATATATCTCAATAAGAATTGCATGACTATAGTCCTTTCATTACAATTCATATAAGTGAAGTCAGCACATTAACATGTCACTTCATAATAAGGCACATTGGTAAATCATCAGCATCCTTTTAACATATACATCTTACCCAACACCTCACATACCATAGTCAAGACATTTAAATTCGACATCATACCAATCCCATAAATCCTAATTCAAGACATACTCCAATACAACATCATGACTAAATCACAATTGACCATAATTGAAGTAAAGAATAGGGATCACAAGAATTACCAATTCTCTTTTATAATTCATCATAAAGGTCTTACCGTCAACCCTTTAATTCAACCCAATTAGGGTGTAGTATCATCATATAATCACAACCAACGTGATAACAAGAATAATTAAATCACTATATCATAATCCAATAGTAGTTCATTGCTTAAGACAAAAGACATAGATCAAAGTCATAATCTAATCAATTACTCAAGAACTAGCATCATAGGACTATACTTCATCTTAACTTAATCATGATTGATAACCCAACACCATAGGATAGTAATTCAACAAAAAAACAATTCGATTGAACCAATATTACTAAATTGACATCAAGATCACAACCTAGGGTTAGGGGTAAAGTTCATCTTTTACAAACTAGACCAATTCATCAATTCACAACATCAATTTCTTATTGGATGAAAATATTACTTGAAAATCCAACTTTTGAATCAATTTGATGGAACCCTTAGATCAAACAAGTATGAAAGGTGAAAGAGATCCCATACCTTACTAATTGATGAAGATTGATGAAGAATCTTGACTCTTTGCTGCCCTTAAACCCTTCACTAGTTTGGTCTTCAATGGAGTTCTTCATTAAAGAGAGAAAGAAGAGAGAAGGAAAAGAGTTTGGGTTTACGAATTATGAGAGTTTAGGCTAGGCTAATTAGGTTAGGAATTTATTAGGGGGTTAACTAACTTAATTTAGACCTCTTCTAACACAAAATTAACTTCCTAACTAAGCCAATTAATTTATTTACCTAAGTGTAAACGTGCAGTGAAAATTAGTCATCATAGATGACACTACGACTAACGGATCGTGGGTCAACCGACGACCACTCCCCCTTCCGTACTTCACATCCATTGGTAAGTTTAGAGACTGTGTAAAAGATGACCTTTAAGAATTTGTCTAAGTGTCCATAGACAAGAATTTTGCAAAGTGTCTATGTACTGAGGCAATTGAAACCTTGTCGATTGGCCCACGAGCTGTCTGTGGCATCCGTTGGTGACACTGTCCTTTGATAGCTTTTGGTCACTTTTGCAAGGGTCCTCCTCAAGGTCCCTTTGGTTGGTCTTTGGAGAGTCTTGCCCGGACGTCTCAATTATGAATTAACTCTAATACGTGTTAGGCACCCTTCCACCAATTTTCATCATTTTCTGACTCCTAAAAGCTAGTCAAATAGAATAAGGCACGCTAGTACTTCTTTGAACTAGTTTCCAGACGTCATGGACATTCTTGGACGTTTTGGTTTCTAGACTCCCTAAATGACTTGTAATCATTAAAATGGACCTTAAAACAGTGTCTAAACCTTATGACACTTATGTTAGGATCTAGAACAGGTCTTGGATTTTTGAAGTGTTACATTATCCCCCCTTAGGAACATTCATCCCCGAATGACACTAAAGGCTTTGGAAGGAAGGAATAGACTCAAGACTAGCAGCCAACCAACAAGAATACATAACTACATCAATCATATCATTTACACAAGGAAATTCAAAAGCGTCAATTACCACACCTAAGGTTCAACATTACAATATGAGGAATATCCTTCTCACAACAACAAGTGCTCAACATATTTATGAGTCAATTATGCCAAATCTTAACTTATCAACATGATACATATCATTTCATAAAGACTCACCATATCAAAATGCACCACATGACTCAAAGCAAGAAGAATTGTAAATATTCAAGTCCAATTACACATTTCACTGTAACTTTACTGTAATGACACCAGAAAAATGCACATTTTACAAAAGCTCACAAAAAATAAGAAACTCAATTTTTAGTCATATTTTCATTATTAATACGAATGACTAACCTTAGTTATCAAATAGATGAGGGCAACGAGACTTCATTTCGGCCTTGGCCTCCCATGTTGCACCCTCAACTAGGTGATTCTTCCATAACACCTTTACAGAAGCCACCTCTTTGTTCCTCAATTTCTTTACTTGCCTATCAAGGATTTGAATCGGAACTTCCTCATAACAGAGGTTATCCTTCACACCAATACCCTCAATAGAAAGAATAGTCTCGGGGTCACCAATACACTTCTTAAGCATGGAAACATGGAAAATCAGATGAATCGAAGTAAATTCACTAGGCAACCTTAACTCATAGGAAACCTTACCAACTTTTTGAAAGATTTTCATAGGGACACACATAATAAGGACTCAGCTATGTGTGGCAGCGGAACTGATACCTACCAGTTTCCAGTTCGGTTCGGTACTGGTTAGGACCGGAAATTTCCGGTTCCGGAACAGGAACCGGGACAGAATTAGGTAAATTCTGGAATTTACCGGTTCTGGTAATTACCGGTCCAGTCTGGTTTGGTTTTTTTTTTATAATACAGCCGTTACTAGCCATTGGGTAACGGCTAGTGCCCCCCCCCCCCCCCCCAACGGCTAGTTGAAGAGAAATTCATCCAATAGGGTCCCTACCCCACCCCTAACTTTTTTAATACCCTAAAGTTTTAAAAATTACACTTTAACCCATTTTTTTACTTATAAATACCCCTAAAATTCATTCTTTTAAATCACAATATCATCTATTCATCTTCTACTCTCTCAACTCTCTACTCTCTATCTCTAATCTCTAATTCTATAATATATAATATCTTAAATTCCGGTGTTGCCTTACTTGGTTTTTGAAAGCTAGATTTGGAGCTTCAAAATTCAATTTTCAACTTTCCACGTTCGGCTTTCGGCGATCATAAACGTCTACTTTTTTAAGTAGACGTTCGGTACATTCGTTCTAACTTTTATTTTAAGTTTCATTTATATTTAAATAATTATTTATTTATTTTTGATTTATTATTTGCAAAATTGCATAACATTTGTTGTATTATATTTAATCTCACGTTTAATTTTTTAATATGGATTTCGGCGAAAATATTGTTCAAAAAGGAAAGGGGGAAAAAAGTGCATTAGAGCGTGTAAGAAATATTTGTAACTTTACATCCTCCGATAATTCAAAAACCGGTAGTTCTTCTAAATAAAAAACTAAAAAATCTACTATATTAAGAATAAATACGGATGATTATACTCATGTTGATGATACGGTTTTTAATATTGATAGTAATTCAGGATTAGATCCTTATCATGAACATTTACAACGTCGCTTTGGTAATTTTGATGAGGATTTGCCTAGTGATAATGATAATGATAATGATATTGATAAATATACTGATACGCCTACTTTTGATGATGATGATGATGAAACTCAGCCACATACGGCTACTACTACTCCTAGTCCCGCTCCCTTTCGTTGTCCCGCCCAGTTCCCCAAGTACATCCTTGGCCTAAGGTACAACGTATTAAAAAATCGGTTGTTTGGCAATTTATGACACAAAACGAAGATAAAACACAAGCTATTTGTAATAAATGTAAATATATATTAAATCATAAAATTGTGGGCAAATTTGGCGGGACGTGACATTTGAGTAGTCATTTAATGTCTTGTTGTAAAAATGAATTTTTGCATGCTAAAGCGGTAGCGGAAGCTAAAAAAAATGGTACCCCCCTTCCTGAAAATGTAGGAGTAGGCGGCTCTAAAATGGTACAAACACAAATAAATCCGTCTAATGTTTCTGGCTCTAGTTTACTACCTTCATATAGTAGAGAAAAAGATCTTGAAGAACTAGCTAAAATGATATGTGTTATGGGTTTGCCATTTAGTTTTGCTGAAAATCCCAGTTTTATACATTATATTCAAATTGTATATAATCCAAATTTTAAAGGTTTTGCTAGAAATACAATGAAAAGGGTTGTATTTGATTATCATGCACAACATTTTCAATATCTTCGTTGTTTATTTTATTATAATACTTGTAAAATAGCTATTACTTTCTATATGGGTCGTAGTGTAAATGGTAACGATTATTTGACTGTTAATCCACATTGGATTGATGAAAATTGGTTTATGCAAAAAAGAATTTTAGGTTATAAATGTTGTCAAATGCAAAAAACCGGTAGTTATATTGCTCAAACTATTTTAGATATTTTACAAAGTTATGGAATATGTGATAAAATAAGTAGTATAACCCTAGATAATGCTTCAAGTAATAATTCTGTTGTTTAATATTTAAAAACTACACTTTGTCCTTTCTATGGTGATATTATCATATTAGGTGTACTGCACATATATATAATTTGATTGTTAGAGATGGTGTAAATATGTATGTTAACGGATGTACGAAAGTTGAAAATGCATGTCATTTTATATTTAAATGTCAAGTTAAGTGTAACGACCTGTTTAGTCGGTTCGAGCAGTAGAAATATTTTTGATAAAGTTGACTGGGTCGACGGATCACGCGACGGACCGTCATGGTCACGACGGACCGTGATTGACTCCGTCGTCCCATACTTGTGTAAATTCTTCTGCTGCTCTCCTCATTACCCTTGACGACAGTAGGACGAGCCATCATAGGCACGACGGTCCGTCAAGGGCCTTCGTTCTAAAACACTTCAACTCTGAAATCTGAGTACTGGGATCGACTCTCTAAACTCTGCGATGGACCTGCAGGACGGACCGTCATAGATACGACGGGCCGTCAAAAGCGGCGTTACCCCGACTGGTCGGATTTATGCTAAAAGTTTTAAAGGGGTGTTTTGGACTATTCATGATTTGAATTATGGAATTAGTGGGGTAAGTGTAATAATTTATTTACTTGGGGGTTAAAGAAGATAATAAGGGAATAAATAGTGGGTTACTTTTATCATCTTTTATAATTGATTATAGGATAATTAGGTTAAAAGAAAAAGAATCTGGGAAGATAAATAAAAAGAACAGAGAGGGAGAACGAGCGAGAAAGAGAGAACAAAGAGGAAAGCAAAGGCATTGGGAAGATAGCTTGATCGATCATGATTCTTCGGTGGAGGTAGGTTATGGTTTATTTCTATGTGATAGATAAACTCTAAATAGCGATTGATATGTATTGAGTGATATTGTAAAGTCTCCTATGTACTTGATTGGGTGGTTGTATGTTTTAATAGTGTGGTTTATGGTTGGCCTAAAATTATGAGACTGTTGAATTTTTAATCTTGAATCCTCTCTATTAAGATAACGCCTTGACATAAAGAAGGCTTGATGAACTAAAATAATGAGATAAATGGATCGGGTGTCACGTTCCGACACGGTAGTATTAGGGGATCGGGTGTCACGTTCTGACACAGTAGTATTAGGGGATCAGAGTGTCACATTCCGAGACGGTGATAATGGATCGGAGTGTCACGTTCCGATACGATAATGAGAAAGAGAATGAATCTTGAATTATGTTAATGTACTCAAATTCAAAGAACCTATTTCCCAAATGAGTATGGTGTAGAGGCTTGAGTCCTCATAGGTGTGCTTGGCGTTGTTGTCGATGGTTCTTATACTTGTTGATTGTCACCTGTTAAGTATTATGGTTGATTTTATGTTATTATTCAATATATATTGCTTTCTATTTTGAGTTGGCCGATGATACCTACTCAGTACGTGTTCCTTGTACTGACCCCTACTTGTAATTTTCTGTTTTGTTATTTGTGGAGTGCAGCAAACGTGCCATCGACTTCGACTCGCCCTCAACTCTAGCCAGACTTCAGCACATCAGATTTCAGGGTGAGCTATTATTCCTAGCTCGTGCTGGATTCTCTCCTTCACGTCTTAATGTCTTGAAGTTCGGACATGGACCATCTTTTTACATTTTTTTAGCTTCTTAAATACTCTTAGATTTAGAAATTTGAGGATAGATGTTCTTGATGTGATGACTTCCAGATTTTGGGAACAATAAGTATTAAACTTTAGAAGCTTATTTATTGGTTATCTTAATGAGTTTTGGATCTTCCGCATTATTTTTACTATTTATAAATGTTTTACCGGTAAATGTTGGGGTTTAGATTTGTTGGTTCGCTCACCTAGGAGAGTAAGGGTGGGTGCCACTTGCGGCTCATTTAGGGTCGTGACAAACTTGGGATCAGAGTGTTAGGTTCATTGGTCTCATCACACAAGAACGAGTCTAGTAGAGTCTTGAGGAACGGTAGGGGGACGCCCTTACTTTTCTTTGAGAGGCTATAGGACTTTAGGAAAATTCCATTCTTTCATTCTTTCGTGCTATTACTTGGATCCAACAGGTATCTAGTTGATACAAATCGGTATCTGACATCCTCACTCTATTTCGCAGATGGTTAGAACTAGAGCAACAATTGTTCCAACACCAACACCGGCAAGACAAGGTGCTTCTGAGCCAAACATTGGGGCTGTAGCTCGAGGAGGAGCGGTGGCAAGAGGCCGTGGTAGAGGTCGCAGGAGGACGTCCTCTAGAGGTAGAGGACAAACACCTGGTCCAGCTAGTAATAGGGCGGTGACTCCTCCACCGACTGATGAGGTAGTAAGAGAGGGTGAGGAAGGGGAAAATGAATAGGTGCAAGATGAGAATTTACAACCCCAACCTACCCCAGAGATGATCAACCAAATTCTTACTTATCTTAACGGGTTATCTGATTGGGGCCTGACACCTCCAGTGTTTCATGTACCAGCACCTCAGGCTCCGGGAGTACAACATGCAGCTGTTGTGGCTCCCCGCATGGATGTCTCATTGGAAATAGACACGTTTCCTCGATTGACTACCGGGTCTATAATGACGAGTGATCAGCATGAACTTTTACCTAAATTCTTAAAGTTGAAACCTCCAGTCTTCAAGGGTGCTGAATCTGAGGATGCCTATGATTTTCTGGTTGATTGTCATGAGCTGCTACATAAGATGGACATAGTAGAACGATTCGGTGTTCAGTTTGTGACCTACTAGTTTCAGGGGAATGCCAAAATGTGGTGGCGGTCGTATGTTGAGTGTCAACCAGCACAGGCACCACCTATGACTTGGGTATCGTTCTCTAGCTTATTTATGGAGAAGTATATACCCCAAACTTTGAGGGACAAGAGGAGAGATGAGTTCCTGAGCCTAGAGCAAGGAAGGATGTTTGTTGCCGCTTATGAGGCCAAATTTCATGCGCTATCCAGGTATGCCACCCAGCTTTTTTTCAGTCCACAAGAGCGGATTTGCTGCTTTGTGAAAGGATTGAGGTCAGATTTGCAGATCCCAGCCTTACAGGTAGCTGCTGCAGCAAAATCCTTTCAGGAAGTGGTTGACTTTGTGATAGAGGTGGAGGGGGTGAAGCCAGATAACTTCACCATGACGTCGACATCTAAGAAGTTTCGTACGGAAGGTGAGTTTAGTGGTTCTTACTCCAGAGGGAAGAGTTCAGGATGTTACCCCGCCCGACCTATTCAGTCATCACTACAGGCTGTAGCTGGGGGTCCATCGCAGACCAGTCAACATTTCTCTGAGTTTGGAGGTTATCCCCAGACTTTGTCGTTCTCACAGAGACCTATGCTTGACTCCAGAGATTGATATGCATGTGGAGAGAATGGACATATTAGGAGGCATTGTACAAAACAGAGTTACAGACCCCCAATAATTAGAGGTAGAGGTGGTCATGGGAGAGGCCGCCATTCTGGAGGACGTGGTGGCCAAGGTAATGGTGGTCACCAAATCAGTCGGGGTGGCGGGCAAGTTTGAACTACGGCAGCACAGCATGGTAGGGGCAACGGGCAGACAGGTGATAGGGCCCATTGTTATGCTTTCCCCGGGAGGTCTGAAGTAGAGACATCTGATGTTGTTATCACATGTAATCTTTTGGTTTGTGATTGCATGGCTTATGCATTATTTGATCCTGGATCCACATTTTCATATGTATCTTCCTCATTTGCTACTGGTCTTGATTTACATTGTGATTTGCTTGACATGCCTATTCATGTCTCTACTCCTGTGGGTGAGTCTGTGATAGTTGATAAGGTGTATAGGTCTTGTCTTGTGGCTTTTGTGGGGAGCAATACTCATGTAGATTTGATTATTCTAGAGATGGTTGATTTTGATGAAATTCTGGGTATGACTTGGCTTTCTCCAAATTTTGCAATCTTAGATTGTAATGCTAAAACTGTGACATTGGCCAAGCCTGGGACAGATCCGCTAGTGTGGGAGGGTGACTATATTTCCACCCCAGTTCGTACTATCTCTTTTCTTCATGCTAAGAGGATGGTTAGTAAGAGTTGTTTAGCTTTCTTGGCCCATCTCAGGGATGATACTTCCAAAGTATCTTCGATTGAGTCTGTTTCGATAGTCTGTGAGTTTCTGGATGTGTTTCCTGCAGACCTTCCTGGTATACCACAAGATAGGGATATTGATTTTTATATTGATCTGAAGCCGGGTACTCGCCCCATTTCCATACCCCCTTATAGAATGGCCCCAGCTGAGTTAAGGGATTTAAAGGCCCAACTTCAGGAGTTGTTAAGTAAAGGCTTTATTAGACCAAGTGCATCCCCTTGGGGTGCTCCTGTTTTATTTGTGAAGAAGAAGGATGGAAGTTTTCGGATGTGCATAGACTACAGGCAACCGAATAAGATAACTATTAAGAACAAGTATCCTCTTCCTCGCATTGATGATTTGTTCGATCAGTTACAAGGTGCTTGTACCTTTTAAAATATCTATTTGAGATCTGGTTATCATCAATTGAAAATAAGGGCAGCAGATGTGCCAAAGACTGCTTTTCGAACAAGGTATGGGCATTATGAATTCTTAGTAATGTCTTTTGGGCTTACGAATGCCCCTGCTGCATTCATGAGCCTGATGAACGGGATTTTTAAGCCATATCTGGATCTCTTTGTCATTGTATTTATTGATGATATACTGAAAGAGCAGGAAAGAACATGAGGAGCATCTGAAAATTGTATTGGAATTGTTGAGAGAGAAAAGGCTTTATGCCAAATTCTCCAAGTGTGAGTTTTGGCTAGATTCAGTGTCCTTCTTGGGGCACGTGGTTTCCAAGGATGGAGTGATGGTGGATCCATCTAAGATTGAAGTAGTGAAGAATTGGGTAAGACCTACTAATGTTACAGAGGTAAGGAGCTTTGTTGGTTTAGCTAGCTACTACCATCAATTTGTCAAGGGATTTTCTTCTGTCGCTTCCCAATTGACAAATTTGACTAAGCAGAATGTACCATTTGTATGGTCGGGCGAATGTGAAGAAAGCTTCCAGATCCTCAAGACCTTGTTGACTACTGCACCAATTCTTACCTTGCCAGTGGAAGGTAAGGATTTCATTGTTTACTGTGATGCATCTTATTCTGGTTTTGGTGCAGTGCTAATGCAAGAGAGGAATGTAATTGCTTATGCTTTGAGGCAATTAAAAGTGCATGAACGCAACTATCCGACCCATGATTTGGAGTTGGCTGCAGTCGTGTTTGCATTGAAGCAATGGAGACATTACCTCTATGGGGTCAAGTGTGAAGTCTATACAGATCATCGTAGTTTACAGTATGTCTTTACTTAGAAGGATTTGAATTTGAGGCAGAGGAGGTGGATGGAACTACTGAAGGACTACGATATTACTATTTTGTATCACCCAGGAAAAGCTAATGTTGTGGCAAATGCTTTAAGTAGAAAGGCAGGGAGCATGGAAAGTCTAGCCCACTTACAAGTTTCTAGATGCCCATTGGCTAGAGAGGTTCAGACTCTGGCTAATGACTTTATGAGGCTGGAAATACTAGAGAAGGGAGGATTTTTGGCTTGTGTGGAGGCAAGATCTTCTTTTCTTGACAGAATTAAGGGAAAACAATTTACTGATGAGAAGCTGAGCCGAATTCGAGATATGGTATTACGAGGAGAGGCTAAAGAGGCAATAATTGATGAGGAAGGCATTTTGAGAATTAAAGGAAGGGTATGTGCCCCGTGTTGATAATTTGATTCACACTATTCTTACAGAGGCTCATAGTTCAAGGTATTCTATACATCCTGGTGCAACCAAGATATATTGTGACTTAAAGCAACATTTTTGGTGTAGTAGAATCAAGCGTGACATTGTTGATTTTGTTGCCCAATGCCCGAATTGTCAGCAGGTAAAGTATGAACACCAAAGGCCCGGAGGAACACTTCAGAAAATGCCCATTCCTGAATGGAAATGGGAAAGAATTACGATGGATTTTGTGGTTGGTATTCCAAAGACATTGGGTAAATTTGATGCTATTTGGGTAATTGTTGACAGATTAACTAAGTCTGCTCACTTCATTCCCGTCAAGGTGACTTACAATGTAGAGAAGTTAGACAAACTCTATATCTCAGAAATTGTTCGATTGCATGGAGTTCCACTTTCCATCATATCAGATAGAGGTACGCAATTTACTTATATGTTTTGGAGGGCATTGCATATTTAATTAGGTACTAGGTTGGATTATAGTACTGTGTTTCACCCTCAGACCGATGGCCAGTCTGAGCGAATGATTCAGGTGTTGGAGGATATGCTTCGTGCATGTGTGATAGAATTTGTTGGTCATTGGGATAACTTCTTATCCTTAACAGAGTTTTCATACAATAATAGTTATCACTCAAGTATTGATATGGCCCCATTTGAGGCACTGTATGGGAGGAGATGTAGGTCTCCCATTGGTTGGTTTGATGCATTTGAAGTGAGACCATGGGGTACTGATCTTCTGAGGGAATCGTTAGATAAAGTAAAATTCATCCAGGAGAAGATTTTAGCAGCTCAGAACAGGCAGAAAGAATATGCAGATCGAAAGGTTAGGGACTTGGATTTTATGGAGGGTGAACAAGTCTTGCTGAAGGTTTCACCCATGAAAGGGGTGATGCGGTTTGGGAAGCGAGGTAAGCTTAGTGCGAGGTATATTGGTCCATTTGAAGTTCTGAAGCGCGTGGGGGAGGTGGCTTATGAATTGGCATTGCCTCCAAGACTCTCAGGAGTGCACCCGGTATTTCATGTGTCTATGCTGAAAAAATACCATGGGGATGGAAACTACATTATTCGTTGGGATTCAGTTCTTCTTGATGAGAATTTGTCTTATGAGGAGGAGCCTGTTGCTATTTTAGATAGAGAGGTCCGCAAGTTGAGATCAAAGGAGATTGCATCTATCAAAGTTCAGTGGATGAATCGGCCAATTGAAGAGTCCACTTGGGAGAATGAGGCTGATATTCAAGAAAGATATCCACATCTTTTTACAAGTTCAGGTACTCTTTCTCGCCCTTGCTTTTCTTCTTGTGATCATTCGGGGATGAACGATGGGTAAATTGGTATCTATTGTAACGACCTGTCTAGTCGGTTCGAGCAGTAGAACTATATTTGATAAAACTGACTTGGTCGACGGATCATGCGATGGACCGTCATGGTCACGACGGACCGTGATGGACTCCGTCGTCCCATACTTGTGTAAATTCTTCTGCTGCTCTCCTCATTACCCTCGACGACAGGTAGGACGAGCCGTCATAGGCACGACGGTCCGTCAAGGGCCTTCATTCTAAAACACTTCAACTCTGAAATCTAGGTACTGGGATCGACTCTCTGAACTCTGTGACGGACCTGCAGGACGAACCTTCATAGAGACGGCGGGCTGTCACAAGCGGCGTAACCCCGACTTGTCAGATTTCTGCTAAAAGTTTTAAAGGGGTGTTTTGGACTATTCATGATTTTAATTATGGAATTAGTGGGGTAAGTGTAATAATTTATTTACTTGGGGGTTAAAGAAGATAATAAGGGAATAAATAGTGGGTTACTTTTATCATATGATAATTAGGGTAAAAGAAAAAGAATCTGGGAAGAAAAATAAAAAGAACAGAGAGGGAGAACGAGCGAGAAAGAGAGAACGAAGAGAAAAGCAAAGGAATTGGGAAAATAGCTTGATCGATCACGATTCTTCGGTGGATGTAGGTTATGGTTTATTTCTATGTGATAGATAAACTCTAAATAGCGATTGATATGTATTGAGTGATATTGTAAAGTCTCATATGTACTTGATTGGGTGGTTGTATGTTTTAATTTTGTGGTTTGTGGTTGGCCTAAAATTATGAGACTGTTGAATTATTAATCTTGAATGCTCTCTATAAAGATAACGCCTTGACATAAAGAAGGCTTGACGAACTAAGATAATGAGATAAATGGATCGGGTGTCACGTTCTGACACGGTAGTATTAGGGGATCGGGTGTCACGTTCTGACACAGTAGTATTAGGGGATCGAAGTGTCACATTCTGACACGGTAGTATTAGGGGATCAAAGTGTCACGTTCTGACACGGTGATAATGGATTGGAGTGTCACGTTCCGACACGATAATGATAAAGAGAATGAATCTTGAATTATGTTAATGTACTCAAATTCAAAGAACCTATTTCCCAAATGAGTATGGTGTAGAGGCTTGAGTCCTCATAGGTGTGCTTGGCGTTGTTGTCAATGGTTCTTATACTTGTTAATTGTCACCTGTTAAGTATTATGGTTGATTTTATGTTATTATTCAATATATATTGATTTCTATTCTGAGTTGGCCGATGATACCTACTCAGTACGTGTTCCTTGTACAGACCTCTACTTGTAATTTTCTTTTTTATTATTTGTGGAGTGCAGCAAACGTGCCATCGACTTTGACTCGCCCTCAACTCTAGCCAGAATTCAGCACATCAGATTTCAGTGTGAGCTATTATTCCTAGCTCGTGCTGGATTCTCTCCTTCACGTCTTGATGTCTTGAAGTTCGAACATGGACCATCTTTTTACATTTTTTAGCTTCTTAAATACTCTTAGATTTAGAAATCTGAGGATAGATGTTCTTGATGTGATGACTTCAATATTTTGGGAACAATAAGTATTAAACTTTAGAAGCTTCTTTATTGGTTATCTTAATGAGTTTTGGATCTTCCGCATTATTTTTACTATTTATATATATTTTACCGGTAAATGTTGGGGTTTAGATTTGTTGGTTCACTCACCAGGAGAGTAAGGGTGGGTGCCACTCGCGGCTCGTTTTGGGTCGTGACATTAAGTCTCGGCGTAAAGATTTTCAAAATCGTTGTTTTGAAAAGAATCTTCCACCTAGAAAAATTCCAAAAACAGTGGCTACTACATGGAATACTTTATATGAAATGCTTGTAGTCACTTATGAATATCGAATACCCTTACAAATGATTTGGAATGCTCATAATTCTGATATGACATATAGACTAGATGATAATGATTCGCGTGATATAAATGAACTTATAGATTTCCTAAAAGTTTTTTACTTAACTACAAAAAGAATTTTTGTACTTTATAGTCCATCAATTTGTACTGTTTTGCTTGATATTTGTATGATTTCTTCTAAATTATATAAATTTAAAAATAAACCAAGATTTTCAACAAACCATTGAAAAAATGATTATAAAATTTAAAAAATATTATATTCCTATTCCTCAAATTTATTTAACTGCATGTTTGTTACACCCTAAGTATAAAGATTTTGGTTCATCAAGAATGGTTGAAAAATATATTTTAACTTAGATATTAATGATGAATTAGAAGAAATTCCTAGCTGTCAACAAGTTAAAGATAGCATAAAAATTGAAGCAAAAAAATTGTATGATTTATATAATGCTAATATAAATTTATCAAGTGAAAATGAACCTGAAAGCTCTAGGGTTAGATTTGATGAAAATAATATTGATAATTATTTAGAGGATTATCTTGAACTTTGTCACGATAATAGAAATGATTTTGATGCATATATTAATCAAATTACAGAACCTACTGAAGATGTTCTCAAATGGTGGAGAGATCGCACCAAAGGATTTCCAAAACTAGTACCGAAGGTTCGAGATATATTAGCAATGCAAGCGTCGTCGGTAGCTTCGGAAGGCGTCTTTAGTGCAGCAAGGTTTCAACTTGGAGAACATTGGCATTCACTAGCAGCTGACAGCTTGGAGATATCGGTATTATTTCAAGATTGGATTAATGCCTAGAGAAGAAATTTGGGTCGTGAACCACTACCGACCAAATTTCAAGATGACGTTGATGAAGTAATGCAGGATTATAGTGACGACGGGATTGAAGCAATGGAAGATCTTTCTATTCAACCTATTCCCGAACATGTTACTAAAGAAATGTTGAATGATTTACGAAGGGATTTATATGGTGGCACCAACTATTAGTAAAAGTATGATAATTCGAGATTTAATTCAAACTAATATTTTTGTAAATATAATTGTAATATCAAATATATATTAATAAAAATATAGGTTATTCGCCTTAATTTGTTTTATAATATTGTTGTATTAAATTTAATTTTTGATATAGTCAATTTTAAATTTTATAACTTTAAAGTTTAAATTCAAAAATTTTAAACTTTAAGAGTTTGAAATTTAAATTTTATAACTTTAAAATTTGAATTTAAAATTTTCAAACTTTAAAAGTTTGAATTTAAAGTTTGAAAATTTAAATTTGAAACTTTAAAATTTTGAAAATTTTAAATTAAACTTTAAAGTTTATAACTTTAAAGTTTGAAATTTAAATTTAACTTTAAAATTTGAATTTAAAATTTTCAAACTTTAAAGTTTGAATTTAAAGTTTGAAAATTTAAATTTATAACTTTAAAGTTTGAAATTTAAATTTTTAAATTGCTTAATTATTATAATAAAAATTAGATTCAATTAATTATTTTTTTTTAAATATCGGTTCGTCCCGGTAACCGGTTCGGTCCGATCCGGTATACTACTAGTTTAATTCCGGACCGGGACGGAACATTAATAATTTTACCAGTTTCCTGAACCGGTCCGGTTCTGGTTCCGGATCGTTATCGGTACACACAGTACCGGTTCCGGAAAGTACCGGTCCGGTTCTCCCGGTTCCGGTACCACTGCCAGCCATAGACTCAGCTTCCCTTTCTTGCCAAATCTACCACTCCTTTCATAGGCAAAATTTTCAAGTACACTTTATCACCTTCTTTAACATCTAGATCCCTTATCCTATGATCTCCATAATACTTTTGCCGACTATAAGCCATTTGTAAACAATTTCTTATAATATGAACCTTCTCCAAAGTCTTATAAATCAAATCAAGAACCAAAAGCGAAGACTCACCCACTTTAAACCACCCAATAGGAGATCTAAACCTCCTACAAACAAGGCGTCATAAAGAGCCATGGATATGGATGAATGGAAACTATTACTGTAAGCAAACTCCACCAAAGTCAAATGCTTATCCCAATTTCCCTTGAAATCGATAATACACGCCCTAAGCATATCCTCAAGGGTTTGAATAGTACGCTCCGCTTGACCATCCGTTTGGGGATGAAAAGTGGTGCTTAACTTCACCTTGGTACCCAACCCTTCTTAGAATGACCTTCCAAAACCTAGATGTGAATTGTGCACCCCTAGCCGATATAATGTATAATGGAATACCATGGCGACATAGAATCTCATCTACGAAGATCCTTGCATAATCCCCAACCTAATAGGTAGACTTGACGGGAATGAAATGAGCGAATTCGGTCAACCTATCCACAACCACCCATATAGAGTCATATTGCTTTTCTGTCTGAGGCAAACCTACCACAAAATCCATATTGATGTCTTCCCACTTCCAAGTAGAACTTAGATTTCTTGTTGTAAGCCACCCCGCTTTTGGTGTTCGGCTTTCACTTGTTGGCAATTTGGACACTTAGCAACAAACTTCGCGATGTCCTTTTTCAAACCTTCCCACCAAAACACTTCGCTAAGGTCATGGTACATCTCTGTCGATCCCGGGTGAATGGAGAAATGGGATCCATGAGCTTCCTCAAGGATCCTGTTCCTCAAACATCTACATTGGGAACACACAACCTTCCTTGATACCTCAAGACACCACCACCTCTAAGAAGAATGAATCGTTAAGCTTACTAAGAACCAATTCCTTCAACTCCATCAATGGTTGATGAAGTGTTGTTTGGAATTCACCTCAACTACCATAGATGACTCGAACTTATGATGGACCATAAAATCACCATTCGGAGAATCTTCCAACCTCACACCCTAGCCAACCTATGAACATCTTTCACTAGGTCTTTCTTGGATTCTTCTACATGAGACACACTACCCGTGATCATACGACTTAGAGCATTTTCAATCACACTGGCCTTGCAGGTGTGATAAAGAACACTCATGTTGTAATCTTTAAACAATTCCAACCACCTTCTCTTTTTGCGGTTCAACTCCTTTTGAGTAAACACATATTGGAGGCTCTTGTGGTCGGTATTCACATCAAAATGAACACCATACAAGTAATGCCTCCATACTTTCAAGGAAAAAACTACGACCGCTAATTCAAGATCGTGAGTTGGATAGTTTCTCTCATGCACCTTAAGCTGTCTAGAAGCATAGCCTACCACTTTCCCATGTTTCATAATCGCACACCTTAAACCCACTCGGGATGCATCACAATATACAATGAAGCCCTTTGTACTCTCGGGTAAAGTCAACACCATAGCGGAAGTAAGCCTATCTTTCAAGATTTTAAAGTTTCTCTCAATGCCTCTGACTACTCAAATTTCTAACTCTTTTGAGTCAAAGTAGTCAAGGGAGATGCAATGGACGCTAAACCATCCATAAAGATCCGATAATAACCCGCGAAACCCATGAAACTCCTAATGTTGGTTGGAGTCAAAAGGTCTAGGCCAATTTTTCACCACCTCAGTTTTCCTTGGATCAACCTCAACTCCCTCACTATCTATCATATTACCAAGAAATGACACCGACCTCAACCAAAACTCACATTTTCTATACATGGAAAATAATTATATCTCCTTAAGAACTTGTAACACCACCCTCAAATGGACCATGTGATCACCCTCATTTTTCGAATATACCAAGATGTCGTCAATGAAGAAAATGACAAATAAATCTAAGTAACTTCGAAACACCCTATTCATGAGATTCATTAACGCCACCAGGGAATTAGTGTGACCAAAAGACATTAATAAGAACTCATAGTGACCATACCTAGTTGGATATGTTGTCTTTGGTATATCCTCACCTCTCACTCTAAGTTGGTGATACCCCGATCTCAGGTCAATCTTAGAAAAGTAGCTTGCCCGTTGGAGTTGATCAAACAAGTCGTCAATCCAAGGGAGAGGATACTTGTTCTTAATAGCGACTTGATTGAGTTGGAGATAATCAATGCTTATTCTAAGGGACCCATCCTTCTTCTTTACAAACAATACCGGAGCACCCCATGGAGAAATACTAGGTCTCATGAAGCCTTTGTCTAGTAAATCTTTGAGTTGAGCCTCTATGTCTTTCAATTCGGTCGGAGCCATCCGATAAGGAGGAATTGAAATGAGATTTGTATCCTTTAACAATTCAATAGCGATATCAATTTCCCATTCGGGAGGAACACTGGGAAGATCATTAGAAAAGACCTCTGGAAATCCCTCACTACGGGGACCGATTCTATGTGAGGAATTTCAGAGTCTAAATCTTGGACTCTTACTATATGGTATAAACACCTTTAAGAGATCATTTTACAAGCCTTCAAACAAGAGATGATACGACCTCTAGGAATATAATTTCCGCCTTCCACTCTAAAATGGGCTCATTTCGAAAGATAAACTTCACCACCCTCGTTTTACAATCTATAGAGGCAAAGCAAGCATGCAACCAATCCATACCCAATATGACATCAAAATCTACCTTATCAAGTTCAATACGTTCAACATAAGTAAGTCTATTGGGCAATATAATGGGAAAATTCCTATATACTCTCTTTGCAACAGCAGACTCACCTACTGGGTATCACCATAAACGATTCTCTTAAACTATCGAGAAAAATATCAAACTTTTTATCTACAAGAGGAGTAGCTTCCTCCCCAACATGCCTAAGTTTACATAGATGGAGCACCACTGACGGGGCGTCGACTGCCCACTGGGCGTCGATTGCCATCCGTTTGTTGGGCTGTCTTGGACAGTCTTCGCACCAACTTTGGGTCCTTCCTCAAGGACCCTTGGATGGTCCTTGGGGATGTTATCCTGGACTTTTCCAAACCAAACATGATTGTATATGATTTTATCATCTCTCACATAAATTTCACCCAAAATAAACACGTAAAACTAGACACACAAGATTGTTTCTTCAAGGCAAAACTTTCTAACGTCATGAACGTTCTTGGACATTTGACCTTCAAACTTCAGGAAACTTCACACACTACCTATATAAACCATAAAAACTCATATAAGGACCTTATAACCTCATGAATAACACATAAACACTTTAAAACACATATGAGGCACCTATATGACTTAGTCGTAGAACGTCTTAGTCGTCCCTTGACGTTTGGCTTCCAATGCACCTAAACTCTTAGACACTGCCTCAATACCATATGTTAGACCACTTTAGTACCCCATACCACCATGACCAAAATGTTAGGCTCTAGTTCACCTAAATCATTTTCAAGATTTTACACGTTCGAAAGTTGGACTCTAGACGTACTAGTGTGTTCTAGTGTGCCTTTGTATGTTATATGTATTGTTTGGGGTCTAGGTTTATAGTTAAGGATCCTATTTGTATACTGAAGTTCTTAGATTTGAAAAGTCCAGGCATGACCCTGGAAGGACCACCAAAGGGTCCTTGACGAGGACCAAAAAGCTGACAGAGGATTGCCTAGGTAGTGTCCAAACATGCATCGACAGTTCATGACTTGATCGATGCCCTCTTGATTGAGGGCGTTGCTAAAAACATATAAGTGCAATCTAAGCCCCCAATATAGAGCCTCAGTCTCAAACGACGAATGTGCAGGATGGGACGTTATCCCACCAATAATCCGTCGACTGCCCTCATCGATTGGACCTGCAGATTCTACCTGCACGTTGCCTAGTGAAGACATGAATTGGGAAATTCACCCCACATCCTAATTAAACTATACGAGGTTAATTTAGGTGATTGTAGATTGTTTAAGTTAGTATATTAGCCATATCTCTAATTTAGAACTGTTTTTCCAAATCAAATCCTTCCCTCTCAAATCAGACTCTCCTAAAACACCCAAAAAAAGACCCTATTGAAGACTACGCTCACGAACAAGCTATGGAGGTGGATTCTTGGAGATTTCTTCTCACATTTTTGTGGGAATTCTTATGCAGAAGGTATATTAATCCTTCATCCTTAGTTAATCTTCCATCTAAGGAGTTCTTTCAAAGGTTTTCCAAATATGATTCTAAGTCAAAAATCTCATCTTTCAATATAGACATGTTTCATTGTTAAAGTTATTCCAAAAGTATTGTAATGATGATTATATGATTAATCTATGGTTTAAACACCATTTTCAATCCGATTACATGATGAACCCATGATTTCCTTAACCTCTTAAATCATGATATGTTATGGGTCTTTTGATCTTGATTAGATTATGATTCAATTGTTATTACATTGTAGTATATTGATTAATCCTAGTCTTATCTATATCAATTGATTATGAATTATGGCGAATTGATCAATGATTATCATAACTTGTATATTTATTAAGTTGAACTATTCCTTCTAAGTAGCTTATTATGCATATTAAATTGTGATGTTTGGTATGGTCCACTTATGGTGGCGCTTTTTACATTCTTGTACATCCTTATGTGTTGTGATAATTGTCTTGAAGGCATTAGATGCAAGATGAATTTATATGATGATTTTTATGTTTAAGAAAATGAAGGGTGTAGCCTTGATTCTAGTATCATGTCTAAGTGAATTGATGTTATGTGGAGTTATATGTGTAGTCTTCCACACCAGTTGCATAACCTAGGAATATGGCTGATATTGTATATACGTGGATGATCATGTTAGGGTTAGGTGTGGTTTATATGGCTAATTATGATGAATACTCTTATATCATGACCCATACTTTTATGAATCATATATTATTGTGTGATGAAAGTATGCTAGGAGTATTCTATTCTAATGTTGAATATGTTCTTGTATAAAACTCCAAAGGTCCATGAAGAGCCTCAAATGATGAACTAAACTCTAAAAAACTTTTTCTAAGACTAATAATTCATTGAAATAATGTAGAAAGTATTAGAGCATTAACATCAAGGGACGACCATGAATTTCGGAAACTAGTGCAATTGAATTAGTACACGTCTTAAGGTCTTGTAACGGTTTTGAAATGTTGTATGGACCCTAAAACTTGCATAAATACTTTAATTACGTAAAATGATGTTTTAGTATCAAAAATTCTAGGTGAGAACCCCCAAGGACCACCCTAGGGGTATTTGAGGGGACTCCACCTTTGACCAAACAAACTGCCCAAGGCAGCCAACAACTACACTATGAAGAAACCAGTCTGCGTCATGGACATGGTTTACCATGGAAAAAAAGTTTTATTCTGTGTCGCAGACTCTATTGTCTCAATAATTAATTTCGGAAATCTTCTGGGAACAACTCTGTGACGCACACTTCTTTCCCGATGAAAAATCTGAAATTAGAATTCAAGTTTGGCTTCACTAAAGGTCAACTTAAGTGAGGGGTCTTTTGGGTATTTTAGAGAAAGGTTATAGATTTATTATAAATCAGATTTTCAGCACAATTTCCCACTAAAATAAAATCCCCAAATCAAAACCCAAAAACCCTCACTTCTATCCTAAAATACTCTCTACTTAATCTCCATTGGAGGGCAATTGGGAGCTTGAAGAAGAAGACCAATTTCTCAAGTTTTTCACTTATATTTCGTGTGCAATCATCAATTAATGTATGGGTATGATGTTTCATGTATTAGTTTCTCCATGAAGTCCTTCAAAACTTCTATATTCAAATTCTATATTGTGACAAAAAAAACAAGGGCTTTTAATCTAGCCATGGGTTCATTCCAAAATCGTTTTCTTTATGTTATATGCCTTGAGTATTGAATATATTGGAATTAATTGATGATTTATATTGTTAAAATCTTCCAAGAAGCCATGTTCACCCTATCACCTAATTTCTGGTATGTTGAGGGATGAATTGGGTGCATATGAACATGATGCATTGTATTTAATGATTATCTAGTTAAGAATCTTATTTTCATGCCTATTGTGAGATATATGGGGGTGTTCCTAACCTTGAAAGAAAGGGTAAATTTTATTGTTTGTATATATGATGAAGATTATTATGCATTCACTTTGAATTAGCTTGCAAGATACATGGCTTATGAAAGGATGCAAGAAAGGTAATTGGGATATTTTTGTTCTCTTGAACCTTACCTACTGTGTGGAATGAATTAGCTATAATGTAGTTGATCTCATGTGTTGATTGAAAGTATAGTCCTCATGAAAACACTATAATTGAGATTGTGAAAGTGCTAGCACATATATGTTGATTCTAGGATGAAAGTGTATTCTCACCTAATAATTCTAAGGGCTTTAGGTTGAATTGTATTGAACGAAGATGGATTACTCTTCACACATGTAGATATAATTAAACAATGGTAGTGAGGTGGTAAAAGTATACTAATCATAAGAGGATATGGCCGATGAGGAAAAGACTTTTATGTTAATGCAAGAGGTTGAGTCATCCTTATGATACTCATGATATGGGGACTTCTCCGCTAATGCAATAGATAGAATCCTTAGAAGCAATCTCCATATCCCTTAACTAGCTAGTGGATCCACGTAGTAACTAGTATATAGGTGTTATCTTTGCAAGTAGGACACCATTTTTTGTGTCGGCCTTTACGAAGTTGGATACCATGGAAGTTCTCATGGTCCATGTTAGTTATGGTAGATCTTAACTAAATAATAAAGTAATGAATGAAATATGAACTAGCCTATGATATCCTAATAAGTGGACTATGTCTAAGTGGGGGTATGGGACTTTACATGTTCATTGCACTAGTAGGCTTTGAGAGATGTTATAAGAAGTTCTTTGTAGTCTTGCAGTAATATGAGAATATGTATGTCACACCCCGAGAGTACTCCAATATCTTCTAGGGCGGTCTTGAATTGTAACCTGGCGTAGTTGACCTCTCGAAGGTCTTTTACGAAACCTTTGACATCATTCATTACCTCAATGTATGAAAAGCAGTTCTGAATTATAACTTTTCACACAAATAATATCTCATAACATCTTTCATATAAAATCATAGGAAATATTAAGTCTCAACTTACGCCAATCTTAGACTCAGAATACTTGGGACACAGCCCATACAAAATCGAAATATAGAACTTAGTCTATTACAATACTTGTTTAATAAAAGAAATCTAAGATAGTTGTTTGAAAGAGTATTAATCCAAGCCTTGTATCAAGAAACCACTCACCTGCTAGCCACACGTTTAGGAATAGATAAAATGTATGGAATTGGTACAATGCATGTTCTAAGTATGACATAATGCATAAAATCATGACAACAGACATTTGTATCAAAATATGTTCTTGTAGATTAAAACTTCACACCTAAGTTAAGAACCACATTTAAACACTAAACATTACATTTGACACACATTTTCAAGACATACACAATTTATAGCAATTATTAAAATTACGGTAACATTACAGTAAGCGTCACAGTAACCCAATTTAACACACAAGCCTACCATCCAAGGTTATCCTAAGATTCACTTAATTACGACAAGAAGATACCACATATTCACCCTCTCCAAGAGTACCTATATGATTGTTAAGTCTACCTCGGACAAGATTAAAACCTTCCAAACATTCAACTCTTCACCTAAAGTCACCCTAAGATTCACTAAAGTGGAACATGAAGAGAACGCCCACCTCTTCAAGTCTACCTAAGAAACCCTCAAAGCTTCGCTAGACTAGTATACTTCCATTAACCCTTCATGAACCTATGTCATAATCATCATAAATTCAATTAGAGTTCCTTTAAACATTTGGAGGACTTCAGTTAATAGTTTTGGAGAAGACCTAGGGCACTCACACACTATCTTCAAAGCCTAGTCGTGCAATGTCTAGAAAGTGTCCCATTCCACTAACTAAAATTCCTAGTACTTCTCCAAAACTAGCATGTATCCCACATGATGAGAATAGGCAATAACTGACATAGACCATACTAGCTATGCATGGAATCCGGAGCCATAAACCTTCTCTGATGGAGGGTGTTCTACTTACCAATGGTAGAACTATGACGCAATCCATGTAGGCACATGGTTAAGGAATATTAAGGGTTTCTTTATACCCTAGACTCACCTTTAACTATATCTACTTTCCAAAGCATACTCACTCAGTGCTGACCTTTGTTCTCGTAGAGTAATTAAATCAAGGAGTACTAGAGACACATATCATCAACTAGGAGACTCATGCTTAGACTTCACATATGCATATAAGACATAAATACCTTCATATTACTCACACAATCAAGTTCTAACATTATAATATCATAATGCATGAAGTAATGTCGATGAGGCCACATTGTTTGACAATTCAAAAAGTAATTCCAGCTAGGCCACATGATTCACAAGTATAGCACATATGCACCGCCACCATAAGTGGACCATACAAATCATCATAGTTTAGGACTTAAAAAATATAATATATAGAGATTTAGGGCAGCATACAAAAAATTCAATATCCCAACTTCAATCCATAGACAAATCATCCAATACAATACTCAAAGACCCTTATTGTAACACTCCGGAAGTTCCATGACTTAGACTAGAGATTCTCCTATTGAATAATGGTTGGAATTATGTTTCAATATCTATATTAATGTATTAAACTCAATAGGAAAAGTTTATAGCCAAAATGATAAAGAAAGACCTTGACATTCGGAAACTAGCTAAATCGAACTAGTAGACGTCCCTATGTTTGGTGAAGCTTTGGGAGTTTTAAATAAAGTCTAAAACTTGTAACAAGACTTTAAATAGGTAAATTATAGTACATAGGTTCCAAACATCCAGTAACAACTCCCCAAGAACCACCCGAAGGGTCCTTGTGGAGGACCCAAACATTGGTGAGCAAGCTGCCAAAGCAGCTTGCGACAGCCCATATATGGAAGCCCTTGCGCGTCGTGCAGCCAGCACTGACAAGGAAAATTTTGCCTCACGATGTGGTGCCTTCATGATTCTCACTGACTTGACCAAAAATTTCAAAAAATAGAATTGAAGTTAGCCCCGCGACGCGCAGTTACTTCCCAAATTCGTCCGCGTCGTTTTTAAGTCACTTCACAAAATGACCCAATTATGTGAGGGTCTTTGGGGTAATTTGGGGGAAGAGTTTATATTGGTTTTAGGTCAGTTTTAAACCTTTTACATGCACTCCAAATCTGAAATTACCAAATCCCTCTAACCTTTCTCAGTACACTATCCCTATTCAACCACCATTGAAGATCAAGAAATCTTGAGGAAGAAGACAAAGTCTCCAAGGTTTTCATTCAAGATTAGTGGATTAATTTGTCAATAAGGTATGGATTCTTCACTCTTGGGATTCCTTTCCCTAAGAGGTCCTTCAAGAGACGATTTCTAACAATTCAAATTCCTAGGGTTTTTACTCTCCAAGTGGGTTTTCATCCAAACTCGAAATTCATGACTAATGATGATGAATTATGATTTTCTATGGCTAATTAAGAATGTGTTGTTGAATAATTGATATAATATTGTTGGTTTTCATGTGGAGCATTTTCTCTCCCTAAATAATGGATTCGATTATGTTATATCATTCACTTAATGTCATGTAATGTTGGGATTGGAACTATCACTTGAACAGACTCATAAATGAACCCTTTCCCTTAACCCTAACTGTGAATTGGTCTTGTGTATGACTAGAGTGGTTGGGATTGGTTATGTTATTGAGTATTTCACTATATTATTGTATGATTGTTATGAATTGAGTGTAAGTTCTTGATAAAGATTCTTGGAAGCAAAAGGTAAGTCTTCTAAATTCATTATTACTCTATTATGTTTATGTTGGCCTATAATTAATGTTGTTACGAAAGTGAAGTATGTATGATTTTATTATGCACATATGATAGGCTATGAATATGTTAAATGTGGGATCATGGTAAGGGTATGATGATGCAAGGTTCATGATGTTTCTCTTGTATGCCTTACACAATATGATTATGATACATTAATCTCACCAATGAAGGGTTGTGATGAAAGGAAATTCTCATCCTAAACCTAATGAGCTAATGATCATGTTTATACAAGGAGTTAGTCTCCGATGGCCTATGATAAGATTGATTATAAATGATAACTTCCGAGTTGTTTAAAAAGGGACTTTAGCTTAGCACCGAGTGAAATTGATATGAGAGATATCCCTTCCCAAGGTTGAATGTAGGTTCACAACGACTCTCATGAGATGGAGGCTGCCATGCAATATTTAATTGTGAGACTCTAATATACCTCCTAGTTCCTTAACGATGTTGCAACCATAGGAATACTAGCTAGTTGATCCACCTAGAATGCTATGTTCATGTTTGGGTTCTTCTTTGAAAAGTAGACCACCTTTTTTCTGTGTGGGTTTTCACGAAAATGAATTCCATGTTTAGCTCATATGGTCTAATGTCGGTTAAGGTGATTGTTCCCTTAAGTAAAAATGAAAGACTAAAGTAAATGGATAATAACTAGGGTAACTTGAGGAGTCTACTTAGTATAGGTACGGGTATGGGACTCTACCTAGACATTACACAAGTTGACTCTAAAGGAAGTCCTAGGAGATTGCTTTTATATGCTATGAACATGAAATGTATAATATTTATGGTATATGATGATGTTATTATATGATGTATGATATGTTGATGAACGTGTTATTGGTCTATATTGCTATATGTGGTGATGACTCCTTATGATATAAGTTGTATGAAGTAAAGTGGTACTCCTGGTCTCCTATCTTGTTTACATTGATTATGTAGGGTTATGGGGCTTCACATGAGTATTGCACTTGTAGGCTTGGGATGGGATTATTGGTAAGTGTTGTATATTATGTCGATATGGACTATTGAACATGAAATATTAACATGCTTTTATGATGATGTGTCTTTGGTTATGATCATTCTTTATGTTGTTGTGATCCTTGTCTTGTATATGCTTTATTATATGTGCATTTAAGGCTTTCAAATGAATTAGCATGCTTTCTACAGAAATGATCCTTTTCATGCATGTCTTTAAATTTTTTATGTGCATATACCCATACATAATACATGTGGCATAATAATCCATATATTTTATGTCACTACAAATGTAGGATCCGGCCATGAAGATTAAGAAGGTCTATTGGAATCCTTTCTCTGAGTGTTATGAGGTCTTCATGTTCGGGGATGCAATCTTTTCATTATTCTATCCATGAATAAGGCTGATATGGCATATTGATGTTGTATTGGTTAGGTCTAAGATTCGTACTCTTTAGATGATTTTTATGTGAGATAGTTTTTAGAATATCATATGTATGTTGATAATGTAGCTAAAAGATAAGCCTAAGTAAGATTAAATATATTATAAGTGAGAAGTCTAAGTATATTTCACTTAGTATATGTAAAAGCTTTTAATCTTCCACGATTTTAACTAATGATATATTGTGACGAATCCTAAGGGCTTGTCTGAGTCCTCTTTGAGGACGATGATGCTGGTTATATCTAGGGGGTGCTTTCCGAATGTGACGAACTTGATATCAGAGCATAAGGTTAAATAGCCGATGGTCGATGTCTTACTAAACCACATCTATATAGTGTCTTGTTTATGATTGTGAATCGCGCCACAATTATGAATGAGATGTTATGTGATGATTAGGAAAATTATCTTTTCTTGTTAATACTCTGTCGTGCCCCTAGATTCGTTAGACTATGTTTATTTTAGCATATAATCCCTTTATTGTGGTTATAGGAGATGAACACAACAAGAACAACCGCTTGAAGAGTGTAAGAGGAGGTTGCTAATGTGGGAGCTACTCCCCAAGGCAATCAAGTTACTCCTCAAGAGAAAGTGTTGTAAATGATCAAGTTTCGGTGAATACTCCAGCCATGAGGTATGGTGAGGTAAGGGGATCCCTTCTCCAAATGTCCCAAGCCATCAGTAATCAATCTCAAGCCATTACAGCACAAGCTAATCGGGAGGTTGTACCTCGAGAGAACCAACATGCTAGTATTATGGCTACCCGTTTGAGAAATTTTACAAGGATGAATCCTCATGTGTTCTTTGGATCCAAGGTTGATGAAGACCCCAAAGACTTCCTTTCTTTATGAGGTCTATAAGATTTTGTTTGCGATGGAGATGAGTACTACTGAATAGGTCAAGCTTGCTACCTATCAACTCAAGGACGTGGCTTTAACATGGTACAATCAATGGAAGTATAGTCGTGCTTTAAGAGGTGGTCCCGTTACTTGCAAAATCTTAAAAAAGGCATTTCTTGATTCTTCCCAAGGAAGAAAAGGAAAGCTAAGGTACATGAGTTTATCAACCTTTGTCAAGGAGGTATGAGTGTTAAGGAATACTTCTTAAAGTTCATTAAGTTATCCAAATATTCTTCCTCTTTTGTTTCAAATGATAGGGATGAAATGAGTCGTTATGTAACGAGTGTGTCCAAAGAGCTTGAAGATGAATGTCATGCGTCTATGCTCCCTAAAAACATGGATCTTTCTAGGTTGATGGTTCATGCACAACAAGTAGAGGAGAGTCATCTAAGGAAGAAGAATCGAGAAGCTAATAAGACAAGTTCTTTTGAAAGTGTGGTTCTTCTAAGAGTAGGGTTGACATTAAAGACAAGCCTAAGTACAAGAAGAGGTTTTCAAACCAAGTTCCTTAAAATTCCTCCAAGACTCGCAATGATAGGGTGTGTAACCCTAAATATCAAATGTGGAGAAATGTTGATTCACCAAAAGAAAGACCAACATGTGGAAAATGTGGTAAGAAACATGTGGGTGAATGTCTTGTTGGAACAAAAAGTTGTTATGGTTGTGGAAAAAGTGAACATATGGTGAAATATTGTCCTAGTGTGAAGAGTTAAGGAAAAGGGAATAGCCAAGTCCAATCAAGCGGTCCTAGTTGCGAAGCCCCAAAAAGAAGCCACTTCTATGCACTCAAGGCTAGGGGTGAAAAAGTGAGCTCTACTAATGTAGTGACCGATATCTTACAAGTATTCTCTATTAATATTTATACTTTACTTTATCCCGATGCTACCCTTTATTTTGTTACACCTTTGGTAGTTAGGAAGTTTGATATAATTCCTGATGTTATGATTGAACCCTTTTTGGTTGGTACCCCAATGGGTAAGTCGGTAATTGCAAAGACAATATATAGGAATTGTCCTATAATGCTGCCCGATAGAGTTACTCGTGTTGATTGGTAAAACTTGACATAATTTTTGGTATGGATTGACTTCACACTTGTTTTGCTTCCAAAGATTGTTGAACGAGGGTAGTGAAGTTTCAATTTCCAAATGAACTCATTTTAGAGTGGAAGGGGGGAAATTCTATGCCAAGGAGTCAAATCATTTATTGCTTGAAGGCTTGTAAGATGATAGCCAAGGGTTGTCTATACCATGTGGTGAGGGTTGAAGATCTAGAATGTGAAACTCCTTCTATTTGAGTCGGTCCAAGTAGTGAGGGAATTTCCAGAGGTTTTTCCTGATGACCATCGCCGAAGTTCCTCCCAAATGGGAAATTGACTTTTGCATTGACTTATTACCAGATACAAACCCCATTTCAATCCCTCTATGTCGGATGGCTCTGGCAAAACTTAAAGTGCTGAAGATCAAACTCAAATGTTCACTAGACAAGAGTTTCATTAACGTAGTATTTATCCATGGGGTGCTCCGGTCTTGTTTGTGAAGAACAAAGATGGGTCCCTTAGGATATGCAATGATTATCGTCAACTCAATAAAGTCACCATAGAGAACAAGTTTCCTCTCCCTCTGATTGTTGATCTATTTGATCAACTCAAAGGTGCTAGCTATTTTTCCCTGATGGACTTCTTGTCGCGATATCACCAACTTAGGGTGAAAGGAGCATATGTTCCCAAATTAACCTTTCGAATTAGATATGGTCATTGTGAATTCGTACTAATGTATGTTGGATTAAAAAATGCCTAGTGGCGTTTATGGACATAAGGAATAGATTTTTCTAAGATTACCTCAACTGATTTGTGATTTTGTTCATTAATGATATTTGATATATTCCAAGAATGAAAATGAGCATGAGAGTCATTTGAGGTTGGCCTTGCAAGTCCTCAAAGAACACCAACTTTATACCAAATTTAGCAAGAGTGAATTTTGATTGAGGTAGTTGTTTTTCTTGTCCATGTTATCTCTAGTTAGGGTGAAGAGGTCGATCCAAAGAAGATGAATACGGTTAGATATTGTCCTAGACCTTTGACTCCCACAAACATAAGAAGTTACTTGGTTTTAGCTAGGTACGATAGAAGGTTTGTTGGCGGATTTGCATCTATTGTTTCTCCTTTGACAACATTGACTCAAAAGAAGGTGAAGTTTGAGTGGTCATAAGCTTGTGAAAAAGGTTTTCAAGAGTTGAAAGATAAGTTTACCTCCGCTCTGGTGTTGACCTTACTGAAGGGTAATGAAGGCTTTGTGGTGTATTGTGACGCTTCGCGTGTGGTCTTGGGATGTATCCTCATGTAGCATGGATAAGTATTAGCTTATGCCCTTTGGAAACTCAAAGTTCATGAGAAAAATTATCCAACTCATGACCTTGCGTTAGCGGTCGTAGTTTTTGCCTTTAAATATAGAGACATTACTTGTATGGTGTTCATGTTGATGTTTTTACTGACCATAAAAGTCTTCGATATGTGCTTATACAAAAGGAGTTAAATCTCCGACAGACAAGATGGTTAGAACTTTTGAAGGATTATGACATGAGTGTCCTTTACCATCTCGAAAAGGCCAACGTTGTTGCAGATGCTTTGATTTGTATGACTATGAGTAGTGTGTCTCATGTGAAAGAAAAGAATAAAGAACTAGTGAGAGATGTTCATATGTTGGCTCGTTTGGGTGTGTGATTAGAAGATTTTCCAAATGGTGATTTTGTGTTTCATCATAACTCTGAGTCATCATTAGTGGTTGAGGTGGAATCTAAGCAACATCTTGATCCTCGATTGATGGAGTTGAAGGAATCGGTACTTGGTAAACTCAATGAGTCATTCTCCTGGGGGACGGTGTCATTAGGTACCAAGGAAGATTATGTGTACCGCATGTTGAGGATTTGAGAAATTAAATTCTAGAAAAAGCTCATGGTTCCCGTTATTCTATTCATCCGTGTGCAACCAAAATGTATCATCTCTTTGGGGGGTCTATTGGTGGGATGGTTTAAGAATGGAAATAATAGAGTTTGTTGCTAAGTGTCCAAATTGCCAACAAATTAAAGCCAAGCATCTAAAACCGGGTGGTTTAACCCAAATCATGGATGTTCCTACTTAGAAGTGGGAAGATATCAATATGGACTTTGTTGTTGGGTTGCCTTGAACCTGGACGCAAAATGATTCAATATGGGCTATTCTGGATAGGTTGACCAAATGTTCCCACTTTATCCCCATTAAGTCTACATATACGGCCGAAGAGTATGCAAGGATCTACATTCACTTTTCGTTTTTGGAAAGCTTTTCAAAAGAATTTAGGTACTCAAGTGAAACTTAGTACTGCTTTTCATCCTTAGACAGATGGTCAAGCGGAACGTACCACACGGACCCTAGAAGATATGTTAATCTCTTGTTTTATTGATTTTAAGCGAAGTTGGGATGATCACCTACAATTGATTGAGTTCTTCTATAAAATAGTTACCATTCGAGCATCTCCATGGCACCTTTTGAATCTCTTTATGGTAGAAGATGTAGGTCTTGTTGGATGTTTTGAGATTGGTGAGTCTTCACTCCTTGGTCCAAATATTATCTATGAGGCTAGAGAGAAATTTTAGGTGTTAAGAGATAGATTGAAGACATCCTATAGTCGGTAAAAATCTTATGCCGACAACAGAAGAAGAGATCTTAAGTTTGAAATTCACGTCTATTTGAAGATTTCACCTATAAGAGGGGTGATGAGATTCGGTAAAAAGTGGAAGTAAGTCCACTATATGTTTTTCCTTATGAGGTTTTACAACGGGTCAGGAAAATTGCCTATGAATTGAAACTGCCTAGTGAACTAGTTTCGGTTCATCCAGTATTTCATGTTTCTATGATGAAGAAATGCATAGGCAGCCCGGTGTCTATTCTACCTATTTAAGGTTTAGGGGTGGATGAGAACCTCTTGTATGAAGAGGTTCCGGTTGGGATCATAGATCGCCAAGTCAAGAAGTTGAGGAACAAAGAGGTTGCCTCTGTAAAAGTCCTATGGAGGAACCATCTTGTTGAATGGTGCAACATGGGAGGCCGAAGCCGACATGAAGTCTCGCTACCCTCATATTTTCACTCCTTGGTTGACACTGCTCTTACTAAAGAAAATAATGGGTAATACGAAATTGACTTTTTTTCTAAATAGGTGCATATTTTGGTAAAAGTTGTACCAAATTGAGTTTTAATAAATGCCTTCATACTCTACATTTGCACTTATATGAAATGTGTATGTATGTTGTCTTCTTCAGATTTTGTTGTTTTGTTGTTGTCTTGATAAGGATGATTGCAGAGTAACTCTTTGATGTATTTTTGAGCTCATGTTGATGTTGAGAAGGTAGGTCCTCAATATGTGTTATAAAATTTTGAACTCTCAAATGTTGTGCATCATGAATGGAGTTGTTATATGTAATGTTGTTGTATATTTTGAAAGGAGTTGTGATGTACTACTATGAGTTGTGACTCATCGTAATTTTATGATGTTGTTGGTTGGGCTGCTATATTGAGTCTATCCTTACCCTCCAAAAGATTTTTGTGTCATTCGGGGAAAAATGTTCCTAAGGGGGGATAATGTAACGCTCCGGAAGTTTCATGACTTAGACTAGATCTTCGCCTAATAAATAACTGTTGAAATGTTGTTTCAAGATCTATATTAATGTATTAAACTCATTTGGAAAAGGTTAGATCCAAAACTACAAATAAAGACCTTGACGTCCAAAAACAAGCTAAATCAAACTAGTTGTCGTCCCTAAGTTTGGTGAAGGTTTAAGAACATGAAATGAAGTCCAAAAATTGTAACGATACTTTAAATAGGTAAAATATAGTACAGTGTCCAAACTTCCGGTAACGTATCCCCAAGGACCACCCAAGGGTCCTTGAAGAGGACCAAAACATTGGCAAGTAAGCTGCCAAAGCAGTGTGCGACAGCCAACATATGGAAGCCCTTGTGCGTCGTGCAAATCAACACTGGCTAGGAAAATTTTACCTCGCAAGCGGGGCCCTCACGAGGATCAATGCCTCGACCCAAATTTTCAAAAAAAAATTGAAGTTGTCCCCGCGTTGCGTAGCCACTTCCCAGATTCATCCGCATCATTTTTAATTCAATTTAACTTCACAAAAAGACCCAATTAAGTTAGAGGTACTTTGTGTAATTTACGGGACATGTTTATATTGTTTTTAGATCAGTTTAAATGTTTTACACTAACTTCAAATAAGAATTACCAAATCCCTCTCATCTCTCTTAAAATACTCTCTCTATTCAACCACCATTGAAGAACAAGAAAGCTTGAGTAAGAAGACAAAGTCTCCAAGGTTTTCATTCAAGATTCGTGGATTAATTTTCAATAAGGCATGGGTTCTTCACTCTTGGGATTCCTTTCCCCAAGATATAATTTAAAAGACTGTTTCTACCTATTCAACTTCCTAGGGTTGTTACTCCACAAGCGGGTTTTCTTCCAAACTTAAAATTTATGACTAATGATGATGAATTATGATTTTGTATGGATAATTAGGTATATGTTAATGAATAATTGATAATGTATTGTTGGTTTTAAAGTGGATCGTGTTCTATACCTAAATAATGGAATTCGATTATGTTATATCATTCACTTCATGTCATGTAATGTTGGGATCTGAATTATTGCTTGAACGAACTCATAAATGAACCCTTTCCCTTAACCCTAACTATGAGATGGTCTTGTGTATGACTAGAGTGGTTGGTATTGGTTATGTTATTGAGTATTTCACTATATTATTGGATGATTGTTATGAATTAAGTGTAAGTTCTTGATGAAAATTCATGGAAGAAATAGATAAGTCTTCTAAAGTCATGATTAATCTATTATGTTAATGTTTGCCTATAATATATGTTGTTATGCAGTTGAAGTATGTATGATGCTACTGTGCACATATGATGGTCTATAAATATGTTAAATGTGGGATCATTGTAAGAGTATAGTAATGACAAGTTGATGATGTTTCTCTTGTCGGCCTTACACAATATGAATATGATATGTTAATCTCACTAAAGAAGGGTTTTCATGAAATGAAATTCTCATCCTAAACATAGTGAGATAATGACCTTGTATATACAAGGAGTTAGTCTACTATGGCCTATGATAAAATTGATGATAAAATTGATAACTTAAAGATTGTTAAAAAGGGACTGTAGCTTAGCACCGAGTCAACTAGATATGAGAGGTGTCCCTTCCTAAGTTTGAAGGTAGGTTCATAATGACTATCATGAGATGGAGGCTATCATGCAATATGGAATTATGATCCTCTAATATATCTCCTAGTTCCTTAACTATGTTGCCAACATAGAAATACTAGCTAGCGGATCTACCTAAAATGCTATATTCATGTTTTGGTTCTAGTTTGGCAAGTTGACTACCTTCTTTCGGTGTGCGGTTTCATTGCACCGGATTCAATGTTTAGCTCACATTATCTGATCTCGATTAAGATGATTGTTCCCTCAAGTAAAAATGAATGACTAAAGTATGTGTATATTGACTAGTAACTTGAGGAGTCTAGTTAGTATATATAGGGGTATGGGACTCTGCCTAGACATTGCACAACTTCACTCTGAGGGAAGTCCTAGAAGATTGTTCTTATGTACTATGAACATGTAATGTATAATGTTTATGATATCTGATGATGTTACAATATGATGTATGATATATTGATGAACGTGTTATTGGTCTATATTGCTATATCTGGTGATGACTCCTTATGATATAAGTTGTATGATTAAAGCATTACTTATGGTCTCTATCTTGTTTACATTAATTATATAGGGTTATGGGGCTTCACATGAGCATTGCACTTGTAGGCTTGGGATGGGATTATTGGTAAGTGGTGTATGTTATGTCGATATGGACTATTGAACATGAAATGTTAATATGAATTTATGATGATTTGTCTTAGGTTAATTCATTCTTTATGTGTTTGTGATCCCTATCTTGTATGTGCTCTATTTTCTGTGCATTATAGGGGTTTAAAATGACTTAGCATGCTTTCTAAAGAAATGGTCCTGTTCATGCATCTATTTATATGTTTTATGTGCATATACCCATACTTAGTACATCTGGCGTATTAACCCATATACTTTATATAACTACAAATGTAGAGTCCGTCCATTGAAGGTTAAGAAGAACAATTGAAGAAGCTTTGAACCCTTTATGCAAGTGTTGGTAGGGCCTCATGTTCGGGGATGCTATCTTTTCATTATTCAAGCCATTAAGATTGTAGTAGTTTATACGCTTTTATTTCTTTTATTATTGCATTTTATTTTAGTAAGGTGTATAAGACATATTGGCATTGTCTTGGATAATTCCAAGATTTATACTCTTTAGATGGTTTTTATATGAGAGAGTTTTTAGACTATCGCATGTATGTTGATCATGTTGCTAAAAGAGAAGCCTAAGTAAGCTTCAATATATGATAAGCGAGAAGTCTAAGTATACTTCACTTTGTATATGTAAAAGCTTTTAATTTTTCCGCGATTTTAACCAATGATATGTTATGAGAATTCTTAGGGATTGTCTGAGTCCTCTTCGAGAATGACAACGCCGGTTACATCTGAGAGGTGATCTCCGGATGTGATACTTACCCATGACCATGATCACCAATTCAATCCAAGAATCATAATATACAATTAAACCAAAGTAAATCAATCTGAATTCTCCAATTTAGGACAGCCAACATATTATTCTAACATAACTCTTTCATAATCCAACAACCCAAATTAAACTACATAAGAATTCAATAGTATAGAGACATGATCACTTCACCCATAATATACTCAAAATATAGAGTTCATGGTTTGCATGGGTTCATATTATTTTTGGGTTAAAATCATCAAACTAACATCAATTCAATCATAATATAATGATTCAAAATGTTTTATGCAAGAACACATGGCTAGATCACAAATTAGAAGTTTATCTTTTGAGTAAGTCTTGTAAAACCATTTTGAGATTGGATCCTCGAAGAAAAGAGATTCAAGGATGAATACCATTCCTTAATTGATGCTAGAACACGAAATTTGATATGAATTGATGTAAAATTCAACCTTCAAGCTTCAATCTCCCTTCATGATTAAATGGTTTTCTAGAGAGTTCTTTAGAGGTCTTGTGGTTTTGATTTTGAAAGGTTAATTCATCTAAGTGATTTAGACTTATAAACCCACTTAAAATAACAAAAATAGCCTTAAGGAACCGTACAAATAATTTTATGAAGGCTAGGTGAATACCCCATATTTTCCTTGGGCTGGCTGAGACACCGGTAGAAAATTACATGTGTCAATCAACGGTTGCCACTAACACCCCGTAGCCCAACAAACGGACCGTCCTGTTACTCTGTGGTTTGGGTTAGAGGCTGGAAAAATGGGATCTTAAGCTACCTAACATAAGTTTCAACCTATGCTACAAACCAATGGGGCGTTTACCAGCCTATAGGGCGTCGACCTGCCTATAGGGCGTCAATTGCCATCCGTAGGTGAGGCTGGTTTGACAGCTTTTTGCTAACACAATGGATACTCCTCAAGGATCCCTTGATCAGTCCTTGGGTAGTTTTTCCCGTACGTTTACAACCAGAATATATTTGTAAACATGTTAAGTATATCTCACATCAATTTCATCCAAAACAAACACATAAAACTTGACGAAACACACTAAGGTACACAAGCACATTTCAAGGCAAAACTTTGGAGCGTCATGGGCATGCTTGGACGTTTGACCTCAAAACCTCACCAAAAATTTATACACTGCCGCCTAACATCACTATTATCCATTTTAGGACTTCAAAACATCAAGACACAAGTGTTAGGCTCTAGTTAACCTAGGTCGGTTTAGAGGTGTTACAATGTAAGTTGTATGGATAATATTTGAAGTGAACATATCCTTATATCCAAATGTTTCTCATGATGTATGTGTTTGACTTAAGATTATTGGTATGTGATGAATATAAATGTAATATGTGTGGCCAAGGTGGTTTCCACGAGAATGCTTGGGAGGGTTGGTAGTATGGGATGCTTACACTACATTGCACAAGTGGACCTTAGAAAGTGCAATGGTCATGCCTTCATTGTAGTCTTGGACATTTTGGGGTGTTGTCTTATGTGTTGTCTTGATGATGCAAATGGCTTCAAACACCTCATAAATGAATAGTTTAAATGTAAACGTCCTTTTCTCATGTTTTAATGGTTATTTCTCCATACTTAGTGTATTAACTGTACTAACCCCTTTCTCCCTTTCTATTATGAGTATAGCTTCCGGCTAATTATTGGATACCATTTGGATAAAACATTAACTTATTTGGGTTGTTTAATTTGGTCCAAATCTCAATTACATGTTGCTTTTTAAATTTTCCCAATGGAATGTTAGTTAGATACCAATTATATAGATCGTATACAATATTAACTTGTTTTAGGCTTACTATTTTAGTTAAAAACTTAATTACATGTTGTTTTTCAATTCTTCTAATGGGATATCAGTTGGATACTAGTTTGATACAAAATTAACTTGTTTTAGGCTGACTAATTTAGTTTAGATCTCAATTACGTGTTGTTGTTTTTCAATTATTCTAAAGGGGTTGTCACCCAAATTCACAAGTCGTGATGGCATCTCTGTTCCCAAACAATAGGTAATCCAACCCAACATATTTTACCAATTTTAACGAACTAATGATACAAGGTAAACCCTAAGTGGAAATGTCCAACACTGAGTTCTTTATTGTAATGAAATGCAGAAAGTTGAAAATACCACCCCAAGCATTAGTGTTGTAAGTACAAAAGCTTCTAGAGTACAATACAAGTCTGAAACAAAAAAGACAAATCCAACATAAGGAATATACTGTCAGTATACTAAAAAAATAACATGATAACTAAAAGATGAAGGGAGGTGTGGGACACAGAACAACAAAGAAGTTGATCACAACTCCAACTCACTCAAAGTTCGAACTCAAAAAGTTCCACAAGATGTGCTCATACTCGGAATTGAATCAACACCATAAAAGAGTGCAACAAGTGTAGTATAATTACGAGACCACGGGTACTTAGTATATCTCATTGACCAATAACGAAGAATTAGTAACGGGAGTTTTTATGATACCGTGAAATGTTATGTCTCAGAATGCCCAGTACTCTCTCAACCGTATATACATGATACTCCTCAAAAATATATCGAGAGTTCATGACCCATGGGGGTTGCGAGGTCCATATACCCACATGGGTGATCTGCACGTGTCTGTGCTAATGATCTCAATGCATTTTCATGAATTTAACAATTTTCGAAAGGACGATCTCCACGTGCCCAAATTATAATTTTAACATCTCACCATCAAAAGCACGAACGATCTCCACATTCCCAACTTATACTCAAGCTCACGTTAATGCACGTGCACAATATAATTTCAAATACGGGGATGATGATGCATCTCAATCAATCAAGTATCAGCATAAAACATAACCACCTCAACTAATACGAATATACGGGTTCAAATAAGAATACAACCACACAAGGAATTCAATTCAATAATACATCAGTTAATGTCCATATGCTTTGGCATTCTTAGATTACAATCCACCTACTATAGTAGTACACCTTTCCTTTATTACACCGGTACTTGTACCAATGCCCGTCACACCATTGGTACGTTACCCCATCTTTCGGCCTTACCCATTGTCTATTCTATTTTAAATCATTAATTAGGAAAACGTCTTTCAACAAGTCTAAAAGTCTTAATATACCTAAAATATTGAACACGTGCCACCAATCCTCATGATTTTTCCTTCCCTTTTTGCAAAGTTTCCTAACATTCCCAAACTACCAATTATGCAATATCTGTAAGTAAGTGAGTTAATAGACACTAATATTACTGCACTCCTTCATTCAATAAAAAAATATTAAATTTCTAGAATTCAAGCTCTTAATTGTGGTGTCAACTAATATATCATGACACATATTTATCAAATTTCAAGTCTAGGATTAAACATCAATTTCATGAACTTATTAAAGTTTCCTTTGGTGCAGTACACCAAGTACTTCTTCTCAAGACAACAACCCATATTAAGAGAGTGAAATAAAATGATATTATATTTCCTATTGAAGGAAATATGTACCCACAAATTTGCAGGAAAACTATATCAAATTTATATTATTTTATTTTTGTTCTAGATACTTAAATTTGACAGAACATTCAAACTTTTACATAGAGACACTCTCTACAATCATCACACCCACCATTAACTAATCATTACCATATGATGGTTACAACCTATTTGACTTCATTATCCATCCCAAAATGCTCCTCCTCTTCTCTTTTATCTTATTCTATTTATGAAACCAATTTCCATCAATTCTACTTATATGAAGAGACAAAGAATGAATCTATTCAAACCTACCTTTTTTCTTTAAGTATGAAACAAACCACTGTCTTTCCCTTTCTAATTTAAAATATACTAGGATACTAGTAACAAAATGTTATTAGAAATCACTAGTACCTGTAACCAAAGCGTAAAAAAATTTCAGCCCCTTAATCAATCAAAAAAAAAAGAAGTCATTGAGTAAATCAAAAACTCAATTCTCTCCTCCGACCCAAATTCGCTAATCCTAGTAGGATGTCAACATATTGAAAATTTAAGATTAAGAATCATTCATATGCTTACCTGTTCAAACTGTTGTTTTGCTGGTTTCCCGTCGCAACCGCACGGTAAGTTTTCGCTTATTGCTTTATTATTGTTTTTTCCTTTTATAGGTTAATTAGGTACTTACAATTATGAAACTGACTAGATTATTCTTTATAAATATGGGAAAGTGGTAAAATTAATTAAATAAGTGAAGGACTTGATCCATTTACTATTTCACTATGTTAATGATTTAATAAATTATTCATCAACTAGATGTTCATAGTTGTCGAATAGTTTAAAATACCCCATTAAATTTTTTTGGATGGAGTCAAAATAGTCCTAGTTCTCAAAACAACCTAGTAGGTCGTTACAGCACCTACCACTTAAAAAAACATTGGTCCTCAAACGGAAAAAGAAAAGAACTAACTTGAACACTTGAAAAGCTGAGGATATTTACTCCTCATGTTTGACTCAATCTCCGATGTACCCTCCTCCAGCGGACAATGATTCCATTGACCCTCAACTTTCGAATTTACCTATCAAAATTGGTAACTGGCTCCTCCTAAAAATTCAAATTCTGATCAAGTAACATTGAATCACATGAGCACCACCCTGATGATACTTCTTTAGCATCGAAATATGAAATACAGGATGGAAACCTCACAAACAAGGTGGCAAATCCAACTGATATGCCACCTCACCAATCCGCTCCACAATCTCGAAAGGACCAATATACTTTGGATTCAACTTGCTCTTCATTCCAAACCTAATAACACCATTCATAGGTGAAACCTTCAATAGAACCATCTCCCTAACCATTAACTCCAAATCACAAACCTTCCGATCTGCTTAATTCTTTTGCACATTTTAAGCAATGAGAAGTCTATCTTGGATCAACTTGACCATGTCCAAAGACTCCCTCAACAAATTTGTACCCCACGGTCTAATCTCAATTGCAACAAACCAACCAATTGGAGATTGACATCTCCTACCATACAAATCAAAGGTGTCATCTCAATGCTCGAATGGTAACTATTATTGTATGCAAAATCCGCTAATGGCAAAAATTGATCCTAATGACCACCAAAGTCAATCACAGATGCCCGCGACATGTCCTTAAGAACCTAAATAGTCTGTTCAGACTGATTGTCAGTTAGTCTGAGGGTGAAAGGATGTACTAAAATCCACCCAAGTGCCCAAATCCTTCTACGTAGACCACCAGAAATGAGATGTAAATTGGGTGACACGATCTGAAATAATAGAAATATAAACCTCGTGCAAATGAACTATCTTTCAAATATAGATATTCGCTAAACTCTTGGAATTATAAGTAGTCTGAACTGGTAAGAAGTGTGCATACTTAGTAAATCAATCCATGACGACGCATATAGCATCAAACTTACCCAAGGTACATGGCAACCCTACCACATTTACCACAGCAATGTGCTCCCACTTCCACTCAGGTATGGGCATCCTCTGAGTCACACCTCTAGGCTTTTGGTGTTCATACTTCACTAGTTGGCGTACAAAATCTACTATGTCTCTTTTCATATGACTCCTCCACCTACATACAAGCCAACACCTTACTAGTTTCTAAAATATCAAGTCTCATAAAGCTATTTCCCGAGGATTGGACATCCCTAGCTAAAGGACGCTCTCTAACCTATAACATGGCTAGACTACCCATACATACCGCCTTCCAAGTCAAGGAATCTGCTACCACATTTTGCCTAGGTAATAAAAAATATTCATGTCGTAGTCTTTGAGCAACTCCAACCATCTCTGCTGCCTCAAATTGAGATCCCTCTAATTGAATATGTAACAACCCTAAAAATGAATATGCTAAGTAATGCTTAATGTGTCTAGAATGCCTATGATTAGATCGGGTTCGCACGGATTGATGCGCATAGAACCAGACCTCTCAACCCTTGCTACAACCAAGCCAACTAACTTGGGGAGTTAGTTGATCTTGAAAAGGTTGAGTCCAGCCGTGTAGGGATCTCAAATACGAAGATTTACTCGGATTAGTCTTTAACGTGCTTAAAAAGGGGAAATCTTAGTTTTGGAGGGTCTAGGGTAAAATGGTCTTTTCCAGGCCAAGGGTAATAACATAATTTCCCTAAGGAATTTATTAATTTATTAATTAATTTAATTGAGTGGTGCACGGTTCGAGTCGGGTCATCCCAAAATGACCTGTTCGTGGTGGTCACTCCACCCGGGTTTGAACCCCAATAGAAGCTTCAATTAAATGTATTTAATTTGATGTTTATAATCTGATTTATTTAAGGGCTTTATGTTCATTTCACTAAGCTAATTAAATCAGATTTTTTATTGAATAAATAAGGAGTCCTAGTTTGACTAATTCCCAAAGTTAAACTCCTAATCCTAAACTACTCTCTCACGCTCATCTCTCTCACATCTCTCCACTTCTCTTTCACGTTTTTCTGCCAAAAAAGAGTACTAAAGCAGAAAAATTACTAAAATTCTTCACACTTGAAGAACTCACACAAAAAAATATAATCAAAACATAAGCAAAAACGTTAAGCAAAAAGGGAAGTTTCTATGTCGAATTGGTGTTGAAGTTGCGGGGAATTGGACGTGATTTTGAAGAAGGTTTTGGGTAGAAAGTTCAAGGTTTTGAATGACAGAAAAGGTATGGGTTTTCTTACTCTTGGTCTCTTTCCAAAGAGACCCCTAGAATTCAGTCGATTCTAATCTGAAAACTAGGATTATTTCCCCGTTGCATGTCCATGCCACTAGCTCCTATCGATGGTTGTAGGTTGGTATGTCTGCTGGTAGATATTAGGCATGTAATGAGTTTTTGTGATGAATATGTTCATGAATGTGTGTTTGGAATCGTATGACTGATAACCTATGTTTTCCAAAAATATGTGTTTACGTGTGTGCAATGTGTAGCCTTGACTTTTGACATGAATTGGAGCATGAAAATGACATGTTTATGGTTGTATTTTATGTGCACAAACTTGTTTAAATATTGATGTTCATAAGTGATGTAAAAATGTTGATTTGAGTGCAAACTCTTTATCGAATGTGATCTTGAAAATGCACCTAAACAACTCACTAAAAACTACTCCAAACGTGTACACATTTAACGTGAAAGAGGTGACAAAATAGGCTGCAAAAATGTGATCAAAATTCCAGCACTTTGATGTTAGTTTCGTTCAAGCTAAGTAAATTAACATGTTATGAAAAATGAAGAAAAATATGTGACGTCACTGAGGATCGAATCAGTGACCTCACTATGTTAAAAGTCAAAGAAATAATGTAAGTTAAAAAGAATGTGGCAAGGGGGATTCGAACCCGTGACCTTGACCGAAAATGAAATACTAAAAATAAGAAATGAGAGGAGTGGGATTCGAACCCGCCACCTCTCAGCATATTTAAGGGGGCATTAAAACAAAAATAAAGGGTTGAGGCATGTGGGGATCAAACCCACGACCTCTAAGAAGAATAAAAGGAATTTAAGGAGAAAATTAAAGTGGGGTTCTAGGGGTTCGATCCCACACCCTCTCGGCAAGGAATGAGAGAATTAAAAGAAAAGAAAATAAAAGGAAATGAGGTTGTGGGGGTTCAATACCACATCCTCTCAGTCCCAATGAATGAAAAATAAAGAGAGAAGTCAAGGGGAAAATGAAATGAATGTGTTGGGGATCGATCTTGGGTCCCCAAGCCGTGTGGATCAAACCAAAATAAATAAAAATTTAAGTGTTATCCAAGGGATTCGAAATTGGGTTCCCTTTCCCAAGTTTCGTATTGATACATAAGTCATACGTGAATAAATGTTCAAAAATAATGTTGCCAACATAGATCAAAATCAAGATCTTGGCATACTTAAAAGATGCATAAGTCTAGTACCATATAATCTTAGGAAGATATGAATCACTTAAATGAACTATGATTGAAGCCTCATGACTTGTATGTATAGACCCATAAGTTTAGCATAGGTGTATAGTAAGTGAACCTTAGATGTATGTAACGAAATGATGAAACCCTAGACGGGTCAAGTAAGAGTGTGAAACACACTAAATGGCCAAGTGCATTGGCATATGATGAAATGAACATTCACGTAAAAAGGGGTTAGTAATTATGAAGATCAAATATGCTAAAGCTAATGAATCTGGTGACAACATGATAAGAGGCTAATGTGAAAGATGAGAGCAATTTGAAATGAGTCTAAGTAATTGTTACCAAAACGTACTCACCTATGAGAGTGTAAAGCTAAAGAAGAGACCAGTCTCTATGAACACTCTAACGAAAGTATTGAGATTAATGTATACTTAATACTAATAATGAGATGAGAAATCATATATTGAGACATGATGTCCTCATACTAAGAGCCAACTTCCATGACGTATGAGTTGAATGTAATGGAACTTTATACTGAGACCGGTAGGCTAGCTATGAGCAGTGATGCCTTCTTTTGGGAAGGGCGGAGGTTCACGTAACTCTCATGAGATGAGATTGTCCGGCATGTCGGGTATGGGTCTCCTTATATCTCCTAGTGTTTGAACCTATACTGCCAATATAGGGATCTAACAGGGTTCAATTCCCTATGTATGCTAGCATGTTTTGGGTTACTTTGGCCGGTGATTCCAACTCTTTTTGGTGTGGGGCAGACACTTGATTTCATTATGCTCACATGATCTATGTTGGTTAAAGTTCCCAAATGAATGAATGAGGCCAGCCACAAATGATGCTCATAAAGATATGAACGATACCAAAGGTGTTAATATAGGATAATCAAGAGGTTAGCTAGACTCAAGTAACGACACTAGGTTATTCTTGATCATTGCACAGCAAACCCGATGTGAGTCTTAAGCTACATCCTAGGTATGGCTAGTGTTTACACTAGCTTATGAATTAATTAAATGAAGTACGTATGAATTAATGAAGCAGACTCTGTGTTTGCTAAAGAAGGCTCCCTAGTTGAGGTTCCATATGTTGAGCCCTTATTTTGGGAAGTCCTAATGTCAAGTCCATGATTCTAAGGTCTCATGGCATATGAAAGAATGATATGAACTACGTGATATAATATGTGCAATATGTTATGTTTTGCTTGTAAAATAATAAGTATGATGATGCATGTTACTCTCATGACATGACTTTCCTAATCCAAATCTAGCAAGTCCACATATTTTCCTAATCCAAATTTGGCAAGTCCACTGACTTGACTTTCCATAATTCATATCATTAGGAGATAACTCTTCTTAATCATGCATGTCCTTGGTGTGTGCTTTCATATACCCATACTTAGTGCAAGTGTGTACTAATCCCATACAACTCTATACTTTTAGGTGTATGCACAGACGGACGCTAGAGCTTACGATACGATGTTGCGGCTATTCGGACGTGGAGCATTCATCCGGACTTGGTAGGCCCTCATGCTTTCGAGGATGCTTGCCCATTATATTCTATCTTAGATATAGGTTTGAGTTAGTGTAGTATGTTCCACTAGTGTTTCATTTCCCATTTCATTTCAGACTTTGTATTGGTGTTGTTTTGGCAACGATACATTTAATGCAATTATGAACTGCTTCTTTCATTTGATTATTTCTATATTAGATGGTTGATTTGTGAACTCTTATGATGTTAAGTATAATATGTTTCACATGAAATAAAAAAAAGTTCAAATTTTGCGCTAAAATTAACCTAGATGAAGTAACGATGACGTATGTAGGATTGTCTGCGACCTATGAGAGGTCAACGATGCCAATATCATCTGGGGTATAGATTCCGGTCACGACAAAATATATATTGGAGACTACGATGATCCATGGATATTTCAGAATGCACATCATAAAGATCATGCCTCCAAATTTTCAACACAAACACAATAGCTACCAACTCTAAATGATGAAGCGGATAGTTCTTCTCATGAACCTTCAAATGCCTGGAAGATTAAATTATCATCTTTCCCTTCTGCATCAATACATAACCAAGACCAATCTGAGAAGCATCGCCACCTACAAAATAACCCTTTCCCTCCATGCGTAGGGTTAAAATCGGAGCAGTAGTCTAACCTCACACTCATCAGACCCTTTGAATGTCACCTCCTTTTGGATCAATCTAGTTAATGGGGATGTAATGGAGGATAAACCCTCTACAAGTTGGCGATAATAACCTTCAAGACCTAAGAAACTCAGAATCTTAGTTACTGAAGCAGGTCTGACCCAATTTCGAACTGCCTCAATCTTCTTAGTATCCACAATAATACCTTCCTTTGACACTACATGTCCTATGAATGTGATATACCGTGGTTTCGCGGTATAATTAATGCTTTTTCCTTAAGTTTAGTGTGTCCAAAAGCCTTTTTGTGCTAATTTTGATGTAAGTTTCTCGTTGTTTTGCAGGAAATCATCCAAAGTCAATCACGGAGATTTTGAGCGAAAATTGCAAAAGAGACCACCTACGGAGCTTATGACAGTCCGTCGTGCTTGTGACGGTCCGTAGGTGGCAGCGTAGAGTAGCTGCTGAAGGAAGATGGGGAAGTCTGACCAAGTGTGGGATTACGAAGCTTGTGACGGTCCGTCATGGCCATGACGGTCCATCCTGTAGGTCCGTCGTGAAGATCAGAGAAGTGATCCCGCATCTGCATTCCAGGAGTTGAAGTATTTTGAAACGAAGACCCTCGACTGACCGTCGTGCCTATGACGGTCCGTCACACTTGCCGTCGAGGGGAATGAAGAAAGCAGCTGAAGAAATTGGACAAGTGTGGGACGACGGGGCCCACGACGGTCCGTCATGACTACGACGGTCCGTCGTGTGGTCCGTCGACCCAGCCGCGTTTTGGCAGATTTCCAGAAATTAGAATCCTTGTTTAATTAGGTTTTTTTTATTTTTATAAATAGTTCGAAAAACCTCGTTTTTGGGGTTAGACTCTTTGATTATCAAATTCCATATAGTTAGACTTTGTGATTATTAGACTTGGTGTTTTTGAGTTTTTGATTATTGGAGATTGATACAAGTGATTTTTGGTGATTAATCAAGCATATTTTCGGACTTTATTCTTTCTCATTGAAGTAAGTACATGAATTCTAATTTAACAGATTTGAATATTGTGTTTATGGCTATGAGTAACTAAATTCCCTAACTAGGGTTGTGGGAACCATAGGCAAATAATGAGATAAACCCTAATTAAAATAACAATTCTAGAATAGTGTCTTGCATGTATTAATAATTCTTTCGCTTAGAAGTTTTTTTAACGGATGATCAACGTTAGAACTCGCCTTAATGCTACTTGCCGGACCAAGGAGGTAGATAATAGGAAAAGAATTATTAACATAGATTTAGTTTATACTATCTAATAGGCTAGTATTGATTGGTACGAGGTGATAACTTAGTCAAAGATCGAATACGATGCTTAATATGAGGTAAAGATAAGGGTTAGGAAAGCAACACACGTAGCCGGACCAAGGTGCGGAGTGAGATTTTCTAGATGCCAGACCAAGGATTTAGAAATACATAACTTATCACTTTGCATGCAAGATACTAGGAAAGAATTGTTATAGTTAGAATTATCGAGTTACAAACCTGTGGGGAACACGTAAACCCTAGTTACTTTAATTCATTGATTAACATCCAATATTAAAAGCTGTCAACTGTCTCATTCAATTACATTAGTTATTTTCACTCATTAGGTAATGCAAACCCCCCTTTTTATATTTTTACTCTCCAAGAAAGTTATTGACCAAACGATAGTAATACTAGGTTAAAATTAAGTCTAGACTATTTTCCTCGTGGGAACGATCTCAACCTCACTAGTTGGGTTATTTACTTGACACGACCGCTTTACTTCTCATTTGAGAAGTAAGTTTGAGCGTATCAAATTTTGGCGCCGCTGCCGGGGAATTTAGCTTTTAGATTAACTTGAACTTATTACTATAGTTTAGTTGATATTTTCTTGATTTTACTTTGTTTTATTGTTTTTGATTTCCTTGCAGAATTATCCTCCTTGTATGCCAAATACACGGAGAGGAAGAGAACCGTTGTTCCCTACGATCACGAGCTAGAACGCACCGCGAAACATGAATCGTAACTTGGGAATCAATGATGAGGATCCAAACCGTAACATCCCAGCTCGGTGATGCTCATGGTCGGATGTTACCCGATGCTCAGGTGAACATCAACAGAGGGGATGTAATCCGCCTCCACGGCCCCAAGCATACTACAGAGGCTATGATAACATAGCAGATTCGGACGGGCCACCTTTGGTTTTGCCTCCTCTACCTACAGGCCACACTTTTGTGGTAACTAGTAGTCCGATGCAAATGCTCACCGCCAGAGGTTTGTTTTCGGGGCTACCTTCGAGGATCCACATGCCCATATAGCTAAGGTAAGGGCGTGTGTAAGAGTTGTGTGGGGAGGCCTGATTTGGATCTAGATGTAATAGGTCTCGAGTGTTTCCTCTCTCACCGACGGGAGAGGCTGCTATGTGGTTCATCGAGCTCCCATACAACTCCATCTTCACATGGAATCAACTACGGATGTCTTCTTAGCACGCTACTATCCGGTCTCCAAGAAATTAAACCACAAAGACAGGGTGAACAACTTTGTGGCACTACCAGAGAGTCGATTAGTAGTTGTTGGGATCGATTCACCTCATTCTTGAGAAGTGTTCCAAACCACCGCATTGATGATGAGTCACTGAAAGAATACTTCTATCGGGGACAAGATGATAACAATAAAGCAGTGTTGGACACTATAGCAGGTGGATCTTATGGAGAATGCCCTTATGCTGAGATTGCTGAGAAATTAGAGAAAATCTCTCGTAACAACAAAGCTTGGTGTACTAGGAAGTCCGTCTGAGGGAGAAACACCTTCGCAGCGATCCGCTCACAACCCACCACAGATGATATTCGTGAAGAAATGGCTCGGATGAGAACCGAGCTTGGGTTGGTACTAAAACATGTCGTTGGGGTGCGTAAAAGGTAAATGCAGTCAACTATTTGGCTAAACCACCAGCTCCAAATGATGAGTGTTATTATGAGGAGGATTCCTATGCAGTGAATGAACAGATGGGGGGTTTCCGACCAAGTGCCCAAGGCTCTAATCAGGAAAATTGGCGCCAAGGTCAAGGGAACCAAGGTCGGAACTATGGTAACTACAATCGTGAGGGTCATTATGTCCGAGATGGAAACTACAATCGCGACAACAACTTCAACAGGGGTAGCTATGGTAACAGAAACGACAGGAGTGGACCCTATGTTCCTCCTCAAAATCGTGAAGTCACTCCCAGGGATGGTGGAGGTAGTATGTCGCGAGTTGAGGATATGTTGCATAAAATGATGAGGAGGTTCGATGCTAGTGATGAGCAAAATAAAGAGTTGAGGAATGATCTAGCAGGTATTGGGCAAAAAGTTGATACCCATGCAATATCAATTAAGCAACTTGAGTTACAATTGGCCCAATTATCTCAGAATCGTGAACACACGGCAACCGGCACTCTTCCTAGCAACACCGTCAAAACCGAAAAATGACGGACATTGTATGGCAATTACTACTCGCGGTGGCAAGCAAACCATTGATCCACCTATGCCATCTGATGAGAATAAGGTGACAACAGAATCTGATAAAGTGGTAGAAGTTGATGCTGAATTAGATGATAACCCTGCAAAGATGCTGAAGTGCCTAAAAAGGTGACTCCTATGCCTAGGCCACCACCCCCATTTCCTCAGAGATTAGTGAAAAAAACCGAGGATGGTAAATACCGGCGTTTTATAACAATGTTGAAGCAACTTTCTATCAATGTCCCTTTGGTAGAAGCTTTAGAACAAATGCCCGGGTACGCCAAGTTTATGAAAGATTTGGTCACAAAGAAAAGATCGGTCACTTTTGAGGATGATGATAGAATGCATCATTGTAGTGCTATTGCTACAAGATCTCTGGTCCAAAAGAAAGAAGATCCGGGTGCGTTCACCATTCCTTGTACAATCGGGCTATTACATTTTGCAAAAGCATTATGTGATCTGGGGGCAAGCATAAATCTCATGCCCCTCTCAATTTACAAGAAGTTGGGTTTGGGTGATCCAAAACCCACTGCGATGCGGCTACTGATGGCCGATCGAACAGTAAAACGGCCTATAGGGATACTCCACGATGTGTTAGTAAAAGTGGAGTCGTTCATATTTCCAGCAGATTTTGTTATTCTTGATTGCGAAGTCGATTTTGAAGTGCCCATTATTCTTGGGAGGCCATTCCTTGCTACGGGAAGAGCCTTAGTAGACATGGAAAAGGGGCAGATGAAATTTTGGTTGAACAATGAGGAAGTAACCTTTAACATTTGTAGGTCCATGAAGCAGAGTGGTGAGCTCCAATCGGCATCTGCGATATCCTACAACATGGGTGAGACATTTGAGACACAAATTGAAGAACGTCTAGGTGTCGAAGCATTAGCGGCAGTGATAATGAACTTTGATAGCGATTGCATTGAAGAGTATGAGTCATTAGTCGCTGCTCTTGACCGAGGTGATGTTCGGTTTAAACCAAAGAAATTTGAGCTTGATATGAAGAATCGCGAGTCCCCACCCGCGAAACCATCTATAGAGGAAGCTCCAAAATTAGAACTAAAAGCTCTCCCACCTCATCTCTGGTATGAATTCTTAGGAAAGGGTGACACTTTGCCGGTAATCATTGCGTCAGACTTGGATGCACAATGAGTTCGTAGTTTGGTGACGGCACTAAAAGGTTCAAAAGAGCTATTGGGTGGACTATTGCGGACATTATTGGGATTCCCCGGTATTTGCTCTCATAAAATCCAACTCATGCCTGATCATAAGCCGAGTGTTGAGCACCGAGACGCTTGAACCCTCCTATGCGGGAGGTTGTGAAGAAGGAAATCATCAAGTGGTTGGATCTTTGAGTCATATATCCAATCGCCGATAGTAGTTGGGTATGCCCGGTTCAGTGTGTACCTAAGAAAGGGGAATGACCGTGGTCCCCAACGAAAAGAATGAACTTGTCCCAATGAGACCGGTTCTTTGGATGGAGGGTGTGTATGGATTACCGTAAACTGAACTCATGGATCGAAAAAGACCATTTTCCTATGCCCTTCATGGACCGGATGTTGGATAGACTTGGGAAAAGGGTGGTATTGTTTTCTTGATGGGTATTCGGGTATAATCAGATTTCTATCGCACTGTAAGATCAAGAGAAAACCACCTTCACTTGTCCATATGGGACTTTGCGTTCGTAAGAATGCCGTTTGGGTTGTGCAATGCACCCGCAACCTTTCAGAGATGTATGATGTCAATATTTTCCGACATGGTGGAGGATACTATAGAGGTTTTTATGGATGATTTTTCCGTGGTTGGTGATTCATTTGAGCGATGCTTGACCAATTTATCCGAGGTTCTTAAGAGATGCGAAGACCGCAATCTGGTACTAAAGCGGGAAAAGTGTCATTTCATGGTGAAAGAGGGTATTGTGTTGGGTCATCGCATTTCAGAGAAGGGTATAGAGGTTGATCGAGCTAAAGTTGAGGTAATAGAGAGACTTCCCCCGCCGATCTCTGTGAAAGGTGTGAGAAGCTTTCTTGGGCATGCAGGTTTTTATCGGAGATTCATCAAAGACTTTTCAAAGATTGCACACCCATTGTGCAAATTACTGGAGAAAGAATGTAAATTTTGTTTTGATGAGTCCTGTCTTAAAGCATTCGGTGAGCTAAAAGAGAAGTTAGTGTCTGCACCTATTATTATTTCTCCGGATTGGAACAGTCCATTTGAGGTAATGTGCGATGCTAGTGGGGTGGATCTTGGTGTAGTATTGGGACAGAGAAGAAACAAAATCCTTCACCCAATTTACTATGCTAGTAAAGCCCTAAATGAAGCCCAGAAGAACTACACAGTGACTGAGCAAGAACTCCTCGCAGTAGTCTTTGCTTTTGAGAAATTTCGCTCCTACTTGCTAGATACTAGAGTCATAGTGCATACCGACCATTCAAAGATCGAGATATTTGATGGCGAAAAGGATCTGAAAACCAAGGCCGATTCGTTGGGTATTACTGCTGCAAGAATTTGACTTTGAAGTCTTTGGATAGAAAAGGGTGAAAATCAAGTTCTTGATCATTTGTCCCGCCTAGAGGATGAAGCTATGAGAGAGTTAGGGATAAGACTGACATTGATGATACTTTCCCGATGAACATGTATTGGCCGCTTCACAAGACTTGATTCCATGGTTCGCAGACTTTGCGAACTATCGGCTAGTGATATTGTTCCATCGGACTTGTCCTTTCATCAAAGGAAAAAGTTCATATATGATGTGAAGAAGTTCTTTTGGGATGAACCATACTTGTATAGAAGTTGTGCCGACGGGCTTATTCGGCGTTGTGTGCCGAATGTGAAATGTTGAGTGTCTTTGGAGGCATGCCATTCTTCACCGTTGGCGGACATCACAGTGGTATCCGAACCGCTCACAAGATATTGCAATGTGGTTACTATTGGCCAACTCTTCATCAAGATGCTCATGGGTTTGCTAAATCATGTGACAAATGTCAACGAGATGGTGGTATTTCAAGAAAGCAAGAGCTCCCTCTCAACCCCATTCTTGTGATTGAGTTATTTGATGTGTGGGGTATTGACTTTATGGGCCCTTTGTGAGTTCTCATGGGATGAAGTACATTCTTGTAGCAGTTGATTATGTATCTAAATGGGTCAAGCCATAGCTCTCGCAAACAATGAAGGGAAGAGTGTCACTGCATTCTTGAAAAAGAATATATTCTCCCGTTTTGGCACTCCAAGGGCCATTATTAGTGATGGGGGTTCCCACTTCTGCAACAGATTGTTCAAGGGGTTATTGGAGAAATACGGTGTTCGCCATAATGTGGCCACGCATTACCACCCTCAAACTAGTGAACAAGTTGAGGTATCGAATCGGGAGATCAAACAGATATTGTCCAAAACAGTGAATGCTAGTCGAACAGATTGGTCAAGGAGGCTTGATGATGCTCTGTGGGCCTACCGGACAGCCTATAAGACCCCCATTGGTATGTCTCCATACCAACTTGTATATGGGAAAGCTTGTCATCTTCCGGTTGAGTTAGAGCATAAAGCCATGTGGGCTATGAAGAAGTTAAAAATGGATTGGAGTGAAGCTGCAGAGCAACGGTTAAATGGGTTAAATGAACTTGATGAATTTCGCTTGAAAGCTTATGAAAGCTCAGCCCTATATAAAGAAAAGATGAAGAAGTATCATGACAACAAAATTGAAAGACGAGAGTTTATGGTCGGGGATTTAGTGCTTCTATTCAATTCCAGATTACGCTTGTTTCCAGGCAAACTCAAGTCCAAATGGACTGGTCCTTACACGGTTACCCAACTATTCCCTCATGGAGCAGTTGAATTGGAAACTAAGGAGGGTGTGCGGTTCAAGGTGAATGGACAGCGTATAAAAATCTATCTCGGGCATGCTGAATCGGTGAATGAAGTGATAGAGGCATACCATCTTGATGAAGTCTGAGTAATCAAGTGGTCCCAGTCGTGCCGCGACATTAAATCAGGCGCTTGTTGGGAGGCAACCCAATACTTATCGTCTTTTTAATAGTAGCATTTTTCTATTAATGGGTTTTAAATTTGCAGGCACATCACCAGGAAATTCTGCAGAAAACTACTCTGCAGCAGCCACTGACGGATACATCGACGGACCGTCGCACACGTGACGGACCGTCGTATCATCCGTCACACCAGGTACGTATAACTGTCATCTTTTGAAATTAGGGCACACACGACGGACACTACGACGGGGCGTCGCATGCGCGACGGTCCGTCGTCGAAGACCCGTCAGCGCTTAATGAAATTAACCCGACCCGACCCGGATGACCCTTTTCAAAATCGACCGCTTATACTCCCGCCTCCATATTTCCCCCATTATTTCCTCATTCCTCTCATCTCCACTCTCTTTTCAACTTCCCCCCCACTGATCATTGCCCCCAAAATCCTCCTAAACCTTATACTTATCATCCACTAGTCGGTGTCTTCTGTCAGAAGGTGTCTACCTTGCTAACTGAATCATTCCCCACTTGTGTTTTCTCCATTTCCAAGGTATCTGTCTCTTAATTTGTACTCATTTCTCTTGTATTTTTATTTATTAGTTAGTATTCGATTTGTTCTTAGTCGTATGTTGTTCCCTTGATATGCTTATATCTAGACCTAGGCTCTAAATGTTTGAATTTGCCATGATCATAACCCTAGACATAGGTGATTTCACATTAATAGTTTCCTAGGTAAGTGGGATAGACACATATAGGTCCACAACACTACAAGACCACGTGGGTTCATTAGGGTTGCTTAGGGTACTTACAGTTCTGTCTCTGGTAGACAGAACGAGACCCCGATGACGGTCCGTCGTGTACACGACGGACCGTCTCAGGGTCCGTCGCATAAGCCTTAGCACCCTACCCAACGACGCCTGTGACGGACCGTTGTCTTCACGACGGTCCGTCCTGCACGATCGTCGTGATGGTCAGAGACCACTCTGAAAAGGGTCTCCAAAAATTTTTTCAAGTGTCCAACAACGGACACTTACGACGGACCGTCACTCCCACGACGGTCCGTCACTCCCACGACGGTCCGTCCTGCACGACCGTCATGGTTGTCAGAGACCCTGTTTCTAAGGGTCTCTAAATTTTTTCTAAGTGTCCTATGACGGACACTTACGACGGGCCGTCGTACACTCGACGGTCCGTCCTGAGTGACCGTCATGATGGTCAGAGACCCCTCTTTCAGGGTTCTTTATATGTACATCGACCAAGTACAACACGACGGACCTCATGACGGTCCGTCTAGCCACGACGAGCCGTCATCTGTCCCGTCGTATGCTACAGTGTCACTATCACTAACATACTATTTTCAATGTTTTATGTGGTATGGGCTTGCTTGTCTTGTTTGACATTACTCGTACTAATAGTGATCCTTTTCAGGTACTATCGACCATGGCACCCAAGCAAGACCGAGCTTACGCACGCGGGCGATCCAAGTCTGTGGCCCCGTCTGCACGCTTGATCATCAGGTCTGAAGATGAGCGGGACCCGGAATAGATGCCCCCAGGCACCGCCGCCCCTTCCCGTGCTGCACGTGCCCCCCGAGCCACACCCAAGAAGACGGTGGCGCCCGGCGTAGTCACTGCCTCCCAGTCTGATGAGGAGCGCACACTGACCGGCACACCCTCTGGGTCGGCCACCAACGAGGAAGGAGCGTCTGGCTCCTTAGGAGTATCCTGGTCCGAGGAAGCTTCAGGATCTGCTGAGGTTCCCGCACCACCATCGCCGCGGCCGGCCTCGCCTCGATGAGGCCGATGGCTCAGACTCCACACCCGGCGCACCAGCCCCGGTCCCCACTCCAGCACCAGACCAGCCAAACCGGTGGTGCGTCGAAGGCCAGTTTCAAGTGTACTCCAACGCAAAATTCCTTACTGATAAAGGGGTTATGACTCGGACACTCACCCTGGAGCGGCGGGTACTTACAGGGAGCCTCCCCTCGATGCCGGACATCCACAACATCTTCACCAGGCATCGCCTAGAGTGGACAGCCCGTCCATTGGGACGCTTCTGATGAGAGATGGTCCGAGAGTTCTACGCGTCCACGTAGCGACTCTCCGATCACAGATCGACAGCGGGCTGCTCCCGCGAACAGCCCCATTGGAGCGAGTTCTCGTCCGGCGTGCGAGTTGACATTTCTCGCCCGCCATCCGCAGTTCCTATCTGGCGAGAGTGCAGATGCTACTCGGACCCGACCATCGCCGAAGTTTGACTATCGCCGCGAGATAGTCAAGGAGGACACTTCATGCGCGAGCGACACTGAGAGAGACCACCAAGAGGAGGATGGCCCTGCACCTATCAGCCGACGGAGAGGGTGCCGACTGGGTCACTGAGCCGAAGGGGGCCACCAAGAAGGCCTCCCTCACGATCGCCGCCAAGCTCTTGTGGTCGCTCGTGCGCCATCGCTTTTCCCCACACCGCCGACAACATAGTCACCTGGGATCGTGCGGTCTTGATAAGCGGCGATGATCGCCGCGGCCGAGGTAGACCATGCATGGCTTCTCGGCGATCATGCACGAGGGCATTCAAGGTCACCACCACCTACCCCTTTCCGCATGATCTTTGCTCTTTGCAAACCGCAGTGTGCCCGTATGGCACATAGATCGATTGAGGACTCCGCCGGTACCGTTGGCGTCGGCCTCATCGTAGACGAGGCCAATGAGTTGGCCCCACGTCGAGGGCCCCGTCCAGAGCTGCCACCACTATCGGATGATCTTGCGGACACGGTGGCCCAGGCCCGCACAGCTACACAGGCATCCACGGACACTACCCCGGTCGAGTCTATCCCGGGTAGTAGCACGGCCCCTCTACCGACACCAGCCCCGCTTGCTCGAGTCCAAAAGCTGGAGGCACAAATGGCCACTCTTCTGCATCATATTCAGCCGTGGATGCAGAAGTCTATTGCCGAGTCTGAAGTGCGCATGGAGAGGCAGATGCAGCGGAAGGTTGCTGAGGTGCACCAGCGCCTCGATGCCTTTGAATTGCGAGTATTAGCTCGACCAGCCCCTCCGGTAGATGTGTCGACTCTTCAGCCGATCTCGGTCTTGAGCGAACATCGACACAATCTTAGCGACAAGGGTACCGGAGGCTGTCGATCCTGCTGAGGACACTGTACTGGCGGCCCTGTTTCCGACTCCTGACATTCCACCATCCCCCCTCCAGAAAGTGCCAAGAGGCGTAGGGATCGAGGAGAGGATGAGGCGCGAGCGAAGAAGAAGGAGCGCCGCGAGTTGAAGGCCGCGAGGAGAGCCTCAATTGCTGAGGCGGAGGCACACCGGATCCGAGCATCACAGATAGCGGCTGGGGCCTCTAGCTCCCATACTGTAGAGACCGCCGGAGGCACTGAGGGAGCGATTGTTGCTGAGGACACCACTGAGGGTGTCCAGATTGCTGAGGACACCACTGAGGGTGTCCAATTTGCAGAGGCTGTGGGTTCCGGGAAACCGGACCCACCAGCTTGCTGATCCACGGCGCTATGCGCCACAGGTTTGCTTCACCTAACCCTCTAATCTTTAGTTTTTTTATGCATTGGGGACAATTGCATGCTTTTTATTGGGGGTGGGGTAAATGGAAAGTGAGTGTTAGGGTGAAGTCTGAGTATCCCAACTCACTATCCTCTTTTGGGGTTTTCTTGCCTGTGTTCTTTTTCCCCAAAAGACTGATTATTTTTCTGTTGAACCGGCACGTTATATCTTTTGTACATAAGTTTAACTCTGAAGCATGATGGCTAAAATGATATCCCGATAAAACTGGAAAATGTTGCATGACTAGGCGTAGTAACTGATAATTGTGTGGCTCTAAACATGAAATAGAGTTACACCATTGCATTACCCTAAATCTTCAAGTCAAACTAGGTGTCTGATAATCTGGTATAGTGATGAGATGTCAAGTGAATGTGAGGAAAGTTGAATAGTCCACTATTGGTACTGAGCTAGAACTTGCCTGGTTAGTCCTGCTAAAAGTAAGCTGTAACAAACAATTAGGAAATGATCATAGGCCCTTATTCAATATAGCCCATTTCTAGCCTAAATAAAGAAACCAAATGAAAGTTATCCTTCTTTGATCCAAAAAAATTTTGAGCTTAAAATTAGACCTTTCTTTTTCACCCCAACTGCCCTTTTCTGGGAACAATATGTTGGCCCTGGTCCCTCCTTGGACATGTGCACCTCAGCTTATGCCAAAAGCATAAGTTGAGGGTGGCTAATGTATAAACAACCTTCATTATGGCCCTGACCCGATTTTGGGTACTGTGTACCTTGACTCATGGCAAAGCCATGAGTTGAGGGTGGCTGTTTTGAGGAATGCCCTGGAAAGTGGGGTTGAAAGAACAAAGAGAGAGAAAGAACAAAAGTAAAGTGACTCAAGAACTCGAAAAAAAAATATTCAAGAATTACAAACAAGAAAAGAAAAGAGTCACTTACGCAAATGAAGAAAGAAGGGAAACAGCAAGGTGAAAGAATAGGAGAAACTGGGTGAGATAGAGTGATATAGGGTGGAAGGTTTAGCCGATATGTCAAGGAGGGCAAAAGTCACTAAAGTATACCTAAATATACCCTACTCGACTCTGAGCCTACGTTACAAGCTAAAAAAAGTCCTATCGTGATCCTAAGGGTTGTATAAGCGAACTTAAGGCGGTGAAAATAAGGGCAAGCTTATGGCAATAGGTATGAATGAGTGTGACTTTGTTCGAGAGCGAGTGTTGAAATGTAATCCTTATACTCAAACTGAAATCATTGTGTGAAAAATGAGGATTTTGTTCTAAAGTGAGGACACTAGTTGCAATACCGAATTGTTAGCACCTCGGTGAGAAATCGAAGAGGATAGGTATTAGTGCATGGTGAGTTCAGTGTCATGTTCAATCCCACAAAAGTCAAGCCTAATAGTGATAGCATGCATAGATTTTATGGGATTAGACAGGATTGATAGCCAAATGATTGCAAAGGATAAAACATGAATACTATTGTACAAAGATTGTGTAGTGAGTCAAAGTCGCCGCTTGAGGACAAACAACGAATTTAAGTTGAGGGTGTTGATATACCGTGGTTTCGCGGTATAATTAATGCTTTTTCCTTAAGTTTAGTGTGTCCAAAAGCCTTTTGTGCTAATTTTGATGTAAGTTTCTCGTTGTTTTGCAGAAATCATCCAAAGTGAATGCGGAGATTTTGAGCGAAAATTGCAAAAGAGACCACCTCACGGAGCTTATGACGGTCCGTCGTGCTTGTGACGGTCCGTAGGTGGCAGCGTAGAGTATTCTTGAAGGAAGATGGGAAGTCGACCAAGTGTGGGATTACGAAGCTTGTGACGGTCCGTCATGGCCATGACGGTCCGTCCCCAGGTCCGTCGTGAAGATCGTAAGTGATCCCGATCTGCATTCCAGGAGTTGAAGTATTTTGAAAGCGAAGACCCTCGACTGACCGTCGTGCCTATGACGGTCCGTCACACTTGCCGTCGAGGGGAATGAAGAAAGCAGCTGAAGAAATTGGACAAGTGTGGGACGACGGGGCCCACGACGGTCCGTCATGACTACGACGGTCCGTCGCGGGGTCCGTCGACCCAGCCTGCGTTTGGCGATTTCCGAAATTAGAATCCTTGTTTAATTAGGTTTTTATTTTTATAAATAGTTCAAAACCTCGTTTTGGGGTTAGACTCTTTGATTATCAAATTCCATATAGTTAGACTTTGTGATTATTAGACTTGGTGTTTTTGAGTTTTTGATTATTGGAGATTGATACAAGTGATTTTTGGTGATTAATCAAGCATATTTTCGGACTTTATTCTTTCTCATTGAAGTAAGTACATGAATTCTAATTTAATGATTTGAATATTGTGTTTATGGCTATGAGTAACTAAATTCCATAACTAGGGTTGTGGGAACCATAGGCAAATAATGAGATAAACCCTAACTAAAATAACAATTCTAGAATAGTGTCTTGCATGTATTAATAATTCTTTCGCTTAGAAGTCTTTTTAACGGATGATCAACGTTAGAACTCGCCTTAATGCTACTTGCCGGACCAAGGAGGTAGATAATAGGAAAAGAATTATTAACATAGATTTAGTTTATACTATCTAATAGGCTAGTATTGATTGGTACGAGGTGATAACTTAGTCAAAGATCGAATACGATGCTTAATATGAGGTAAAGATAAGGGTTAGGAAAGCAACACACGAGCGGACCAAGGTGCGGAGTGAGATTTTCTAGATGCCAGACCAAGGATTTAGAAATACATAACTTATCACTTTGCATGCAAGATACTAGGAAAGAATTGTTATAGTTAGAATTATCGAGTTACAAACCTGTGGGGAACACGTAAACCCTAGTTACTTTAATTCATTGATTAACATCCAATATTAAAAGCTGTCAACTGTCTCTTTCAATTACATTAGTTATTTTCACTCATTAGGTAATGCAAACCCCCCTTTTTATATTTTTACTCTCCAAGAAAGTTATTGACCAAATGATAGTAATACTAGGTTAAAGTTAAGTCTAGACTATTTTCCTCGTGGGAACGATCTCAACCTCACTAGTTGGGTTATTTACTTGACACGACCGCTTTACTTCTCATTTGAGAAGTAAGTTTGAGCGTATCAGAATGCCACCAAACTAAGCCAAAACTCAAACTTTTAAAACATTTCATAGAGCTTCTTCCCCTTTAAAATTCCAAGGACAATTCTCAAATGATGCTCGAGTTACTCCTTACTATGGGAGTATATCGATATATCATCTATGAAGACAATAAAAAAGGACCAAATATAGTATGAACACTCTGTTCATCAAGTCCATAAAAGTTGTTGGGCCATTAGTTAATCCGAACGACATCACCAAAAACTCGTAATGGCCTTAACGTGTCCGAAAAGTTGTCTTAGGGATATCCTCTGCCTAACCTTCAGCTGATGGTAGCTGGATCACATGTCAATCTTGGAGAAAAAAGAAACACCATGCAGCTGATCAAATAAATCATCAATACGAGGTATCAGGTACTTTTTTCTTATGGTTACTTTGTTCAGCTGCCAATTGTCAGTACACATACGTATAGATCCATCTTTCTTCTTCAAAAATAACACTGGAGCACCCCAAAGATATACACTCGGCCTAATAAATCCTTTTCTCAACAAATCCTGCAATAGGTCGTTCAACTCTTTCAATTCAACCAGTGTCATAAGATAAAGAGGAATGGAAATAGGTTGAGTGCCTGGCTCCACATCAATACAAATATCAATATCATGATATGGTGGAAGACCTGGTAAATTTTTCGGAAATACCTCTAAAAATTCACTCACAACTGGAATAGACTCAAGCATAGGAGTCTTAACACTAGTATCTCAAAAGTGTGCCAAGTAGCAAAACATCCTCTCTCTACTAACAGACGAGCGTTAAGAAATGATATCACACTCTTAGGAGGGTGACTAAGAGAACCTCACCATTCTACTATAGGAATTCTAGGCATGACTAAAGTAACTGTCATGGCATGGCAAATTAAAATTGCAGGGTAAGGAGATAACCAATCCATACCAAGAATCACATCAAAATCTACAATATCTAAGACTTTTAAATCATCATGAGTGTCACACCCCTTCAAGGTAACCATACATAAATGATACACCCGGTCTACCATTACAGAATCCTCGATAGGAGTAGAAACATGTATCGAAAAATCAAGAGAGTCGCATAATATATCCAGATTCAAAGCAAAATATGTTGACACATCTGAATACATTGAGAATGGATCAAATAATACAGTAACTGGTTGATGACAAACCGATATAATACCTGTGATAACAACATCTGAAGCCTCAGCCACTGTCCTACCCAGAAAAGCATAACAGTGAGAACAACCTTCTAAAATTGTGAACCTCCACAACAACCACCTGGACTCGAAGGATACCCACCTCTATCTAAATTAGAACCACCTCTACCACTCTGTACACCTCCCCTAGGTGGAGGTTATGAAGCCCTAAAATTAGAAGCCTGAGAACTCTGATGTCAGCCCAGCTCTTGGTCCTAAGGAAGTCTTTCAAAAAGTGTCCCATATCACCATACTCAAAACAACCCCTACGAGACGTAAGCTAATGAGAGGAACCTAAATGACCAAAATGTCCTCCACGGCCTACAAGTTTAGAAGATGAACCCTGTGAAGTATGCACTAAACTTGAAGAACTATACCCAGCGTAACTAGCATCAGGTATAGCAACATGAATAGATCTGCTAGACTGATAGTGATAACATCTCCCTACGCAACCTCGACTCCTAGGTGGAGTACCATCGTAATCACCTGAATGATGGGTACTCTTGGCCTCACGCTACTAAAATCCCTAACATTGAATCATCTCCAACTTCTTAGCAGTATCTCCCACCTTCTGGAATAAAAAACCAGAAGTAGCAACCTCAGAAACTCCAAGACAAATCAGAATGATCATCCCGTTAACAAACCTTCTCAGTCTTTCATCCTTTGGGGGAAATATCATCCAAGCATGCCTATCCAAAGCATGAAATTTACCCTCATAGTCTGTCGACAGGCATATATCTTGTTGTAAACCCTCAAACTCGGCCCTCTCCCGATCCCTATCACTACGTGGAACAAACTTGTCTAGAAATACCTAAGTAAACTGAGTCCAAGATAGTGGAGGGTATCCAATTGGACTACTACTAATATAATCCCTCCAGCACTTCTTTGCACAGCCAGTCATCTGAAATGCATATGCAGTAAATTCCATGAGACTCCACTAATCCAAGATTATGCAACCTATCATGACAACTAACTATAAACTCATACGTATCTCAGTTAATTCACCAGCATAATTAAAAGTATACATTAGACTGAACCTCCCAAACATCTGTTGTTCATCAATGGTCATGGAAGGCCTATTCACCAAGTATGATGCAATACCTAGAAATTCCATACTATCTAAACGGGGAACTACAGAAGCAGCTGGCTGAATCCTGGGAGTCTGAGAATCTGGAGCAACCATGAAAACTGAAGTCTGACCTCCAACACAGGTCTGTGAAGCATAAGAGGTGATAGGAAAAGTCCCCGCCTTAGTCATCCCCTCTAGATGTCCTATCATATGAGCTAAGGTATCTTGAAGCCCTGGGGTGACAATAATATTGGGTGGAGTTGGAGCTGCTTCATCCCCCTCAACATGATCCTGAACAATCCCATGAATAACATCTACATCAGGAGGTACTATCCTATCATTGCCCTATGTAGCTATTGGTACTTGGCCTTCCATACGTGTTGCAATACAACCCCTACCCCGACCTCGACCTCAACATTGTCCCCTGTCTTTACCTTGGATAGTTCTCCTGGAAGCAGGTGCAGGAATAGGCTCATAATCACCACTTGTCAATGTACGAGTCCTCGCCAGCTGAGAGAATGAGATATCAAGATTAGAATTTCAACAAGGTCAAGTGTGCACGATAATGAATGAAAGAACAAAGTTTTTCATAAATTTCCTATAGCCTCTCAAATATAGGTATGGACGTTATAATACAAATATGTCAGACTCTTCTAGACATTGTTCTTGTACTCGTGAGATCGATGAACCTAGTGTTCTGATAATAAATTGTCACGACCTATATTTACAAGTCGTGACATCACCTATGTTCCCAAACAATAGGTAATTCAACCTAACACGTTTATTAATTTTAATTACCTAATGAGAAAAAGGTAAACACTAAGTGGAAATCCCCAAAACATAGTTCTTTATAAATACGAAATGCGGAAAGATAAAAATACCACCCATGAATTAGTGTCATAAGTACAAGAGATTCTAGAATACGATGCAAGTCTAAAACTAAAATGACAAATCTAACATAAAGAATATCTTGTCAGAATACTAAAATAATAGAATAACTAAAAGATAGAGGGAGGTGTTGTAGCACTCCGAAACTCCAAGACCTAATCTAGATCCTCTCATGTAGAACTAAGGTTGGTAGTACTGTTTATAAGCCCAAAATAATGTTATAAACCATTAAGTAAGTTTTAGAGTCAAGACGTCAAGAAATGTCCAAGACGTCCGGAAGCTAGTGTAATGGAACTAGTATAATGTTCTTAGGTATTGTGAAGGTTTAGAGGTTTTATATGAAGTCTAAAACTTGTAAAATGACTTTAAATAGGTAAAACCATGTATATATGGTGAAAATTTCCATTTCCTACCCCCAAGGGTCGCCCTAGGGGTCCACGAAGGGACCCCATACTTGGCCAAGCAAGCTGCCCAAGGCAGCAGCCAATTGGCTTACGTGAAGTGTCTCCGCGTCGCGGACTTGGTCCACCAAGATCCAAAATCTTGTTCTACAAGGGGACACATAGAGGACTCATCTGGTTCAAAAATTATTATAGGAAAACTTGCGGGAGCAGCTCTGCGACATAGACTTGTTTCCCGAAGAAAATCAGAAATTTAGAATTCAAGTTTGACTTCACCAAAAGGTAAACTTAAGTGAGGGTCCTTTTGTGCATTTAATTGGAGGTCTATATTTGATTTTAAATCAGTGTTACCTCACATTTACTCACTGAAATCAAAATCCAAAAGCTCTCACCTCTCTCTACTTTCTCTCTCTATTCAACCTCCATTGAAGGAACAAAAAAGCTTGAAGAAGAAGACCAAATTCTCTAGGATTTCACTTGAATTTCGTGGATTAAGATTCATTAGGTATGGGTTCTTTACTCTTGGTGTTCCTTTCCCCAAGAGGTCCTTTCAAAGTTGATTTCTAAATCACCCAATTTCAAGGGTTTATTCTACAAATGGGTTTTCTATAAAACTTGCAATTGATTATTGATTATGAATAATTGTGATAACGCATAGCTAAGTAAGTGTATATTGTTTAATAATTGATGCGAATTGTTAAATTTCGTGTGAAACATTGTCACGACCAAAATCTAGACCCCAGACGAGACCGGCGTCATTGACCTATCAGAGGTCGCAGAAAAGCCTACATACATCATTCTTACTGACTAGGTTAATTTTAGCAGAAAATTTGAAATTTTTGTTTCTTAACATAAACGTATACATACTACTTAACATCATAGGCATTCACAAATCAACGATCTAATAAAGAGAAAATCAAATAAAAAATCAGTTCATAATTTTACTAAACGTATTTGTCGAAACGGCACCAATACAAAGTCTGAACATAAGTTTGAAAGAAACACTAGTGGAACATGCTCCACTAGATATAGACTACATCTAAGCTAGATAATTACGGTAGACATCCTTGAATGCATGAGTGCCTACCAAGTCCGGATGAAAGCTCCACGTCCGGATAGCTGCAATATCAACATGTAAGCTCTAGCGTCCACCTGTGCCTGCACCTAAAATTGTTGTACTGAGTATGGGTATATGCAAACACACACCAAGGACATGCATGATTAAGAACAGCTCTTTCCTAACAACATGATTATTGAAAGTCAAGTCAGTGGACTTGCCAAATTGAGATTATGAAAGTTAGTGAGCTTTCCAAATTTAGATTGGGAAAGTGAGTGAACTTTCAAAATATGGATTAGGAAAGTCATGCCGTGAGAGTAACATGCATCATCATACTTATGATATTGCACATAGCATATAACATATTGCATATAGCACATAACATATTGCATATAGTAGATAACATTTTTCATATCATTCGTTCATATGCCATAAGACCTTAGAATCATGGACTGAAATCAAGACTTCCCAAAATGAGGGCTCAACATATGTGATCTCAACTAGGGATCCTTCTTTAGCAAACACAGTGTCTGATTCATTCATTCATACGTACTTCATTTCATTTCATTCATAAGCTAGTGTGAACACTAGTTATTATTTTTTTTTTTTTGGTAACTACATTTTTATTAATTACCAAGAGCAAACCTTACAAATCAAGTAGCTATCACAGCATACTTTAAACTTACTCAAAACAGCAAACAAACTCGACTCCTCTACCTACACTACTAACTACTTCACTACCAATTGATTAATTCTAACAATAGTAATGTAGGCTATCTCTTTAACTAGTTGTTCCTCATTTCTACTCTTGTGTTCAAAGATTCTACTATTTCTCTCCTTCCACAATCCATATACTCCTTCAGCAAGCACAGTCTTGAACATTTTTGCAGCTGGTCTCTTCCCTTTCCCATGCATAATAGTCCACTGTATAAAATGTTCCCAATTCATTGGTACCTGAGTACATTTCTCTACTGAGTTTAGCACTCTATCCCATACTCTTCTTGCATAATTACATTGGATAAACAGATGCTCTGCAGTTTCATCTTCCCTTTTACACATCACACATATCTTCTCTACCTCCATACCCCATTGAGCTAGTCTATCTACTGTCATCAATCTTTGGTTCAGCATGATCCACATTGTGAAGTAGGCTTTGGGTCTCGCAGCATTGTTGAACATGAGTCTATTCCACTCTGGCTTTTGTTGTTCCCCTTTCATGTGTTCATACAATTGTCTAATCACCCCTTTATTCTTCCTTTGTAGTTGCTGGACTTGCTCCACACTTTGTTGAGCACTCATAATCTTTTGTATCATCCAACTCGCTTGTTTCCTTTTTTGCCATTCTCTTTGTCCCTTTATATAGTATGTGTGTACCCATTTTATCCATAGTTTATCCTCCTTGTTAGCTAGATCCCAGCACAATTTAGCAATCGCAGCTCTGTTCCATACTTTCATATTAATCAATCCTATGCCTCCTTCACTTTTAGGACAACATACTTTCTCCCATGCTATCAAGGCCCTCTTTGTAACCTCTCCAACCCCTGACCATAGGTAGCTTCTACATAGTCCTTCAATCACCTTTATTATCTTAGCTGGTATGATAAATAGCTGTGCCCAGTAGGATTGTACTCCAAATAAGACAGTCTTGATAAGTTGTGCTCTTCCAGCATATGACAGTTTTTTTGCTGTCCATGACTTGATTCTAGCCATGATCTTGTCAATGAGTGGATACCATTGAATTATACTCAATTTCTTTGTTGAGAGGGGTACCCCCAAGTATTTGAAAGGCAGTTCCTCCATTGTATATCCCATCTGCTGCACAATCTGTTGCTTAACTTCCCTTTGCACTCCTCCACAGTAGATAGAACTTTTAGAAAGATTTGCTTGCAATCCTGAGGCCTGAGAGAAGTCTGAAAAGCATCTTTGTAGTAGTCTGATAGACTCCATATCTCCCCTTGAGAACAATAGAAGATCATCTGCAAAACATAAATGTGTGATAGCCAGCTTAGAGCACTTGGGATGGTACCTGAACATTTTCTCTTCTTTGAGTCCTCTAAGTAATCTACTAAGATATTCCATTGCTATAGCAAACAAGAATGGTGACATAGGATCCCCTTGTCTCAATCCTTTTGCTGCATCAAATCTCTGAGTGGTTTGTCCATTCACAACAATAGTGTAATTCACAGTCTTCACACACTTCATTACCCATTGGATAAACATATCCAAATCCCAGCCCTCCCATTACTTGTTCTAAAAAGATCCACTCAACTGAGTCATAGGCTTTCTGCAAGTCTATCTTCATCATACTCCTAGGAGATATGTTCTTTCTCGTATAAGACTTAACCATCTCATGAGCTAATATGATGTTGTCTGCAATTTTCCTCCCTGGTATAAATCCAGCTTGACTTTCACAAATGATATCAGGCATAACATCATGCATTCTCCTTGTTATCACTTTTGAAATAATTTTATAAATCACAGTACAACATGCTATAGGTCTGAAATCCTTCACAGTCTTAGGACTTTGCACCTTTGGAATTAGAGACACAAGAGTACAGTTGAAAGGCTTATACAATTTCCCTGTTGTGAAGAACTGTGTGACAGCTGCAATAACATCTTTCTTAACTATCTTCCATGCATGCTTAAAGAACAATGCATTATAGCCATCTATGCCTGGTGCCTTATCACTCCCAATAGACTTCAATGCTGCATAAATCTCTTGTTCAGTTACATCTGTGCATAGCTGCATTCTTTGTTGTCTTGATAATACTGGACCTCTCTTCATCACCTGACTATTGATAGCTGGAAGTTCCCCTGCTGATGACCCCATAAGACTTTTATAGAATTTAACAAACTCTTCTTGAATCTCCTGAGGTTCATACACCATCTGTCCTTCTAGAGATACAATACTCCTTATACTCTTCTTTTGATTTCTTTCTTTTATCACTGAGCTGAAATACTTATTATTGGAATCACCCAATGTAATCCATCTAGCTCTTGCTTTTTGCCTTAAAGCATTTTCTTCAAGCATTGACCATTTTTCCAGCTGAATTAATAATTCCTTCTCTTTAATTATTAGATCATCTTGTGTTTGATTGTAAAGCTTCTCTTGCAGTTCTTTAAGCTCACTTCTTGCCTTCTCAATTTTCTCCCCTATGAATTGAAATTCCTTCCTATTCAGTTGCCTCAATACTGGCTGAAGGTCCTTCAGCTTATACCATATACCTTTCATTATATCACTTCCATAATCCTGCTTCCATATTGTATCCACCATTTCCATAAAAGACTCATGCTCAATCCACACATTAAAGAATTTGAATCCCACTCTGATCTGGTGATTACTCTGCTGTAGTAGTAGATGCATAGGACAATGATCTGATACCCCTGGCACTCCATATTCTAGGACAGCATGACCCCATTTGTCCATCCAACAATCATTCCCAAAGGCTCTATCTATTCTACTAGCAATTCAGCGAACCAATCTGTTTATTTGTCCATGTATAATAACTACCTCTCCAATGAACTTCAGTAACCCCTATATCCTTAATACATTCTTCAAACTCCTTGATTTCATTCAGTGTAACAGGAACACCATCTAGTCTATCTTGGGGAGATAAAGTAGCATTAAAGTCACCTATAATGAGCCAAGGATCTGAAACACTGTGAGTCAATATCTTCAAATCCATCCACAAGCTTCTCCTCATTTCTGCAGTATTGTAACCATAGATTACTGTGATTCTAAACTGATATCCTTTGCTTCTTTCCTTAGCATGACAGTGAACCATTTGAGCAGTACTTTTTATCAATTTCATCTCATACCAGCTATCATCCCATACTATCCATATTCTTCCATTTACAGCATCTTTATAATTATGTATGATCTTCCATCCTGGAGCAATAGCTTTTAAAATTGAGTTACTATTTGCCTCTTTAACTCTAGTTTCAACTAATCCAGCTAGAGAGGTTTTATTCTGTTGTAAAAGCAGCCTAATCTCCTTCTGCTTATACCTTTTATTCATCCCCCTCACATTCCACACACTCCACTTCATTAACAAGTTTTTGGTTCTCCACCCCTATCCACAGGGAGTGAAGTAATTTTACTTTGCCTTAAGCTTTCAAATCCATTTCTAGTTGGTATAGCAGATAGAATAGGAAAGTTAGTTAGGCTAAACTCTAGATGCTTACTTCCAGTCTGAGGTCTCAGCTTAAGCTCAGGTGTTTGTTTGATATCATGCACCTCTTCATTCTCAATCTCTTGCATCTCCTTCTCTGCAATCTCCCCATCTTCCCCTGGCTTCTTCATGACTTCCCCTCCTTCTTTTATCTTCTCCTGTTGTTGTATTGGTCCTTTATACTGCCATGTTTGTGTGACTTTCTTCCAAGGCTTTTTCTTCCTTGGTATCTCCTCTTGTGTTACTGCTTTGCACTGGTGCCCAATCATCTGGCATTTATCACAAAACTGTGGTTTCCACTCCATCACAACCTCTTGCACAAATGTTTTTCCACTAGGATCCACTACTGTAATCTGTTGAGGAATGGCTTTTGTAACATCCACTTCTATCAGCATTCTAGCATAAGAGATCCGTGTTTGTTTTGTAGTACATTCATCAGCAAACAAAGGTATCCCAATAGCACTTGCTATTCTACTCAATGATCCTACTCCCCAACAATTAAGAGGTAACTTTGGAAAATTAACCCATAATGGAATTTCAGCTAGGAATTCCTTTCCAAAATCAAACTCTGAGCTCCATTGTTTCAAAATAATAGGTCTATTGTTGATAGTGTAAGGGCCTGAGTAAAGAATCTCATTCATATCCTCTAGATTCTGAAACTTAACAATGAAGTAACCTTCTTCATGCAGGTACAATGTCGATTGTCCTGCCTTGGACCAATTCATCATTATATACCTGTTCATAGCATTATATCCAGGACACTCACCCACTACATAGGCTATGAGTGCACACTTCCACTTAGCTTCTTCATTCTGAACTTCATCACCATCCAATTGCACCATCGATTCACCATTCACCATTTGTGGAGGGAAATAGTTCAGTTGCATACCACTATTAGCTGCTCTATTGTTTTTAAACATATTGACCCATGGCTCTTTGTCCTTATTCCCATCTTCTCCTCTTGTTCCCATGTTTGCTTCAGCTGTAATATTTCCATGTTGCTTTGTAACTACTGTTTCATTGCTTTCTATCTTGTCCTCAGCTACTATTTTGGTTAGATCTGCATTCTCACAGTCTACCACTTCTTCCAATACACCTTCTAAGCTCAATCGCCTAGCTATTCCATCAATCCCATTACCTCCATCTTCATGATTC